>CM055119.1:270818323-272074573 GCA_029206835.1 Rana muscosa
ATTCCGATAAGCCCCCCGCCCGCAGACCCCCACAACCGCCGGGCAAGGGTTGTGGGGATGAGGCCCTTGTCCCCATCAACATGGGGACATCCTCCCCATGTTGAGGGCATGTGGCCTGGTACGGTTCAGGAGGGGGGGAGCGCTCTCTCGTCCCCCCCTCTTTTCCTGCAGCCTGCCAGGTTGCGTGCTCTGATAAGGGTCTGGTATGGATTTTTGGGGGGACTCCACGCCATGTTTTTTTTTTATTTGGGGTGGAGTTCCCCTTAAAATCCATGCCAGATCTGAAGGGCCTGGTATGGATATTTGGGGGAACCGCACGCATTTTTTTTTAAATTTGCGGCGGGGTTCCCCTTAATATCTATACCAGACCTGAAGGGCCTGGTAATTGAATTTGGGGGGACCCCCACGCTTTTTTTTTTTTATTTATTTTTTTATCAATGACTTTTCTATGTATTGCCGGGAGCCGACAATTCATTAATAGCCGCGAGTGAGTTTTAAATGACTTTTTTTCCTTCAAAAATGAAATTTTATGCAGGGACAGTTCTAAGCACAGGAAACATGCGCAACTTTACATGCATATTATACACACCCCCCAGGTACGAAATTTAAAGGAATATTTCACTTTTATTTTTTCATTTTAAGCATTATTAAAATCACTGCTCCCGAAAAAACGGCCGTTTTTAAAACTTCTTTTTGCATTGATACATGTCCCCTGGGGCAGGACCCGGGTCCCCAAACCCTTTTTAGGACAATAACTTGCATATTAGCCATTATAATTAGCACTTTAGATTCGAACGTTCGAGTCCATTGTATTTAATAGGGTTCTAAAGCTCACGCGAACATTCTGTCTGTTCGCAGGTTCTGGTGCGAACCGCACAGGGGGGTGTTCGCCTCATCGCAACTGCCATATAATAAATGTTTGCTTCTGGATTTAATACTACTTAAACACTGACTAAAGCCCCATACACACGGTCTGACTTTTTGCCAACAAATTTCTAAATTCCCAGGTTTTTAAAAAAATCCGACCGTGTGTACGCTCCATCGGACAAACTTTTTCGGTTTTCATCGGACAAAAGTCTGCTCTGCAAATGAACAAACTTTTCGCCAACAAAAGTTCTACGGTGCAAAGTCCTGCCGTGTGTATGCATACCAAGTTCACGGACAACGCCCTTCAAACAAAAATCCACAGAAAAGTTTGTTTGAAGTCCGACCCTGTGTATGAGGCTTTAGAATTTTTTTTTTTATTATTTATGTTGCCACTTAACTGAAAGATGCTTTTGACATTATCATGTTTATTAGAATTTGATTTAAGAGAGAAATACTAAACATACAGTATATGCATACTGACAATGAAGGTGGGTTTGAAAGGGAAAGAAGAAGTGGGAAAGGGCAGTCCAGATTCCCTTGAGCTAAGATACTGTCCAGTAGGGTGGGGCAGGAGAGAGGGGAAGGGGTAGTTTTTACTGCTCCTGGCAAGTCTCCTGAGGTTACTATAGTACAGTGGTTCTCAACTCCTGTCCTCAGGACCCACTAACAGGCCAGATTTTAAGTATTACCTTGGTGAGATGCAGACCAGAATACTGCAATCCCTGAGCAGCAAATTATATCACCTGTGATGCATTTCAGTTATCTTGCAAACCTGGCCTGTTGGTGGGCCCTGAGGACTGGAGTTGAGAACCACTGCTATAGTAGTTACTATCTCATGGAACTTTAAGATTCACAAGCTGGCGACTTCAGCCATCATGCTGTGTCCTCTGAGTCAAAGGACAGGAAGCTTGAGCCCTTTTTAGCAGATATGGGTCAGTGTTTTTTTGTTTTGTTTTTTAAACATTTTTATTGAACTGTATATACATACAGGATATGTATGCATGGTACAAGGGCAATACATTATCAATCGTAAATGAAAAAGTGTACATAAAAACAGTTACAAACATATTCCAGGGTGAACATTGAGTGTAAACAGCCTATCCAACTGTGCGTAGTCCATCGGCACAATCATGACACACACAACATCACTAATTATTTTAGGGTTCATCAAGTAAGGGTTGCTGTATTATTCAACCATCGGTCCCATACTTTGTTATATTTAGAAGGGCAACCCCTATTAAGGTACAACATTTTTTTATAGGGAAGGCTTTCAGATTTCCATTCTTCAAATGTAGGGGGTAACGGACTCATCCATTTCCTGGCAATAACTCTCCTAGCCAAGAATAACGTTTCATGCAGGAAAATCTTTGTAAATTTGTCTATGTCACGTTCGGGGAATATCCCCAATATACAGGGTTTTGGGTTCAGAGTGAGAGGTGATCCCATAGTATCGTGGATGAAGTCAACGATTTGTTTCCAAAAACCCTGAATTTTTGTGCATGCCCAAAGTAAATGAAAAAAACGTGCCTGTTTCGCTCATGCACATCGGGCAAGAGTTGGGGTGATCCTTCTTAAATCTGGAGACTCGGAGAGAAGTGAGGTATGCCCGATGCATAAGGTACAATTGTGGCTTAGTGGTTTTAAAGCAGGTTCATGGCCTCCAAGTCATGCTGAATTTCTCCTCTTTTTTGTGTAGTGTGGAGGGTAAATCTTCCATCTGGAGGATGTCATTGATTTTTGAATTCCACACTTGTAAAGCAGGTGGATACTCTGCTTTCACAGAAGAGGAATACAGGGAGAATTATGCTATTAGTTGTGGGTACTCGTGACCCCCAATAAGTATCTAAGTTGATGTCTGACAACGGGAAGAGTTTTGGATGTATTATAACATAAGTTAAACATTATACCATTCTGCAGATCATTCTGCACACTAAGGTTAAGTATTATTGATTTTCTAGACCTCATGGACCTCATGCATTTCATAGGCGGATTTGGTTAGCTATCTTTCGGGATGGCTTTTTTCCAATTATTATAGGGCTATTGGTCTATACAGTAATGTGTAGTTATGCATCACATATATGGTCTTCATATTTGTATGCAGCTATAATGGACCTAATAGATAGTTTTTCCCATTTGTCATGTTCCCTCTTTGTTCCCTCCTATTGTGTATCTTCTTTATTGTATGTACAGAGCTGTGTGCGGACTGTTCAATGCTATGCTTTGTAATGTTCCTCCTTTTTCTCAAGAAAACATTTCATAAAAAATGTATTTGTTACATGGATACACGGGTACAGGCTATATGCGGACATGTTTAGGATATGAAGCCTTCATCAAAGCTTTGTATATAGCCTGTACCCATGTAATAAATAAAGTACTTTTATTTAAGAGCATCCGAGTTGCCAGCCTTCTTGATTCAAAGACTTATATGGCCTTAAAAACATCAACAAATTTTTGGGGACATATTTTCCTTCTCCCAACACCACTCCCCAGCCACTATTGCCGGCAGAACTTGCTGTACAACACAGGAGCAGCTGCAGCTGTGTAAAATAGAGCTTCCAAAGTGTTTGGCAATCCTAGAAAAAATTTTTTTTACCAATAAACCTTTTTGTTTTAATCTTATTTTGTTAACATTAATACCTAAGCTTTTTTTTTTTTTTTTTTTTATTAATTTTGTTTGTTTCATTATTCCATTTTACTGAATTAAAAATTAGCAAAATTTAAAAAGCTCCTTCATTTAATTTGTGAAGGCCTTCACCATGCCTTGTAACAGAAGTACCAGTGTCATCATAAATAGGACAAATTATAGAAAGAGCATAAATTGTGGTACAGATATTTGTGTGTGTAGAATATTTTTGCGTAAAAAACTAAATAATTTTTCAAGACAATATTTCCAAAAGGAAAGCCTTATATGTCCTCCCAAAAAATAGATATATCTATAACTACATTATCCTAAGTGATGACAAAGCTATCGCCAAATAATTTCATCCATGGCAGAAATCTAAAAATGCAAGATGCGAGACCTGAATTGGTTAAGCAATTTTTTTCAATCCTGTTAACAAACAATACAAGTTTCAACTTAAACACAACCTGTTTCAAGGCCTTCGACAATGACATTAAACATATTGTACGAAGACAGAAACTGCAAAGGAAAATGTCACATTAAAAGGCATTTATGATGAAAAGCACAACAGCATATAGAATTTCTCATTTAAATGCATTAATGCTTTCCTTTAACTTTGATTACTTTTAACTATTATTTAATCAATGAATAGCATTGTAAAATATTATATTTAATTGACTTATGCAATTCTCTTAATTATGTGCCACATTTTTCTTTTATTACTCTTTGACTTCTTTTAGAATTTAAATGTGTCATTATCCTCATCTAGTGTGACAGTGATGTTCAGGCATGGGCCTATTCTTCTCCAATTTCTTTTTTTTAGTCATGGTCCTTTCCCTGGCTTTAGGACTTTTTTTTAATTGGCACAACACCACCTGTGCATTAATGTGGTGGTCTACCACCAACTCTTCCTACACATCCGCTTCTTTGTTGTAGGTATAAACGTTCCACAGTTTGCTGCCCTCCCAGGACTAGGGCGGGTCCCAACAGTAAACTGGAAATGACAAAAGAAAGAGAGGGTGCACCAGCCTAGACAATTATCCTTATAACCATTTATCACAAAAATAAGCATGTATCTACTTCCAAAAGATTTGGAAAGAGGAGCTTATGGATCTCATGTCATATTTATTTATATTTAAACAGATTAGTTGTAAGGATCCAAAAGGTTTTTGGCTCTGAAGAAGAGGGTATAACCCTCAAAACGCATAAGCCTGTTGGCTCTAGGAGATGTCCTCCCAAGCGAGTGATCGGAAACCACTTTGTTACTTTGACAAGTCTTGTCTGTTTTATCGTTTGTAAGTAGATACATCAGGGATATGCAATTAGCGGACCTCCAGCTGTTGCCAAACTACAAGTCCCATCATGCCTCTGCCTCTGGGTGTCATGCTTGATGCTGTCAGAGTCTCGCTATGCCTCATGGGACTTGTAGTTTGGCAACAGCTGGAGGTCCGCTAATTGCATATCCCTGAGATACATGCTTATATTTATAATAAATGGGCTAATGCGCTAGGTGTCTTTTTTTACTTCAGTAATAGAGGCCATTTATTTGTATTTTCAGTGAATTGTTTACATTACCACTGACTGCACAGCATCCACTTGTATTGCTCATCCTTGTGCCTTGTGGAGAATTTCCAGTTATGCAATGGACATTCACCGGGAAGTGAGGCAGCAAGTGGGAAAGGCATCTAAGAGACAGGAGACGGTGTCTTTTCCTTGTCAAAAATATTTATTGATTACACAATAATAAGTACATACGTTGGTTATTTATGCAAGGATACAGATAATGACGTTTGGATAAAGGTTTTTTAAAAATAAATAATGGATAACATAGAATATTTAACCACTTCTCTACTGTGCACGAAAACCCCCTTCCTGCCCAAGCCATTTTTCAGCTTTCAGCGCTGTCACACTTTGAATGACAATTGCGCGGTCGTGCGACATGGCTCCCAAACGAAATTTGCATCCTTTTTTTCCCACAAATAGAGCTTTCTTTTGGTGGTATTTGATCACCTCTGCGGTTTTTATTTTTTGCGCTATAAACAAAAAAAGAAGAGCGTCCAGTTTGAAAAAAAAACACTATTTTTTACTTTTTGCTATAATAAATACCCATTTTTTTTTAAAATAAAATTTTCCTCAGTTTAGGCCGATACGTATTCTTCTACATATTTTTGGTAAAAAAAAAATCGCAATAAGCGCGTATTGATTGGTTTGCGCAAAAGTTATAGCGTCTACAAAATAGGGGATAGATTTATAGCATTTTTTTTTTATTTTTTTTTATTAGTAATGGCGGCAATCTGCGATTTTTATTGTGACTGCGATATTGCGGCGGACACATCGGACACTTTTGACACATTTTTGGGACCATTCACATTTATACAGCGATCCCTGCTATAAAAATGCATTGATTACTGTATAAATGTGATTGGCAGGGAAGGGGTTAACCACTAGGGGGCGGGAAGGGGTTAAATATGTTCCCTTAATGTGTTCTTACTGTGGGGGGAGGTGACTGACTGGGGGAGGTGACCGATGGTTGTCCCTATGTACAAGGGACACACCATCGGTCCCCTCTCCCTCACAGGACGTGGATCTCTGTGTTTACACACAGAGATCCACTTTCCTGCTCGTTTCCCGGGCAATCGCGGGTGCCCGGCGGCAATCGCGGCCGCCGGGCACGCGCATTGGGGCCTTGGGAACGTGGCGGGCGCGCGCGCGCCTCCTAGCTCATTTTAAAGGGAGGACGTCATATGACGTCCTCCCAGAACGAGAGTATCCTCCGCCCGCCGTCAATTGACAGTGGGCGGGGGACTAGTGGTTAAGGAGAATTAATTAGATCTTCACTAACTAGATAGCCGGGGAGTAGCCTTGTATACATAACTACCGTCAGGGTTGCCAACTTTCAGCAAATTTACAAACAGTTTGTAAAATCTGTACTTTTTGCATCTGTCCTTTAATGTCCATTACAGACATGTAGGTTGCATGTCCATAACTGACATTCATGGACAGATGCAACAATTATGGATTTTACAAACTGTTTGTAAATTTACTGAAAGTTGGCAACCCTGACTACCGTGCCTTAAAGTATAATTAAACTACCGTCATATTAACTACATGAGTTGTGACCTAGCAACTTAAACTTATTGTAGTGAAGAACAATATATCTATAATAAATAGGGAGAGTAAAGAAAAGAAAAGTGTAGTGAGAGAGAAAGTCCACAAGGGCGATCCAAGAACCAGTACGATGCGTAATGATTACCATTTCTTAGGTATATGGGGTTTGCATTGAAGCGATTGAGACGGTGTCTTTTCAACCATACATGTCACCGCTGATTGAAAGAGATTATGGAAAGGCAAAAAAATATTGCTTACCCCTTGTAGCCTCCGCATTCTTTTATATATTTGATAGTTCCGTCTTCAGCAGGCATATTACACAAACTCTGATAGGTAAACTGACATCACTTGGAATGAGCTCCATTTTGTACAAATGGACTTTTTAACTCATTGTGATGAGTCCATGTAGAGGCAGGAAATGGAGAATCTGAAAGTCTGTTGCAAAGTTAACAATCTCTGCCTTAACATAAAACAGCCAGTAGACAATTGTGGAATTTAGGAAGACCAGAACCATTCCCCTCCTCTCTACTGGGGCTAAGTTTCTGAGATGGTCCCATGTTTTAAATCTTTGAGACTGCACAGGGAATGCACAACCTAACCTGGAGGGCCAATACAGCCAGCATTGTGAAGAAGGCCTTTCAACTACCGTATTTATCGGCGTATAACACGTGCCGGCGTATAACACGCACCCCAAGTTTAGGAGGAAATTTTAGGGAAAAAAACTTTTAGGAGGGAAGTTTAAGGAAAAATAACTTACATTTAAATGCAGCCTTGTCAGTGTCCATTGCAGCCTTGTCACAGTGCAGCCTTGTCAGTGTCCATTGCAGCCTTGTCACAGTGCAGCCTTGTCAGTGTCCATTGCAGCCTTGCCCCAGAGTCCATTTCAGCCTTGCCCCAGTGTAGCCGTGCAGCCTTGCCCCAGTGTCGCCGTGCAGCCTTGCCCCAGTGTTGCCGTGCAGCCTTGCCCCAGTGTCGCCGTGCAGCATTTTAAAATTGGCGCCGAGACTGTGCGGAGTGGGGCGGACGCCGCCGAGAACGCAGGGACGCAGGGACTGGGCGGAGCCGCCGCCGAGATACACATAGCCGAGTGTACTCGGCTATACTCGGCTTTTCTCGGCTCCGCTCACAGTCACGCCGAGTCCCGCCCTATGATGGACATAACACAGGTCCAATGGCGGGACTGGGCGTGACTGTGAGCGGAGCCGAGAAAAGCCGAGTATAGCCGAGTACATTCGGCTATGTGTATCTCGCTCCGCTCCGCTCACAGTCAGCGGAGACAGCCCAGGGATGTGGGTATCGGCGTATAACACGCACCCACGATTTTCCCCTGATTTTCAGGGGGAAAAAGTGCGTGTTATACGCCGATAAATACGGTAATTAAAGTGGAGGTTCACCCTAAATATATACATTAGCTTATCCATATCTATGGAATACATACATATACATATGGCTATTAATTTTTTTTTGTGGATTTAAATACGTGAATCAGGAGTATTTATTGAGACTTCCGGGTATCCCTCCCACGGGAGTGGGCGTATCTTTTCTCTTCCCCAGCGCCCCAGTGTTTGCTGGGAGGTGTTCGCAATGTCTCTTGGGAGCACAGTGTCATGCTTCCCAGGAGACAATTCTCAACGCCGACCATCGAAATCTTGCGGGATTTCACTCGTCGCGTGACTAGCATTCACTGCTTCCCGGAAGTATGTGCTTGTGGGCTTCACAATGCCCACAAGCAAAATGGCAAATTCCTGCATCGTTTTTTATAAGTTTATTTTTTCTATGAAATCAGACGGGGGATAATTCAAATCGTCAAACACGTGAGTACTAGGTTGCTAACTGAAACAACATTCAATGCAATGATAAAAAAAAAAAAAACAATGGACCGCGGAACCTCCGCTTTAACTTTTTGAGAAGGTTGAAGTGTGGTACTTTTATAGGTGTGGGGTGGAGAGCGTCCTTTCTTCATGCATTAATTTGGTATGGTAATTGTTCTGCTGCCGATAAATAGGCACTGCAGTGGGTGGTAAAGGCTGCCCAGAGTATTACTGGCAGCAATCTGCCCACCATCAGCAAAAATTACAGCAGGTCTAGAAAGATGGGCCTCAATAATATGAGCATCCTGCTGCTTTTTATATGTAGATGTTGCTCACACTGAGATAACTGGTGTTAAATTAATATTTTTTTACTTATCTTCACACTTTTATCTTTATACCTATGTTTACATAATTATTTCTTTTTCTGCATGTGTTTTGATTTTATTATTGTTCATTCCTTTCATATTTTGGAATGACAATAAAAATATCGTTATCCTTCTGTGATCCAGGGCTCATATTTGTTCTATAATTACTAGTCTTGAGTTGATTCTCTGCAAAAAATGAATAAAATGAGAATCAACTCTGATGCCTAGTACACACGACCATGTTTCCCGGCTGACTTTTTACCCGAGGGGAAAACCGAGAACCTGCTCGGTAACTTTTTCCCACTACACACGACCGGGTTTCCCGACAGGAAAACTGCCATGAGAGCTTTGGTTGGGAATCCCGGCCGTGTGTATGCTCCATCGCAGTGTTTCCCATAGGAAAACTGACGGGTTAAAAACTGCCGGGAATCCCGACGGGAAAAAATAAAACATGTTCTCATTTTTTCCGCCGGGATTCCCAGCGGTTTTCCTGTCTGAGAAACTGCGATGAAGCATACACACGGCCGGGATTCCTGGCCAAAAGCTCTCATGGCAGTTTCCCTGCCGGGGAAAATGGTCGTGTGTACGAGGCATCATACTACTTTAAATGAAAGTGGAACTCCAGGCAGCAATAAAAGGGATAAAATTGTGCCTTTCCATTTAATGAAGAATATCATGCTTCTTTTTTTAAAGGATGATCCAAAACAAAGGATTACCTACCTTACTCCATAGTCCTGCAGCATCCAGCAGTCCGTTCCTACATTTTCCAGCACTAGAATTTGGACATGCATTCTTATGTCTTCATGCAGAATGCATGACTATCAGTAGCTGCTGGTCCTACGTTGTTCGTGAGAACATCAGAGAGTAGGGTAGCAACAAGACTGTTTTGCCTGCATCCACCTCTGATTCACAGTATAATGGGACCCTCCATCAATGGGGGCTTCCTGTAATAGAAGCAGATATCATCTTTCATGGTCTCTGTCTCTGAGCCATCCCCTCTGGTCTCATGTGCCTCACTTTGATGGAGGCTTCACAAACCAATTGGAAGGTTCATGCAATAGGAGGGGGCAGTTTAGATTTGATATCCACAGAAGCTGGTCTCATTACAGAGAAATGTAGGGTTTTTGAGTGCTCAGGTGTTATACAATGAACATACAGCAACTTACAGTGAATGCCAGTTTATAGTTTTCTCTTTAAAGTCTACTTTTAAATAAGGCATATGGTATGCTGCAGCCAGATCAGAATTAACCCCAAGTGACACAATGTTCTCATGCCATAAAGATAATGCAGGAAAAAAAATGCTTCATACTCTTCCCTTCAGAATATACAAATCATCAGTGAACAAGTAGGTCATATATTACTTTTAATCTTACTATTGACCACTGTCTGTTAGAAGATGAAAGCAGACGTAGGTCATAGGTTTACTACAATAAAGTAATGCATTTACTGATGATTAAACATTTTTTAAGAACACAGAAATGCCCATTGGATTTTATATATAATTCATTTAAGGTAAAAGTCAAGAGTAGGGGGGCGTGGCCTGACATAGCATGGAGTAGGACGTGCATGATTTGAGCTCCGTCCATTACTCCTGTACAGCCCATCCTGACCTTCAGCGTCATCCTGCACCAGCCCAGCGGGACCCCCTGGGGACCCTGAACATCCGTGGCCGCAAATCCACCATCCTCCGCTCGTACGGCGGCCTCCGCAGGGCCGCGATCCCGATCGCGGGTGCCGCATTTAGGAAAGTCCGCGGCTTCGGCCTAGCCCTGGAAGTCGGCGGCCATCTTGCTCCACCCGACCTGCCGCCTGTGCTGCTTCCTGGCCCTCCTGCTCTCAGGTAACAGCCTGCAGGGGCCCACCGAGTCCCCCTGAGGACCCCTCACACCCACAGAGGCAGATACATCAGCCTCTGACTGCGCGGCCGCCGCGTTCAGGAAAGGCCCCGGCTTCGGCCTAGTGCTGGTCGGTGGCCATCTTGCTTCACCCGGCCTGCTGACTAGTGACTCTTCCTGGCCCACCAGCCCTACAGCTTCCTACCATTCGGTATAGACTGAGCTGCCTGCTTTGGAGGGGGGAGGGATCACAGCGGATACCTGCCATGACTCCGCCAAAAACGCCAAAGGCCACCCTGGCGAAATTGGACCAGTACCGCCGCCAGGAGGAGGAAAGAGATGGCGGTGCCGCAGGCGGTGAGCGGGACGCTACGGGAGGCGACACAGCTAAACTGCTCGAGGCGATCACATACTGCCGGACGTCCCTGACGGCGCAAATAGAGGGGGTCAAGGTGGACCTTTCACTCATGCGACAAGACTTCCAGAAACTTCGTGAGCGTGTCACGACTGCCGAAACCCGCATTGGAGAGGTGGAGGACACCGTTACGCCGCTCCAAGTCAGCTCCGATCGAATGCAGCTCCAAATCAATCAGATTCTAAGCAAGCAAGATGATATGGAAAATAGGCTCCGGAGGTGCAACCTCCGTTTCATCGGGCTCCCCGAGGGAGCTGAGGGCAAAGATCCTACCACCTTCTTGGAGAAACTCCTTGTTGACACCTATGGCCGCGAGGCCTTCTCCCCCACCCTGGCGGTGGAGAGGGCTCATCGTATGCCTGCCAGATCTCCTCCTCAGGGGGCTCCCCCCCGCACGTTTATAGCAAAATTCTTGAATTACAAAGATAGAGATGCGGCGCTGCGCATGGCCAGGGAAAAAGGTAACATCCACCTTGGAAACTCCAAGATCGCTATCTTCCCCGACTTTTCTGCCGAGGTGCAGCGCCGCCGCCAAGGCTTCATGGAGGCGAAGAGGAGGCTCCGGATACAACATCTTAAATACTCTATGCTATTTCCAGCTCGTCTTAGAGTCGAAAGGGACGGCCGTGTGTTCTTTTTTGAGGATCCTCAGGAAGTCATTGCCTGGTTGGAGCGTCCGGGGCCCGCCAGAGGGGCGGCGGAGTGACCTGACCGAGCATGTTCATCAGCACTATTGATTGCCTGTCATCATCACCAGCACATTATACGCCGCAGCGGGAGTCTGCAAATCCTGGTATGTTACCCCCCTTTTTTTTTGTCTCCCCTTTACTGCCCGCGGCGCATACCCTATTGCTCCTTACCCCTGGGACCCCCTTTTGCCTTCCCCTGCTATAATCCTCTTTCAATTGTAACCTGCAGAGGGGGTCTCCCATACTTAGGGCCCCCACTGACTGGTTGATCCATGTAACTACCCTGGAGACTGTAATTGCGGAGCACAATCAGTCCTACACTCCACATGCCTAACACAGCGAATTTTCGCCCCCCAGCAACCGGAACACGCATCTCTTTATTATGTGACTGCAGAACTTTCTATACCACCGACCCCGCACTGTACTTCTGGTTCACAGTACAAGAAGAGCCTGTTGCTCTTTATTTGCGGGCATTGGATCTTCCACACCTCCCATGTGAGGAGATCGCTGCAGATCTTTTACGTAACAGCAAGATATTTTGGTTTTATCTGCTACCGGTTGTTACTTTCTTTTGGTTTTGGGAACATACCCGCATCAGTTGGGGAAGATGCAGGGTGGGGAGGGGGGAGGGGGAGGTTCGTTTTTTCTTGATGGACTGCAATACAACGAAGTGCATGCTAACATTGATACTGCATAGATGGCAAACCTTGTATTCATGTAATGCTACTGTCCCACGATATGTTTTAATGTTTGAATTATGGCATCGATAAAACTGCTCACTTGGAATGTGCGTGGGCTTGGGGACAAGGTAAAGAGATCTGCAGTTTTCTCATTTCTCAAAAAACAACGAGCCGACATTGTGGTGTTAGTGGAGACACACGTTGAGGGTCGGCTCCAGATGGCACTCCGCCGGCCATGGATTGGGTGGGCATATCATTCATCCCACTCGTCCCACGCCCGCGGAGTCTCAGTTTTGATTGCCAAGACGGTACATTTTGAGCTGTGTGATGTTCAGTCTGACCCACAGGGGCGCTATGTCTTTCTTTCGGTTAAATTGTATGGTGAACCTTTCCTACTGATGGCATTCTATGTACCTCCACCATTTAATTCTACTATAGTCACAGAGGGCTTGCTATATATGACTCGTCATCCTTCGATTCAGGCGGTGTGGCTGGGGGATTTTAACGCTACGTTGAACCCTACATTAGACAAACTGTCGCCCTCGCCATTATCTACTACAGCTCCAACCCACACTAGATTCTCCCGACTTATCTCTTCCTTTAATCTCACTGACACCTGGCGTTTTAAATTCCCGCTCACTCGAGCTTACTCCTGTTTCTCAACTACCCATAACACCATGTCCCGTATAGATTTTATATTCATCTCTAGTACCCTTGCCCCAAGATTACTGGAAGCTGAATTTGCCCCCAGATTACTTTCAGACCATAGCCCATATTTCATTAGCCTCTCCATCCCATTAGACAAACCGCCCCGTACGTGGCGCCTGAATCCGTTTTGGCTCACCCTGTTGTCGGAGGATGACGAGCTTGGTAACAGTTGGAGAACTTACTTTTTAGAGAATGACGGATCTGCATCCCCAGACGTAGTATGGGAAGCCTTCAAACTGCATGCACGTATGACTCTGACCTCCTTTATCAACAGGCTGAAGGCTAATTCATCAGCCATACTGGACGGGGCAATGCGGGATCTGTCCTCCTCTGAACAGGGGTACATGTCGAACCCCTCTCCTGATGGAGCTGCCCGACTCAGGTTACAAACCAGGGTGGTTAATCAGCTACAACACGAGACGGCCAGGAAAAAACTTTTCTTTGCCAGACAAAAATTATATGAACATGGGGAGAGAGCGGGTAAACTGTTGGCCTACTTGGCACATAGTGAGGATAGACCCCCTACTGTCATTTCCCTCACTGGTCCTAATGGGGAAAAGATTACGGAACCCCAGGCTGTCACTTCTGAATTTAGGGACTTCTTTTCTCAACTATATACGTCCCAGGTTTCTACCACTGACTCTCAATTGGAAGATCTACTGGCGGAAATCATCTTTCCACAGCTAGACGATGCCCAAATGGCTATGCTAGACGCACCTATTACACTCGACGAAATAACCACAGCGATTGGGAGCTTCGCCAGATCCAAGGCCCCGGGTTCAGATGGGTTGCCCATAGAATTTTACGCCCAATACATCGAGATACTTGCCCCCAAGTTATTGTCCCTCTTCAACCATCTATTTGACAATTTCACCTTACCCCCATCGATGGGCGAGGCGGTAATTATCCTCATACCTAAGCCAGGCAAGGACCCAGGCCTCCCGGAATCTTATAGACCAATATCGCTACTCCAGGTAGACATAAAGATTCTGGCTAAAGTACTTGCCCTACGCCTTAACCAAGTGATTCTAACCCTGATCCATGCTGACCAAGCTGGATTTATGCCGGGGCGTAACACCTCCTTCAACCTCAGAAAATTGTATATTAACTTACAAGCGACACATACTAATGTTGGGTCCCGGGTGGTGGTGGCTTTGGATACTGCCAAGGCCTTTGACTCAGTGGAGTGGCGGTACCTCTGGGGATGCCTCCGTGGCTTTGGTTTTGGACCTAAATTTATTAAGTGGGTTCAATTATTATACCTGGCACCCAGGGGTAAAGTAGTGGCCAACGGGAGGGCCTCCCAGACATTTGACTTATCCAGGGGCACTAGACAGGGCTGCCCACTGTCTCCGCTCCTCTATGCCTTGGCGGCGGAGCCCCTTGCAATCTCCATTAGAGGGGACCCCGAGATTCAGGGTCTCTGCCTTGGTTCCCTGACTGAAAAAATTAGCTTATACGCAGACGACACGCTACTATACCTGGCCGACTCTGCCACATCGCTTCAGAAGGCGTTGCATACAATTGAACACTTTGGTCAGTTCTCTGGCCTTAAAATTAATTGGGAGAAATCTCAAATACTGCCTATGGATAGTTTCCCCTCTCCCAAGCTACAGGCACAGTTACCACTCCAGCGAGTGAACACTATCAAATATCTTGGAGTATTGGTGAATAGAACACCGGCTGACTATATATCCCTGAACATAGAACCCCTTTTCGATCTCATCAAGTCTAGAACCCAGGTATGGGCGAGACTGCCGCTCGGCGTGTGGGGCCGTATTAACATTGTTAAAATGATATTATTTCCGAAAATATTGTATATACTCTGGCACACACCCGTATACTTACCCTTGAAATTTTTCAAGTCAATGGAGGCCATACTCAAGACATTTATTTGGGGTAACAACAGACACAAGCTGGCCTGGAGAGTCCTTAAGAACCCTACTGACCTAGGTGGAACAGCCCTCCCTGACTTAAATCTTTATTACCTTGCGTCCCAACTGTCTCAACTATACCACATAGATAAAACCGACAGACTCAGATTCCTCACCCTCCTCTGTCCACGGTGGGCACAACTGACCACTGACCCACTCACTGCAATTGCAGTGGGACATAGTGGGAATAACTCCAATAGAGACCGTGGGTCCCTATTATACCAATATAGGCGCGTATGGGACATCACCACTAAAACATTAACGACCCCTAAACACAACAACTATACCCCCTTATGGCACAATAGACTACTCTCAGAGTTTCTCTTGATCCCTGACACAGAGATATGGTGCGAATATGGAATATATTATTTGCACCACATAATTTCCGATGGCACACTTAAAAACTTTGAGGACCTCCAAAATGAGTTCCTGCTGCCCAATTCTATGCTTTTTAGATTCTTCCAGGTGCGTCACGCAGCCCAAGCTCAGTTTCCCCAGCCTTTGCCACAATCTACGCCTAATGTTATTATGGCTGTGGTTAAAGGTGTGGACCCGCGAAAGCTGATCTCTGATTTTTATGTCATGCTTCTCACCCCATCATCTACCACGCTAGCTTACAGCCTTAAACCAAGATGGGAAAGAGAGGTGGGCCCACTGGAGGATGAGGAGTGGAGTGAAGCACTAGACTCGTGCAAGACTGTATCCCCCAAGCTCTCTGACAGGCTGACCCAGTTATACGTGGTGCACCGAGCGTATCTCACCCCCCTAAGAATCGCCCGCTTTAGACGACAGTTTTCTACCTTGTGCACAATGTGTAACCAAACGACGGGCACATTCTTCCATCTACTCTGGGCGTGCCCGGTCCTTCAGGGTCTGTGGAAGCAGATTGTTGACTTCCTCCATGATGACATGGGATCCCCATTGACCCTGGACCCCAAACAATGCTTACTGGGGATATTCCCCGACTCTGAGATGGACAAATTCACTAAAACATTCTTGCATGAAACATTGTTTAATGCTAGAAAAATTATAGCCAGACAGTGGATGAGACCCACTCCCCCCAGCTTCAACGATTGGAAACTAGATATAAATAACACTCTTCCCTACAAAAAGTTCATATACATCAACAGAGGTTGTCCAGATAAGTACTACAAAATCTGGGATCGATGGCTTGAGTCCGCAGACACATGCACTGATGGTCCGTAATACTATACATCCTTCTAGCGTGCAATTCCATGAATAGCGTGGACATAGGGTTTTCCACTTATTGATAGTCACTGAATCCAGTGTTCAATCTGAACAAGTTTTTTGATCTACTGTGCCTATATATGTATAAGCCACATTTCTTGTTTTATGCATTTCTCCAGTATTGCCTTGTAACTTGCAGAATTATGTTCCAAATGTAAATTGTTCAATAAAAAACTTTTTTCTCAAAAAAAAAAAAAAAAAAAAGTCAAGAGTAAAGTAAAAGCATCTAAATATACTAAACAACTAAGAGTTGACCTTCTATTTTCTGTGGTAGCCCTGCAGTTTCCTAACTTTCTGGTGCCACCTGCCTGTTTACTGGGACAGCAAATAAGCATCATCCATTGTCTAAAGGCCTAAATTGCCCCCTCCTTCTGCCAAGATTTGAATACATGGTAGATTGGGAGCACTGTGAAATGCAATAGACTGGAGTTTCTGTTTCAATCGTTTTTATTAAGTTTTTCTTTCCAAAATATAAAATAAATACAAAATATAGCTACAACAGTAAATTGCTAAGGTAACATACACAGCAGTATTGGTATACATAAGGCAATGTGAACAAAGTTGAACTGTTCGATAGTTCGATTAAAGGTCTAGGTAGTTATTTTGGAGCGACTTACAGCAATTCCATGAAGTGAAAAACACTGATTGGAAGGAAAACAGTGCCTTTCCAAGTAGGAAATATGAAAGCCCCTAAAACCTAGGGCATCATTAGACTGGAGTTTCTAACTTCATTTAAGTATTCACCCTTTCATAAAATTCAAGCAGCCATTGGTGTGGGTCACTCAATCTCAAGTACATGCTAATATGGGTACATTTGTTACCAATACTCCTAACTCCAGTGCTGTATCTTCGCCCCGCCGCCTCTAAGACTGAGAACTGGGAGGTTAAAGAATGTTGATTGCTCAGTTCTTGGACTTCATTGAGCAGAGAGCCAGTGACTGTCAGTCACTGGCTCTCTGCTTTGCCCCTCCAGCACTCACTGGAGTCCTGGGCTGTGGAAGGGGTGGGAGCAGCTGGCTCAGACTCTCAGCCACTCACTGAAAGACTGAGCCAACTGCCAGTCCAGGCATCTGGGTGGACTCTGACATTTAAGTAGGGATCTCTCCATAGTATGGACCGGCTGAGTGATGTCAGCTGACGGCGGCCTTCAGCCTCTGTCGGCTGAATATGGGTCACAGTAGTGCAGAACAAAATGCACTCCTCTGATCTCCAAGAGACGTAGGACCAAAAGAGCTGTGGCCCTACTTTAATGATATCAATTTCATAATTGTTTATTTGCTAAAATTGAAATTTGTTCTGACAAATGTAACATGTAGCATCATACCTAAAACATTGACTCACAATACAGAATATCCCACCCTTTAACTAGTGGGACCTCTACTCACACTGTTCAATGAACCCTATAAACAGCATATGGGAGGCACTCTCAATCTACACCAAGTATAGCCTAATAAAGGGGGGGGGGGTCAGACAGCTTGTCTGTAGCCTTATTTCAGCTCTGCAGGGGATAATGGAAAACACATATTTTAGGCAGGTAGGATAGCAGTGGCATGCTTTGGTAAATAAAACAGAACTGGTATAAAGTGTATTTTCTGAATCACCTTATCCCTTTCTTGTTCTTTGAAACTGGCATCTTTAAATAGCAAGCAGTATAGTGGCTTGTGGCAGGAGTGGCTAGACCGAAACATAAATAGCCCATTTCAGTGGGCAGTGCCAACTTTACAGTGGAAGCTATATCTGCATCCAAAACATTATTTTGAAACCCCCCTAAACTTAACCTGTACAGTACTTAAAGAGGGATTCCACCCGCAATTTTTTTTTTTTTTTAAAGTCAGCAGCTACAAACACTGTAGCTGCTGACTTTTAATAAGGACACTTACCTGTCCTACTCGCCCGCGATGTCAGCCCCCCCGAGGCCGATCCCTCAATCCTGGCAGCTCCTGGCGCCGCCATCCTCAGTAAGGGCTTCACTACCCATTTCCTACTGCGCATGCGCGAGCCATGCAGCGCTTTGTGAATGGGCCGGCTGCTCTCTGGGATACACACAGTTCCCAGAAGACACCGCGAGTAGGAGGGAGGACGAAGACCAGCCGCGGACGATGAAGAGGCAAATTACGGTAGGGACTTCCGCAACCGCTATTTCTGGTAAGTAAAACATTTATTTTTTGGGGGGATTTTTGGTCCAAATTTTTTTTTCAGGGTGGAACTCCACTTTAATTTAAAAGTCTAGCCTAAGAGAAAATGACACAAGATGCTTGCTGTTACCTTTTTTAACTTTAAAAGCTTTATCAGTGTCCATCTTTGACTTTGTTTTCCTTTGTTCTTAATGCCGCGTACACACGACCGTTTTTAATGTCATTGAAAAAAACAAAGTTTTTCTCGACGTGATTCTTCTCAAGCCTGCCTTGCCTACACACTATCGTGAAAAAAAATGCTCGCGCAAAGCGCGGTGATGTACGAAATGTACGACGGCACTATAAAGGGGAAGTTCCATTCGGATGGCGCCACCCTTTGGGCTGCTTTTGCTGATCCTCGTGTTAGTAAAGTTTGGTGAGAGACGATTCGCGCTTTTCAGCCTCGTGCTCTTCAGTCCGTTACAGCGTGACGAATGTGCTATCTCCATTATGAACGCTAGTTTTACCAGAACGAGCGCTCCCGTCTCATTACTTGCTTCTGAGCATGCGTGTTTTTTTTCACGTCGTTAAAGCGTACACACGCCCGTTTTTCAAACAACGAGAAAATTTGAGCATGTTTCAAATTTTTAATGCCCATTTTTCACGTCGTGAAAGATGCTCTGGAGCCCACACACGATCGTTTTTAATGACCAATTTAAAAAATGGCATTTTTCTCATCATGAAAAATGGTCGTGTGTATGCGGCATTAGGGTTTGACTTTTTCTGTCTTCAAGGCTAAACCCTGCCAACTTCCAATTCACTGTGAGATCAGACAGTTATGCCCCGTACACACAATCGTTTTTTCCGAGGAAAAAAGTCAGATGGACTTTTTTCATCGGAAATTCCGATCGTGTGAGGGCTACATCTGACTTTTTTTCCATCGGTGTAAAAAAATATAACATGTTTTACATTTTTTCTGATCGTCTGTGTGGAATTCCATCGGAGAAAAATCCACGCATGCTCAGAATCAAGTCGACGCATGCTCGGAAGTATTGAACTTAATTTTTCTCGGCTCGTCGGAGTGTTTTATGTCACCGCGTTTTGGACGGTCGGAATTTAGTCTGACAGTGTGTATGCAAGACTGATGGAAGTCAGCTTCATCGGAATTCCGACGGAAAATTCCATCAGATTTTATTCCATCGGAAATCCAATCGTGTGTACAAGGCATAAGGGATGAAGAGATGCCAGCTGGTGGACTTAGCCATGAAGTCAAGGCCAGCCAAGCCTTGATGACAAGAAAAAAATGTAATCACAGAGCGGCAAAGAGACTTTTCTATGTAATGAAGGTAATAGTAGGCATCTTATCAAACGTTCTAATTGTGTATATAGACTGCGCAGTCTATATACACATTTATAGGGTTCACAAGTGTTTGAAGACTGAAGCAGCAAAAATCACATACATTTGTGTTCCCCTTCTTTTTTTTTTTTGCCTGTGGTACAGAGGTTTTATTGTTACCTTTATCCAACGTACAACTGAGTATAGGTTCGTTCAATTTTGCTTTTACATCTAGTCTTGATTCACTTGAATTGATGACAGGTTTACTCTAAATACACAGCATTTTAAATAAACATCAGATGTTTTTTCACCTTAAAGCGGAGCTCCACCCTAAAGTGGAACTTCCGCTCATCGGATTCCTCCCCCCCTCCGGTGCCACAATTGGCACCTTTCAGGGGGGAGGGGGGTGCAGATACCTGTCTAAGACAGGTATTTGCACCCACTTCCGGGCATACACTCTGCAGGAAACTGCGGGTAGTTCCTCAGTTCCCCCCGCCCCCGTTGTGTTCTGGGAAACACTCGGCTCCCAGAACACAGCAGGGACCAGTGAGGACTGAGCAGCGCGACTCGCGCATGCGCACTAGGGAACCGGGCAGTGAAGCCGCAACGCTTCACTTCCTGATTCCCTCTCCGAAGATTGAGGCGGAGGCAGCCGAGAGACGAGCGATTGCTTGTCTTCTGCTGCCGACGTCGCTGGACTCCAGGACAGGTAAGTGTCCATTTATTAAAAGTCAGCAGCTGCAGTATTTGTAGCTGCTGGCTTTTAATATTTTTTTTACAGCGGAGCTCCACTTTAATGCATAGAATGCATTAAGGTGAAAAAACATGAACCTTTACAACCCCTTTAAAATGATGAGTCTCTGTAAGGCAGCAGTGTGATTCAGAGTACGGAGGGGGGCAGAGAGCTAGGGCATTGTGTGTATAAGGCATGTAAAATTAATGTTAATGGCCCAGTTGGGTTCAAAATTTTGAGTTCAGTGGTCCATGAGGTCCAAAAGGTTGGCGACCACTGCTCCAAACCCATTTGTTGTTAGCTATAAAACAGTGGCAGCAATATGTCCTTAAGGCCTCATGCCTACGGACGTTTTTACAGCCGCGTTTTTTATAGCTTAAAAACGCCTGTCCATTATTGTATACATTTTTCAACCGTACTTTTTTCCAAAAAACAAAACAAAAAAAATGCCGGAGCTCAAAAACGCAATTGCGGTTTCGCGCGTTTTTGCGCGTTTAACGCTTTGCATTTTTTTTATGCCTAACGCCGACGCCGAGGAACGCACTGGTCCTGGG
Organism: Rana muscosa; assembly: GCA_029206835.1. Classification (NCBI taxonomy): domain Eukaryota; kingdom Metazoa; phylum Chordata; class Amphibia; order Anura; family Ranidae; genus Rana; species Rana muscosa. The sequence continues at coordinate 270,839,341 of CM055119.1, forward strand.
TTTTTTTTACAGCTTAAAAACGCCTATGCTATTTGCAGCTCAAAAACGTCTAGGTGGGCATGAAGCTATAGACTAACATGGACAGGCGTTTTTAAGCTGTAAAAAACGCTCAAAAATGCGGCTGTAAAAACGTCCGTGGGCATGAGGCCTAAAACACCTCTATCATTAAGTATTAGGCTAGGGTGTACTCCTAGTGGCACCATTTTGCATTTTGTGTGGTCACAGATTTAGTACTTGCCAGTTGCCAAATGTACATCTGGCTATTTCACAACTTGAATCTCCTCTGACACAGGTTGGACTTCATCCCAAGCTCCATTCTAACAATCTAAAAGATAAAGCTTTCTTGTTCTGTATTGGTGGATGATGAGTCCTTGCTTCCTAGTGGCAAAGTCACTTTATAATTGGTCAGGTGACATCTTCTTTATTTCTCTTTTGAGATCATTGCTGGTTCAAATTTTTAAGATCTACCACTCATCTACAGGCAGAAGTAAATTACAATTTTAACACGGCCCTCTCAGTTTCTGAATAGCAGTGCCTAAAAGCCATAGGTTAAGAGGTGTTGGCCAGTGTGCAGTTCGTAATTAAGGCATTGCCCCAAATACATCATTTCGAATTTCCTTGGGCACAGAAGTGGATCTGTCTTAAATGGACAGTAGCTCTATTCATGGAACATTGAGCAAGTCAGTTTGAACAACTCACTTAATGATATTTCCATACCAATGAGTAAAAGTTTTAATGTGTGTGCAAAATGATGTAATCCCAGTTACATGCTCTTTGGGTCAAAGGTCAACCTTATATCAGAACATATAGATTCAATTATTGCAAAGTCAAAAGCGGTCATTGTTCCTATTGCACTCTTGTGGCCTGGCCTTTCATTGAAAAAACTTCCAGTAATTTAACTGCTTAATTATTTAAACAGCTTGATCAAGTGAACAGAGATAGAGAGAGAAAAGAGAAAGCATCTCATGAAAAGCAAATGTTTGAGTTTTAGACTTTTAAAGTGGAAGTAAACCCTCCTATCATTTTCAGCCAAGGAAGCTGCCATCTTGGCCTCTGTTTAATCTTCAACTGCCATGATGCTGCACATGTGATCAGTTATGACACCAGTCATTGGATGGTTTGACAGTTTGGTTGAGAGCACAACCAATGTGACACTTGGCATTCTCGGCATGCCGGGAATGTAACTGCTTTTTTAAACTGTTCAATCAAAGGGTTTACTTCCGCTTTAAGTATTTTTACATTTTAACAGTTTTAAAGCAAGCCCTATAACATTTTTAGCTGAAATTTACTGTATTCAGTATTAGAGGAGCTGCCCGTAAGTTTGCTATGAAGTAAGTGGGTACATTATTAAATTCCTAAACCATTATTTTGCATGGAGTCAGTCAGTATCTACAATACTGATTCACCTTCCAGAGCAGCTGTGTGTCTCTCTATATATAATTTATTATTAAGAAGATCTAATATCTAAAAATAAAATATGCTATGATATCTTTACAGTGCACAGGCATACAAGGTCATATAATAATGCTTAATCCTTTTTCCTAAACCTTAATGCCCGGGCACACCTGGCACACACCCTGCGCACGCCTATGTTAGACACATATATATATATATATATATTATATATACATACACCGATCAGCCATAACTTTATGATCTAGGAGTAGGGATGAGCTTCGTGTTCGAGTCGAACATACGTTCGACTCGAACATTGGCTGTTCGATCGTTCGACGAAGATCGAACGATTTGGGCCGTTCGCGCCAAATTCGAGTGACGCGAACGGCCCACAATGCACTACGCCATCGCAGTGTCATCCAGGCGCTGTGATTGGCCAAGCATGCACTGTGACCCCGCATGCTTGGCCAATCACAGCGCCGGCAGCGAGGAGAGCAATGATTGGCCACAGGCAGGATGCCTGTGGCCAATTATTGCTGAGGGTGTTTAGTACACGCCCCACACTATAAAAGGCCGCCAGCACGGCGGCCTAGTGTAGTGTGTTCCGGAGCAGGGATAGAGTAGCATAGGCAGGGACAGTGACTGTTATTTCTTTCTTGCTTAACCTGGATTCCTTTAGTTTAGGGAAAGAGAAGGATAGGTAGGGAGAGTGTCAGTGTGTTTTGTGCTTCTGCTATAGTGTGCTTAAAAAAAACATTTATTCTAGGGACAGAAAACTCTAGGTAGGGACAGTGTCAGTTTCTTTCACTCTGCAAGTCCTTGTTTCCAGGGACCTGTAAGGACAGTGAGTTAATTGTCCTTGTGCTATATTGTGCTTAAAAAAAACATTTATTCTAGGGACAGAAAACTCTAGGTAGGGACAGTGTCAGTTTCTTTCACTCTGCAAGTCCTTGTTTCCAGGGACCTGTAAGGACAGTGAGTTAATTGTCCTTGTGCTATATTGTGATTAAAAAAAACATTTATTCTAGGGACAGAAAACTCTAGGTAGGGACAGTGTCAGTTTCTTTCACTCTGCAAGTCCTTGTTTCCAGGGACCTGTAAGGACAGTGAGTTAATTTTCCTTGTGCTATATTGTGATTAAAAAAAACATTTTTTCTAGGGACAGAAAACTGTAGGTAGGGAGAGTGTTTTTTTTCTTTCACTCTGCAAGTCCTTGTTTCCAGGGACCTGTAAGGACAGTGAGTTAATTGTCCTTGTGCTATATTGTGCTTAAAAAAAACATTTATTCTAGGGACAGAAAACTCTAGGTAGGGACAGTGTCAGTTTCTTTCACTCTGCAAGTCCTTGTTTCCAGGGACCTGTAAGGACAGTGAGTTAATTTTCCTTGTGCTATATTGTGATTAAAAAAAACATTTATTCTAGGGACAGAAAACTCTAGGTAGGGACAGTGTCAGTTTCTTTCACTCTGCAAGTCCTTGTTTCCAGGGACCTGTAAGGACAGTGAGTTAATTTTCCTTGTGCTATATTGTGATTAAAAAAAACATTTATTCTAGGGACAGAAAACTCTAGGTAGGGACAGTGTCAGTTTCTTTCACTCTGCAAGTCCTTGTTTCCAGGGACCTGTAAGGACAGTGAGTTAATTTTCCTTGTGCTATATTGTGATTAAAAAAAACATTTATTCTAGGGACAGAAAACTCTAGGTAGGGACAGTGTCAGTTTCTTTCACTCTGCAAGTCCTTGTTTCCAGGGACCTGTAAGGACAGTGAGTTAATTTTCCTTGTGCTATATTGTGATTAAAAAAAACATTTTTTCTAGGGACAGAAAACTGTAGGTAGGGAGAGTGTTTTTTTTCTTTCACTCTGCAAGTCCTTGTTTCCAGGGACCTGTAAGGACAGTGAGTTAATTTTCCTTGTGCTATATTGTGATTAAAAAAAACATTTTTTCTAGGGACAGAAAACTCTAGGTAGGGAGAGTGTTTTTTTTCTTTCACTCTGCAAGTCCTTGTTTCCAGGGACCTGTAAGGACAGTGAGTTAATTTTCCTTGTGCTATATTGTGATTAAAAAAAACATTTTTTCTAGGGACAGAAAACTCTAGGTAGGGAGAGTGTTTTTTTTCTTTCACTCTGCAAGTCCTTGTTTCCAGGGACCTGTAAGGACAGTGAGTTAATTGTCCTTGTGCTATATTGTGCTTAAAAAAAACATTTTTTCTAGGGACAGAAAACTCTAGGTAGGGAGAGTGTTTTTTTTTTTTCACTCTGCAAGTCCTTGTTTCCAGGGACCTGTAAGGACAGTGAGTTAATTGTCCTTGTGCTATATTGTGCTTAAAAAAAACATTTATTCTAGGGACAGAAAACTCTAGGTAGGGACAGTGTCAGTTTCTTTCACTCTGCAAGTCCTTGTTTCCAGGGACCTGTAAGGACAGTGAGTTAATTTTCCTTGTGCTATATTGTGATTAAAAAAAACATTTTTTCTAGGGACAGAAAACTCTAGGTAGGGAGAGTGTTTTTTTTCTTTCACTCTGCAAGTCCTTGTTTCCAGGGACCTGTAAGGACAGTGAGTTAATTTTCCTTGTGCTATATTGTGATTAAAAAAAACATTTTTTCTAGGGACAGAAAACTCTAGGTAGGGAGAGTGTTTTTTTTCTTTCACTCTGCAAGTCCTTGTTTCCAGGGACCTGTAAGGACAGTGAGTTAATTTTCCTTGTGCTATATTGTGATTAAAAAAAACATTTTTTCTAGGGACAGAAAACTCTAGGTAGGGAGAGTGTTTTTTTTCTTTCACTCTGCAAGTCCTTGTTTCCAGGGACCTGTAAGGACAGTGAGTTAATTGTCCTTGTGCTATATTGTGCTTAAAAAAAACATTTATTCTAGGGACAGAAAACTCTAGGTAGGGACAGTGTCAGTTTCTTTCACTCTGCAAGTCCTTGTTTCCAGGGACCTGTAAGGACAGTGAGTTAATTGTCCTTGTGCTATATTGTGATTAAAAAAAACATTTATTCTAGGGACAGAAAACTCTAGGTAGGGACAGTGTCAGTTTCTTTCACTCTGCAAGTCCTTGTTTCCAGGGACCTGTAAGGACAGTGAGTTAATTTTCCTTGTGCTATATTGTGATTAAAAAAAACATTTTTTCTAGGGACAGAAAACTGTAGGTAGGGAGAGTGTTTTTTTTCTTTCACTCTGCAAGTCCTTGTTTCCAGGGACCTGTAAGGACAGTGAGTTAATTTTCCTTGTGCTATATTGTGATTAAAAAAAACATTTTTTCTAGGGACAGAAAACTCTAGGTAGGGAGAGTGTTTTTTTTCTTTCACTCTGCAAGTCCTTGTTTCCAGGGACCTGTAAGGACAGTGAGTTAATTTTCCTTGTGCTATATTGTGATTAAAAAAAACATTTTTTCTAGGGACAGAAAACTCTAGGTAGGGAGAGTGTTTTTTTTCTTTCACTCTGCAAGTCCTTGTTTCCAGGGACCTGTAAGGACAGTGAGTTAATTGTCCTTGTGCTATATTGTGCTTAAAAAAAACATTTTTTCTAGGGACAGAAAACTCTAGGTAGGGAGAGTGTTTTTTTTTTTTCACTCTGCAAGTCCTTGTTTCCAGGGACCTGTAAGGACAGTGAGTTAATTGTCCTTGTGCTATATTGTGCTTAAAAAAAACATTTATTCTAGGGACAGAAAACTCTAGGTAGGGACAGTGTCAGTTTCTTTCACTCTGCAAGTCCTTGTTTCCAGGGACCTGTAAGGACAGTGAGTTAATTTTCCTTGTGCTATATTGTGATTAAAAAAAACATTTTTTCTAGGGACAGAAAACTGTAGGTAGGGAGAGTGTTTTTTTTCTTTCACTCTGCAAGTCCTTGTTTCCAGGGACCTGTAAGGACAGTGAGTTAATTTTCCTTGTGCTATATTGTGATTAAAAAAAACATTTTTTCTAGGGACAGAAAACTCTAGGTAGGGAGAGTGTTTTTTTTCTTTCACTCTGCAAGTCCTTGTTTCCAGGGACCTGTAAGGACAGTGAGTTAATTTTCCTTGTGCTATATTGTGATTAAAAAAAACATTTTTTCTAGGGACAGAAAACTCTAGGTAGGGAGAGTGTTTTTTTTCTTTCACTCTGCAAGTCCTTGTTTCCAGGGACCTGTAAGGACAGTGAGTTAATTGTCCTTGTGCTATATTGTGCTTAAAAAAAACATTTATTCTAGGGACAGAAAACTCTAGGTAGGGACAGTGTCAGTTTCTTTCACTCTGCAAGTCCTTGTTTCCAGGGACCTGTAAGGACAGTGAGTTAATTGTCCTTGTGCTATATTGTGATTAAAAAAAACATTTATTCTAGGGACAGAAAACTCTAGGTAGGGACAGTGTCAGTTTCTTTCACTCTGCAAGTCCTTGTTTCCAGGGACCTGTAAGGACAGTGAGTTAATTTTCCTTGTGCTATATTGTGATTAAAAAAAACATTTTTTCTAGGGACAGAAAACTGTAGGTAGGGAGAGTGTTTTTTTTCTTTCACTCTGCAAGTCCTTGTTTCCAGGGACCTGTAAGGACAGTGAGTTAATTGTCCTTGTGCTATATTGTGCTTAAAAAAAACATTTATTCTAGGGACAGAAAACTCTAGGTAGGGACAGTGTCAGTTTCTTTCACTCTGCAAGTCCTTGTTTCCAGGGACCTGGAGAGACATTGAGTGAATTGTCCTTGTGCTATATTGTGATTAAAAAAAACATTTATTCTAGGGACAGAAAACTCTAGGTAGGGACAGTGTCAGTTTCTTTCACTGTGAAAGTCCTTGTTTCAAGGGACAGAGAAGGACACCTGAAGGTAGCCCTTATTGCTTTTTTCCCATCTCCCTGCAGGCCATCTATTAGAATGTCTGGAAGGCAAACAAGGAGAGGCAGACAGTCAGGAGGCAATAAAAGAGGGCAAGCAGGCTCTGTGTCTGGGGGCAACAGTGCTGGTCGTGGACGCGGTGCATTGTCATCAGCACATGGCCATGGGACACGCTTGTCCTTCTTTTCGGCAGCTGGACATGTTGAGCCACATCATGCCGAAGACTTGGTAGAGTGGATGACCAAGCCCTCCTCCTCCTCCTCATCCTCTCTCACCCAGGCTCAGGGTACTGGAAAAGCAGCTGCCAAAGCGTCGTCTTCCCTGGTATCAATGTCAGACAAATCATCAGTCACTCCTTCCCTAGACCCACCATGTCCTCCTCCTGAGGAGTCCCCCGAACTGTTTCAGCACAGTGTTGGGTACATGCTCCAGGAGGATGCCCAGCGTTTCGAAGGGTCTGATGATGAAACCCAGCTAGAGGAAGGCAGTAGCGTGAGAGCAGACAGAGGGGATGCTCAAGAAGGACACCAATCTGGCAGTCATGTTCCAGCAGCTGCAGCATACTGCCAGATTGGCTCCAGTGATGAGGAGGGAGGGGATGATGAGGTCAATGACTCCACGTGGGTGCCTAATAGGAGAGAGGAGGAGGAGGAGGATGAGGAGGAGGCACATCTCCAACGAGGCAGGATGCCCTTTGGTGGCCAGCGTAAGGGCAGTACACCGACGGAATCACACCGCAGAGCTCCGCCTGTGCAGGGCGCTGCCTCTGCCCGTCATTCAAAAAGTTCTTTGGTGTGGGCCTTTTTTGAGGCTAGTGCATCAGATCGCACAGCTGCTGTTTGCAACATATGTCTCAAGCGTATATCGCGTGGCCAAAACATCAGCCGCTTGGGTACCACATGCCTGACCAGACATATGTTGACCTGCCATGCAGCTCGTTGGCAAGCCTACCTCAAAGACCCACACCAAAGAACCAAGCGGACCTCTCCTTGCACCGCATCAGCTGGGATCTCCAACCCCACTATAACTTCAGTCCTCTCTGAAACATGCACTGAGAGGAATGAAGGTGTAGAATTAGGTGTGTCACAGCCAAGTACTTGCGCCCACTCTGCTAGCAGTACACCGACGTCCGATTCTAGCAGGCAAATTTCCCTGCCCCAGCTGCTGGACCGTCGAAAGAAGTTCACTCCCAGCCATCCACATGCCCAGCGGTTGAATGCTAGCTTGGCTAAATTGCTAGCGCTTCAACTGCTGCCTTTTCAGTTGGTAGACTCGGCCCCCTTCCGTGAGTTTGTGCAATGTGCGGTTCCTCAGTGGCAGGTTCCCAAACGCCACTTTTTCTCACGGAAGGCTATTCCGGCTCTCTACCGGCATGTGGAAGGCAATGTCTTGGCCTCGCTGGACAGGGCGGTCAGCGGTAAGGTGCATATTACCGCTGACTCATGGTCCAGCAGGCATGGACAGGGACGTTACCTTTCTTTCACGGCCCATTGGGTCACTCTTTTGGCAGCTGGGAAGGATTCAGGACAAGGTGCAGTAGTGTTGGAGGTTGTCCCACCGCCACGCCTCCAAAATGCTACTACTGGTTGTGACACACCTCTCTCCTCCACCCCCTCCTCTTCTTCTTCCTCCATGGCCTCTTCCTGTGGTTTGTCCTATGAACCAGCGGTGCTCCGTAGCCGTTCACGGGGCTATGCAAGTACGCAGGCAAAAAGATGCCATGCCGTGCTTGCGCTGGTGTGTTTGGGGGACAGAAGCCACACTGGGGCAGAGGTCCTGTCTGCTCTGCAGGGCCAGGCCGAGAGGTGGTTGACGCCACGCCAGCTTAAGCCAGGAATGGTGGTTTGCGACAATGGCACCAACCTCCTCTCCGCCCTCCGACAGGGACAACTGACCCATGTGCCCTGTGTGGCTCACGTCCTTAACCTGGTGGTGCAGCGCTTCTTGGGCAGGTACCCGGGCTTACAGGATGTCCTGAGGCAGGCCAGGAAAGTCTGTGTGCATTTCCGCAGATCTTATAATGCCAGTGCTCGCCTGGCTGAGCTGCAAAAGGAGTTGAACCTGCCCAAGAACCGCCTTATATGTGACATGCCCACCAGGTGGAACTCAACGTTGGCCATGCTGCAGCGGCTGCACACGCAGCAGAGGGCCATCAATGAGTACCTGTGCGACTACGGCACCAGGACAGGGTCAGGGGAGCTTGGTTTTTTTTCTCCACGCCAGTGGGGCATGATCAGGGATGCATGCACTGTCCTGGCACCATTTGAGGAGGCCACGAGGATGGTGAGCAGTGACAGTGCATGCATCAGTGACACTGTACCTCTTGTCCACCTGTTGGAGCACACGCTGCGTGGAATAATGGACAGGGCACTTGAGGCAGAACAGAGGCAGGAAGAGGAGGACTTCCTTGCCTCTCAAGGCCCCCTTTACCCAGACAGTGTTCCTTCTGTCCCACCCATCGCACAGGAAGAGGAGGAGGAGGAGGAGGAGGAGGAGGAGGAGGAGGATTGTGTCAGCATGGAGGTGGAGGCTGGCACTCAGCATCATCAGCAGCAGTCTTTTAGGGATGATTTACAGTCCCAAGAAACCAGTGGACTTGTACGTGGCTGGGAGGAGGTGGCTGCGGATCATGTCGTCCTTAGTGACCCAGAGGACTCCGGAGCGAATGCCTCAGCAAACCTACGCTGCATGGCCTCCCTGATCCTGCAAAGTCTGCGGAAGGATCCTCGTATTCTTCGGATCAAGGAGAGGGACCATTACTGGCTGGCCACTCTCCTTGATCCACGGTACAAGGGTAAGGTTGCGGACCTTATGTTACCGTCGCAGAGGGAGCAGAGGATGAGACAACTCCGGGAGGCCTTGCAGAAAGGTCTGTGCAACGCGTTCCCAGAGACTGGGAGGTTGCAAACTCCTGGTCCTGGACAACGAGTTGCTGAGGCTTCGGCCAGTCAAAGAAGGAGCGGTGGGGAAGGTGGCCGTCTGACCGATGCGTTCAGACAATTCTTTAGTCCGCAGCCCCAAAGTATGATCGGTTCCAGCAACCATCGCCAGCGTCTGATAAACATGGTGCAGGAATATCTAGGGGCAAGGTCAGACTTGGACACCTTCCCCACCGAAAATCCTCTGGCTTACTGGGTCTTGAGGATGGATCACTGGCCAGAGCTTGCACAGTATGCAATTGAGCTACTGGCCTGTCCTGCATCCAGCGTTCTTTCGGAACGCACATTCAGTGCTGCTGGAGGATTTGTCACGGATCACAGGGTGCGCCTGTCCACCGACTCGGTTGATCGACTGACTTTCATCAAGATGAACCAGTCTTGGATCACCACCAGCTACCACACACCTGATGCTGATATAACAGACTAATTGATTTTAAAATGTCACATCCCTTCAAGACTGATGCTGATGCTGAGTGCCTGTGCTGTTATGTTGACTGGCTATCCTCCTCCTCCGAGTCCTCAATGATACGATTGATGATGATAGCTTGGAAGATCATTTTTGTTTATGGGTGCCGCCACCAGTGCCTAACGCCCAATTTTTCAGCCCCTGTTTAACAGGGGCGTGTAATTACAATTTTTGAAGCAATACTTTGCAACAGGGCTCATTGCTGTGCTCCAAGTACAGTATCTGTGAGGAGTTGCAGTGTTGTGCCACCAGTGCCTAAGGCCCAATTTTTCAGCCCCTGTTTAACAGGGGCGTGTCATTACAATTTTTGAAGCAATACTTTGCAACAGGGCTCATTGCTGTGCTCCAAGTACAGTATCTGTGAAGGGTTGCAGTGTTGTGCCACCAGTGCCTAAGGCCCAATTTTTCAGCCCCTGTTCAACAGGGGCATGTAATTACAATTCTTGATCTAATAATTCACAGCAGGGCCCATTGCTGCACCCACCAAGAGTAACTGTCAGGGCTTACAGTGTTGTGGCACCAGCACCACCATCAAAGGCCCAATTTTTACTACCACTGTTCAACAATTATATGTAATTAAAATTCCTGATATAATAGTTGACAGCAGGGCGTTCCAGCACCAACCAAGAGTAACTGTGAGTGCTTACAGTGTTGTGCCAACACCAACAACTAAGGGGCCTATTTCTGCAGAGTATATACGGCAGGTCCCTACTTTCAAACATCCAACTTACAAACGACTCCTACTTGCAAACGCAAGAAGACAACAGGAAGTGAGAGGAAATCTACCACTAGGAAGGAAAATTCTCTCCTGTAAGAATAAATATGGGAGAAAGGTGTCTCCTCTGTACTGATGCTTTATCAGCAATCCTTGTTTCAAGAAAAACACCACATTTCAAAAACAGTTGTCATTAGGACGGAAAGTGAGGTGAAATGTTCTGAACAGGGGCACAGACAGCAAAACAAATGTTACAGGGGTGATAACCCTTACCTATGTTTTCCAAAAAGTTTAAAAATAGATTTTTGGTCTGGAGCTACACTTCAACAATGTACCTGTTCAAAATTACAAACAGATTCTACATAAGAACAAACCTACAGTCCCTGTCTTGTATGCACCGCCTGTATACGGCTGTTCAGAGTATATAGGGCCTTTTTTATTTTATGTGCGGGGTTCCCCTTAATATCCATACAAGACCCAAAGGGGCTGGTAATGGGCTGGGGTAGGGGGGGGGTCATGGGGTAGCTATGCCATTTTTCTTAAAGATTTTCATCCATATTACCGGGACCAGACATTACATTAAAGCCGCAAGCAGTTTTAAATGGCTTTTTTTTCCTTTAGAAGTGTCATTTTGTGCAGGGACAGTTCTAAACACGGGAAACACGTGGCACTTCACAGGCATACTTTAGACACCCCCCAGGTACGATATTTAAAGGAATATTTGACTTTTTTTTTTTCACTTTATGCATCATTAAAATGACTGCTCCCGGAAAACGACCGTTTTTAAAACTTATTTTTGCATTGATACATGTCCCCTGGTGCAGAACCCGGGTTCCCAAACCCTTTTTAGGACAATAACATGCATAATAGTTTTTATAATTAGCACTTTAGAATTCGAACGTTCGCATCCATTGTATTTAATAGGGTTCTAATGTTCGTTCGAACTTTCGGTCCGTTCGCGGGTTCTGGTGCGAACCGAACCCGGGGGTGTTCGGCTCATCACTATCTAGGAGTAGGTCCCCTTCTTGCCACCAAATCAGCCCCCCTTTGCTGGCAAAACAGCCCTGACCCATTGAGACATGGACACCACTACACCTCTGAGAGTATGCTGTGGTATCTGGCACCAAGCCATACAACATCCTTTAAATCAGGGATATGCAATTAGCGGACCTCCAGCTGTTGCAGAACTACAAGTCCCATGAGGCATAGCAAGACTCTGACAGCAGCAAGCATGACACCCAGAGGCAGAGGCATGATGGGACTTGCAGTTTTGCAACAGCTGGAGGTCCGCTAATTGCATATCCCTGCTTTAAATCATTTATGTTGCAAGGTAGGGCTTCCATGGATCAGACTTGTTTTTCCAGCACATCCCCCATTAGATTGAAATCAGGAGAACTTGGAGGCCAAGTCAACGCCTAAAATTCGTTGTTATGTTCCTCAAACGATTCTTGAACCATTTTTGCAGTGTGGCAGGGTGCATTATTCCACTGAAAGAGGCCACTGCCATCAGTGAATATCATTTATATGAATGGGTGTACTTGGTCAGCAACAATGTTTAGGTAGGTGGTACATGTCAAAGTAACATCCACATGAATGGCAGGACCCAAGATTTCCCAGCAGAACATTGCCCAAAACATCACACTGCCTCCGCGGCTTGTCGGCTTGCCTTCTTCCTACATCCTGGTGCCATCTCTTCCCTAGGTAAGTGATGCACACACACCCAACCATCCACATAATGTAAAATAAAGCGTGATTCATCAGACCAGGCCACCTTCTTCCATTGCTCTGTGGTCCTGTTCTAATGCTCACATTGACCATTGTACTGAGGCATTGTAGGGCACCCTGACTCTGATGCCCATTTTTTTTCATAAACAACATGCTAAGTTGCTGACTAATATATCCCACCAAATTTCTATGATAATAAATGTTATTCACTTAAAGTGGTTATAAAGTCAGAAGTTTTTTATCTTAATGCATTCTATGAATTAAGATAAAAAGCTTTCTGTGTGCAGCAGCCGCCCAAGCATCCCCTAATACTTACCTGAGCCCCATCTCTCTCCAGCGATGTTCACATGTGCCTCCACCCTCCGGGACTCTCCTCCCGATTGGCTGAGACAAAGCAGCGGTGCCATTGGCTCCTGCTGCTGTCAATCAATGGCAGTTGGCCAATCAGGGGAGAGAGGGGGCAGGGCTGAACTGGGGCTCTGTGTCTGAATGGATACAGGGAGCCGTGACTCGGCTCGGGTGCCCCCATAGCAAGCTGCTTGCTGTGGGGGGCACTTGACAGGGGGGAGAAGAAGGACCCGAGAAGGGGAGGATCTGGGCTACTCTGTGCAAAACCACTGCACAGAGGGGGTAAGTATAACATGTTTGTTATTTTGAGAGAAAAAAAAATGAGATTTTACAATTACTTTAATCTGTTATTGGTCATAAAGTTAAGGCTGATCATTGTATAGTCGCGGTGCTAACTAAGTATATGCTCTATAGTACAAACAATTTGTACAAAAGTGACCACCAATGCCTCTGCTCCCACTGCATATGAAGTACAATCTTATAAGCATGTACTTATGTAAACCATTATGACTTGCCATTGTTTCATTAGATTTGAGATCATGAGCCTCTGAACTTCATTTTCATGTATACAAACTAATATCAATGCTGCTAGAGTTTTAATTGTACAGTTATGTCATTAAAGAGAAAATAAATAATAAAAAGCCAAATTTAAATCAAACAAACCATCCTGAACATTAATTACTGTCGCACGGCCTTATACATTAATCATGTGAGCCTCCCATCTTCTCTATGTAATTACCAGCACATGCACGCCAAGTCGGAGCGCTCAGTCAGCTGCACAGACTTCATTTAATCAGGATGAAGAGGGCCTAGGTTTGCCGGCTCAGAAAGGGAAGGGAGAGGTGTATGTCAGATTATATGAGGCAATTGGAGGAATATTATATTGAGAGCAATAAAAAGAGCTGTAAATGACTGAAATTAGAAGACCAATATTAGAGTAAATATAAAAGAGCAAATAATTTTACGAGTTAAAGGGAGGAGAAAGGGCTTTCCTGTAGTGCCAGGAAAATGCTTTCAAAGTGAAACCTGGCATCAGATCACATTATTTATGCAAACAGTAAAATGTTTCATTCCATCATTGTATTATTGGTGGTTGTACACTGTGCAGTCAGTCATTTTCAGTAGAAACACCAGCAACTAGAAGGAATTGCTTACAGTACCCAATCCTTGCATCTAGGCTGTGTGACAAAGAGGCAAAGCAATGGAGTATAATTTAATAAACACAAAACAATCTGAAGTGGGTGCAAGAAGTAAGGGTAAAAGTTTAGCGTGCATAGGGATGTAACCAGGGGCGTTGCTAGGTGACACAAAGACGAGGGGCTTCAGCCCGAAGTCCAAGGCCGGAAACGGGGGGGGGGGAATGGTGTATGTGACGCAGGCTTTTTTTTTGGCTGGGCCGTGACCTACCTGACCTACATACACTGACGGTAGTGACCTACATACACTGACCTACCTACACTGACCTACATACACTGACGGTAGTGACCTACATAAACTGACCTACATACACTGACCTACCTGACCTACATACACTGACCTACCTGACCTACATACACTGACGATAGTGACCTACATACACTGACCTACCTGACATACACTGCAGCCAGACTGGTAACGGGGAAAAGACCCTGGGAATTCATCACCCCTTCCCTGAGGACCCTTCATTGGCTAACCATAAAGGATCGGGTCACATTCAAGACCCTCTGTCTCACTCACAAGTGCACACAAGGAAACGCTCCTCAATACTTGTGCGAGAAAATAAAACACTACACCCCCAATCGCATTCTCCGATCAACCAACCAAAACCTCCTCCACATCCCCAAGTCCCGCTACAAATCGAAGGGAGAACGAAGATTTGCAGTCCAAGGACCACGGCTATGGAACGCTCTACCAATAAACATCCGCATGGAAGAAAACCATCGGGGCTTCAGGAAAAAACTTAAGACCCACCTCTTCTGAAGTATCAGGACGACACTGGATGGAAATAAGCGCCTTGAGGCGATTAAGTTCGCATTTGCCGCGCTATACAAGTTATTCACTCACTCACTCATACACTGACCTACATACACTGATGGTAGTGACCTACATACACTGACGTACCTGACCTACCTACACTGACCTACCTGACCTACCTACACTGACCTACCTGACCTACATACACTGACAGTAGTGACCTATATACACTGACCTACCTACACTGTCTGACATACCTCAGCTCAGCCGTGGTGTGCGGTGTCACAGCAGGCAGTCAGTCATTCCGTCAGTCGTCAGAGGAGGAGCCGAGGAGGAGAGGAGAGCTGAGGAGTAGAGGAGAGCCGAGGAGGGGAGAAGAGGAGAGTCGAACGCCGAGCAGGGATGTGGCATGGTGGCCGCATTGTAATTCCCGCCTTCTGGAGCCTGCAGAGCCTATGATGGACGTCACACGTCCTGCGGTCCCGGCATTGGACCAGTGGGACGTCCATCATAGGCGTTGCGCAGGCTCCAGAAGGCGAGACCTGTTAGGGCACTCGGCCACATTCGGCTGCGCTCGGGATCAGATCGGTCCCGGCGCTCGCCGCTCACTCAGGGCTAACAATGGAGACCTGCAATCATAAGACTCAGGGCTTTTCGGGTCCAGCCCCCCCTAGCCACCCCCTCCCGATGCCCCTGGATGTAACTGTATGGACCAGTATGGAAGTCACACTTGCAGTAGATTAGGGAAAGTCTTAACGCTGTTCTGGTTTTACAATTTATAACATTCAGAGACATTTTAGTTGTGTACGTTTTATTTATATATTTATCAGGGCCATAGATATATTTTTCTTAAGGGCTTCAACCTTGGGCATCTAGAGGAAAATAATTAGGCGGTGTGCACAGCATGCCACAGCAAAGTGTGGAGGTGGAAAAATTGCTCTAACAGTGGCAAGGGCCTAGGGGTACATAATGTGCAGGAATCAGGGGTACATAATATACATAGTGTAGGAATCAGGGGTACATAATATACCTAGTGCAGGGATCAGGGGCACATAATGTACATAGTGCAGGGATCAGGGGTACATAGTGCAGGGGTACATAATGTACATAGTGCAGGGATCAGGGGTACATAATATACATAGTGCAGGGATCAGGGGTACATAATATACATAGTGCAGGGATCAGGGGTACATAATATACATAGTGCAGGGATCAGGGGTACATAGTGCAGGGGTACATAATGTACATAGTGCAGGGATCAGGGGTACATAATATACATAGTGCAGGGATCAGGGGTACATAATATACATAGTGCAGGGATCAGGGGCACATAATGTACATAGTGCAGGGATCAGGGGTACATAGTGCAGGGGTACATAATGTACATAGTGCAGGGATCAGGGGTACATAATATACATAGTGCAGGGATCAGGGGTACATAATATACATAGTGCAGGGATCAGGGGTACATAATATACATAGTGCAGGAATCAGGGGTACATAATATACCTAGTGCAGGGATCAGGGGCACATAATGTACATAGTGCAGGGATCAGGGGTACATAGTGCAGGGGTACATAATGTACATAGTGCAGGGATCAGGGGTACATAATATACATAGTGCAGGGATCAGGGGTACATAATATACATAGTGCAGGGATCAGGGGTACATAATATACATAGTGCAGGAATCAGGGGTACATAATATACCTAGTGCAGGGATCAGGGGCACATAATGTACATAGTGCAGGGATCAGGGGTACATAGTGCAGGGGTACATAATGTACATAGTGCAGGGATCAGGGGTACATAATATACATAGTGCAGGGATCAGGGGTACATAATATACCTAGTGCAGGGATCAGGGGCACATAATGTACATAGTGCAGGGATCAGGGGTACATAGTGCAGGGGTACATAATGTACATAGTGCAGGGATCAGGGGTACATAATGCACACAGGCCAGGGCTCAGGATAGTGTAATGCACGGGTCAATGGACTGGAGCAGAGCGGGAGCTAAAGAAACTCTGAACTGCCACTGCCTGTATCTTTGGTCTAAAGGGGGCAGAAGTGGCAGCGGCAGTGTAAATAGAGGAGACACTGCAATGCCACCAAAAACGAAAAAACTGTTGTGCAGTCGTGGACTCAGAACCCAGTACACCCTGCAAGAGATGCGGAGAAAGTGCTTTGGGTTGTCTGGTAACCGTTAAAGGTTAAAGGTGATAGTAAACTCTGTTTTACTACCTTTCTGGCAAGATCAAAGGGTATTTTCTGTACTTGTTGAAAATGTTGTTAGCTTCAAAAAAAGAAAACGAATGCAGCCGCTACATTTAAGGACTTTAAGCTGCTGTAGCTCACATTTTTGTTCTTGGGTTTACAAATACTTTAAATAAGCCTATTATTGTTAGGCATGCTGCAGAGATGCAAGGACTGTGTCTGATAAAGTTAACACAATTATCCTATATATTCTTTCCTTATTTCTCCAGAGCCCTGGTAATAAATAGCAACTCCAAGGGTGGAGGTTGTTGCTTAGAAAGCAGCAGGTTGATCAGTTAACAAGACTCGGTGGAGTAATCTGTGTATAGCTTACATCACCCTTTCATCACCCTGAACCACCCTTATCCTTGCCGGTGTAAAGCAATCTCTGCATCAAACACAAGTGCCATGATCATCACTGATGGTGGTAGCCGGGTGCTCTGTGCTGACTGTGCTTTGGTTTCATTATA
This sequence comes from Rana muscosa, assembly GCA_029206835.1. Classification (NCBI taxonomy): domain Eukaryota; kingdom Metazoa; phylum Chordata; class Amphibia; order Anura; family Ranidae; genus Rana; species Rana muscosa. The sequence goes on from CM055119.1 coordinate 270,856,414, forward strand.
AACATCTGTTTACACAGAAAGAGGTAGATGTTTTGTCGCTACAATGGAAACTTTTTTTTTCGGGGGGGGGGGGGGGGGGCAACTTTCCATATAGATAATAAATCAGATACAAAGTCTTTCAACAGCAGAAGCAAAATGGTTAGAATAACGTACCACTGGCTATACACTAGTGGAATTGTGTTCATAATGTTTAGTCTTAAAGTGAGCCCCATCCCTCCTCTTTTGGGGTCCCCCACCGGAGCTCCTGGCTTCTCCTACCATCCAAGTACCCCCCAAGCAAGCTGCTTGCGAGGAGGAGTACCCATGTGGGCTCACTCCCAATCCCTGCCGTCTGCATCCATAGACACAGACAGTGGGGCTTTGCCCCGCCCACTGGTCCCTCATCATAGGATTTGATTGACAGCAGTAGGAGACAATAGTTCCAGCTGCTATTACCCTAGTTTCACACCTACAGTATGTGTTTTTAGTGCGTTTTGCAGTTTGCAGAAACGCACTAAAGTCCATTTAACATGGTTCCCTTTGGTACACTTTCACATCAATGCGTTTTGTGGCCGGTGCGTTTTCGGAAAGGGTCAGGGACTTTTTTGTAATAGACTTCAATGTAATAGCACCAGAAATGCAAATGTGTTTGTGATGCGATTTGTGATGTGTTTTTTTTCTGTTTAAACACTGTCTAGTCATCAGCTGTCAGCTCACTGTAAAAATTGCCAGCACAAACAAATCGCATAGGGTCCCCCCCCCCCCAGGTCCATAGCAGGCCCTTCTGGTCTAGTATGAATTTGGAAGGGACCCCCATGCCAAAATGTAGAAAAATTTCAAGTATACAGCCCGGCAGGTCAGGAAAGGGAGGGGAACCATACCAGGCCGCATGCTCTCAACATGGGGGGGTGGGTTGGTTGCTTTAAGGCAAAAGCACCTTGTCCCAAAGCACCTTGCCCCCATGTTGGGGACAAGGGCCTTTTCCCAGATAGCAAGCTATTGTACTGCTAGTTTGAAAATGACTTGTTAAGCTATTGCTAGACTTGCCAGGCTTCACAAGTTTGTGCAAGTCCGCATTGCATGACTCCAGATCAACTTTCTTTGTAAACATTCTGTAAGTTCTGGTTCAGTTATGTTGTACAATAGTCATCCCACCACAGGGGTCACTGTGGCTAAATGTTCATGCTGTAGACTTGCAGAGCTCTTGCTGTAGACTCACCACTGTAACTTTGCTCTTGCGAGAGACTTGCCACGCAAATTTACTACAAATTGGAAAATGTCAACTAGAACTTGTGCTTCACGTGCTCTGTAAGTGTACAACTTGTCAGTGAAAATGTGCAGCAAGTTAACAGACTTACAATTCAACACTGCCACAAATTACCCTTGCTATCTGGGAAGCTTTGTGTGGGAGTCTGCCAGCACATAATCACTGAGAATACTCAGCCTGTTCCTGCTGTTACTTACAGAGTGCTGAAGGCTTCACAGACAGTAGCCAGACACCCTGGTGGGCCATGGTGGATAAGACTGTCCAGAAGTGTCAGAGATTGAAGGCAACTACATCACTGTTACTGGCAAAAGGCATAATGACTTGTTATGCAGAGGCAGCATCAGTAAGTTTTATTTATTTGAACTCTAGGTGGGGTCAGTGTCACCACATATGTTGGGTATGCACTTTAAAGGGGTTGTAAAGGTTTGTATTTTTTTTCACCTTAATGCATCCTATGCATTAAGGTGAAAAAAAACCTGGCAATGACGGCCCCCCCAGCCCCCCCATTTTACTTACCTAAGCCCGTTCACCTGCTGCGCTCACCCCCAACGTCCTCTTTTCCATTCAGTCTGGCCATTGATTGGCTAGATTGGATGTATTGATAGCAGCGCAGCCATTGGCTTGCGCAGTTGTCAATCACATCCAATGACGCGGCGCGCCGGGGGGCGGGCAGAGTGATACAGTCTGCGGCTATAGGCGGAGGCTGTATCACGAGAGCGTGCCCGCAATCTAACCCCCATGGGAGAGAGCTTCCCATGAAGGGAGTTAGTTCTTGCGGGGAGGAGCCGAGACAGCCGCAGAGGGACCCCAGAAGACGAGGATCGGGCCACTGTGTGAAAAACGAGCTGCACAGTGGAGGTAAGTATAACATGTTTGTTATTTTTTTTTTCTTTAAACAGGAACCTTTATTGTCCCTTTAAGGTAGAACTATAGGCAAAACTACTTTTTTCATTTTGGACAGAGTGGCAAGGTTATGACACCTGTCAGATTTTTTTTTCACCATCTCTGTCCTATTGCGGAGATTTACCTTGACTTCCTATCCCATAGCCAAACAGGAAGTGAGAGGAATTTCCTGCTAATTGTCCCCATTGGAAGATTTCCCCTCTATTTCTTTTCTGGGGACAACCCAAAATTTGTAATTTTCCTTTACTTTCACATTTCAATGAAAATAGTCAGGAAGTTTGGGGCCCCTTACACAGCTTCAGTCATGGGCCCCCTGGAGCAGAGGAGAACCGGGGGGTGCTCCTGACGCAAATTGAGAAGCGGGGGGGTGCCATGAATTGAGAAGCGGGGGGTGCTGTCGCCACAAAAGAACAAAAAAAAGGAGGGTTGCCATCTGGGGCCCTGGGGACCTCTGGGCCCCTTACAAAAAAAAAAATTTTTTTTATAAAAATAAAAAATAAATATAAAAAAAAAGGAGCGTTGCCATCCGGGGCCCTGGGGACCTCCGGGCCTCTGAGGACCTCTGGGCCCCTTACAAAAAAAAATGTAATACATTTTTTTTTAAAACAATTATAAAAAAAAAAGGGGGTTGCAATCCGGGGACCTCTGGGCCCCTTACAAAAAAAATTAATATATATTTTTATATAATAAAAAAAAGTTGGGGTTGCCATCCGGGCCCCTTACAGGTGTACTGCCTGTACCCCCCTGATGGTGGCCCTGATAATAGTAAACAAGACAAATAAAGAAGGTGCATATCCCTACAGGGGGCACAGACCGCAATAAAAACTGACAGGCATTCAGCCTCTTCGCTCCATCCAATACAAAAAAAAAACTTTGCCTTTAGTTATACTTTAAGATTGCCATACACTGCTCACTCATCCATGTCTTTATGGACCTTGTTTGAGCACTAATGCGCAGTCATGTTGGAACAGGAAGAGGCCATCCCCAAACTGTTCCCACAAAGTTTGGAGCATGAAATTGTCCAAAATGTCTTGAAGTTCCTTTCACTTTAACTAAGGGGCCAAGCCCAATGCCTGAAAAACACCATAATCCCCCTCCACCAAATGATTTGGACCAGTACACAAAGCAAGGTCCATAAAGACATGGATGAGCGAGTTTGGGGTGGAGGAACTTGACTGAGTCCTGACCTCAACCTGATAGAACACCTTTGGGATGAATTAGAGTGGAGACTACATCCCTGTACACACGATCGGATTTCCTATGGATTCAAATCCGATGGATTTTTCCATCGGAAATCCGATGAAGCTGACTTCCATCAGTCTTGCCTACACACCATCAGTCAAAAATCCAACCGTCCCAAACGCCGTGACGTAAAACACTCCGACGAGCCGATAAAAATGAAGTTCAATGCTTCTGAGCATGCGTCGACTTGATTCTGAGCATGCGTGGGTTTTTTCTCCCATGGAGTTCCACACAGACGATCGGAATTTGCTATAGTTTTTTTTTCCATCGGATAAATTTAAAACGTTCTATTTTTTCTCACCGATGGAAAAAAGACCGATGGGGCCCACACACAATCGGTTTGTCCGATGAAAAAAGTCCATCAGACTGTTTTCATCTGTAAAACCGATCATGTGTACAGGGCATACGAGTCAGGTCTTCTCATCCAACATCAGTGTCTGACCTCACAAATGCGCTTTTGGAAGAATGGTCAAACATTCCCATAGACACACTCCTAAACCTTGTGGACAGCCTTCCCAGAAGAGTTGAAGCTGTTATAGCTGCAAAGGGTGGGCCAACTCAATATTGAACCCTACGGACTAAGACTGGGATGCCATTAAAGTTCATGTGCGTGTAAAGGCAGGCATCCCAATACTTTTGGTAATATAGTGTGTGTATATATATTAGGGGTGCGGAATTTAATCGTTGCATCGGTGCATCGCGATTCGGGCGTCCCCGATGCGGCACCAATGCAGGGAAACCTATTAATCGATTATCCCCGATGTCTAGCCCCGCCCCCTCCTCCCGGGAGAGCCGTTTCCTCATTTGTTATTTTTTTCCTATGACGCGCTCATGTGACTGCCCGGCCCGCCTCTCTGCTTTCACGTCTCACGTACGTCAGGAGAGACGTGAAAGCAGAGAGGAGAGAGGGCAGTTACATGAGCGCGTCATATACACACACTGTTCCCCCGCTGGATTCTGTTCCCCTGGCTCTCGGCTCCTATCGGAACTCCGCCCCCCCAGCCCTGTACATTGCCGCTCCCTCCTCCTACGAATGCTAATGCTCCTAATACCGCCCCGCCCCGCCTCTCCAGCCCTCTGCTTACGCCTACTGTTTAACAAATGCTAATGAGCAGAGGGCTGGAGAGGCGGGGCGGGGCGGTATTAGGAGCATTAGCATTCCTAGGAGGAGGGAGCGGCAATGTACAGGGCTGGGGGAGGCGGAGTTCCGATAGGAGCCGAGAGCCAGGGGAACAGAATCCGGCGGGGGGAACCATTCTCGGCACAAAGTTCTCACTACTGCAGAAAAGGTTAGTGATTAGAATAGGGTAAAGAAGTGTGAATAAAGTTCATTAAAGTGCCAGTATTATTTTTTCTTTAAAGTAAAACGGATATTATACTTACCTACTGATCTCCTGTAGCATGTCCGCAGTCTCTCTGACCATCTCCTGTAGCATGTCCGCAGTCACCGACCATCTCCTGTAGCATGTCCGCAGTCACTGACCATCTCCTGTGGTATGTCCGCAGTCTCTCTGACCATCTCCTGTAGCATGTCCGCAGTCACCGACCATCTCCTGTAGCATGCCCGCAGTCACCGACCATCTCCTGTAGCATGTCCGCAGTCACCGACCATCTCCTGTGGTATGTCCGCAGTCTCTCTGACCATCTCCTGTAGCATGTCTGCAGTCACCGACCATCTCATGTAGCATGTCCGCAGTCTCTCTGACCATCTCCTGTAGCATGTCCGCAGTCACCGACCATCTCCTGTAGCATGTCCGCAGTCACCGACCATCTCCTGTAGCATGTCCGCAGTCACTGACCATCTCCTGTGGTATGTCCGCAGTCTCTCTGACCATCTCCTGTAGCATGTCCGCAGTCACCGACCATCTCATGTAGCATGTCCGCAGTCTCTCTGACCATCTCCTGTAGCATGTCCGCAGTCACCAACCATCTCCTGTAGCATGTCCGCAGTCACCGACCATCTCCTGTAGCATGTCCGCAGTCTCTCTGACCATCTCCTGTACTATGTACAAGTTGTTGTCTGCTTTGTTTAGAATTTGCTACATGCAGGGAGTGTTGTCTTTTTTTAAAAAGAACAGATATAATAAAAAAAATGGAGATCTCCTGACTGCTTGAATTTTTTTGATGAAAACCATACGCACTTGCGCTGTAATCGTGATGCATCGCGGAATCGAATCGAATCGTTGACCTGATAATCGTAATCGAATCGAATCGTGAGGCCAGTGAAGATGCGCACCTCTAATATATATATATATATATATATATATATATATATATATATATATATATATGTAGCGGGGTCTCCTTTATGGCCCCTGGACTACATTACCCAGAATCCCGTTTGGCATCCAGGGTGCATTGGGCCGCCGCAGAGACTCATGGGTGGGGCTATATAAGAAGAGGGCGAGGCTAGGCTCTGCCTCTTTGGACACCGCGCTGCAAGCAATAGGACTCCCTGTGCGGATCTGCTGCTGTGTAAGGCCTGAAGCCTGGGCAATGCATACCGACCAAAGAGCCTTCCACCCCACTGCGGAGCCTGGGTGGCATCTGTTCCTGCTCGAGTTCGCTGACGTCAGTTGGACCGGAGACCCGGCCGTTGGAGACACTGTGTGCGGATACACAGTGACACAGTGGTGGAAGCCCGGACTGGGATCGCGTCCTGAGTGGTGAGCGAGCACTTGCTCACTTCATTATCCTTTTACTTTGTTGGGCCTAGTGACTGCCTTGGCCCACCCTGTTATTTACTACCCCTTGGATTACAAATATTGTTTCCTAAAAGTGCACCACCGTTCAAGTCGCATGCAAAGAATTGTTCTCATCAGGGACTGAGTTTTAATCTGGGTCAGGCCTGACCAGGGTGGGGGTTAAAACTTTGTTGCTGCGCCATATTGCGCATAGGGAAAGAAGATAGTTGCACGTGGCGGGTGATCACTCTGCACTATCACTGAAGAATATGTTTATTGCTGCAGGGCTCTGCATGTATACTATGTGATGTGTTTAACTTTGAATCCTTATACCAAAGTAAATTAAGTTATATTTTATCACAGTGGTATTAGTGTCCTCTTTGCAGATAGTGGTTATCTATCAATACTGCCAGATTGTGTATAATCAGGTATAGACCGTTACGAGGTTACGAGGTAACAATCCCTAGACTAACTGTGCCAGTGTGTTGGTGGTGCTGTATACAGGGCCTGAAACAAAACTCAGCGGCCCTCTTAACTGGGGGTAGCGCTACATATATATATATATATATATATATATATATATATATATATATATACATATACACACACACACACACAAACACGGCATCCAGATTTTCTCATTTCATGTGCAGTCTCTGATTCCCACTGATCTGCATGTATCTTACTGCAGGTCTGTCAGAGAAGAAGTTGCATAAAAAAAAGAAGAAGCCGGTATCTAAAGATGTGAACCATTTATAAAGCTTGTGGTAGCAAGAGGCCATGTGATCTCTAGTCTAGGCAGTTCAGAAAGAGTGTTCTTTTTTATTCATAGCAAAAAAGGGTAATTTTTACTCGTAACAATAATGTGATTTGGTAAGGCTGACGTGCTCTGTTGGTCAATGTGAAGTGTGATTTTAAGTAAAGGTTCACTTTAAAACACAGCTAGGTCAAGGAAAATATTACTGTTGCCGGGCCCAGCCCTATAAAACGAAATGGTATGCGTATTCCAAAAGTCTACATTAAAGTGAAGTATTGATGGTTTTGTAGAAATTGAGGAAAGAAGCTCTTTGGTTAGGGCTCAGAAATGTTTTAGTTCTTTATGGGCTCACTTACACTTACGTTGCCCTCTAAAGAACGATCTGTGGTGGACTGCTCTTTAGAGGATGTTTGAGAGGCAGTGCAAAGGTATTATGTTGCCTCCTCACTGCCTCTTTTAACCCCTAAAAACCTGCACCACATAGTTGCAGTGCAGCTCTATTCACCTAAATGGGTTGAGTTTGGTGTGCAGTAATGTCTGCCAAGCGCTTCAGGGTGTTCAATTCTTGCTATGGTTGTGAAGAACACCATGGTGGCCACAACATTTGTACAACACTGTCTGCTGCCTTTGTAGGGTAGGGTGACCAGACATCCCCGGCTTCCCCGGATTGAGGACACTGTCCCCGGACCAAGTCTGTCCCCGGTTTTGTCCCCGGATTGGATTTGAACAGGGGCAGGAGCAATTTCAAAGACAGTCAGTGCAGTATAAAAAAAAAAAAAAATCTGAACCCCCCCGGCCCCACCGCTCCTTCTAGATCAGTGTTTCTCAACTCCAGTCCTCAAGGCGCCCCAACAGGTCATATTTTCAGGATTTCCATTATTTTGCACAGGTGATTTGACCAGTTTCACTGCCTTAGTAATTACCACAGCAGTTTCATCTGAGGGAAATCCTGAAAACACGACCCGTTGGGGCGCCTTGAGGACTGGAGTTGAGAAACACTGTTCTAGATTATGGGGGGGGGGGGGAGGAGGTATATTTTTTTCATTATCTGTGCCCCTTTCTGATGATCTGATGTGCTAGTCGGAGCGGAGGGAACATTTCTTCAATTTCAGGTGCATGCCCATTCAGCTCCACTCGCATGTTCTTCTGCCTTGGCTCAAGTGCCGGCCAGCCACCTGCCTATCTCCGTGCCTTCCCTGGCGGAGTGATCTTCCTCGGCTCCCCACCCAGTAGTACCCGGGGCCTGGAGAGTAATGCCTGGTACAATTTTGCATGCTAATCTCACGTCGAATCTGAGGGGTTTACTAAAGTCATGAAAATTCTCGTACAAAAAAATAAAAATTCGGAAGTGATGTAATGTGTTGTAGTGCATTTGTATTGCATTTTCGAACGACGGCTGTACTGATTAAACGAAAATTGTACGATCTGGCATCGTACAAAAAAAATTTCCGTGCATGCCCGATAGAATAATATCGGATGAACTGTGCTGATCGGCTCTCGAAAGCTCTGTACTAACGATTCGTTTATCGGAAGATCGATTCGAAAGCGGCATTTTTTGTACGATTTTCGGATCGGGTGTACGGGGCTTAAGACTTCACAGGCGGTGAGGTGGGCGGCAGCAGCGACGGGCAGAGAGTCGCTGATTGCCGCCATTACTAGTATAAAAAAATGTATGTCCCCGGATTTCATTTTAAAAATCTGGTCACCTTATTGTAGGGAGAGTGGTTGGGAGGCAGTAAAATGTGGCTCTATTAACTACAGAAATTAATTATCAGACCTTATTACTTCCAAATCATTCAATGTGTTCCCTTTTTATGGTGGACCCAGAGCACTTGGTCTTTTCTCCCTTCATGTAAATGGCAGTACCTCCACAGTGGCATAACTAGAGTGGGTATAAGGTAGGTGACCACATTTGGGTCCATAAAGATGGCTATAGGCTGGTCTGATAGCCCTCTAACCCTATAAAGAACTCACGTATTTTGTACAGAATTGCTGTGTCTGGCACAGTTTCTATTATGATCAATGGTTTCTGGAAGCACACCAACACACAGGAACCTGTAAAAAGACTCTCAGCCTGAATAACAAAGATAGCAGGAGAGGTTTCTGTCTAGCTCACCGTCTTCTACAGTACTGTTAACAGCTGAAATATGCTTGTTTGGGATTCTGGATAAAAAACATGCGCTCACCATTATAGAATTTTTCTATGTCTTTGTTTCTTGCCAGCAAATCTATCACATTAAGTTGGATGAACTCTAGAGCGCTGCAATGCCATTATTCCTTATGAAAAAATAGTGCATAAAATGGGAAACGGTTTTCAAAGTTCAGTAACGTGTTGGGAGAGTGGTCTGCCTTACTCGACTCTTTAGAATGATAGCATGCACTGCTCTCTGTGTATACTTTCCTATGTAGTAATAGGGGGGTGCTTTCTTTTTAAATGTTTATTAAAGTGAAATTTAAGCTTGGAAGAAGGGGTTAGTGTTGGAAGTTGAACAGCATGTACTATGCGCTCCAAACTATAGGTGGCACTGTAGTGATATACTAGCAGCTGTGATAACGAGTGGGTTGAAAATTGCGCCTAGTGTAATAGTGTAATGTTTTAAAACATAAATAGCTGCCCCTTTAAGAAAGTGTAAACACTGAACTGTATAAAAAAATCTAATGTAAAGGTGTTAGTGCTAAAAACATAAAGGTGAATAAAACAAATTGGGTGTGAACAGTAATGAGAAAAAGCAAGTAGTTATTGAAAAAGCAAATAAATATATAAAGTCCAAAGTGACAATCCCAACACCATAAATAAATGTGAATATTCTGGTTTGATGTTCCTTCAAAAAGCTTCACCACGAGTGTTCATGAGCTAGACGGCAACTCACCAAAGGTGTCTGACCACTTTTTACAGTAGGTCAAAATGCACTTAGATTGACTGGACCAGAGGAATCCTAGGCAGGTATCTCTCTCCACTGTGTAACCCCCTCCAGATGGCGGCTGGGGATAGGGGAACAGACTCCACCAAGAACACACAAAAATAACTCTTATGGTGTTGTAAGTTTTAATAAAAAATGTTTAAAAAGATAACAAAAGATTTTGCACTCCACATGTGACTGCTATGCCCAGCACTAAGGTGTCTACAGAATGTGTGGGTGGATATATCAGAATCACGGTGGTGTGCGATCCACGCCTCATTCTGGATATACCAAAACTATGTCAAATAGAGGACCCGGAAGTTACGAGTCCACGCTTCAGAAGCGAGGACTTGTCACTTCCGGGTCCTCTATGTGACATTGAGGAACGAGGCGTGGATCACACCCCGTGTGTTTCCAATATATCCACCCACACATGCTGTAGACACCTTAGTGCTGGGCAGACCACAGTCACAGAAAAAGTCAGATGGGGCATACACACGGTCGGAATTTCCGATGAAAAGCTGCCATCTGACTTTTTCTGTCGGAAATTCTGCTCGTGTGTACAGGGCATAAGAGTTCTTTTTGTGTGTCCTTGGCAGGGTCCGTTCCTCTATCCTCAGCCGACATCTGGAAGCAGTTACACAGTGGAGAGATACCTACCTAGAATTACTTTGGTCCATTCAATCTAAGCGCATTTTGACCTACTGTAAAAAGTGGTCAGACACCTTTGGTGAGTTGCCATCTACCTCATGAGCACTCCCAATGAAGCTTTTTGAAGGAACATCAAACCAGAATATTCATATTTATTTATTTATGGTGTTGAGATTGTCACTTTGGACTTTATATACCGGTATTTATTTTCTTTTTCAATCACTACTTGCTTTTTCTCAATACTGTTCACACCCAATTTGTATTATTCACCTATATGCTTTTAACGCCAAAACACCTTTACATTTGATTTTTTATACTAGCATCTGTGTTTATATATGTTTGTATATTCTACACAGGAAGGAAGGTTTTTTTCTCCGCTCTCCCCTGTAATGCTGCTCTCTCACGTGTATGCGGTTCTGCTATTCAAGTAAAGCTAAATTCTACATGCTCAAGAGCTCAGTGCCTCATCTTATCACATAACCAACGGTCATACCTCCCAATTTTTTGTGATAGGAGCGAGGGACACCACCTATTAGGAAAAATATGTAGGCATAGGACACACCCCATGTCATGCCCCCTTGAAGGAGAATTATACAAAAAAAAATAAGTAAACCCACTTAGTGCTTTTTTTTATACAGAAATGTAGAAATTGGATGAAAGGTTTAGCACTGGAAAACACTTTTTGAGAGGCAAATAGTGCATTTTATATATGCCTATTTAGATCAGACCAAAATGAGGGACAAATGAGAAGGAAAGAGGAACAGAGGGACAACTATTCCAACAGTTATTAGTACCCATTTTACTAAGGCCTCTTCCCTGGTTGTAGCTGGTTGCTGGGGTGGACATACCTCCCAACTTTTCAACATTCAAATGCAGGACACTTGGAGAGCAGGGCCGTTGCCGAAAAAAAAACTTTACTTACATCTGTCATTCAAGTTGTTTATGTTGATCAGGGGGGGGGGGGGGGGTGCTGCTGCCTCGGGACACCAAATAACTAGTTGTTGAGTGGAGGGCGCGGGACGCCAAAGAAAAAAGAAGGTTGCAGGAAACAGTTGACATTGCGAAAAATCCAGTTGGGAGGTATGGGGGTGGGTAGTGTCCTAGTTAGGAGTATGAAAACAGGTTACCCTTGACCTACGCTATGTAGGTTTGCAGCCTGAAAGGAGGGGATCCTTCGGGTCCAGACCCGACAAGAGGAGAAGGGAGAGTAGGGATGTTGTCTGAAATTTCTAAGTTTAAGTATATTGCACTGGAGTGTACTGTACTGCTGGCCTGAAGGGTGGTGTTGAAGATGTAGCCTTTTGGAATTGCTGACCTGTTATCTCATAGCAAAAAACATTAAAATGCTATTTGTGTGGACATTCCTTTCATCGTCTAAGAGGGCTTCAGACTAGGAGTTTCTTCCTTTGGTGTGTGCATACCTGGTGTGTGCATACCCTTCTCTGATAAAGAAGAGGGGCAGAGCCCTTGGCCAGCTTGGCGGGAGCTGGTGGCAAATTGGTGCTACCAACAAATTGAAACCTTTTTTCAGTTTTGGGTAGAGTGGAGAAGGTTTAGGACCTCGGTCTGGTGTTAATTGTTGTCCATGGTCCCATTGCAAATGTTTCCCCTGTTTTAAAGTTCAGTCATTGAGGCAGAAAGTGAGCGGAATCTCTCCAAAAGGCACACAGAAAGCAAGAAAAACATATGTGCAACCACAAATATGATTATCACGGCTGCGGCATGTGTACAACCCCAGCCACTGTCTCTGCAACTAAAGGACGAGTGGGGGGGTGATAAAAGTGCAGCTCAATCGTTGGGTTTCACTGCCCCCCAACCGATTTTGTGAACGAACCCTTAAACTATAAAATAAACCTTATCGGGTCATTATCCAATGGAGACACATTTATAGACTAAGGTTTGATAAGCGTGGTTAAGGATTTCTGAGGCTTGGCTTGCTAAAGTCAGTCAAGTAGGTGGAAAATGTCTGCCTAATATAGTGGTTAGTAGTTTAAAATATATCAGTACTTAAATGGGTAAGACCAAAAAAATATTCTAAAAGGGCAAGGTCAGTACATTGGGGTTGATTTAATATAGGCTGTCCACTTTGCAAGGAGACTTTCCCTTAGCTTAGGAAATGCTTCCTTGACAATTTCCTTGCCAAGTGCAAGTTCCCTTGCAAAGTGAGCAGCCTATTTGCCTTTAGTAAATCAGCCCCAAGGCCTCCAAAAAAAGTTTTTATTATTCTGACATATTCTGTGTAAGGAATCATGACACTTAAACCCCAAAAAAGGAATATTTCTTCACATTCTCTTTCATTCGTACACATGGGGAAGTTTTGTCTATATTCTCCCAAACTGACTGCTAGTGATCTAACGATAAGGAGTCTTCAGATACTTCCTCCTAATACAGCATGTTTGTCAGTTTCTAAGACAACATGACATTGAACACTGAGATTGCTTTAGGTTCTGATGGGTTTGTAAACAGAAGTATGTAATCCTCGTAAATTGTTGTATTCTAGTGAGTGTCTAGAGAAAACATTTAATTTGTGTATACTGAAATAAAATGTCTGGCACAGAATGCATATCTTTGTTACTGTGAACTGGAAATTGTACCAAAGCCTTTGATTTGATTTTAGGAAACACAATAGTTGTTGCTTAAAGCGTAACTCCACTTTTGTTAAGAAAAAAACATTCCCCTCTGAGTGATCTATGTACATTGCAACGATTTTAACTAACTTTGTTGCAGATTCCTACCTTTTGTTATTCTGAAGAAATCCCAGTGTGTTCCTCTGTGCCCCTGTGGTGATTAGGTCTAATGGGAGTGGTTTTATAATTATCAATCAGCTGCTGCACCTGCAGAGCTCTAATGAGGAAAACTGCTGGGCCTGCATCCCTTTCGCTGTAATTTCCTATTGAAAGTATCTCACCAAAAATTACAATTTTGTTTGCAGGGGATGCCGGAAATCTGACTTGTATTCTAGTGCAGACTTCTGGGAAAATCGGTGAGACAATCACTCACGCAGGAAATTATGTTTCTAGGTGCCACTCTGTACACATTCTGTGTACAGAACACCTTCAGGTAGCCATATTGCATTTAAAGAATATTACGGCGGCTGCAGATTAGAAAGGAAAGCTAATTTTTAATACCATTCAATTACAATATGACCTGTGTCACAATTGTATACGCTATATTATTTTTTCTTTATGCTATTTTTTCCCCCACGAAAGTGGAGTTAGCCTTTAAAGAGTATCTAAACCTAGGACAAAATTGTAATATCTTGCAGTTTAACAGTCCTTCAAGTTAATTTTTTCTTTATTTTTACCTGGTGATCCTGCCAGTAACACACTTCCTGTTCTAAGATGACAGCATTCATTCATTGCACTGTATCTTGCACTAACCGTGTTTTTACTTTATGCTGTTCACTCCTGATTCGGACTGCAGCCCAACATGGGGCGGCTCTGTAGTTCACAGAGGTGAACCAGGCTAATAACACTGCTTCAGATTTCAGTGCACAGGAAGTTGTAAACTCACTAGCTATATGGCAGGATCGAAATATTGAACAAATCTAGCAAAATGTTTTTTAATGGTATATTTAACTTCTTGCTGCCTGCCCACGGTACATTTACTGCCTCATGGCGCAGCTCCAGGATGAGTGCTTGAGTGCTCACTCCCCACATGCGCACTGGCCAACAGTGACGCTATCCTGTGATCGTGCTGTGAGCGGCCAGGGTATCATCATGTGATCGCTATGACCAATCATAGCAATCACATGATTAAATGTAAGCAAAACTGTCAGGAATGACTTCCATTCATGACAGCTTGCCTACTATTGTGATACTGTGATTGGCCCACAGCTATCACATGGTACCTGGGCCAATCACAGCACCCTGTACCATGTGATGAGCTGTAGCCAATCACAACATCACAATAGAAAGCAAGCTGTCATGATTAAAAGCCATTCATGACAGTTAAAACTATTGCTTATAACAGTGATAATCACTGTTATAGGCAATAGCAGTGTAAAAAAATGCTTAATTCCTGATCACCCACCCCCGGAGTTCTCATGCACACAATATTGCACTTCCCCCAAATGAATATATAAATAAATAAATAAAATTCTTCTAATGAATGTGTTTAAATGTTAATTGGGGGGAAAATCTATTATTTATGTATGAGATCTTGTTTGTACTCTTTTGGGGTATGTATACAGCTGGAACTGGGTAGGTGTAAAATAGAGGGTGAGCACAGAGATTAATTTAGTTTCACTCCTGTGCTTCCACAAGGCTTCCATCAATATGCACCAAGATCAGGAGCATGCATGGTACTGACGCATGCACAGGATCTCATAGGAGATCGTCATATTGTAATATGAGAAAAATGTTGGTGATATCCTGCACATGTGCAGTGGTGGAGGTACAGACCACTACCAAGGCATATTGATAGCAGCCATGTGGGAGAGTGACACTATTTTCATGACTATGCACACTCATGGGTTATGGCTATGCAGTACTTGGCATTCGCTGGCATATTGCTGAGATCATAGATACTGGCCGTGGATAGTGGCCTGGAGCCCCTTTCTCTCTCCAACACTCTTGACCTTTATTCTGCCCCCACCCCTACTCTCACCATTTAGCCAGCAGCAACACCCCATCACTAGCATGCCCCACTCTCACATGAACCGCCTTCCCCCTTGCTCTCCCCACCTCAGCTATACAGTTCCCCTCCAATCAATGCGCCTGACACCCATCCTTCCTCCCCAACTCTCACCACTGCCACAGCCCCAAAGTCACAACCACACCTGCGGACCCCCACCCTCGCGTTCATCACAGCACCTGCATGTCCCTGCTCTCATCATTGCACCTACACACCCTCCCCTGCTCTTATCACTTTTCTCTGTTCTTGCACACTATCCCCCTCTCACTACCATGCCTGTTCACCTCCCCTTCCCTGGTTTCAACATTACACCTGCGCCCTCTCTTACTTGCATGCCTGTATACACCCCTTCCCAACCTTCCAGCTTCAACTCCATGACCCCAACTCCCTCCAACCACCGTGCCTGCCCTGCCCTGCCTCCCTTTAAGCACTGTGCTTGCACGCAATGAGCTTACATGCTCCATTAACCATTACCACACAATCCCCTTCCCTCCCGTTCAGCACCTGACAGCCATCATCCCTCCCTCTGTTCTAAACCATAATCCCCCCCCCCATTACACCTGACCACCAGGACCATCCACCCCACACTTTCACCACCACAATCCTAAGACCTTCTGATTTCACCACTGCGTGTATCAGCAACCCAATTACCTCCATCCCCAACCTTACCCTTTCTGGAACAAAAAGACTTTTGAGATTTATATAAAAGACCAACTAATATAATTAAATAGCCTATTTATATGCTGAAAGACATGATGAGACTTGTAGTACTACAAGATATTCCAGGTTTATTGAATCCTCTCTAAGGCTACTTTCACACTGAAGCGCTGGATGCGCTGGCGGTATAGAGGCGCTATTTTTAGCGCCGCTATACCGTAGTTTTTGCCGCGATTTGTGGGCGCTAGCGGGGTGATTTTAACCCCCGCTAGCGGCCGAAAAAGGGTTAAAAACGCCCGCAAAAACGCCTCTTTGCTGCGTTTTGGAGGCGCTACCCCATTGATTTCAATGGACAGGAGCGCTATAGGAGCTGTATTTTTACCGCTCCTATCGCGCCTCAAAGATGCGGCTTGCAGGAGTTTTTTTACCCTCCTGCCAGCGCACCGCTCCAGTGTGAAAGCCCTCGGGCTTTCACACTGGATACAAAGGAGCAGCTTTTTCAACGCGCTATTTTTAGCGCAATAGCGCCTGCAAAGCGCCTCAGTGTGAAAGGGGCCTTAGGGTGATATGCTGTTCAAATATTTAAATACATGTTTGTGTAAAACAAGAATACGAAGATTGCACGCAATAATCTAAACAGTACAAATAAAGAACAACTGACAGCCAAGCCTCCTGAAGCATCTGAAATAAAAGTACGGAAATCTCTCAGAATGCTTAATTGTGTTGTTCAAGTGTAGAATGACAAGAAATCGTTGGTCGTATCTACATAATAATATAGGTTTTTTGAAAATTTTGAAATATATGCAGAGTACGAACTTTGTCAAATTAATTCTGGAGAAATGAGCATTAATTCCTGCATTACAAGGTGATGAATTTATAATCATTTCAAAGGTGATGCTTTAAAGCCCAACTCCAGCCAATTGTATTTTGTCTTGATAAAAGTGGGTAATGGTAGGAATTCTGTGAGGTTTTAATTTCTGTCGTAACTCCTAGGAAGTGTTACATAGTTCGTTTGGTTGAAAAAAGACACAAGTCCATCTAGTTCAACCAACTAGAATTATAAGAATTATACAATCTGATACCCACAGTTGATCCAGAGGGAAGCCAAAACCACAATAAAGCATCATCCAATCAATTTGCTCCAGCAGGGGATAAAATTCCTTCCTGATCCCCCAGGAGGCAATCGGATTTTCCTTGGATCAACTTTACCTATAAATGTTAGTTCCCAGTTATACTATGTACCGTAGATTTAGGAAAGTAAACAGGCCTTTCGTAAAGCAATCTACTGAGCTGACCAGAACCACCACTGGAGGGAGTCTATTCCACATTTTCACACCTCTTACTGTGAAGAAACCTTTCCGTATTTGGAGATTAAATATTTTTTCCTTTAGACATAAAGAGTGCCCCCTTATCCTATGCGATGACCTTAAAGTAAATAGCTCAAAACCAAGTTCACTATATGGACCCCTTATGTATTTATACATGTTGATCATATCCCCCCTAATCTCCTCTTCTTAAGAGTGAATAAATTCAGTTCCTCTAATCCTTCCTCATAGCTGAGCTCCTCCATGCCTCTTATCAGTTTGGTTGCCCTTCTCTGCACTTTCTCCAGTTCCCGATATCCTTTTTGTGAACTGGTGCCCAAAACTGAACTGTGTAGAGTGTACTTCTCTATTTTTATCCTTATGACACCAGAACAAGAAAAGAAGGAACTGGGCAGGATGGGACAAAGAATCATAAAAACCTGGTAGGGGTTCTAAGCATACATTTTTTTTTTCTTCATTTTCATTAGCGAGATAGATCTGGTCTTTTGGTACCTTGTCAACGAAAGCCCAACACAGGTTTACTCTTCCCCACAAATGTAGAAAAAAAAAAGAAGGATTTTGGCTAAAGTTGGGGCTTTAATTATACATGCTTTTTTTGCTTATGATTATGGGGAAAATTTGTTTTAGAATTTTTAATAAATGTAGTTTCTGTCGAATATAAAAACATTTACTGTTGCAATACTAAGCACAATAGAATATACTCTGTGGTATACAGTATTTTGTAAATGATCTATAAGAGAGCAGGTTGTCTTCTTGATTATATGGCTCCATTCACACCTATACAGTTTGCTTTTGAGCGTTTCTGCAGTGCTTTTTGCTGGTTTTTACTGCAATTTTGCAGCGTTTCGCATTTTTTCGGGTTGGGGGCAGATTTAAAAACACAAAATGCAAATAGTGGCAAGACGCTGTAAAAATGCACTACATGCTTTTCTGCAGCTTCTCCATTGAAATCTATTGAACCAAAAAAAGAAAAAAGCATCCTCTTGCATTTAAAAAGTCCCTGACCCTTTCCAAAAATGAAGAGGCACAAAAATGCATTGTTGTGAACATGTTCCATAGGAACCCATGTTAGAAAAATGTCCTGCATTTCTGCAAAAAGCATGAAAAAACGCATTGGTGTGAATAAAGCCTTAAGCCTGGTACACACGATCGGATTTTCTGCGGACAAAGCGTAAGACTTTTGTCCGAAGGGCGTCGGCCGGGAACTTGTATTGCATACAAACAGCAAAGAATTGTCAGCCAACAAACAGGAAACAACGTGGTTTTTCAGCTCTTTAGCGCCACCCTTTGGGCAACTTCTGCTAATGTTGTGTTATGGTGAGCATTGCTTCTGAGCATGCGTGTTTGTACTTTGGAGTTTTGTCCGATGGACTTGTGTACACACGATCAGATAATTCGACAACACACATTTGTTGGCAGACAATTTAAAAGCATGCTATCCCACATTTGTTGGCGGAAAATCCAACAAAAATTGTCTGATGGAGCGTACAAACCATCGCATTTTCCGACAACAGCCTGTCAACACACAATTTCCGTTGGATAATCCGATCGTGTGTATGAGGCTTAAGTCTTGTTACCAACTTTATAATATTAGAAAGGAATATATGGTTTTAATTTTCTTGGGATTCTAACAGTAAAATGTATATCATGTTTATATAAAGTACCATCTGGGTTGTTTTTAGAAATTCTCTTTATTTTGGAGAGATCTCCTCTCACTTCTGGTTCCATTTATATGACAGGAAGTCAAAGTAATTCTCCCGAATGAAGGACAAGAAAAAAACAGCAATTTTAACCATTATCTATTCTATCCCCAAAAAATGTATTTAACCACTTCCATACAGGGCTTTTTATACCACTTTTTATACCACTTCCATACCGGGCCTATTCTGGCACTTCTCTCCTACATGTACAAATCATCATTCTTTTGCTAGAAAATTACTCGGAACCCCGAAACATTATATATGTTTTTTTTAGCAGACACCCTAGAGAATAAAATGACGGTCGTTGCAACTTTTTATCGTGCACGGTATTTGCGCAATAATTTTTCAAACGCCTTTTTTGGGGGAAAAAATGGTTTCATGAATTAAAAAATAACAAAACAGTAAAGTTAGCCCAATTTTTTTATAAAATATGAAAGCTTATATTACGCCGAGTAAAAAGATACCTAATATGTCACGGTTTAAAATTGCGCACACTCATGGAATGGCACCAAACTTCGGTACTTAAAAATCTCCATAGGCGACGCTTTGAAATTTTTTACAGGTTACCACGTTAGAGTTACAGAGGAGGTCTAGTGCTAGAATTGTTGCACGCGCTCTAACGCACGTGGCGATACCTCACATGTGTGGTTTGAACGGTGTTTACATATGCGGGCGGGACTTACGTGTGTGTTCGCTTCTAAGCGCGAGCTATTGGGGACGGGCGTTTTAAAAAAAAAAAATACATTTTATTTTTACTTATTTTTTTTTATTTTTACTTTTTTTTTTACATTTTTTTTTTTTGATCATTTTTATTCCTATTACAAGGAATGTAAACATCCCTTGTAATAGGAATGTGTGTGACAGGTCCTCTTTATGGAGAGATAAGACCCCACATCTCTCCTCCAGGCTGGAAAGCATGAGATCAGTGAAATTTTTTTCACGATCTTATACTTACAGCCGCAATGGCGGCTTTGTTTACATTTGAGGACCCGGGCGTGACGTCATCACATCGGGCCCGGGCCTCCGACGATCATAGAGATGACTGGTGACCATCTGGTCACCAGTCATCTCTATGCTCGTCACGTGACCCACCAACAGCGCCGACGATTCTCTCCGGGTCCCCGATCGCACGGGAGAGCCCGGAGAAGCACCGGATGGCGACGGGAGGGGGGGGGGATGTCCCCTCCCGCCGCCTATAAGAACGATCAAGCGGCACTGCTATGATCATTCTTATGTTGCAAAGAATCGCCAGCAGAAGAGAAGGATATCTGAATGATGCCTCTAGCTGCAGGCATCATTCAGATATCCCCCCTCAAACCCAGGACGTCATATGACGTCCACCCGGACGGAAGGAGAGAGGGTTCCTGCTGGCGTCATTTTCCAATGGCCCGGTATGGAAGGGGTTAAAATAGATTTATGCCGCGTACACACGACTGTTTTTCATGACGAGAAAAATGCAATTTTTTAAATTGGTCATTAAAAACAATCGTGTGTAGGCTTCAGAGCAGCCTTACTCAACCTTTTCAACACAGAGGAACCCTTGAAATAACTTTCCGGTCTCAGGGAACCCCTGCTAAAAATTATTATATCTACAACTCATGATACATTAGTGTGATGGTCAGTGGGAAGAATGCCCCTTACACTTGCGGTCATTGGGAAGAATTAACTCCTTACAAATAGCTAAAAACATCAATGGTGTCAGTGGGAACTTATCAGAGAGGCAGAAATTGCTCCTTGCTCAAGGAACCCCTAGCAACCTTTGGAGGAACCCTGGTTGAGAAACCCTGCTCCAGAGCATTTTTCTCGACGAGAAAAATGGGCGTTAAAAATTTAGAACATGCTCTATTTTGTCTCGCTGTTTTTCACGTCGTCGTTTTTCTCGTTGTGAAAAATGGCCGTGTGTACGCTTTAATGACGGGAAAAAAAACGCGCATGCTCAGAAGCAAGTTATGAGACGGAAGCTCTCGTTCTGGTAAAACTAGCGTTCGTAATGGAGATGGCACATTCGTCACGCTGTAACGGACTGAAAAGCACAGAGACTGAAAAGCGCAAATCGGCTATCACCAAACTTTTACTAACACACGGTAACACGAAATCAGCAAAAGCAGCCCAAAGGGTGGCGCTATCCGAATGGAACTTCCCCTTTATAGTGCCGTCGTACGTGTTGTCGAACGTGTTGTAAGTCACCGTGCTTTGCTCGAGCATTTTTTTTCAGGATAGTGTGTATGCAAGGCATGCTTGAGAAGAATCACATTGAGAAAAACTTTGTTTTTTTCCATGACATTAAAAACGGTCGTGTGTACGCGGCATCAGAGATACTTTACGTTCATTTAAAGACTAGGTAGTTCAGCTTTTAATATATATACTTCAAAGCTGATTAGCTGAAAATATCTTTCTACATTTAGAATATAGAACCAACTTGACATAGACAAGAGGCACTTTTTCTCTATAATTGCAAACCATCCATCTTTTCTTTTTAATGACTTTTTATTTTCAGATGAACAGCAAATTACTTTCTTCCTAAAATTATATAATTTTTACAGTAAATCCATAAAAAGTGCATGGGCATGTAGAAGTTAAAGAACATTAGTGTCCATATTAATGCTGCAACATAATACAAAATTCACCCCGGATACAGCCATGTTGAATATTTATTGTCTGATATATTACCATTACTAGGGATGAGCCGAACACCCCCCCGGTTCGGTTCGCACCAGAACCTGCGAACGGACCGAAAGTTTGCGCGAATGTTAGAACCCTATTAAATACAATGGACGCGAACGTTCGAAATCTAAAGTGCTAATTATAACGGCTAATATGCATGTTATTGTCCTAAAAAGGGTTTGGGAACCCGGGTTCTGCCCCAGGGGACATGTATCAATGCAAAAAGAAGTTTTAAAAACGGTCGTTTTTCGGGAGCAGTCATTTTAATGATGCATAAAGTGAAAAAAAAAAAAGTCAAATATTCCTTTAAATATCGTACCTGGGGGGTGTCTAAAGTATGCCTGTGAAGTGCCACGTGTTTCCCGTGTTTAGAACTGTCCCTACACAAAATGACATTTCTAAAGGAAAAAAAGCCATTTAAAACTGCTTGCGGCTTTAATGTCATGTCTTGTCCTGGCAATATGGATGAAAATCTTTGAGAAAAATGGCATGGCTACCCCATTACCCCCCCCCCCCCCACCCCAGCCCATTACCAGCCCATTACCAGCCCATTTGGGTCTTGTATGGATATTAAGGGGAACCCCGCACCCAAAATAAAAAAAGGCCCTATATACTCTGAACAGCAGTATACAGGTGGTGCAAACAAGACAGGGACTGTAGGTTTGTTCTTAAGTAGAATCTGTTTGTAATTTTGAACAGGTACATTGTTTAAGTGTAGCTCCAGCCAAAAAATATATTTTTAAGCTTTTTGGAAAACATAGGGAAGGGTTGTCACCCCTGTAACATTTGTTTTGCTGTCTGTGCACCTGTTTAGAACATTTCACCTCACTTTCCGTCCCAATGACAAATGTTTTTGGAAAAGTGTTTTTTTTATTGAAACAAGGATTGGTGATAAAGCATCAGTAGAGAGGAGCCACCTTTTCCCCATATTAATTCTTACAGGAGAGAATTTTCCTTCCTAGGGGTAGATTTCCTCTCACTTCCTGTTGTCTCCTTCCGTTTGCAAGTAGGATTCGTTTGTAAGTTGGATGTTTGAAAGTAGGGGCCTGCCGTATGTACTCTGCTGAAATTTGCCCCTTAGATGTGGTGTTGCCACAACACTGTGAGCCCTCACAGTTACTCTTGGTGGGCGCTGGAACACCCTGCTGTGAACTATTATATCAGGAATTGTAATTACATGCCATTGTTGAACAGTGGTAGGAAAAATTGGGCCTTTGGTGGTGGTGCTGGTGCTACAACATTGTCGGCCCTCACAGTTACTCTTGGTGGGCGCATGAATGGGCCCTACTGTAAGTTATTAAATCAAGAATTGTAATTGCATGCCCCTGTTGAAGAGGGGCAGAAAAATTGGGCCTTTGGTGGTGGTGGTGGTGGTGGTGTTGCCACAACACTGTAAGCCCTCACAGTTACTCTTGGTAGGCGCAGGAATGGGCCCTGCTGTGAATTATTAGATCAAGAATTGTAATTACATGCCCCTGTTGAACAGGGGCAGAAAAATTGGGCCTTAGGCACTGTTGCCACAACACTGCAACCCCTCACAGATACTGTACTTGGAGCACAGCGATGAGCCCTGTTGCAAAGTATTGCATCAAAAATTGTAATTACACGCCCCTGTTAAACAGGGGCTGAAAAATTGGGCCTTAGCCACTGGTGCCACAACACTGCAACCCCTCACAGATACTGTACTTGGAGCACAGCAATGAGCCCTGTTGCAAAGTATTGCATCAAAAATTGTAATTACACGCCCCTGTTAAACAGGGGCTGAAAAATTGGGCCTTAGGCACTGGTGCTGGTGCCACGACACTGCAACCTCTCCCAGATACTCTAGTTGGAGTGCAGGAATGAGCCCTGCTGCAAAGCATTGCATAACATTTTTTAATTAAATGCCCCTGTTAAACAGGGGCTGAAAAATTGGGCCTTAGCCACTGGTGGCGGCACCCAGAACCAAAAATGTTCTTCCAAGCTATCAGCAGGATCATTGAGGAGGAATAGGATAGTCAGTCAACATAACAGGACAGTCACTCAGCATCAACATAGGCAGTCTTGAAGGGATGTGACATTTCAAAATAAATTATTCTGTTACATCAGCTTCAGGTGCTTGGTAGCTGGTGGTGATGCAAGACTGGTTCATCTTTATGAAGGTCAGTCGATCAACAGAGTCGGTGGACAGGCGCACCCTGTGATCCGTGACAAAGCCTCCAGCAGCACTGAATGTGCGTTCCGAAAGAACGCTGGATGCAGGACAGGCCAGTAGCTCAATTGCATACTGTGCAAGCTCTGGCCAGTGATCCATCCTCAAGACCCAGTAAGCCAGAGGATTTTCGGTGGGAAAGGTGTCCAAGTCTGACCTTGCCCCTAGGTATTCCTGCACCATGTATATCAGACGCTGGCGATGGTTGCTGGAAGCGATCATACCTTGGGGCTGCGGACTAAAAAATTGTCTGAACGCATCGGTCAGACGGCCACCTTCCCCACCGCTCTTTCTTTGACTGACCGAAGCCTCAGCCGAAGCCTCAGCAACTCGTTGTCCAGGACCAGGAGTTTGTAACCTCCCAGTCTCTGGGAACGCGTTGCACAGACCTTTCTGCAAGGCCTCCCGGAGATGTCTCATCCTCTGCTCCCTCTGCGACGGTAAGATACGGTCCGCAACCTTATGCCGCGTACACACGATCGATTTTTTCGACGGTGAAAACACCGTCGAGAAAATCAACGTTAAAAACGAGGAACAGCTTGTTCCCCCCACACACGGCCGTTTTAAATGTCATTTTTTTTTTGGTCGAAAAAAACGACCGTGTGTGGGCTCCGCGGCAGTGTTTCCCTATGGGAAACACTGCCGCGGAAAACATGTCGAAAAAAACGACGAGAAAAATTAGAACATGTTCTAATTTTTCTCGTCGTTTTTAATGCCGTTTTTCTCGTCGAAAAAAACGACAGAAAGCCCACAGACTATCGTTTTTCTCGTCGAATGGGAAAAATTTCGTTTTTTCCACGGGAAAAACGGCCATGTGTACGCGGCATTACCCTTGTACCGTGGATCAAGGAGAGTGGCCAGCCAGTAATGGTCCCTCTCCTTGATCCGAAGAATACGAAGATCCTTCCGCAGACTTTGCAGGATCAGGGAGGCCATGCAGCGTAGGTTAGCTGAGGCATTCGGTCCGGAGTCCTCTGGGTCACTTAGGACGACATGATCCGCAGCCACCTCCTCCCAGCCACGTACAAGTCCACGGGTTTCTTGGGACTGTAAATCATCCCTAAAAGACTGCTGCTGTTGATGCTGAGTGCCAGGCTCCACCTCCATGCTGACACAATCCTCCTCCTCCTCGTCCTCTTCCTGTGCGATGGGTGGGACAGAAGGAACACTGTCTGGGTAAAGGGGGCCTTGAGAGGCAAGGAAGTCCTCCTCTTCCTGCCTCTGTTCTGCCTCAAGTGCCCTGTCCATTATTCCACGCAGCGTATGCTCCAACAGGTGGACAAGAGGTACAGTGTCACTGTTGCATGCACTGTCACTGCTCACCATCCTCGTGGCCTCCTCAAATGGTGCCAGGACAATGCATGCATATCCCTGATCATGCCCCACTGGCGTGGTGAAAAAAAACTAAGCTCCCCTGACCCTGTCCTGGTGCCGTAGTCGCACAGGTACTCATTGATGGCCCTCTGCTGCGACTCAAAAAAGGCCCACACCAAAGAACTTTTGGAATAACGAGCAGAGGCAGCGCCCTGCACAGGCGGAGCTCTCCGGTGTGATTCAGTCGGTGTGCTGCCCTTACGCTGGCCCCCGGAGGGCATCCTGCCTCATTGGAGGTGTGCCTCCTCCTCATCCTCCTCCTCCTCCTCCTCTCTCCTATCAGGCACCCACGTGGAGTCAGTGACCTCATCATCCCCTCCCTCTTCATCACTGGAGCCAATCTGGCAGTATGCTGCAGCTGCTGGAACATGACTGCCAGATTGCTGTCCTTCTTGAGCATCCCCTCTCTCTGCGCTCACGCTACTGCCTTCCTCTAGCTGGGTATCATCATCAGACCCTTCAAAACGCTGAGCATCCTCCTGGAGCATGTACCCAACACTGTGCTCACACAGTTCGGGGGACTCCTCAGGAGGACATGGTGGGTCTAGGGAAGGAGTGACTGATGATGACATTGATACGAGGGAAGAGGACGCTTTGGCAGCTGCTTTGCCAGTACCCTGAGCCTGGGTGAGAGAGGATGAGGAGGATGAGGAGGGCTTGGTCATCCACTCTACCATATCTTCGGCATGATGCGGCTCAACACGTCCAGCTGCCGAAAATAAGGACAAGCGTGTCCCATGGCCACGTGCTGATGACAATGCACCGCATCCATGACCAGCACTGTTTCTCTAGACACAGAGCCTGCTTGCCCTCTTTTATTGGCTCGTGACTGTCTGCCTCTCCTTGTTGGCCTTCCAGACATAGTAATGGCCTGCAGGGAGATGGGAAAACCAGCAATTGGGTAGTGTATATTGTGCTGGAGGCACACAACACCCACTAACTCCTGCAGATGCCTTTATTAGAGAACACCAGCAATAAAGGGTAGATACAGGTGTATACTGTGCTGTGCTGGAGGCACACAACACCCGCTAACTCCTGCAGATGCCTGTATTAGAGAACAGCAATAAAGTGTATATACGGGTGTATACTGTGCTGGGGCACACAACACCCACTAACTCCTGCAGATGCCTGTATTAGAGAACAGCAAAAAAGTGTATATACAGGTGTATGCTGTGCTGGGGCACACAACACCCACTAACTCCTGCAGATGCCTGTATTAGAGAACAGCAAAAAAGTGTATATACAGGTGTATGCTGTGCTGGGGCACACAACACCCACTAACTCCTGCAGATGCCTGTATTGGAGAACAGCAATAAAGTGTATATACAGGTGTATACTGTGCTGGGGCACACAACACCCACTAACTCCTGCAGATGCCTGTATTAGAGAACAGCAAAAAAGTGTAGATACAGGTGTATACTGTGCTAGGGCACACAACACCCACTAACTCCTGCAGATGCCTGTATTAGAGAACAGCAAAAAAGTGTATATACAGGTGTATACTGTGCTGGGGCACACAACAACCACTAACTCCTGCAGATGCCTGTATTAGAGAACAGCAAAAAAGTGTAGATACAGGTGTATACTGTGCTGGGGCACAC
This sequence comes from Rana muscosa, assembly GCA_029206835.1. NCBI lineage: Eukaryota > Metazoa > Chordata > Amphibia > Anura > Ranidae > Rana > Rana muscosa. The sequence goes on from CM055119.1 coordinate 270,882,944, forward strand.
AACACGCACTAACTCCTGCAAATGCCTGTATTAGAGAACAGCAAAAAGGTGTATATACAGGTGTATACTGTGCTGGGGCACACAACACCCACTAACTCCTGCAGATGCCTGTATTAGAGAACAGCAAAAAAGTGTATATACAGGTGTATACTGTGCTGGGGCACACAACACCCACTAACTCCTGCAGATGCCTGTATTAGAGAACAGCAAAAAAGTGTATATACAGGTGTATACTGTGCTGGAGGCACACAACACCCATTAACTCCTGCAGATGCCTGAGAAAAGAACACACTGTAGAACACACTGTCCCTGCCTATCAAGCTCTTTCCCTGCACGCCGGAACACACTACACAAGGCCGCCGCGCTGGCGGCCTTTTATAGTGTGGAGCGTGTACTAAACCCCCCTGAGCTATAATTGGCCACAGGCATCCTGCCTGTGGCCAATTATGGCTCTCCTCGCTGCCGACGCTGTGATTGGCCAAGCATGCGGGGTCACAGTGCATGCTTGGCCAATCACAGCACCGACAATGCAGTGCGACGGCGCAGTGCATTGTGGGCCGTTCGCGTCACATGAATTTGGTGCGAACAGCCCACAAAGTTCTGGTTTTCGCTGAACAGGCGATGTTCAAGTCGAACATGCGTTCGACTCGAACACCGAGCTCATCCCTAACCATTACACAAGGCTAAAATATCTGTGAGCCATTTTGTTATTAATTCTTTTACTTAATTGCAAAATTATTGTTTAATTTCATTACAAGATTAATTATATTATTATTTTTACTTTTCTCTTTAATTATTTATATTTGCATTTTCCACTAACATTCATCACTAATACTTCCCACACAATTGCTCCTCATACACAATAAATGTATTTATTTTTAGCACCTGCATCCCACAGATGGTACATATGAACACATTTAGGGGTAGTGTTAATATTTTTTACAGATTTTTAAATAAAACATTCGGTATTATATCACTAGCACTTTAGGCCAACGAAGGTCAAACACATCAGAGTCTACAATAGTATTTCTGTAAAAGTCTAGCAAATACTACATGCCACAATTTGTTAATAAATCCTGATATTTTTTTAAGGAGCTGTCCATGGTATTGAACTCTTTCTTACATCATTGCTTGCATTTCCTATTCTTTGGTTTGTTTGTGTGGATTTGTCAATGTTTGACCACTTAAGCTCCGGAAGGTTTTACTCCCTTCATGACCAGAGCATTTTTTGCTATTCAGCACATCGCTACTTTAACTGGCAATTTCACGGTTATACAAACACTGTATACAAATTTAATATATGCAATTTTTATCACAAAAATAGAGCTTTCTTTTGGTGGTCTTTAATCACCACTGGGTTTTTATATTTTTTGTGATATAAACAAAAAAAAGAGCAAGAATTTTTGAAAAAAAAATAAAAATAAAATTCTACTGTTATAAAACATATCCAATAAAAAATAAAAAAATAAAATTCTTCATAAATTTAGGCCAAAATGTATTCTGCTACATGTTTTTTGTAAAAAAATAATTCAATAAGATTATATAAATTTGTTTTGTTTGAATATTCTAGCGTCTACAAACTATGGTGTATATACTAGAATTAACGCAACTATGACACTATACTAGTAATGGCAGTGATCAGCGAGTTGGTGGGATGTGGTAGTGTGGCTGGCTGGCGCTGGCTGGGAGGGTCACTGACATCAATAGTGACACTAATACAGTGATCAGTGCTAATACTGTGCACTGTAATATTATAACTGGCTTGGAAGGGGTTAACATATAGGGGCAATCAAAGGGTTAACTGTGTGCCTAACAATGTGTAATGTGTGCTGCTTTTACTTTATCTGTTTTTCATAGTACAGTGTTTGTAAACACAGAACTCCTGTGTGTGATTCAGCTGACTTCAGCCAAATTAATTGGTTGAAATCAGCTGCAATCACAGTACGGGTCCAGCGGGGGGGGGGGGGGCATGCATGTGCGTCCGGAACCCAGAAGAAAGCTGCAGCATACAGGTACATCACCTGACCTGGAGCTGCCGTCCGCTCACAGTCCAACTACTGTGGGCAGGCAGCAAGCGGTTAAAGCTGAACTCCATGCAGATATAACAGATGCAAGTTCATGTATTAATGCAGTTCTGTATTCACCAATCAGCCAATTAGTTGTGTTGCAGTGCTCATGTGCCAATAAGAAAAGAGTAGAGTGACAGTTAGATGAGCTTATCAGTCTGCTGCTTCTCTTTTCACTGTCCAGTCACAGGCTGGGAGTAGAGAGGGGACCTGTCAGTGTTAATGAACTTAAAAAAATAGCTATGTGCTGTGTGGCAGAGCTGTATAAATTTCTGGCATGGTTGAAGAGAAATACAAATTCTTTGGCAGCTAAAATTCCTGTTTGTCTTTCAGTTTATCTCTGAACTATAAGGCCAAGAATACTTTGTGACTCATTCATGAGAAAAGTATGGCAGCTACCATCTTTGACCTCCCCTTTGAGAATGTTAGTTCCTCGGCTGTCATGTTGATGCTTTGGCTTCCAAGCTATCAGTGTCTCCTGGAACATATACAGAGATTCTGACACCATGCTTGCTCTGGGACTGTGATCCAAAATTAAAGCCAAACACAGCCAGGCAATGAACATTTCCAAGAGAGGCCAGCAATGGCAGCTGCCATATTTTTCTCATGAGACTGTAAATTTTTATCTCTGGTTCAATTTCCAAATGGCAGTTACATATATGTAGTAATACTGTATCCAGGTAATGAAAAATACATTTCTACTGCTGTAATTTGATTATATAGGTGATCACATGGTGTTGTGTTAGGTGTCTGTAAACCAGCAAGATTTTTATCTTTACAAATAAATATATATATAAATTATTTGAAAATGCTGCAGATAAGAAAATGTTGAAACGTTAATATTTTTTGCTGCATCTTGAACATACCAGCTCTGCACATACAGCTATCATATGGTACATGGGCCAATCATAGCACCCTGTACCATGTGATTAGCTGTAGCCAATCACAGCATCACAATGATAAGCAAGCTGTCATGAATGAAAACCATTTATTACAGTTAAAACTATTGCTTATAACAGTGATGATCACGGTCATAGGCAATAGTAGTGTAAAAGAAAAAAAACGGAGTTCTCATGCGCAGAATATTGCACTTCCCCCAAATGAATATATAAATACAATAATAAACACAATTCTCCTAATGTGCATAGCAATGCAAATTTTTTTTGTTTATATGTTAATTTGGGGGAAACTCTGTTCTTTGTGTATGAGATCTTGTTAATATTCTTTTGAGGTATTTATACAGCTGGAATTGGGTAGAGGGAATACGGGGAGTGAGCACAGAGATTCATATATTGCATGGCATAGCATTGATGTGTGGGATGGAGTTTCACTCCTGTGCTTGCACAGGGCTTCTGTCAATATGGAATCAAGATTATGAGCATGCATGGTAATGACGCATGCACAGGATCTCATAGGATCCTGTGCATGGCACATACTGCACATACTATATAGCACTACCTCGTATGTTATACTGTATGTAAGTGTAAAAATAGAGGAAAATCATTATGTTATGCAGGGCAGTCAGTGTCATTTGAATTGAGCAGTATGTGAAGTATAAACTGTGTGAGTTACATAGTAGGCGCTTGCGCAAAGCGAATGGGGATTCCCTATTGGGAATTTATCAATAGATATTGTAGTAAATTTGCATATTCTGTCCTTTATGAACCAGGCTGTAGGCACTAAGTGAATTATTTAAAATATAGGCAAAGTAAATTGTTTGGTATGTATAATGCAAATTATGGTTCAATAAAGGAATTACAAAAAAATACAGGCATAAGTATATGAAAGTTACATATGTCTCGTTCTTTTTCTAGCTGGAATATTAATTACATTTCCATTAAAATAATAGCACTGGGCAGAAAAGGTTTGTGAGGACATAAATGATTTTATATATACCGTATATACTCGAGTATAAGCTGACTTTTTCAGCACATTTTTTTATGCTGAAAAAGCCCCCCTCGGCTTATACTCGAGTGAGGGTCTTCCACTGTGTCAGTATACTGTTCGGCGGCGGTCGACTGTAACAAAGCCCCGCCTCCTCCTCGTCCGTGATAGACAGAACACTGAACGCTGATAAACTGAATCAGTGTTCCGTCTATCACGGACGAGGAGGCGGGGCTTTGTTACAGTGGACGGCCGCCGACTGCAGTTGCATGACAAAGTGGGAGATTAAAGGTACATGAGGTTGCAGATGGGCACAGTGAGGCTGCAGATGAGCACAGTGAGGCTGCAGATGGGCACAGTGAGGCTGCAGATGGGCACAGTAAGGCTGCAGATGGGCACAGTGAGGCTGCAAATGGGCGCAGTGAGGCTGTAGATGGGCACAGTGAGGCTACAGATGGGCGCAGTGAGGCTGTAGATGGGCACAGTGAGGCTACAGATGGGCGCAGTGAGGCTGCAGATGGGCACAGTGAGGCTACAGATGGGCGCAGTGAGGCTGCAGATGGGCACAGTGAGGCTACAGATGGGCGCAGTGAGGCTGTAGATGGGCACAGTGAGGCTGCGGATGGGCATTGTTGACCCTCTTTTCAACTTACAGTAGCTGCTGCATTTCCCACCCTAAGCTTATACTCGAGTCAATACGTTTTCCCAGTTTCTTGTGGTAAAATAAGGTGCATCGGCTTATATTTAGGACAGCTTATACTCGAGTATATACGGTAGTTGTTTGTAAAAAATACCTTAAAGCCAGCCTTATCTTCAATCTTGCACATTTGTACACATCTTGCATAGGGAAGCATAAAGACCCAGTGATGACATCACTTGTTCTTAAATGACGTATGCAATGAAGCTTGAAAGGTTTTATCTTAAAAAACAATAACATGTTAATATGAAGGGGGTAGGAAAGACCCAGAGGAAGGAAAATATAAGCAGTTTAATTTTTAGTTGCATCGCCTCAAAACACAGCTTTAGCTGTTATGTTAAAAAAAAAAAAAAATCATACCTGAGTGCTTTTATCCTAGCAGAATCATAGGTGATCATCGAAACTACAAAACCTATCACTGGTATAGAAAAGACAAATCAGCGTGTGTGCAGTTGTCTTACAGTAATCTCTCCCTTCGGCCAATCCATCACATAAAACTCTCCCTTTGGCTACCACCTGCACAATATTTACCTATGTAGAAGAACAAAGCCATCTCCCCAGTAAATCATAACTTCTGTAAACTTCACTGCAATCCCCCATATACCTCAGGCAGCTCCGATCTATTCATATCCTAGACTTACACCAGATGCTCCACAGCCGCCATATGTCTCTCTATATTGATTAAATAACTTGGAAGAAATGCTCCTCAAAATGCACATAAAACTTAATTTATGCTATTTATGCTCAAACTTGAGAATGGGACTAATAAACACTGATATGTTGCTTTGTTAATAAGAAACTGAAGTGACTAACAAGACCGCGCTACACATAAACCCAGAATAATCCTCTACTGTAGAATTATAGACAAGTACTTGACAGGCACATTATAAAAGCGTTAAAGGTTAACCTGTACATAGTAAACATAGAATCAAAGCCATACAGTGATGGCATCATACCATAGATACTTTATTTAGCCACACTGGATTTCTTGATCATTCCCACCTGTGGACATGCCATACTGACGCGTTTCACCATATTGGGCTTAATCATAGGGGAAGGGGTTATCAGGATATGGGGATGTTAATATACAACATTCTATGTACTGATTATCCCATGTGGAAAGGGAGGGATCAGAATCAGAGGGACACTGTTCAGAGTTTTAGCTGCCAGAGTGTGTAAGGAAGATCGGAGATAAGTCTCACTGAACACTCTGGCATAACTAAATATGCATAATATGAATGTGCAGCCACATACGGATACAGACTAACAATATACACTAATCAGCCATAACTTTATTACCACTGACAGGTAAAGTGAATAACATTGATTACTTTCTTACAATGGCATTTGAATGTCGGTGGGATATATTAGGCAGCAAGTACACATGTTCTCCCTGAAGTTGATGTGTTGCAAGCAGAAAAAATGGCAATTGCAGTGTGTTGTGTATGGGGATGTGTAGCTAAAGACCAGTCAGTGTGCCCATGCTGATCCATATCCACAGTCAAATGTGCCTACAATGGGCACGTGAGCATCAGTACTGGACCACAGAGCAATGGAAGAAAGTGGTCTGGTTTGATGAATCACGTTTTCTTTTACATCATGTGGCTGGCTAGGTGCATGGGCAGCATTTACCTAGGGAGGATACGGTATGAGGATGCAATATGGAAAGAAGGCAAGCCAATGGAGGCAGTGTGATGCTTTGGCCAATGTTCTGCTAGAAAAGGAGATTTTCTCTTCCTGGTTAGCACTGCAATGAAGCCTGGGCATACAGCCAAGACAGCTGATTGGAGGAAAGGCACACACCCCCTTAACTCATAGGTAGAGACTTTCAGCTCTGTCCCTTGAATCATTCAGCATGCTGCTAATCTATTTATAGCATCCTCCCCAACACAAAACTCTGGCTGCTTTTATCATATGTGATGTAGAACTTGTCAGAAGTCATCAGGCTGACAACAGAAGACCGTAGCAAGAGACAGCTAGGGGACATGGTGCTTTGAAGAGAGATAAGAAAACACTACAGATATACGTTAGATATGGGATATACTGCGCTGTGCAATAAGTGAACACAAAAATTAGCTGCCAACACAGCTGAGACAAAGCAAAAACCGGTGAATATGAAAAAGTGTAGCGCTTATTTCTGTGAAAGAGTCAGTTACCAACACATAACAAATGTTGCAAACATGCATATATATTAATTTCAGTGACACCAAGTGACTGAGTGTGATCCGTGAAATGGGTCCACCCATTGCATTTTGTGATATGCCTATGATGTTCTTCCAAATGTGAGTGTACATTTTTTAATCTTTTTTTAATAAATACTTCCTTGTACGGTATCACTATGTGAGTTTTTTTCCCCATTACGCATGTTATGTGGTTACCGTATCTCTGGCTCCAACAAGACTATATGTATTCACACTTCCTGGTGTTTACGGGAATTTGCGGTGCCGACTGATTATGCGGATTCAGGACCAGCTGGATACACCTTGCTGACTGATTATTTAAGCCTGTTTTGACTTGGGTGGTATACACCCTACCAAGTCAATACCATATGGTAAGCCTCCTCCTTATATCGGTGGTGGTGTCTCTATCCTTTCACAGAGAGGGTCATATCCATGTGGGACGCTTTATTTCAACCTTGCAGTTTTTTCTACACTTTTGGACTGTCATTTGTGTGTGGTCACAATAGAGGACTGCTTCGTTCTGATTTATTTGTTACATATAATATTTTTTTCACGGATCACACTCAGTCACTTGGTGTCACTGAAATTAATATATATGCATGTTTGCAACATTTGTTATGTGTTGGTAACTGACTCTTTCACAAAAATAAGCGCTACACTTTTTCATATTCACCACTACAGATATATGTGCCCAGCTCAAATTTCATGAATAAGGTTTACATCCACTTAAAAGGATGTGCTACTGATGGCTTGGTGCCAAATACCACAGCATATCTTCAGAGGTCTAGTGGTGCCCATGCCTCGACAGGTCAGGGCTGCTTTGTCGGCAAAAGGGGCTGATTTGGCAGCAAAAGGGAGGCCTACTCAATATTATATGGGTAGTCATAACATTTGGTGTATATATTTGATGTATATATTTGGCCTATATTAAGATTATGTGTCATGATGATTAACGCAAATGTCCCTACAGTCTCTGTGATTCCAAAGTATCCTCATCCCCTGTTCTAAAATGAACAACATCAAAACCAATATATAGGAGGAATACATGTACTACTATTACTAAAACTAAAATTCGTGGGTGGAGAGAAAAATACCTTCAGGTGTTGTTGTGGCAGAGGCAACCTTGGTTGTGTGGTGGCTGATGTCATGGAAGGGTCGAAGTCATCAGAAGTATGGAATAAAAATTTATTGGTAACACCAAAGATGTGTTTTTTGGCCAACAGGTCATTTTATCATTATGTGGTGTTAGAGGTTCAACGCCCCCTGTGTTGCTTAGTAATCCTCGGCGCATGTCTGTGTGAAAACCTTATTTTCTTTCTTCCTATATGTTTCACCCACCACCACTAATATCCCTCCTAAGGACCTAAAGCTGGGTTTACCAGAGGCATTAAGTGTGACGGTCCACTTCCTGCGTTGAGACAGGGATATTCTCCACATGCCAAAATGGATTGTTGCCCTACCATAAATGTTGGTTACTTGCAACCTTACCAAATGTAAGTGCTGGTATGAAATCATCGCTATTTTTTCCCCTGCCACAGTGCCTATGGAGGATTACCACCCTACAAATACATGTAACCCCCCTACAAGATTAAATCAGCCATATATAATAAAAATAAATTCATTCAACTGTTAGGCCCCTTTCACACAGGGGCGGGAGGTGCGGTGGCGTTAAAACGCCGCTATTTTTAGCGGCGCTTTTCCGTCGAGTTTGCGGCGTTATTCGCAGAGGTGCATTGCCGGCGCTATAGCCGTGGTGTCCCATTGATTTCAATGGGCAGGAGCGGTGGAGGAGCGGTAAACACACCGCTCCTTCACCGCTCCAAAGATGCGGCCAGCAGGACTTTTGGAGCTGTCCTGCTAGCGCACTCGGGCTTTCACACTGGAGAAACAGCAGCCGCTGTTTCAGGTCGGTTTGCAGGCGCCTGCAAACCGCCCCAGTGTGAAAGGGGTCTTAGGTTGAATCAAAAAAATTACTTGTCTCCACCATCAGAATTCACTGATCAGCATTGTGGGCTGTAGCCAGCAGCGCTGAACAAGCAGAAAAACTTTCCAAAAGGCTGGTTTTACAGAAGTTGATCGGTCAACTTCTGTACAGCAAGCCTGCCTATACATGGATCAAAATTTGTCCAGTCCCCACTGAATCGGCCGAATTGTGACCTATGTATGGTATATACAGTACATCCATCTGTCCATACATCAAATATATATATTGTTAGTCTATATCTGTGTGTGGCTGCACATGCATGTTACACATGTTTATACACGAAGCCTCGTACACACGGGCGGGAATCTCGTCGGAAAAAAAAAACGTTGGTTTTCCCGACGAGATTCCCAGCAAGCTTGCCTTGCTCGCCAAGCGTACACACGGCCGTTCTTTTGAATGGCAAGAACGCGGTGACGTCATTGACTACGACGAGCCTGCGCTCGTCACATTCGATGCTGTCGCTGCCATCTTGCTACACCCTACACTACCCTTGTATGCTACCGCGCATGCATCAAAGTCTTTTCAAGCATGCGCAGGTTTACCATGGACAGGTAAGCATACACACTCACGGTCTTCTCATCGGGAAACAGGCCGACGAGAAAATAGAGAGCAGGTTCTCTATTTTTCTCGTCGAGATTCCCGGCAGTTTTCCCGACGAGAAACCATACACACGACTGAGAAAACCGGTCGCGTGTACAAGGCTTTAGTTATGTTTAGTGAGACTTCTCAATGACATTTCTTGCACTCACTGGCAGTCAATACTTTGAACGGGGTCTCTCTGATTCCAACCCCTACCTTCCATATGGGGTTAATTGGTACATTGAATTTAAATTGATTTTAATTACATGTTGTACATTAACATCCCCCCACCCTGACCACCGCTACCTCTATGATTAAGGCCAAATAGTAGTGAAATGTGTCAGTGTATATATTTTCATATCCTGTTTAGGGTTATGCATACTTCCTCTCATCTAAAATTCCTGGACTTTACAAACCCTGCTGGCAGGGGAGCAAAAGGAAAGTAAGTATAAACTGTTTTTGGTGTCTTTATTATTCTATTTTGCTAAGTCCAGACAAAGGACAGGTTCACAATGCATACTCATATTAATCAGAGGTGTGTGCGCACTTCTAAAATATATGCACTGTGTAATAAGACCTATCTGCTAAAAACAAAAAAAAGACAAAAAGGTGGAACACAACTTTTCTAAATTCACCTTTGATTCAGTGGTGCAAATGAGGCACGATATTGGCATATAATTAGTAGGGACTCAGCTACGCAACTACAGACTATGCAACACGACTGAGTATTTTTTAATTTCCTCTTCAGAACATTTTGCAGTGTGTTCCGCTGATCCGTTTTAACCTTTATGGAAAGGAAGCGCCAATTCAACTAGCAGTTACAAAGCGGCCATTGAACTTGCCAGAGGTTCCTCCCTTCCTGCCAATCAAAATCAGAAGATCGATACATCCATAGCACTTTTTATTGAGTGCTTATGGGGTCTTTGTTTGCATTATTCATGATCTTATATAGGACCTTTATCAGTATTTTTGTGACAAGTAACAATGAGGTTGAAGGGAAATGATGGCATCACAAAGATATAATTTATTTAATGGCAAATCTTTAATGGCAAATTTATATTTATTTAATGGCAAATCTTAAAGGGATCAAAATGTGGACCAGTATTTTATTCTCAGGAAATTAATAATGCATGTTGTTAATTGTGAAACTGTGTCATTAGCCCCTGATGATAATTTTTGTCAAAGTTAAAAAAAAAAAAAGTAAAACCTATTGTTGTACATAATATCATTGTATACCTACATCCCCGTCCCATTATGTATTCTGAGAGCATTTTAACGACTGCATTATATTCATAGAATAGAAGAGAATTTGCATATACATTTACTTGTGCTCACAAACACTGCTGTATTGGTTTTAAATGATACACTTGGAAGGCCTTTACATACCAGCAGCATGTCAGCTTTCATACATTAACACAGGTAAATATGCAGAATAAAGGGAACCACTAAACTATAGAAAACATCTTAACAACCTCTCTGTGTAGATGTGTGTTGTGGTGCTTGGGCCACTTAAAAATACACAGCCCCCCATTAGCCTATTGACAAACCTTGTATTGGCCTTAGAATCCATGCCTCTCCCACACTGTAAAAAATAAAAAAGTCTTTCTTTGTAAATTATCTCTTATCTTATTATTTGCTTCTTTTAAGGTACATTCCTTATTTATCCAGTCATACCAGCCGCCCCCTACTCCTCCCTCTCTACTAATTCTGTTCCATTTTTTACCCTCAAGCCCTGTACACACAACTGGTTTTCCTGTCGGATAGAAAAACGTTATTTTTCCAGACGGGATTCCTGCCAAGCTTGTCTTGCGTAAAGACTGTCAGACAAAATCCCGCCGGTCCAAATCACGGTGACGTACAACGGCACTATAAAGGGGAAGTTCCATTCCAACGGCACCACCCTTTGGGCTGCTTTTGCTGATTTCGTGTTATCGTGTGTTAGTAAAAGTTTGGTGAGAGACGATTTGCACTTTTCAGTGTTCGTGCTTTTCAGTCCGTTACAGCGTGACGAATGTGATATCTCCATTACAAACGCTAGATTTACCAGAACTAGCGCACCCGTCTCATACTTGATTCTGAGCATGCACGTTTTTTTTGCCCTCGAAAAAGCATACACACGACCGGTTTTCCCGACGGGAAAAAAGAGAACATTGATCTCATCGGGAAAACTGCCATGGAGCATACACATGGCCGGGATTCCTGGCCAAAAGCTCTCAGGGCAGTTTTCCTGCCGGAAAAAGCGCTCATGTGTACGAGGCTTTATTCTCCATTCTCCTTTCTATGGCCTTGTACTATCATCAGGGTACCAGGCTGATTTTATTATTTTTCCCCACTCCTCCCTTTTTCTCTCTCCTTTGTCTTTTTTACTGATAATGTGTAAAAGTTCTACTTCTCCTTTATTGGATAAGTACTACTTCTCAGTTTGTTCTTTTTCCAAAAAAGACATATTGCAACTAAAAATACACAGCTCTAGCACTTCTAAAGCAATTTTGTACCACTGGTTGGGTACAGTTATTTTAGGACGATAATCAAATCAGTTTTTTCATCTAATGTTCATTGGACAATGAAAGGGCTTGAAATGGCAATGAAGGTGGCGATGAGCCTGGCTAGAGCTGGAGTTTAACCTGTTCAGTAGAATGGCTGGGATGGCCAATAATATGTACTGAGATCACTGTGATCATGGGCTTCTGTAGCCATTTTTGTAGTCCTCATGCAATGTTGATATTTAGCCAGCAGGGAATACTAAAGGTAAGAGCATTAAGTCCACATTGTATAATGGAATGTATAAACCAGTGGGCTTTGGATATTGTTTTGGAAATAACAAAATACCAACTGTATGCAAGCACTTTTGGCACTTTGTGGTAGCCATCTTTGTGGTCCTCATGTGATGTTGGAATTCACCCAGCAGAGAACACTAAAGGGAAGAGCATTAAGTCCACATTGTATAATGGAATGTATAAACCAGTGGGCTTTGGATATTATTTTGGAAATAACAAAATACCAACTGTATGCAAGCACTTTTGGCACTTGGCAGAAAAAAGCCGTTTGGCAGAGGACATTCTTGGGATGAAGGCCTAATCATCGGCATTATAACTTTTTCCAATGTTGGCAGGAGCCATCTAATGTAGGCCCCATAATACATATTTTCTTACTTTATGTTTTGTAGAGCTGGTCATGAGCACTTGTGCTATAAGTATTCTACGTCACCCTTATTTACAGTGTCTTGGAAAACATAAATGTTTATTTTTTTAGAAAGACCTAAGATCTTGTCCTGAAATACTGGGAATCCAGCCAAGAAAGTGATTAAATAAGCATTATCCATTGTATGTAATATTTTACCGTACATTGTAATATTTCTATGTTATATATTGTTTTATCTGTTTTCACATTTTTTTTTTTTTTTTATGTTCTTATGATGATTATGCTGTAAAATTATATATAAATCTAAACTAGATGGGTGATTATATTCTCAAGCTACCAAGAGACTAAACTTCTTGGCAATCTTTTCATTAACATTTCATAAGATGTTAAAGCAGAACTACATTTTTTTTTTAAATCCCCTTCCTCCCAGCACCCTCGTCCTGCATATGTTTTTAAAAATTCCCATTATATATACCTTTATTCTTAGTGTGTTCTGGCAGGTCATGTGATATCCTCCAGTCATTTTCCAGAGCTGCGGCTATGTTCTGACGTGCAATATCATACTGTGATAGGGTTGCCACCTCATCCCTTTAAAACCGAATACATATGTGCTGTGAAAAAGTATTTGCCCCCTTCCTGATTTTATTTGATGTTTTTGCATATTTCTCACACTTAAATGATTCAGATCATCAAACACATTTTAATATTACACAAAGATAACCTGAGTAAATCAAAGATGCAGTTTTTAAATAATTTCATTTATTAAGGGAAAAAAGCTGTTCAAACCTGCCTGGCCCTATGTGAAAAAGTAATTGCCCCCTCCCATGCTGAATTATGAAGGAACTGTGATTAACCACAATTTTTTGGAAAGCTGAGTTAAATTTCACCTGCCACACCCAGGCCTGATTACTGCCAGACCTGTTGAATCAAGAAATCACATAAATACAGTAGAAGCTGTCTGACAAAGTGAAGCACGCTAACAGATCACAAAAAGTCACACATCATGCCACAATTTAAAAAAAATTCAAGAACAAATTAGAAACAAACATGTATCGGTCTAGAAAGGGTTGCAAAGCCATTTCTAAGGCTTTGGAACGCCAGTGAACCACGGGGACAGCCATTATCCACAAATGGAAATAACTTGGAACAGTGATGAACCTTCCCAGGAGTGGCCTACAAAAATTACTCCAAGAGCATGACGACGACTCATTCAGGAGGTCATAAAAGAACCCAGAACAGCAGGCCTCACTTGCCTCAGGTAAGATCAGTGTTCATTATTCAACAATAAGAAAGAGACTGGGCAAAAATGGCATCCATGGGAGAGTTCCAAGGCCAAAGCCATTGCTGACAAAAAGAACACAAAGGCTCATCTCACATTTACCAAAAAACTTCTTGATTATCCTGAAGACTTTTAGGCAAATATTCTGCGGACTGATGAGACAAAAATGTAATTTTTTGGAAGGTGTGCGTCCCGTTACGTCTGCCATTAAACTAATACAGCATTTCATAACAAGAACATCATACCAAGAGTCAGACATGGTGGTAGGGTGATGGTCTGGGGCTGCTTCAGGACCTGGACGACTTCCCATAAGTGATGAAACCATGAATTCTGAGCTCTACCAGAAAATCCTAAAGGAGAATGTCCGACCATCAGTTTGTGACCTCAAGCTCAAGTGCACTTGGGTTATGCAGCGGGACAATGATCCAAAACACACCAGCAAGTCCACCTCCATATGATTCAAACAAAGCAAAATTTAGATTTTGGAGTGATCTAGTCAAAGCCCGGACTTAAATCCAATTGAGATGCTGTATCATGACCTTACACAGGCCGTTCATGCTGGAAAACCCTCCAATGTGGCTGAATTAAAACAATTCTGCAAAGAAGATGCCAGTTATCGAAAACACTTGATTGCAGTTGTTGCCGCCAAGGGTGGCACAACCAGTTATTAGGTTTACGGGGCAATTACTTTTTCACATAAAGCCAGGCAAGTTTAGACAGCTTTTTTGCCTTAATAAATTAAACCATCATTTAAAAACTGCATTTTGTATTTGCTCGGGTTATCTTTGTGTAATAATAACATTTGTTTGATGATCTGATTCATTTAACGTGGAGTTCCACCCTAAAAAAAAAAAATACACAAAAATCCTGCAAAACAATAGAAAAAAAATAAAAAAAAATTACTCACCAGAAAAGGCGGTTGCTATGCGGATGTTCCTAATCTGCCTCTTCCTAGTCCTTGGCAGGTCTTCTTCCTCGTCGTCCTCGCTGTGTCTTCTGGGGAATGTGGCGCGCTGCCTTCTGGGAACTGTGTGTATCCCAGAGAGCAGCCGCCCATTCATACAGCGCCACGAGACTCGCGCATGCGCAGTAGGAAACGGGCAGTGAAGCCCAAGGCTTCACTGCCTGTTTCCCTTAGTGAGGATGGCGGCGCCGGGACCTGCCAGGATCAAGGGGTCGGCCTCGGGGGGCCAACATCGCGGGTGCCTAGGACAGGTAAGTGTCCTTATTAAAAGTCAGCAGCTACAGTGTTTGTAGCTGCTGACTTTAAAAAATAAATAAAAATCGCAAGTGGAATTAAGTGTAATAAATATGCAAAAAAATGTATAAATCAGAAAGTAGGCAAATACTTGTTCATAGCATTGTATTCATTAGACAGGTCATGTGGCTGATTAACCTCCCTGGCGGTATGATTCTGTCAGATTTTAGGTGCTGAAAGCGGTACAATTACTGTATTTATTGGTGTATAACACTCACTTTTTACCCTGAAAATAGAGGGTAAACTGTGCCTGCGTGTTATACACAGGGGGCTGTGGAAAGTTTTTTTCCTGAATCTCTCCTCTTAAAGTTAGGGTGTGTGTTATACGCCTGTGCGTGTTATACGCCGATAAATACAGTATTTTGCATGGAAATTTGGCGTTTTATATTGTAGGCCTGTAATTCTTAGGAATAACTCACTTAAATCTGTCCAAACCAGAGTCTAGAAGACATCCTGGGTATGATAAAGTTTGAAATACAAAATCATAAATTATAATATAATAAATAACTATAAATAATTATAACAAATAATAATAATAAAAATTATTCAATAATGTATTTAAATCAAAAACACTGAAATTTGCTCAGTTGCAGAATTGTCGCTGTTATTAGATTTAGTGTTTGATGATGAGTTTCCCCAAAAATCGCTATCGCTCAATTCTGAAAGTGATTCTAATTTATTATCGCTGTTTTCTAGCTGGTCTAAAACCACTTTTGACATAAAGGGACACTTTTTGGTTGCTATGAACAATCTCCAGTTTCCAAGCAGAAAGAACAGTTTTTATAATATAAAAGTGCATGCAGGACACTGGACAGACCACTAGGGACAAAGGGGATGTGTAATTATTTGATACAGTACTGTAATCTGTAAGATTACAGTATACTGTATCTATACTGTGTTTTTCACTTTTTGAATTTGGCGCCGAACTCCGTCCCCGTGCGTCGCAACATCGCAGGGAACGGAGCTCGGCACTCGGCAGTGTGAATCGAGCGAGGAGACAGCTCGCACACACTGCGGGGAGACATCGCAGGATCCAGGGGACAAGGTAAGTAACTTCCCCTGTATCCTGCGATGCAGCCCGAGTCTGGCTTTGGGGTTACCACTTTTGGTAGTAAAAACTCACCCCGAGCATGACTCGGGATTACTGCTAAGGAGGTTAATGTGGTAATTCAATTCAGCTAGTGCTTTACCTGCATTGAATTAGCCCCAGAACCTCTGTAATTAATATGTGTTTGGTTTTAAAGGGATGAGGTGGCGACCCTATACTGTGAATCCAGGCTGACGTGGGCTCACAGGAAGTGGGTCGAATGATACCAGCTGTCATTTAACCCAGAAGAGGACTGGTGGTGAAGTAGAGTTTATTTGGGAGGCCGTGCTGGAGACAAAGGAGAGCTGCATTTTTCATATATTTTTAATACTTTTTTTTTTTTTTTTTTAAGGTTTCCGACCACTGCAGCACATTTTATTTTGTGCAGTCCATAATAGTATATATTGTGGCCTTTTAACATACAGAAACGAATTCTGCAATACATCTTGTCTGTTGGCATTCAGAAACCTGTTCCAGTATGATGATTGCCAACAGATCAGAACGGCCTTAGGCCCTAAGAGAGTTGTCATGTCACTTTGTGGTTTCCTGTGTCTACTTTCCCCAAGGCGGATCCCCTCCTTTCCAACAAGCACACCTGGCAGATGGACATGGCTAGATTACCATGGATTAATGAGCCAGTGCTCACTGGAGACATGTTTTATGTCATCCTTACATGTTTCGTTTTGATCACAGCCTGGAATGCAGCCCTTGTGGTGTGTGCGGCTTGATTGTAGCCTAACATTTTATAATGATCACCTGGCTCCCATTTACACTTAATTATATCCCCCTTGCTGATGATACTTCTCGATTGTATTTATACATCAGGAGAACGATTTTGGTCTTAACTGCTGTGTTACTGTGCTGTACTTCGGCAGGTATATGATAGTTTGTAAAAGATCACGTTGGAGCTGTAATATGACAATACTAGTTAAAATCCTATTTTGTGCAATAGTAAGACCCGTAAAAACAAACATCCTTGGCAATGTAAAATAGAGGAAAATGCCTGCATGACTTAGGAGGGCCCATTATGTTTTTGTTCCAATCTCCCCTGCCTTTTCTTACAGAAAGAATAACAAAAGAAAGCTCCGGCAATTGTTCAGTTCTCTCTTATGTATCGTATCTAGACAAAGACTTAGGAAACAGCTAACAGTGTGGGTTATAAACCATCAGTGTCTCAAGGTTCATACAGTGCAAGGTGCATCTTAGCCAGAGAAGAATTATATGCAACCATGCGATTCCTTCATTTTATTAATATTATATGAATCTATGTATGAAGTATGTGCTTTTAACATGTTTTTTTTTTTTGTATGCTTTTTTGTTGCATATTTAACAGTGGCATTTCTGTTTATTCACTCCCTGTTGGATAAATCATCATGTTTGTCTATGTACACCACTAATTATTTTAACATATTTTTTTTTGTATGCAATTCTTTTTTTTTTTTGCTGCAAAAGATTTTATCTTCTGTTTAAGCCTGTATTGAGCTGTTGTACTTTATATGTAACAGACAAGCTGATTATTTTTTGTCAGAGGACTTCTTTGTAAGGCAGTATTACCATTGCAAAGCTAAATAAAAAAAAATATCTGGAAATTTAGATTTCACCCAAGAAAGGCGGAATGAAATTGCTGCCACTTCTAAGAGCACTACAAGTTTCAGGATGAAACATAACTGTCAGGAAAAAAAAAACATGTATTCTTTACAACAATATCTACTTGTGCATACCTTTTTTTTTCAGAAAACGGACGGCATATGTTTCCTCCTGTTGTCTATAGTAGATTCTCCATGACACGTTTCTGGTATTTGTAAATCCAACACAGCATGGTCAGAGGAAGCATCCAATCCACACAGAGAACCTTTTCTTGCACCACACAGGGCTTATTCCACAGTCTAGCTCAACAGACCAGATTCATACATCTTTTCCTCTTTCTTTTTTTTCCTTTTCTGTAGAAAAAAATAAATATATTTTTTTCTACCTCCTCCTATTCCTCTTCTTTATAGTAATGAGTGATCCTCCTTCATGGCAGACACAGGCGGAGGGGGGGTTGTGGGCATGGAATAAGTGTGCTGTTGCGTGACCGAGGCAGAGAGAGGATCTAGGGACCTTTCATCAGAAGGTTTTCATGGACATGGAATGGAGGGGTTGATTTTTCTCTTCAGAAAAAGGGGGTGGCATGAAGAACTTCCTAACCCCACAAATAACCACCAACAGTACCACTTGAGAACATGAAGTGCCTAGACTTTGATGTTGCTGGATAAACTGAAGAGAAATGATGCCTGGAAGAGCAAGTAGGGAAGACTGTAGACTCCACTTAGGTCCTCATTTTATAATTTTGTATAAAAGCACCACGGTATTATTACCATTTCTCCATCCACAGCTTTTCCCGACAATTTGTAAGGTCTTCTAATACCTGTTTTAAAGGAAAAGGAGAGAAATATCTTCATTAAGGTGAAGCAATCTGGTGTAAGGTAACCTTTGCACAAGTGTTAATAAGATGTTTACAGAAAGGAGGTAGTTTGCTGTTCCATTCTTGCATCTGCTAATTACGCATTTCTCTATCAATGAGTCAATGCTAAAAGTCCTATTACGTTGGAAAATATTGCTTAGGATCGTTGTGTTTTGTCTGGCGCTAAGAAAACCTCTCAGCAATCAGTGACAACTTGATGCACCGACATTTGAGAAGTAGCTTCTGCTAATAAGAAGTTATTGTGGCACATTAGTAAAGTCTCCTCACTGGTATGTTAGAATAACACACAAAAGTGCATTTCTTCTAATCATCACCTCACACGTTAAATTTGCTTACTGTTCAGACTGCTTAAGGGGCCCACAAGAGAGCTTTTGATTCTGCCAGGATGACCTTTTCACCTGACACGCATTTCCAGAGGAACGCACGCGTCAGGCGAGCCCCTGTGAGTTTAAAGGCATAGCAGCAGTTTATGTACAGTATATAGCATCACTAAGGAGGAATGACATATTGCCCAAAAAATTCCCAGAAGTCAGGTCAAGGTTAATGTGCTCAGAGAAGTTGTGGTCATACACCGGTCAGCCATAACATTATGACAACTCACCTAATAATAAGTATGGCCCCCTTTTGCTAAAACAACCCTGACCCATAAAGGCATGGACACCAAAGTAACATCCACATGAATGGCAGGACCCAAGGTTTCCCAGCAGAACATTGCCCAAAGCATCACACTACCTCTACCGGCTTGCCTTTTTTATTTTTTTTTCAAATACTTTATTTAAATTAAAAAAAACGGCCCATCCATTTGATCAGATACATCAATAGAGTGAGCCCCAAACAAGCCTATACAAAATCAAATATACAACATCAGTCATGATTAGTATAAATGTATGGGCGGCTATATCGGAGCGCCCAAAGGCTTGCCTTCTTATACCACATCCTGGTGCCATCTCTTCCCCAGGTAAGTGAAGTACACGCACCCGGCCATCCACATATTGTAAAAGAAAACATAATTCATCAGACCAGGCCACCTTCGTCCAGTTATGATGTTCATGTGACCATTGTAGAAGCTTTTGGCTGTGGACATGGGTCACCATGGGCTTCACAGCCCCATATACAACAAACTGCGATGCCCATTATTTTCTGCTTTCACCACATCAGCTTTATGGACAACATGTTCACTTGCTGCCTAGTATATCCCACCAATTTTCAGATGCCATTGCAACGAGATCTTCCCTATACCTGTCAGTGGTCATAATGTTATGGCTGATCGGTGTCTATAGTTACATAGTTAGTCAGGTTGAAAAAAGACACAAGTCCACCCATTTCAACCTCCATACTGTTCAGGTATGCAAAGGTACCAGATTTTTTTTCTATCAAGCAGCATTTTAACGCCATGAAAATGCTATCTGTACCCATTCTTTCTTATAAAAACAATAAGCCCTTTTCACTTTATGTATACCACACATCGCTCTAACACAAGGCAACTGTACTGAGCATAGTCGCCTAGGAGTACGGTAGCGCGCAAGATGTTTGAGATTTTTGTTAGAGTTGTGTCTTCAGTTTAGTTATTTTTAGTGATCATTTTCTCACAATAAAGCACAACATCATACGCACACATATACCAGGCATGAATCGAGAAATGTGGCAGCTATAACAGAGCCTGAAGGCGTACACACAATCTAAAAGCAGGCCGCGGAACGAGTGAAAGAGGGAGGGAGTGAGAGAAAAGAAGTGAGAACAGACAGTGCTGTCTGCGTACTGTGAATCCAAGTAACGTCTTTGGCTAATTAAACGTCTTTGTAATAACGAGTACAATTGTCAGATGCACAGGAATATAAGTATATGAGCTCTTAATGTGTTAACAAAAGGTGGGGAAAAAGGAAGGATAAGAAGAGCGTCTCATTCTTCTACTTGTTAAGCTTTGCGGGTTTCTTAATGAGGTGAGAGTCGGGCAAATGAGACATAAGTGGACATCGAAAAAAAAATGGGAAGATGTCCCTTTAAATGAAGATAAAACCCAACTAGATAGTGACCCCATGTAGGATATTGGAAATGGTTGGTAGTAAGTGTTTGGTAGTAAGTGTTTGATACTAAGTGTTTGGTAGTAAGTGTTTGATACTAAGCCATTACCTAATATGTATGTGGTTTTTAGAGATAAAGGGAGAGGGGCAGAGGGTTCAGTAGGCTGAGGTTCACCAAATTGGTCATATGAAGATTCAGAAAGAAGGGGATGTACAGATCAAGTTGTAGAAGTGAATATAAAAGACTGCTGAATAAAAAATTACTACTTGTAGGAGATGTGATGCAACAGGAGGTACACAGAAAATATAGAGAAATGCTAGAAGTTCTGTAGGGAACAGATATGGCAACATGACAGTGGCAGCCTACATGGCACAAAACCGTATTATGTAATGCTTCGTACTCTAACAAAAGCTTATTTTGCATACATACAAACTATGTACTGTTAAATGGTTAATAAAATGTTTTCAGACACAGCTGTGCAAGCAATTTCACTGAGCAGTTTTATAGAGCAATAAGAGTTATTAGTAATAGGTATACGATGAATAGTAAAATACCATTACAGCAACATATCACTTGCGAAAACCATCAGATGAGATATAATGCGGAGAGATGAGGAGAGAAGAAGGCATCTTTCTCACCATTGCTATACATTGCAGTACGAGACCCTTGTAGACAGGAGATGTTCATATATACAGCAGATAAATAGAGCTTTCTTCCATGGTCCAAGTGTCTCTCGGAAATAGCCCCCCTCCATTTATACACCCCAGCTGAAACAGTGGCAGCACACGGTAGTCTGACCCTCGTAAGGGCAACCTCTCGGGATAGTGAATAAAGATTGTATTGAATATCAGGGCATGAGTGTGAAATGCATTAGAGAAAAAGCACAGAGAGAGAGAGAGAGAGAGAAGGAGGAGGAAAGAGCCAGAGAACAGGAGGAGGAGAGAAAGAGGGAGGGAGGGAGAAGAAGAGAGCAGAGAGGAATATACAGAGAGCCAGCACAGCACAGAAAATGGATGGACTCTATAACGGGAAATACAAGAATGTAGAAAAAGGCAGAGCAAAGGATAAGCACATAATGAAAATATAATATTTAATTGATGATAGGTAATAGTATGTGCTTCTGTATCAGGAAGACAGAAAAAAAATGTGCTAACAATCTCTACATCTCAGAGCTTGAGTGTATGTTAAAAGTCAATTACTCAAATGAATTTTGGGCCACATTTGCACTACAGTCCTAGCTGACAATAAGAGGTATTAAGGAGGAATGGGCCATATCGGTGTGCTTGCTGGACACACTGCATCAATGCAAATATTGTAATGGATGCCAGTTAGCACAAGAGTATTGCAAGTTCCTAGATCTGTACAAACTAAAATGGTTTTGGGTATATTAGTATGCTTGATCCCAAAACTATTTTTTAGGTAATTGTGATTGGGCAGACTGTATAAAATTCACGTTCATTTTGCAGCACCTGCTGCGTATATTCAGTGACGATATGTTCCTTTGGTAATATCTTGCTTTTACTGATGCAGCATGGCTGGGCATTGTAGCATTCCTTGTGGTCAGTGAAGACATATCCTGGCCTCTATCCACAAAAATAAACCTAAACAGTTTGATCTTTACTTATATTCTCCTGTTAGGTTTATTCAGTAAATAGTGCAAAGGTGATGATGATGTTCGACCAGATTTCAATGATATCACATTAGTGGTGGCCATTGATTACTGCACTGGATATAGTCCTCTTTGCAATAAAACAGAGGACTGCATTGTACATATTCTCTCAGTGAGACAATACTGGTTTTCCCAAATTATATCATAAAGTTATACTATAATTATGATTCATGTCCCAGTTCATCAGAAAACCTCAAGTATACTGACTATTGTTTCTATTGATGTTTTGCATATTGTGTTAAGCCCCCCATTCACATTGGAGTGACTTGACAGGTCAAATCACATGACAAGTTGAATCCTATTGCCAGCAATCGCACTGTGCAACACCAACTTTTCGGTGCCGCATCGATTTGAAAAAAGTAGTACATGCACTACTTTTGCCAATTTTGGGTGCGACTTGAATAGACATCTGTGCACTGACATGTGGCTTTGAAATTGTGCAGTTTCAGAAGAAGTCGCACAATTTCAAAGCCGCAGTCAATGTTAACAGGGGCTAACTGATATTCAGGGGCCTTTGAGGTATTTTTAAAGAAAGACTTCATGCTATCCAATAAACACAGAGCTGAATTGTATGTACTCTGCTCTGCCAAAACTCTCATATACTCTCTCGCACAAACTGCACAGCCAGACAAGTAATACCACAATTTATTTTTTCAGCTATGTTGGATTTTTTGTGCCACCTGTCTACTTACTGAGCAATGATTTAGCTGTGTGATGATGCTGAATGCATTGTCCAGTGAGCAGGCTGGGGTGGAAAGATGACACGGGAAGCTGCAAAGCTTAAAATGGAAATAGTGGGGTTAGCAGCATCAATAACAATACTAACTGAACAGAACTACAATTTCTTTGTTAAGCAAAAAGATCACATACATATGTATGTCAACTGTATTTAGCTTTTTGCCTGGAGTTTTGCTTTAAAGGAGAAACAGGACCAAAGCTCTTTTGGCCCTATTTCTCCTGTGGCACTCCTGTGACCTATATTCAGCTGACAGTGGGCTAAAGTCCGCTGTCGGTTGACGTCACTCAGCCGCTCCAGACTCTGGAGGAATCCCGACTTTATCATTGGTATCCACCAAGATCAGCCTCTCAGCATGCCACTGAGATCCCGAGCCAGCTGCTCCTGCCCCCTCCACAACCCCATGCTCCGGTAAGCACTGGAAGGGCAGAGCAGAGAGCTGGTGACTGACAGTCACCGACTCTCTGTTCACTGAAGACCAAGAACCAAGCAATCACCAATTTTTGATCGCTCAGTTCTGAGTCTCAGAGGCAGCAGAGGACAGATGCAGCATCAGACCAATGCTATATCCACCGAGGTGAGTATGTACGTTTATTTTTATTTTTTTAATCCCATACTTCTCTTTTAAGCCCTCATTCACATGGCAGCTGAGGCCCATCACCATGAATGGGCTTTTGTTTATGCAGTTGAGCCGCCCGGTGCTGCACTCAGCCTATGTAAGTTTATGAGGGTGTAGCAGCTGCAGGGGCATAGGCGCTCATTCTTAAGGGGTGTGGGAAAGTGGCACCCAAATGCAGACAGCATGCATTTGGAGCCACTCACCTGCACACCTGTCAAATAAGGATACATGACTCTATCTGTGCAGCCATTACACCCCTGTAGACTTACACAGGCTGCTTGCACCCAGCACCTGGCGGCTGCAGCCGCATAAACAAAAGCCCAGTCACGGGGCACGGGCCTCAGTGCCATGTAAATAAGATCTAATTGTTAAAATACACAGGTAGGTGATGACATTGTCCAGTGAGCAGTTAGGGGACACTGCTTGTATGTATTCCACCTATGTATTTAGCTGTCTATTAGAGTATCCCTTTAATTAAGTAAAATGCTGGACATCTTGATTAACTGTATCATGCAAATGATGCTGTTTCTGCTGCATCAAGTATGAGTGAACACCTTGGGTTAATAAGAGGTTACTACTTATATTGTGTATTACAAGGGTCTGCTAGCCTTGTACCACTGTAGGGATGGCACAACCATTGTTGTATAGCAATGTGAAACAGATGTCAGTTCTAAAGTGTTGTCAATCAGCACCAGGCTGGCAGCACTGCTGTAATATTGAGTAGCTGTGTGAGTTTGGCAGTGTCAATATAGTACTGTATGTTAATGACAGGCTGGCAGCACAATTGTGAAGCAAACGTTGGCACTAAGAGTGACTTCAGTACAGTACGTCTGTCTTTATTATATAAGTCACAGGAAATGATACTTAGTTCCATTACCTATTTATGAGTCAAAGGAGCAGATTTAATATGTATGTATGTATGAAGTGAAGAGAACCTGTGTTCACTTTAATCATCCAATCATTAGTAGGAGCATTTAGGGAAAAAGTTACTCCATCACATACCATAAACCAATATCGGCACCAGCTCCTATACCTTTTTCAATACAAGTGTAGCAATGTGTTATTATAGACCGTATCTTAACAGACTGCAATTGATGCTTAATAGGGAATTTGGCTCCCTCTGGTGCCCGTTTTGTGTTAAAATTTGGAAGTTGTTTGGTTCCGTCATGTTAAGAACAAAGCATGGTGGGCATTGTAGTGCAAGAGACAGAGACTCTATTGCCATGGGTTAGATTGAGACTACAATACCCACAAATCCCACCGTGCTACCATAATGCAGTGCGCCACGCACAGCCTGCTGGGATAACTGATTTAAGGCAGAGGCGGGGCCTCGGCCCGCTCTCTCGGGACGCCATCTTCAACAGGCAAGAGGCCTGCTGTGTGCGCGCCTAGGCCGGAGAAGCCTGGGCCTAAAGTTACAGAGAGAGATCGCCTGACGGAGGGATCCTTGTGGACAGCCTCACTGATCGGGCCAGAGAGGGACCGGTCCAAACTTCACAGCATCCGTAGTCACCTATCCACCGGCACCTTGTGAACGGCTGCACGGAGGACCAGGGGCCTCGTGTTACAGAGATACTGAGAACAAGGAGAGGTTCCATACGAAGTGTACCGGCGAGTCACATTGACTTTTGTAGGAAGCTGTGTGTAGTCAATCTTGTCTGTGTAATCATTGTTTTATTCTTTTGCCAAGTAAACACTTTACCACTGGTTATGCTACATCTTGTGTGGGACTCTGTCTATTGCAGCTATGGGGCAGGTAACCAGAACCAAGGTAACAATATTTAAATATATATATATTACTGTGTGGTATTATTGTGGTTCCCTATTGCCATTGGGCTCCACAATCATATTATTGAGCAGCCAAGGAGGGGATCGAGCCGAACTTTAGGGATTGACAGGCAGAGTGCAGACCCAAAAATATAACCAGCAGCTCCTACGGGGGTAGTGCTACACAAGTAACAGACATTGAATCCCCAACATAAAATTAGGACTAAATACGTCACCTGTGAAATAATCATCAATGGTGTAATCAATAGTGTAATCTGTGAGAATAAACTTTAATCATTTTATGTTGGGGATTTATTATTTATCATTTGTATTGAAAAAGGTATAGCAGCTAGCACCGATATTGGTTCATGGTATGTGGAGAAGTCAGGAGTGTGATTTGTATTGGCAGCTGGCTTTATTAGTTCATTTTTAAATAGATATTGTTAATTTTGGAAACTTAAGCCCTGTACACACGATCGGATTTCCTATGGTTTTTAAACCGATGGATTTTTCCATCGGAAAACCGATGAAGCTGACTTCCATCAGTCTTGCCTACACACTATCAGTCAAAAAAACGACCGCGGTGACGTAGAACACTCCGATGAGCCAAGAAAAATGAAGTTCAATGCTTCTGAGCATGCATCGACTTGATTCTGAGCATGCGTGGGTTTTTTATCCGATGGAGTTCCCCACAGACGATAGTAATTTGCTCTCGGTTTTTTAACCATCGGATGAATTTAAAACATGTTCTATTTTTAAACACCGATGGAAAAAAGACCGATGGGGCCCATACACGATCGGTTTGTCCGATGAAAAAAGTCCATTGGACTGTTTTCATCGGTAAAACCTATCGTGTGTACACGGCTAAAGAGTTTATCCGCTCTTAAACAGCTGACAGCTAATTAAAATAATTGGAAGCTGCTAGCACATTTGTTGGTCTCAAACATAAACAGTAAAAGGCATAGATTGCAGCGCTTCTCAAAAATTTTATTGCAATAAATATCAAGTCCAGCATCCTAAAAAGAGTGACAGTAAACCATACTAAAAGACCCAAATTATGGTAATATTAAATAACACACAGTGGGTTTGATTTACTAAAACTGGAGTGTGCAAAATCTGGTGCAGCTCTGCATGGCAGCCAATCAGCTTCTAACTTCGGTTTGTGCAATTAAGCTTTGACAATAAAACCTAGAAGCTGATTGACTGACATGCACAGCTGCACCAGATTTTGCACTCTCCAGTTTAAGTAAATCAACCACATAGAGTCCTAGAGCTTTAAAGTGGTTGTAAAGTCAAAAGGGTTTTTATCCTAATGCATTCTATGCATTAAGATAAAAAGCCTTTTGTGTGCAGCAGCCCCCCTCAGCCCCCCTAATACTTACCCGAGGTCCATCTAGCTGCAGCGATGTTGTAAGAATGCCGTCCAGGACTCCCCTCCTCATTTGCTCAGACAGCGGCGTGGCGCCATTGGCTCCCTCTGCTGTCAATTAAAGTCAGTCAGCCAATCAGAATAGAAAGGGGGTGGGGCTGGGTTGCAGCTCTGTGTCTGAATGGATACACGGAGCTGTGACTCGACTCGGGTTCCCCCATAGCAAGCTGCTTGCTGTAGGGGCACGCAACAGGAGGGAGGGGCCAGGAGAGCCAAGGACGGACCTGAAAAGAAGAGGATCCGGGCTGCTCTGTGCAAATCCACTGCAACTGAGCAGGTAAGTATAACATGTTTGTTATGTTTAATTTAAAAAAACAAGACTTTACAATGACTTTAAGATGAGATGGTAGCTAGACAGGTAACATAGATCCAGACTGGAGACCGCCACCTTTAACACCACCACACTCGGCCTCTTACTAGATATTGTTATCCTCCTACTACTGAGGGTCAAACATGCTTATAAGTTATCCCAGGCAACCTCCAGGACGGCTCCCTTCATCTGGTATCCCTCCAATAAGGTTCCAAATCTTAGCACTGTGCAAAAAAAGGATCTCCCATAAGCACACTTGAATCCGCAATGAGTATCTCCCAATAAAGCAAATAAATGCTCCTCATAGCGTAATATGTTAAAACTTCATTTAATTGAGAGTATAAAAAAAGCCACTCACATGGTAGTCATTTCAAACCAGCATTCAAAATGTCTGCACTGAGTTTCCAATGTGCTGACCACGCTCTGCTTAGTTCCTGGTACCGTGATAACGTCATACGCCAGGCTCCACCCGTTAATTTTACAGGACAGTAATAGTGCAGTTATTACCGTATATACTTGAGTATAAGCCGACCCGAATATAAGCCGAGGCACCTAATTTTACTACAAAAAACTGGGAAAACGTATTGACTCGAGTATAAGCCTAGGGTGTCCATCTGCATGCCTCACTGTGCCTCACTGTGTCCCTGCCTCACTATGCCCATGCCTCACTGTGCCCATGACTAGACTGACGTTTAACATAGGAGTCTATGGAAGGAGTGCCCGGCTTTGAAAAATCAGTGCTCCCTGGCCGTAGGTCCCCCAGACAATAAACTTTGCACACTTGTAGAGGAGAAATGAGGCTATGTGTGTGCCAAGTTTGGGGTCCAGAGGACCTACGACCGGCCAGTACCGGGTCCCCAAAATCACCAGAGAAATTACCGTTTAACATGGGAGTCTATGGAAGGGGTGCCCGGGGTTTGAAATATCGGTGCTCCCCGGCCGTAAGTCCCCTGGACAACAAACTTTGCACACTTGTAGAGGAAGAGTGGGGCTATATGTGTGCTAAGTTTGGCCAGTACCGGGTCCGCAAAGTCCGGGAGATCAGGCGCAAAAAATGACTCGAGTATAAGGCGAGGGGGGCATTTTCAGCACAAAAAAAGTGCTGAAAAACTTGGCTTATACTCGAGTATATACGGTAGTTATTTATACTCCATCGCATGATTGTGTTTATGACTACAGGTGCACTTTGCTGCACTTCACCTAGCTCCATACTTTAGTAAATTAATTGGGCCCACAGTCTAGTATTGTAAGCAGTTCAACTGGAACTGCTACCTTCCATCATTACTAAATCTACATTTTGCTGATTCTTTATAGATATATTGTGAGCAGTATTAGTATGGATAGATACTGGTATTATATATTATATTATCCTTAGGTATGTATTAGGGAGCTTTATATTGCCATAGCTCATAGGATGATGTAGCACATTATTGGATAAATAATTGCAATGTTATCCATTTGTCTGTCCTTTCTCGTATAAAGTCTAATATTGCTGAATAAAAGAGGTAGAGGGGAAGTATGCAAGGCTTCCCCAACGGACTCATAAAATGCAGCAGTTATCGCCTGTCACTTCCACTGAGCGGACGGCATTAACATCAGTGTATTTAATTATGCTTAACGATCCTAAAACATCAAATATTTAGAACTGAACTCTGCTTCTCTTCTAGCTAAATAAACCTTCCCCTCCCTTCGCTTATCGCATGGAAGGCAGCCCAGGTCTAGGCACAGTGTTGCTCTCTGATCAGGATTTTGGCAGGCAGAAGGCTAAATATTGCTCTTCTGGGTCCTTGCATCATAGGGGTTAAGTGTTCCCTGTAAGCAAAGATCCAGCCATGTTTGAGATAAGTGTATGTACGCGTGGAGTAGCTCAGTGACATGCGTGTGTCATGTTTAATTTGCAATGTCACTGCAGCCTGCTTTCAGCCTGTCCTTGTGAATCACCAGTAGAAAGCAGATCACATCCCCAAGAGGTAAAAGTAAACTTCCTATGGCTAAGCGACATCCTCCAAGCCTGGTTCCCAAAGCACTTACGTATTATGAAACCCTACAGATCTATAATTTCTCCTATACCGGCAAATCTGGTGCTTATATATGTCGTGTCACCAAGTGTTTTGATCACGGAAAGGTATTTAGATGTCACAGGTGAACTGCCACTTTTAGCATGCTTCGTTTCTTTTCCCGTGACCCCGCATTATTGTAATGGCAATAAGCGAATGTATAGAGAATCGCAGTGCGCAGAATGTAAATGTAGCTCCTCTCCTTTTGCTCCTTCTCCTTCTTTTCCTTGAGCCAAATCTCACTTCCCGTCAGACCTCCGTCTGTCACTCCGTCTGGAGGCTTCAAGTGTTTTTTACGTTAATTAAAAAAAACTCCTATTGACAAACCTGTTACATCTGACACAATAAGTGCCTTGCATCAGCAAACAGCTGACATATTGTCCGTCTAAGTGCAGGTAGATTTATATATTTAATGTATACCTTTTATGACCCTCTAAGTGCTTACACCTATATTTATACCTCCATATATTACTTGATTCTTACACCCTTCAATTCTGAAACTTTCATTACTCACACCCAGGCCGACCTCTAGATACCTGCCACCAAGGCCTATATAAATGCAGATACTTTAGATATTGTACGCCGTTATTGTTTTTAATATATATTTATATCACAATATTATTTGTTAACCATCCACGGGACACATAAATCAAGTGCCTTAATGGATTGGGAGTGAAGCTGTGTGTGTTTTCTTGTGTGAAGGGGGGAGAAGGGAATAAATATATCTGGCAAGTGTTGGAGATAATGAATTAATATTGATTCGGAGACACTGGAAGGAGAGAGAGAAAAGGGAGTAACAACTTGTGCTTTGCTGATGTTTTATGGGGGGCCGCTCTCCCTGGACCTACCTAGCAGGATCTAGAGAGGGCAACACGGAGAAAAACAAAGCCATAAATAAGATAGGAAAGAGAAAAGCGATTTTTTTTTTTCCTCCTACCAGCTCGCTGTGGACTTTGTGAGTTACAGAGCCCCTGGCTCTTTCAAATTTATAGCTATCCAGCACTAATGCACTTGGCACAACTTCCAGAATCCTAAGTGCACGATCTGAGCCCAAACAAGATGCAGACACTGTGGAAAACTGGTAGTCTACGGGATTGGTTGGCCCATGGGGTTGATATACTAAAGACAAATGCTATTTTAAGGTCAAGTGCTGTTTGCTCCAATATGCCATGAAGAGAAATAGCTGTGTTTGTATCAGGAAAAAAGATGAAGATCTTGTCTCAGGTGACCTCACTAGACAGTATGCAGAGAAGTGCGTTCTTTGCATTATGCTCCCAAGTGCCTCCTTGACTTGCCTGCTCCCCTAAACATTAGACCAGTGTTTCTCAACTTTTTTTTTTTTATTATTCAAGGCACCCTTTAAAATTATGCACAATCTTGAGGAACCCCATTCTAAAATGTAAAAACAAAACTAATAGTTTTTACATAAAGCAGCAACATCCACACATGTAGGACACCCAATATTAGAGGTGAATTTCTCTTCCAAGCAAATACACCTTTACATATTGGTACTGACTACTATTCCAGTGTTTCTCTTCTCTCTCTGTTTCTCTCCCTCCCTTTTTTTCCAAATGTTGCCCCAGTGCTATCGGAGGGGGATAATGGAGGAGCACATAAGGATGCTGTGCAGGCACCTGACGTCCCCCTTATCAACCGATGACATCATTGGTTGTTAGGACGTCAGCAGCTAAAAGGTTGCAATGGTGCAGAATGAAAACCTGTAGCTTTGTTTAACCTCCCTGGCGGTATGATTCTGTCTGGAATTATGTACCAAAAGCGGTACAATTATTTTGCATGGAAATTTGGTGTTATGTATTGTAGGCCTGCGATTCTTAGTAATTACTTACTTAAACCTGACCAAACAAGAGTCTAGTAGACATCCCGGGTATGATAAAGTTTGAAACACAAATTCATAAATTATAATATAATAAACAACTATAAATAATTATAACAAATAGTAATGTAATTATAATAAAAATTATTCAATAATGTAATCAAATCAAAAACACTGAAATTTGCTCAGTTGCAGAATTATCGCTGTTATTAGATTTAGTGTTGATGACGAATTTCCCCACAAATGGATATCACTCAATTCTGTGAGTGATTCTAATTTATTATCGCTGTTTTCTAGCTTGGCTAAAACCACTTTTGACATAAAGGGACACTTTTTGGTTGCTATGGACAATCTCCAGTTTCCAGGCAGAAAGAACAGTATTTATAATATAAAACTGCATGCAGGACACTGGACAGACCACTAGGGACAAAGGGGATGTGTAATTATTTGATACAGTACTGTAATCAGTAGGATTACAGTATACTGTATCTATACTATGTGTTTCACTTTTTGAATTTGGCGCCGAACTCCGTCCCGTGCGCCGCAACGTCGCAGGGAATGGAGCTCGGCACTCGTTAGTGTGGATCGAGCGAGACACAGCTCACACACACTGCGGGAGGACAACCAAGGATCTAGGGAACAAGGTAAGTAACTTCCCCTGGATACTGCGATGCAGCCCGAGTTTTGCTCGGGGTTACCGCTTTTAGCATTAAAAACTCACCCCGAGCCAGACTCGGGAATACCGCTAAGGGGGTTAACTGAAAGGCAGGCTTGATACATCCACGGGCTTGTATACAATTTTTGGGCAATTTTTAAGCATTTTGCCAAGAAACCTGAAGGCTTGGGCACCCTGGTTGAAAAAGGCTGAATTACAGTTTACATGCTTTTTTTTTAACCTAGGATGAAGCTGAGGGTTTGGATATCCCCAGGTCCATTCGTTTTTTTCTAGCTATGTGCTCACATTACACTCTCTACAGCAGGGGTCTCAAAACTTTGGCCCTCCAGTTGTTCAGGAACTACAGTTCTCATCATGCCTAGTCCATGTATGTGAATGTCAGAGTTTTACATTGCCTCATGGGACATGTAGTTCTGCAACAGCTGGAGGGCCGTAGTTTGGAGATCCCTGATCTACAGAAAACACAGCATTATTCACTCACCTACACACCATTTTTACATTCTTTTATACTGCATATATTTTTAACAGTCTTATTGGGTTTATAAAAAATAAAAGTCCTGCTGTATTCTAAAATAAAATTCGATTTTGCACTGGGGTGCTTTGAATTTTAGTACTGCTAATACACAGAGATGATCCTTGATGGAGATACTCCAGCAACCCTGTCACTCACCAGTCACCTCACTTTCTGTGCGGTGCTTGCAGGAAGCAAAGTACATCGCTGTACTCTTTTTCTATATGTTTAGGAACAGATAATCACTGTGTCACTGTGTGAGGACACCGAGCATTGGAACACATCCTCAGGCTCTAAGAAAAGGCAAAAAATCACATCCCTGCTCCAACTGAGAGTGAACACTGTCACTTGTATAAAGGAAGCCAGAATATACGTACGTCAATTATTATCCATTGGACATTTTGTCATTTGGGTCCCCTATACATCAATGGTCAGTAGAAACACCCCCTATACATTGGTGGACAGCAGGGACAGATGTATACTTCCTACTCGTCTAAGTTGACTGCCTTCTATCACCCCCTACAACTTCTGGTGCATGGATATCCTTTGTGTTATAAACTAGACCAGATTTCATAGCCACACAAGGTACACTGAGGTTGGCAATGGAGAGAATGAAAGAGACAGCGCAACCTGTGTTAGTACACCTAGAAAAAATGCAATAGAAACATAGGCTAGACTGTCTCCCAACTCAGATTGCTAAGTGTATGGAGCCAGAGTGGATGGCCTGTAAAACACAGTATTATATTCCACCAACAAAATGCAAAATTCTTGACTAGAAAGATTGCTCTGGCAGGCAGTGATGACAGTCTGGAACCTTTTATTATCCAGAAGAATTTGTGGCAGCAACATAATGTGTGAGTGGCTTTGTCTTACCCCTGACAGATTTAGTGTAGGCTACAAGCTACATTGGCTATCCCGAAATCTGGCCTGTTTCATACTAACAAACACTGGATTAGTGGAATCAAAAATTAACCAATTTTGGATATCCTGAGTATTTGCATGTAGATCTGTCTGACCTGTGGAGAATCACATTATTTAGGATTCCAGGCAACCATGATTCATAAAATGTACGATCATTTGTGGACTAGACATATTTCCGTTAGGATATACGTATATAAAATGGGCACAAATAATTTACGATTCTCCTGGTTTTCAAACGATTTCTCTCATCGTTTCTTTGTACTTTTTATCCATTGGTAGCACAACTTCTGAATAAGGACATGTTCACACTACATCAGTTGAGCTCTGGTGATCTTGACAGATCAACACAGACTCAAGGCCAGGTCATTTAAAAATCAATTGTTTTCTGTGTGCCTTTTTCTCCATAACACTGCATTGAGATGGCTTTCGCTGTGTTGCATAAAAATTCAAACATGCTGAATTTTTTTACATCACACAGCACCTAGGCTCATGGTATTACATAGTTACATTATTAGGTTAAAAAAAAGACACAAGTCCATCTAGTTCAACCAAAAAAAAACAAAAAAAAACCCATGCAAAGCATGATCCAATTTGTTACAGCAGGGGAAAAATTATTTCCTGATCCCCCGAGAGGCAATCAGATTTTCCCTGGATCAACTTTACCTATAAATGTTAGTATCCAGTTATATTATGTACATTTAGGAAAGAATCCAGACCTTTTTTAAAGCAATCTACTGAGCTGGCCAGAACCACCTCTGCAGGGAGTCTATTCCACATTTTCACAGCTCTTACTGTGAAGAAACCTTTCCGTATTTGGAGATTAAATCTCCTCTAGAGGTAAAGTGCCTCCTTGTCCTCTGTGATGACCTTAAAGTGAATAACTCAACATCAAGTTCACGATATGGACCCCTTATATATTTGTACATGTTGATCATATTCCCCTTAATCTCCTCTTCTCAAGAGAGAATATTTCAGTTCCGGGTTTGCGGCTCCGGCACTGTGAGTGGCCGGAGCCACAATGACGTCACTCCTGCTATACGCCAAATCTTTACCAGACCTTCACTGCACATGCGCCGCTGACATCAGTGGCTGCATGAAAGGTGAATATCTCCTAAACCTTACAGGTTTCAAGTTCTGTACACACGGCCGAGATTCTTGTCAGGAAAAAAACGTTGTTTTTCCTGACGAGAATCTTGACAAGAAACTTGTCCCGGCCGAGTGTACACACGTACGATTCTAAAGAACCGCCGTTCTTTTGAATGACACTCGTCGGGGAATCTGGGCAGTTTTCTCCCAAGAAAACTGAAACCCACGTACACACAGCCGGTTTTCTCGGCAAGAAAACTCTCCCGGCAGTTTTCTTGTCGTTTTTTGCCGAGAAAACCGGTCGTGTGTACGCGACCTAAAAGTTATTATTTTACCTACAGGTAAGCCTTATTATAGGCTTTCCTGTAGGTAAAAATGACCAAGCGGACAATACAACCGCTTTAATACAAAAAAGGACTTTGCTTTCTTTGGAAACTGCAGCTTGGCATTGCATGCTATTATTGAGCTTATGATCTACCAGACCCCCCAGATCCTCCTTCACCATTGATTCCCCCAGTTGTACTCCCCCTAGTATGTATGATGCATGCATATTCTTAGCCCCTAAGTGCATAACTTTACATTTATCAACATTAAACCTCATTTGCTACATAGTTGCCCAATTAGACAGAGCATTAAGAGCCGGTTCACACCAGGGCGGCGCGACGCGGCACGACTTGTGGGGGCGACCTCGGCGGCGGGATCTCAAGACGACTTGAGACGCCCGCCGAGGCGATTTGCATAAGACTTCTGTATAGAAGTCAATGCAGGTCGCCTTGGGTCGCCCCCAAAAGTAGTACAGGAACCTTTTTCTAAGTCAGAGCGACCTGAGTCGCTCTTACTTAGAACGGTTCCATTGAAAAGCGTGGGACGCGACTTGTCAGGCGACTGAGTCGCCTGACGAGTCGCCCTGGTGTGAACCGGCTCTGAGTTTGGCTTGTAAATTGGAGACATCCTGTAAGGACGTTATTCCACTGCATAGCTTAGTGTTCCAACACTGAACCTTGGGGTACACCACTGATAACCTTAGACCATTCAGAGTAAGAATCATTTAATTTTTTTTACAAAAATGGTTTATTGAAAAATAAGTCTCAATACAATTTTACTGTACATTGGTAAGAGGTACATACATAAAGGTGGGTGCAAAAAACATCATCATAACGTATAAGTAGCAGTGGTATAAGAGGGAGTGATACAGATAGTGGGAAGTATAATGAAAT
Organism: Rana muscosa; assembly: GCA_029206835.1. NCBI lineage: Eukaryota > Metazoa > Chordata > Amphibia > Anura > Ranidae > Rana > Rana muscosa. Next base: position 270,918,417 of record CM055119.1, read on the forward strand.
CATTGATAAGACATTGCATTGGTATTAAGACCTTGTGGATTAGAATCATTAACCACTACTCTCTGAATTCTGCCTTTTACCCAGTTTTCTATCTATTTACAAACTGATCTTTCCAAGGCTGTAGACTTTACACATGAGCCACCAAACTGCAGCAGAGCTGCAGTGCATAGGAGTAAATCAAATGTCATTTTGTGAAATTCCAATCAAGTTAAAAAAGAAAGAAAAACAGTGTCTTGTGCTGTAGCACAAAGCACCACCCCTACAAAACTGACCCATGCTAAAATAGATGCAAACTGGTGTGAACAATGTTTGGAAAGTAATCAAAACAATTTTTTAAAGTGTATATGGATATACATAAACAGTAATTTTTATAGCATATTATTTGAGAAATATGTGTAATTATTTAATATTCTAAACAGCTTGAAGCAGTATTAAATCCAAAAACAAATGTAATATATTGCAGCTTACTTATCCTTAAAGTGGCTGTAAAGTCACATCTATTATATTCTTTATCCTCTCTGTTTTAGGAACATATTAAATACAGTGTGTGTGTGTTTTTTTTTAATTATAAAGCTAAATACCTTCTTTGCCCAGCTCTGCTGTGTGGTCCTAATTCTGCATTCCTTATCGATCGAATTAGTACAGTGGGAGGGGCTGAGATTCCCCTCTGACGTATGCAAACTAGCAGAGGGAGGACATGTGACCACACAGCAGCCCTGGGCAAAGAAGGTATTTGGCTTTATAATTTAAAAGAAAATACGCTGTACTTAGTAAGTTCCTTAACCAAACGGGAGGAGCAGTTGCAGCAGAATACTCAATCTAGGCAGGAGGAGAGGGGCGGGGAGGAGATCGGCTTCACAGTTCACACACAGACTATAGAAATGACAGGGAGAGAGGGAGGGGTTGAGGATGCAGGGACACTGAATACACAGCAGAATGACGGAGGCACGTAAACTGACCACGCTATCAAGGATCAGCAGCCATGATAAGCTTAGTCCGCATACAGAAGACAGGAACAGGCAGAATCAACCAGGTATTGTACAACACATAAGGGGACAATTGACATGACAAAAGCACTGTGCTATATCTCATGCCCTAAAAAGACAGGAGCAAGATTTTTATTTTATTTTTTTAGGGTTACAACCACATTAAATATGGTGGCTGCATTGGTTTTCTTCTTTTAAGCTTTTTAACCATTATTTTCACCTGGTGACACACTTCCTGTTTTAGGGTGTCTCCACTCTGGATAGAGACACCTTTGAACAGCAACATTGTCAATCTGGGGGAGGGTAGTGTTAAGCCTCGTACACACGGTCGGACTTCCATCGGACTTTTCCGTGGATTTTTGTCCGAACGGAGTTGGCCGGGCACACCCATAGCATACACACCACAGGACCTTTCTGCAAACTTTCCCAAAACTTTTTGCAACATCACGTGGTTTTCCTGCTCTTTTCTGCTCTTTACCGCCACCCTTTGGTCAACTTCTGCTATTGTTGGTTGATTTTAACATTAGTTGTTTTGTCCATCGGACAAAAGTCCTATGGTTTTCTGTACACACGGTAGGACTTTGCTCCATCGGACTTTTGTTGGGCAAAAGTTTGTCCGTTTGCAGACCCAACTTTTGTCCGATGAAAACAAAACCAAACGAAAAAAAAGTTTGTCCGATGGAGCGTACACACGGTCGGATTGTTGGTCCAACTTGCTTAAAACAAAGTTTGTTGGGCAAAAGTCAGACCGTGTGTACGGGCCTTTAGAAGTACTAAGGATTTAGATGGACTTAACTAACAAATTGAAAATGAACTCCAGCTAACACTTTATAAGCAGTTACAGCAACAGCATTTTTTCCTTTGGGGATAAATGTTTTACATAAATTATTAAAATCTGACCATTGTGAGCACCCTTGTCAGTGGTAAATGGTTTGTCTCAAACCTCTAACTTCCACTTTCCTTGGACAGCATGGTCTGTAACCACTAGCCGACCAGCCACCATCATTATACGGTGGCAGGTTGGCTAGTTCCCGCAAATCACCATAGGTGTACGTCGGCACCTTTAAGGGCAATAGCAGGCACCCCCTGCATGGCAGGGGACCCGATGCGCGTAGCCAGTGGCCGCGAAGTCCACCGGCCACCCACGATCATGGGCACGAGAGCCAGAATGGGGATGTGTGTATCTAAACACACAAATCTCTGTTCTGACAGGAGAGACAGATCTGCTGTTCTTACTAATTAGGAACAGTGATCTGTCTCCTCCTCTAGTCAGTCCCATCCCCCCACAGTTAGAAAAACACAGTGAGGGAACACATTTAACCCCTTGATCGCCCCCTAGTGTTAACCCCTTCCCTACCAGTGACTTTTACACAGTAATCAGTGCATTTTTATAGCACTGATCGCTGTATAAGTGTCAAAGGTCCCAAAAATCTGTCAAAAGTGTCTTATATGTCCGCCGCAATGTCACAGTCCCGCTAAAAATTGCAGATTGCCGCCATTACTAGTAAAAAAATCTAATAAAAACACCATAAATCTATCCCCTATTTTGTAGATGCCTTTTTGCGCAAACCAATCAATATACACTTATTGCCAAAAATATGTAGAAGACCGTATATCGGCCTAAACTGATGAAGAAATTAATTTTTTTCCTTTTTTTGGGGGGGGGGGGGATATTTATTATAGCAATAGTATAAAATATAGTTTTTTTTCCCAAAATTGATGCTCTTTTTTTTGTTTATAGAGCAAAAAATAAAAACCGCAGAGGTGATCAAAAACCACCAAAAGTAAACTCTATTTGTGGGAAAAAAAGAACGTAAATTTTGTTTGGGTACAACGTCGCACGACCGCACAATTGTCAGTTAAAGCGACACAGTGCCGTATCGCATAAAATGGACTGGTCATTAGGGGGCAAATCATCTGGGGCTGGAGTGGTTAAAGGAAGTTGAAAAATAACAGACTTACTGGCTGGATCACCAGGTGAAAAGAAAGAAAGAAAAAAGTCTATAAAAGGAAACTAATACAGCCCCCACATCTAATGCCGCGTACACACGACCATTTTTCCCGTCGGGAAAAATGAAATTTTTTCTCTTTGACGAGAAAAACGACCGTGTGTGGGCTTTTGATCATTTTTCCCGACGAGAAAAACGTCATTAATCACGACGAGAAAAATTAGAACATGCTCTAATTTTTCTCGTCGTGATTCACTGCATTTTTTTCCACGGCAGTTTTCCCATAGGGAAACACTGCCGGGGAGCCTGCACACGGTCGTTTTTCTCGACCAAGAGAAAAAATGTCAGGAAAAACGGCCATGTGTAGGGGAACAAGCCGTTCCTCGTTTTTCCTGTCTATCGTGTGTACGCGGCATCAGAATTAGTAAGTTGCAATATTTGAAATTGTTGTTTTTGAGCTTAATACCGCTTTAAGCACTGACTCTTGTAAAGAGAAGAAACTACTGCTTTACATTACAGCAATTACACTTAATGTAAGATGTCTGAGGCCTCAACATGATTTTACATGCTGCTGCCTAACAACCAGGCTTATGGATGGCATGTGGTGCTAGAAGTGACAGTATCTATGGATTAAGAGCTGATATTCTTCGATACAGATAAGTCAGCCACAAACCCAGAAATATAGCAGTATATTGCAGGTGCATAGTGGCAATATGTTTCTACATATACAAGTCACATCATTAGAATTTTTTGTCGTTTATTCCGCTTGCCTGCATTTTGATTTATGCTTTCAGTGCATTTGTGACAGATGTGATTCCCATTACTAGGCTGAATGACTGCCTTACAAATTTTGGTCTTCAAAACAATCACTGCATTTTGGATGTGTCATTTAGAATAACAAGTTGACATTATTTTGAGTAATGTGACAAAGACCTCCTGTGTGGGGTGTCTCCACTGGTGTCATGTATGAGTCCTTCCTACTGTAGCACCCTCTACCGTAGGTAGATGCTAGAATAGGATTTTTGTAAGGAAAACTGTCAGTACAGGTAAATTTAGGCAGGCGTATGCTTCAGGCTAGGCCTGCTTGTTTTGATCTGGGGGCAGGGAGTGGTTAGTGTAGCAGTGGGTGTGACCACCTGTGCTCTAGTTCTGGGGCGCCTCCCCTGCTTCCAGGGAGAATGATCCGGAAGAGGGGCAAGGCACAGGACTGGAGTAGCAGGGAGCTCATGTGAGGAGCCCTGACCAATCCCCAATTGGAATTGGTAGGGGGCAGGCCCTGGAGACTTGGAGAATGGAGCACTAGGCAGCAGCGGGGGGGGGGGGGGTGCGAGGCCTAGTGGAGGAGCCCGGCAGAGCTGAGAGTGAGCTACATCCTTACACGGTCATGGATGGAGTATCCTGGAACAGAGGGGCTGGGGGAGCTGTCGGAAAAGGGGTATCCAGTTAAAGTTCTCCATCATGGACTCGGGGCAGGAGAAAGTCGGTGAGTGGACCACAGTGAATTACTGGATGAGGCATGCCAGGGAAGCTGGGTGCAAGGCCAGAGGAGAGAGTGTGGGGAAAGTGTCAAATCGATGCGGCCTGAGGGCGCAGGATTTGCAAGCCGGACTAGCTGAGAGCAGTAGTCCACCAAGCTACACGTGCTGCTAAATTACTAGGCCGCCGGGGAGAGGTACTGGAGACCTCTGGCCTAGTAACAGCATCTATTATAGCCAGCCATTTCATACATTTGCATTCTAATCCTCCCTTTTTTTTAGGAATTCAAGCTAATGCCATGTTGTTTTAAACAATACAAAAGTTGAAATAATACCACTTCATATGTATATGCCGTTAAGCAGATTAGGATGTTAATTTTATTTATTTATGGATTTTTTTTTTTTTGAAGTCCTTAGTTGTGGTGGCTGCATTAGTATTCATTTTAAAGACATTTTCAGTGAAGCATAGAAAATACCTAGTGATCTTGCCAGAAATGCAGTGTCCTTGTCACTTTATGTGAACTGAGCAAACAGCAAAAACAATTTTATCTTTCTTTTGTAAACTACTATTCCAAGTAAGCTGCGATGCATACTAGCACATTATGCCTTTGCCTTGCAGGAAAGAATAAAAAAAAACGTGCAGCGGTTTACATTCGCTTTAATGGCAGTCTTAGTCCATAGGGTTCAATATTGAGTTGGCCCACCCTTTGCAGCTATAACAACTTCAACTCTTCTGGGAAGGTTGTCCACAAGGTTTAGGAGTGTGTCTATGGGAATGTTTGACCATTCTTCGGGAAGCGCATTTGTGAGGTCAGGTAATGATGTGGACGAAAAGTCCTGGCTCGCAGTCTCCACTTCATCCCAAAGGTGTTCTATCGGGTTAAGGTCAGGACTCTGTGCAGGCCAGTCACATTCCTCCACCCCAAACTTCCTCATTCATGTCTTTATGGACCTTGTTTGTGCACTGGTGCGCAGTCATGTTGGAACAGTAATAGGGCCATCCCCAAACTGTTCCCACAAATTTGGGAGCATGATATTGTCCAGAATATCTTGGTATGCTGACTCCTTAACAGTTCCCTTCACTGGAACTAAAGGGCCAAGCCCAACCCCTGAAAAAAAAAAACCCGACACCATAATCCCCCTCCACCAAATGATTTTCACCAGTGCACAAAACAAGGTCCATAAAGACATGGATGAGCGAGTTTGTGGTGGAGGAACTTGACTGGCCTGCACAGAGTTCTGACCTCAACCTAATAGAACAACTTTTGGGATAAATTAGAGCACAGACTGCAAGTCAGGCCTTCTCATCCAACATCAGTGCCTAACCTCACAAATGCGCTTCTGGAAGCATGGTCAAACATTCCCATATAGACACTCCTAAACCTTGTGGACAGCCTTCTCAAAAGAGTTAAAGCTGTAATAGCTGCAAAGGGTGGGCCAACTCAATATTGAACCCTACGGACTAAGACTGGGATGCCATTAAAGTTCATGTGCGTGTAAAGTAAAGGCAGACGTCCCAATACTTTTGACAATATAGTATATTTAAAGTCTAATTTGGATGACAACCATGCTCCAGAGATACAGTGGGGGAGTGAGTGTAGCCACCCAGGGACAGGAAGTGTGTTATTCTCAGGAGTACCAGTGATGTTACAGAAGAAAAGCCTAAAAATTAGAGATACCTCTGGCACTAAAAAGGCATTTGATGAGGTACGCTGGCTGTTTTTTCTTTAGGATTATCATTCATAAAAGGTTTCAACTCCATGCCATCAGGCCAGGTCTATATCAATGGCCACTTATCAAGGTTTTTGTAATGGTAATTGCATGCCCCTCTCCCCAGTGTTGTTTTTCTTGCTCCTAGAACCCTTGCTTCACACCATTAGACAAAATTCTAATATAAAGGGCCTGACTGTAAGAGCAAATTATTATAAACTAGTAGCATATGCAGATGACATGCTTTGCTTTATTTAAAATCCAGAGGTTTGTCTGAATTGGAAAGTATCAATTGTCAACTTTATATAAACATGTCTAATGCCGCGTACACACGACTGTTTTTAATGTCATTGAAAAAAACGTTGTTTTTCTCGACGCGATTCTTCTCAAGCCTACCTTGCCTACACACTATCGTGAAAAAAAATGCTCGAGCAAAGCGCGGTGACGTGCAACACGTACGACGGCACTATAAAGGGGAAGTTCCATTCGGATGGCGCCACACTTCATGTTAGTAAAGTTTGTTGAGCGACGATTCGCGCTTTTCAGCCTCGTGCATTTCAGTCCGTTACAGCGTGATGAATGTGCTATCTCCATTACGAACGCTAGTTTTACCAGAACGAGCGCTCCCGTCTCATACTTGATTCTGAGCATGCGCATTTTTTTCACGTCGTTAAAGCCCACACACGGCCGTTTTTCATGACAAGAAAAACGACAATGTAAAAAACGACGTGAAAAATTAGAGCATGTTCCAATTTTTTCATGGCCGTTTTTCACGTCGTGAAAAATGCTCTGAAGCCCACACACGATCATTTTTAATGACCATTTTAAAAAATTTCATTTTTCTCGTCATTAAAAACGGTCGTGTGTACGCGGCATTATGCCTTGTACACACGATATGAATTTCCGATGAAAAAAGTCCGACGGTGTTTTTTCATCGGAAATTCCGATTGTGTGTGGGCCCCATCGGAGAAATTCCGATGAATTCCATCGGATTTTAAATATAGAACGTGTTCTATTTTTTTCCGATGGAATTCCGTCGGAATTGCGATGGGAGTTTGGTCGGAAAAAGGCCCGATCGTGTGTATGCATCATAAAGCCCTGCACACACGATCGGTTTAACCGATGAAAACCGTCCGATGGATTGTTTTCATCAGACAAACTGATCGTGTATGGGACCCATCGGTCTTTTTTCCATCGGTTTTAAAAAATAGAACATGTTTTAAATTTTTCCGATGGATCAAAAACAGATAGCAAATTCTGATCGTCTATGGGCAAGTCCATCGGTTAAAAAACCCACGCATGCTCAGAATCAAGTCGACGCATGCTCAGAAGCATTGAACTTCATTTTTCTCGGCTCATCAGAGTGTTTTACGTCACAGCGTTTGGGACGGTCGGATTTTTGACTGATGGTGTGTAGGCAAGACTGATGGAAGTCAGCTTCATCGGATTTCCGATGGACAAAACCATCGGATTAGAATCCATAGGAAATCTGATCGTGTGTACAGGGCTTTAGTCTCAAATATTAAATGTTCACCTTCAACCTTATGGGACAAATTGTTAACAAGATGCTTTTCCATTTGTGTAGAAACCGTGTGTTTTAAAATTGTATTTGGATATTATTTTACACTGTTTTTGGACAATTTGGCTAAAGATCCTGTTTAGTGGGACCGCCCTTATTTTACTCAGTTGGGCCATATAAATATTATTAAGATGACTTTACACCCAAGAAAAAAAAATTTTTTATTTGCACACACTCCCAATCCTTCTCTCCGCTTCCTTTTTTTCCCGAACTTTTTCTTGCATTTGTTTGCAGAAAATTAAATCTCATTAAATATGCAGCTGTTATATTGAACGAAATCTGAAAGCGCCTGGGCATCCCTAACATTAAACAATATTTTGAAGCGGTGTTTCTTGCAGGGGCATTGGCTTGGCATTTTATGCTATTTAACTTGAATTTATGCTAAGTCACAGTCAACTTCATTTAGATCTGTGTGCCCCAAAGTACAGCAGACAAATTAAAGCTCCAACTTTGCCCCTTTTCTAGATTTAGGATAGTATATGCAGTAAATATGAATGGAAATGTCCAGTGATTTCTATAACAAATTCTTCTTAGCCTGCATCCCAGAGCTTTTAAAAACTGTACCACATAGGTATCTTTTACATTTTACAATCTACTGAATGGAACTCAATTCAAGTGGTTCCAAAGGCGGAAGCATTCTCTAATAACCCTTTAAGTGCAGATCCCCATCAGCCCCCCCCCCCCCCCTTTATACTTACCTGAGCCCAATCTCTTGATTCAGTGATGTGCTATGGTGAGCACTCAACAGGTAGAGGAGACAGGAGCACCATCGAGATACCCAAGAAGAGGAGGATCAGGGCTGCTCTGTGCAAAAGCATTGCACAGAGCAGGTAAGTATAACATGTTTGTTGTTGAAAAAAAATGTAAATAGATGTATGGATTATTATTTTTTTTTTTAGAATTATACTTACCTAAGTAGATGCAGCATCGGACTTGTTCCCCATCGCCTCTAACACTGAGAACCGAGCTTTCCCACAGCTCCGTGAGCAGAGAGCTGCTGACTATCAGTCAGCAGCTCCCTGCTCTCCCCCCCCCCCCCATGCTCATTGGAGCACTGGGCTGTGGAGGGGGCAGGAGCGGCCAGCTCGGCCTCTCAGCGGCTTGCTGAAAGGCTGAGCCGGATGCCGGTCTAGGCATGTGGGTGGATCCCGACTCCATTGTCATGATCTTGCCCAAGCCTGGACTGACTCTGTGACGTAGCAGACAGCGGAATTTAGCCCGTTGTCTGCTGAAAACAGGTCAAAGGAGTGCAGAACAAACTGTACTCCTGTGATCCACAGGAGAAGTACAGCCAAACAATCTTTAGCTGTACTTCTCCTTTAAGGGTTTAGAATCACTTTAATGTAGCTGGAAGAAACAGGGTCCAAATGGGGCATTTTTACCATTCCCTTCCTATGCCTTTATGTTCTATTAAGGAACCAAATCCTTTACAGAGACTGCTTTTCCACACCATTATCCCTCAAGAATGTGTATCTACTCTATTTAAAATAATGCAGCCCTTAAACAACTCATCCTTACTATCTCCAAGTCCAAGTGGGAACAAAAATTGGACATCCAACTTGCAAATGATCAAAATATAAGGTGAGGGCTCTAACTCCTGTTTCATAAATAAAGTGCTAGCTTGAATCTTCTTTGTTGAAGAATCTAACTTAAAAAGATTGGCATGCTGGTACAGGGTACCAATGCATACACACCAAATTTGGCCACATTTTTCAAACACGTGCTACAGGGGATGTGGATAAATGGGTTCCTTTAGTGACATTTGGTGGTTATATCCAGTGATCCAGGCGTATTGGAATCATACATTAGAAACACATTTAAGACAAACAGGCTGTGTTCTGGAACGAGATCTGTGGACCTTGCTAATCCATTGCAGATTCTGTTAGTAACTATTGAAAGTTTCCAATCCCATTTTTTCTAAATGCAGCTAAAAGTCTTATTCCTGTATATTGGAGACAATTATCTCAGCCAACAATAAGGAAATGGCTATTAGTAGATCAATACTGCACTATGAAAGATATAATACATTATACCTCGGACACATATTTCAAATCCTATCAGACTTGGGCAAGGTGATTGGCATTTAAATTTACAGAAAAGTAGCTATCTATGGTATCTTAGTAATTAAATTGGTAGATATTCTATTCTGTTCTACTTTTTAATATTACCGGTGGTAAAGTGCAGTTATAGATATATTACTTTATTTTTTATTTTATTTTAATCCCCCAGGTTTCCTCCTTTTTTTTCTTTTTTTCTTTACTCTTTTTTTTTTTTTTCTTTTTTTCTTTAAAAAGGTTCAAGACAATTAGTACTTTGTCAGTTAAGACGTGCATATACTTAACATACAGAGCTTGTGATTTTGTCATTTTAAGTACTAAAATCTTCTTACAATAGTTGTTTATTTTTTTATTGAACAAACGAAATAAGAGTTTAAAATATGAAAATAAAAGAAGAAAAGCCTGACAAACTAATGCAGCCACCCTGTCTAAGAACTTGTAAGCTGCAATATATTAACGTTTTGTTTTTGGATTTAGATGCATAACATTTTGCCAATTCCAAGATAGTCAATTCACTAACCGAACCTTTATCAGGAAGTCATATTTCTTGCTTGTTTTATCTTTCCATGAGGTTGAAACAGTGGTGGTAAAAAAAATGTAAATGATTCTGATCTGCATCCAATGTTGCCAACCTAGGTACATACGGTGCTTATAAATAAGACATTCTGTCAACTTCTGGTGCAAATTGTCACCCAAACACAAATAATCTTTAACTAGTCTAAGGCCTCGTACACACGGCCGAGTTTCTCGGCAAGAACCAGCAAGAAACTTGCTGGCAGAGATGTCTTGCCGAGAAACTCGTTCGTGTGTATGGTTTCTCGTCAAGAAAACCGACAAGTAATCTCGACGAGAAAATAGAGAACCTGCTCTCTATTTTCTCGTCGAGATTCTCGTCGGCATGTTTCTCGACGAGAAAAGTGAGTGTGTGTACACTTACCTGTCCTCCCGGAAGCCCGCGCATGTTCGAAATGAATTTGACGCATGCGCGGTAGCTTCCTAGGCATAGGTAGGGTATACCAAGATGGCGGCGACGGCATCGAATGTGACGAGCGCATGCTCGTCGTAGTCGATGACGTCACTGCGTACGCTCCATTCAAAGAACCGCGGGTTCTTTGAATCGAGCGTGTGTACACTCGGCCGGGACAAGTTTCTTGTCCAAGAATCTCGTCGAAAAAAACGACATGTTTTTTTCAACGAGAATCTCGGCCGTGTGTACGAGGCTTAACTCCATAAAATTGCTAAAAGCTACAAGCTCTTTGTTGTGAGTTGCTTTCCATCACTGAGCTTCCTTCCATACCTCTACATCAGGGATAAGCATCCTTAAGGCCCCTTTCACACTGGGGCGGTGGGTGCGTTGGCGGTAAAGCATCGGTATTTTTATCAACGCATTACCGTCAATTTTGCGGCGCGATTCGGCCGATATCGGGTCGATTTTAACCCCCGCTAGCGGCCGAAAAAAGGTTAAAACCAGCCGCAAAGCGCCGCTGCAGCAGCGTTTTGCCAGCGGTATAGCCGCGGTGCCCATTCATTTCAATGGGCAGGAGCGGTGGAGGAGCGGTATACACACCGCTCCTTCACCGATCCAAAGATGCTGCTAGCAGGACTTTTTTTTACCATCCTGCTAGCGCACCGCTTCAGTGTGAAGCCCTCAGGGCTTTCACATTGGAGAGACAGCAGCGGCTCTTTCAGGTCGCTTTGCAGGCGCTATAGCGCCTGCAAAGCGCATCAGTGTGAAGGAGGTCTTAGGCCCGTACACACGATTGGATAATCTGACAACAATTGTGTGATGAACTTGTTTTGTTGGATAATCCGACTGTCTGTATGCTCCATCGGACAATTGTTGTCAGAATGTCCGACAACAAATATTGGATGGTCATGCTCTCAAATTGTCCGACAACAAATGTGTTCCGTCAGATTATCCGATCGTGTGTACACAAGTCTGTCTAAAATTCAAAGTACAAACACGCATGCTCCAAACCAATGCTAACCATAAGACAACATAAGCAGAAGTTGCCCAAAGGGTGGCGCTAAAGAGCAGAAAAACCACATAGTTTTGTGAATGTTGGCTGAAAAAGTTCTGCCGTCTGTATGCAGAACAAGTTCTCGGCCAACACCCTTCAGACAAAAATCCGTGGATTTGTCTGATGGAAGTCCGATCAGGTGTATGGGGCTTTAGAGGGGTGGAGATCTACCTGAACAACACGGGAGAAGTCAAAGATCTCCGGTCACAGTGCGGCCTCCTCACACCTGATTTAAACCCCTAATTGCAGGACTAGCGTGTCGCAAATGCATGCATTGCATGGCAATCATGGGTTTAAATCAGGTGTTGGGAAGGCAACATATCGCCTCCTCACCACCTATCAACACACACTGAAGATCTCTTCTTTCCTGCTGCTGGCACCACTCTGGAGACCGGTAGCCCGGATAAGAGGTGAAGTGCAGATGGTTTTACTCAGCATGGGACAGGAGTCGGCACTACAGAGGCGGCATCGGCTTATGCGGCTCCTGGTCCCTTCTACAACTCCAACTTTACGACCCATTTCACACTGAGGAGTTTTTCGAGCGCGTTTGCGTTAAAAAAAGCGCCTGAAAAGCTCACGATAACTGCTTCCCATTAAATTCAATGAATGCTTTCACACTGGGGCGGCATCTTTGGAGCATGTTTGGAGAGCTAAAAAAAAAGCGCCTCAAAAGCGCCCCTCTCCATTGAAATGGATGGAAAGCTCCTCAAAAGCACCTGAAAAGCTCTTCAAAAGTGCTCGAAAAGTGACGCAAACGCACTCCGTGTTCTACTGGCAGTTTAGAAGCACCTCAGTGTGAAAGGGGTCATACAAGTAGTCCCTCTGCATTACACTCTGTTTGATGCTCTGGAATGGCAGGTCAGAAAACCCGGACCGAGATCTACCAGCCACCTGTCTACAGGTCTACAGATCTACTGATCTTTAGGTTGCTGACCCCAACTCTACATTGACTACAATGAAGGAGCTGTTAAGATCTCTAACTATAATTGAATATCAATCATTTTTTACTTTGATGCCCTGATAATATGCAAGTTAATTGCTTTTAGGCCTACCTAACACAGATTTGTGGTGTATTTATAAAGGGATAAAATATAAGATTTCTCTAGGTTTTCATTATTTTCTTGGTTCCCTTCCTTTCAGTGATTTTGTCTTGTTTACAAAAAAAAAGTTATAATTGTCCCCAGCATTGTGCAGCTTGTCTATATCATATTATTATCTCCGGGTACCTCTTCCTTAGCTGCATTGGAATCGGAGAATGGGAACGGCAATGTTGAAATCTACTATGACCCTTTGGTGACGTGATCCTGTATTACAGTCACTTATTGTAAGTCTACTGACTTAACTTTTCAATGAATGAAATGGAGAAGACTGCATGAAGAATGTTATGCAGCATTACTTTTTAATAAATGTTAATACACTGGTGTAACATAGGAAACTTTTATTTTTAAGTTTTTTTTCTGTTTACCAGTGTATCTGTGTAATTTAAAGCCCCACTCTAGGATCCCCCCCCCCCCCTTAAAGCCCACCTCCCTCCCGTCTTTTAAAATTTTTGCATACATACTTTTTTTTTCCATGGGCCTTTTGTCCAAAACCCCCTACGCAATGCTAGGAAGAATTATGGGAGGTTTGTTTAGGTATTTAGCCTAATGTAAATCCATTAAAAATAGTTCATTATGCTTTGTGAAAACGCTCAGGGGTAAAATGATCATCAATATGTGGCAAAGTTGAATGTATCTAGGTTTCTTTGCTTTTTATAACCAGGCACCTTTGTGTGTTTTTGGAAACCCCTTCTATAAGCCAAGATGACTCACACCAGATTATTGAAGTACAAAGTAGGAAACCCACTTTGGTTTCATAAAAATATGCATCCCTTGCATCTCCGTTAGGCCAGTGTCCTGTCGATAAACGCCCCCTGTCAAATAATGCCCACCCGGTACTGCGCATGCGCAGCACTTGCATGCGCAGCGCTTGCGCAGTACGGAGCCGCTGAGAGCCTCCGAATTGACGATCAGCTGTAGATGGCGCCTGCGCACTATAGCCGACATACTCAATTTTCCCGATGCTCATGCAAGTCTACAAGGGGCGGATTTGTACTTGATGGGCGCGTGTGAGGGGCGGATGCCTACAGAAGGGGGCGTAATTTGTAATGGTGGGCAATGCTATTGGTTGTGAAAGATAGGCCGCAAACACGTGTAGGAAGTATAGCACAGATCTATTATTTTTAGGAGATTTGAGTGTTTAAGTTTATAAAAAAATTCCGGGCCGATCTTAACAGCACTGACTATCATTAGAAATTACGCCCCCTTCTGTAGGCATCCGCCCCTCACACGCGCCCATCAAGTACAAATCCGCCCCTTGCAGACTTACACGAGCATCGGCAGCATGTCGGCTATAGTGCGCAGGCACCGTCTACAGCTGATCGCCAATTCCGAGGTTCGGTGGCTTTTGGCGGCTCCATACTGCGCAAGCGCTGCCCATGCGCAATAACAGGCGGGCATTATTCGACAGGGGGCATTTATCATCAGAACACCGGCCATAGACGGTGTGAGTTTCTTATCTGCAATGATGGATCCAGACACAGTTGACAAGGGAATCCCTTCCGCTAAGCCATTGTATTCTTCTGCATGGGGTGTTGGGGGCAGCCATCCTGCCAGTGGAACACAGTGATTATTGCTAGTGGCTAAAACAGCTGCTAGCGATAATCACATGTAAAATCCAGCAGGCTGGTTGTACCCAAGTTGATCAATGGATCAACTTGGCATTCAGCCTGCCCATACATGGTTCAAATCTTGGCCAGTTCCTGCTGAACTGGCTGGGATTTGAACCTTCTATGGTCAGCTTTACACACACCATATCTACTAATATGTAATCGCGTCTGAGCTGTCAGAGCTGCAAACCAGAAAGTCAGTCATTGTAGTGGATGTAAACTAATTAACTTCAGGAGGCATATGTTATTTGAAAGAGTTACAGCTCGGTGCACATTCTAAAATGGGCTGGGGATTCTGTATTTCTAGAGATGTTATGTTTTTACAATGAGCCAGATACAAAAAGAAAAATGGTGAAGAAACCCAAAAAATCAAGCATGTTAATATGCTCTTGACTCTAGTGGATCAGGTAATCCATTTTAATTTTTGAATATAATTTGCTAAAATGACTTTGTTGTTATGCTGCCATTTGAATCACAAATTAGTGTTTAGTGGACTAGTCTTATAAAGTGAAGTATATTTCCAGTGATTTGTCACGTGGATTTTTTAAATTTGAAATACTTGCTCATTCATAATTTTTTTAATGTTTTACAATTAGTGATTTGTAGACGAGCCACTAGAGTGGCCTTCTCTGATTGAATGCAGGCACTCAACCTTCTTAACAATGGCTGAATTCAAATATTGGCCACAAAAGAGTAGGTTTGTTTTCGGCTTATTGACAAACTCGTAGCAGTTGATTTACTTAAAGAGGAAGCTGAATTTTCACTTTGCAAGGGAATATTCACTTAGCTAAGTGAATGTGGTGAAAGTTGACTTAGCAAAGAATCACGTGCAAGGAAAGGAAAAAAAAACAGAATTTTTGCTTACATGTGATTGGATGATTGAAGGTAGCAGAGCTTCACCTCATTCACTAAGCTAAGAGAACATTCTCTATAGCCTATACTCATTTAGTAAATCAACCCTAAAGACTTGTGGTGTGATAAAGAGCAATACAGTAAAACCTTGGTTTGAGAGCGTTTTGCAAGACAAGCAAATTTGTTTTATAAATTTTGACATGATATACAAGCGATGTCTTGATACACAAGTAGCGTCATATCACAACAGAGTATAAAAGAGAAGAAGAGAGGCGCCTCTAAGTGTAGTCATATGGTTACATTTAATGAAGGTACAACATTTAGCAACATATTGCTACACTTAGAGGCGCCTCTCTTCTCTTTTATATTCTGTAGCTCCTGCTGGATTTTGCTTCTAATCCCCTTGTGGAGGTTGCTATTTGTGGATGGACATTTTATGGTTACACAACCTATCACATTGCTATAATCTTTTTATATGAACTATAAACTGAAGGACTTATGAATAAATGGTTGTAGAAACAATTCATTTGAGTTTCCATTATTTCTTATGGGGAAATTTGCTTTGATATACAAGTGCTTTGGATTACAAGCACATTTCTGGAACGAATTATGCTTGCAATCCAAGGTTTTCCTGTACAGTACAATTATTACGTAGCACTGAAAAACAGGAAGCAGAGACTGCATATGTAATGGGCAAATTTGGCTGCAACCATGTACATACTGTACATCATTATAAATGTATCCTAGTGGTGGCCGGTCTCTAGTGACCCTGCTGTATTATTTTTTCTATTTCTCCTCCACCCCTCCTACCCACAACACCCCCCCCCCCCCCATTTTTTTTCTCGCTCTATTTTTCTATCCTATTTTTGCTACTGACTTATATCGTAGGACACGCTACTCGCTGTGTGTCAGATGGTAAATCACCTGCTAGTATTTTGGAGCGCTATTGAAGTGCTACCAACTTGTGTTCTTAGTTGGGTTTTCTCTCTTTTCTTTTTTATTTTCTTCTTTTGCATTTAAGTTTTTTACCTTGGAAAATACTAAGTATGTAAGCAAGACTGCTTAAGAGACAGGTCCGCCAGCAGGGGGTACAGGCAGTACACCTGTAGGTGGCCTGGAGGTCCCCAGGGGCCCGGATGGCAACCCCCCTTTTTTTTTTGTAAGGGGCCAAGAGGTCCCCAGGGCCCCGGATGGCAACCCCCCTTTTTTTTATTTTATAAAAATAATTTTTTTAATTTATTTTATTTTTTATAAAAAAAAATTGTAAGGGGCCCAGAGGTCCCCAGAGGCCCCAGATGCAACCCCCCTTTTTTATATATTTTTTATAAAACAAAAAAAAAATATTTTTTTTTTTACCTATTTTTTTTTTTTTTGTAAGGGGCCCAGAGGTCCCCAGGGCCCCGGATGGCAACCCCACCCCCCTTTTTTTTAAATAAAAATAATTCTTTTTTTATTTTATTTTTTTTATAAATCATTACTCTTATTTTTTTTGTAAGGGGCCCAGAGGTCCCCAGGGTCCCGGATGGCATCCCCCCTTTTTTTTGTTCTTTAATTGTTCGTCAGCACCCAAAGCCCCCCCGACCTCAACAATTCGCGGCGGCAGCACCCCCCGCTTCTCGAGTCACGCGGCTGCCCCCCCCGCTTCTCAACTTGCGGCGGTTCTCCTCTGCTCCAGGGGGCCCGTACCTAAAGCTGTGTAAGGGGCCCCAAAATTCCTGATGGCAGCCCTGTTAAGAGGTACTGTAATCTTGTGCCTACACGGCCTACTGCTACGGCAAGCATTAATAGTAAGGGGGTTCCCCCACGGTGGGTTGATATTTTTGGTCTTGTTGCCACCCTGGCGGATAAGCTTTGTCTCCATTTATCGTTTCTGTATTTGTAATATGCTGTGATCCGTTCTGCTCTGACTGTATGGTATTATCGGATTTACCTCTGTGTTTGGTATCATTTCCTGTTTGTAAGATTTTCTCTCTTGCTGAAGCACGCAATAAAAAAAAGTAACTTTAAAAAAAAAAAATTATCATAAAAACAAGGTTTTTAAAACTACCCATTTGGCAGTGGTGGCCCATCCATAAGGGGCACAGGGGTGCCGCCCCCCTAATCTATGCACCCAGCCCCTAATCTACATGCAGGGCGTTGGACACATGGATTTCCATGTTTTTTTTTTTTTAAAGAAAAAATAGCTAAGGGGGTACCACATCCATATATAGACTGTTTAAAGAGGAAGTAAACCCCGGACGATTTTTCCTATTTTCCAAATGTTAACATACAAGAGCTCATCGCAAGGCATAATAGATACAAATCGGCCAAAAACGCAGTCTGCAAATACCTTATTTAGGGTCTTTATCTTATCTGCATTTCCAGGTATTGACAGCGCCATTCTTTCTGCTGTTTGCTGAATCCGTTCCTGACGTCACTTCCGCCCTTACTGTTTCCCTTTAGGAAATCTTGCGCATGCGCCGTAGGATCAGGAAGAAGAGAATGAGAGTGCAGAGTGCAGCATCGCAAGACTTCTCCTCTGTGCCGTACAGAGGGGAAGCTCGTTCACATGAATTTCCCGACATGCAGGGAATAGCTAAATGGCACAATTTAGGTGCCGTTAATAAAAGACAATACTGCACAATCGCGGGTGACATCATTTACGAGAAAAAGACGATTTTCAGTGAAGATACAGCAGTGAGTACATTTTCACAGGTAGCGATCAGCTGCCTGTGTTATCTACAGTACTATGTGAATAGATTAAATTGTCTCTGAGGGTTTACAACCACTTTAAAAGATTAGGACATTTTGAGCGGACTTTACTGGTACCAGAAAAGGAACACTATATCATTTTACGAAATTCTTTTTATTACAAATATATTACAAAAATAGTTTATAAAAATTAGTACAAAATAAAAACAAGAAAATTGAAGCTCTCATTGATATAACCACATAATGTATATATCATATTGAATCCCTATTACCGCTGGGTCAAAAAGGTCGACTTTACGCTTTATGCTTCCTCAGGACCTTATGTGTAGAAAAGAAAGGAGGGAAAACATCATGTTCCTAATCGGATAAGATATGCAGCATAATTATTTTTTTTAAGCGCATGATTAGAGCCTGAGGCTCTAATTGGCTTAAAAGAAGGGTGGGCTCGGGACGTAAAGCACTGCACTCTGAGCCCACTCAGTTGTCTGACAATAGAGAATTAATATTCGCTATTGTCCTCCTAATTCTCCTCCCGGCCAATCAGGAAGTGGGTCCTGAGACGCGATTGGCTAGGGAGTCTTAAGACAGGGGGATCGCCGCCTTCCCGGCCATCTCCTGTGGGCGGGTTGGGTGGGTGGTGGCATTAGTTTGCCAACCCCCCCCCCCCCAAAATATTGAGCACCAGCTGCCACTGCCTGTTGGTACATACAAGGATAGTAATGTAAAGCCACCCTCTAAAAGAACATGATGTACACTTACCTTTCCGTTGGCCTGTGTCCTAAAAATCCACTGTATTGATGATCTAGTGACTGCAAGTATCTGACACAAGGGTGTGTTAAATACCTAATCCTCCATCATGTGCTCCACGGCAAACAATAGGAGAGCAGGTATTTAACACACTCATGAGTGTAGGATACCAGAGACAGTCGGAGATCTGGGGCGAGGCATACTTTTAACACACACAGGCTGCAAGAATTCATGTTCCTTTAAAGAATAGTTTTATTTTACTATGCTTTTACGTATTCGCTTTAAAACAAGGAGTACCATTTTCACACCTCAGCGCTGCATTAATGCCGTGTACACACGGTCGAATTCTCCGAGGAAAAAAGTCAGATGGAATTTTTTCATCGGATATTCCGACCGTGTGTGTGCCCCATCGGACTTTTTCCGTCGGAAATTCAGACGGAGTTAGAAAGAGAACATGTTCCGTTCGTCTGTATGGAACTCCGATGGAGAAAAAACACGCATGCTCAGAATCAAGTCGACACATGCTCGGAAGCATTGAACTTCATTTTTCTCGGCTCATCGTAGTGTTGTAATTCACTGAGTTCTTGACGGTCGGGAATTTGGTGTGACAGTGTGTATGCAAGACAGCTTGAACGGAATTCCGTCGGAAAAACGTGTGTACGCGGCATAACGCATATTACATTCAGTGGTGCTCTATACAGTAGTGCAGCCCTCAAAATTTCCACTCGCCTGCTCGCATTTTGCGAGTGGATTTTGAGGGCTGGGCGAGTGTGGGCTGCCTGGGGCAAGGGAGAGAGAGAGGAGAGAAGGAGATGCTGCCGCCGCCGCCGCATTGATCAGCGCGCGGGGAACATAACAGCTTTCATTTCAATAGCTGTGTGTTCCCCGTCTTCATATATAGCCCCTCCCCCTTGTCCAAACACTTTGACAGACAGATCACCCGCCCCAGGATTGGGCAGGTGATCTGTCTATCAAAGTGCCGGGAAAAGGGGGAGGGGCTGTGATGGCACGCGTGGCGTGGAACACACAGCTATTGAAATGAAAGCTGTTACGTTCCCCGCACGCTGATCAATGCGGCGGCGGCAGCAGCTCCTCTCCTCTCTCTTGCCCCACGACCGCCCCCCCCGCACTGATCAACCAGACATCGGCGGTGGTGGCGGGGGCTCTCTCTTACACAGGTAGGCCACTGGGGACCTACACATGGCTGCATTTGGGGACATGGCTGCATTTCAGGACATATGGCTGCATTTGGGGACATGGCTGCATTTTGGGACATATGGCTGCATTTAATGACATATGGCTGCATTTGGGGACATATGGCTGCATTTGGGGACATGGCTGCATTTGGGGACATATGGCTACATTTGGGGACACATGGCTACACAAGGCTGCATTTTGGGACACAAGGCTGCATTTGGGGACACAAGGCTGCATTTGGGGACACATGGCTACACAAGGCTGCATTTGGGGACACAAGGCTGCATTTGGGGACACAAGGCTGCATTTGGGGACACATGGCTACACAAGGCTGCATTTGGGGACACAAGGCTGTATTTGGGGACACATGGCTACACATGGCTGTATTTGTGGACACAAGGCTGCATTTGGGGACACATGGCTACACAAGGCTGCATTTGGGGACAGATGGCTGCATTGGCGTCACAGGCTGCACTGGCGGACACAGGCTGTATTGGCAGACACGGGCAGGCTGCAGTTTTGGACAAAGTTGTTGTTAATATTTATTTTTATAACTTAAAACATTTAAGTGTCATTTCATGAGATATTTTGAGGGTGTGTTTAGGGGCGGGATTAGGGGCGGGCATGGTAGGGGTTGGGCCCGGCAACTGGTGGCGAGTAACCCTTGAGGTCTGGCTAGTAGCTCAGGATTTGAAATTTTGAGCCCTGCAGTAGTGCCATACATTGTGAATGGCACCTCAACACACCTTTCACTGTACCACAATGCACGCTAATGTACTATCATGCACTGCAGATGCTATGCTAGAAAAAACACAGCAGGTTTGATTTTTGGCCTTTTGGGGTTGTATTAAGCAGCCCATTCAAATGAATAAAAATTAACACAAACGCTAACACACAATGTAACGTGGGTGTTAAACGCACCTCCACCGATCTGATTAGTGTGAATGGGTCCAACACACACTAATAAGATTATGTACAGAAGAATAATCTGTTTTACATATATAGCTAAAAAGCACTAAAAAGTCTATACATTCATTTTTCAATCAGAGCCTTGTGGTTTATCAGTGATTTCATTTGCAGTACATAGGGGCTGTATAGTATCATTCTGCTCAAATTTGATATTTTAGCTTTAACTGGGCTGAATAAGCCGCTTGGCTTCTTATATTTTTGTGGACTCCAGGAACAAGCTTTCCCAGCTGTTCCTCCCCATACAAACACAACTAAATTCATATAAATTACAACAATGAGGGTAGGTCCAGAAGAGGGAGGAGGTTGTCAGCTCAGTTCTTGATGCAGCAATATCTTCTAAAGACAAACGTATACAGAATTGTCTACACCATACTTATCACACAGCTGTAAGGCTATATAACATGACAAGGCCACCTACAGAGACCTGCTTTAAAAGCACTGAAATAGAAGCACCGCTCATGAGCTAACAAGGAATCCTATCAAGGAACACAATGGTAAAAAGAGAGTGTAGTATGACAGAGGGATGAGCTCATCAATCTTCTGCTTCTCCTTTTACTGTCCAGTAGCAGGATAGGGGATGATCAAAACCTGCTTAACCCATTAAATACCAGGCACTTTCCCCCCTTCCGTCCCAGGCCAATTTTCAGCTTTCAGCGCTATCATATTTTGAATGACAATTGTGTGGTCATGCGACACTGTACCCAGACCAAAATTTTTTCCCACAAATTGAGCTTTCTTTTGGCGGTATTTGATCACCACTGGGGTTTTTATTTTTTGCGCTATAAATAAAAAAGGACCGAAAATGTTGAAAAAAAAAGTATTTCTTTGTTTCTGTTACAAAACGTTGTAAATAGGTAATTTTTCTCCTTCACTGATGAGCACTCATAGGTGGCACTGATGGGCACTTATAGGTGGCACTGATGGGCAGCACTGATAGGCAGCACTGATTAAGAGGCACTGGCAGGCATTACTGATGGGCACAGAGTGCCATCCCTAATGGGCACTAATTGGCATCCCTAGTGGGCTCTAGTGGGCTTTCCTGGTGGTCATGGGTGGACATCCCTAGTGGTCATGGGTGGGCATACCTGGTGGGCATCCTCGATGGGTCTGCACTGATAATCAATACACTGATTATCAGAGCAGACCCCCCTTGTCAGGAGAGTAGCCGATCGGCTCTCCTCTACTCGCGCCTTGTCAGTGCGAGTGGAAGTAAAGCCGATACACAGCTTTTCCGGGTTTACACTGTGATCAGCTGTGATTGGACACAGCTGATCTGGTGGTAAAGAGCCTACATCATAGGATCTTTACCTAGACCGGAGGTGCGGTGTGTCAGACTGACACACCACCGATCGCCGCGCTGCGCATCCCCCGCGGGTGCGCGATTGTGGCTTATCCTGCTGGACATCATATGACGTCCATTTAGGATAACAGAACCACTTTCCGGCCATCATTTTGTTATATGACGGGCGGGAAGTAGGGTGACCACATGTCCCAGATTGCCCGTGACAGTCCAGCATTTTGCAGGACAATACAGTGTCCCCGAATGAAACTGACACAGCCACCCCCCGGGCCAATCTGATGCCCCCAAAAAAGGCTGCCACATCACCGCTTTACTCACTGACAGTACTTGTCCTGGCCAGGAATGCCTGGAGGAGCAAAATCCCGCCCCCTGCTTGTGATGGGAGAAATCATAAATCCCGCCTCATTTTTGGGAAGGGAGGGTGTCCCTGAATGGTAGTTTGGAAATGTGGTCACCCTAGCGGGAAGTGGTTAAGGTCAGCAGAGAAAAATCAGGCCTTGTTCTTCCTTGATGGATAACAAAACATCTGATGTACATTGTGATTGATAAATTATAGAATTTATAAAATGAGGGTAAGACCCTCGATAATAACCATGGCAGTTAGAAGAATTTTGAAGCTTGGGTGTTGAGATCACCCTTCCAAAGTTTCTAAAAAAGAATCAACTGGGTGATTCCACTGAGCAACATCCAACTCAAAAGAGGAACCTCTGCATAGAAAGAACCTGGCCAGCAAAAGTCTAAAGTTATTTCCTTCTCTGTCACCATTTTGTTTCATATGCAAATCCAAAACTTACTAAATCCTTTAGGTTCACTTAATCACTTGTTCAATTCAGAGACAGTTTTCATTAAGCCTACATATATTAAGGTGCAGTGCCGAGCTTGGCTTGCTTTGTTAGGCAGCACCTTTGTAACAAGTGCAAGCACACTGGATAAAAGGATTCCGTCGAAGTGTCTCACACTCAGCAGCTCAGTTTTTGGAAGTGCATTTATATAAGGTGTTTAATATTTCTGGGAGACTCAGTGGAAATGCAGCTTTAACACTGTTGTCCTGGGCTTCCCTCCAAAGGATCTGTGTTGAATGAGGGGGTGAGAGTGGGAGGGAAAGCTGCAGAAGTCAAATCTCGGCATGACTAAACAGCTATCACCATTTATTTTAATGTCTTTCTGGGCACTGGCTCTGTAATATATATCTGTACACACACGCGCGGCAGATTTTACTGTTACATGCTGCTAAATGATTCCAGGTCAAGTTCCTGCTATGTGAACGTTCGCCAGTTTATGGGGCTATCTTTTAAATAACTGCTTGCTAACAAAAGTAGGCTGAAGCGCATAATGTTCTTCTACTTGTTTAGTTTTATTAATCCTGTATCTGCTTTCTTCCCTGACAGATACACTTCCTTAAAGGAAGCCCTCACTTCCAGGCAGTCAATTCGCAGGACTGTCAGAAGGATGAACACAATTTATGTGCATGTGCGCTACATTTGTTGGGCAAAAATAAGAAACTTTGGACCTGAGTTGAAGTTGGCTCACTCCAACGTTTTGCCTATGTGAAATAATGAATTTGGGGGGGGGGGGGATGAGGCCAGCCCTTCTTTTTGGGAACCTTGAACATCATACTGGCAATGAGCATTATTGCTGGATTCTGACAGCATTTAAAAGGCTGTGGGGAAAGTCTATCTTTAGAGTCTACTGCATCTGTGGTCTAATTATTTATTCTAAGAGCTATCTGTCTTCCTCATCAGTGCCTGTGAGATGTAAGTTGTCTGCTGAAGGATTGGCCATCTAACGTAAGAACATATACAAATTTGTATAGACCAGCTACATTTATGAGGCCCCACGAATATGCTCACTGGTCACAGAATATCCTAGGTGCTCCCACTAGTCTACACCAGAAGTACCTACTGGATTGGTGTCCTCCACTGTGATATTGGTAGTGGAAATTTAAGAGAGGAATGCCCCTGGGATAGTGCGGATTGGAACAACAATATGGAATTGACAAGCAAGTATATAATAGTAGAAATTATTTATTAAATACAGTAACCACAAAAATTACAATATACAAAAATTGTAGAAAAATTGTTATTAAACACAAAAAACTGACATTCAATAGAGATTGCCAAAATACATAATTTCACACACCGAATGTTGACAAATGGGTCAATACATAGGGGGGTGGGGGAAGCCCGACATGTTTCGGAGACAGATGGCTGGGTTTATTCAGAGCACATGTGTATAATTCCTTCTTCAAGGTTTATGTATTGGCAAAAAAGTATTTGTTTTTTTTATCCCAGAATGATCTTTACATATGTGGATAAGAAACACACATGGGAGGCACGTCAGATAAATGGATCCTCAGAGAACGAGAAGCCCAGTCCAAGGATGGTTGCGCACAGTCAAGAATAATAATAAGATAAGGCCCGGCCTTTTATAAGGAAAAATATGGGAGTATATATACTACTGTCCATATATTGTGGACTGTAGATTCTCCTATCAGGGCTAACAGGCTGGATTGCAATCCTATAGATGGGTGGAGCCACACGGTACATCAATGCTCACGAGGATGGCCAACAGGCAGAGCGAGGTGAGATCTTATTTCCCAGCTTGAGTCTGTATGTGTGGATCCTGGCTGTGCAGCACACATGGCTGTCCACCAACGTTTACCATCCAACCTGACAGAACTGGAGAGGATCTGCAAGGAGGAATGGCAGAGGATCCCCAAATCCAGGTGTGAAAAACTTGTTGCATCTTTCCCAAAAAGACTCATGGCTGTATTACATCAAAAGGGTGCAAATACCAAATACTGAGCAAAGGGTCTGAATACTTAGGACCATGTGATATTTCAGTTTTTCTTTTTTAATAAATCTGCAAAAATGTCAACAATTCTGTTTTTCTGTCAATATGGGGTGCTGTGTGTACATTAATGAGGAAAAAAATGAACTTAATTGATTTTAGCAAATGGCTGCAATATAACAAAGAGTGAAAATTTAAGGGGGTCTGAATACTTTCCGTACCCACTGTATATATGTATATCTAGCTAGATATATATCTATCTATATATATATATATATATATATATAGATATATATTTAGATATCAAGATATATAAATATATCTATATCGGGGATGAGCCGAACACCCCCCCCTGTTTGGTTCGCACCAGAACCTGCGAACAGACAAAATGTTCGTGTGAACTTTAGAACCCTATTAAATACAATGGACTCGAACGTTCGAAATCTAAAGTGTTAATTATAATGGCTAATATGCAAGTTATTGTCCTAAAAAGTGTTTGGGGACCTGGGTCCTGCCCCAGGGGACATGTATCAATGCAAAAAAAAGTTTTAAAAACTGACGTTTTTTTCGGGAGCAGTGATTTTAATAATGCTTAAAATGAAAAAATAAAAGTGAAATATTCCTTTAAATTTCGTACCTGGGGGGTGTGTATGATATGCATGTAAAGTGGCGCATGTTTCCCGTGCTTAGAACTGTCCCTGCAAAAAATGTCATTTTTGAAAGAAAAAAAGTCATTTAAAACTCATTTTGTCTGTTCGCAGGTTCTGGTGCGAACCGAACAGGGGGGTGTTCGGCTCATCCCTGATATAGATATATTTATATAATTAGCACTTTAGATTTCTCCCATAGATTTTTCGAATTTGCCGCGAACGCCCCAATTTGTTCGCTGTTCGGCGAACGGGGCGAACAGGCAATGTTCGAGTCGAACATGAGTTTGACTCGAACTCGAAGCTCATCCCTAATCTATATATGGATTTTTCTATCTATCTATATATATATACTATATATATATAGATATATATATATATCTCTCTCTCTCTATATATATATATATCTATAGATATATATACTGTATTTATCGGCATATAACACGCACCCCAAGTTTAGGAGGGAATTTTAAGGAAAAAAAACTTACATTTAAATGCAGCATGCAGCCTTGCCCAGTGTCCATCTGCAGCCTTGCCCAGTGTCCATCTGTCCATCTGCAGCCTTGCCCAGTGTCCATCTGTCCATCTGCAGCCTTGCCCAGTGTCCATCTGCAGCCTTGCCCAGTGCCTTTGCAGCCTTGTCAGTCTCTGCGTTTTTTAAAATTTGGCACCGATTTCTGTGGAGAGGAGCGAGCGGGGCCGAGTGTACTTCGGCTAGACTCGGCTCCTCTCGCAGTCCGAGACTAGCCGAAGTACACTTTCTCTATGTCAGCGGCGCAGTCAGAGATGGGCGGGACTGCGAGAGGAGCCGAGTAAAGCCGAGTGTACTTCGGCTTCGGCTCCGCTCGCTCCTCTCGCTTGTTTCAGCAGGGGAATCGGCGGAGTATCGGCGTATAACACGCACCCACGATTTTCCCCTGATTTTAAGGGGAAAAAAGTGTGTGTTATACACCGATAAATACGGTAGATATATATAGATATATCTATATCTATATATATATATATATAGATCCAGTGATAATTTTGCATTTAATATATTAAGTTTATTTGATTTAAATAAATGACAAGGAGTACAACATTTAAATAATGAAAATCAATTAAAAAAAAAAAAATACAAAAAAAAGATTAATACATTATTAACATTAATACAATTAATACATTATTAACATTAACACATTATTAAACTATTAATTACTTTTGATTATGTATACAGCCGAGCTGTATAAGTGTTTTAGCAGGCTCCTCTCTGTAGTTCTGCTGCTTTGAAACTTGCGCCGTCTGTCTCCTTCACCCCTGTGATGTAGGATTCACAAGGTAACTATGATCCTCTTGGGGAGGAAATATCTGCCTAACCATCGCGGGATGTCGGGGCTGACGTCAAAAACAGGAAATGACGCAGCCCCGACATAAACAAAGAATGATTCCGGCAGGGTCTCGGCTCGCCGGATTTAATGATGATATGGCGCATGCGCGAATCGACGTAATCACTCGGGAATATAGCGATAACATGGGAAGGAAGAAGGTAGGCAGAAGATTTGGGAGATAAGGAGAGATAATTGCATGCAAAGTTAAAGATTTGGGTATACAACCGCTTTAAATACTTTTGTTTAATATATATATACACAAGAAAAAATATGTGCAGCTTCAAATAACTGAATGTCAACAGTTGCTACGCACAAGAACATATTACCAAGATTGGGCTTTTGCGTGTTCTGTAAAACGTTGAAACCGGCATCATTGCTGATTCCAGGAGGTTTCGTTTGAATACTGGCAACATCGTAGAGCTGCTGAGCATTTAAATATCAGCCATGTTACAGGTGTACAGTGAAACGATGGAACATAAGGCACCTCATCAAAATGTCTGCTGTGGACAGCGGCTCTTGGTGGATATATTGTGTGGATTGGGCCTTAGCTGCAAATCACCAGTTCACAGTACTACAAATAACATCACAAATTACAATTATGGGACACAACAACCAATACCAGGATGTGCAACACCTGTCTAGGAAAAACATTAAATGACTACACAGGAAACCACTCCTAACCATGGTAGACTGCCTAAAGAACTGGCAGAGGGATGAGGAGCATCAGCACTAAATTAGCAATGACTGGTAAAGAGCAGTAAGGTCTAAAGAATCCAGGAAGCACCTACACCAAACAAGGTGGTGCAGTTTATTGGAATTGTGAGGTAATCATTTGTGACAGTTTAGGTGCATAAATATTTAAATGTCACTTTCAGTGGAAAATCTAGTAATGGTAAGGTTTGGTCAGTTTCATTCAGACAACAATTAACAGTTTGTTGCAAATGGCATGTGCTACATACCATTAATATCTATTGAAAGGTATAGTCTGGAGCAATCCAATTTAGAATGCAGAACTCAATTTTAGGGTTGCTAAAATCTGATAAATTATATATATTTTTTTTACAAAAGGAGAAATCTAAACCTTTAAAGGTTGTCCTTAAAGCCACAAATTTCATAAAACTGTAAATAGAAAGTGTTGTGTCATGTTATTCTAAGATCAGTGCACACAGTTTGGAATTTAAATTGACACTAAACTCTTGTTAAAAAAAAAATCTGTTACAACATTTAAAGTGGTTGTAAACCTCAGTCATGGATTCTGACCAAAGCACATACAGTTGCAAAAAAAATTATGTGAACCCTTTTGGAATGATATGGATTTCTGCACAAATTGGTCATAAAATGTGATCTGATCATAGCGCTATGGGACAAATTTAGAAATCTTCCAACCCTTACGTCTGCTAGACGGCCTCTCACACCTTTATTTAATAATCCGGATTTTCCCCCAGGTCTGAATGTTGATGAATTCAGATGGTGGACTGATAGGGGACTATACCGTATAGGAAACTTCATTAAATCTGGGTGTCTTATATCCCTGGATCATTGTATCAAAATATTAAAACTCCCAGACTCTGAAATATTACATTATCGCCAAATTTCACAATTCTTGACTCGTACATGGAAGGATATCCCTTCCTCGATCCAATACACTAATTACGAAACATGGTGCAATGGGGCTGTGGAACCAAAGGGAGGTATTTCTCTAGTGTATTCGTCCCTCACTCATTCTAATGAGAAGTCCTCCTACATGACAGCTTGGGAAAAGGACTTCAGTTGTACTTTGGACCTAAAAGTCTGGCATACTGCTTGTTCAAAGTCCTTTAAAGGTATTCTGAACATATATCTGATGGAAGCCAATGTTAAGGTCTTAACAAGATGGTATCTTACCCCCTCTAAATTAGCTACTATTTACCCTTCATCTGATCCCTTATGCTTCAGAGGATGCCAACTTTTGGGATCAATGGCCCACACATGGTGGGAATGTCCTAGGATTCGCTCCTTCTGGAATAAATTTTTTAATTTGATCTTTAAAGTAACTGGATGCCAGATTCCCAGATCCCCATTTATCGCTCTCCTAAATGCACATGTTCCTCATATCTCTAAATCTACTCAATTATTAATTCACTGCATTCTCACTGGAGCCAAGATCACCATAGCAAAAGCTTGGAAAAAAAACAAAACCCTTCCTTTTTAATGTCAAACGAAAAATTTATTGGATTATGACTCAAGAAAAACTAGCTAGTATATTAAATAACACGGTACCAAAATTTGAAAAGATATGGGAACCGTGGGCTACTTATATTGGAATGTCTCTTAATTAAATTGTTTCATTGTTCTCTTATGATCGTTAAGTCAGGCATGTACACCCCTCTTCTCCCCCCCCCCTTCTTTTCTTGTTCTATTGTCTTCTATTTTTATTTTTATCTTTATTTTTTTCTGATCTGAATCTTGGAGGTCTTTATAAGAAACATGTTCTTATAATATTCCTAGGGTCTTTTACAACTTTTTTTGATTGTAAGGTTATAGTCTGGATGACCTTTCATCCTATTTTATTGGTTTTATCTCTTGATTTGTAAGGCTTAGAGGGCTTTATTAAAGCGGAAGTAAACTCATCGATTTAACAGTTTCAAAAAGCAGTTACATTCCCGGCATGCCGGGAATGCCAACTGTCACATTGGTTGTGCTCTCAACCAAACTGTCAAACCATCCAATGGCTGGTGTCATAACTGATCACATGTGCAGTATCATGGCAGTTGAAGATTAAACAGAGGCCAAGATGGCAGCTTCCTTGGCTGAAAATGATAGGAGGGTTTACTTCCACTTTAAGAGCCCATTTTAAAACATGTGGGATCCCCTCTTCTGGCACAGCATGATCCCTATAGGGGTGCCATGGAGGGGCGTGGATCTCGATTAATACATTTTTCTTTTTATTCTGGTTTAGCTAAGGAAAATCTATATAGCATTTTTTAGGCTTTCTGGCCTTTATCAGATAACTTTTCTATTGTTAGTAAAGATATATATTGCTCTTTTATTCTTTTTTTTATTATTTAATTTTTTGAATATGAAATATTATTTGTTCTGTCAATATTATACTCCTGGATGAATTATTAGTATGTTATACTGTATATTATTTGATTTACTTTATGATTATTGAAAAATCAAATATTTTGAAAGAAAAATGTGATCTGATCTTCATCTAAGTCACAACAATAGACAATCACAGTCTGCTTAACCACTTAACGACCGCTCACTGTATATGTACGTCGGCAGAATGGCACCGACAGGCACAATCACGTACAGTGTACGTAATTGCCTTTGTACAGTTGGGGGGTCCGATCGGACCCCCCTCCTATACAGTGAGCGGTCGGTATTCGTTGGGGAGAGATCCGAGATGAGGGGACGGCCGTTCGATTCCGGCCACCCCCCCGCGTTTGCTCCCGGCGAATGAAAATGCTTCCTCTGTCCTGTAATGTAAACACAGGCAGAGGAAGCAGGAGCAAGTGATGTCATCTCTCATGCGGCGCTCACATATACCGAGCGCCGTACAAGAGAAGACATACAGGTTAGTGCACAAACAGCACACTGACACCAGGACACATAGGCACACAAATCGCCCCCCCAGATCACCCCCCAGCCCCCAGTCACAGTGTCACTGATTGCAGTGACCATTTATTTACTGATCACTGCAATCAGTGACATTTGTGACTGTAAAAGTGTCACTAAAGTTCGTTTTAGGTCCAGTGTAGCCCCCTAACTCCCCCTCTAATAAAGGTTTAACCCCCTGATCACCCCCCAGATAACCCTTTCACCCCCTAGCACCGCCGTCGCTAAGCGATAATTTTTCTGATCGCTGTCTTAGCGTCGGTGATGCAGATCGGTAGCCAGTAATTTTTTTTAGGTTCGCCGCAGGTTTTTATAGCGTCGGGTACCCCCATAAATTATCTAATAAAGGTTTAACCCCCTTGATCGCCCCCCAGGTAACCCTTTCACCCCCTATCACCACTGTCGCTAAGCGATCATTTTTCTGATCGCTGTCTTAGCGTCTGTGATGCAGATCGGTAGCCAGTAATTTTTTTTAGGTTCGCCGCAGGTTTTTATAGCGTCAGGTACCCCCATATATTATCTAATAAAGTTTTAACCCCCTTGATCGCCCCCCAGGTAACCCTTTCACCCCCTATCACCACTGTCGCTAAGCGATCGTTTTTCTGATCGCTGTCTTAGTGTCGGTGATGCCGATCGGTAGCCAGTATTTTTTTTTAGGTTTGCCGCAGGTTTTTATATTGTCAGGTACCCCCATATATTATCTAATAAAGGTTTTAACCCCTTAATTGCCCCTAGTTAACCCTTTCACCAGTGATCACCATATAAGTGTTACAGGTGACGCTGGTTAGTTAGTCTGCTTTTTATAGTGTCAGGGCACCCGCCGTATATATAACCCAATAAAGGTTTAACCCCCTGATCGCCCGGCGGGTGATATCAATTAGGTTTTAGCGTCAGAGAGGGTCTGCGTCACACCCCAGGCAGCGTCAGTAACGCTAACACCCACGCGTGAAGCATACACCTCCCTTAGTGGTATAGTATCTGAACAGATCAATATCTGATCTGATCAGATCTATACTAGCGTCCCCAGCAGTTTAGGGTTCCCAAAAACGCAGTGTTAGCGGGATCAGCCCAGATACCTGCTAGCACCTACGTTTTGCCCCTCCGTCCAGCCCAGGCCACCCAAGTGCAGTATCGATCGATCGCTGTCACTTACAAAACACAACACACATAACTGCAGCGTTCGCAGAGACAGGCCTGATCCCTGCGACTCCAGTGCTGTAGGAGGTGATTTCACCACCACAGTTAAAAAAAAAAAAGCATATATGCCGAAGCATTGGGGCAGCAGGGGCGGAGGAGCAATTTTTCTCCTAATGCCGCGTACATACGGTCGAAATTCCGACGGAGGCTTGCCCGTGAAAAATTCCGACCATGTGTGCGGCATAACTTTTTTGCGGGAGGATGCCCCCATGCTTCGGCATATATAAATGGTGCATGTAGGCCCATCATTAGAAGTGGGTGGATGAAGGGCGGTATTCTAAGGGTGGGCATACCCACCGATCAATCTCTTTTTTTCGTTCAGCCAACAGGCTGCATGAAAAAAAAAGATTACAATACATGTCCAACAAGGACCAGCAACGTACTGGTATGTTGCTGGACTTTGAATGTTTATACAAGAATGATGCCTGCGGGTTTAGGTATCATCTTGGTATCATTCTTTTCAGCCAGCGGCCGGCATTCATGTAAAAGCAATCCTAGTTGCTAATTAGCCTCTGGACTGCTTTTACAAGCAGTGGGAGGGAAAGTCCCCCCCCCCCCGGATATAAAAAGCGCCATTGGGAAATTGGGAAAGCATTTTATCACACCGATCTTGGTGTGGTCAGATGCTTTGAGGGCAGAGGAAAGATCTAGGGTCTAGAAGACCCCAGTTTTTTCAAAAAAAGAGTACCTGTCACTACCTATTGCTATCATAGGGGATATTTACATTCCCTGAGATAACAATAAAAATGATAAAAAAAAAAAATATGGAAGGAACAATTTAAAAATAAAATAAAAAAGCAAATTTAATAATAAAAAAAAAAAGCACCCCTGTCCTGCCCTGCTCTTGCCCAATGGCGAACGCAAGCGTCGGTCTGGCGTCATATGTAAACAGCAATTGCACCATGCATGTGAGGTATCACCGCGAAGGTCAGATCGAGGGCAGTAATTTTAGCAGTAGACCTCCTCTGTAAATCTAACGGGGTAACCTGTAAAGGCTTTTAAAGGCTTTTAAAAATGTATGTAGTTTGTCGCCAATGCGCGTTTGTGCGAAATTTTAAAGCATGTCGTGTTTGGTATCTATGTACTCGGCCTAAGATCATCTTTTTTATTTCATCAAACATTTGGGCAATATAGTGTGTTTTAGTGCATTAAAATGAAAAAAAGTGTATTTTTTCCCCAAAAAATGCGTTTGAAAAATCGCTGCGCAAATACTGTGTAGAAAAAAAAAATGCAACAACCACCATTTTAATCTGTAGGGCCTTTGCTTTAAAAAGATATATAATGTTTGGGGGTTCAACATAATTTTCTTGCAAAAAAAAATATGTTTTCATGTAAACAAAAAGTGTCAAAAAGGGCTTTGTCTTCAAGTGGTTAGAAGAGTGGATGTAAGCTTCCTAATGTTGTGTATAAAATGCCAGAACAGTTCAAAACCCCCCCAAATGACCCCATTTTGGAAAGTAGACACCCCAAGCTATATACTGAGAGGCATGTCGAGTCCATGGAATATTTTATATGTTGACAAAAGTTGCGGAAAAAAGACAATTTATTTATTTATTTATTTATTTTTGCACAAAGTTGTCACTAAATGATATATTGCTCAAACATGCCATGGGCATATGTGGAATTACACCCCAAAATACATTCTGTTGCTTCTCCTGAGTACGGGGATACCACATGTGTGAGACTTTTTGGGAGCCTAGCCGCGTACGGGACCCCAAAAACCAAGCACCGCCTTCAGGCTTTCTAAGGGTGTAAATTTTTGATTTCACTTCTCACTGCCTATCACAGTTTCGGAGGCCATGGAATGCCCAGATGGCACAAAACCCCCCCAAATGACCCCATTTTGGAAAGTAGACACCCCAAGCTATTTGCTGAGAGGTATTGTGAGTATTTTGCAGATCTCGCTTTTTGTCACAAAGTTTTGAAAATTGAAAAAAAAAAAATCTATTTTCTTTCTTCATTTTCAAAAACAAATGAGAGCTGTAAAATACTCACCATGCCTCTCAGCAAATAGCTTGGGGTGTCTACTTTCCAAAATGGGGTCATTTGGGGGGGTTTTGTGCTATTTTGCCATTTTATGGCCTTCGAAACTGTGATAGGTAGTGAGGAGTGAAATCAAAAATTTGTGCCTAGAAATCCTGAAGGCGGTGCTTGGTTTTCGGGGTCCCGTACGCGGCTAGGCTCCTAAAAAGTCCCACACATGTGGTATCCCCGTACTCAGGAGAAGCAGCAAAATGTATTTTTGGGGTGTAATTCCACATATAACCATGGCATGTGTGAGCAATATATCATTTAGTGACAACTTTTTGTAATTTTTTTTTTTTGTCATTATTCAATCACTTGGGACAAAAAAAATATATATATTCAATGGGCTCAACAGGCCTCTCAGCAATTTCCTTGGGGTGTCTACTTTCTAAAATGGGGTCATTTGGGGGGGTTTTGTGCTATTTTGGCATTTTATGGCCTTCAAAACTGTGATAGGTAGTGAGGAGTGAAATCAAAAATTTGCGCCCTTAGAAATCCTGAAGGCAGTGCTTGGTTTCCGGGGGCCCGTACATGGCTAGGCTCCCAAAAAGTCCCACACATGTGGTATCCCCATACTCAGGAGAAGCAGCAAAATGTATTTTGGGGTGCAATTCCACATATAACCATGGCATGTGTGAGCAATATATAATTTAGTGACAACTTTTTGTAATTTTTTATTTTTTTTTGTCATTATTCAATCACTTGGGACAAAAAAAAATAATATTCAATGGGCTCAACATGCCTCTCAGCAATTTCCTTGGGGTGTCTACTTTCCAAAATGGGGTCATTTGGGGGGGTTTTGTACTGCCCTGCCATTTTAGAACCTCAAGAAATGAGATAGGCAGTCATAAATTAAAAGCTGTGTAAAGTCCAGAAAATGTACCCTAGTTTGTAGACGCTATAACTTTTGCGCAAACCAATAAATATACGCTTATTGACATTTTTTTTACTAAAGACATGTGGCTGAATACATTTTGGCCTAAATGTATGACTAAAATTGAGTTTATTCGATTTTTCTTATAACAAAAAGTAGAAAAAATATTTTTTTTTTTAAATTTTCGGTCTTTTTCCGTTTATATCGCAAAAAAAAAAAAAACGCAGAGGCAATCAAATACCAATAAAAGAAAGCTCTCTTTGTGGGAAGAAAAGGACGCAAATTTCGTTTGGGTACAACATTGCATGTCCGCACAATTTACAGTTAAAGCAGCGCAGTGCAAAATTCTGAAATCACCTCTGGTCCTTTAGCTATCAAATGGTCCGGGGCTTAAGTGGTTAAACTAATAACACACAAATTATTAAATGTTACCATGTTTTTATTGAACACACCATGTAAACATTCACAGTGCAGGTGGAAAAATTATGTGAACCCCTAGACCAGGGATATGCAATTAGCTGACCTCCAGCTGTTGCCAAACTACAAGTTCCATGAGGCATAGCGAGACTCTGACAGCATCAAGCATGACACCCAGAGGCAGAGGCATGATAGGACTTGTAGTTTGGCAACAGCTGGAGGTCCGCTAATTGCATATCCCTGCCCTAGACTAATGAGATCTCCAAGAGCTAATTGGAGTGAGGTGTCAGCCAACTGGAGTCCAATCGATGAGATTGGAGGTGTTGGTTACAGCTGCCCTGCCCTATAAAAAACACAGAAGCATTGCCTGATGTGAATGATGCCTCACACAAAAGAGCTCTCAGAAGACTTACGATTAAGAATTGTTGACTTGCATAAAGCTGGAAAGGGTTATAAAAGTATCTCCAAAAGCCTTGCTGTTCATCAGTCCACAGTAAGACAAAAGTTCAGCACTGCTGCCACCAGTGGCGGTGCGTCCATAGAGGGCGCCGGAGCACCGCCCCCTCTCGCTCCTGCACCGCCACTGAATGACAATACACAGATTCATGCATTGCATGAATCTGTGTATTGTCGCCGCTGCCGCGCTGCCCACTATTCATATGGCCGGCCTCCTGGTGAGCGCCGGCCATATGAATTAGAGCGGTGGCCGGCGGTGGGTGTGACTTGGAAGTGTCTATCAGAGCCAGCGTTCCTTGGAGAAGACTGTGGGGGTTTCAGCCAATCAGGTTCACCGGATCTGGTTACCGGTAACCTGATTGGCTGAAGCGACATTGAGGGCGGGAGAAGACATCGAGGACGGCGCAGACCCGAGCAAGGTAAGTGCAGGGCTGGGGGGGAGGGGGGGGGGACAGGCTGCATTTGGGAACAAACTGGCTGTATATGGGAACAAACTGGCTGCATTTGGGAACAAACTGGCTGTATATGGGGACAAACTGGCTGTATTTGGGGGACACACTGGCTGTATGTGTGGGACACACTGGCTGTATATGGGGGACACACTGGCTGTATAT
Organism: Rana muscosa; assembly: GCA_029206835.1. NCBI lineage: Eukaryota > Metazoa > Chordata > Amphibia > Anura > Ranidae > Rana > Rana muscosa. Next base: position 270,954,641 of record CM055119.1, read on the forward strand.
GGGGGACACACTGGCTGTATATGGGGGACAAACTGGCTGTATATGGGGACACACTGGCTGTATATGGGGGACACACTGGCTGTATATGGGGGACACACTGGCTGTATATGGGGGACACACTGGCTGTATTTGGGGGACACACTGGCTGTATATGGGGACACACTGGCTGTATATGGGGGACACACTGGCTGTATTTGGGGGACAAACTGGCTGTATATGGGGACACACTGGCTGTATATAGGGGACACACTGGCTGTATGCGGGGACACACTGGCTGTATTTGGGGGACACACTGGCTGTATTTGGGGGACAAACTGGCTGTATATGGGGACACACTGGCTGTATATGGGGACACACTGGCTGTATATGGGGACACACTGGCTGTATATGGGGACACACTGGCTGTATTTGGGGGACAAACTGGCTGTATATGGGAACAAACTGGCTGCATTTGGGGACACACTGGCTGTATATGGGGACACACTGTCTGTATACGGGGACACACTGGCTGTATACGGGGACACACTGGCTGTATACGGGAACAAACTGGCTGTATATGGGGACACACTGGCTGTATTTGGGGGACAAACTGGCTGTATATGGGAACAAACTGGCTGCATTTGGGGACAAACTGGCTGTATATGGGAACACAGTGGCTGCATTTGGGGACAAACTGGCTGTATATGGGGACAGACTGGCTGTATATGGGAACAAACTGGCTGTATATGGGAACAAACTGGCTGTATATGGGGACACACTGGCTGTATATGGAAACAAACTGGCTGTATATGGAAACAAACTGGCTGTATATGGAAACAAACTGGCTGTATATGGAAACAAACTGGCTGTATCTGGGGACAAACTGGCTGTATCTGGGGACAAACTGGCTGTATCTGGGGACAAACTGGCTGCATTTGGGGACAAACTGGCTGCATTTGAGGGGACAAACTGGTGGCGTTTGGGCACAGTGGCTGCGTTTAATGGGCACAGTGGCGGCAATTGATGTTTTTTTTTCAGCTTGTTTGCGCGCCCCCAAAAATTTTGAGCACCAGCCGCCACTGGCTGCCACTCTCCTTAGGAGTGGGCGTCCTGTAAAGATGACTGCAAGAGCACAGCGCATACTGCTCAATGAGGTGAAGAAGAATCCTAGAGTGTCAGCTAAAGACTTACAAAAGTATCTGGCATATGCTAACATCCCTGTTAGCGAATCTACTTCTGAGAAGTTTCTGGACATAAGATACATTTTTTAAGAAGGGGGGGAGAGCTCAGAAGACAGCTTGTCTGCTGTGTGGAGGGGGGTGTGTGCCTTTCCTCCAATCGGTTCTCACACACTGTTACTGCAGCCTGCAGAAAGATTTTAACATTTTTCTGTCCATTTGAAGGGGTATAGGGAAGAGAAGACTGCAGATAAACAAGTAAAACCTATGTAGGAGGATTTGTTTTATCTCTGTGTATCATCTGAGGCTGTTCACTTCACTGGGTATATGTGAGGATTTACAACCTACTTAACTTAAAAAGGTATGTTGTATTGCGCTCAGCCTCCTTCAATTTTCCAAATTCCTTTTTTTTTCTCGGCTACTTTCATTTTCCATGGTCCCACTATATGCAGGAATATAGCCACCCTCTGTCACATGACTGTAACAAATGTGCACTGCTTGTTCCAAGCACATGGAAGTGATGGGAAAATGAGAGGCTCAGGAGCTCACAGAGCAAGGCAGCAGAAAAATGCAGTAAGAAATTGTTTCTAAAAAACAGATTACAGAGCCAGTAAGTAGTGGATGTGTATGGATTATATTTTAGAGAATAAGGATATTGTTTAGCCTCACTTTAAGTCAGGGGTCTCCAAACTTTCTAAACAAAGGGACAGTTTTCTGTCCTTTACAATTTCATGGGGCCGGAATGTGACCAGTAGGGGTAGAAAATGCCCCAGCGGCGAGAAAGCAATGCCTCAGGCTTGGTGGTCAATGGGAGGAATTCCCCATTCCTCATTTTTGCTGTCAGTGGAATGAATGGTGCCTCGTTGTTGGTTTCAGTGGAAAGGATAGTGCCCCAAGGGCTAGATAAAGGCAAGCAAAGGGCCACGGGCTACAGTGCTTTAGGGGTGATACCTTTTTTTTTTACTAAATTAAAATGACCCTTTCAGATCTCTAAAGGAATTATAATTTTAGCTTTCTCTAAGACAGTGGTTCTCAACTCCTGTCCTCAGGACCCACTAACAGGCCAGATTTTAAGTATTACCTTGGGGAGATGCAGACTATAATACTGCAATCCCTGAGCAGAAAATTATATCACCTGTGATGCATTTCAGTTATCTTGCAAACCTGGCCTGTTGGTGGGCCCTGAGGACTGGAGTTGAGAACCACTGCTCTAAGAGAAGATCTCTGGAAGCCTACTTTGCCTCTGTTTCAGCGTTGCAGCCTCCATTGCTGTCTAAATTGAAATAGGTCAAAGTGAATGCCAAATGAAAAATCTCTAGCAGTCCAAAGACTTTATTGTTCAACTGGTTAAAACAAACAGGGAAAAATTCAGCCAACATGTTTCAAAAGCCACAGAATCACAATTCATCAGGGTATGGAGGAAAAGTTTAAAATAAGACACACAAAATTATGATAAAGCAGAATTACTACATTACTGTCTATGGCATTTAACACTTCCAAGTGTTTTCTTCTGCTCCTACATCACTGCTGAGTCTTCTAGTGACCTATGGGGTTGATTTACTAAAGGCAAATAGACTGTGCACTTTGAAAAGTACAGTTTCACTCTGAAAGTGCAGTTGCTCCACAGCTTAGTCAATGAGCAGGAGCTCTGCTGACTTCCATCATCCAATCATGTGCAAGCAAAAATGCATTTTTTTTTTCCCCTTGCACGTGATTGGGTATTCTTTGCAAAGTGAAGCTTCACTCCATTTACTAAGCTCTGGAGCAACTGCACAGTCTACATGCCTTAAGTAAATCAACCCCTATATGTCAGAGGAAGGTACTACGCTGGGCGGCAGGGACAAAGGCATCCATCACTCCCAGGGCTGCCAAAGATAAATATACTGCCTATTTTTTTCACAAGGAACTGCCATTTTAATTTCTTTGGAGACCTGAAAATAAATTTTTTTAAACATGCAAGATTTTGACACATGTTAGACTTCTTTTGTCAGACATTCATGGAAGTTGGCCAATAAAGGGTATCGGTTAAACTCCAAACTTTCTGCATAACATCGAAAATAAATTATCTATTTTATATTCAGCTAGGGCCCTCAATGATATTTTAAAAAAGCATTTGTCAGCAGAAAGACTATTGCTTTCAGCATGATATTGTCTCCAAGTCATTTTCCTGACTGCAGGGACAAGTGTGGCTTAATGCTTCATATTCTCCTGAACACGTTTATACCATTTTTGGTACTGAGACTGCCATCATGTTTTGAAAACTTTTAATTCTTGTATAATTGGTCATAGGTAAAAGCTTCATCTAAATGTGAGTTCTAGCTCCATAGATATAATTTGTTTTAATTACACGTGCTCTTAACAGCGTTCATTGTGCAGACGCGCACGACCCAGGGGAGATCGTATTTTGGATTGCCGATGTGTCCTTGAAATTCATTCAGTCCCAATCTCTTTAATGCAGCTAAACATTTTATTTCATGCTACAACAGTGTTCCTTCTAGTTTCAGAAGAGTTAATAACTTACCCTCAGGTGGTGATTCACAGAAGCGCCCGTTCAGATCCGAGGTATTCTGGATTTTTCATTTGCAAACCAGAGTATCACACAGCTGGAACTTTAGGTGCGATGTGAGCTTGCATATATATTACTTTATATGTTTATATCTCTTTCTTATCTTTATTCATATGGACTAGCCAAATCTTTATAATCTCTGCATATACAATGCACTCATGATTGTATCATATGACATGCGTGTAGGTGTGTTCAGTGGAGGGATGTCTTGTCATGTTATTTCTTCATTTGCACCATAACACTGTAATTACCCTTAATTTAAGGAATTGCTTATATTTACAATTATTACACTGAACTACAGTTTACACATTACAAGGAAGGTAGCTTGCATGCTGTTTGTTTCTGTACATGTTGTTCCAGCTTATACTTGTCAGCAATGTACCAAGCAGAGCAGGCTGCTCACTACATGAATCGGGGTGTATGGTGGCAGGATTAGAGGTTGAATGGCTCTACTTGTTAGTATTCTCACTTATTCCCTATACCCTGAAATGATTCAACTTGCAAAACAGCCGTTCTACTCTAGGCAAGCTTAACGTTGATTCTCTCAATACTGGTAAAATAAAGCATTCTATCCTATTAGCCATAATTGTCATTTTTCAACTATGCAGTTAGCAATAATGAAGAGAGCCGCAGGGAAATGTAAGGTGAGTATGTGCTACTGGGGAGCCCGGGCATTAAAGGCAATCCGTTTCTTTGCTCTGCCAGCTCTGTAAAGATATCTTTGTTTTAAAGTAGAAGAATACTTTTATTTTAATTGTAGATAGAACAAGGAAGGATTACAAGCTCTACCAAGTTTTCATTGTGAGCTGTGTCCCCTATGGGAAAAAAAAAAATTCTGCTGACCAGTGCCACTCGATATAGGAAAATAAGAGAAATGACATAAAACAGCAAAAAGCACATTTATTGTGATTTTCTTCAAGTGATGCTAGTCTCGTTTTTTTTTTTCTTTTTTAAAAATAACAAACATGTTATACTTACCTGCTCTGTGCAGTGGTTTTGTACAGAGCAGCACAGATTCTCCACTTCTCGGGACCCTCACTGGCGCTCCTGGCCCCTTCCTCCTGCTGAGTGCCCCCACAGTAAGCAGCTTGCTAAGGGAGCACCCGAGCCAAGTTGCAGCTCCGAGTGTCCATTCAGACACTGAGCCGTGGTTCGGCCGTGCCCCTTCTCTCTCCTGATAGGCTAACTGACTTTGATTAACATTAAACGGGAGCCAATGGTGCTGCTGCTGTGCCTCGGCCAATCGAGAGGGAGAGTCACTTCTGCAACATCGCTGGATAGAGAAGGCACTCAGGTAAGTATTAGGGGGGCTGCATTGAGATAAAAAACCTTCTGCATTTACAACCACTTTCAATTTCCGTCTCAATCAATGTGCGAAAGGAAGTAAGTAACAATCTCCTCAACATACAAATTGGCCACGTTTATAACCCTTACCTATTCTAATTAGGTTGATTAACACCATTGCATTGCGTTTATGTGCGGTAGTGTCAATGGCACCCCATTGCATCTGTTCTGCAAAGAACTACCATGCATTTAATTCCTAAAAAATGTAATTTGTGGTTTTAGACACTTTGGGATGTATTGGCAGCATTCAGATGAATGGGCTGCCTTAACATAATGCGCAATAACATGCGTGCACTACCGCACTGGACAAACATAAACCCGGCCTTAAAGTTTTTGGGTGGACCTCTATATTAATTCTGAATTGGTAAACTTTTAATGTTTCTTAGTTTTTTGTAGAATCAGTGATTGTGACTGGAAGGTATCCGTTGTGAAGGGAATGGAGCCTTTTCTGTACTTCAGAAAATGAAGCCGATTATGCATATGTTGATGGGGAAATTTCATATTTCTCTAGTAGTATTGGCTCATAACATCTAAGGATAAATTCTAAGCCTGGATGTCTTAGATGACCTAAAGCTATAGGAATGTCATTGTCAACTGACCAGATTGTGATATCTTCCTTAGAAGGTAATGTTGGTAACGATTAGCCAAAATGCTACCAACTACTCCTGTATATACCACAGTCAAAACTTGTAATAAAGTCTTGTCTCAGAGCTGCTATAATGCATGTGTCTGATTCTGATCATCTGTGCCAAGCCGAAAAAGCGTCTCCTTGGCGAAAAGGCATCTATAGCTAAGTATTCTTGTTATATTTCCTAATATTATTACATTTGTATTAAATGTTATACCTACAAGTGTTTGTGTGATCTCTTATTGCACATCTCAAATAAAACCCCAAAAACATAAACTATCATGTAACTGTGATAAAACGTGTTGATTTGACCGTTTGAAGATGATCAGGTCCTTGGGTAAGCCACTGGTCATCTGATATAGACACAATTACTATTCAGTCCATGTTCCACACAACACTAGTTAATCTGTTTGTCTGTCTTGTTTATATGCTGACCAGGCAATAAGCCAGCATTGCACATTGTGTTTCTCATGTATGCCAACATCTATATATACATATATGTATTATAAAGACAAGAACAATTTGGGACTTTGTGTGAGGCGGTGACCTGGTAAAGGCCAGTGCCTCCATCCCTATCTAAATAAGAATGGGGAAAGGGAGGTGGGACTTTGAATATACATATATGTAGATACACTATATCTATCGGGTTGGGGTCAGGATTATGTGCAGGCCAGTCAAGTTTCTCCACCCCAAACTCGCTCATCCATGTCTTTATGGACCTTGCTTTGTGAACAGGTCCAAATCATTTGGTGGAGGGGGGATTATGGTGTGGGTATGTTTTTCAGGGGTTGGGCCTGGCCCCTTAGTTCCAGTGAAGGGAACTCTTAAGGCGTCAGCATACCAAGACATTTTGGACAATTTCATGCTCTCAACTGTGTGGGAACAGTTTGGGGATGGCCCCTTACTGTTCCAACATGACTTCGCACCAGTGCACAAAGCAAGGCCCATAAAGACATGGATGAGCAAGTTTGAGGTGGAGGAACTAGACTGGCCTGCACAGAGTCCTGACCTCAACCCGAAAACCTTTGGGATAAATTACAGTGAAGACAGCGAGCCAGGCCTTCTCATTGAACATCAGTGCCTGACCTCACAAAGGTCTTTTGGAAGAATGGTCAATTCCTATAGACACACTCCTAAACCTTGTGGACAGCCTTTCCAGAAGAGTTGAAGCTGTTATAACTGCAAAGGATGGGCCAACTCAATTTTGAACCCTACGGACTAAGACTGGGATGCCATTAAAGTTCATGTGTGTGTAAATGTAGGCGTCCCAATACATTTGGTAATATAGTGTATGTTTTTCTATTATAAATGTAGCGGGTATATGCTTTTCTCTCATGTTTGAATTTGGTGGGGATATCTGTAATGTATGGTTCCCTGGGGCCCAGCGGGTGGCGCTGTCGCTTTGGGCCCGGGGTTGAGCTATCATTGTGGTGCCGTACCCTTTTTGGCCTCTCGCAGCATGAGTACAGCAGGGCGGGGCGGGGGCTCCGCTGGGCTTGCTGGGGGAGGGTATAAAGGGGTCGGCCATTTTGGTCACGGGGTTGTCGAGTCCCAGGCACCTTCAGGGCTGTGGTTCGCGGTGGGTGTCCAGGTGGCCTAGGCCTGGACACCCAGAGCTCGTGTTCCACCCCAGGCACCTTCAGCCTGGGGTGAGGTACTCGATTGGAGGCCTGGGGCCCAGTGTCCTCCGCTGGGCTCCGCAAGGGAAGGATTTCCTAGGGGACCCCGGGAGTGGGGTACCCGAATCCAGAGGCGTAAGGGACCGGAGGAGCTACTCACCCGAAGACCTGGTGCAGCAGATTGCCGGTGCCGGGTGAGCCTCCGGAGACCGCCCGGAGGGATATCTTCCCAAACAGGGGCCGAGTGCAGTCAGGAGGAAGGTTCACCGTTCACCCGGTCGGTGGCAGCGACCAAGATTCTCAGCAGGTGGCAGAGACCATGTGCCAAACCTATTCGCTGACATAGGAATAGGAGAGTTCATTGTGCCTGGGCCTACTCGTATCCACACCCCCTGTCTGTTCGTTGAGGGAGTCCAACTGATTGTGTTTCATCCTGACATTGGAAAATAAAGGAGTGTTGGACTTTTATTGGTGTGGGGCTCATTTACTGGCAGACACTGTTCCACAGAAGAAGCGGAGGCTCCAAACACCGAACACCGAACCGAAGGTAAAGAAACTTTGCTCACACCACACAAACATCTGCGGTGAAGGCTTGGCATGGTGACCCCGCACTCTCTCCTCCAGGATACCCCTAGACAAGCACCAACCAGCCAGCAGCGGAGAGAGAGAGTGGAGGCTGCTACATAAACATAATTGCTCTCTGGGTCACCAGATCATATAGTTGTGTGCCATGTTTTATGTACTGTCCCCTGAATGATAAATACTGGTGCTGGTCTTGTTGCTGGTATTTCTCAGAGCTCTTTATGAGTCGCACATGCAGAATACTGCAGTACACAATCCTCTCCATGGAACTGTTTTGTGCCTTGTGAAGCGTCAGGGAAAATGGCAGACCAGGAAGCAAACATAAAGGAAAAGTGCCAATGCTTTTCCACATGCAGGCTCAAAGGAAAATCACTAAGATTTTGTCCCCGAAGCCTCGTCATGTGCAAACAGTAGCAGTGAGCTTTACTGACTTTCCGTCATGATGTTGAGCTGCGCATTTATGTTGGCGGAGTCTACGAGACAGTGGGAGAAAACCTAATGCAACCAAAGGAAATTAAACTAATGTGATAATTACCTAAAGAGACTCGCCTTGAGTCATACAATGACTCCAAAACCAAACCTTCCTGTCAGATAAAATGTCTTCTGTGACATTTTTGTAATACGAGAGGCACGTTAAAAAACCTTGTGAGCCCATACCAGGCACATTAACATGATTTGAGGCAAATACCTAGTTTCCCAGAACCAAGAGGCCTAGAGAGTTAGCTTCTGGAACCATCTTCCAATCTCTCTGCTCAGTAGAGGCCTGGATTGTGGAACACAAGCAATGTACAACATGCTCCGATTATGGAGCACAAGTTCTTATGCTGTGTACTATCCTGTTTAAATAACGTATTATTTGCAGCTAACAATATCTGAATATTTGTTTGACTAGATTACATTTAAATATCCATGGATTGTAGTGACTAAATGCCAGATTGAATGTCATATCAAGCCTTAGAAAAGAAGTGTGCTTCTAGGTGCACTTCAAACTCAATTCTCTTTGTCATTTCTGTGTATTCCATCTAGAACTATTGCACATTTATCAAAGTACTGAGGTGACCCCTTGGGTGAATCCTTTAACCTTGATGAGCAGCATTCCACAGTCACTAATAAGAAATCGCCTACCATTATAAAATTCAATTTAAACTGCTGAAAGATTATATCTGTTCGGTTGCATTGGATAAAGCTCTCCAATGCAATTTGCCTCGTTGGCAAGAGAACATGACAGTAAGATTAGACGGCAAAGAAAATTAAGGAAAATTGCAGAAATATTTTCCCATTTTTACAGAAAGATGGCTTACTTATAGCTAATGATAAAACTAGGATCACCTTAAAGCAGAGGTTCCACTAAAAAAAAAAAAAATATTAAAAGCCAGCGGCTACAAATACAGCAGCTGCTGACTTTTAATATATGGACACTTACCTGTCCAGGTCGCTTGCGATGTCGGCAGCCGAAGCCGATCTGTTGCTCGAGGATCGGCTGCTGCCGCCGCCATGCTCGGTAAGGGAATCAGGAAATGAAGCATTGCGGCTTCACTTCCCGGTTCCCTACTGCGCATGCGCGAGTTGCGCTGCGCGTCTTCACTGGTCCCCGCTGTGTTCTGGGAGCTGTGTGTCTCCCAGAAGGCAGCGGGGGTACAGAGTAGGCACCGGAAGTGGCGTAGATCACTGAGGTGATCTATGCCAGGAAGTGGGAGCAAATACCTGTATTAGACAGGTATCTGCTCCCCCCTCCCCCTGAAAGGTGCCAAATGTGACACCGGAGGGGGGAGGGTTGCAAAAAGTGGAAGTTCCATTTTTGGCTGGAACTCCACTTTAACCAAAATACTAATAGTAATGCTGTAGCTCCCCATGTCCCTGGTGCAGCATAATCGAATGGCAAAGGACGTCGTCTTCAACAGTGTCATAAGTGCAAATACATTATCAAAAATTGCTGTGTGGATTGAATAGCTGTGAAATAGTATAAATACAATTTAATAATGAACCAAAAAAGAGGGGAAGTCTGGCTGATGGTAGAAACACCCAGAGAGAAAAGCACCTCATCACACCTATGGGGAGGGCGGATGTTCTGAATATTTGCATACTTTTCTTATTACTTGTAAAACACTTACATTTTTGTGAATGAATTCCTGTTACATGTCTCTAATCTATTTGTTTTTAAATTTATGTCTAGTATCAAACAACCTCTTTTTTGTGCCCGTGTGTCCCCCAAAGAAGCGATATTGCAAAACATGTCGGGACTCCACGTGTAGTTTTGTACAGGCATACCCCACTTTTAAGTACACAATGGGACCAGAGCATGTATGTAAAACGAAAATGTACTTAAAGTGAAGCAATACCTTTTCTTTACTTCATGCTCACTGTGACCATTGGTGCAGGGTCAGGTTGATGTAGATTCTGGCCAGCATGGTCTGGCTATGGCACTTGCCCACCTGGCTGTTGTAGTTCGTGAAAAAGCATAGAATGCTGTGGCCGACTGCCCTCCCAGCACTTGTTCGTTGTTGCTTCAGCTCCCTTCAGCAGCAGCACAGAGTGTATAATCATGGGAGGCCGCATCTCCACTCCCTGAGCTCTCTGAGGGAGATCTCCGTAAAGGGGCAGGGCTGGAAGACAAGCCTGTGGTGTCCTCTGTTGTTCCGTGAAGCCGGCTCTCATAGGCTGCACCAGTGTGCTGGAAGTTTGTCCAGCAGAATTATGCACCGGAGGGCTCTGTGCAAAGAAACGAATGGGGGTGACTCGAGGGGTGCTGGTGCCTGCCCTGAGCGGTGCCTAGCAGTGCGCCCTGCTTGTTAGGACATGTGGACTGCACCTCCGACGCCACTGTCCCTACTTGTGAGACACTCTACGTACACTCGCGGGTATGTCCGTACTCGCGAGCAGTGGCGGTGCGTCCATAGAGGGCGCCGGAGCGCCGCCCCCTCTCGCTCCTGCACCGCCACTGAAAGACAATACACAGATTCATGCATTGCATGAATCTGTGTATTGTCGCCGTTGCCGCGCTGCCCACTATTCATATGGCCGGCCTCCTGGTTAGCGCCGGCCATATGAATTAGAGCAGTGGCCGGCAGTGGGTGTGACTTGGAAGCGTCTATCAAAGCCAGCGGCTCTGATAGGCTTTCCGAATACAGCTCTCACGCTGTAATCGGCTTCCAAAAACTCCTCCAAGGTACGCACGGGGGTGCGTTCCTTGGAGAAGACTGTGGGGGTTTCAGCCAATCAGGTTCACCGGATCTGGTTACCGGTAACCTGATTGGCTGAAGCGACATCGAGGGCGGGAGAAGACATCGAGGACGGCGCGGACCCGAGGAAGGTAAGTGCATGGCTGGGGGGGGGGGACAGGCTGCATTTGGGAACAAACTGGCTGTATATGGGGACAAACTGGCTGTATATGGGAACAAACTGGCTGTATATGGGAACAAACTGGCTGTATATGGGAACAAACTGGCTGTATGTGGGGACACACTGGCTGTATATGGGGACACACTGGCTGTATATGGGGACATACTGGCTGTATATTGGGGACAAACTGGCTGTATATTGGGGACAAACTGGCTGTATATGGGGACAAACTGGCTGTATATGAGAACAAACTGGCTGTATATGGGAACAAACTGGCTGTATATGGGGACACACTGGCTGTATATGGAGACATACTGGCTGTATATTGGGGACAAACTGGCTGTATATGGGGACAAACTGGCTGTATATGGGAACAAACTGGCTGTATATGGGGACAAACTGGCTGTATATGGGAACAAACTGGCTGTATATGGGGACATACTGGCTGTATATGGGGACATACTGGCTGTATATGGGGACAAACTGGCTGTATATGGGAACAAACTGGCTTTATATGGGGACAAACTGGCTGTATATGGGAACAAACTGGCTGTATATGGGAACACACTGGCTGTATATGGGAACAAACTGGCTGTATATGGGAACAAACTGGCTGTATATGGGGACATACTGGCTGTATATGGGGACATACTGGCTGTATATGGGGACAAACTGGCTGTATATGGGGACACACTGGCTGTATATGGGGACAAACTGGCTGTATATGGGAACAAACTGGCTGTATATGGGGACAAACTGGCTGTATATGGGAACAAACTGGCTGTATATGGGGACATACTGGCTGTATATGGGGACATACTGGCTGTATATGGGGACAAACTGGCTGTATATGGGAACAAACTGGCTTTATATGGGGACAAACTGGCTGTATATGGGGACACACTGGCTGTATATGGGGACACACTGGCTGTATATGGGGACAAACTGGCTGTATATGGGGGACAAACTGGCTGCATTTGGGGACAAACTGGCTGCATTTGAGGGGACAAACTGGTGGCGTTTGGGCACAGTGGCTGCGTTTAATGGGCACAGTGGCGGCAATTGATGTTTTTTTTTTCAGTTTGTTTGCACCCCCCAAAAAATTTTGAGCACCAGCCGCCACTGCTCGCGAGTGTATGTAAAGTGAGTGTCCGTAAAGCGGGGTATGCCTGTATTGTATCCAACCAGCCTTGTACCTTTTTATTGACCATCCAGCTGTGTGTGTCTAAAACTGTAACTACTGTTATGTGGTTCCTTGTTCTTTTAAATTGAACTATATTAAAAACATTTACATTTTACTACTCCTCTTGTATGGACTTCTCACTATTATATCTACAGCACCGCAAAAATCCCTTTTCTCCCCATCTTTATTATATTATAATTTAATAATAATATAAATATAATTTTCATATATTTCAGTATATACAGTATACAGCTAAGGGTGTAGCGCTGGATAAACAAAACTGCGTATAGCTATACAGTGAATTAGTTAATGAGAAAAAGTATCAAAAAACATGAGTGAATACTACAAATAAACACTTTATAGTTCATATGTATCTGTGAAAAAATATTTGTGAAAAAATGTGAAATCTTCTCCTCTATTTAAAGATGATAAAGAGTTCTACAGAGTGCAGGTATCCGATGTAAACCATGGGGATAATACTCCAATACTTAGTAAAAGATCCCGCCACCAAGGTGAAGAGTGAAGGCTTACCAGACAGCCTGCGACCGCCCTTCTCAGGGGGGTCAAAACAGGCTCAGTAGAGTGATGTTTACTCAATGGAAAGCGGGATGATTCAGCAGGGACGCTTCATCCACGGTTGGAGAGTCTCCAGAGACGTTGATTGGACACCTGGCCAAAAGCGGAAGTAGACACACTCTTTGCAGATCAGAGTGGATGTTCCTCAGTATATGGGGTAAAATTGAAATCTTTTGAGTGCTAAGTGGCGGAGTCTGTCTGCTAGAACCATCTGATCAGTCACAGTTTTCGCATCGGGCAGCAGCTCCTGTTACCCTTTCCTCCATCACGGTGGCTCGTGAGGGACACAGGAGCTGCTGCCCGATGCGAAAACTGTGACTGATCAGATGGTTCTAGCAGACAGACTCCGCCACTTAGCACTCAAAAGATTTCAATTTTACCCCATATACTGAGGAACATCCACTCTGATCTGCAAAGAGTGTGTCTACTTCCGCTTTTGGCCAGGTGTCCAATCAACGTCTCTGGAGACTCTCCAACCATGGATGAATCATCCCGCTTTGCATTGAGTAAACATCACTCTACTGAGCCTGTTTTGACCCCCCTGAGAAGGGTGGTCGCAGGCTGTCTGGTAAGCCTTCACTCTTCACCTTGGTGGCGGGATCTTTTACTAAGTATTGGAGTATTATCCCCATGGTTTACATCGGATACCTGCACTCTGTAGAACTCTTTATCATCTTTAAATAGAGGAGAAGATTTCACATTTTTTCACAAATATTTTTTCACAGATACATATGAACTATAAAGTGTTTATTTGTAGTATTCACTCATGTTTTTTGATACTTTTTCTCATTAACTAATTCACTGTATAGCTATACGCAGTTTTGTTTATCCAGCGCTACACCTTTTTGTATATTTATTTCTGTTGTACCTTATATCAAGGTTTTTTGGTGTTTAGCAGCAGGTTTTCCTTTTGGGATCCATTCATTTATTGCACTCAAATAATTTGCACCTAGCGCAAATTTTTCTTTTGATAACCATACAGCTAAGGGTGTATTGTCTAAGAAAGGCATGAAATAGGGGCAAAATATTATGTATAATATATATTGCTCTTCATTGGGAATCTATCATTCAGTGAAACCTTGGGAAGCATTTATCATTGTGTGTTGACTCCTAAACACTCCCATTTCCAGAATGCAGTGCTTAGACAGGACAATTATCCATTGTCAAGGGTCAGGAATTATTCATGGCGAAGCAAGTTTGTGGTGGACAAATTGTACAGCTTGTAAGGATCGACACTTTCCTTGCAGGAGACTCTTCTGCTACTTACACAGAATATAAAATAATCATAATTTTATTGATATAGTGTGTTTCTCCCAGAGGCACCCAAATCACTATACATGAGCTCCTCAAGGCAGATGAGTTATTTACATAGCCGCAATGCTCAATGCATTTGTGTATGAGAAGCCAGTCTGCTTGAAACCACAATTACTTTAATGGCCTGAAACATGCTACAAAGACCACCTTAAAATGGGCTATATGCTTTATTGTGACGATATCCAGAGTCCATAGAGCTGTGTATCTTACATGGATGTTCTACAAGGGCAACTGAATCTGTTCTGAAACCTACTTCAGAGCAACACAGGGAGAAAAAAAAAAAAAAAAACTTCTTAATAATATCATTCATTATTTGTTGTAATGGGAAAAGATATTTGCTATTTTGGAGGTTCCCTGCATGTTACCTTTTAATGTACTTTTGTATGTTTTTAATTGGAAATCTCATGGATGAACAAAATGCATAAAAATATATTTTTTATTTAAATGTATAAGGGTATCTTTTAATAATGCAATGCAATTGGGATGCAACAACCAATTGGAAATGAGCTTTCCCCATCCTGGCTACATACTACCAAAAACTATATTGTGAGTTGCTGCTAATTATAACATATTGCTCTGTTTCCCGTTTTATTAAGGAATAACTGTTTATATTTCTTGATCCAAACTACTGCATCCTAAGGCAAAGCTGCTTACAATTTATACTACATAGAATACTAATACTGTCTGTGAAGCATATTACAAGCCATCCATTCAAATCTTAGCATTAAAGGGTCTGTTTTTTGAAGGGGGAAGGGCGAATGAAAATTTATTGTGTACAAATGTAATAATTCAATAATGGTGGAATGCTCAATAATTCACACTTTGTATTGCTTTGGGCTTTTGAACATTACCAGTCTATTTTCTACTTTGTTATAGCGCCCTTGTCAAGTATAGATAATCCCTCTCCTAACCCTTCCCCTTTTCTATAGATGTATTGATCTCGCGGCACAAGGAGGGGAGGATTGTCCCTCACTATTGACAGCTGCATTAACATTAATGGTCTTCCCTCCACCGTCCAGATCTGTCTCTCCAGAATGCTCCCCATAACTCTACACTGAGCAGACATAGGCGGAGTAATGAGTTAAAGCGCTGTTTCATGGGACACAGTCAGTCTTGTGGGACTTCAGTGAATCACAAAGGTCAAGGGGGAAATCTGTTCTTTGACTGCATGCTAGATAAATAGCCATAAATATATACATGCTTTTCTATCATTTCTTATTGCCTGCTCATTTAACCTCCAGCTAATGCCCAATTCCCATCAATTTTTCTCCTTTGTGCGATATTTTTCTCAACCATTCCAGTAATTGCTATGTGTATCCTTACTACTGCAAATTCTTTTTTTTTTCCTCCTTAGGCACTAAGACATTAAAACTAGATAAAGAAAATGAGCACGGGTTTGGAGTTTTTGGCTTTAGAGACCAATCCGAATTCTTGTTTAATTCATCCATAAAATGAATGGTGAAATTTGATTTGCTTGCTATTGGCAACATTTCCACTTTTGATCTCATTTTCTTTTTTTCCGGGTTTATTGCATCAGTCACTTACTGTAACATTATAAATCCTTAACCAAATCTATCTTAGTTCAGCGGAAAAAAATTGTTCTATCTGCCTAAGTATCTTAAGGGTGTATTATGTGTTTTGCATAATAGTGGAGATTAAAGCTACTTGGTTGGAAAGTACAAGTGTGACACGTCCATCAATAGAAGTTTAAACATTTCTGAGCTTGTACAATTACAATAGGAGAAGAGCAATAGGAGGTAGCAGGGAGCTCTTTTAGTTAGATAGCAATGATTTTGACACCACTGTTCAATAATTGGACAGTGTACATAGTAAGACTGATCTCAGTAGATAACCTTGCAACCTTGAAATCAGATGAACTGTGAGCTGGCTGTATTCTACATTACATTGTGTGTACGGACCTAGGACAGAAAAAAGCTGGTTCCCATTTATAGGCCTTGCCCTCTTGTTAGGTTTTTGTTGAATAGAGTATGTCTGAAGAAGAAGCTTATCTTTCAAAATCCAAGCCATTGTTACATTTTCTGGGCAAGTGACACGTGTACAACGATAAATGGACCCACAGATAAGGACCTATATACGTAAGCCATCAAGTGTTTGTATATACTGTCTGTGTGTGTGTGTGTATATATATATATATATATATATATACATATATATATATGTAGGACACGTCCCAACACCATATACTACAGTTACACAAAGCAGCAGTCCAGGAAAACATGGTATAGAAAGGCAATATCCACATTATCAGTGCTTAAGTAGATGTGGCTCTCCTGGGCGAAGCTGTATATGTACGGGATTTTGCCCCCAGGAGAGCCATTCTACTGCAGTATATCTGCGTGAGCTGGTTAAAGTCTATTTAAAGCCCCATACACACTATGATGCCTGCGTACACACGACCATTTTTTAGATTGGTTGTGAAAACCGGTCATGTGTATGCTCCATAGCAGTTTTCTCGACGAGAAAACTGCCCACAAAAAAATTAGAACCTGCTCTATTTTTTCTCGTTGTTTTTCCCGTCGTTCTTTTTCTCATTGCGAAAACCGCTCGTGTGTATGCTTTTCCGAGGGGAAAAAAACACGCATGCTCAGAATCAAGTATGAGACGGGAGCGCTCGTTCTGGTAAAACTAGCGTTTGTAATGGAGATAGCACTTTCGTCACGCTGTAAAGGACTGAAAAGCACGAGGCTGGAAAGCATGAATCGTCTCTCTCACCAAACTTTACTAACATGAGATCAGCAAAATCAGCCCAAAGGCTCCCGGCGCTATTCGAATGGAACTTCCCCTTTTTAGTGCCGCCGTAAGTGTTGTACGTCACCGTGCTTTGTTCAAGCTTTTTTTTCCTGAACGTGAGTATACAAGGCAGGCTTGAAAGGAATCACATCGAGAAAAACTTCGTTTTTTTGCATGACAGGAAAAACGGTCATGTGTACTGTACATTATTGGATTTTCTGAAGATCTTTGTCTTTAGATTTACCAAAATCATGTAGTGCAAGGGCCTGCCTGATTACATACAAATTGAAACTTTTAAGGTTTGACCTCATATTATATGGTTTTGGTAAATCTGAAGACAAAAATCTGCAGAAAATCCAATAACGTGTATAGGGCCTTAAGCCTCATACACACGGTACGATTGTTGGACGACCGAGCTTCTGATTTTTGTCAAAAGGGCGTGTGCCAGGATCTTGTCTTGCATACTAATGGTACGCAAATTGTCGTTTGACAAACACGAACGTAGTAACATGCTATGAGTGTATAAAGAAGAAGTTCATTTCTCAAGCGCCACCCTTTGGGCACCTTCTGCTAATTTCGTGTTAGTAGAAGTTTGGTGAACGTTGATTCGCGATTTTCACATCGTACAAAACAAATGCCTTTTAAAATGTGTTTGACATAAATACATGCAAAGCAGCTTCATTATTATCCCATTAAAGAAGATGAGAATTTTGACATTTCATCAATTGCCACGTCACGAATGTTAATTCTAGATTACGAACGGTAGTTTACAAGACCAAACTCTTCCCGGACGTTCCTTGATTCGGAACATGCGTGTTTGTACTTTCGACTTTTGTGTGACGGATTTGTGTACTGACCATCCGAAAATCAGACGTGGAGCCGTCGGTTGCCAAAAATTACTGTTGGCCAAAAATTGGAAAACAATTGTCTAAAGTAGCGTACTAACGGTAAGAATTTCGGACAACAGCCTGTCAAACGACAATCCCCTTCTGATTTTTGTACCGTGTGTACGAGGCTTTAGACTACAGTTCTACATTAGAGTGACAACTCTACTGTGCAATTTTTGACTGAACAACATTGTCACTTTATTACAGGAAGTGGAAATATAACAGATTCACTGGCAGGATCAACAGGTAGTAAATCTATGCTATGGGGGTACTTTTAGATCGCTTATACACGTTAACTCTATAGTAACTAAAGTAAAGCAGTTTTGGTTTTTATAATGGTAATAATATTATGCTATGATTTTCAGATTTACATTATTTAGACTGATTTAATAACATGTTTATATTTTGTGCACTATTATCTTCTTTTTTTTTTTTTTTTTTTTGAGACCTGTAGTCTCTTACTTAGGTATTCAACTTTAGAAATAAAATAGCATTAAAAAATAAAAAAAAATAAAAAAATAGACTAGCATTTGATAATCTAAATGCCGGCTTTAATTATTTGTTTTTAGCAATGAAGATATTTCATTCCATTATTTGTGTCATTGGAAGCTGTCTACATTGTGAGGCCTCGTACACACGACCGATTTTCTCGTCGTAAACAGTCAAGAAAAGTGCCGCGAGAGTTTTTTTGTCTAGAAAAACGTTCGTGTGTATGGTTTTACGACGAGAAACTTGACGAGAATCTCGACGAGAAAATAGAGAACCTGCTCTCTATTTTCTCGTCAGGATTCCAGATTTCCTCGTCGTGTTTCTCGTCGGCCTGTTTTGTGACGAGAAAATGGTTCGTGTGTATGCTTTTACGACTCTTCCAAAAGCGCGCATGCTCACAAGCAACTATGAGACGGGAGCGCATCTTCTGGTAAAACAAGCCTTCATAATGGAGAGAGCACATTCGTCACGCTCATAAATATTTCATCGTTTAAATGTTCTGCATTGAATTCTTCGTTAGAATGTTACATTAATCAAAACGAGAGACCTTCTTTTGCTGCTGATATTCACACAGAGTTCTGCCTTATTTTTAACTTTTTTCATGCTGCTCTTTATAAGATTTATGTGTATTATATCGTGCAAGTTTTTAGGAATAATTTAAATGGTTAGATTTTTCAAAATGATGTTAATTATAATTTCTCAATGTTTTGATAGCGATCTCACATTTAATTTTCTAATCTATATTTTTAAAATTTCACACCATGTTTTTGAGCTAATCAGATTTAGTTATTCTTTTGGGGGGGTGATATCTGTGCCTTTTATTGTCAGTCAAATGTATCTGCTTACTCCAAAGCTTTTTTTTTTTTATTTAAAAATACACATAGTCAAGTATGAACTTAAACAAAAAACACATTTATTCATGTTTATAAATTAAATAAAGAGAAGGCAGCGCTGGAGAAGCTGCTGCCATTTGTGCATCCCAGGGACCCCAGAGCACACACCAACCCTGTGTGGACACTAAAATTGGGAGCTTGAGAAGGCCCACATTTCAGAACACAATCTGATGCTGGCCTCCCAGAGGTCAGGAACAGCAGCAGGTGAGATATATGTCCCAAGTGTGTGGTACTACAACAGGCTGCCTTCTGTCCGACCAGTGCGACCACAATGAAGCAAGGCCATCACTTTCTCTTCTTCCTGGCAACCTTCCCTGCAGCCTTTCCTGAAGCCTTTCATGAAGCCTTTCCTGCAGCCTTTCCTGCAGCCTTCCTTCTTCGTTTAGCTGGAGGCTGGCCCACTGGAGGGGTACTCCTGTCAGGAGGAGGAGGTGGAGGTGTAGCAGAAGGGGGTGGGGCAGAAGAAGAAGGTGGAGGTGTAGCAGAAGGGGGTGGGGCAGAAGGTGGAGGTGTAGCAGAAGGGGGTGGGGCAGAAGGTGGAGGTGTAGCAGAAGGGGGTGGGGCAGAAGGTGGAGGTGTAGCAGAAGGGGGTGGGGCAGAAGGTGGAGGTGTAGCAGAAGGGGGTGGGGCAGAAGGTGGAGGGGTAGCAGAAGGGGGTGGGGCAGAAGAGGAAGGTGGAGGTGGAGGTTGAGGTTGGGTCAGTTGGGCCACCTCACATATGGCGGTATTGGGGGTAATTTGCTCCATCACCCCCTTGTTGAGCAAGGTGATGAGCAGGGGTTCGCATAGGAGGCGTTGCTCCATGCTCATCACCTTGAACTTAGCCTCCACTAGGCCGGCAATGGCCTCTTCAGGGGATGTGGGCTCCTTGAGGGTGGCATGGGCCTCTTTAATAAGGGCCATTGCTGCGTCACTGGTGGTCCTGTCCCTCCTGCCTCTTTTGTGAAGCCTGATGGGAGGCACCTGGGATCTGGTGCTTCTCCTTTGCCCTGCCACCTCCTGTCTGCCACTGGGCCCTGCCACCTCCTGGCTGCCACTGGGCCCTGCCACCTCCTGGCTGGTACTGGGCCCTGCCACCTCCTGGCTGCCACTGGGCCCTGCCACCTCCTGGCTGGTACTGGGCCCTGCCACCTCCTGGCTGCCACTGGGCCCTTCCTCCTCCTGCCTGACAGTTTCCAGACCCTCCTCCTGGCTGATTTCATCCTGTGTATGAAAAAGAAACATAGTTTAATATGTTGGTTTAATCTTTGCCTCAAACTTTGTAATCCTGATGGAAGCAATTAGAATGTAAATGCATAAATCCTTGCTTTAAATTTACCACTACATCAGCTTGACTATTTACCACACAATTAAGTGCAGAATAATGTCTACAGATCATGATTTCACTTGTGGAATACAAAATAATGTATGTTTCTCATCCTGACATATTTGGGAAACATTAATTTTATCCCACTACATTTTCAGTTAATACTATACCTGGCTCCAGATGGACAAATCAGGATCATCCAGGATGGCTGCCTCCTCTTGCTCCAGAGAAGGCTCAGGTTGGCTGCAGGGAAGTCTGGGGGGAAGAGTGGAGAGTGATGGCCTTGGCTCAATGTGGTCATCCAGGAAGGACATCCTGCTGTAGTACCACAAAACCGGGACATAAACATCATCTGCTGCTGCTCCTGACCTCTGAGAAGCCAGCACCTTAGAGCGTTCAGTCCTGTAGGTACCTCTCAAGCTCCCAATTTTAGTGTCCACTTGTTTTGCTGTGGCTGTGGGCACCTTGGTATGCACAAATGGGAGCAGCTTCTCCAGCGCTGCTTTTCTCACCCCTTTTTTTTTATGGATGGGGTTTTTCGTCTCCCACAGAGCCGGCAGCTCCCTTACCCGGTCAATAAATTCCGCCAGGAACTCTTTGTCGCTAATAAAGACATTCATATTGTATCTGCAAGTAAAATAATTTATATTTAAATAATGTGAGGCAAACAGTCTAACCTCCTTCACATCCTAGTCACCATATATATCCTCCACCAATCTCAAGACAGTATAGGCCCACAATTTTTACAAGTCTCACAAAATCACATACCTTCGTTCGCACGTCCGTCACTTGAACTCCTCTCTCCGCACACCGAACGTACTATAGTCACATGTGTGTTTGCTATATACACACCACGCATGCGTCCAAATTCGAACACGTCGCTCCGCACACGTCGCCCGCCCATGACGTTCTAACTAACATCTTTTCCCCGCCCCTTCTCTTTCAGCGCGCAGACAGATATGGCGGAGTTACAGCAGGTGTCTGATAATTCCGCAACTAGCGAGGAGACAAGCCCGGAGACCGAGGACACGTCACGATCAAGGAGGAGATTCAAGGCATCGAATATGTCTTTGGCGGAGATGGCGGAGATGGTGGACATCTTGCTCAAGGCTGATTATGATGCCAAGCATGGGCCGTATAGCAAATCAAATAGAAGGAAGGCCAAAATCCTCACTAAAGTTGTGAAGAGTCTGAGGGCGAAGTTCGGGGTGAAACGCTCAAATGAGCAGCTCAGAAAGAGGTGGTCAGACCTCAAACTGAGGGAGCCAGACCAGTTGAGGAACATAAAGAGGATGCTCGCTAAAAGTAAGTAAAATGACGACCTTTCTGCTATTAATCTTTTTAGAAACTGACTTTTTTTTTTTTTTTTTCATATTGGACTCCCTTCCAAAATGTAATATTTTGAACTAGGTTGGGCACAGTAATCGTTCGTTACGTTACCGACACTTCGTTCGGCCACTATCCGCGGTTTTGGCTTATTTAAGACCCCCAAAAGTAATTAGACATCTGCCATTTTTGATCAAGTATTGTGGCTAATTTTTAAGTCTAGATGATGTGTTTGTAAGGAGAATGAAATGCAAACTTTAATCAGTGTAAAGGAGAGGACACTCAGCAGCTGCTTCCACATCTGTACTTTGGAGCACTATAGTGTGGGCCACCAGACCCGCCTTTTTTGGGTGTCCCACACAGGTGCATCAGAGTTTATTTGTGGTGCCTCCATGTCCAAAAAATTACATCCAAATGTGAATACTAAACATATTTGGGGTCATAAATAATGCATTTTTCTTTAAATTCCGCACAAACACACACTTGTACCCCACTTCCAAACAATTTAGCCTGTTTTAAGTTTAAAAATGAGATTTTTACAGTGTGATAAATAGACATTTGGTTTTATTCTCATAGGGGAGAGAAGACTGGGAGGAGGACACTCCAGGGAGCACATGCACCCCACAACTTCCAAGCAACCCCAAACTCCCAAAGATCCACAACCGAAAGATGTGCAGGAAGTTGAGGTGGAGGAAGGAGAAGTGCAGGAAGGAGAGGTGGATGACGTTGTGGATCTGGTCACCACAACAGGTCAGTATCTGACACCACAGCTTAAGGTAAGCGAGGTAGGCCTGCAGAGTTTTATTAATTTTTTTTTATGGTTTTTAGGGGATGGAAATGTTGTGAAGGATAGCACACCGTTCTCTGCTGACAGTGCCCTCCGCCTCATCCAGCAAGTGATGGAATGTAGCACGGAACTGGACCTAATTAAACAAAGAATCCATGTGATGGAACAAACATTTAAAGACATTCTCGATGTTTTGGGGAGAATTCAATAAGCCATCCAAACACATTTGTTTTTACATGTTTGTTTTTATATTTTTACTAATTTTTTGAGTAACAAAGCAGCCAAAAATTGAATATGCACACAGTGTGTGAACATGTGCTATCTGCCATCAGGGGATATCCATGTACGTCTTTTGTGGGTGCAACCCCTTCCTCGTATCAAAAGTCGGTGAACTGAGGAAGGGGATGCACCCCCAAAACACGTCCATTGATCACCCCTGATGGCAGATAGCACATGTTGACAATAGGGATCAGGATTGTAAACTTCCTATTTGCCAAAAATTAAAAATGTGTGCATATTGAATTTTTGGCTGGGCAAGGGGTGGCAGGACCCCATATTAGGACGGGCACATAGAGACATAGTTTGTGTAACTGAATGTCTCAGATTGCTCAGAGGTATCCAATGTTGTCATTTTAGAAATGCAAGTGGTATTTTTGTATTTTCATAAGCCAAAATTTGCCGGGTTGTGGCCAGGCCAACCCCAAAGTAAAAAAAAAAAAAAAAAGTGCAGAGAGTAAAATATTTGACCACAAACAACGTGTAGCTTCTTTTTATAATACTCTCTAAGCTTATTTGGTTCTTTTGTAAGGTAACATAGTGAAATTGGTTGTTATTTACTAAAGTAAAATACACTTGCCACTACAAATGCACAAAGACAAACTAGGAGACAGGAAAGAACAAATAATTAAAGGTTTAAACAAGATTTTTATTGGGATACTTAGACATAGGCTGGCATAGGAATTGCCCCCCTACCCGTGAAATACTCCATGTATTTGTCCCGAACCACACGGGCATTTTGGGGGGGCAAGCCAAGACGGGCAGATTCCAGGCCCGGAAGGGGATTTGCAGGGGAAAGTCCAGCCTCTGGCAAAACTGAGGCCATATACGAATTAGATTTTTGGCTCAGAAAGTTGTGTAGCACACAGCAGCATAACACTACATAGTTTATTTTGTAGTCCGCCAAGTGGATGGAAGTCATAAAAAGGCGGAACCGGCTGGCCATTATGCCGAAGGCATTTTCAACGACTCTTCGGGCCCTGGCCAGCCGGTAATTGAACACACTCTTCTCTGGGGTCAGGGTCCTCTGTGGAAATGGCCTCATAAGATGCCGTCCGAGTCCGAAGGCTTCATCAGCCAAGAAAACAAAGGGGAGTCCTTCAATATTCCCTGCATCCGGTGGCAATGCAAGGTCGTCACTCTGGAGACGGAGGGCAAACTCCGTCTGGATGAAGGATCCCCCATCGGACATCCGGCCATTCTTCCCTACATCAACATAGAGGAATTCATACCGTGCTGACACCACCGCCATCAGCACAATGCTATGAAACCCCTTGTAGTTGTAGTAGTAGGACCCAGAACGGGGTGGCGGCACGATGCGGACGTGCTTCCCGTCTATGGCACCACCGCAGTTGGGGAAGTCCCACCGCGTGGCAAACTCCGATGCCACAGTCTGCCATTCCTGTGGCGTGGAAGGAAGCTGTGGAGTGAAACAAGATGAAATAATATTAGAAAAACAAAGGCATACATTACAAGCAAATTCTAAACCAAAAAATTAGAGACCAACATCAATCTAATTATACGTTTATTAAGGTGTGTAAAAAAAGTATAATGGAAGGCTCATTTATCATATTCATCACCACCTCTGATGGGCCATTACTAAATTATTTTGGGGGGGGGGAGATGTGTTTGGCCACAGGATAGCATTGCAGTGGCGGTGCGTCCAGAGTGGGCGCTGGAGCACTGTCCCCTCTCTCCTGTGCCCATCACTCAGAACAATACATAGGTTCATGCGTTGCATGAACCTATGTATTGTCTATGCCGCACACTATTCAGGTGGATGGCCTCTTGTAAAGCGACCGACATATGAATAATTGCGTCATTTAGGGGGTTAAAATTGCAGAGCAGAAACAGGTATTAAAAAAGCCTTGCAAATTACAACCTGAGGGATGTAATTGGCTTCCTCAAAGAAAAATCGGGGACGCAAGGAGGGGGCATTCCTTGTGTAAACACTGACAGGCTACTCTGGCAATCATGTTCACCAAGTCTGTTTAATGGTAACATGATTGGCTGATGCAACATGAAGGGAAGGAGAAGACATCAAGGACAGAAGAAGGATGGCGCTGACCACAAGAAGGTAAGTGCAGGGCTGGGGGGAAACTGGCTGCATTAGAGGGGACTAAATGGCTGCATTGGAGGGGACAACTGGGGGCGTTTATTAGGCAACAGAGCAAAAAAGGAGGAAGTTTATTTCCGAAATTGGGGTTGGAACCCCCCAACATTTGGAGCAACAGGCGCCCCTGCTGGAAAAGTTAGTGAGGGGAAATATTTAGGGAGGATAAAAAAGGGGCAATCTAAAGCTTCCAACATGCATGGGGACAAAGGGGACATTCTCAGCGTATTACAATCATGGTAATTAGGGAAGGATGAAAGAAATACAATACATTAGCATACATGTAATACATAAAATGTGATGTTAAGGGAGAAAACTTACCCTAATATAGTCCTCCTGCAGGACTTGTATAATAGCAGAACAGGTGTCTGGGATAATGAGGCCCAGAGCCTGGGGGGAGATGCCTGTGGTGAACTTCAAGTCCTGAAGACTTCTCCCTGTCGCCAGGTAACGCAACGTGGCGATGAGCCTCTGCTCAGCACTGATGGCTTCCCGCATAACGGTGTCCTTCCTGGTAATATAGGGGGACACCAAAGCCAACAGTTCCTGAAAAACGGGGTCAGACATCCTCAGAAAATTCCTGTAGTCCTCAGGATTATTCTCGACGATCTCCCGCAGCAGAGGCATGTGGCAGAATTGGTCCCGCTGGAGCAACCAATTCTTGGTCCATGAACTCCTCCTCACACCATTCATGGACTGGTCTTGGTCCAAAACAAGCAGACCAACACCAAGCGCACGCACAGCACGAACTCGACGGCGAGAACGTCCAGGCGACATGGCTAGGAAACGGTCGTCTAATCAGAACGTACAGAACAGAACGCACTTTAGAACAGCAAGGCCTATGAATAACGAACTGAAATTCAGAAACGAACAGGCAATAACGCACTGTAAAACAGATACGACCTGCCTAGACGCCCTGAAAGTCAAGATACGAACCCACAAGCACAAACTGAACCGCAGAAAACGATCTGAAAAGTACGAAGACTGAAAAGCGCGAATCGTCTCTTCCCAAACTTTTACTTCACACGCGGTAACACGAGATCAGCAAAAGCAGCCCAAGGGGTGGCGCCAAGAAAAAAGATCTTCCCCTTTATAGTGCCGTCGTACGTGCTGGACGTGAGCGCAGAGAACCACGAGGAAATTGGAAAATGACAGTGTGTACGCATAGAAAGCTTGACGAGAAAATCGACAAGCTTAACAAGAATCTCGTCGAAAAAAACGACGTGTTTTTTACGACGAGAAAATCGGTCGTGTGTACGAGGCCTAAGGCTTGCTTTTTCTCCATCTGGTCGTTATCATATTATGCAATGTGACTGGCAGCGTTATATCAGATGTGGCTTTTTCAGAAGCACAGTAATAACACACAGAATATTTACTGTGTATTCCGAAAAAGGTCACTACTCAGATCCACGGAACCCTAGGCTTCTTCTTGCCTCCTTTCCATATACACGTCTGATGGGTGTGATAGATGCTAAGGGCCATAAAAGCTAAGTGCCTCTGCGGGCTCCTTCATAAAGATCCACCTACAAGCCACCTGAGGATTGCATTTATAGAGCGACCACCTGCAGACTCAAATCATCTCTATCTTCCAGTTCATAATCTGTCCACTGCATGAAAGCGAGCAATTAATAACTGTCCTCATAAGGGGCAATGAGGTCATTCTCAAAGCTCAGGAACCTGGTGTGTGATTAATTCTGATACATAGGGCTGCCTGCTTCGATGTGCTGACAGTGTTATATCACTAGGTACTTCATCACCAAGGCTAGGTCAGACTTTCTCAGCATTAATGTAAAATGTACTCTTTTGTAACAGCTAATATTTACCAAGTACCTCCTGGAGTGCATCGCTTTATCTCAGCTGACCCCTAAAGGGAGAACATTTATTGTCCGTCTCTGAAATGTGTAACAACATTGCTTAAAAACTCATATGTTCAATTACCTTACGTCTATTCCATTTCTTTAGTATAAGATTTAGTGGCTACAAATTTAATTGAGCATTAACAGTCTTTAACTTAACCTACTAACACGTAGCCTGGGTTCACACTAGATGCGGTGGGAATTCACAGCGGATTCGGCACCACATCTAAATCGCAACCCGTCTATGTAAACCGATTGCGGAGTATATAATAAAGTAGTTGTTAACCCACTAGAAGAACTTTATATAATTCTCCTTGTCTCCTACCCGATAGGTGCTCCTGTGTCTGTTACATTGTTACATAGTAGATGAGGTTGAAAAAAGACCATCAAGTCCAACCTATGTGTGTGATTATATGTCAGTATTACCTTGTATATCCCTGTATGTTGTGGTCGTTCAGGTGCTTATCTAATAGTTTTTTTGAACCTATCTATGCTCCCTGCTGAGAACACCACCTGTGGAAGTGAATTCCACATCTTTGCCGCTCTTACAGTAAAGAACCCTCTACGTAGTTTAAGGTTAAACCTCTTTTCTTCAAATTTTAATGAGTGGCCACGTGTCTCGTTAACCACTTCAGCCCCGGAAGAATTTACCCCCTTCCTTACCAGAGCACTTTTTTTGCGATTCGGCACTGCGTCGCTTTAACTGACAATTGCGCGGTCGTGCGATGTGGCTCCCAAACAAATTTGACGTCCTTTTTTCCCACAAATAGAGCTTTCTTTTGGTGGTATTTTATCACCTCTGCGGTTTTTATTTTTTGCGCTATAAACAAAAATAGAGCGACAATTTTGAAAAAAATTCAATATTTTTTACTTTTTGCTATAATAAATATCCCCAAAAAATCTATAAAAAAACATACTTTTTCCACAGTTTAGGCCGATTCGTACTCTTCTACATATTTTTGCGCAACAGTTATAGCGTCTACAAAACTGGGGATAGATTTATTGCATTTTTATTTAATTTTTTTACTAGTAATGGCGGCGATCTGCGATTTTTATTGTGACTGTGACATTGTGACGGAAATATCGGACACTTTTGACACACTTTTGGGACCATTCACATTTATACAGCGATTAGTGCTATAAAACTGCACTGATTACTGTGTAAATGTGACTGGCAGGGAAGGGGTTAACACTAGGGGCGCTGAAGGGGTTAAACATGTTCCCTAGTGAGTGATTCTAACTGTAGGGGGAGGAGACTCACAAGGTGAGGAGACCGATCTGTGTTCCTCTGTACTGGGAACACACATTGGTCTCCTCACCTCTGACAGGAGGTGGATCTGTGTGTTTACACACACAGATCTCCACAGTCCTGCCGTGATTGTGGGCAACCGCAGGTGCCCGGCGGACATCGCGGCCACTGGGCACGGGCACTGGGTCCCGAGCGATGCCGTGGGCGCGCACGCCCCCTAGGCGGCCGGGTAGCCCAGGACGTCATGTGACGCCCATCTGTGGGCGTCATATTACTATGGGCGGGTAGGAAAGTGGTTAAACTCCCTTCCACAAAAAAGTTTTATCCCTATTGTGGGGTCACCAGTACGGTATTTGTAAATTGAAATCATATCCCCTCTCAAGCGTCTGTTCTCCAGAGAGAATAAGTTCAGTGCTCGTAACCTTTCTTCATAACTAATATCCTCCAGACCCTTTAGTAGCTTTGTTGCCCTTCTTTGTACTCGCTCCATTTCCAGTACATCCTTCCTGAGGACTGGTGCCCAGAACTGGACAGCATACTCTAGGTGCAGCCGGACCAGAGTCTTGT
Organism: Rana muscosa; assembly: GCA_029206835.1. Lineage (NCBI taxonomy): Eukaryota > Metazoa > Chordata > Amphibia > Anura > Ranidae > Rana > Rana muscosa. Next base: position 270,983,449 of record CM055119.1, read on the forward strand.
AGAGCGGGAGAATTATTGTTTTATCTCTGGAGTTGATCTCCTTTTTAATGCATGCCAATATTCTGTTTGCTTTGTTAGCAGCAGCTTGGCATTGCATGCCATTGCTGGGCCTATCATCTACTAGAACCCCCAGGTCCTTTTCCATCCTAGATTCCCCCAGAGGTTCTCAGGACAGCGTTTTATAAAAGCTCAAGGTAGATATTAAAAACACACATTGCACTTATATAAGCATTAACAATAATTCCGTTTATCTTTAAATGCAACTGTTGTATGTACCTAAATTTGACTAGATATTAGCCCCGCAGTACTCAGTACTCAGACTGAGAAAGTACAAATAAAAGCCAAATAGTTTTTGCTGCATGCTTATTTGCTAACAAGGAATATGCTTATAAGGGGAGAAATCATAGAAACTACCTCATCAGTCTACTGCTGCCCCATCACTTTCACTCTGGAAAGAATGGATTAAAGCAGGCTTCGACAAACCCTGGGCGCCAGGTCGCCACTGCGACTAGAATTAGCGACCTGGCGCGGCACAGCTGGGGTATCCTGTGTCTCCGTGCAAGCCCCCCCCCCCCCGCCGCGCGATCGCAATGGGCCGACAATTGAGGCCGCGGCTTTGCGGCCTTCTGCAGGCCTATGCCTCCTTCTGTGATCTGGCGCCATCTTGTGGTGGCCGTTGTATGACAAGACAACCAGCAATGCTAATTGGGCTTCCCCTGTCTGTTTTCACTGCCATCTCCTTCCCTCTAATTAGAACCCCCAAACATTATATATATTTTTTATTCTAATACCCTAGAGAATAAAATGGCGGTTGATGCAATACTTTCTATTACACTGTATTGGCGCAGCGGTCTTACAAGCGCACTTTTTTGGGAAAAAATACACTTTTTTTAATTAAAAAATAAGACACCAGTAAAGTTAGCCCAATTTTTTTTTATATTGTGAAAGATAATGTTACGCCGAGTAAATTGATACCCAACATGTCACGCTTCAAAATTGCGTCCGCTCGTGGAATGGCGACTAACTTTTACCCTTTAAAATCTCCATAGGCGACGTTTAAAAAATTCTACAGGTTGCATGTTTTGAGTTACAGAGGAGGTCTAGGGCTAGAATTATTGCTCTCGCTCTACCAATCGCGGCGATTCCTCACATGTGTGGTTTGAACACCGCTTTCATATGCGGGTGCTACTCACGTATGCGTTCGCTTCTGCGCGCGAGCTTGGCGGGACGGGGCGCGTTCCTGGCTCCTAACTTTTTTAGCTGGCTCCTAGATTCCAAGCAAATTTGTCAAGCCCTGTATTAAAGGGTACTCTAAGGGAACCCTGGAGTCTTGTTATCTATAAATTTTATATCCCATAGTATATGATATGATATGATATGGTGATATGACTATAGGTGATCTGAATATTAAACTGGCAGCTTCTACACCCTAAAGTACTTTCATGGTCACTGTGGTGAAAGTGCCACACCACAATAGTCCAGATACAAATTTATTCCAGATACTGTACAAATTTATTCCAAAGACAAAGCCAACTCGTTTAGGGGAAGGCCACCCCCTTCATCATGGCTGAAATATAACAGATTAAAAAAGAAATGATACGTATCACAATCAGAAACTCTGGAGGGCTTTTTAAAATTAGTGAGATGATGGATTGTGGTGGTAAAATGAAGAAAGTTGCACTCTTATGTTATCTTTAGGAAATTATCGTATTAGAGAGTAGCAATATAGTGGTAACAATTAAATATTTTAAAATATTTAAAGTAGGGATGTTACTGATTAAAATCTTCGTGTTCGATTAATCGATTTTTTTTTAATCGATTAATCGACTAATTTCGATTAATTTTAACGCACATACAGATCCAACTACTTTTAGCTGATCTCCTTGCAGGCCAATTCCCAGTGCAGCTCCCAACCACTGGAAAAAGGGATAGCAGGATACAAAAAACACACAAAGGCAGCGCTCGATGGGAATAGCATTAACACTTTTATAGTCTTCATGTAGGTAACAAAATAAATATTGCACTGGAGATAAAATCGATGTAGCTACATAAACTGTAAAAATGGTGAGAGTAATACCAAATGGTAGCAAAAGCAGTCATAAAAACATGTAGCTAAGTATGATACTGGTATAAAAATGTGTACAACGATACTACTGCTGAATCCAGATGAGGAGGGGTTAACATCAGTCCGTCGGCATGTAGATGTCCCGTGAAGGGAACTATCACAACTCCCAGTGGATGGCTGTAGAATCCCAGGTTGATAGAGGGAAGTGATAGAGGGAAGTGTAACAGCCCTTGCGTGTGGCAGATAGTAAGGTCCCGCCAGCATGCAGATATGAAGGCACAGCAAAGGAGCCCTTCAGATGGACACGGCAAGCCCCGCAGGTGTCTGTGACGTCACCGGATCTCCGACGGAACTCCCTGAAGACCCGGAAGCCGGCGGAGAGGTGAGTACCGATCAAAAAAAATTTTGATCGATCAAAAAGATTAATCGATTAATCAAGAAATTAATAGTTAATTTCCACAGCCCTAATTTAAAGCGGTAGTAAACCACGGCTGCTGCAAAAATAAGAAAAAACACCTGCAAGGCAATGGCATACGATGTATGCTAGGACATTATGAAATATGCACCTTGGAACAAAGCCCTCCAGCGTGTCACCGCTGAGAGGGCTGACCTCTTCCCCCGGTCTTTCTTCTGGGTTTGCGTGCTCCGGCTATGTGAATGCACGCCAGAGCCCCCGGTTTCGGCATGAAGTTCAAGGTATGCCGAATCTTCAGAGCACATGCGTCGGTGACGTAACTGGCTGCATGTAGGGTGAGTATCTCCTAAACAGTACAAGTTTAGGAGATATTAATTTTACCTACAGGTAAGCTTAATTATAGGCTGACCTGTAGATAAAAATGACCAAGCAGGGTTTACTACCGCTTTAAAGCGATTGTAAAGTCTCCTTTTTCTTTCTATAAAAATAACAAACATGTTATACTTACCTCCTCTGTTGCACAGAGCAGCCCAGGTCCTCCTCTTCTCAGGTCCCTCGTCGGCGCTCCTGGCCCCTCCCTCCTATTGAGTGCCCCCACAGCAAAACAGCTTGCTATGGGGGCACCCGAGCCAAACTGCAGCTCCGTGTGTCCATTCAGACAAGGAGCTGAGGTTCGGCCCGCCCCCTCGCTCTCCTGATTGGCTAACTTACTTTTATTGATAGCAGCGGGAGCCAATAGCGCTGCTGCTGTGTCTCAGCCAATCAGGAGGGAGAGTCCCAAATGATCAAGACACTTGTAGACATCGCTGGATGGAGATAGGGCTCAGGTAAGTATTATGGGGGCTTCACACACTTTTTATCTTAATGCATAGTAAACCTTCTGATTTTACAACACATTTAAGGTTTAAGAATGATAACAATTAACATGATATGACAGGAAGTTTATAAAAAAACAGTATGTTATTTTATATATTTTTTATCATATCAATTTAATTGTGACTTTTATTTAATTTCATACATCATTAATTATATTTCATACACCATATAGTAACTAAAAACATTGTTTCTGCTGACAATGCTAGTTATTTTTTATTATATTCCATACATTATTTATTACATTACTTGCGCTTTCACTGTTAAAGCGGAGGTCCACACAAAAATGGAACCTCCGCTTTTCGGAACCCTCCCCCCCTCCGGTGGCACCTTTCAGGGGGGTGCACATATCTGTAAATACAGGTATTTGCACGCACTTCCGGGCATAGACCGGGGGTCTACGTCACTTCTCGCCCCCCCCCCCCCCCCCCGCTGTCTTCTGGGAAACACACTGGTCCCAGAACACAGCGGGGGCCAGTTGGGACGCGCAGCGCGACTCGCGCATGCGCAGTAGGGAACCGGGAAGTGAAGCCGCACAATGCTTCACATCCTGATTCCCTCACCGAGGATGGCGGCGGGGGCAGCCGAGAGACGAGTGATTGATTGACTTCGGCTGTTCGACATCGCGGGCACCCTGGACAGGTCCATTTATTAAAAGTCAGCAGCTGCAGTATTTGTAGCTTCTGGCTTTTAATATTTTTTTTTTAGGAGGAACTCCACTTTAACATAATCTTTATAAATAATATTTCATTGTTATCCCCGATATTGCTACTCTCACTAATTTTAAAATGCCCTCCAGGGTTTCTGATCCTGATACTTTATCATTGTTGTTTTATTTTTATCTGTTATGTTATTGCTCAGCCCTGATGAAGAAGGCAGCGCTTAGCCCCCATGTTGGCTTCTGTTAACTATTTGCCTTTGGGATAAACGTTGGGACTCAAATATAACAATATGGTGCTTCAATTTCCGACTCGTTTATCTTAATCTCAGACGGGGGCAGGGAGGTGAAAAAAAAAAAGTCAGGTCCCTAGGCTGACTGTGCTTTGTGGTAGGACTGTGTAAATCTCAGGTCTGGAAGGACACAAACACAAAAGCTTTGGCAGGTTATACAAATTCCATTTATGTATTGCAACTTTGTATTTTTCTGTTTGCCTGGAGTACAGTTTTAAATAGAACGTTAAAATAAAGCGTTTGTGCAGCAAATTACAAATATAGCTTATTGCAGTGTACTACACTACATGTATTCAAAACCGTATTTGTCAATGCATTTTCTATTTATGTGAGAGACTAAGTAGTATTTAAAGTGATATTAAACCAAAAGTAAACATTATATTACAGTTTACTGAAGCCTCGTACACACGCCGAGAATCTCGTCAGGAAAAAACACGTCGTTTTTCCTGACGAGATTCTTGACAAGAATCTTGTCCCGGCCGAATGTACACACGTACGATTCAAAAGAACCGCCGTTCTTTTGAATGGAACGAACGCGGTGACTTCACAGACTACGAAGAGCGTGCGCTCGTCACATTCAATGCCGCCGCCATCTTGCTACACCTTACCTATGCCTAGGAAGCTACCGCTCATGCGTCAAAGTCATTTCGAGCATGCGCGGGTTTCCACGGCGACAGGTAAGCGTACACACTCTCAGGTTTCTCGTCGGGAAACAGGCCGACGAGAATCTCGACGAGAAAATAGAGAGCAGGTTCTCTATTTTTCTTGTCGAGTTTCTGGCCAGTTTTCTTGACGAGAAACCTGAAAGCTTCGTACACACGGCCGGTTTTCTCGGCAAGAAAGCTCTCCCGGCAGTTTTCTTGTCGTTTCTTGACGAGAAAACCAGACGTGTGTAAGAGGCTTAATTCTTAGATGTGGAAGCTGCATTTGTTTTTTTGGTTTTTTTTTATGCCGCGTACACACGATCGGAAATTCCGACAAGAAAAGTCCGATGTGAGATTTTGGTCGGAAATTCCGTTCATGTGTAGGCTCCATTGGACTTTTGCTGTCGGAATTTCCGCCAACAAAAGATTGAGAGCAGGTTCTCGATTTTTCCGACGGAAAAAATTCCAATTGGAAATTCCGACCATCTGTAGCAATTCCGACGCGCAAAATTCCGACGCATGCTCGGAAGCATTCAACTTAATTTTCTCGGCTCGTCGTAGTGTTGTACATCACCACGTTCTTGACGGTCGAAAGTTCAGAGAACTTTTGTGTGACCGTGTGTATGCAAGCCAAGCTTGAGCAGAATTCCGTCGGAAAAACCATCCAAGGTTTTTCCGATGGAAATTCCAATCGTGTGTACGCGGCATTAGACTTTATTTATTTTATTTTCACCAGATGATCCTGCCATTAAGTCATGTGTTTTTCAACAGACCAAGCTGTCCTACAGATGTAGCAGTTAGAAGGTTGAGACAAACCATTTACCACTGACAAGGGTGCTTACAATGGTCAGCTTTTATTTACTTATGTAGCGGCCTCACCCTCACCCCCTTCTTTATCAGTTATTCTGGCTCTGGTCTAGGGGTATCTTGGAGGGGAGAGCGAGGTGCACCACGGCCCATGTCCTCTCGAATACAGCGTGTAGAGGTGAAGGCCAGTATCTAGTTGTATTCGGGCTGTGTATACGCTTAGAGCCAAGTCTGTTCTGCTGATAACCCCCTTTGCTCCCAGTAATTGGAGTACCACACACTGAAAAGGTCCAACACTTATTTATTCCATAACGGCAAACAAATAGTCCTTTGCGAGCAGACAGTTTGAGACCCATAGAACAGTTCAGTTATGGTGGGGAGTAGGTCAAGGCACAATCCTCAAAGAAAACTAAACCGTTGAGATTTCACCAACGGTTGCTAAGCACAGTGGCTGTTAGATGGAATTTTTGGCTTCAGAGTCTCTTCCAGCGACTCTAGTGAACAGGAACTGGAGTTACCTTCACTACGTTGCAGCCCCTCTCAGGGGGAAGACATCCCTCCAAGGGAGTTACCAGAGGCCCCGCCGTCACCGGGTTAATGCTGTACCGGACTATCCGGAAGGGTTACACTCCCCGGCCTCCTCGCCTCAGATACGGGTCCCAACACCTTATGGCCCCTCGGACTCCTCCACCCTCGCGGAACCCAGTCGAAGTTACTGGGCCCCAGGCTCCGGCAGTAGTACCTCACCCCAGGCTTAAGGTGCCTGGGATGGACTCCATCTCTCGCTCCGGCCAGGTCAAGGGCACCTGGGCCCGGAACTCCGGAACGCCAGCACCCAGGCTGAAGGTGCCTGGGTGCGGCCGCGTCCTCCAACTCTGAACCCCAAGGTCAGGGTGTCCGCCCCTTTTATCTCCTCTCCCCCTGCGTCACAGCGAGTTCCCCGCCGCACCAGCGCCAGGAAAGGACAAAAAAGGAGCAGTCTTGCGGTGCGGGTTCAACTCCAGCCCAGGGCGACAACGCCACCAGCAGGCCACAGGGAACCCCGCACCACCAGAGCCCTCCAAGAACCACAAAAAGGGATTCTCAGATTCCCCAACAATCAGTACATCTGGGTTAAATAACCCAGATGCTCCCCCCCCCCAATTTAAATACCCGCTACACTTATGTGAAACTTTTAACCCAAAAGGAAAAAAACTGTTTGCTGTAACTGCTTATAAAGTGCTAGATGGAGTTTTGCTTCAATATATTAGTGTATTTAATCCTGCTACAGGAGGTGTGCTACTAGCCAGATCACCAGGTGAAAACAGAGGGGGAAAACCATAAAAAGAAAATGAATGCAGCCACCAAATCTAATCTGCAATATATTACATTTTGGGTTTTGGGTTTAATACCACTTTAAGCTCTTGTACAGTTCTGCTTTCAGACTGTTTAGTTAGAAAATGTAATCGAAGTGTAAAAAAAATAAAATAATGGAATGTAGACAGATTTATTTATTGATTGCAAAATACATAAATGAATAAAAATGAAAACAATTACTCAACCTTGAAGAATTGTCAGAAAAATACGAATATAGAACGGTCAGCAATGTTGTGGTTCTGTGAACTTGCAGATCCTGGATTCAGTTCCCATATACAACCGACTGAACAACCACCTTGCCGAGAATAGCCTTCTTGATCCCCTTCAGTCTGGATTTTATCCTCAACACTCCACACAAACTGCTCTCCTAAAACTAACAAACGATCTACTAAAGGCCAAAACCAATGGACACCATTCTGTACTCCTACTCCTGGTCTGGACCTTTCTGATGCCTTCGATATGGTTGACCACCCCCTCCACCTCAAAAAACTCCACGCCTTTGGTCTCTGTGACTGTACTCTTCGCCGGTTCTCTGCCTACTTATCCAACCACACCTTTAGCGTTACTCACAATTCCACTTTCTCCTCTTCTCTTCCTTTCTTTGGTGGGGTCCCTCAGGTTCTGTTCTTGGACCTCCTATTTTCAATCTACACCTCCTCCCTGGGCCTCCCATGGTTTCCAATACCATCTCTACGCTGATGACACTCAAATCTATTTCTCTACCACTCAGCTCGCTCCTTCATACTCCTCACGTATCACTAATTTACTATCCAATATATCAGTCTGGATGTCACACCACTTCCTCAAACTTAATCTATCCAAAACCGAACTTATCATTTTTCCTCCCCCTCGTACCTCTTCCCCTGATCTTTTTGTCAAAATCGATGGCACAACTATAAGCCCATCTCTGCATGCCAAGGTGTAATCCTAGACTCTGAACTCTCATTTAATCTCCACGTCCAATCACTGTCCAAGTCTTGCCGCCTTAACCTCCGCAACATCTCCAAAATATACCCCTTTCTAACCAATGACACAACAAAGCTCTTAATTCACTCCCTGGTCATCTTTCGCCTTGACTACTGCAACTCCCTCCTCATTGGCTTACCCCTATAAAGTCTATCCCTCCTTCAATCCATCATGAATGCTGCTGCCAGACTCATCCACCTTACCAATCGCTCTGTCTCTGCTACTCCGCTCTGTCAATCCCTTCACTGGCTTCCACTCAACCAACAAATTAAATTCAAAATACTAACAACTACCTACAAAGCCATCCACAACTCTGCCCCCCAACTACATCACTGACCTAGTCTCAAAATGCCAATCTAATCGCTCTCCTCGTTCTTCTCAAGACCACCTGCTCTCTAGCTCCCTTGTCACCTCCTCCCATGCTCACCTCCAGGACTTTTCCAGAGCCTCTTCAATCCTGTGAAACTCCTTACCCCAATCTGTCCTATTATCTCCGTCTTTTTTAGCTTTTAGACGATCCCTGAAAACCCTCCTCTTCAGAGTAGCCTATCCTACCCACACCTAACAACTTTATTTTAATTTTCTCCATCTGATCATCCCCCACAACTGCTACCTTTTGTTTCACTTGACCCTGATGTAACAGGTGGGCCCGTGGAACCCAGAAGTTCTTAGAAAGTATGAGCCACGAAATAATGGACATTGAGAATATGTCTTGGATTGCTTTAAAATTGGTCTGTAATATTAATCCACCATATTCCCCAGGATATCTGTAAATAACTATTTACTGTTTGTTGATCCTGAACTCAACAGGTTAATTGAGAGATGCTGATTTCTTCAACTCCAATCACCTGGATGCCTGTGTAATGTTAATGAATCCCAACTATTCTAAAGATCTTTTCATTGTGGGGTGTGATAGTTAACTCTGTAATTGTGGGTATTGTAAATTAGCAGACAGACAGTCTGGGGAACATAAAGGTCATGCATAGTCATTTAAGCTGAAAAGGGATTAGCTAATGAACTCACCTGTTGTCTGCTAAGAGATGTCAGAATGTGTATTGGAAGCTCATTATGTGACCATTGTGTGATGTTGTGGGTGGAGTTGTTCATTTGGACTACAGTATTCGTTTAGTGTATATAAAAGCATGTTCTTTTCTCAATAAAGTGTCAGACCAGTTGGAAACCTCAGAGAGCGTTTGTCTCGTATTTCTGGGAGATCTATTCCTATGGGTCTGGGTCGCCTGACTGTGGAGTGTCTGGTAGCTGGCGTGTGTTCGAGAATGGAATATCCTAAACGACGTTAACCCCTGTCATTACACGTCCCTTCTAGATTGTAAGCTCTAACGAGCAGGGCCCTCTGATCCCTCCTGTATCGAATTGTATTGTAACTGTACTGTTTGCCCCCATGTTGTAAAGCGCAGCGCAAACTGTTGGAGCTAAATAAATCCTGTATAAAATGTCACATTTGTTTTCATAAATAGGGGGAAAAAAGTGCTGGGCAGAGGAGGGCTCAGTCACATGACCTGTCAAAGTCATGTTAACGCTCTCTCCTCCTATCATGGTGTTCTCACTGCAACATTATGCAAAGAATGCTCCATAGGACACTGCAGGCTTCATGTCACAGTTTGCATTTTATAAATTGCTCTTAAAATGCAGGCACAATATAAACACTGCGATATGTAACAGAGAACAGATAATGATATCTACTCTCCATTTATAAAAGGCTGCCTTATTCAAGATCAGGGACACAGAAGTATTAAAACTATTCTTTCAGCATGAGAAACGGGCAACTAGCATTTTCAGAATCAGAGATCACCAATAGAAGCTATATATTTCTCCCAGTATGGCTTTCTTTTATTCCAAAAACATTTTGGTAGCTTAATTGTTAAACCTGTATATTAACATACACTATATTGTCAAAAGTATTGGGGCGCCTGCCTTTACATGCACATGAACTTTAATGGCATCCCAGTCTTAGTCCGGAGGGTTCAATACTGAGTTGGCCCACCCTTTGCAGCTATAACAGCCTCAACTCTTCTGGGTGGGCTGTCCACAAGGTGTAGGAGTGTGTCTATGGGAATGTTTGACCATTCTTCCAGAAGCGCATTTGTGAGTTCAGGTACTGATGTGGATGAGAAGGCCTGGTTTGCGGTCTCCGCTCTAATTCATCCAAAAGGTGTGCTATCAGGTTGAGGTCAGGACTCTGTGCAGGCCAGTCAAGTTCCTCCACTCCAAACTCGCTAATCCATGTCTTTATGGACCTTGCTTTGTGCACTGGTGTGCAGTCGTGTTGGAACAGGAAAGGGTCATCCCCAAACTGTTCCCACAAAGTTGGGAGCATGAAATTGTCCAAAATTTCTTAGTATGCTGATGACTTAAAAGTTCCCTTGACTGTAACTAAGGGGCCAAGCCCAACCCCTGAAAAACAACCCCACACCATAATCCCCCCTCCACCAAATGATTTGGACCACAAATCAAGGTCCATAAAGACATGGGGGAGTGAGTTTGCGGTGGAGGAACTTGACTGGCCTGCACAGAGTCCTGACCTCAACCGGATAGAACACTGTTGGGGTGAATCAGAGCGGAGACTGCAAGCCAGGCCTTCCCGTCCACATCAGTGCCTGACCTCACAAATGCGCTTCTGCAAGAATGGTCAAACATTCCCATAGACACACTCCTAGACCTTGTGGACAGCCTTCCAAGAAAAGTTGAAGTTGTTATAGCTGCAAAGGGTGGGCCAACTCAATAATGAGCCCTGCGGACTAAGACTGGGATGCCATTAAAGTTCATGTGGCTGTATAAAAGCAGGTGTCCCAATACTTTTGACAATATAGTTTAGGTAAGTATGTCCAGTCTTATTTTATAGGTTTGGCTTACTTTTGGAGTTTTTCTATTAGGTTAGGATCACATAACCTCTACTTATGGTACTTGTATACTCAGTCTGAATTCTCCTGACCGCTAACAGGTTTACTTTAAGCAAGCTCTTAGTAGGATTTAGCAAGCTTTGAGTACAGTGGAACCTTGGATTAAGAGCATTCTCCTGGAACAGATTATGCTCGTAATCCAAAGTACTCGCATATCAAAGCGAGTTTCCCCATTGAAGTCAATGGAAACTAAAATAATTTGTTCCGCATTGACTTCAATGGTATGCAATACCGCATGCGGCCAGAGGCCGGGGGGTGCCGGAGAGCCTCGGAAACGCCCGGAAAGGCCCGAGGACAGTTCGGCTGACCTTGGCAAACCTCGGAAAGACTTTGTTCACGAGCCTTTCCGAGGTTTGCCGGGTCAGCCAAACTATCCTCCAGGCTTTCCGGCCGTTTCCGAACACCGCCGATCGGCACCATTCGGCTCTGGCGCCCCCCCCACCTCAGGCCAAACGCGGTACTGCACCCGCTTTGGCCTGAATCCTGCTCGTTTTGCGAGACGACACTCGCAAACCAAGTTAGGATTTTTGCAAACACAGTGCTCGTATTGCGAAATGCTCGTTAACCGCGTTACTCGCAATCTGAGGTTCCACTGTATAGCTAGAAATGTAGCTATTTAATAAAACTGGCGCAACCAATTATGTTTCATATTTTAGTCCAACAGTTAATCTGATTGGTTGCCATGGATGACGACTCCCCTTTTGGTCCAGTTATTATAAATGAAGCTCAAAAATGTGTATTTTATTCAATAATATACTAAGGAACCTTTAAAACAAAACCTCAGCGTAACTGGAATCATTTGTTCTACAACGCATCTTCTCTTAACAGGCCAGTGTTATTAAATTCATAAGAATTTTTGTAACAGCCTTTAGGTAAAACAATTCATGGAGGCTTTGCTTCATGTATAACACTGTATATATTACAATATATCCTTTCTTCCCCACAGTAAATAGGTATTTACACCCTTTATTTAATCAAGCCCTAATGTGTAAACAGTTTAGCCTCAGGTGTGTAGGAAAGACGCTGTGGATATTAGTTTGGAGGACACAGCACATTATTTTATTACACGATTCTTTCATGAGTAATTTAATTTGCATTTGGCGTTAAACTTCTGCGCTCCCACATTAATTCATAGGACCCAACTGACCTGCCTCTCCTAAATGGCAAAACTTCTAACTATATTAAGTCAAATCCACTTGGAATGGTTAACAGGAGTGCAATTTGCATGGTACAAACCTGTACCAGTATTTGTGAGCGCTCTGGTTAATGGATCTGACCATGTGTGAGGTTTTCTCTTGAAATTTTTCAATTTCAAGTAAAAGTTTAACACATGCATTTATATGAATATCTTGTGATAACTCTTGCGCTATCTTCACTTTTGATTATATTTTAAACAGTTGCTGTCTCACACTGCTGTGGATTTCACACCCCAAAAAAACACATGAGTATACATGTAACTAAGTGCAGCACTACACACCAAAAACTTCAAACAACCAATATTTTTCCCTTAAATATAATCAATATATTATTGAATAAATATATTCTTATTTTAAAAGGAGTTGTTCTAATGTTCCTTCATTGTTTCGTTCTCTTAACGCCAAAAAAAAAAAAAAGTGTTATTATAAATTTTTATATTATATTATAATATAAATTATTATAAATGTATATATTAATATAAATTACTATTATAAATATTAGCCCCCGGACAGGAAAATGTATTTATATCCTTTTCATGTGATTATCCATAAATTAACACCAAGTCACTCCTTCCATCACCATGTGGGTGGTTACTTTTTTTTTTTTTTTGTGTGTGTGTGTGTGTGTCAAGTGAACAAAAGCAACACATCAGTGGAATATATATATAATATATTTATATATAAATGAGAATATATTTATTTGTAAATATTAATTATTTATAAGGGGATAACATCGGCTGTTTGAAGCTGTAAGTTATGTAGCACTGCATGTATTTATATATGTATATTCACATGCATTTATTTGTGCACCTTAACAGACCAGAAGGCACAAAAGCAGTATGACTGTATTGAGTTAGAAAATACACTAAATGTGTCGGCTGACAATGTTGTGTGACAGATTGGCTGTAGAGAACTGCAAATAATTTGTCAGGTAAACCTGTGAAAATATATGCAATAAACGTTCTCACTTTAAAATAAAGTATATCATGATATTTATTCCAAATCAGATTTTTTTTTATTTTCTTTATATGAGTATTTATATATATATATATATATATATATATATATATATATATATATATATAACACGCACCCTAACTTAAGGCCTCATGCCCACGGACGTTTTTACAGCCGCGTTTTTGAGCGTTTTTTACAGCTTAAAAACGGCTGTCCATGTTATTGTATACATTTTTCGACCGTATTTTTTTCTAAAAAAAAAAACAAAAAACAAAACGCCGGAGTTTAAAAATGCAATCGCTGCGGTTTTGTGCAGTTTCGCGTGTTTTTGCACGTTTTTTAACGCTTCGCGTTTTTTTATGCCTAACGCCGACGCTGCGGAATGTACTGGTCCTGGTTTTTTTTACAGCTTAAAACCGCCTATGCTATTTGCAGCTCAGAAACGCCTAGGCGGGCATGAAGCTATAGACTAACATGGACAGGCGTTTTTAACCACTTCAATACAGGGCTTTTTGTACCACTTCAATATCGGGCCTATTCTAGCACTTCTCTCCTACATGTACAAATCATCATTCTTTTGCTAGAAAATTACTCAGAACCCCCAAACATTATATATGTTTTTTTAGCAGACACCCTAGGGAATAAAATGACGGTCATTGCAACATTTTTTCTTGCACGATATTTGCGCAATAATTTTTTAAACGCCTTTTTTTAAAAAAAATGGTTTCATGAATTAAAAAATAACAAAACAGTAAAGTTAGCCCAATTTTTGGGGAAAATATGAAAGATGATGTTACGCCGAGTAAATAGATACCTAACATGTCACGCTTTAAAATTGCGCACACTCATGGAATGGCGCCAAACTTTGGTACTTAAAAATCTCCATAGGCGACGCTTTAATTTTTTTTACAGGTTACCAGGTTAGAATTACAGAGGAGGTCTAGTGCTAGAATTGTTGCACGCGCTCTAACGCACGCGGCGATACCTCACATGCGTGGTTTGAACGGCGTTTACATATGTGGATGACTTACGTGTGCATTCGCTTCTGATCGCGAGCTACCGGGGACAGGGGCGTTTTAATTTTTTTTTATTATTATTTTATTTATTTTTACTTATTTATTTATTTTTTTACAATTATTTTACTTCTTTTTTTTTTTTTGATCACTTTTATTCCTATTACAAGGAATGTAAACATCCCTTGTAATAGGAATGTGTGTGACAGGTCCTCTTTATTGAGAGATGCGGGGTCAATAAGACCCCACATCTCTCCTCCAGGCTAGAAAGCATGAGATCAGTGAATTTTTTTTTACTGATCTCATACTTACAGCCGCAATGGCGGCTTTGTTTACATTTGAGGCCCGGGCGTGATGTCATCACATCGCGCCCAGGCCTCTGACGATCATAGAGATGACTGGTGACCATCTGGTCACCAGTCATCTCTATGCTCATCACGTGACCCACCAACGACGCCAGAAGATTCGCTCCGGGTCCCCGATCGCACGGGAGAGCCCAGAGAAGCATCGGATGGCGGCGGGAGGTGGGGGATGTCCCCTCCCGCCGCCGCTATGATCATTCTTATGGTGCACAGAATCGCCGGCCCAAGAAAAGGATATCTGAATGATGCCTCTAGCTGCAGGCATCATTCAGATATCCCCTACAAAGCCGAGGACGTCATATGACGTCCACCCAGGATGGGAGATCCCATCTGTGGACGTCATTTGACTATGGCTGGGTAGGGAAGTGGTTAAGCTGTAAAAAACGCTCAAAAACACGGCTGTTAAAACGTCTGTGGGCATAAAGACTAAGAGGGAAGTTTCAGGAAAAAAACCTTTCCACTGCCCCCTGCGTATAACACGCAGGCACAGTTTACCCTCTATTTTCAAGGTAAAAAAGTGAGTGTTATACGGCAATAAATACAGTGTGTATATATATATATATATATATATATATATATATATATATATATATATACTCTAAAGAGAACTGTGCCATTACTATTAAAGTATTACTAAAACCATAACTTTTTTTAGTTTTGGCGTTTATTATTATTATACAGGATTAAGGAATTATTATTATTATACAGGATTTATATAGCGCCAACAGTTTGTGCAGCGCTTTACAATGTGAGGGTAGACAGTACAGTTTCAATACAATTCAATAAGGAGGAATCATTAGAGCTTCCGATCTAAAAGAGAGGGTCAAGTGATATAAAAGGTAATAACTTTGGGGGATGAGCTAATGGAGAAAATAAAAGTACAGTTGTTAGGTGAAGGTATGATAAGCTTCTCCAAAGATAATGTTTTTTGGGGATTGCCTAAAAGTGGACAGAGTAGGAGATAGTCAGACAGATTGGGGTAGAGAGTTCCAGCAAATGAGAGTGGCTCGGGAGAAGTCCTGGAAGCGAGCATGGGAGGAGGTGACAAGGGAGCCGGAAAGCAGGATGCCTTGGGAGAAATTAAATTAACAATTTGGTGGTATTTTGAAACTAGGTTGGTGATGAAGCTGGGGGCAGAGTTGTGGATGGCTTTGTAAGTTAGTTTTTTTATTTTAATTTGTTGGGTGAGCAGAAACCAGTGGAGGGACTGATAAAGAGGGGTAGCAGACACTGATTGTTTGGTAAGATGTACTGGCAGCAGCATTCATGATCGATAGAAGGGAGTGAAAATCCTATGTAAAGGTAATCCAATGAGGAGGGAGTTGCAGTAGTCGAGGCGAGAGATAACCAGGGAGTGAATTAGAAGCTTTGTGGCATCATTGGTTAAGAAAAGGTGTATTTCAGAGATGTTGCTTTGGACAGTGATTGGATGTGGGGCTGAAAGCAGAGTTCAGATTTTAGAATTACACATAGTACCCTGGCATGCAGGGACGCAATGATAGTTGTGCCATCAAGCTTGACAGAGAAGTCAGGGGAAGGGACACATGGGGGAGAAAATATTGTGAGCTCAGTTTGAGGAAGTGGTGTGACATCCAGACTGATATGTCTGTTAGCAAATTAGTGGTGCGTGAGGACACTAATGGCGTGAGCTGAGGGGTAGAGAGATGGATTTGGGTATCATCAGCATAGAAATTGTATTAAAAGATGAGGGAGGCTATCAGGCTATCGGCTGACACAGAACAGAACCTTTGGAGGACCCTGATGAAAAAAGGAAGAGGAGGAAGTAGAATTGTAAGTGACACTGAAGGTGCGGTGGAATAGGTAGGATGAGAACCAACGAAGAGTAGAGTCACAGAGACCAAAGGAGTGGAGTTTTTTTTTGAGGAGGGGGTGGTCAACCGTATTGAACGCAACAGAGAAGTCTAGGAGTAGGACTACAGAATAGTGACCATTGGTTTTAGCTGTTAGAAAATCGTTTGTGAGTTTTAGAAGAGCAGTTTCTGTGGAGTGTTAAGGCCAAAATCCAGAGTGAAGGGCATGAAGAAGGTTATTTTCAGTGAGGTGATAGTTTAATTGGTTGTAAAACAGGATTTTAGGGAGTTTAAACCAAAAGGGGAGTAAGGAGATGAGACGTAGGTTGTTAAGATTTGTCGGATCCAATGGGGGCTTTTTAAGTATGTGGGTGATTAGTGCATTTTTAGAGAGTAGGATAAGATGCCAGTAGAAAGGGAGAGATTGAAGATGTGACTTAGAGAGTGTAGGAGGGGGGCGTGACCAGAAGCGAATGTGGACGCCGGAGTGAGAGAGTGAGGATGTGATCGCTCTCCCTCCTTCCTCGCCCCTCTCCCAGGTTGCTCCAGCTTGGTCCTTGTTGGTGCCCGTTCCCCGCTGGGGAAGATCTCCGTGGGTGGCCTGCTTCTGAGAGCCAGATCAGAGGTATAGGCGTGGGTGCGCGAACCTGCATGCAGCCCATCGCTCACGAGTCCCGGCGGCTCTCCTGCAGCCATCCGCTCTCTGGCACCGTTTTCTCCTGGTGGCTCTGGTGGCTGTACTTGGGACCTCAGCAGAGTGTGACGGGGAGGAGCCGAGTCAGGGACAGTGAGGAGACAGGGGTGTAGTCCGGCACTTCCCCCCCTGGTACTAGCTCCAGAGTGTTGTGGCGGGAGAAGATGGCGGAGGTGTGAGAAGCCCCCTCCGCCCCCCTTTACCTATTAAGACAGAGAAATCCCCCTCTAAAATTAAGAACTACTGCTGGTTTAAAAAGAAGTGTGAGACTTCCTTGGAATGCCTCCTACAGCCCCACAGCCTGACATATGGACACAGCATAGTTCAAAGGAGGACTGGTATTTTCTCCCATTGCAAATCCTTGAGAACTGAATCAGGACTGGGTGAGATAATTCCAATTTCCTATTCTGTATGATGCTGAGCTATGATGCTGAACTAGCAAAAGAGACTGTGTGCCTTTTTTATGATTGGGGATTGGGACCGAAGGCACTTATTTGGTGGTCAGGTGGTGGACAGGCGGAAGTGTGAGACACCCGCCAGTAAATCCCTGAAAATGTACTATAGCTCTGTAGATCAAAGTAGAGGAGAGTTGATTTTCCTACTATTCATTATTCCAGGACATTTAATTATTTATTTATTTTTTGCCTTGTCTATTTAAAAATATTTAATTTGTCTCCTATATCCCTGCTAAGCATACCTCTACTACCCCCCCCCCCCCATTCCTGTCTTTTGGGGCGAAGTTGAGAGACCTGATTAGACTTGACAACATAAAGCTGTCCGTTTATTATTATTTTTATTATTTGAATCCCCTGAAACGAGAGATGAAAATCATGAGGGACCAGATGACTAACTATCAGACAAAGATTGACGAAATGGAGAATAGGATGCAAAGGAAGAACGTTAGGATAGTGGGGCTCCCTGAACATACTGAAGGACTGGATCCCATTACTTTTTTGGAAAAATGGTTCAAGGAACTATTTGGGGACCAGTCCTTCTCACCCTTTTTTTCAATAGAAAGAGCCCATAGGGTCACCTCTAGACCTCCTAAACCAGGTGTCCCCCCCCCCCCAGATCCATCTTGCTAAAAACATTTCATTACAGAGATAAAATGACCATTTTAAACAAAGCCAGAGAAATGGGTAACATACTGTATAGTGGCAATAGGGTTTCGATGTACCCTGACTTTTCACCTGACTTACAAAAACGAAGGGCTAAGTATGGAGAGGTTAAGCGCAAGTTGCAACAATTAAAAGTGAACTATGCTCTGCTATACCCCGCTAGACTGAGAATAAACGCTTTGGGGAGACTGTTTTTCTTGACACCCCGGAGGGGGTGGAGGACTGGATTGTAACCTACAAGAGGAGACTGTAGCATACTCTGACTGTACTATTCTAGAATTTTATTAACACGATGAATTTGATTAAATCAGACTATAAGCACAATGTTGAATAAATAGGGAATGGAGGAGGGGGGGGTTTGGATGTGAAGGAGTAATGAGCGCACTACCCCCGGCTACTAAGGGGTATGGCAAGGAACTCTCTCTGTGTGTTTTTTGTTGTATGTTTTTGTCTTGTCATGTTTGTTCGTTGGTTTAGATGTTGGGTTTATAGAGACATGGGGAGGGGTGGGTTAGGGTGGGAAGAGTGTAAGAAAACAAGTTTAAAGACACTAATAACACTAAAAAGGACAGGAATAGGTAATGGTCACACTAGAATGCCCCCAATTAGGCCCAATGGGCAGGTGAGAAGGATGTATGGAAGTATGAGTTTGAAGAAAGGGCACGATTGGCACAATGGGCACACAAGGTTGTTTGAAATCAATTATAGTCATGGGATTTGGCAATATTGGGTTAAAAAAACTTTTTTTGGTAAAACCGGCACAAGAAAAGCATACAAATGGAAAAAGACATTGGTCAGATGATCACACGGGACATAGAAAAAATAAAATATTATGATTAGAAGCACACAGTTTAAAAATTTAAATTTAAATTTGTGTTCCTGGAATGTACAGCAGTTTTCCTGATCGCAAAAACATACGCGGTAGCTGTACTGTGCTTACAGGAGACACATCTTACAAAAACCTCTAGTCGTCACTTGAGGTGGCGGGATTATCCCACACAATACCATTCAGTCCATACCTCCTATTCCAGAGGGGTGAGCATCTTTATTAGAGTCGGAGCGATTTTCACCTGTATACAGGCTAAGGCAGATGAACAAGGGTGATACATTTTTTTATTTTGTAAGATTGAAAATAGAGCCTGCATACTGGCAAATGTGTATCTCACCCTCCCCCCCCCCCCCCCCCCTTTGATCTTTCGGTGCTTTGTGAGCTCACTAAGTTTGTTCTAGATAAGCCAGGAGTACCGGTGTTAGTAATAGGGGATTTCAACACGGTAATGGACCGGAAACTAGATAGATTTCCTCCAGGGATATGCACAAGTAGAACAGCGGATAGCCGGCGATCTGATTTTTTGATAGAAACGGTACTGAGAGATATCTGGAGAATACGAAATCCATAGAACCTACAGTACTCGTGTTTTTCCGAGACTCATTCTACACTCTCCAGGATTGACTTGGGTTTGGGAAATGAGGAGATGATGCCCATAATAAAAAACGTGAACTACAAACCAAGGGGCTTATTAGATCACTCCCGGTGACAGTGTTATTAGAGCTGGGTAAGCGTAATCATCCTGGAGAGTGGAGGTTAAGTCCCTTCTGGATGGAATTAATGGGAGACCCGAAGGATATCTTGGTATCCCTGGGAGAGTTTGACTCGAACTGGGGCACAGCCTCGATAGGATTAGTATGGGACACTATGAAAGCCTTTTTGCGAGGTATGATGATACAACAGATCTCAAAAATTAAAGCCGCGTACACACGATCGGTTTTAGCGATGAAAACAGTCTGATGGATTTTTTTTATCAGACAAACCGATCGTGTATGGGCCCCATCGGTCTTTTTTCCATCGGTGACAAAAAATAGAACATGTTTTAAATTTTTCCGATGGATAAAAAACCGATAGCAAATTCTGATCGTCTATGGGCAAGTCCATCGGTTAAAAAACCAACGCATGCTCAGAATCAAGTCGACGCATGCTCAGAAGCATTGAACTTAATTTTTCTCGGCTCATCGGAGTGTTTTACGTCACCGCGTTTGGAACGGTTGGTTTTTTGACTGAAAAATCCATCGGTTTAGAAACCATAGGAAATCCGATCGTGTGTACAGGGCTTTAGAAGCAGACTAAAGACTGGGAGAGAATAATTGGACAGCGGGTAACAACTGCGGAAAAACAATATATTAACAATCCGACACCTGATACACTCAGGAGTTGGATAGAGGAGCAACAAAACTATCGACTGATGACCCTCCGGAAGGTAGCGAATGAACATCTCTTCCAGAAACAAGCTGCTTTTGGAGAAGGGGAAAGTGTGGGACGTATGTTGGCACAACTAGTCAGGGCAAACTCTCCCACCTCTGTGGTACCTACGATTACCACGGAGGATGGAAGAGTGACCTCATACACTCCAGAAATAGTGGATAAGATTAGGAATACTAGGAAGATCTTTATAGACCCCAGCAGAGAGAGACAAGTGAAGCAATAGACACTTTTTTTAGGAGTCTGAACCCGCCTTTCCTCAGTGAGATGGATAGAGCCAAATTGGGTTGCCCTATAACACTGGAGGAGATGACGCGCATTACCAACGAAATGGCGTGGCAGAAATCACCTGGTCCAGATGGCCTCCCAGCCGAGACATACCGGCATTATGGGAAGGTACTACTTCCTGAGCTGCTAAAGGTACTGAATAGCTTGTTAGCACAGGGAGAGCTCCCCTCCTCAATGAAGGAGTCTATCATAATTATTATACATAAGGAGGGCAAAGACCCACTTGATATAGCCTCATACAGGCCTATTGCGCTGTTGAACACTGACATGAAGATTCTGGCTAAGGTTTTGGCGGCTAGATTGAACAGGGTTATATCGAAACTCATCCACCCAGACCAGTCGGGCTTTATACCTGGAAGAACAACTAGTGATAACATAAGACGACTATACTTGAACCTCCAGGTTCCGACGGATGAGGGTGGGGAGAGGGCCATTCTGTCCCTAGACGCCGCCAAGACCTTCGACAGTTTAGAGTGACAGTACCTGTGGAAAGCTATGGAAATGGCCCAACTGGGTCCGGGCTTCATCAATTGGGTCAAAATGCTCTATGGAGCACCAGAGGCTAGAGTAAGGGTGAATGGCGAACAGTCTGACAAGTTTGGATTGGGGAGGGGGACGAGACAGGGATGCCCCCTGTCACCCCTCCTCTTTGCCATTACAATTGAACCCCTGGCCATTGCTCTCAGGTCATCTGACCAGGTGAGGGGCTTTAGAAGAGGGGATTTAGAAGAAAAAGTTGCATTATATGCAGATGACCGCTTGCTCTTCCTCGGAGACACACAGGACTCCCTTCGGGAAGCTATGAACATTGTTGAAAGATTTGGCCAAGTATCTGGATTACAAATAAATTGGGCAAAATCCAGTTTGCTACCAGTTAACCCTTTGGGAGGTCCCCTGCCAGAGAAGGCAGCTCAGATACCAGTTGTTAATAAATTCAAATACTTGGGTATAAATAATTCTAGAGACCCTCAACAATACACCACAGATAATATTGATCCCTTGTTGATGAAATTTAGAGGAAAAATAAAAGTCTGGAAATGCCTGCCAATATCTGTGGCAGGCCGCTGTAATTTGATTAATATGATTTGGATGCCCCAGCTCCTTTACATATTACAAAATTCCCCAATCTGGCTTTATAAAAAGTGGTTCCAAAAGATAGATACACTGTTCAGGGAAATGATCTGGAAAGGTGGCCCAGCAAGAATTCAGTTAAGTACCCTGCAGCTCCAGAAACAGGAAGGAGGAGTAGCGCTCCCGCACCCCATTAGTTATTTTTTGGCGGCACAGCTTCAGTATATAGGGGGGTGTAACTTAGCTAGTCAAGAAGTAGGAAGAAAGGTGCTCCTACAAATCACCCCAGATGAATCTATACCTGAAGCCTTGGAGGCAGGATCTTTTTCCCCAAAACTCCCAACTTTGAACCTAATGATGAGGGTTTGGGACACAGCGAAAACAATACTGGACTATAGAGGCTATACGGAATTCACTCCACTGTGGGAAAACAGTAAATTAGGAGAGCTCCAGAAACTGGCGACAATAAGGTAGTGGGAGAGATGCAGAATAAAATTTATTTCACAGCTATATCAAGAAGGCACCCTGAAAACTTTCCAGGAAATGAGACTCCAATAGGCCTCACCGAATAAATCCTTTTTTAAATACTTGCGGGTTAGGCATACATTGGAGGAACAGTTTAGAGGAAGGACCTTAGAATGGAGCATAATTCCTGTACTCAAAAAATTAATCAACGCAGACTCCGGGAAAGGTTTAATTTCAAAAGTATACCCACATATTAATAATGGGAGACTGAGTGGGTTAGAACCCCCTTTGTATAAGAGGAAATGGGAAAGAGATGTAGGAGATATCTCTGAGTCACAGTGGAATAGAATCCTTGAATTGGCCCCAGTGGTCTCTTTGTCACCCTCACAGAGGATGTCACACCTGTTCCTACTGTACAGAACCTATTACACACTCTACAGACTTTTCAATTTGGCTGTCGGCCAGACCCTAACTGCCCCAGATGTGAAGAAATGGAGGGGGATTTACTCCATATGTTTTGGAGATGTCCGAAGCTTTTTCGGTACTGGACGGAGATGGGGAAAATCATTGACAGGGTCTTTGGAACATCTATTGAGATGGAACCGAAACAATGCCTTTTGGGATTAGTGGGGGAAACGGGTAAACTAGGAAGTACCCAAGTAGCAGTCATGAGATGTTTGTTTCAGGCAAGGATTCTAATTGCCCGAAGATGGCAGTCAGCATTACCACCGTCTAGTGAGGAATGGCGAAATAACATGAACGGGGTAATCCTTAAAGAGAAATCAATATACATTAAGCAAGATGTGCCAACAAAATATGATATGATTTGGAAACCCTGGTGGGAAGCAAGAGGGATTAGTTTTTAAACCCCAATAAACACAGAAAAACATTTAAAAGATGTGTAACGGCCCAAGAGAAACCAGATTGTGAGAGAGTGGATGTTGAGGGAATGAGTGAGAAGTATGAAGTCATGGAAGAGAAGTGTGCGGTGGAGAACCTTATTATTAAATGCAAATACACACAGATAACCCTATGAGAGACCCACCCTAGGTACTACCCCAAGATCGTTCAGAATATATAGGGTCTACTAAATGTAAGAACGGGGTTGGAGGGTTGGGACACCATGGGGAAGTCTGCTTATAACTCTTTGTAAAACTGTGAAAAAATGTAATAAAGAAATAAAGTTTAAAAAAAAAGTAGGAGAGGGCCAAAGAGTAACCATTGTATTTGCAAGGGAACAGGGTCCAGGGGACAAGGGGTTAAGTGGGCATTAGAAAAAAAGTTTAGCAACCTTGTCTATAGTAGACATGGAGTGTTAAGTGGGGGAAATATCTGTACAGTGGACATCTCATCACAAATTGTATCAAACTTATTTTTGAAGGGATTGGTGATCGACTGGGCAGTGAGTGAGTTAGTGGGTGGAGGTAGTAGAGGACGAAGTAGAGAGTTGGAGGTAGATAATATTTGATGGGAACTGGATGCTAAGGTGTTAATAAGAGTGATAAAATAGGTCTGCTTGGCAATGTGAAGGCAGGAATTATATTTTTGGAGGTCAGATTTATATTGTTTGAAGTCTTTGTGAGACTTAAAGTGGTTGTAAACCCTTCTTTTGCAAGTTACACCTACAGGTAAGCTTAGATTAAGGCTTACCTGTAGGTGTTTGCAATATCTCCTAAACCTACACGATTTAGGAGATATTTACCAAAGGGATTACACCGTTGTGTATGGCGCATGCGCGCCACAGACATTGGCGCAGGCGCACTGTAAATCCCATTCACAAATTCAGCCTTGCCGGATTTGACGGCTCCCGCGCGCATGCGTGGAGTGACGTCTTTGTCCGCTCTGGCCAATCACAGCGCTGGAGCGGCGATACCTGGAAGTAACCTTCAGGCGAGATGACTGCGCCTGGAGGGGGAGACATGGACGGTTTCGAGGGCTTCGATCTAAGGTAAGTAATGCATAATGAGCTAGTATGCTAGTCATTCTAGCTCATTATGGCTTTGTCTTGCAGGTTTTTTTTTTTTTCAGGGTTTACATCCGCTTTAAAGTCTTACGCCACAGTCACTCAAGAGCATGGCTAAGTTTTATGAGACATTTGGTGTCATCTGTTTGCTGTCAAGGTTGAAGGGGCTGGGGCCTGATTTTTTTTTGCACTGACAAGGGCAAGTGTGTACAGCGAGGATGACAGTCAACTGTTGTAGACAGAAGAGGCTAGATTGGGGGAGGACAGGGGTGAGATTTTGTCACAGAGGTTGTCAGTAGCAGAATTAAAAAGAGAAGAGTTAAAGTGGTGAAGGTTTCTATGGGTAACTGTTAGGTTGTTGGAGGAAGAAGAGATGAAACTAATAAGGTAGTGATCAGAGAAAGGAAAACGATTGTTAGAAAGGTTGCACGGCGTGCATGGGTAGGAGAAAACAAGCTCAAGGGTGTTGCCATTAGAATGAGTAAAAGCATGTATCCATTGCTTCAGGTCAAACGAGGAGGTTAGAGTAGTTTAGAAGTAGCAGGAGTGTTATTATTAACAGGTATGTTGAAGTCACCGAGAATGACTGTGGGAATTGTAGAACAGAAAAAGTCAGGTAACCAGTCAGAGAAGTCATCAAGGAAGGTTGATACCGGTTCAGGAGGATTAGAACACGTCAGTTTTTACTGCCGTGTCCCCGTAATGCCCTGTACACACAATCGTTTTTTGCGATGAAAAAAGTCCGATGGACTTTTTCCATCGGAAAAAACGATTGTGTGTGGGCCCCATCGGACTTTTTTCCATCGGTGTAAAAAAATAGAACATGTTTTAAATTTTTCTGATGGAAAAAAAACCGATAGGAAATTCCGATCGTCTGTGTGGAACTCCAACGGAGAAAAAACCCACGCATGCTCAGAATCAAGTCGACGCATGCTCAGAAGCATTGAACTTTTCTCGGCTCGTCGGAGTGTTTTATGTCACCGCGTTTTGGACGGTTGGAATTTTGTCTGATGGTGTGTATGCAAAACTGATGGAAGTCAGATTCATCGAAATTCCGACGGAAAATTCCATCAGATTTTTTTCCATCGGAAATCCGATCGTGTGTACAGGGCATTAGGGAGCATCGCTCTCTATTTGTTCTGTTTACTGTTACTAAAGTAAAAGTAAAAGACAATCCCGCATTTTGGGTTGTCCCCCCAGTACAGTAATAGAGGGGAAATCTTCCTATGGGAACACTACTTCTGGTGACCCCGGTGACACCCCGGGATTCCCTCCCTTTAGAGGGTTTCCCTCTTCCTTCCTGTTTTGGCTGTAGGGAAGGAAGTGAAGGGAAATCTCCCGAATGGGGTACAGATGGCAAAATAAAAAACAACAAGGGTTATAACTCTCCCTTGCTCTATGCAAAATGGAAAAAAAGTTTTGTCTTTAGTTCTACTTTGTGGGTCGCCATGTCTGGTCTGCTTAGTAGTGCTGCAAAAAAGTATTAGCCCCATCTTCTTAGCAGGATCTGTCTGATGGGCTCTCTGGAGTTTCTAAGGATGCTCATAGTTGCCATACCCCAAAAATACTCATGGTAGCTCCAGACCATCAGCATGAAAAAATTTGCTTCTATCTGTCATTTGAGCAGTCCAGAGTTGAAAATGAAACAGGGATTCTGAATTGCTCTCATAGCGCACTTTTTTACACAAGCTCCCTCCTTGTGATCTAGGCTACTTAGGCTTTAGGTCACATTAGGAAGCCCAGGGTCTGCTTTTTTATTATACATGGCAAGAAAATGTACCTTTTTCATATTGCTGACATGCACCCAGTCTTTTCATGTAAAGTGTGATTTTTAATGACCGGTCTAGCATAAAAGGTAGTATAAAAACCATTGGTCAAATAATGATTCTGCCCATAGCTATATATTCAGTTTTCCTGTGAACGATGAACTTGCTTGTGAAAGCTGAATTCAATGGTTAATTGCTAGATCAGATCACTGAGGCAGTAGAGATCTGTGTGGCTGGCTGTTATGCCGCTTACACACGACCGTTATTCATGTCATGGAATAAATATATGTTTTTCTTGACGTGATTTTTCGTGTTTCCTCTCAAGCCTGCCTTGCATACACACGTTCATGAAAAAAAATGCTCGAGCAAAGCGCGGTGACGTACAACACGTATGACGGCACTATAAAGGGGAAGTTCGATTCGAATGGCGCCACCCTTTGGGACGCTTTTGCTGATCCTCGTGTTAATAAAGTTTGGTGAGAGATGATTCGCGCTTTTCAGTCTTCGTGCTTTTCAGTCCGTTACAGCGTGACAAATGTGCTATCTCCATTACGAACGCTAGTATTACCAGAACGAGCGCTCCCGTCTCATACTTGATTCTGAGCATGCAGGGTTTTTTTCCCCTCGTAAAAGCATACACACGACCGTTTTTCACGACTTAAAAAGAACGACGTGAAAAACTACGAGAAAAAATAGAGCAGGTTCTAAAAAAAATTTGGGTATTTTTCTTGTCGAGAAAAATGCTCTGGAGCATACGCACGACCGTTTTTCACAACCATTTTCAAAAAATTTATTTTTCTCGTCATGAAAAACGGTCGTGTGTACGCGGCATTAGAATGGTTGAAGGGGAGAAAGAAGTACCAGAGCTAAGAATAATTTTCTTATATTAGTCAAAGCTTTTTATTTCACACAAGACATAAATGTCAATTCTAGGAGGGTTACTTTTTCATTGTAAAGCACCCTCCATTCATTTCTAAAGGGCCTTCTTAGAAAAGGGTAAAATATACTTTTTCTGCGTTTCTTTGCTGCAGTTTTTTTTTTTCAATTCACCCCAATCACCTATTTTTAAAGCAAAACAAGGCTATTGATTTCCCTGGTATTACACTGCTATTTCCCAACATTGTATTACCATGGTAAAATCCAGTTTTCAAATGGATTTTGTCAGGTTATTAACGTTTTGCTTGTTTTCCCAGCCAAGCTGCCTTTTTCCATAGTTATTATTTTCTATGTACGGGCGCTGCTTTATAAACAGTTCCATGGTGTTGGCATAGGAAGCAGTTCTACATCCAGTCGGTATGTAAGTTGCAAACAATTTGTATAGACATTTTCTTTATGATTTAATAGAGTTAATTCTCCTATGAGCTGGTTGTGGCACTGCATGTGTCTCTCTGTCCTAATGTCATGGAAAGGCTATTCAGTTGCCAGCTTGTAATTAGATGATCTTTCCAGGAAGCCATACAGGTGCAGAACCACTAGCCAGCCCCCTCACAGCCCTGTAAAACACATACATTGCTGTCTGGGCCCCCACTG
Source organism: Rana muscosa (assembly GCA_029206835.1). Classification (NCBI taxonomy): domain Eukaryota; kingdom Metazoa; phylum Chordata; class Amphibia; order Anura; family Ranidae; genus Rana; species Rana muscosa. Next base: position 271,010,938 of record CM055119.1, read on the forward strand.
GGAAGAATAACCCTATTTGTCCCAGTTACTGATATTAAAAGTGAGGGAAAATCCAATGTTGAGTTTTCGCTAAAAAAAAAGAATAGAGAAGAAATCTTCCACTGGGGATACCTGTTCTGGTTACAACTAAGATGGGATTTCCCTCATTTGGACAGATTTCTTTCTTTATAAATTTATCAAAAATGACTTTAGATATACTTTAATCTCACAAACAAGTAAAGCATGGAATTCCCTGTCTGCGCTCCTTTGAAGTCAGAAGATCTGGGAACCTGATGACGTTAAGCATGACACTTCGGATACATTTTAATGATTTGAAGATCTTCAGCTATTACATTAAAGCCTAATTTCAGCTTTCGAAATGAGAAAAGAACTATGTACTTTTTCCATGCTCCAATGCTACCCTCCGTATTCTCCCCTGCCCATGGTTCCTGATGCTCTTCCATGATAGCTGGGAGGGCTAAACCCTTTTCTCGCTCAGAGCCTCCCTCCTCATCACTGGTACTAATACACTTCAAAGAGGACTCTTGATATAGAAAGAAGGGTACAAAGAGAACAGCTTTCAAATGGCCAAACTGCTACATTAGCTAGAATGGGCAGATTAAGATAACAATTCAAGCAGGTAAGTGTATCTGGTACCCAGTGTGTATAAGTGTGTGTGTGTGGGGGGGGGGGATATCGTGAGTTAGTTCACCATTATATGTTTTATGAAAGATTGAGCTTGCTCATTATAGGTTTATAAGTTCTTCATTGTATGGTAATCAGAGGAAACTTAACATGTCCTCTGGACAAATTCAGTCTGGCATTGTACAGAAATCCTCACTGTCAGCCATTAGGCCTTCTCCTGAAAAATACATGTTCTTATGCCACGTACACACGATTGGATTTTCCGTTGGAAAAACCTTGGATGGTTTTTCCAAGGGAATTCCGCTCAAGCTTGGCTTTGCATACACGTGGTCACACAAAAGTTCTCTGAACTTTCGACCATCAAGAACGCGGTGACGTACAACACTACGATGAGCTGAGAAAATGAAGTTCAATGCTTCTGAGCATGCGTCGAATTGTTTCCGAGCATGCGTGTCGGAATTGCTACAGACGATCGGAATTTTTTCCGTCTGAAAATTTGAGAACCAGCTCTCAATCTTTTGTTGGCAGAAATTCCGACAGCAAAAGTCAGATGGAGCCTACACACGGTCGGAATTTCCGACCAAAAGCTCACATCGGACTTTTCTTGTCGGAGAATCCGACCGTGTGTACGGGGCATTAGTCATAAAGCATACCAAAAAAATTCCTCACCTTTTATATAACAGACATATAGTGGGGTTATCATAAATTTGACTGCAAAATTGGAAATACACTTAAAGTTGCAGGATGACCTAGCCTTCTCCTCCCTTTCCACCACTCAAGAGTTCTTAGCAGTGCATGACATATACAGTTCATGCTCACTATGATACATGTGTGTCAGCCTAAAGATAAACAAAATCATGAGATCATGGGAAATGTAGTCCAGAAAGGGGTTAGTGAGATGTGGTGACTGACCCTGCATGGTTTGAGAGCCACTCATCCTTGTTACCGAAGGCATTCTCCTGCAGTGCTGGTGGCCACCAGGTAAAGGACTGGGAGGATATTATGCAACAGTTTAGGAATTTGCCAACATTTTAACAAAAAATTATATTTAGGCACATGTATTTATTTATTTTTTCATGTAAAAGTACCGTTGTCCTTTAAATAATGATGAATATAATAGGGAATTTGGAATAAATGTCTGCTATCACACATTGACTGTGTTTCTCTTAGTTACACTGGTAGGAAGAGAGTTAAAATGTCCATTCTAATGCTTCCTATTCACACATGCAAGGCTAGATTACTTAACGTGTTGCTTGGGCATGGATGTGAAAATTGCACGTTTTGTGCAAGATTGAACAAACAATTTGCAGCAATCTGGCGTGATGTGACAAACATGCAAGTTTTACACCCGGGACTTTGTAGCTTGTTACTGTGTCTTATCCTTAGTATTTCCTCACATAAACTTGATTCAGTAATAGCATATTGAACAGTCTACATCTTAACTTCACAGTGTTCAACAAAAGTCCACCATTAACCCAAATAATGGTGGTATAGAGTCCTTTGTTCAAACCCATTATTGCTTTCTGTACTTAGACTTCCTCTTTGTAGGAAAGATTGTTCCATAAACAGTAACGATTTTCTCTGCCACAAAAATTATACGTTTAAAAATACACATGCAACAGCGCCAGATAATGTTGAACTGATGGTTCCATGTATCAGAAATGTGTAAGCGTACTGCGTGCAATTGTTCAGATATCTTAAAATGGATAAAAAAAGTACTGTATATACTCGAGTATAAGCAGACCCGAATATAAGCCGAGGCACCTAATTTTACCACAAAAAACTGGGAAAAGTTATTGACTTGAGTATAAGCCTAGGGTGTCCATCTTCATGCCTCACTGTGCCTCACTTTGCCTCACTGTGTCCATGTGCATGCCTCACTGTGCCTTACTGTGTCCATGCCTCACTGTGCCCAATCTCCCTACCTGATCTCCGGTGCTGTGTGACTAGACTGGCGTTTAACATGGGAGTCTATGGAAGGGGTGCCTGGATTTGAAAAATCGGTGCTCCCCGTCCGTAGGTTCTCCGGACAACAAACTTTGCACACTTGTTGAGGAAGAGTGTGGCTACATGTGTGCCAAGTTGGGGTCCAGGGGACCTACAGCTGTCCGGAATCAGGCACACAAATGTGAAGATGGACACAGACTTGAGTATAAGCCGAGGGGGCATTTTCAGCAAAAAAAAAAATGTGCTGAAAAACTTGGCTTATACTCGAGTACATACGGTAGTGCCACAAGATTATTCATCCATTGGAAAACAGGTGAACATTTTCAGCTCTACAAATGTACTTTTTCTACTGATATTGGTCAACAAAATATTTATTGAACAAAAAATGTTTCAGTGACATTTGGCTTTGAATTACATTGGTCTTTAGACAGCCTATGTCTATGGCCTGCAAATTGGCGAAACATGTCAGGATTGCTGCACGATGACAACCAATTGTAGATAATTGATCCTGTGGACTTATGAATGGACTATGAATTCAATAAACTATATGAATTGTAATTGATGTTGTGGCGCAAGTTACTGGCACCTTAAAAATCTCATCTCTTCTTTGGGTAGAGCATTTTTTGTGAATCTTTTAGCATATCTATGTCTATTTTTTTTATGCCTATGGGTAGTTTTGAACAATGATCTCTCTCTTATGTCCATTAGCACAAAGTGTATGTCAAATAATTAACCAATTAACCAGTTACTTTCAAACTGCCCTTTCCACCTCTAAGGCATGTCCTAGCATTTTCTTGTAGCAAGAGAAGGACACAGGCTCTTTATCTATCATGACTGGGTCATATGAAGAAAATAATCAGAAAGAACATACCTCTAGATAATTTTATCAAAGCTAAAGTATAATATAGCTACACTTATTGACACTGTACATTCTGAGTCTGAACCTGAGACTGCTCAGCCCAAGGCCAAGGTATGCAGTATAGAAACCTTAATCTCTCTAAACCAGCCAACTCTACACTTAGATGTATTTGGGGTCCCAGAATTATTAGAGCGACCCTTTATCGCCATAAACTTAACGGTGGTCTTGGCGTTCCCATGCTATCCTGTTATTAGGAGGCAGTAACTATTGACCCTTTAATGCTCCTACATGCCAAACAGAAAAAAAACCTCTGCGTCCTATTAGAGCCGATTCATTGTGACCCTATAGCAATATCTTCTCTACCCTTATTACCTCCCAATCTGCGGTTCCCAGCTCTACAACCCGGTTTGGCCCACACTGTAAAAATCTGGAACTTTCTAAAATACTCAGGAAGGCTTTTTTCCCCTCATCTATTTCTCTTAAAAATTGTAAATTGTCCCCTATTTCCTCCAGGCATGCATTCACAAATCAGATTTCAATGGTGGCTCTGCAAGTGGTTTGTTGATGTTTATTCTTTGCTTGCATTTGGAAAATGTAAGCCCTTCATGTACTTTCGAGAAACATATTCAACTACCATTATGGAGTTGTACCAGTACATACAACTTTACCATTTCATCTCCTCTCTACTCAAAACACTCCCGCCCCTGCCACCCTGACAGCCTTTGCATGCAGATGTCAGTCGATTAGACCCACACTCGCTGGGCCTAATCTCTCTAATCCATGCTGTCATTCGCTCTTCTAAAACTACCCCCAAGGTACGCTACATACTTCAATGGGAGGGTAACCCTAATTACCCTTTTTTGGAAAGTAGACACTCAAAGGCACTGATCAAATTTTTGCCCCAATTTTCTGCAAAATTAGGAAACTTGGTGGTATTGAGGAGTTTAAAACATGGGGCTTGGTAACCATACACTAGATACATTAAATGCACACTTCATTTATAGAGGAAGGAGGTGAATAGGTTATTGTACAGGTTACATACAGTAGGAACATGTTTTGCAGTAGATAAATGGGTTAATGTACATGTATGCAGGAAAAGGGAGGTGAATGGTTAATATACAAGTCACTCAGACTGGATGCAAATCCGATGTACTGTATAGGAGAGGAAGGGGAAGTGAAAGGGTAAAAAAAACAGTAGATAAGTGGTTAAGACTGAACTCCGGGAAACCTGGAAATTCTCTCTTGCAGTTTTAAGGACATATTAGGCCATTATGTTACTGTTTTAATTAAAATGTTGCTGTATTCTTTATAACTGACATATACTGTACATAAAAATGTAAAGAAAAGGTTTGATTTTTTTTCAATTTTTTTTTTAGATGAATGTATTTCTTTTTAATACTGTAATTGTGTCTGATATACAGTGCTATTAAAGTGAACACTGCCACCATCAGCCTATAGTAACATCTAGGGCTGCAACGATTAATCGATATTATCGATAATAATCGATAATGAAAATCGTTGTCAACGATTTTCATTATCGATTAGTTGGTCCGCACCTTGCGCCTGTCCGTCCGTTGCAAAAATCCTTCCCTCCTGTGTACTGTAATCCTGTGTCTCCTTCCTGTGTCCTCGGCGCTGTGACCAGGCACGTCCTTGCCGCTGCACGTCCGCGGCGCGCCTCTCCTCCTTGCTGACGTCATTCCCACAGATCTTCTCAGCCCCGCCTGCTGCTGCCTCGATGGAACAGAGAGGCGAGGGCGAGAAGCTGTGAGGAGACTGAGCCGAGCTGCAGTGTGAAAAAAGGTAGCGGCTAGCAGCTAAGTAAAAAAAGTACACAGCACCCACAAACAGTACACATTCAGTCAGTGCCCCAACTTATGTATTCCAGGGGGGGGAAGTGCCCCATCGTTGGTTTTCCTGGGAGGGAGGGGGGAGAATAGTAATAGCCCCATTGGTGTTTCTGGGGGAGAGGGGAATAGTGCCCCATTGGTGTTTCTTGGGGGATGATAGTGCCCCATTGGTGTTTCTGGGGGAGAGGGGAATAGTGCCCCATTGGTGTTTCTTGGGGGATGATAGTGCCCCATTGGTGTTTCTGGGGGAGAGGGGAATAGTGCCCCATTGGTGTTTCTTGGGGGATGATAGTGATTCATTGGTGTTTCTGGGGGGGATAGTGCCCCGTTGGTGTTTCTGGGGGGGATAGTGGCCCGTTGGTGTTTCTGGGGGGGGATAGTGCCCCATTGGTGTTTCTGGGGGGGTAGTGCCCTATTGGTGTTTCTGGGGGGGGGGGTAGTGCCCCATTGGTGTTTTCTAGTGGGGATAGTGCCCTATTGGTGTTTCTGGGGGGGATAGTGCCCCATTGGTGTTTCTGGGGGGGTAGTGCCCCATTGGTGTTTCTGGGGGGGGATAGTGCCCCATTGGTGTTTATGGGAGGGATAGTGCCCCATTGGTGTTTATGGGGGGATAGTGCCCCATTGGTGTTTATGGGGGGGAATAGTGCCCCATCATTGGTGTCCCCGGGAGGAATAACGCCCCGTCATTGGTGTTCCCGGGAGGAATAACGCCCCGTCATTGGTGTCCCCGGGAGGAATAACGCCCCGTCATTGGTGTCCCCGGGAGGAATAACGCCCCGTCATTGGTGTCCCCGGGAGGAATAACGCCCCGTCATTGGTGTCCCCGGGAGGAATAACGCCCCGTCATTGGTGTCCCCGGGAGGAATAACGCCCCGTCATTGGTGTCCCCGGGAGGAATAACGCCCTGTCATTGGTGTCCCCGGGAGGAATAACGCCCCGTCATTGGTGTCCCCGGGAGGAATAACGCCCCGTCATTGGTGTCCCCGGGAGGAATAACGCCCCTTCATTGGTGTCCCCGGGAGGAATAACGCCCCTTCATTGGTGTCCCCGGGAGGAATAACGCCCCATCATTGGTGTCCCCGGGAGGAATAACGCCCCATCATTGGTGTCCCCGGGAGGAATAATGCCCCATCATTGGTGTCCCCGGGAGGAATAATGCCCCATCATTGGTGTCCCCGGTAGGAATTCATTATTACTTTTAAATAAACGAATAAATGGCACATTCAGTTTTTTTTAATGATTTTATCCGATTAATCGATTAATCGAAAAAATAATCGGCCGATTAATCGATTATGAAAATAATCGTTAGTTGCAGCCCTAGTAACATCTATATTGTCATGTGTAGGCTGAAGACATTTTTGATCAATTAATACTTCAGCCTGCATATGATTCACTAAATCATAGCAGACATAGTGATCTCATGATTGGAAACCACTCTGGTTCCTGATCATTAGACTTGACCAGAGCTGTCAACTGGTGGCTATGAAAGAAGGAAAATTTTATTGGCGTATTTCCAGCACAGGGCCCTATCATAGGGAATGTTAATACACAGACTGTAGGCCGCAAAATGGTTAAATATAGTGAATTGGACCATGCAAATAATTTGTTCATGTCCGAAGAGCTAACTACTTGTTCAGAATCACTGAAGTATAGCCCACTCCACAACCATTAGCTAAACTGGATGTATACTCCCTGCTCAGGACAATTGTCAATTTTACTTCCTACAGCAGACAATTGTCTAACGGTATCACCACACTAACAAGTTCAAATGATATTTGCCACCCCCTTCTCGGGCGCCGGGCACCTGAATTACAGCAGCGGGGTATTTTTTGGAAGCACCTGATTAGATCCATAGGCTCTAATAGGTGTCCAAAAAGGTGAACAGCGGGCGCCATGCTGGGCGCTCACAGTTCACTCAGCGTTGTGTTAGGAAAGCGAATGAATATTCGCTTTCCTAACACTGAACCCACCTCTCAGCCAATCAGGTGCTCGGGTCTGTTACCTGATTGGCTGAAACGACAGGCGCTGTGATTGGACGCCTATAAGGCGTCCAATCATAGCAGAGGACGGGAAGAGAGGACGGGAGAAGACATCGAGGAGTGTGGAGGACATCGCCGCCAAGACCCACTGCCCCACCGAGACAGGTAAGTGCCGGGCGGGCGGGGGATGCACACTGGCAGCTTTTGATGGGCACAGTAGCGGCAACTGATGGGCACACTGGCAGCAACTGATGGGCACACTGGCAGCAATTGATGGGCACACTGGCAGAAATTAATGGGCACACTGGCAGCAATTGATGGGCACAGTAGTGGCAATTGATGAGCACACTGGCAGCAATTGATGGGCACAGTGTCAACAATTAATGGGCACACTGGCAGTAATTGATGGGCACAGTAGCGGCAATTGATGGGCACACTGGCAGCAATTGATGGGTACAGTAGCTGCGTTTGATGGCACAGTGGCGGCAATTTATGGGTACAGTGGCTGCATTTGATGGCACAGTGGTGGCAATCGATGGCACAGTGGTGGCAATCGATGGGCACAGTAGCTGTGTTTGATGGGCACAGTGGCTGCAATTGATTTATTTTTATTTTTTTGCACCCCCCCAAAAATTTTGAGCACCAGCCGCCACTAATCCAGACTCTTATGAGGATCTGTCTATCCGGAATGATTTTTTAGTGCTTGTTTTGCCAATCAGTAAAATGATGGGCAAAAGGAGTTGGTGAGTGTTGAACCATAAGTGGAGTGGATCTCACTTGTTTACTGAAGCTGATGTGGAGAATAAAGCCCCGTACACACGGTCGGACTTTTGGCCAACAAACTTCATTTTGAGTAAGTTGGACCAACAATCTGACCGTGTGTATGCTCCATCGGACAAACTTTTTTTGCTTTTTTCTTGTTTTCATCGGACAAAAGTTGGGTCTGCAAACAGACAAACTTTTGCCCAACAAAAGTCAGATGGAGCAAAGTCCGACCGTGTGTACAGAAAACCATCGGACTTTGAAAAGCACTTTGAAATTTGAACATATTGCGATTTTGTATTATTTAAAAAGAAGACTGTCTACCGGAGTGATTAAAATTGTTGGTCTTTAATTTAAAAAATGTTTTACCATAAAGGTGGATTGTTGATTTTACTTATCACTGGGTGATTTATGCATGTTATTCTTCTTATTATTATTGTTGTGTTTATGTGATAGCGCTGCTTGAAGGAAACATTTTGTTTGTTCTTTTTTTTTTGTGTGTGCTAATTTTAAATGATATGGTAGCAGCTTTTCTTTAATTTTAAGATTTGTTTTTTTTCTTCTGGAAAGGTGAGGGATGCCTCCAAAGAGCGGTGGCATTTTGAGTATTATTTGTATACAAGCTGCACACTTCAATATACAGGATGCAACTATCTCCATAGTTCCAGCTTCCACCCGCAACACACCAAATGGGCCAACATTCACAGCCACTCCACCAGTGGCGGCTGGTGCTCAAATTTTTTGGGGGGGGCGCAAACAAACTGAAAAAAAAAAATCATCAATTGCCGCCACTGTGCCCATTAAACGCAGCCACTGTGCCCAAACGCCACTAGTTTGTCCCCAAATGCAGCCAGTTTCCTCCCCATATGCAGCCAGTTTCTCCCCCATAATGCAGCCAGTTTCTCCCTCATAATGCAGCCAGTTAATCCCCCATAATACAGCCAGTTTGTCCTCATAATACAGCCAGTTTGTCCCCTATATGCAGCCAGTTTCTCCCCCAAATGCAGCCAGTTTCTCCCCCATATGCAGCCAGTTTCTCCCCCATAATGCAGCCAGTTTCTCCCCCATAATGCAGCCAGTTTCTCCCCCATAATGCAGCCAGTTTCTCCCCCATAATGCAGCCAGTTTCTCCCCTATATGCAGCCAGTTTGTCCCCCAAATGCAGCCAGTTTCTCCCCTATATGCAGCCAGTTTCTCCCCCATAATGCAGCCAGTTTCTCCCCTATATGCAGCCAGTTTCTCCCCCATAATGCAGCCAGTTTCTCCCCCATAATGCAGCCAGTTTCTCCCCTATATGCAGCCAGTTTCTCCCCTATATGCAGCCAGTTTCTCCCCCAATATACAGCCAGTTTCTCCCCCATAATGCAGCCAGTTTCTCCCCCATAATGCAGCCAGTTTCTCCCCTATATGCAGCCAGTTTCTCCCCTATATGCAGCCAGTTTCTCCCCTATATGCAGCCAGTTTCTCCCCTATATGCAGCCAGTTTCTCCCCCAATATACAGCCAGTTTCTCCCCCATAATGCAGCCAGTTTCTCCCCTATATGCAGCCAGTTTCTCCCCTATATGCAGCCAGTTTCTCCCCCAATATACAGCCAGTTTCTCCCCCATAATGCAGCCAGTTTCTCCCCTATATGCAGCCAGTTTCTCCCCTATATGCAGCCAGTTTCTCCCCCAATATACAGCCAGTTTCTCCCCCATAATGCAGCCAGTTTCTCCCCTATATGCAGCCAGTTTCTCCCCCATATGCAGCCAGTTTCTCCCCCAATATACAGCCAGTTTCTCCCCCATAATGCAGCCAGTTTCTCCCCCATAATGCAGCCAGTTTCTCCCCTATATGCAGCCAGTTTGTCCCCCAAATGCAGCCAGTTTCTCCCCCATATGCAGCCAGTTTGTCCCCCATAATGCAGCCAGTTTCTCCCCCAATATACAGCCAGTTTCTCCCCCTATATGCAGCCAGTTTCTCCCCTATATACAGCCAGTTTCTCCCCCTATATGCAGCCAGTTTCTCCCCCATAATGCAGCCAGTTTCTCCCCCATATGCAGCCAGTTTGTCCTCATAATACAGCAAGTTTGTCCCCCCCAGCCCTGCACTTACCTTCCTCGAGTCAGCGCCGTCCTTCTTCCGTCCTCGATGTCTTCTCCCGCCCTCGATGTCACTTCAGCCAATCAGGTTACCCGTAACCAGACCCGGTGAACCTGATTGGCCAGGGAACGCACCCCTGTGCGTCCTCTCATTAGGTATTTAGAAGCCGATTACAGCCCTCAGGCTGTAGTCGGGAAGCCTATCAGAGCCTGCTGGCTCTGATAGGCACTTCTAAAGGCCAATCAGACGCTGTGACTCAGATGGCCGGCGCTCAAGGGGCCGGCCATCTGAATAGTGGGCAGCAGCAATACATAGGTTCATGCAATGCATGAACCTATGTATTGTTGTGGTGAGTGACGGCCGGGCGCAGAAGCGAGCGGTAGCGGCGCTTCTGCGCCCTCTATGGTCACGCCGCCATGTGTAAAAAAAAGACATTAAGAAAAAAAAAAAACTCTTATGCCCCATACACACGATCGTTTTTCATGCCGTTAAAAATGCCATTAAAAAAAATGGCCATTAAAAATGATCGTGTGTAGGCTCCAGAGCATTTTTAACGACGTGAAAAACGGCCATTAAAAATTTCGAACATGCTCTCTTTTTTCACGTCGTTTTTCATGTCGTTTTTTTTAACGACGTGAAAAACGATAGTGTGTATGCTTTAACGACGTGAAAAAAACGCGCATGCTCAGAATCAAGTATGAGACAGGAGCGCTCGTTCTGGTAAAACTAGCGTTCGTAATGGAGATAGCACATTCGTCACGCAGTCACGGACTGAAAAGCACGAGACTGAAAAGAGCGAATCGTCGCTCAACAAACTTTACTAACATGAAGGGTGGCGCCATTCGAACGGAACTTCCCCTTTATAGTGCCGTCGTACGTGTTGTACGTCACTGCGCTTTGCTTGATCGTTTTTTTAAATGATCGTGTGTACGCAAGACAGGCTTGAGAGGAAACATGAAAAAAAACGACGTGAAAAACGGCAAGAAAAAAAATGGCAAGAAAAACGATCGTGTGTATGGGGCATTAAAGGGCCCGTTTTTAAAAAAATAAATAAAATTAAATTTATTTTTTTTGGTGACCACAGGAGGGGGGGGGGCGGCGCCCGGGCGCCCCCTATGGACGGGCTGCCACTGCACTCCACCAGATACCACCACATATGCCCTGACCCAAAATACAGAAATAAACATCTGAGAATACTAGCAAACTCCTTCCACAAGAAAGGTTACAAGGACAAAACCATCAATACAAGAGAAAATCTTGTACAATACAAAGAGGAAAAAATTGATTAACCATGTAACTCTATTAACTACATTAAGGATAGGTTCACATCTACAGTATGCAGGCTGCGGTTGATGCATTTTTCTGGCGTGTTTTGTGCTTTTGAACACGCATTATTGATGCCTTTTTGGTGCTTTTTTTTTCTTTGACTAATAGGAAAGTATGACAGTTTTGTTCATGGAGTGCGACTTTGATGCAACTTGCATGCCAGATATGTAAAGTCCCATCAAAGTCACATCAAAGTTGCACACCATGAACAGAACAGTCCTACTTTCCTATTAGCCCAAAAAGGCATCGAAAACGCAATTTTCTTTTTTGGCGCAGGTCCACTGAAGTCTACTACACGCAAAACGCAACCTGCTGCAGGAAAAAAAAAGTCCCTAACCCTTTCCAAAAAATGCACCAGCTCAGAACGCACAGATGTGAACTAGATCCATAGGAAACCATGGTAAATAGACTGTAGTGCGTTTCTGTAAAACGCACTAAAAATGCATCGGTGTGAACCAAGGGTTAATCTAGCACTAGAAAGGATAAGAAATATAATCAAAGATATGCAACCCATTATAACAGAGGATGGAACACTGAAAGAAAGAAAAAAAAAAAAAAAAAAAAAAAACCTGCAAAAAAAAAAGATTTTTTTTTTTTCGAAAAAAACATTTTTTTTACTCACCAGAAAAGGCGGTTGCTATGCGGAAGTTCCTAATCTGCCTCTTCATCCTCCGCGGCAGGTTTTCTTCCTCGTCCTCCTCGCGTTGTCTTCTGGTGAATGGGGCGTGCTGCCTTCTGGGAACTGTGTGTATCCCAGAGAGCAGCCGCCCATTCATACAGCGCCCCAAGATTCGCGCATGCGCAGTAAGAAATGGGCAGTGAAGCCGTAAGGCTCCACTGCCTGTTTCCCTTAGTGAGGATGGCGGCGCCGGGACCTGCCACGATCGACGGATCGGCCTCGGGGGGGCGACAGCACGGGCGAGTAGGACAGGTAAGTATCCTTATTAAAAGCCAGCAGCTACAGTGTTTGTAGCTGCTGACTTAAAAAAAAAAATGGCATGTGGAACCCCGCTTTAATAGAAAAATATATGTATAGTTTATACTTTAAAAAAAAATTGCTGTGCACCGCTAAAGTGTTTGGGTTTGACTTGAAAAGGTGGCAGCTCTAAACCAAACCACACCATGAAAGACATTAATGTTTTGTTCTTAAAGGGAACTTCAAAACTACCCAGGAAAGGAAAACTTTTGAACTAAGAATGATAATTCTATTTGAAACAAAAGATAATGAACTAAATGTGGGCCTCAGTTTTATAAAACATCATCCAACAGTTTTATGACCATCCTCACCTCTGTGACTGTTACTCCCCCTCCCAGTCTATATCCCTCTTTCGGCCTTATCTCACTACCTACCCAGGTTTAATTACTATTGCTGTGTACGCTTGTTTGTGCATTTTTTCAGAGTTGTCCTACTTAACATTCTGCAAAATCTTTGTGTATTTGTTCTGCTTTGACCTTGAAGAAGGGGGTACACCCCGAAAGCTTGTCCTGAAAGTTTGGATGTCAGTGCAAAAAAAAAAAAAAAAAAGTATTACGGACAAGTACTCAATTGTTTCTGTTATTACAGAAAGTTCTAAAGGCAGGAAGGATCCTTTATTGTGGAAAGTAAAATATAAGTATGAATAAAACATAGCCCTCCCGCTATGATTAGTACGCGCATTATTGCGTACATTACAGTGCGATGTAGATTCATAGCACTAGTTCTGGAATAGGAAAAACTGCAGCATTTGACACCAGACCAGCAATATGTGCACCATGAAGCTGTTAATGAGCTAGCAGGATATGAAATGTGGCATGCATCTTATTTACATAGACAAAGAATGTAATCACACAGCAGAAAAAAAAATCTAAGAGAAAAATTTAACACACCTCTCACATTACATTATAGCATATCAGTGTAAGTGTGCATTATAACTGGCAGTGCGTACCAATAAAGAGCAGAAACTAACACTGGTTTATTTAAAGAGGATCTAAACTAAACTTTTTCAACTTTTATATGGAGGGCAGAGAAATGCTTAAAATCTCAGCCCCTTTCTGTAACTAGTAATGCTGGGACGGGCCAACAATGGACCAGATATCTGTAGTAGAACCCCTTGTCTATCTCTGCAGTACTGATAATAGAGAAGGCTTGAGATTGACAATTGTTCTCTGGAACCTGTGTAAGTTAATGCAAATATATCACCAGCCTGGACCATTCAGTGTCAGTATAGGATGAGAAAGTGTATAGATTTATGATCAGAATGATCAGTATGTAGCGATACCCCCAAACTAAGAGAGCCGCTGGTTTTGTTTTGTGTCAGACAAGTATAACGGCCTTGGCTCCACAGTCTTCACAACCTACTGCATGATCTGCATGTAAGTACCTAGGGCGGGCTGATTTGCCCTTCCCTAGGATTAGTCACTATCTGATATACCAACTACCTTTCATTATATTCTTGTAGATATCGCTTAAGCATCCGCCCCTGATGAGTGTTCCCACACGAAACGCGTCGGGCAATAGGGATGCAGTTTCAGGCCTACATCACACCATCTATCAAGAACATCATTCATCCAATGAACTATGGTTTTTTACATTTTTAATATGTTTACCCCTATTGCGTATGCTGTCTTGATGTTTTTATGTACATAGATGAAATTGTTTTATGTGTTAACCTAGCTGTTTATACCACTACATGATACCAAGGTAATATATATTATGTATACTTGATATTTTACATGTGCTCATGGAATGACATTTACCCTCAATGTTTTTTCTTGTATGTGGTCTGATCACTGGCATGCACGGTCTACATTTTCTCATGGCAAAATAAACACTCAATGGTATTCCATCCACCACCACCATGTTGATTAGCCTCATTTAAAGTCCCAACCTCCTTATTTTGTCGTTGGTTTTGTTTTGGGCCCTGTACACAGCACAGCCAACCCCCAGCAATCTACTCAACCCTCCTCTGGCACAGCTAGTCTAGGGGTGGTATATATGTATGGCTCTATACCTGTCCATGAACCATCCCACAATAATCCAAACAGTTGTAAAGTATAGTAATGAACACTAATACCGGAAGCATTAACTATAACAGATTTACTCGGATATAAAAGTCAACGATCAATACAATACAGCACATACATGCAGAGCCCTGCAGTAATAATAACACTAATCAACTATAGTATATAAAGAGACCCACACCACATGTAGCTATCCTCCCCATGAGCAATATGGCGCTCAATAAAGTTCTAACCTCCCAGTCAGGCCTGACTCAGTTAAAGCTTAGTCTTACAGTGAAGAATCTTCGCATGCAAGACGATCGGTGGTGCACATACAGGAACAGTACTTTGTAATCCAATAACCGTTTATAGTAATAGAAACAACTGTGCGGAGACTATATATCTCAGTTCTGCAACTAGTCTCCTGTCAGGACAGCAAGTATAACACGATGGGCCAAGGCAGTCAATAGGCCTAACAAATGTACTTGGTTATAGTTGTGAGCAGGTGCTCTCTCACCCCTCCGGACTCGATCCTAGTCCAGGACTCCCACCGCTGTGTCTCCGCACACAGGGTCTGCAACAGCCGGGTCTCTGGTCCAACTGATGTCCGCGAGGCAAGTAGATATCAGGTGCCACACAGGCTCCGCAGTGGGGTGGAAGGCTCTTTGGATGTGCGCAAGGCCCATGCCTCGGGCCTTACACTTGTAGTAGGTCCGCACAGGGAGTCCTCTTGCTAGCAGCGCGGTGTCCAAAGAGGCCGGGCTTAGCCTCGCCCTCCCCTTTTATACCCCACCCATGAGTCTCTGCAGGGGCATAATGCACCTTAGGTGCCAAACAGGGTTCTGGGTAACGTAGTCCATGGGGCCTCAAGTAGATCCAGAGATATAAGTAAATACATTTCTCTGCAAGCCTAAACTACTTCTGTAAAAGCCAAATCTGCTCACTTGCCTTCCTATCATTCACTGAGGATCACAATAAAAGACCAACATGTAGGCAGCTGCAGTCCACTTTCTCCACTGCAGGTGGTGCTATTCCACAGCGGCAGGAAATCAAGAGAAATTGGTTCCTCTATGGTTTCCTGGGGAAGTGATTCAATTGGATGCTGCCACCACATGTGACTCTAGCAGCCATCTTGGGCCAGGCAGGGCTTGGTGCGCATTTTGCGAGTGGGTAGAGTAAGGACAGGTAGTTTTCCTGATAGGAACAGAACTAGCGGGAGGGAAAGGTTCCTGACAAGAAGGGAAAGCATAGGTTTTGCAACTTCTCTGGACATCTTCTCGTTTGGGCACGAGATGGCCAGGCCACACTCTCTCTCTCTCCTAACAGGGGCTGTCAGTTTGGCTGAAACCTGCTCTCTACTTGCTGCTGGATCTGCAAGTGTTCCCGTTTGGGTTGCCTTTCTGCCGGGTTTATTGTGAACTGTCTTTTTATTATTTCAATACAAGTTCTTTCATTGCGCTTGGACCGCACCCCACCTAAAACAAGTAAGCAAGGAGGTGGGTAAATTTGACTTCAAGTTGCCAGAATCTCTAGCTCTGCTAACTGTAGCGTTCATTCGAAGTAACCTCTGCATTGGTTTAGGTTCGAGACAACTTTATTTCAATAAGCTAAAGCTGAAGATCATTAACAACCTTCCTCTGTGACCAAGGAAAATTACGTGAACTCTTTTCTGGAATATTTTAAAGCCAAACTATATCAGAATGGGATTTTACTTTTTTTGCCTTGATTACAGTGCTGGAATGCTGGTTTCAACAGGTTACCAGCAACCTGTACTGACCTCCCAATAATAGCACCCTCCAGCACTGATAGCCATCTTTACATTGTCAGTCAATAGAAAGGCAATATCCCTGTATATAGTGGGTCAGTGGGTATGCTCCCTACATACAGTGCCTTGAAAAAGTATTCATACCTCTTGAAATTTACCCTGATGTGTCTGGTTTGTTTCTTGGCCTTCATGATGCTGTTTGTTCACTAAGGTTCTCTAACAAACCTCTGAGGGCTTCACAGAGTTGTGCCACTTTGTGTTGGTCTATCACATAAAATCTCAATAAAATACATTTACGTTTTTGGTTGTAATGACAAAATGTGGAAAATTTCAAGGGGTATGAATACTTTTTCAAGGCACTGTATTACGGGTCTATAAAAATGCTACCTTCCGAGTGGACACCTAAACCCCTTTAACATTTGTAGCCAGTAGAAAAGCCATCTAATTAATCTCCACCTAGAGCCCTCTTTAGCATTGGTAAACAATGCAAAAATCTTGGTGCCCATTTAGTCACTTGTTTTGTTGGCGTGCTGGCAGTGGCAGAGCATCCTAAAGCTGTTTACTGGCCTGGTGCTTCTACTGCTGAAAGGAGGAGGACTCCTCTGAGGCCTCTCCTCTGATTGGCCAGAGCTTTATTGGCATTAGTAGGTGGATGAATCTATGGAAAAGTAGTCTGACCTTTTAAAGCCTGGCCATTAATTCAAAGCAATCTTTTGCCGCGTACACACGACCGGATTTTTCAGTCGGAAAAACCTTGGATGGTTTTTCCGACGGAATTCCGCTCAAGCCTGGCTTGCATACACACGGTCACACAAAAGTTCTCTGAACTTTCGACTGTCAAGAACGCGGTGACGTACAACACTACGATGAGCCGAGAAAATGAAGTTCAATGCTTCCGAGCATGCGTCAAATTGTTTCCGAGCATTCGTCTGAATTTTGCCAGTCCGAATTGCTACAGACGATCGGAATTTCCAATCAGAATTTTTTCGTCTGGAAAATCAAGAACCTGCTCTCAATCTTTTGCTGGTGGGAAATCCGCCAGCAAAAGTCAGATGGAGCATACACACGGTCGGAATTCCCGTTCAAAAGCTCACATCAGACTTTTTCTGTCGGGAATTTGGGAGGAAACTTAACATGAGATTTTGTATGGTCAAGCGTGTCCCACATAGACACGTATCTCCAGGATTCCATAGTTAAAGGAACACTAAAGGCAATTTTTTTTTTTAATAACAAACATGTTATACTTACCTCCACTGTGCAGCTCGTTTTGCACAGGGTGGCCCTGAAACTGGTCTTCTGGGGTCCCTCGGCGACTGTCTCGGCACCCCCCGCAAGAACTAGACGCCTTCATGCGAGCTCTCTCACATGGGGGTTACTTCTTGCGGGCGCGCTCCCGTGATACAGCCGGCGGCTATAGCCGCTCACTGTATCACTCGGCCCCGCTCCCGCCACATCATTGAATGTGATTGACAGCAGCGCGAGCCAATGGCTGCACTGCTTTCAATCAACCAATGAATGAGCCGAGAAGCCAGCGCGTTCACGGCGCGGGACTTTCGAGGGGTCAGGTAAGTAAACGGGGGCTCGGGGGGCCGCTAATCTTTAGAATGCATTAAGGTGAAAAAACGTGTACCTTTACAATCCCTTTAATTACACAATGCCAATATTCCAATGGTAATGTCTATCCAGTATCCACAATAGTTTTCAACTATTCCTCATATACAGGGCCTTGAAAAAGTATTCATACCCCTTGAAATGTTGCACATTTTGTCATGTTACAACCAAAAACTTAAATGTATTTTATTGGGATTTTATATGATAGACCAACACAGGTTTTATAACCTAATCCTGCTTTAAACTTCTCCACAATGTTATCCCTGACCTGTCTGGTGTGTTCCTTGGCCTTCATGATGCTGTTTGTTCACTAAGGTTCTCTAACAAGCCTCTGAGGGCTTTACAGAACAGCTGTATTTATACTGAGATTAAATTACACACAGGTGGACTCTTATATACTAATTAGGTGACTTCTTAAGGCAATTTGTTCCACTAGATTTTAGTTGGGGGTATCGGAGTAAACGAGGTTGAATACAAATGCACGCCACACTTTTCAGATATTTATTTGTAAAAAATTATGAAAACCATTTATCATTTTCCTTCCACTTCACAATTATGTGCCACTTTGTGTTGGTCTATCACATAAAATTCCAATAAAATACATTTACGTTTTTGGTTGTGACAAAATGTGCAGAATTTCAAGGTGTATGAATACTTTTTGAAGGCACAGTATGCTTAAAAAAACAGTTAATTGTGTGACACTATCATATCTCCATAGTGTAGAATAATTAATGGGTTGTAAACCCTCCTATTCTGCATAGGATGCATTAAGGTGAAAAAACATCAGACAATTACCAGCCCCCCCCGTTTTACTTACCTGAGCCCTGGAATGTCCCACGACGAGGACGCGCTGCATCTTTGCCCAGGGTTCTCGACTCTTGATTGGATAGATTGATAGCAGCGCAGCCATTGGCTCCCGCTGATGTCAATCAAATCCAATGACGCGGGGGGCGGGGCCGAGTCCTGCATTCGGCGGCTATGGACGCCGAATGCTGGACTCAGGAGCGCAGCCGCTAGGTAACCCCCTTGGGAGAGCGCTTCCCAGAGGGGGTTATCTGATGGGGGGAGGAGCAGAGAGAGCTGCAGAGGGACACCAGAAAACAGCGTTCAGGGCCACTCTGTGCAAAACGAGCTGCACAGTGGAGGTAAGTATGACATGTTTGTTATTTAAAAAAAATCTAAAATCAAACCTTTTGTGTCACTTTAAGCAAATGGGTAATCCAGCTGTGAGCATGTGACACCCTTATAATGGTCCTGTATGGGAGACACAGCCTACTATGGGGAAAACCTAATCACTGATGCCAGAGTGTGTATAACATATAACAAGCCATCAAGCCCCAGCATGTAGCAGTTAACCAACGGTACACTACCAAAAGATGATTTGTGCTTCATTTCATGGCTTCTTGTTTAAAGCACATGGGTCATTGTGCTTAACAAATAAAGGCTTGAAGGTTGTGCGTCGCTTATATAATGCAGTATTCTTCTGAAACCCATATAGATCAGCTTGGAGAACTCCTCCCTAGCCTTACATACGCGCATACATTTTGTGCAGTAGATGGAATGAGGAAGCGGCTTCTGAACGTGCTGTACAGTTTCAGCATGCAGATAAGCCTGGGCTCCTATTCTGCCGATGTGCTGAGTATCAGCCCTCTGCTGCCCTGAAGTGGTTAATGTAAATGCTACAATAGACGGCTATACATTTCTTGTGTATTTTAAATGCCTGAAGAATACATCTAGCATACCGCTGTATTTAGCCCTTCTTTTCTGTCCATTATGTCCTTTTTTCTACAAGAATATTTTACTCACTGTGACTGATCAATTGTTCTCTCTTCTCTGTTTACCTCTCCATCTCTTTCATCCACCCCCATACATATTTCTTCTCCCCATCTCCTCACGCCCTCTCCCCCTTTCCGCGTTCTACATCACACACATCCCTTTCCCCTTATTACACGCACGCTCTGTCACCTTCCCTGACACATCTCTCATCTCTCTCTCTCACACACACTTCGTATTTCAATCAGAAATAATCTTTTCATATCACAGTTTCCCTCTATTGCTCACTCCTGAGCCACTGTCTGTTCTCCGTCTCATATGGAGTCTATCTCTCCATCTCTCTCACCACCTTTCCTTCTTTACCTTGCCCGCATATATATATCTGTTTAGTCAGCGTCTCCCCAATTCTCAGTTTTACCATGTCTAATTACTTCTTTGTCTCTCTCTCTCTCTGAGCGCAGCCCCTTACGTCTTTCTTGCTGGCATTTCTAGTTCTTTACCAGTTCCCTTTTATCAGGTCATTTTATTTATGGGGATAGCAGATTTTACCATATGTGTATGGTCTGTCCTTTTCTGGAGAATTTCATTGAAATCAAAACAGGTAACATGCTGACGTAACACGTAAATGTTCAAAACAGTAAAAAAGGCTACAAAAATAGGAGAACGTAGAAACCAGAAGAATAGAAAGGCCAAACTATCGCTGGTCTTGGTCTTTCTATGTGAGTATGTGAACATAATCTAAAATAAATCATTTTTAATTCTATGTATTGTACTTCTTTTTATTGCAAACATGCTGACGTAACACGTAAATGTTCAAAACAGTAAAAAAGGCTACAAAAATAGGAGAACATAGAAACCAGAAGAGTAGAAAGGCCAAACTATCGCTGGTCTTGGTCTTTCTATGGGAGTATGTGAACATAATCTAAAATAAATAATTTTTAATTGTATGTATTGTACTTCTTTTTATTGCAAACATGCTGACGTAACACGTAAATGTTCAAAACAGTAAAAAAGGCTACAAAAATAGGAGAACATAGAAACCAGAAGAGTAGAAAGGCCAAACTATCGCTGGTCTTGGTCTTTCTATGGGAGTATGTGAACATAATCTAAAATAAATCATTTTTAATTCTATGTATTGTACTTCTTTTTATTGCAAACATGCTGACGTAACACGTAAGTGTTCAAAACAGTAAAAAATGCTACAAAAATAGGAGAACGTAGAAACCAGAAGAGTAGAAAGGCCAAACTATCGCTGGTCTTGGTCTTTCTATGTGAGTATGTGAACATAATCTAAAATAAATCATTTTTAATTCTATGTATTGTACTTCTTTTTATTGCAAACATGCTGACGTAACACGTAAATGTTCAAAACAGTAAAAAAGGCTACAAAAATAGGAGAACGTAGAAACCAGAAGAGTAGAAAGGTCAAACCATCGCTGGTCTTGGTCTTTCTATGGGAGTATGTGAACATAATCTAAAATACCGTAAATCATTTTTAATTCTATGTATTGTACTTCTTTTTATTGCAAAGTATTGAGAATTGGCCAGCCGCAAAGATTGTGGTCCTTTGAGAGGCACTTTAACGTTAGCCAAGGAGAGGGTTGTAAGAAGAGACAGATGAGACCATAGCTCACAGCTTTTTTGATGCTTTTACAGTAGATGCAGTAGTGCATGTATTATTGAGCACAACTGTTTTTGGCCAAATCTTTTGATAATGAAAGTCCAAAACTGTTTGTTTTAGGCCAGGTACTGGCAGTTTAGATCAGTGGTCTCCAAACTGGGTCTAGCCCTTTGCTTGCCTTTAACCGGTCCCCGGGGCAATTTCCCCTCACATACACCAGTAAAGAGGCACAGTTCTTTTCACTGACACCAACAGTGGAGTATAATTCCTCCCACTGTCACCAACAATGGTGCACTATATCTCCCATAGACACTGGTGATGGAGCACTTATCCTCCCACTGACACAAGTGCAACAATGGAGCACTATTTATTCCATTGACACCAATGATGAAACACTATTCCTCCTCTTACTGACCACAGGCATTGTTTACTCCCTCTGAAGTTGGGACATTATCTACTCCCACTGGCAACAGTCCATGTCCCCTAAGACCCCTTTCACACTGGGGCGCTTTGCAGTCGCTACAGCGCTAAAAATAGCGTCTGCAAAGCGCCGCTGCTGTCTCTCCAATGTGAAAGCCCCGAGGGCGTTCACACGGGAGCGGAGCGCTGGCAGGACGCTAAAAAAGTCCTGCTAGCAGCATCTTTGGAGCGGTGAAGGAGCAGTGTGTATACCGCTCCTCCACCGCTCCTGCCCATTGAAACCAATGGGGCAGCGCGGCTATACTGCAGCAGCGCTTTGCGGGTGGTTTTAACCCTATTTCGGCCACTAGCGGGGGTTAAAAGCACCCTGCTAGTGGCCGAATACCCCCGCAAATACGACAGTAAATTTCCCCTAAAAATAGCGTCGCTTTACCGCCGACGCCTCGGTGTGAAAGCGGCCTTAAGGACAGTAAACTTGCCCTTTGTGTAGCATATTTGGAGACCCCTGGCGTAGAAGGTGAAAACAAATTCTAACCCTTTTTTTTATATTGTTTTATTGAATAAATATTGTTTTAATATACACATAAACATATGACAGCTGTCATATCTTTGGTGATATTTTAAGGCCTCATGTACACTGCTGCTGGTAAAAAAAACGTTTAGGAGCAGTTGGGCATTTTTTCCAGCTGCCACAGAACTCTCCTCTGTTATCTTATCAGTACATGTTCACAGGGTCATTTCTAGGCAGTAAAGTTTAGAAGCATTTTTTGGAATGCAAAAAAATGCGTTCAGGACGGATATTCAGGGGCATTTGAAATGCGGTAACTTGCGTTTACCAGCGTTTCGTTTACAGACGTTTTTCAATTTAACAAAAAAAAAACGCTTATAGACGCAAACGCTAAATGCCGCATGTAAACGTGGCAAAACAGAAGTTTTTAGACGTCAGTTTCTAGCTGTCAAGTTAAATCATTCAGGAGAGGTTTAATAACGTCCCGTGTACATGAAGCCTAATACCCACAGTATATATTTTCCCATAACACTGATAGTAATAAATGGGTTTATTCCATGACATGAGGTTTACTAAAACTGGAGAGTGCAAATATCTGGTGCAACTGTGCAGGATATCCAATCAGCTTCTAACTTCAGCTTGTTCAATTAAGCTTTGACAAAAAAACTTGGAAGCTGATTGGTTTCTATGCAGAGCTGCACCAGATTTTGCACTCTCCAGTTTTAGTAAATCAACCCCACAGTTATTATTAGTTTTATTAAAGGCCAACATTAGATGACTTATAATTGGTCACTATAGGTTGTGGCCCTTTGTTCTTTGATCCTGGTCATGGGTTAGCAGCTTACTAGGGACCGCATGGTTGTACTAATGAGTGGAGGAATATGTAAGATATAAATGGGTGTCTATAGTATAGGAAGAAGTCACATGACGAAACATGTCGGGGCAGAGTCAATGACATCATCCATGATCCAGGAAGTGTATGCCAATGTTTTATGCCCTTTAAGGGGCCAGAGTCCACCTGCACATGCTTTTATTTGTGTGGACCATTTTGTGCACAAT
This sequence comes from Rana muscosa, assembly GCA_029206835.1. Taxonomy (NCBI): domain Eukaryota; kingdom Metazoa; phylum Chordata; class Amphibia; order Anura; family Ranidae; genus Rana; species Rana muscosa. The sequence goes on from CM055119.1 coordinate 271,034,104, forward strand.
TAAATTTGAGTGTATTTTAAGCTTTAAAAAAATCTTTTGCAAGTTTTTATGGTTGTTTTGCGCGATGATGGTTCCTTTCTTGTTCCTTTGAGCACATGTACCTAACCTTCAAGGAGTGGATTTATATACAGCAGCTGACCTTCCGAGCCTCATCCTAGTGAAGTACCCAGTGGAGGAATATCGGGAAATGAGTTGGTCCCAACTCAAAAAAAGTTGTACGCCCTTTTTGTTAGAACTACAGTATATCTATTCGGTCCAATCTTTGAGGTTAACTATCCCCCCCTTTATCGGCTGGTCGGGTTCGCTATTCTTTGTCCCTTTGCATATTAATGGAGGTATTTGAGGAAATAGGAGGAAAATAAGGATACTGGGAGAGGAGAACCAAGGAGGTGGAAAGGCTGAATTCTGCTGTTTAAAAACCCAGGAGGATTTCCATATGTATGCTGTGACTTTTTTGCTGAAAAGCATAAAGTCAGTTAGATCTGGTGAGTGCGGAAGCACAGTGGTTGGCACGTAGCACTTTTCTGGAGCACTGAGAAGCTATTTTAGGCAAGGAGCACTTTATTTACATAACGGAGCACTTTATGGAAGAATATTACTTAGTATGAACTATTGAGCATTTTTTGGAACTATAATTTTATAGTGACACAGGTTCTGATGTTATATCGTGATATTACGATCACACATGGTAATATTTGATTTGATCATTAGACAGCAATGTGGTATAGGTTGTTTATACAGTATATGTACAGTATATTCTTCTTATGAAGAGCATTTCATTAACTGTTGTTTCTGAATTAATCACTGTGTCTAATTTATCAATACTAACCCTCTTTTAACTCAAGGCTCTAGGGTTAGCTCGGAGTGTATCATTTGTCTCTCACACCCACCTTTCAGGAGATCGCTCACCAAGTTCAAACCTCTCCTCCATTCAGAACACAAACCATACACAAGGTGAACATTAGTGAGATTTATAAGGCGCACTAAAGATGATCATAAATTCCCACAAAACAAAGAAATCTAAACTGAAGAGTCTTTGTAGTCATTGTATAAGTCACAATGTATGCATTTATAAGCCATTAGAACATGGCCCCAGTCATTACTGTATAGACTTAGCTATTAGATGCCCATTTCAATCAGAAAGAAAACATTCCCATACATTACTTACCTATTACAAGACAGTCCTATTCATTACAACATTGACTCACTCATTACATTGTTGCCTTAGAAGCAGTGTCATTCATTATGAGATAGTCTATATTGTACAACATTGTTAGGAGACATTGCTTCATTAGAGCGCTAGTTCAGGCTTCTATCCTAAAGGACTGTAGTAATTGGCCAAGTTTCCAAGAATTTCAAGGCAGACATGAATTAGTAAATAGCTGTCCCAGTCTTTGAATCCACCTTCATGTGATCTTGTAAAACATTCCTATTATAAAGCTGAAGAGTTCTGCGGAAAGTAAGAACGGTGCTTTAGGTATCGCATGGGACCCAATGTATAGACATGTCAGGACTATTATTGTTAACTCTCTGCAGCCACCAATCATTTTTAAAGCCAGCCCTGATAATTCAAGTTGAAGTCTAAAAGTGAGAATTTGATTTGTGACTGTGAGTAAATAGCAGTTCTTAGTGCTGGCGCGGTAATGTATGAGAGCTAAAGTATATAATAATGTTTTAAAAATGTCTGTTTCACCAGGAAAGGTCACACAAACAACGGGCTCTTTATTTAAATGGCAGGACAACCTTTGTCTTTTCTGATCATCTTTTACAGCACAACTTATGATTTAGTAGCCACATAAGCTGCACTATACACTGATCAGCCATGATGTAATAAAATTAGGGCTGTTACTGATTAAAATTTTCGTGTTGATTAATCACTTTTTTTTTAAATCAATTAATCGACTAATTTTGAATAATTATAATGCACATACAGATCCAACTACTTTTAGCTGATCTCCTTGCAGGCCGATTCCCAGTGCAGCTACCAACCACTGGAAAAATGGATAGCAGGATACAAAAAACACACAAAGGCAGCGCCCGATGGGAATAGCATTAACACTTTTATAGTCTTCAAGTAGGTAACAAAATAAATATTGCACTGGAGATAAAATCGATGTAGCTACATAAACTGTAAAAATGGTGTGAGTAATACCAAACGGTAGCAAAAGCAGTCATAAAAACATGTAGCTAAGTATGATACTGGTATAAAAATGTGTACAACGATACCACTGCTGAATCCAGATGAGGAGGGGTTAACATCAGTCCGTCGGCATGTAGATGTCCCGTGAAGGGAACTATCACAACTCCCCGTGGATGGCTGTAGAATCCCAGGTTGATAGAGGGAAGTGATAGAGGGAAGTGTAACAGCCCTTGCGTTTGGCATATAGTAAGGTCCCGCCAGCATGCAGATATGAAGGCACAGCAAAGGAGCCCTTCAGATGGACACGGCAAGCTCCGCCGGTGTCCGTAACATCACCGTATCTCCGACAGAACTCCCTGAAGACCCGGAAGTCGGCGGAGAGGTGAGTACTGATCAAAATAATTTTGATCGATCAAAAATATGAATCGATTAATCGAGGAATTAATAGTTAATTTCCACAGCCCTAAATAAAATTGTATATCTCTTTACAATGTCATCTGAAAGTCAATGGGATGTATTAGGCAGTCAGCAAACATGTTGTCCCTGAAGTTGATGTTTTGAAAGCAGAAAAAAAGGGCATCATAGTTTGTTGGTTATGGGACTGCATAGTTGCTGACAGGTCAGGGTGCGCATCATAGGCGTGCACGGGGGGTGTGCCTGGGCACACCCTAATCACCCTGTGCGGTGCAGATTTCCCCTGCGGATATTTCACCAAAGCCCCCAACGAGGCCCCTAAAACAATTGTAAAAAATCATTTAAAAAGATGAAATGATAAAAATAAAAAACTACTGACACCGTCCAATGCCCTACTGACAAGTCCACTGCTCTACTAACACCATCCATGTTTTAACAGATTTGAGATGCACACCCTAATTCAATAAGCTGCACACACCTATGGTGCCCATGATGACCTGTGTCCACAGCCAAAAGTGGCACATGAGCATCAGAGCCGGACCACAGAGCAATAGAAAAGGTGGCCTAGTCCAATGAATCATGTTTTATTTTACATCATGTAGATGGCGGGGTAAGTGTGCATCGCTTAACTGGGGAAGAGATGGCACCAGGGTGCAGTATGGGAAGAAGGCAAGCTGGCAGAGGCAGTGTGATGCTTTGGCAATGTTCTGCTGGTAAACCTTGGTTCTGCCATTCATGTGGATGATGTTACTTTGACACATACCACCTACCTAAACATCTGTTGCTGACCAAGTACTCCTCTTCATGGACATGCTATTCCCTGATGGCAGTAGCCTCTTTCAGGATAATGCACCCTGCCATAACGCAAAAACGGTTCAAGAAGGCTTTGAGGAACATAGCGAGTTTTAGGCGTTGTCTTGGCCTTCAGATTCTCCAGATTTCATTCCATTGAGCATCTGTGGGATGTGCTAGATAAACTAGTCCAATCCATGGAGGCCTCACCTCACAACTTATAAGACCTAAAGGATCTGCTACTGACGGCTTGGTGCCAGATACCACAGAATACCTGCAGAGGTCTAATGGCATCCATGCCAGTGCCACCAAATAGGCACTGACTTTTGGGGCAAAGGGGAACCTTCTTAATATTAGGTGGGTCATTATAATGTTATGCCTGATCGGTGTATATTATATTGTATAATAGTTCAGCTCTTTTTTCTGATTGATTGCACAGCAGGTATACTGTAGCATAAAATAGTTAAATTAGATTAAGCATAGTGCCTAATTTGCTGCTATAGGCAACACCCTTACTTATTTTTAGCTTTGTTTTAACACCTCTACCAGTATTGTACTAGAAATGATGCAAGTCTTTTACCTTATCTTTCCATCAGACTGTTTCTGTGTAAATGTGACCTAAATAAAAATAGGTCTCCCTAATGCCCTATTCACACCTGAGTGTTTTACAGCTCCAAGCCACAAAACGCTCTACATTGAAAATCTCATTGTTTTATTTGGTGACTGTTCACACCTGGGTTCTCAGCTTCCTGTCGTTTAGAAAAGTACCGGAGCTTTTTTTCAGGCCTTTTTTTTTTTTTCTAAAAACATACAGAGAAAGTACAATAGTCACCACCAGGTACATCTTGCACTATATATAGAGTCACCCAAGAGATGTAATAACCAATTCAAAAGTAATTTTACCACTTAAGCCCCGTGCCATTTGGTAGCTAAAGGACCAGGCCCCTTTTTGTGATTCGGCACTGCGTCGCTTTAACTGACAATTGCGCGGTCGTGCGACGTGGCTCCCAAACAAAATTGGCGTCCTTTTTTTCCCACAAATATAGCTTTCTTTTGGTGGTATTTGATCACCTCTGTGTTTTTTTTTTTTTGCGCTATAAACAAAAATAGAGCGACAATTTTGAAAAAAAATGCCATATTTTTTACTTTTTGCTATAATAAATATCCCCAAAAAATATATAAAAAAACATTTTTTTCCCACAGTTTAGGCGGATACGTATTCTTCTACATATTTTTGGTAAAAAAAAATGCAATAAGCGTTTATTGATTGGTTTGCGCAAAAGTTATAGCTTCTACAAAATAGGGGGCTGTTTTATGTCATTTTTATTAATATTTATTTTTTTACTAGTTATGGCGGCGATCAGCAATTTTTATGCAACATTATGGCGGACACATCGGACACTTTTGACACCATTTTGGGACCATTGTCATTTTTACAGCGATCAGTGCTATACAAATGCACTGATTACTGTAAAAATGACACTGGCAGTGAAGGGGTTAACCACTAGGTGGCACTGCAGGGGTTAAGTGTTTCCTAGGGAGTGATTGTTACTGTGAGGGGGCGTGGCTACACATGACACGTCACTGATGACCGTTCCTGATCACGGGGGACGGTCATCAGTGACAGTGTCACTAGGCAGAATAGGGGAATGCCTTGTTTACAAAGGCATTCCCCTGTTCTGCTCTTGCCGACCGCAATCGCGGGACTCCCGGGAATATCGAGTTCCCGGGACCCGCGGCTGCACTCGCGAGGCACGTGTCGGGCGGCAGATTTAAAGGGACGTACTTGTATGCCCATATGCCTGCCCGTGCCATTCTGCCGACGTACATCGGCGTGCGGCGGTCGGCAAGTGGTTAAGCTACACGTTTGTAGTTTCCTGATTTTGGCATTTTGTGATCCTATAGACTTCAATCGGAGTACCTAAAAGGTGTGCAAAAATGCATTTTATTCACAGTTACAGGCGCTAACTTTAAAAAATGTTTGGGGCTAAAAATGCACAATCCTGCCCCAAAGAGGCTCCTGTGTGGCACCTCACTGCTAAAACATGCAAAAAAAAACACACAATAGCCTGAATGCACTACGCTTAAGTTTGAATGTATTTTTAGGCTAAATTTACACAGTGGGGGAGATTTACTAAAACTGGAGCACAAACACACACAGGAAACAATTGTTTCCTATGTGTCCCATTCATACTACAAAACAGCCTAGGGCTGTACGACGCACTCCTAAACCTTGTGGACAGCCTTCCCAGAAGAGTTGAAGCTGTTATAGCTGCAAAGGGTGGCCAACTCAATATTGAACCCTACAGGTTAAAGCCTCGTACACACGAGACGATTCTTGGCAGGGGATTGTCTTTTGACAGACTGTTGTCCTAAAATCTGACCGTTAGTACGCTCCTTTTGACAATTGTTGTCCAACTTTCGGCCAACTAATGTTGGATGACAGGCTAGTAAATTTTTGGCGGACAAAGGTTTGACGTCTGATTTTCATATGGTCAGTACACAAATCCGTCACACAAATTACAAACACGCATGCTCGGAATCAATGCTCACCAAACACGAAATTGGCAGTAGGGGCCCAAAGGGTAGGGCTGAAATTCCTCATAGTACGTCACTATATTCGTGTTTATGGCACGACAATTGTGTACCGTTAGTATGCAAGACCAGATCCTGGCACACGCCCTTTTGACAAAAATTAGACGCTCGGTTGGCCAACAATCGTACCGTGTGTATGAGGCTTAAGACTAGGATGCCACTAAAGTTCATGTGCATGTAAAGCAGGGATATGCAATTAGCGGACCTCCAGCTGTTGCCAAACTACAAGTCCCATGAGGCATAGCGAGACTCTGCCTCTGGGTTACATGCTTAATGCTGTCAGAGGCATGATGGGACTTGTAGTTTGGCAACAGCTGGAGGTCCGCTAATTGCATATCCCTGATGTAAAGGCAGGCGTCTCAATACTTTTGACAATATAGTGTATCTCGGTATGTGATTATTGTAGCCCAATAAATCCCCAATCATCCCGACCCAAGCATACAAACTAGAATGAAAATGAACAGCACCCAGTTAGATCTCCGTTTATTGGAGTCAAATTAGCAAACATTAAACTGATTGGCTGCTGTAAGTTACGGCACTTTATACATTACTCTTCGTTATACTAGATTAATTATGATGTATGCAATATAAAGCTAAAAGTGACAGATAAAATAAAAGTAAAAAAAAAAAAACTACATGCATATATGTTTTAGATGAAGAAGTTGGCATTTAAACCTGCTCAGGTTGCTTGGGAAATCATATGTTCCTTTCTATTTTTAAAGCAATGTGAAATTAGTGTTAGCACAGTTCTGTCTTATTCTACTGAACTGGAGGGAGTGAGTCTTACTAAAGACATATTATGAAGGTTTAAGTAGGTATGAAAACCAATGATACAGCCCCTACATGACGATATTTCTCTCCTGAACCGTAAAACATGGGATTTTATGCTTCTGTTCAAACACTACTGCAAGCTACCTAGGGCTGTGCTAAATGTAAACATTATTAAGCATAAATGTTGGTGCTTTTAATGAGTTTTTTTTTAAATATGCTCCTAGCTATACAGAAAGGGGGTCTCTAGTGCAACATTTAACAACCAAGTAATCAGAGGAGGCCATGGATAACAATGTTCACAAATCAGCTTTTACCCACATGAAAGAGCCTGCTCTCCCTAATGGGAATGATACCAGGACCGCCATCAGCACAGTTGTTTCTGGTTGCTTATAACACTTTATTTCTCATTCATAGGTGTGCAATCTACTTTTAATGTCTTTTCATAGACATTTGACAGGTGGTGAGGAGACAATATGTTGCACACGGTTGCAAGGAAGTTATAGCGCAGCCCTATTCACTTGAATGGGTCGCATTCAGCAGGTGGTGGTTGACTCCTGTGAACTTTGGTGTGTTGCGCAAATGCACGTGGGCTATCGCACGTTATGTTAAGACAGAATATTCAATTAAAAACATACCAGCATCTTTATTTCACAGTAGCATGTTATCGTGCATTGTGATGCACCCCAACACAGGTGCGATGTGAAGGTGCATTGGGGTTCAGGAAGAATGTTACTGCAACACCAGGTGCATTATCATGCCCATATAATGTTGAAGCCAGCCCTAGACTGGCCATAGATGGATTGTTTTTTTTGTTTTTTCTTTGATTAGCCAACATCACAAGCCACATGGTTGGAGCTGGTAATGTTTATCAACAACATTGCCCAGCTGCTAATACAGAAAGATACAATGAAACATTGTTTAATTTTGTATCTTTCTGTTTATTCATCTACAGATCAAAGGGATGAACTTCGATATGCTGATGAAGTCAGTTAAAGCAACCTGACAAGTAAAAAAAATATATATATATAAAATGTTCCCTTGCTCCCCTTTTTAACCCTTGGTTTACTCTAATCAGCCCTAATTAACTATGTATTCTCCTTCTCCATTAAAGTGGTTGTAAACCCTTACAACACACCTTTTGCTACAGGTAAGCCTATAATAAGGCTTACCTGTAGCTACCCTGGATATCTCCTAAACCTGAACGGTTTAGGAGATATCCCCTGTATTTGCATGTGCCAACGTAATCGGCACATGTGCACTGAAGCAATGGCACGTTTTTGTATGGCTCAAACTGCACTGCATCCGCACCAAAACGGGTGTTCACACCCATGCGATCAGATTCTGGCTATCGCACTGCACTTTGTAAGCTGTTTCAGGGTGATATTAATTTAACATTGAGACCTGCAGCGTATCGCATGAATGCTATGCGATTTCAATGCAGTGCAGGAAAAGCACAGGATTCCCTGCCTTTCCCGCATTGCAGCAGTGTAAACCCAGGCTAAAAGTTATTTTCATAGATGAGCAAACAATACCTTCAAGATATGTTTTTTTACCAACCACTGCCTTACATCTGTGGGTTGACTTCAATTTGTTAATGAATAGTAGGTTGCAGGACACCCACACCTTATTTAAACTGTTACCTGTACAAGTGACTAGTCAGACAAATGTTCACTACTGAATGGTAAATACATATCTAGGCCATAGTGACAAAAATAATTCCCTGAAAAGGAATTCAATTCACCTAAAACAGGAATTTCAGTTTTTGGTGTCCTGGAGAGTCAAGCCTCGTACACACAACCGGTTTTCTCATCAAGAGACGACAAGAAAACTGCCGGTAGAGCTTTCTTGCCGAGAAAACCGTCCGTGTGTACGAGGCTTTCAGGTTTCTCATCAGGAAAACTGCCCAGAATCTCAACGAGAAAAATAGAGAACCTGCTCTCTATTTTCTCATCGGGATTCTCGTCGGCCTGTTTCCCGACGAGAAACCCGAGAGTGTGTACACTTACCTGTCACCGTGGAAACCCGCGCATGCTCGAAATGACTTTGACGCATGCGCGGTAGCTTCCTAAGCATAGGTAGGGTGTAGCAAGATGGCGGCGACGGCATCGAATGTGACGAGTGTACGCTCGTCGTAGTCGATGACGTCACCGCGTTCGTGCCATTCAAAAGAACAGCAATTCTTTTGAATCGTACGTGTGTACACTCGGCCCTGACAAGATTCTTGTTCAAGAATCTCGTCAGGAAAAACAACGTATTTTTTCCTGATGGGATTCTCGGACGTGTGTACGAGGCTTCACGCTATGCAGTTTGCTTTTGATCCATTTCTGCAGTTCCTTTTGCAGTGTTCTTTGCATTTTTGCACACATGTTTTTGACACATTTTCTTGCTTTTTTTTTGCATTTTGCCTTTTTGCATTTTTTATGATTTTTTAAATTATTTTTTTGTTGTTGCATAGATTAAAAAAGCGCAAATCGGGGCAAAATTGCGGTTTAAAAAGGACTTCATGCTTTTCTGCAGCTTCTCCATTGAAGTCTATTGAACCAAAAATGCACTGTTTTGCTTTAAAAAAAAGTCCCTGACCCTTTTCAAAAATGCAAAAGAAGCATAGATGTGAACATATTCCATAGGAAACCATGTTTCTGCAAAAAGCATTAAAAAACATGTGTGCACCGAGCCAACCATGTAAGATCATTTTATATCTTTGGAGGATTATTGGTGAGATATCTGCACTTCAATAATATCTAAACCCAAGAACCAAAATGTAATATATTGCAGCTTACCATCTTTAGATGATGTGGCTGCATTTGCTTTTTTATCTCAGGCTAAGAACATTTTCTGCAACTACAGAAAAATATCTGTTGATCCTGATAGAAATCCAGTGTATTTGTCACTCCTGAGCAAATCGCAAACAATTTTACCAGCCTTCTCAACTATCTTCTGTGGAATACCAAACCACGCCTACCTACCTGTAACAAAGATGATCAGAGTTGGAGGGATTTGTGGGCCAAAAAAGAAGGGCGGCCTACGGTGACAACACTGCTCCTCCATGGATACGGTAGAATGAGTGAGCGTTGTCACCCTGGGACAGAAACTGTTTTACTGACACGATCACCAGGAGAAAATAAGGGGGAAAAAAGTGTAGCCACCACATCAAAGGACTGGTAAGCCACAAAATATAATATTTTGTTCTTAGATTTGGATATGCTTTAAAGGAGAAGTATGGGATGGGTTAAATAACTAGTACATATCACATTAGTCACATATCAGCTAATCTTTTTTTCCTACCTACATAGTTTTTACAGCATGTGCACATGAACTTTCCTTCTGCTGGCAAAAACGGTCCATTTTCAGTTTGAAAAGTTCTCAGGGGGTGTGAACATCTTCACCAACACACCAACACACCCCTTGCTTCTGTCCCCCGCCCCTAGGAGACGTGGCTGTGCCGATAGATAGGGAGGGGGAGGAGGGAAAGGGAGGGGGTTGCAGCTCTGTGAAGTCTCAGAAACAAGCAGAGGGAGGAGAGCTGACATCAATCAAGCAAAATGCCAGGAAAGGGGGTGTATCCAGACTCTATATTCACACCATTGTCTGGATGATGCTGTATGAAAGACTGTAGAACCTCCCACAGGTATTTATCTCGATTTTAATAGAATGGAAGCACTTCTGAGTTGGGCTGGAAAGGTTTATAGACATCAGCAGCTCACATAGAATAGATGTAAGCAAAAAAAAGGAAACCCATACTTCTCTTTTAAACTCCTGGGTCTGCACATTTTTAATGGCCATTCCAAAGGGGTCCTGTTCTACCTGTTGGATTATTCTTCATTACGGAGAATGCAAAAGAAGGCAATGGAAAACACAAGGGTAGACGTGAACATCTAAAACTCCCAGGTGAACAGGAACAAAGTCTGTAATTATGAAAGAGAGATCTTGCTCTTGTTGTATCCAAGACATATAAGAAACCACTTAGCCACCCGCCAGGCTCCGTGTATTATTAAATATCACTTTAGGGAGAATTGACCCTTCAAAGTTGCAAAGTTTATAAAATAAATGAATGTGAAAATTATATATAATATACAATCTGTGATGACTGTAAACTATAATCAAATTCTTCTCAAAATGTGATGAACCGCTTTGCATGTTCGTAAGTACTAGTGTATTTGAATGTATAATAAGTAAAAAGACAAAGAAAGTGGAAACAAATTATTTTAACATTTTTTCTGCTGGCAGAATACTTTTATTATTGATCAGTATGACCTGACCTGAAATGGAATTTAAAGGATATACAGTATATGCGTGATTTTTTTCTTGGATCGCATGATAGAGTATTGAAGACTGTTTCAAACAAAATCCTTCTGGCTCCTTTGAAGTATTAATACCGGTACATTATGGTTTTTAGGTTTTGAGCTATTATGCTTATTACCTTTTTTTTTTTTACAGAACATGTGATAAAGCAGGAACATAACACCATATGTATTAAACTAGGGCCTATTTACACTTCTGCATTGTTTGCATGCTTCCTAATACTCACCACTGCACCTAATACATGGGAGAGAAATGTATACCTGTTTTCTGCAAGCACATCCTTTAACCCTTTCGCTGCCATGGCCATTTTTGCACACATATTTAAAAAAGAATCATTCCAGGCCTGAAGATTACATAAAAAAAAAACAAAATATGATATATTTCATGAAAGATGAGACCTTGGAGAATAAAATAGTGGCATTTCCAATTTTTTATATCACATGATATCAAGCACAACATTTCAGTAAAAATACACTAAAGTTCTTTTAGAGCACACACGCAACATATTACTAATTTTTTTTGTAAAATATAAAAGATGAGGTTGCATCAAGTAAATAGATTCCCAACATGTCAACCTCTAAAAGTGCGTGTGCTCGAGATATGCTAACAAAACTTTGGTACCCTAAATTATCCATAATCCATAATTGACACTTTTAAAGCCCTTTTAAAGCCCCCAAAGTTGAAAAATTTGCCTAGAATTATTGCTCTCACTCCAGCGTGTTCAGCAATATGTAACGTGTAGCACAATTGACTTTTTTTGTGCGTAGGTGCCCATGACCCATGTATACGATTGTATATGTGTGTGTGAGGGTTCAGGCTAAATATATTTTGGGGGAAGGTTTAAGTGTTTAGTGGAACTTTATATTTTTACCCTTTTTTTCACTAAAGTTTATTTTTCTTTCACATAAAACAAAATGTAGGGGAGATTAGGGGGATTAATCCAGGATGTGTGGAAGCGATTGGGCAACCATCTGATCATTTCTATTTGACAGCCAAAAGTTGTATTGTCAGTTATACACACACTACAGTAGCCCAGGGAGTGTGTAAAACCCCTCTGCTGCCAACATATGTCATACATCAGTGGTAGCGAAAGGATTTAGGCTGGGTTCACATATGAGCATGCAGCGGCTCGGAGCAGGAGTCCTGTGCGTCTTCGTTCACCATTTCAGGTCCGATTTCAGCCCAAATTTTTGGCTGAATTCGGAACTGAAATGGACCAAAAGACGTACAGGGCTCCTGTGCAAATCGCACCGGCGCCGCTCCGGAGATGTGTGAACGGGCTCCATAGAGAGCCATTCACAATCTCCTGTTGTGCGAATTGGATGCGGAGAAACCCTCTTCTATTTGTCCTAATGATTATTATCACCTGGACTGAAAGTGAGAGCCGATCCAAAATTTTGAGTCATTCCTACAACAGGAAATCTTCAATTAGGCTGCCTGCTCCAGTGTCCAAAAGAGAATTCTTCCTCCTTTGGAGAAATTCCATTTCACTTCCTGATTTGTCTCAAAATAGGAAGTGAGTGAAGGAAAATCTCCCCAAATGGACACAGGCAAAAAAAAAACAAAACATGTAAAGTTAAAGAGTAAATTCACATTTCGTAACATGTTACACCAAGATTCAGGGTGTAACATGTCACGAACGGACCATCCCTTGCACTCATTCAGTCATCTGTGAATGGAAAACTACAAGGTCTGGCAGCATTTGCAGCTGTCGACTTGTAGTTTTCAATGAAGTATCACGAGACTGACCCTTGTTTTAATACAGAGTAGTGTTGTTTGTATACTGCACAGATAGCAAGCAATTGTGCTGCAAGTTTGAAAAGGACTTGCTAAGCTTTTGCTAGACTTGCCAGGCTTCACAAGTTTGTTGTACAATTGCAGCAAGTCTGCATTGCATGACTCCAGATCAACTTTCTTTGCAAACATTCTGCAAGTTAGCTGCAAGTTCTGGTTCAGGTATCTTGTGCAATAGTCATCCCACCACAGGGGTCACTGTGGCAAAATTTTCATGAGTAGACTTTCAGAGCTCCTGCTGTAGACTCACCACTGCAACTTTGCTCTTGCTAGAGGCTTGCCACGCAAATTTACTTCAAATTGGAAAAGTGTCAACTAGAACTTGTGCATCACGTGCTCTGCAAGTGAACAACTTGCCAGTGAAAATGTGCAGCAAGTTAACAGACTTACAAATCAACACTGCCACAAATTTGTGGCAAGTTATCCTTGCTATCTGGGTGCAGCATGAATGTGTGGCCCACTACTGTAAAAGTGTGTTGGGTTCCCCTTAAAATGAAAGGTTCTGTGTGCGCATCAATGTTCATTAAATTGGAACTTCACTCTCTCAATCAACATTGACTATTTTAAACCTTATGCTGCTATCATTAGTAAATAGATAGGAAAGTATAACATATTTACTTGTTTTAAACTTTTAGCAATTTCTTCAGTTACTCCCTGGCTTCCAGGCCTAAGCAAATGATGTCATACACCCCAGAAGTCTTTAGGAGAGGAGAAGGGGTTTTCTAAGCTAAGCACACCCTCTTGTCTGCATGCCTGAGCTAAGGGCAGATGAATTCCAGGAGGTTGATGCTACATGAATCTTCTGCTCTTACTCAAGATGGCCACAGCCAGAAATGCTACAGGATGTTTTAGAAAGTGATTTCTCAGAAAAATAAATAAATAAATAAAGCATGGAGACATGGATGGATGGATGGGGGAGTTTTCTTTTAATCAGTGGCGGCTGGTGTTTTTTTGTTTGAGGGGGGTGGCAAACAACCACTCCCCCCCACTCGTGGCACCTCAAACCCCTCACCCCCTTTCGCCGTCTACCGCTCCTCTAGCACCCATCTAGGCAGTGGGCACATCGGGCACCAGCGGGGATCAGGCATCGGTGGGCACATCAGGCAGCGGCGGGGATCGGGGCATCGGCGGACATCAGGCTGTGGCGGGCATCGGGTAGCGGCTCCTGTGTCTTCTCCTCCTCGCTTCCGCCGTGCATCTCCTTCCCTCCTCCTAGGCGTCCAATAGGATCGCCTGTCCTTTCAGCCAATCGGGTAATGGTTATCAGACCCGCTTCCCGATTGACCGAGAGGAGGAACAGTGTTGCAACAGCGAATATTTATTTACTGTTGCAACACACCTGGGTGGGCTCCAGATGCAATGCTCTGCGCCCCGAGCCCACCCTATTTTGAAGCCTATTAGAGCCTGTGGCTCTAATCAGCTGCTTCAAAAACCCTGCCCACCCCTGCCATAGGAATTCATGCGCCCGGTGTCCTGAAAGGGGCCGGGTGCATGGATAGGGAGGGCGGTGGCTGTGGATAAGGAAGGCGGCACCCGTGCGCCCACAATGGATGGGACGCCCCTGATTTCAATATTAAAATAGAATGAAGTAGTGTTTTTGGTTTGTGGTGCTCAGATGCAGTGTAGGGTAAAACACTGGGCTGAATGGACCCTTAATGCCCCCCCTCCCCCCTTATATTTTGCTCCAGAATTCATAAATCAAACCTAGTCTTAACTGATAATAACATTTTGTTTGTAGGAAAATGATATGTGACTAAGCTGTTAAGTTATTTCTGCTTGATTTCCTTTAGAGTATAACTGATGAGTACTTATGGTTATGCTGGGTTTGACTGATGCATTTTTTATTGATTATGTAACTATAGATACGCATTTCTTTCATTTAGAGACGGCATATGTCTAGCCAGATTTTTTTGTTGCTGCGCGGAGAAGACCTTGAATAAATAAATGCTGTGGCTTTGTAGCTTGACTTGTTATTTCTATAAAGATTTTAACACTGTTATAGTGCATAAATATATTTCATTCATTATATTCCTTCAGTTATGACCTGTTATATTTTTTCAAAGTTCTGGAATCTGTTACTTTTCTTCTCTTTCCTATGCTCCCAAGATGTAAAAACGAATGAAAACTCCAACAGGGCGAGTGAAACACCCACATAATGACCACAGCAGATGGGAACACATAGGAACTGCAGTAAAGATATTGTGCAGCTTCAACCATTAGGAGAGATAAAATCTGGTATAGAAGATTGGTTAGGTTATAATTTTCAGGGGGTGTACAGTCATTTTAATGAGTTTTTAGATACATATATAATATAATAGATCAGGTTTATGTAAACATCTTATTATTGTGTGTTAATGTTTTTTCTCGTTCAAATATTTTATTTTTATTGAAAATATCAATAGATAATCAATAGATAATATAGAGAGAAATAAGTACCATTGTGTTGAGTAAGGTGTGTGTTTAATGATTTACATTTTTTTTTTTTTATTCTATATGCACATGAGAGAAGCAATATTTGTTTCTTACACAGGCTCTACTTTCTTCTTTGCAGTACTATATATTATTTGTACTTTCTTGAACCTTCTGAGAGTGGAATCTAAAAAACTAAATAAATGAAGCGATGCCAAAAAAAGGCGCAGGAGCTTTTTTGACTTGTTTGCCGCGCACAGGGTAGCCCATTCAAATGAATGAGCTGCCCTATGTGTGTTGCACAAAAATTCCCAATCAAGTGTGAAAAAATGTGCATTCACGCAACACCTAGATGTTAATTCAGCTAAAGGGCTCATTCATATATGCTTTAAACCCATACTCTTCGGGGAGCATTTGACTGGCGTTGAGGAGGCGTTGTATTGCCTCGTCACCACGTGCTTTAACCCCTTGAACCGTGCACTAGCATGTTGCTGCCATGTGCAATGCAGGGTGTTTGCAGAGCGCCCCATTCACTTAAATAGGTCACGCTTCGCAGGCGCTGCGCTCACTGAAAGAAACAGGGGATATAATTCCTGCCACGGCATTTGTATATCCCTGGCCAGTGCCGCTTCAATTTAAGATTAAGCAGTTGGAAGGCCATAAAAATGTGGCTTAAAGCAATTGTAAAGGAAAAATGTTTATTTAAAAAAAATAACAAACATGTTTTACTTACCTGCTCTGTGCAGGAGTTTTTTTACCTTCATGCATATAATTCATAAAGGTAAAAAAAAACTCAGCCTTTACAACTACTTTAAGGTAATTGTAAACCCTCATCTTGTAAAACAACTCATTTAATTTTCACCTATTTTATAAGTGATCACATACCCTCTGTTCTCAGCTGCATAAGGAGCGCAGAGAGCTGGAGGAGGAAAAACTGCATCACACTGACCTTCCCAGTAAATGCTGTGCAGGGGTGGTGGCATGTCAGGACAAGAGGACAAGTCTGATCATTGGAGGAAAGCAGGCTGAATTCCCAGATAGAGAACTGACCACATTGTGCTTTCATGCCTAAGATGCTTATTGTGGTCAGTTTGTGATAGTAGTAACAGAAGGACTGGCAGGATCACCAGGTAGAGAACAGAATTTTTTTATAAATGTACATGGTACAGCAGGCACATATCTGGAATATGAAATGTTGGGTTTATTATTCATTAAAAGAGAAGTATGTTTTTTTTTTTTTAATAATCATACTTACCTAGGTGGATGCTGCATCTGACCACTGGCACCTCTAACACTGAGAACCGAGTGATCCAACACCGCCAATCGCTTGGTTCTCACAGCTCCCTGAGCTCTCTGCTCTGCCCCCCTCCTCCCCCACGGAGCACTGGGCTGTAGAGCGGGTGGGAGCGGCTGGCTCAGGCTCTCAAAGAGACTGAACGGGGTGCCAATCCAGGCATGTGAGCGGATCCCGACTCCATTGTTGCGATCTTGCCCGAGCCTGGACAAGCTCTGTGACATCAGCAGACAGCTGTACCTTTCCTTTAACCACAGGGTTTTACTGACCCTCAACCACTGTGAGCAAGTCCTAAAGCAACTGAAGCGTCCCTGCAAGAGATGACTGTATACTAACCTCTAAATTCCAGGGTTGCACCTTTCTCCAGTCTATTTAACATTCAATGTTATGGGAAATTTCAGATGCTTGTGTCCCCCGCTGAGTAAAGTGGATGCTTCCTCCAAACATTACATCACTATAGAACTCAGCAGTGATGTAGGGGTCGGAGGATGAAACCACAGCACACAGCAGGGAGAACAGGCATCTGACGCTCAAGGGTCAAGAAACTGGTGGAGGCTGCAGGACTGGAACGGAGGGAAGGTAGGAGACATAAGATGTCCTTACGGCGCGTCTACTATTTTTCCTCTTACAAGAAACCTGCAAATCCATTTTTTTTTTCAGAACCTGACAGTGTAGCTGTAAGGAAAACACTGCAATAATAACTCAAAAAATGTTCTCACTAAAAATACATTATAGTATCCCTTCTAGTAGAGTTTAGAAGTTTACATGATGAGGTATTTCATGATAAATGGCATCTAGAAGCTTTCCTCGAACATATCCCTCATTCTCCTTTGTTTTCCAAAACACAACCACCTAGTCTCCCTCTTCATGACATCTATCTTTATGCTGACCGATCGGCTTATTATTGCACACCGAGCATCTGATTACGTCATTAGAATTTAGTGAACGCATTACACGCATGCTGCACATATTTATTTATCCACATCAGATGTTACACCTGCAGATTCAGGCTGCTAACCTCTCCTGCATTGTGTGATTGGATGGCCTTTTCCCTCAAGGGTTAGCGTACGCTGATGACTGGCATATAAACAACCCTTGCTACCACAGAATAACAAAACGGTTGACGTGACTATAATTTTAGTAGTAAGAGATAGCAAGATGTGCGTTTTGCAGCAAGTAGTCTTCTGCCTCATAACTGCAAGTTCAAATTGGCTATTACATTTACCAGATGAGTCAGATAATGGTCTGTGTAGGGGATTTAGATTTATTGGAAGGTTTATTCCAATGTATAATTTAGCCGCAGATTAGAAAAGCATTTCGGGAGGTATCCACATGAAGGTGGTCATATATGAAGATGGAGTCACCTAACAGAATTATTATCTAACCTAGCAGTATCAAAACAGGGCACGCTAAGGATACAAGGTACTATTAGTGACACTGGATCTCTGGAGGTTGTCAGGACAATAAAATCACTTAACACGACCCAATATCTGAACTGATCAGAGCTTTTGATATTCAGGAAAGGTTTGACTACTGAGTAACAACAAACATGAAAATATCAAGCATGCATTGTACAAAAAGATACAGTGGAACCTCGGATTGCGAGTAACGCAGTTAACGAGCGTTTCGCAATACGAGCACTGTATTTTTTTTAAATTGTAACTCGGTTTGCGAGTGTTGTCTCGCAAAACAAGCACGATTCAGGCCAAAGTGGTTGCAGTACCGCGTTTGGCCTGAGGTGGGGGGGCGCCGGAGCCGAGCAGAGCCGAACGTCGCCGTTCGGAAATGCACGGAAAGGCCTGAGGACAGCACGGCTGACCTCGGAAAATCTCGGGAACAAAGCCTTTCCCGAGGTTTGCCGAGGTCAGCCGAGGTGTCCTCTGGCCTTTTCGGCCGTTTCCGAGGCTTTCCGGCACCCCCCCCCCCCGCCTCTGGCCGCATGCAGTATTACATGCCATTGAAGTCAATGCGGAACAAATTATTTTCATTTCCATTGACTTCAATGGGGAAACTCGCTTTGATATGCGAGTACTTTGGATTACGAGCATTCTCCTGGAACGGATTATGCTCGTAATCCGAGGTTCCACTGTATTATGCAAATTATATAAATAGATAATATAGCGTGTTGTATAATATCTGCAACCATTTCACCCTCAGAGCTGTGACCATGAATGGCCAATGTACACTCACCGGCCACTTTATTAGGTACACCTGTTCAATTGCTTGGTAACACAAATTGCTAATCAGCCAATCACATGGCAGCAACTCAATGCATTTAGGCATCTAGACGTGATAAAGATGACTTGCTGAAGTTCAAACCAAGCATCTGAATGGGGAGGAAATGGGATTTAAGTGACTTTGAACGTGGTATGGTTGTTGGTCTGAGTATTTCACAAACTGCTTCTCCACTGGGATTTTCACATACAACCATCTCTAGGATTTTCAGAGAATGGTCAGAAAAAGAGAAAATATCCAGTGAGTGGCAGTTGTATGGATAAAAATGCCTTGTTCATGTCAGAGGTCAGAGGAGAATGGGCAGACTGGTTTGAGATGATAGAAAGGCAACAGTAACTCAAATAACCACTCATTGCAACCAAGGTATGCAGAATACCATCTCTGAACGCACAACACATTGAACCTTGAAGCAGATGGGCTACAGCAGCAGAAGACCACACCGGATGGCACTCCTGTCAGCTAAGAACAGGAAATTGAGGCTACAATTTGTAGAGGCTCACCAAAATTGGAAAATAGAAGACTGGAAAAACACTGCCTTGTCTGAGTCTCGATTTAAGCTGCGACATTCAGATGGGTCAGAATTTGGTGTAAATAGCATGAAAGCATGGATCCATCCTGCCTTGTATCAGGCTGGTGGTGTAATGGTGTGGGGGGATATTTTCCTATTACACTTTGGGCCCCTTAGTATCAGTTGAGCATTGTTTAAATGCCATTGCCTACCTAAGTTTAGTTGCTGACCATGTCCATCCCTTTATGACTACAGTGTACCCATCTTCTGATTGCTCCTTCCAGCAGGATAATGCACCATAAAGCTCAAATCATCTCATCACTGGTTTCTTGAACATGACAATGAGGTCACTGTATTCCAATGGCCTCTACAGTCACCAGATCTCAATCCAATAGAGAACCTTTGGGATGTGGTGGAACAAGACATTTGAATCATGAATGTGCAGCCGACAAACCTGCAGCAACTGTGTGATGCTATCATGTCACTTTGGACCGAAATCTCTGAGGAATGTTTCCAACACCTTGGTGAATATATGCCACAAAGAATTCAGGCAGTTCTGAAGGCAAAAGGGGGTCCAACCCGGTACTAGCAAGGTGTACCTAATAAAGTGGGTGGTGAGTGTACATGTACATACAACTAAGGGACCTGAACCATCTGTCTTCATTCTGAATTTACATTCCTTTGATTCTTTCTATAGAGTGACTAGTGAGCATTGTGATAATATTAGTCCTCTGGTCCTACAACCAATAGAAAATGTATGAAATATTACTAGACTGTGTTGTTCCGTCAGGAAAATGGATATTGATGTTTATCACTAGTACTCGGGGCATTGGATGTGCTATGTATGCAGCTGAGCTAAATGTTTATTGTGTGATCTAATAAAACATGAAGCACAAATGTCTACATGGCACGCAAAGAACTCTGAGCCTCCTAGTGATTTTTTTATTCCAGTTGGATTCTTGCCGTTGTCTCTTTACATGTCTACAAGAATTAAATTACCAAAGTCTAGTGCAGATTCATCAAAGACAATTGGGAATGGAATGGTCAGTAGAATAGTCCAGATCAGATTAAGGAACAACCAGCTGTTTTACCAATTGTAGAGCACGAGAACAG
Organism: Rana muscosa; assembly: GCA_029206835.1. Taxonomy (NCBI): domain Eukaryota; kingdom Metazoa; phylum Chordata; class Amphibia; order Anura; family Ranidae; genus Rana; species Rana muscosa. Next base: position 271,054,471 of record CM055119.1, read on the forward strand.
CAAAAATCAAAGTCAAGACCTTAAATGCCAATCACAAGAACACAAGAAGGCAGGTCACCAAACTCTGTGACAGTTAATGTGCATACAACAATTTCAGACAGTTATAATGGGCGTACACTGGTTTTTGTATCACAATGGGGAGATTTACCTTCACTTCCTGTTCCAAAGCCAAAATAGGAAGTGAGAGGAAATCCCTGAAAATGAATTAATCCCTATAAATTTTAAATTTACATATTTTCAGGAAAGTTTTCAAAAGAAACCAACCAAACCTATTTCATACATTAGAATTTAGCATCCATTTATTTTATTTTTTTAAAGAATGTAGCTAATAATTCATACCACCCGAAGCCTGATGTAAGCTTATGTTTTCAATGGAAGAAGGCTGGAAAGGAAATTTACTCTGGGTGGTGTCTGGGCTGATTCACAATTAAAGTGGTTAAATTAAAACAAAATTATTTACCTTAATGCATTCTATGCATTAAAGCAGTGGTCTCCAAACTGTGGCTTGGGGGCCAGATGCGGCCCTTTGCTTGCTTTTATCCGGCCCTTGAGGCACTATTTCATTCACTGATACCAACAATGGGGCATTATTCGCCCCACTGACAACAATGAAGGGACACAAATTTGCCACTGACACTAATGAACAGGTACAATTCCACCCAATGACGGGGCACAATTACTCCCAACAAAACCAACAATGGGGCCCAATGACAGGGTATAATTCCTCTCCCTGACACCAATATAGGGTATTGTTTTTTCCCCACTGATGTCGGGACCTTCTACCCCTGCATTAAAGGATATGTAAAGGTTCGGGTTTAAAAAAACAAAAAAACAAAAACAAACATGTCATACTTACCTCTTCTGTGCAGTTGGTTTTGCACAGAGCGGCCCCGCTCCTCCTCTTCCGGTGTCCCTCAGCAGCGCTCCTGGCTCTTTTTCTTGAGTGCCCCGTTAGAGAGCCGCTCTCCCTCGGGGTACTCATGTGGGCACGCTCCCGTGTCCTGTTGCTGCGGCTATTGTCACAGACAGCAGGACTCGGCCCCGCCCCACGGCTCCCGCATCATTGCATTTGATTGACAGCAGCGGGAGCCAATGGCATAGAATGCATTAAGGGGGAGGGGGGAAGTGTAGTGAGGTGAAGGAGAGAAATCCTGTTGAGAACTGAACACATCTGCGAATCAGATGCGTGCCCATAGAAGATAATGGACCTGAATTCGCACCTGAGCCGCACCGCAATGCCTAGAAAACGCACACGTTTTTTGGGCAATGCGCAGTGCGAATGCATCGCACATATGTGAACCAGCCTCATTAAAACCAATGTATTTTATAATGTTATGCAAATTGGATGCAGTGTAAGCCGCAACCAATTTGCATAGGTGTGAACGGGGCCTGAGGGTTTACAACCCCTTTAAGGTAAAAACCTTCTCCATCGCGCTTCCATCATCAATACTTACCTGAGCCCCATCTCAATCCAGTGATATGCACAGGAGCAGCATCTCTCTCCCTCCTCATTGGCCAGAGAGGCATCAGCGGGAGCCATAGGCCGGGCCCCCACTGCTGTCAACCACAGCCAGTGAGGAGAAACGAGGGCAGGGTTGAGCTGCACTTTGTGTGTCAATGGACGCACAGAGCCAGTTCAGGAGCAAGCATGCATGAGTGTCCCATAGCATGCAGCTTACTATGGTACACTCGGCAGGGGGTAGGAACGCCAGTGGGGGACCCGAGAAGAGGAGGACCAGGGTTGTATTGTGCGAAACTATTGCACAGAGCAGGTAAGTATGACCAGTGGCGGGTGCGTCCATAGAGGGCGCCGGAGCGCCGCCCCCTCTCGCTCCTGCACCGCCACTGAAAAACAATACATAGGTTCATGCATTGCATGAACCTATGTATTGTCACCGCTGCCGCCCACTATTCAGATGGCCGGCCCCCTGGTGAGCGCCGGCCATCTGAATTAGAGCGGTGGCCTGCGGTGGGTGTGTTTTGGAAGTGTCTATCAGAGCCCTCAGGCTGTACTCGGCACCCAAATAGTTCACCGAGGGACGCACGGGGTGCGTTCCTTGGTGAACACTGACAGGCGTTTCAGCCAATCAGGTTCACCGGATCTGGTTACCGGTAACCTGATTGGCTGAAGCGACATTGAGGGCGGGAGAAGACAAGAAGGACGACGCTGACCCAAGGAAGGTAAGTGTAGGGCTGGGGGGGTGAACTGGCTGCATTTGGGGACAAACTGTCTGTATATGGGGGACGCACTGTATGTATATGGGGGACACACTGGCTGTATATGGGGGACACACTGGCTGTATATGGGGACACACTGACTGTATATGGGGGACACACTGGCTGTATATGGGGGACACACTGGCTGTATATGGGGGACACACTGGCTGTATATGGGGACACACTGGCTGTATATGGGGGATACACTGGCTGTATATGGGAGACACACTGGCTGTATATGGGGGACACACTGGTTGTATATGGGGGACACACTGGCTGTATACGGGGACACACTTGCTGTATATGAGGGACACACTGGCTGTATATGGGGGACACACTGGCTGTATATGGGGGACACACTGGCTGTATACTGTGACACACTGGCTGTATATGGGGGACACACTGGCTGTATATGGGGACAAACTGGCTGTATATGGGGGACACACTGGCTGTATATGGGGGACACACTGGCTGTATATGGGGGACACACTGGCTGTATATGGGGACAAACTGGCTGTATATGGGGACACACTGGCTGTATACAGGGACGCACTGGCTGTATACGGGGACAAACTGGCTGTATACAGGGACACACTGGCTGTATACGGGGACAAACTGGCTGTATACGGGGACAAACTGGCTGTATACGGGGACACACTGGCTGTATATGGGGACAAACTGGCTGTATATGTGGACACACTGGCTGTATATGGGGACAAACTGGCTGTATATGGGGACAAACTGGCTTTATATGGGGACAAACTGGCTGTATATGTGGACACACTGGCTGTATATGGGGACAAACTGGCTGTATATGGGGACAAACTGGCTTTATATGGGGACAAACTGGCTGTATACGGGGACACACTGGCTGTATACGGGGACATACTGGCTGTATACGGGGACAAACTGGCTGAATACGGGGACAAACTGGCTGTATACGGGGACAAACTGGCTGTATACGGGGACACACTGGCTGTATATGGGGACACACTTGTATATGGGGACACACTGGCTGTATATGGGGGACACACTGGCTGTATATGGGGACAAACTGGCTGTATATGGGGACAAACTGGCTGTATATGGGGACACACTGGCTGTATATGGGGACAAATTGGCTGTATATGGGGACAAACTGGCTGCATTTGAGGGGAAAAACTGGTGGCGTTTGGGCACAGTGGCGGCAATTGATGTTTTTTTTTTTTTTCAGTTTGTTTGCGCCGCCCCAAAAATTTTGAGCACCAGCCGCCACTGAGTATGACATGTTTGTTATTTAAATGAAATATTTCCTTTATAATAATTTTAAGTGCATTTGTTAATGCACGTTTCTCCGAAGTGTCTTGGTATACATTTTAGATGCCTTGCTCTTTTTTCAAAATACCTGACTGGCAAAATTAGGAAAAAGAGGACTTTTCCCGAATGTACTGTAATTCAATGCATTTGTGTGAACAGTTTAACTGCATTGCAACTGTGTTGACCTTTTTGTATTTTGTAACATTTGTTTTTGTAACATTTTCCCATTTTGTAACAGTATTATCAAAAGAGGGCAAGTTCTGTGTCATGGAAGTAAAAGTTCCAGAGCTTCTGATGGTGTTAGATTTTAATAATACATGCTTTATCATTGCAAGCAAGGTAGGTCAACGTGGGCTCTTACCAGCTTATATGCTGCTTTTTAATTAGATGAAGGTTAGCAAAGCTGTGATGAACCAGTTCCTGATAGTTGAAATAGAAATAAAATATGAGGGATAAAAAGCATCCCCCATAGCAAATGTAGGACTTTTAAGGGTATACAGTTGTCACTGAGGTGAGCATGCAAACAATATGTTCAAAAATATTGCTTTATTGTACAAACATGATTAAAAAAACGATATAAAAACATATTGCAATGTATAATCAAAATCACAGAGCTGATCATTAACAATTGATACTTATTTACAGTATGAGCATAAAGTTGACTGATACAGAGTAGTCCAACGCGTTTCGCAGAGCTGTATTTCTGCTTCGTCAGGAAAACTCAATATGTATCTAGTTATTAGATTGAAAGAAAAACATATCATTCATTACAATCATAAGAGCCGGTTCACACAGGGGCGACTCGTCAGGTGACTTAGCCGCCTGACAAGTCACACTCCGCTCTGTTCAATGGAACCGTTCTAATAGGAGCGACTCAAGTCGCTCCGACTTAGAAAAAGGTTCCTGTACTACTTTGGGGGCGACTCGGGGTGACTTGCATTGACTTCAATACAGAAGTCATTTTGCAAGTCACCTCTGAAGTCATCTTGAGATCACCTTGCCGAGTCGCCCCCAAAGTCGTGCCGCCCCTGTGTGAACCGGGTCTTGCACTCTATATACAAATGTACATTTTACTCAAATAACCAATATTACAGAAAAAAGATTATAAATAAGTGCTCACAAATTTCATCAAAGTGTGGCTGTAAACATCTCTGTCTATGCAAGACCCAGAGCTACAGGCTGATCATGTGATCCATGGTGTCAGTACTCAGGACCAAGTCTGGTGGACACTGGATTGCACAAGTGTGGATTCAGGCGGATGCGACTCCCATGCCCAAGCACTAAAATATAAGGGACACGCATTAAGGCCTAACCCAAACACGTGTCCAAAACATTTGTTCACGAGAAACTCAATCAACATCAAAGCATACATGACATTCTAGTGTCCAAAAGGTAGCACCAGCACCTCACATAATAACCTATCTAAGGAGACCCCCTCCCCACCAACACACACGCCATAAACCTATAACCAAAACAACCTGCCCCCTAAAAAGGTAACAACCACCCCCCCATGCCCCACATCACACAAGTCAAGGGAATATACACCATGCATATACCTATCAAACTAAACATGCGTCCAACTAACCAACATCTCAACCATAAGGGCCCAGCTAAATCCACAGCTGCATAACCAAACAAACCACCACAAACTAGGGACCCCCACAAACATTCCTCTAAAAACATGGGCACATGTATGCACCCCTATCTAGCAAACCATAGCCACCCTTCTAATTCCCATGAAGCTCACCCACAACTACCCAAAGGAGACCCGTAACCCAACTAAATACAGTTGTGCTGATAAGTTTACATACCCTGGCGGAATTTATGATTTCTTGGCCATTTTTCAGAGAATATAAATGATAACACAAACTTTTCTTTTACTCATGGTAAGTGTTTGGCTGAAGCCATTTATTATCAATCAACTGTGTTTACTCTTTTTAAATCATAATGACAACAGAAACTAGCCAAATGCCAGGGTATGTAAACTTATGAGCACAACTGTACATGATCATGAGGGGCATTTAACAATTTTAAACACTAGTTCCCTGTTATAGAAAAGTTGTGTTCTCCAGCGGGTAATATCTCCTGCCTCCCTGTGTTCTAGCACTGCACAGGTAGGAGAGGCAGGCTGCTGGATGCTGGAGAGATGAGTATACTACCTCTTCTATGGCACGTAACTGGCATTTTGACTTGTTTGAAAATCTGACACGGGTCCCTTTTTAAGGCCGCGTTCACACAATGTGCAGAGACGTTGATTTTTCAGCACATGTTCTGCAAGGGAACAAAAAAAATACGATTGTTCTCTATGTGTCCTGTTTACACCACAACACTGGTATCACATGCAGAGTTTTCCTGCGCAAGAATCTGCAACATGTATGAAACTCCCTGAAAAGCACTATAAACTCGTATCTCTGCAAGTGAAATCTGCGCATCAGTTTCCATCAGTTTTTCAACACGTATGGTGTGAATAAGGCCTAAAGCAGAACTAAACCCGCCTATCCTTTTCAGCCAAGGATTTTCAGCCCCGTACACACGATTGGATTTTTCGCAGACAAAGCCTCAGACATTTGTCCGAAGGGCGTTGGCCAACAAACACAAACGTAGTTACGTACTACGTGAAATTTCAGCTCTTGAGCGCCACCCTTTGGGCACCTTCTGCTAATGTTGTGTTTGGTGAGCATTGATTCTGAGCATGCGTATACACACACTTGGAAAATTTGTCAACAGACCGTTGTTTGCGGAAAATTTTAAAGCCTGCAATCCAACATTTTTCCTTGGAGAATCCGACGACAATTGTCCGATGGAGCGTACAAACGGTCGGATTTTCCGCCAACAGCCTGTCATCACACAATTCCCATCGGAAAATCCAATCATGTGTACGAGGCTTTAGCCTCTGTTTGATCCACAACTGCCAGGGTGCTGCACATGTGAACAGTTATGACACCAGCTATTAGATGGTTTGACAGTTTGGTTGAGAGCACAAGCAAATGTGACAGCTAGCAATCTCAGTAACTGTTTTTTAATACCTTTAAATCGATGGGTTTAGTTCTGCTTTAAGCATATTTTAGTCTTTTATCTTGCTATAACTCAAATTATCTCTCAAACAGACTGACAGTTAGATTTTATAGCAGATGCTGACGGTTGGTGACTGTAGCAACACATTCCAGCAAAATGTTCTTCCAGTTTCCTTCGAGGCACGCCCACATCTTTGAAATGTTTTACGGGCATATTTCCCAGTATTTTATCTATGTACAAGCAACAAATTATACATAAAACATTAGAGCGGAGGCCTGACTCACCCTTCTTTGTAACTCTTGCATCATTTATATGTGTGCACGTTTGTCTATGTCACCTGCACCTGGGGAAGGACATTAGTGTCACTTATGAATGCTAAGATACAGTTTTTCCACCTGGAATCCGCATACTCTGACTCTGACTGTTGTGCTTGGATGTATGCCCTGTTACAGAAGACTATACAGAATGGTTTTCAGTGCGGAAACCTACAAAACGTCATCTATGGATCTACAACAAACAAAGAATATTTTATATCCAGTCACAATGTACAGTATAATCAATGAACAGTATAGGCTGCAGTGTGTTTTAGTGGTTAGAACTATTGACTGCTGGAGGCCGGAGTAAAATTACTACTATATTCAATGCTGTATCCTGGCCTAGGCCAACAAGGCCCAGGCCTAGGGCAGCACTTTGCAGGGGGGCAGCACGGCAAGAGTCCCCGTTGACTTGCGCTACACTGTTAGTTAACCACTTAAGGACCGCCTCACACCGATATACGTCGGCAGAATGGCACGGTTGGGCACAAGCACGTACAGGTACGTCCTCTTTAAGAAGCCCAGCCGTGGGTCACGCGTGCGTGCCGCCGCTGGCGGCAGCGCGCTCGCGACCCGGTCCTGAGCTCCCGGACCGCTCCTGCGGAACCCGCGGACCCGATCGCCGCCGGTGTCCCACGATCGGATCACAGAGCTGAAGAACTGGGAGAGGTAAGTGTAAACAAACCTCTCCCCGTGCTTCCTAGTGTGAGTGTCACTGATCGTCTGTTCCCTGTCATAGGGAACGACGATCAGTGACGTCACATGCCAAGCCACGCCCCCACACAGTAGTAATCACTCCCTAGGAAACACTTAACCCCTTCAGCGCCCCCTACAGGTTAACCCCTTCCAGGGGAGGGCTGGCGGCCTTAGGCCTGGGGGGAAAGTCCAGTCAAGTGGCCCATTGAACCGCCAAATCTGCTCACTATCCATGGCCCATCTGGTTTTTCAATGCAGCCTCACCAGTGCCCATCAGTGCAGCCAACTCCAGTGCCCATCAATGCAGCCTGATCACTGGGGCAGGTTACATAGGGTATATGGGGGGGAAATGGGGGGTCAGCTAGGGGTTTCAGGGTCTCTCACCTCAGCGATCTCAGCTCAGCAGGTCCTTGCACGCCACGGTCTCCTGGGGGTAATGCTCCTGAGCCTGGGGTCAAGTTGCAGCCAGTGCCCAGCCCTGCAGCCCTGCATCCTGACTCCCTGGCACGCCCTGCCTCTGCCTGCTTCCAAGAATCCGGTCCCAGGGAGTTGTAGTTTCCTCTGCGCTGCTGTGTTTTCCACCCACCAGAAGCTTAAGTGCGGACTACAACTCCCGGAATGCAACAGCTAGTGGTCGACTTCCTAGACCAGAATAAAAAATAAAATGGTAGCCGGCAGCGGCTGCCGGCCATTTTAAACACAAGTTAGGGTGGCCTGGGAGGCAATTGCCACCCTGCCCCCTGGCCCAGCCCTCCCCTGACCCCTTTACTGCCAGTGTCATTTTCACAGTAATCAGTGCAATTTTATAGCACTGATCGCTGTAAAAATGACAATGGTGTCAAAAATGCCCGATGTGTCCGCCATAATGTCGCAGTCATGATAAAAATCGCTGATCGCCGCCATTACTAGTAAAAAAAAAAATTATTAATAAAAATGCCATAAAACTATCCCTTATTTTGTAGACGGTATAACTTTTGCGCAAACCAATCAATAAATGCTTATTGCGATTTTTTTTTTACCAAAAAGAATACATATCGGCCTAAACTGAGGAAAAATATATATTTTTTTATATATTTTTTGGGGATATTTGTTATAGCAAAAAGTAAAAAATATAGCATTTTTTCCAAGATTGTTGCTCTATTTTTGTTTATAGCGCAAAAAATAAAAACCGTAGAGGTGATCAAATACCACCGAAAGAAAGCTCTATTTGTGGGAAAAAAAAGAACGTCAATTTTGTTTGGAAGCCACGTCGCACGACGTGCAATTGTCAGTTAAAGCGACGCAGTGCCGAATCGCAAAAAGGGGACTGGTCCTTTAGCTATAAAATGGTCTGGGGCTTAAGTGGTTAATTAAACTTATTATACTGCAACTAACTAATTCTTGGATGTGATGGCTGCATTAGTGTTATTTTTTTAGGCTTTCTTGCCTTTATTTTCAGCTGGTGATCCAGACAGTAAGTCTGCTGTTTTTCCACATAATGCTGTCCAGATGTAGCAGTTAGAAAGTTGAGAAAAAACATTTACCACTGACAGGGATGCTTACAATTGTCATCTTTTTTTTATTTATTTGTGTATTCTTTTATGTAAAACCTTTGATCCAGAAGGGAAAAAAAATGGATGCTATAACTGCTCAACTGTTCAGCTACAATTTGTTAGTGTAGCTAAATCTGCTAGTACATCTTAAAGCAGAGCTCCACCTAGAGCTGCTGATATGGTAGTAAAGCCAGCCCTCCTGTACTGGGCCCAGGCCCCATCAATTCAAAAGGGCTGAAAAGGACAGCCAGCTGTAATGCCTTACCGCAGACACTGATCCTCTTCTGCAGGGGGATCAGTTCTAGCATTTGCGCCCCCATCCTCCTGCTTTCCGGGACCCCCTGTGCGCTCCTCTTTCTCTGCAGCATTTCCGGCATCCGTCCTCTCCTCTCCCACCGGAAGCTGCTGCGGGCACACCAGAGGATGTTTCAGGACGGAGAGAGGGACTTTTGAAGATGTCATATAATAATGATTTTAGTGCATTTTTAGTGAAAATATAATTTGGTATTTTGTGGGGGGGGGGGGGGGAGTGGGACCCTGTCAGGTGAGCAATTTGGGGCCCAGTGATTTCTAACAGCAGCCCTGACTTCACCCAAATAGGGAAGTTTCTCTTTAAGCATTCCTCCCCCCTCCAATGCCACATTTGGCATGTAATTTTTTTGGGGGGGTGGGTCGAACCGCCTAGGCAATCTGACAGGAAGTTTTCATCTCCCCCTCCCTCACTGCAATCTTCTGGGACATGTCACAGGTCCCAGAAGATCACTGCTTGTGTATGTGCATTACACATTACCTGCTCTTGGCCCTGCACACTATACATTACCTACTCCTGGCCTCTGTACTCTGTACATTACCCAATCCCAGCCCCTGCACTCTGTACATTACCCACTCCTGTCCCCTGCACTCTGTACATTACCCACTCCTGTCCCCTGCACTCTGTACATTACCCACTCCTAGCCTCTGCACTCTGTACATAACCCACTCCTGTCCCCTGCACTCTGTACATTGCCCACTCCTGTCCCCTGCACTCTGTACATAACCCACTTCTGGCCCCTGCACTCTGTACATTACCCACTTCTGGCCCCTGCACTCTGTACATTACCCACTCCTGTCCCCTGCACTCTGTACATTACTCACTCCTGATCCCCGCACTCTGTACATAACCCACTTCTGGCCCCTGCACTCTGTACATTACCCACTCCTGGCCCCTGCACTCTGTACATTACCCACTCCTGGCCTCTGTACATTACCCACTCCTGGCCCCTGCACTCTATACATTAACCACTCCTGGCCTCTGTACATTACCCACTCCTGTCGCCTGCACTCTGTACATTACTCACTCCTGACCCCTGAACTATGTACATTACCCACTCATAACCCCAAACGATGTATATTCCCCCATTGGTGTGTGCAGATTATTGCATTACGGTGTGCACCCCAAAGCTCAAACACACATTTGTGTGTGTGTATGTATATGTACACAAACACACACACAGTAGGGCAGTGGATGGTGTCAGTTGGGCAGTGGGCAGTGTCAGTAGATTTTTATTTTTTATTATTATTTTTTTACAGTATTTTTTTATTGCAGTTCCTTTAGGAGCCCTACTGGGGGGCTTTGATGAAATGTCAGGGGTCTAAACAGACCCCTGATGTCTCACTTTTGCGACAGAGAAAGGGCCTGAGGAGAGAGATTCCCCAACCCTTTTCTCTGTAGCGTCAGCTGCACTGGATAGTGAATGAATGGGAAATGCTCTTTACTGAGCGGCTTCTTGTTCATTCACAAACTGAAGCCTAGTTAACAGAGTTTACTATACTTCAGTTATGAATGAACACAGTGATCTGTACCAATAACTCACTGTGCTTATTCAGAAAAGGAATCGGCCGATAAATGACATGGACCCGGGCAGCAGGGGGATTCTACGCCGCATGGGGGTGATTAGGGTGTGCCAAAGCACACCTGGCAAACCCTCTGTGCACGCCTATGCATTCCCCATTTATGACACCTGCACTCTGTATATTACCCACTCCTGGGCCTTGTACTCTGTATATTACCCACTCCTGGCCCCTGCACTCTCTACGTCACCCATTCCTGACCCCTGCACTCTGTACATTACCCACTTCTGGTTCCTGCACTCTAAGCGTTACTTACTCCTTACCCCTGAGCTGTGTACATTACCCACTCATGACCCCAGCACTCTGTACATTGCCCACTCCTGACCCCTGAACTCTGTAAATTACCCATTCCTGGCCCCTGCACTCTGTACATTACCCACTCCTGACCCCTACACTTTGTACATTACCCACTCCTGACCTCTGTGCATTACCCACTCCTTACTCCTGCACTTTGTACATTACCCACTTCTGGCCCCTGCAATCTATGCATAACCCACTCCTTACCCCTGAACTATGTACATTACCCACTCCTTACCCCTGAACTATGTATAATACCCACTCATAACCCCTGAGCTATGTACATTACCCACTCATGACCCCTGCACGCTGTGCATCACCCACTCCTGACCCCTGAAATCTTTATATTACCCACTCTTGGCCCCTGCACTCTATACATTACCCACTCCTGACCCCTGCACATTACCCACTTCTGACCCCTGCACTCTGTACATTACCCACTCCTGATCCCTGCACTTTGTACATTACCCACTCCTGAACTCTGTACATTACCCACTCCTGACTCCTGAACTCTATACATTAGCCACTCCTAGCCCCTGCACTTTGTACATTACGCACTCCTGGCTTATGCACTCTGTACATTACCCACTTCTGACCCCTGCACTTTGTACATTACCCACTCCTTAACTCTGTACATTATATACTCCTGACACCTGCACGCTGTATCTTACATACTTTTGACCCCTGTGCTCTGTAAGCAGTTAAAAACCTCCCACTGTTTTGCCCCACCAACATTTTTTCACAACACACACTGCCTACAGGCTGAGAGAGGGGTGGTCAAGCTCAGGCCCTTTCCCTATCAGATGGGGCCTGTCAGGCAGGCTGTACAGGGCCCCATGATTTCTAATATCAGCCCTGAGTGCATAAGCCAACACATTTAGGGAAATATAAAGCCCCATTTATCAGGGCTTGATGAAAATAAGAAATCAGCTGGTATGGAATCAGAGTTTTGACCGAAAAACCATACTGTAGTGTATCTAAAAGAACTTAGTCATGTTCAGCAGCTGCTTTAATATTTTCTTTAAGCCCTGATGAAGGGGGTGCTATATGGTAACATGCTGGATGTTGCACATATTACATGTTTGGAATAAACCCCTGCTTTGAACTCTAATGCTTCAGTGTGGAGTTTAGATTTTCAAGCCTCGTACACACGGCCGAAAATCTCATCATGAAAAAACGCGTCGTTTTTCTTGACGAGATTCTTAGACAAGAAACTTGTCCCGGCCGAGTGTACACACTCTCGATTCAAAGAACCTGCGGTTCTTTGAATGGAGCGAACGCGGTGACGTCATCGACTACGACGAGCGTGCGCTCGTCACATTCGATGCCGTCGCCGCCATCTTTCTACACCCTATCTATGCCTAGGAAGCTACCGCGCATGCGTCGAAGTCATTTCGAGCATGCGCGGGCTTCCCGGAGGACAGGTAAGTGTACACACACACAATTTTCTCGTCGAGAAACAGGCTGACGAGAATCTCGATGAGAAAATAGAGAGCAGGTTCTCTATATTTCTCGTCGAGATTCTTGTCGGTTTTCTTGACGAGAAACCATACACACAAACGAATTTCTCAGCAAGAAAGCTATCTCAGCAGTTTTCTTGTAGTTTCTTGCCGAGAAACTCGTTCGTGTGTACGAAGCTTTAGACTCAAAAGCCTAGTATACACAAGGCAAATGTTGGGCGGCATTGGCCGGTTCAATAGAAACCGGCCATCCCCCTGTCAAAACATAATAGCTCAGCAGGGGAGATCACTATACTAATATCAGATTGTTAGTACAGTGGCTCCGACCGAGCTGTCAGTTTTTTTTTGGGTTGAATGGAAAAACTAGTGGTGTGTGCGAGGCTTTACATTGCAAATTTTGACATGCGGCTGTGTCCCTGCATCTGCATCCACCTCTATTAAGGTTGCCTGTACACAACAGGGTACAGATGTAGACACCAAAACAAAGGCAGCGTACATGCAGTAAGGGTGCCACCGCCCGTCTGAACAAGGCCTTGTAAAACTAAAAATCTGTCAGGAGTCAGGACAAGAAATATTTTCAAATTTGTAATAAAATAATATCCTTCAACACGGCCACCCTAGAAGCTGCATATAAGGTTCTGGTCCAGGTTGTTTGGGATCCTCTACTCCTTTTTCCACATACATATCCACAAAGATGCTAAAGTAGCTTTACTGCACAGCCCGATACTGGGATTGTTTTCCTACCAACAAAAGTTAGTGTCTTACTTATTCATAGTGACCAAGCGGACAATTGCTAGAGCCTAGAGGAGACCCTCTGTTCCGTTCGCCATGGTGAACAGCATTTTGACCGACCTCATAATCGATGAAGAAATGTCTAGTAGCATTCTTCATGATTCTCACTCTAAATTTCATAAAGTATGGTTCCCTTGGTGGTCTTATGCTTTCCCCACCCTGCGTCCGGACAGTGTGGGTTCTCTTCCAAGGTCCGCCATGTAATTCCCCCAACCTGCAGGACTTCTCCGTCCTCCCCTTCCCCTCCTGATTCTCCCCCCCCCCCCTCTCCCTTCTTTTCCTCTTGTTCTTCTGTTTTACTTTTTAATTTTATTGTTTTTTGTTTTTCCATGCTAAGGCCAGACACTTGGGTGCCCTCGGTCCTTCCATACTATTGTGTGACCATAGGCCCCCAGACCTAGGGCATTTTTGTTGACCTGTGGTTAGTGCCGCCAGGTCCATTTTTTTGAGCTTTTCTCCCTGGGTAAGCTCAGTGGCGTCTAGCAACCAGTGGCCAGAAATAGAGTCAGAGCCAGTGCTACCGCAGTTCAGACTGTCCCAGTCCCCTGCATTCCAGACTGCTCCCAGAGTCCCAGTGTCAGTTTATTTTAATTGGGGGTGCACATAGGGGGGCAGAGTATAATTTTAGGGAGGTCATGGCCCCCTCTGCCCCTCCTAGTGATGCCACTGTTTAAGCTCCCTTCCCCCCCTCCGCTTCTAGTTATCTATTCTATAGACCTATACTCACCTTTCCCCTTGACGCAAACTAGTACACATGACACATGAGCTCCCCTTGTCGGCCCTCGGGCCCAGGCGACACATGTGGACCTGTGGCTTGTACCCTTAGGTCACTTATTGGACATTCATTCCTCCCTCAAAGGTTAACTGCTCATATGTTTTCTTGCCCATGTCTTGATGTTATGTCTGATACTTTGTACTCCTGCGTGGGTGAATGGTTGTTTAACTGTTATGTTTCTTTTTTATACAATCAAAATTATTGTACCAGAAATAAAATAATATCCAAGTATTACAAGGAAATCACACTCATTATAGATGTTACATTAAAGCCGGTGACATCTTACAGTTGAAATTGACAGCATAATCCACTGAGGGAATTAAATGTATGTACTATAGCAAGAATCCTGCCAGTTGTCAGCTACAATGGCAATCAGAAGAATGTTCTTTGTCACACATCCTTCCTTGTAAAACATCAACACCAAATAATATGAAATAATTTATATCATAGTTTTTTAAAAGTGAGTTTTAAGGATATCGCTAGCCAAAGTGTTAATAGAAGTGTAAAACCCCCCGTCAGGTTTTTATTGTTGAAAAGTAAATTGAAGCGCTACACCACTGCTAAAAGTCCCAGATACAACTTTATTATGATAAAGGTCAGGACGACAATCAAAAAAGTAACCAATGCGTTTCGGGGGTCCAGCATTGCCCTCTTCATCAGGGCTTGAGATTGAAAACAATTTAAATGGAATAGAAGTGAACTGGACCTCTAACCCCTTCCCACCCACCCTTTTGTCCCTTTAACAGAGCTATTGCATCTGGGGGGCAGGAAGGTCTGCCTAATCATGAGACCACTGTGATTGGCTCACATGATCCGCAGCAGGTCCTGTTAGTTCCCGACCATTAGTACAGACTGAGGGCTGTGTTTGACAGCTCGGTCTCTATGCTGCAAGTGTGCAGTGAGCGCACTCAGCGTTGATCTCTGCTGCCCATAGTTGCACATGTGCGGTATGTGGGCTTTAAAGCCCGCCCTCATTGCTGTAACGTTACGTGAAAAGCAAGAGGTTATTGGTATTTCCTCCAGTACAATAAAAGCGCGGCTCAGCAGCTGGTTAGGTTCCTACCTAACTGGAAAGTACAAGTCCTGATTCAGCATGAGGCAAGGTTGTCTCCATTAGCTTAATATGTTGTACATCTTTCCTATCTCCAAATAGGTCCACTTCTTAAGGGTAACTCTATTTTTGTGGGGAAAAAAAGCAAATAAAATAAATAATATAGCATGTACCATTGCTACACAAGTCATATTGTAATTGAATGTTATTAAAAATGACCTTTCCTTTTCTATCTGCAGCTCTGTAATTTTCCTGTAAAATGCAATATGGCTACCTGGAGGTGTTCTGTAAACAGCCTGCCCCCCAGATATGTCATTTCCTGTGTAATTAGCTTATTATTTTCCCAGAAGTCTGCACTAAGATACTAGTCATATTTTGGGCATTCCCTGCAACAAAAATGTAATTTTTGGTGAGATACTCACAAAGAGAAATCATATGTGAAGGGATGCAGACACTGCCACTTTCCTCATTAAAGCCCTGCAAGTGCAGTAGCTGATTGATAATTATAAAATTGCTCCCTTTAGATTCATATTCCTCATGAACCACAGATAAACAAACAGCTATTTTTTTAGAAAAACAAAAGGTAGGAATCTGCAACAAAGTGTGTTACAATCCTTGTAATGTACGTATATCACCCAGAGGGGAATGTATTTTTATTTTATTTTTTTAAACACAAGTGCATGTACAACTATACAGATCAGACTAAAATGAGGGACAATTGAGAAGGAAAGTGAGACAGAGGGACTTTGTTCCAAATCAGGGACAGTCCCTCAAAACCAGGCACAGTTGGGAGCTAAGTCATTAGTACAGTGACAGTGCATATTTTTAGCACTGATCACTGTATTAGACCCCTTTCCCACTGAGGCAGTTTTCAGGCATTTTCGCACTAGAAATAGTGCCTGAAAACTGCCTCCCACTCATTGCAATGGTTGCTTTCACACCCGGGAGGTGCGCTTGGGGGACATTAGAAAAAGTCCTGCAAACTGCATCTTTGGCGCGTTTTAGGAGCGCTGTTTACAACACTCCCAAAATGCCACTGGCCATTGCAATGAATTGGCAGCGCTTCCAAAGCACCTGAAAAGCACTTTGGAAGCGCAGCAACACAGGAGTTTTTAATGCCTTTTTTGGGGTTAAAAGCACCCCGTTGGCGGCCAAAAAGCGCCACTTAAACAGCGATAAAGTGCCGCTAATACGAGTGGCGCTTTACCGCGAACGCACGGGCGGCCCCAGTGTGAAAGGGGTCTTAGTGTCACTGGTTCCCACAAAGTGTCCAAAACAATATCGCAGTCCTTCTATAAGTCGGTGATCTTCACCATTACTAGTATAAAAATAAATACAAATTCCAGTATATATTCCATAGTTGTAGACGCTACATTTTTTTGCGCAAACCAATCAATATACGCTTATTGGGATGTTTTTTTACCAAAAATATGTAACAGAATGCATATTGGCCTAAATTTATGAAGAAATTTGATTTTTTTTTAATGTTTTTATTGGATATGTTTTATAACAGAAATGTAACCACCTCACCCCCAGAAGGTTTTACCCCCTTCCTGACCAGAGCACTTTTTGCAATACGGCACTGCTTCGCTTTACCTGACAATTGCGCGGTGGTGCGACGTGGCACCCAAACAAAATTGATGTCTTTTTTTTCCCACAAATAGAGATTTTTTTTGGTGGTATTTGATCACCTCTGCGGCTTTTGTTTTTTGCGACAATTTTGAAAAAAAAAGCTATATTTTTTCCTTAGTTTAGGCCAAAACGTATTCTACATATTTTTGGTAAAAAAAAATCGCAATAATATTGATTGCTTTGCGCAAAAGTTCTAGCGTCTACAAAATAGGGGATAGATTTATGGCATTTTTATTATTTTTTTTTTTTTTTTACTAGTAATGGCGGCGATCTGCGATTTTTATCAGGACTGCGACATTATCGGACACTTTTGACACTATTTTGGGACCATTGTCATTTATACAGCGATCAGTGCTATAAAAATGCACTGATTACTGTGTAAATGACACTGGCAGGGTTAAACACTAGGGGGCGATCAAGGGGTTTAGTGTGTCCTAGGGAGTGATTCTAACTGTGGGGGGGCTGGGCTATCACTGACATGTCAGCGATCACTGCTCCCGATAACAGGGAGCAGTAGATCCTTGTCATGTCACTAGGCAGAACATGGAAATGCCTTGTTTATATAGGCATCTCCCCGTTCTGCCTCTCCGTGTCACGATCATGAGCCGCCGGTCGAACATCGAGTTTGTCTTTTTATTTGTTTGTTTATAGTGCAAAAAAATAAAAAAGCCAGTGGTGATCAAATACCAACAAAAGAAAGATTTTTTGGGGGGGAAAAAAAATTATGCAAATGAATTTATGTACAACGTTGCCTGACCGCCCAATTGTCAGTTAAAATAATAAATAATCTGTCCAATTGTCCCCTAATCTATCCATATTTAGACGATCCCTGAAAACCCTTCTCTTTAAAGAAGCTTATGCTGCTTTTACTTTCTCCATCAGCTCATCCCCACAGCTATTACCTTTTGTATCAATTGTCCCTCCCTCCTAGATTGTAAGCTCTTGCGAGCAAGGCCCTCTGATTCCTCCTGTACCAAATTGTAATGTAACTGTAATGTCTGCCTTCATTTTGCTAAGCGCTGCGGAAACTGTTGGCGCTATATAAATCCTGTATAATAATAATAATACAGTGCAAAAAATGGCCTGGTCACGAAGAGGGATAAATCTTCCAGAGGTCAAGTGGTTAATTTACTGTAAATAAAATGATGTTGTCCTTTGTGCAGCACTTTATTGCTTTAAAATATATAAGATCTTACAAATGGCAGTTTATCTACGACAAAATGTTTTTAAAGAATACAATGCAATTTAGAAATTGCCGCGTAATCAAATGAATGGCCCATAAGCCGTTACAGAATCTCATCATATTTAATTAGACTGCTCTGGATGTGACTTGTTGGTATTTTGCAGAAGTATCAGAGTGACTGGTGTCATACCAAGGGGGAGGGGCCAGGCACCTAATATTTGTTCGTTTTCTACAGAGTGTGACATGCAGATCTGAGCACAGATGTCCCTTCCATTATTCATTAGTTGTTTACGCCCCCAGACAATAATACATAATCATTACAGATGCGGTTCTGTCAAGTGCCACGCTCTCCTGTGCATTCTTTTATGCCCCTGTTTAAAAACCTTTGACTAGAAGCAATTAAATGTGTGCCTGCCATCAGGAGAAATGCAGCAGGATTTTTCGCTGCGCAGGAAAGGTTGGGGAAAGTTCCCCTTCATGGGGAGGGAGGTCAGCGCTGACAAGAAGACTGTGTCACAATCCCCCTTGCTATGAATGAAGGCCTTGTACAGGAAGGAATAAGTGTGAGCATTGTGTCCAAGAGTCATTAACCCCTTTCTGGAAAGGCTGCGGCACAGCCAGGCAGACAGAATGCAGCGTAAGCTAAAGAGGCAAATGATGCTGTTTTATTATGAGTGCTAACAGTAACACTCCCTGCGGGGAGAGGGAGGCAGAGGAGAGACGGAAAGGTGGCAGAGAGAGAACAAAAACAAGTCACTGCTGTAGTAGAGGAGATGAGAAAAACGAGATAGAGTGAGATGGCATGTCATAGAATAAACAGCACATCGGGGTGTAGATGTGATAAAAGCAAAAACTCTGACTGATGAAGACGGGGATGTTGCAGTACAGAGAAAGAAAGGTCATAACTGCAGTCACGCCAATTCCCCCTAAAATCCATCGATAAAAGCCTATATCACCAAGATCTTAAAGAACATATCCAACTGTTTATTCATCACATGCCTGACGTGGCTCCAAAACGTTGTACTTTCACTGCTACAATGTGATTTCTTAAAGGGGTTCTTCACCTCCCCCAAAAAAATAAATTTAAGTCAGCAACTACAAATACCTTTTCACTGCCAGAGCCGCTTTTGCGTTTTTGCACACGTTTAAAAAATTGTTTTGGGCCTGAAGATTACATAAAACCCCAAAACATTAGATATTTTCTGAAAGCAGACACCCTAGAGAATACAATAGTGGTAGTTCCATTTTTTTTATGTCACCTGATATTACTGCAAAGGTTTAAAAAAAATAAAAAAATAAAATAAAAACACTAAATTGAATTTTAGGGCAAACAAACGTACTATAATACACACATTTGTGGTAAAATATAAAAGACAAGGTTGCAACGAGTAAATAGATGCCCAACATGTCAAACCTTAACCAATTCAATACCAGGCACTTTCCCCCCTTCCTGCTGTCGCACTTTGAATGACAGAATGCATAAAAAACACTTCAAAGCCACAACTCCCCGAACCTTCTCCCGACCATGTATCCCCAATTATTCCCAAAATATTGAAAACATAGACTTCAGATATGTATTTGTTAGAAATGAACTAGTGTTAGGACAGTACACGGGCATTTGCATAGTCAGCAAAGAGATGAGACAGGTTTTGTCTTCACATAAAAATTACAGTGTACTATCTTAGAGACATGATCGAGAAATATTGTTCAGTGGCTGAACAGTATGTAAGCAGCTTGGTTAGGCCACAATAGAAAAGGGAGATACATGGCAGATTTTATCTTGAAATAAACATAAGAGTTTATTATCTGAAAACCAAAACCATAACATTTTGATAAGTGGCTGAAAAATATGTAAGCAGCTTGGTTAGGCCTCAGTGTAAGAGGGAGAGACAAGGCAACTTTTATCCTCAAAAAAACATTAGATTGTATCATTTGAGAGACAAAAGCCACAAATATTTTTCAGTAGCTAGACAGCACATAAGTAGCTTGGTAAAGACACAATGTAGGTGGGAGAGACAAATTATATATTTTCTTGAAGTAAAAAACAGAGTGTATCTTCTGAGAAACAATAATAAACACAGGTTCTCTTCAACTTGGAAGAGGTCAAGCAATGGATTGGTGCCTGAGCGAGTCTGGGAGGTAGTAACTGAAGCTGCTTTTTATATTTTTTTAAAAAGGCTAGAGATTGACATTTTTACTTTTTTGCCTGCTTAATTACAGTATATACTAACCTGAAGCTGTAAACTTGTGCAATAATAACAGGAACACAATGATTGCTTTTCCACTTTCACTAAATCTGCAATTGTGGCACCTTTAATAAAAGGCACAGACATAACCAAAATTACGCGTGCTATATTTTATTTCCAGAAAAATATGTAACGCTGCTAGACAAGTGATAAAAATGTACTGCTCACGTTATGCCTGGTAAAGGTTAAGTCAGTATTGTGGGCAAAACTGACATTGTGTCGTAAAATGACAGGTCAGACAGCAATGCTCTTTCTGCTTGACTTACTTAGCCGCTATGGCCTCTAACACAGGCAAGGCGCAGAATCTCAGAATCTTGACATTGCTATCATTGACCTTTTTCCCCTCATAGACTAGTTTCCCCCTAAAAAGGTAACTGCCCAAACTGAGCCATCTTCTGCCCATAAAGTAATAGGTAATGAATGTGGAGATATTGGACACAGGAGTCTGAATGTGCCATCCCAGTTACTACGCTCTCCCTAATATCCACAAAGCGAATTCCAACCACAGTTAATCGGTTGCTACGTCTGTAAGCGAAACATGTGTACAGTGTGTAAATACGGATAACAATGTACACGTTCATTCTAAACGCCTTTAATTTGAAAAAGGCGGAGTATATTAGCCTTGCCTGCATCAATATTACCACCTCTGCCTTTATCTGCAATTGTAATTAATTGAGCACTAATCAATACTCCTCTTTTTTATTGACTTCATTCAGCTCAGAAGGTTTGTATGCATATTGCTTTCTCCTTGCATGTAAAATCAGGCAGCACTGTGGCACTTCCATTGCTGTCATGTGTTAGTAAGGAGGGACAGATAGAAACGTTTTTTGATGGTTGTCATTGTTCTTCCCTAGAATATCTTCATTCTTTCATACATACTTCTACTACGGTCTTAGCGCTTTTAACCTGTGCTATTGATATAGTTCCCAGTTGTCACAATTTTGGAGGAACAGTCCCTTTTTTTGGGGATCGAATCCCATAGTGCCTTTGTCCTCTTCAGTTGCCACACGTGTTGATTTGATGCAGTTCTTACATTTGTTACTTTCTTTTCCTCCCATTTCAGAATGTTGGAGCGTATGCCTACAAGGCTAGTCATACAAGCATATATTTCTCCTATTCAGTCAGTGGGCTTAGTGAGAGAAATCTAACACATTCCTCCATCCATGATAAAGAGCATGGATAATGTAATCTCCCATGCTGGCAATTGTATTCAGACAGCTGTCATATGTGGCTGTCTGAATACCTAAACAATGACTGCATCTGATTGGTTCAGCTGTTAGTTTACCACCTTCGGTTTTTAAATTAAAGTTTGTCAAGCCAGATGGTGCTGAATTCAATCCATGTATGGCGGGCTTATCACATCTGTAGTTTAACCACCTCCTGCCCAGCCTAATGTAAAATGAGGGCGGATTGGGAGCACTATTATCCTAGGTGGACGTCATATGACATCATCCAGATGTGCATCTCGTGCGCACACTAGGGGATACGCAGTGGCGAGATCTGTCACCGGCTGTGTCCATCGAAAGACAAATCTTTGTACAAGGCAAGCAATGGTACCATGTGATCGTTGTGACCAATTAAAACAATCACATATCAATTGTACACAATGGCTTTCATTCATAGCCATTCATTGTGCAAAATTGTGATCTCTATGATTGGTCAATGTAAAAAAAGAAAAAAATATATATTATTTTGTTTTATATACTGTCACCAGTCAGTGTCCCTGATCGCCACCACACTATACATATGATGTTGTAATACTTTGGTGACAGTATTTAAATAATAAATTGTGTAAAAAAAAAAAAAAAAAAACATCAACAAACATTTTGTTTCTTTATTTTCCCAAAAAAAGAGACAAAAAAATTACAATTTACAATACAATTTTATATTTGAAGAAAGATTATTTGTTTGTAAACTTTGATAACAGTATCTTTTCATTTATATAGCAAAAAAATAAAAAATACATTGGTGATTAAATACCACCAAATCAAAGCTCTGTCCATTTAAAAAATAAAATTATAACATTTTCATTTGGGTACAGTGTTGCATGACTGAGAAATTGTCTTGCAATGTGCCAACACTGAATGCTGAAAATTGGCCTGGGCAGGAAGGGGGTGAAAGTGTCTGGTATGGAAGTGGTTAAAGAGAAAGTGTATACAGCTTTACAGTATTATATAACCTGTAAGCATACAGTATGACAGTTCCTTAGATGTGTTTAGTAGAAAATGTTCTGTGTTTCTAGTTTTCCTAAATGGTACTGGTGAAGGTGGCAGACTAATATTTTTTCCTACCAATGAACATAGACCTAGATGTATAATTAGATGTGACTGCTGAAAATCATTTGTGGTATGCATATTGCCTACTGTAAGTGCTTTTATTTCCATACTAGCATGCTGTATTTGTACAATGCTTTTCCATACACTCAAATGTTGTCCAATTTTTTGCTGGGTGGCCCCCTTGGCACTACCTGGTCTGAAAATTGAAAGAGCAGGGTCAAAAATTGTCAACCAAACGGTAAATGAAGGCAATCGGGTGAAGTCACGTTCGAAGGCTGTGAGCCCAGCCGCTGTCAGAATACAATAATTGGCAGGGGAGAGTTTACCATCCATGCTGTAGATGGGAGAATGTATTGATTTCTCTCATTCAGCCCACTGGGCTTATTTTGAAGAACATTCTACAAAATTTCTGTCTGAAAGGTGTTCCAGAATAGTCTACTACTCAAAAAAGCAAAAGTTAATATTTACTGTAATTTTGATGCACAAATCCACCCTTCTAATGTCCGCAGCAGATTTGATGACACAGAGCTTGTAACGTTAAAGAGGGATTACACTAAATACACATCATCCACAGGGCCTTGGGATTAATTGTAGGGATGTTATGTCCCACTGAGATAGGACGAGACAAAATATTCTGCAGTCTTTCAACTCTGTTTAGATCAAAAACATTTTCCCGAAACATTTCTATATTCAAGAATGATCCATATTCACTCAATATTTGCCAAGCTATTTCTAACATCTGTATGGTGTGGCTTTATGCCGCGTACACATGACCATTTTTTTATGACGAGAAAACTGCCATTTTTTAGATTGGTTGTGAAAAACGGTCGCGTGTATGCTCCATAGCAGTTTTCTCGACGAGAAAACTGCCCGCCAAAAAATTATAACCTGCTCTATTTTTTCTCGTTGTTTTTCCCGTCGTTCTTTTCCTCGTTGCGAAAACCACTCGTGTGTATGCTTTTCCGAGGGGAAAAAAAAGCGCGTGCTCAGAATCATGTATGAGACAGGAGCGCTCGTTCTGGTAAAACTAGCGCTTGTAATGAAGATAGCACATTCGTCACGCTGTAACGGACTGAAAAGCACAAGGCTGAAAACCGCGAATCGTCTCTCACCAAACTTTGCTAACATGAGATCAGCAAAAGCAGGCCAAAGGGTGGCGCCATTCGAATGGAACTTCCCCTTTATAGTGCCATTGTACGTGTTGTACATCACCGCGCTTTACTCGAGCGTTTTTTTTCATGAACGTGTTTATGCAAGGCAGGCTTGAGAGGAATCACGATGAATCAATTTGCATGACAGGAAAAATGGTCGTGTGTATGCGGCATAACACATTACTTGAAATCATTTGTCTGTGTTGTGGCTGTAAGGCTTATTTATCCAGGAAAATTCTGCTGGGTCTTGTAGCAAGTATAAGCTTTTGTTTTGAAGCCTGTATAGGATATGTAATCGTGGAAATCGTATTAGTCCCTATATTGAATTGGTCTGATATTTTTTCACTTTTTGCCAGTGTAGCGGCCTCACCCCATCTCCTTTGTCTAGGGGTATGTCACACGACAGGGTGAGATGCGCTACGGCCCATGTCCTCCCCATAGCTGTGGGTGAGGTGAAGGCCAGTATCAGATATTTCCTCGGGCCTCTGTGCTTTTGTCTAGAATACAGTCCTGCTGTGTCAACACTTCCCTCTGCTCCCATTAACCAGAGTTCCACACACCGATCACAGTCCAACTCTTGCTTTATTGTACATCTCACAATAAACAGTGCTTCAGTAGCCATCTGGTTGCGACTTGATAACATTTTGATACGGGGATGAGCAGGTCGAGGCACTATCCTGGTTATAAACTAAACCACTGCGATCTCGCCAGCGGTTACTATAGCATTTAGCTAGAAAGGACTTAGAATCTGAGAGTCTCTACCAGCGACTCAAGAGAACATAGATAGGAGTACCTTCGCTGCGTCGCGGCCCCTATCAGGGGAAGATGTCCCTCCAAGGGAGTTACCAGAGGCCCATCCGTCACTGGGTTGATGCTGCTCCAGACTCTCTGAATGGGTAACCTCCCCGGCCTCCCCACCTCAGACATGGGCCCCATCCACCTCAGGGACCCTCGGACTTCTCCACCCTCGCAGGATCCAGTCGAAGTCACTGGACCCCAGGCCTCCTAGTATAGTACCTCACTCCAGGCTGAAGGTGCCTGGGATGGACTCAAACTCCATTCCGGTCAGGCCTAGGGCGCCTGGGCCGGAATCCAGAACTGCCCGCACCCAGGCCTAAGGTGCCTGGGTGCGTGAAGAAGATCCTCCAGAAGACCTCGTGGTTAGGGCGTCTCCCCCTTTTATCTCCTCCCATCGACCCCACGGCAGGTTCCCCGCCCTCGCCGTACCATCTCCGGAAAGGGACAAAAAGGGTAGCACTGTAATGGCAAATCTACCTTGAGCCTCCAGATACCCCGCCACCCAGAGGCCAAGGAGATTATTACGCCATCCAATCCTCCACGAACACAAGTGGTCCACTATTACACACCTGGGTGTCCCACCTAAATTTAGAGACCCCACTACACCAGTAATGTACACGGCACAAAAATGCATCACAACCAAATGATCTCTCAACTGATCTGACACTGACCGAATAAACCCAGTAAAGTTATATGGTTATACTGGTCAAGCAAAGACCTATGTGTCAAGAAAGGTAGCCCCTAGCAACCAATCAGTTATTATTTATTATTGTTCTGACTTTTTCTTAGAAAGATGTTCAAAAAATGTAAACCCAAGCACCACACCACTGCTAAAAGGTCCAGATATGACTTCATTCCAATACAGGTCAGGGGGACAATTGAAACCAGCTGCTGACAAGCCATGCGCTTATAATCACACTAGAAGACATACTATTAAAAGAGGATCTTAATCCTGGAAAAAAATTAAAAGTCTGCAACTACAAAAACCATAGCTGCATACAATCACGTACCTGTACGTCCCCTTTAACTGCCCGACGTGGGGGTCGCGCACGTGCTGCCGGTGGCGCGCTTGCGACCCCCCCTGCCTTCTCAGTGAGTCAGACCGCGGGTCCCGTGGACTCGATCGCCGTGGGGATCCCTGCAATCGTCTCACGGAGGCATGGAGCGGGGAGATGTTAGTGTAAACACAACATCTCCCCGCTCCCCTACTGACAATGTCACCGATCTCCGCTCTGTGTAATCAGAGCCGAGATCAGTCACATGTCACTCGTAGCCACGCCCCCACACAGTAGTAATCACTCCCCTAGGCACACTTAACCCCTTGAGCGCCCCTAGTGGTTAAACCCTTCACTGCCAGTGTCATTTTTACAGTAACCAGTGCATTTTTATTGCACTGATCGCTGTAAAAATGACAATGGTGTTAAAAGTGGCCGATGTGTCCGCCATAATGTCGTAGTCACAATAAAAATCGCTGATCGCCGCCATTACTAGTAAAAAAAAAAAAATTTATAAAAATGCCATAAAACTACCCCCTATTTTGTAAACGCTATAACTTTTGCGCAAACCAATCGATAAACGCCTATTGCATTTTTTTTTACCAAAAATTTGTAGAAGAATACGTATCGGCCTAAACTGAGGAAAAAAAAAATTTTTTATATATTTTTGGGGGATATTTATTATAGCAAAAAGTAAAAAATATTGCATTTTTTTCCAAATTGTTGCTCTATTTTTGTTTATAGCGCAAAAAATAAAAACCGCAGAGGTGATCAAATACCACCAAAAAAAGCTCTATTTGTGGGAAAAAAAGGACATCAATTTTATTTGGGAGCCACGTCGCACGACCGCGCAATTGTCAGTTAAAGCGACGCAGTGCTGAATCGCAAAAAGGGGCCTGGTCTTTATGCTGCGTATTGGTCCGGGGCTTAAGTGGTTAAAGAACATGCACTTACTAGTCTAGGGATCCAGTGCTTTCCTGGTCTTCAGGTCCCCGGTGCTGCCATCTTGGATGTAGGAAGCCGGCTCTGACTTCCTGGTGCTTCACACCCGGTGTTCTGTCACATTCTCCAACCCGTCAAAAACTCCAACTATTTCACTTCCGGTTTATTTAAACCATCAGTAATTGGAGATTTTGGCGAATTGCTGTTTGGACACAACACTGGCAAACGATTACGGTCCGGTGCACGATATTATGAATGGAGATTGTTACTCCGCACCGATACTAGCCAAAAAATGGCCGCCTCCGTGGTGGGGACAACTTTGTCCTCGTTAGCCGCTGTGCTGTCAAAACAGCAAAATCTTCCTGTACCGCACTGTATTCGGTTGCTGGTGTTGTGTCCAAACAGCAATTTGTCAAAATCTCCAATTACTGATGGTTTAAATAAACTGGAAGTGACATGGTTGGAGTTTTTGACAAGTTGGAGAATTTGACAGAACACCAGCTTCCCACTGTGCATGTGCGAGTAGTGCTGTGCTTTCTCAATGGACCCACAGCCTCCTGAGACCTGTCCCAGCAGGTTGTGCCAGGGAGTGGAAGGGACAGAACTTCCGCTCAAATTGCCTAGGCAATGCTATTGGGGGTGCTCGGCAGGGGGGAGGAGCCAGGTCCGCCGGCGGGGAACCCAAAAAGAAGAAGAATGGGGCTGCTTTGTGCAAAACCATTGGACAGAGCAGGTAAGTATAACATTTTTTATTATTTTTTTAATATTACAACCTTTACAATCACTTTAAATGTGTAATATATTTGCTGAATTACCAACTTTAGTAATTCACTACTCCCATGGCTTTAAGTTTGTTTTATAGTATAATAGAAAGTCCCGAGAGGTTCAGCATCCCTACCACGTCTAATCAGATATCAAATGTAAGCTTATATGGCTTTTTTTTTCAAATGATCGCACTAATGAAAACTAATCAGTGATTGCTTGATTTATGTTACTGCACATCACAACTCTGTAGCACTTTATTAAATATGGGCTCTCATTTTGCCAACCAATTTTAGTAGGTGCCATCATCACAGCTTTGCTGCCTCACCTTTTATGTTGCTTTTTAGGTGTAAAATACATGACGGAATACTAATTAAACAGAAGAAGGTACATTATTGCTTGATTACATTTTTATTGGCAGTTTAATTGGATTGTTAGAGGACCCTTAGGAATCAGTAAGGTGCATCGGGAAGGAGGGAATAGGTATGGGAGTGATGTCAACTTTGTTGGAATAAATCAAGCCAATGCAATATAAAAATTGTGGAAAAATATTTACTATGCTTGTTCGGTAAGAATTTAAATACAAATAGACCTACAAATACAGTGTGAAGATGGCAGATGAAAAGGAAATGGAATTTAAGGACATAAAGAATAAACATGAGAGATAAAATAGTTTGTAAAAAAATTTAAAATAAATTCCTTTTAGAATTTTCATGCGACAGACACAAATTCTGTTATCTGAAAAGAATAAATTTTCTGGTGTCCTAGCAGCAAACATTCACTATATGGTATGTACAGAGCACTGTGACCTTACTCTTAAGGTTGGATTCCGGGGCAGTCAAGTATTTGGTCCGTATATTAGTACTACACGTCTGATGTGTGTAATGGAAATTCTGCTATTAAAGCTTGACTAGCTGTAAATCTGTGTGTTATTGTGTGACAGAATATAAAGGGACATAAATTAGCGGGGTATACAGGACAGTTCAGAAATGTTCACTAGAGACACACAAACTAGAGGAACGCGGTGAGTGCTATTTACTTAGAAATATTGCAAACCTGAGGCAACATATATCATTGTATTAGAAATGAAAGGACCCATTAAACTAATATACATGTTATTATGCTGAGCAATCTGATCAGTTTTATGAGCCATGTTAAAGCTTAAGGAGACTCGCCAGTGAATGCAGAATGTACAATATTCTGGTATGGGATTGTTTGGCTGGAAGTCACGTATGTGTAGAAGAATATCCGAAACCAACAATGCAATTGTTAACTCTAATTTCTCAGGTTTGAGCTCTTCAAAGATTTGCATATTTATCAGTAAATATTATTAGGAACTGCTTTATAAAAAAAAAATGACATGTAATGCAAGTTTACTAGTCCCTTACCATGAAAAAATTTAATTGTTGATTGATTACAGGTTGCCCTAGGGCAGTGGCGTAGCGTGGGTTGGCAGCGCCCGGGGCAAGGCAAGTAATCTGCGCCCCCTAAAGCCCTGAACCCACAGGCCGAATGTCGGGCAGCATCAGCGGTTCAATAGAAACCAACCGACATCCGGACATCCGTCCCTGCAGGGCTGGACTGGGACAAAAATTTGGCCCTGGACGTCATCCAGACTGGCCTACTTAAATTTCGAGTGTCCCCATCAGCAGCCTCCTTACAGCAGAGTATCCCCATCACCAGCCTCCTTACAGCAGAGTGTCCCCATCACCAGCCTCCTTACAGCAGAGTGTCCCCATCACCAGCCTCCTTACATCAGAGTGTCCCCATCACCAGCCTCCTTACAGCAGAGTGTCCCCATCACCAGCCTCCTTACAGCAGTGTCCCCATCACCAGCCTCCTTACAGCAGAGTGTCCCCATCACCAGCCTCCTTACAGCAGAGTGTCCCCATCACCAGCCTCCTTACATCAGAGTGTCCCCATCACCAGCCTCCTTACATCAGTGTCCTCCTCACCAGCCTCCTTACAGCAGAGTGTCCCCATCACCAGCCTCCTTACAGCAGAGTGTCCCCATCACCAGCCTCCTTACAGCAGAGTGTCCCCATCACCAGCCTCCTTACAGCAGAGTGTCCCCATCACCAGCCTCCTTACAGCAGAGTGTCCCCATCACCAGCCTCCTTACAGCAGAGTGTCCCCATCACCAGCCTCCTTACAGCAGAGTGTCCCCATCACCAGCCTCCTTACAGCAGAGTGTCCTCATCACCAGCCTCCTTACAGCAGAGTGTCCCCATCACCAGCCTCCTTACAGCAGTGTCCCCTCACCAGCCTCCTTACAGCAGTGTCCCCATCACCAGCCTCCTTACATCAGAGTGTCCCCATCACCAGCCTCCTTACATCAGAGTGTCCCCATCACCAGCCTCCTTACATCAGAGTGTCCCCCCTCCCACGTGTTCTCACAGTTCTGAAGGCAGCTTCTCTTCTTCCTCTCTCCAGTCATGTGATAGGTGACAAGTGATAAGGAGAGAGGAAGGAAAGTCTGCCGGCTGTCTATCTCCCCCTGCAGGCTGGAGGGAGCAGATAGCCTAATTCTCTCCCCAGCAAGTGTTGGGAGCTGCTCCTCCTGACAGGAGTGAAATTGCGATCACTCACTGTCAGAGAGGAGAGGCGCCAGGACTGCACCCGACCGGCCCACTGAGCCATCGGCCCACTGGGAACTCCCGTTAGTCCCGATGGCCAGTACATGCCTGTGCCCCTGTGTACTGCAGCCAGTGCGACAAAGCCGGATGTTCAGCTGGCTTCTGTTGAAGGGGCATGACTAAAAAATATCTACCAACTGGCTCCGGATCAGCGCTCTTAGCCAATGGCTGAGAGCGCTGACTGGAGTGTTCTGGCAGGGGTGTCCTCCTGTCAGAACACAACAATGTCAGCCCTGAGGGATGGTGTGTCCCCCAGGGAGGTGAAGGAAGGTGATGGCAGGATAAAAGAGACTCACCGAGTGGATGTCCCCTTATGCACATGATTACACATCAGGCACTTGAAGTCCACTTGAAGGCCTCGGCGCTGTTCTTGAAGGTGCACACACTGCAGTCCCAGTAGTCTTCATCTGACTAGGGCTTTCATTGCTGCTTCGGTCTGTGGGGAAGAAGACACACATAGCATTGTGGTGGGTGGCCTCTTCTGGTCTGGTGGCTGCTCCACCACACAGCTGACTGCCTGGCCCTCCTCCCTGAATGGTCCAGGGTGGTGGAGCAGCTGACAGACGAGGGGAGGCTGCCCACCACAATGCTATGTGTCTGATGGTGCGGCGGCAGACAGCTGGCTGTGGGTGATTGCGATAGGGCTTTTTGTCTCCCATGCTGTGACGGGCATCGGACAAATGGATGGGAGACCCAGGGGTCGGTTGGTAGGGCATGGACAGCGAGGCAGCGGGAGCCGAGCAAGTGGCTGACTGCGATCACCCACAGCCAGCTGTCTGCCACCGCACTGTCAGACACACACAGCATTGTGGTGGGTGGCTGTGGGCCAGCCACCGTGGACCTGTGCCAGCCTCTCTTCTTCTGCAGTGCTCAACATCCAACCAGCCTCCATCTCCACCACATGCTACCAACCAACCCCCTCTGACAGAGATTTGAGGTGGGTGGCTCAGCTGTGTGGGAAAGCAACAGTGGACCTGAGCCAGCCTCTCCTCATCTGCAGTGCTCCACATCCATCCATCCATCTCCACCACACGCTGCCAACCAACCCCCCCTCCACACACAGAGCATTGTGGTGGGCTGTGTGTGGCTGTGGGCTGGGCTGGCCAGCCAGCCTGTCCTCATCTACAGTGCTCCATCCATCCAGGCATCTTCCATCTATTATCCATTCCAACACTTGAACCCCCCCAGAGCATGTGATTGCGGCTGTGGTGGGCCCAGCCACCATGGGCCTGTGGCTGCCTCTCCTTGTCTGCAGTGCTGTGTGTTCCCGCTCCATCCATCCATCATGATCCAGTCCACTCCACATGCCCTCCTCCTGGACCACCGGTGCCCGGCGGAGTAGAAGACGGCGGCAGCGGCGACTATCGGACTGACAGCGAGCAGAGACGGGACTCCAGGAGCATGCTTTGCGCAAGCGCCACCCGCGATCACGGACAGGCCAGCCCCGCCGCCGCACATGACCCCATTCACCCAATCACAGCACGCCGGCTGGCCATTGTCGAGACTGAACATGGCGGCCGGCGAGCGGTGATATAGTGAATACAAGTAGTTATTAGAAAACAGAGTGACACACACTGGCGCCCCCCTAAATGTTGCGCCCGGGGCCACGAGCCCCTTCCACACCCCCCACGCTACGCCACTGCCCTAGGGTGGTAATCAGACACCCTGAATATATAAGTGCCACATCCTAATAGTAGTATTGGTTTGAAGGAATTTCAGAAAAATTGACTTTGTAGGCACATAAAAATTAATTACAAATTTATTAATAATCACATGAATACATATACACTTGATGCATCTAAAATCAAGATACAAAATATATTGAACAATAAACACAGGCCCAATGGTTTCCCAGAAAAAATACTCAATTTGCACAATACGCTTGATGCGGTGCTGTCTCATAAAACAAAGCCCACTGGGGCAGGGTATTGATTCCTGGGTATAGCCAAGAGGGTCCTTCAAGGATTTTAAAACCAGCTTGACATGTTTCGCAACCTTAGGGGGTGTCGCTTCTTCAGGAGCTTCTAAACATTTCAGGATAATTATAAGGGAGGCTTTAGCAAAAGGTGCGGATTTGGGGTGGATTAAAGATCAATCTCTATCAATCTTGAAGTTGTAAGCAGATGGTCTAAACACTTCCGTGATTGAGAGCCAATATTGAACTAGAGGTGAAAATTGGACTTAGCAATGGTAAATCTTCCAGAAATGATCTTGTTTGCAAATCTGCCTCTTAAGTGTCAGCACTGCCTGTAAACTGGTTATCCTGGGTGCCACCACTAGCCAAGTGCACCTGGGAAGATTTACCATTGCTAAGTCCAATTTTCACCTCTGTGATGACCTTAAAGAGCAAGTAAAGTCTTCCTCTTTAATTGTAACTACAGGTAAGCCTATAGTAAGACTTACCTGAAGGTACTGTAAATATCTCCTAAACTAGCACCGTTTTGGAGATATTTACTATATATACGCTGCTGCCGCCGTCATCGGCGCATGCGCACTGAAGGGACGGCCCGCTCGATAAAGATGCTTTCGCCATGTCAGAAAGTAGTAGATGGTTGCCACATCCCTAATGTATAGAAAAGAGGAACTGTCCTCTGTGTGGGATTTTAAAGGCAACAACACCACTGATATAGAATAAAAAAGCATTTATTAATACATGTAAAATTAGATCAATCACACATGTGATGATCAGTTAAAATCAAGATAAAACAAAAGGCAAAGAGAACACATAGTGAATTAATTTCAAGCATACAAAATGTATTGTATTGGTATTACTCTCCAAATTCCGAAAAAAAACTCTCCGGTACCTGACGCTTTTCAGGTTCAAGGTTCAAGCCCTTCGTCAGGGGTATTGGATAGGAGAATATATAATCAAATATAATCAAATATTTGTCAAAAAATAAACAGGAAAATGGTGCAATGTTCGCTGAGCTATGCGAGCAGGAATCACAAGGATTGCTGCGGAAGATGGCGTCAATGGAGACCTCCTGACACTGCACCCAGAGGCAAAAAGACATTGTATCTTATGAGGGCCCCCCACACACTATTTGGTCACGATTATATACAGATTACAGCGGGATAAGCACATGGACATGTAGTAGGTATGATGAATATCAAAAAATGTGAGCCTTGGTGCAGCCCTTCTTGGTCCTTTAGTAATGCGGTCAGCAAAAGTGAGTGACCTACACCCTCTTCCTGTAATCTCCCATTTGAGGTTCTTGTCTGTTAGGACACCATCCTCCCTGGCAGTTTGGGAGCAGAGTGCGGGCAGCACTGCAGGGCATCATTCTAAGGTAAGTATCTCATAATGAGCTAGTATGTGTTGCATACTAGCTCATTATGCCTTTGCCTTGCAGGTTGTTTTTTTTTTTTATTTTTTTTTTCAGAGGTTTACAACCTCTTTAAAGTGAATAACTCTACACCAAGGTCACTGTATGGACCCCTTATGTATTTATACATTATGGTCATATCTTAATCTCCTTCTCAAGTGAGGATAAATTCAGTTCTAATCTTTCCCCATAGCTAAGCTCCTCCATGCCTCTCATCAGTTTGGTTGCTCTTCTTTGCACTTTCTCTGGTTTCCCAATTTCCTTTTTGTGAACTGGTGCCCAAAAGTGAACTGCATATTCAATCCTTCACTGAACGGTTGTTTTAAATGTGTAGGCAGTAAATGCTAAGGTAAGCTATGAGCTAGGCAGACAAATTTTCATGGAGCTTCTGTAAGAAGGAATAGTAAGACTATCAGGTGGTACTTTCAGAACAAACATGGGTCAAAAAGGTTGGATGGGGCCTAGGTCACAATCTTGTTTATCTGGGAATTGAAGGCCTCAAGTGGTACCCTAGTGGTTGAATGACTACTACTAAAAAAAAATTGAGATAGCGGGGTTGCTGTAGCACAACGTCATCACACTTCACCTACAATTACATAAAGTCTCCTCTGTACCTGAGCCAGTAAAGGTATACTCCTCCCAAACCTCACAATTTATTATACTCTGGCTCAAAAAGGGAAGAAGCCACGTACCATGGTTGGAATGTATACAGTTTGTTCTATCCTGCTGAACACGTGTAAAAATAATCAGCTTGACCTTTAAAGTTTCAGGTTCTTATATTGCAGAGGAACATCACACTTTAAATATTCTTTTAAAACCATTTCACTAGGGACAAAGAAATCTGTGCGCAGGTGGAGGGTCAATATTTGAGTAACAGCATTCGCAGCAGAGCTGGGAAGGTTTGTAATAAAGTACTATATGTACCTTTATCCCCTACAAGGTATTAAGAAAGCTGGCACCGTGTCTCTGCTGTTTCTGCAGAATAGTGTCATTGATGCTCTAAATGAAACATATCATGCTCTCTGCATCTGGCAATAAGTATTAGGAGCAAGGAATCTGCTGTTTGCTTGTAAATGAGATAGATAAGGAAAAAAATCTGCGGGGAGGGGTATAAAGAAAGAAAACGACATGGACAAGATGTATAAAAAAAACAGAAAGTGAACCCTTTTGTATGATAGACGATAAATATGAAGTCTCTGCACACCCTAAATACCGCATCCTCCCCATGGTAACTGGTCCTTGGGACATACCCTCCTGAGGCGTCTGTCTCATAGAAACGCAAGTAAGAGCTGATGAAATTGAAGGGACCCAAGAGTACCAACTCGGCAGTGTATGTTGACTCTGCATCTACTGTATAAAGCACTTAAGACCCGACTAATACACAAAAACCTGTTGCTGATATTGCCATTTTTATTTACCCCTTAAAGCAAAAATTCTAAAAAATGTATTATATAATATCCAAGAACTGTATAGATAATTCCAATCTACCCATATCAAACATGCAATGTCATGGTGTAGACAGTGGATGTAGATTGGTACAAAAGCTTGAAGATCATGAGTCTATTAATGGTAGGATTCACACAAAAGGAAAATGATGAAAATAAATGAAAAGCAAGAAACACTCTATTTGTGTGACATTGGCTATGGTAACCCCTTTGTTCAATGTTCTACACAGTTACCATCCAGGCACTAAATAGAACAGATGCATTATTAATCCCCTTTAAAACATCAGCCTGATTTTTCCCAGTGACCTGTATGTCCATGTCTAGCTCAAGCACTGTGAAGTAAATTAAAAAATAATCATGTATGATATATTAAATTTCTACTTCCATCCCCTACAGCCAATCACAATACAACATTCCCATTCTAGCATTATTTCAGACATGCTGTATGCAGGGCTTTATTTAGAATTCAAGCTCTATTATGCATACCCTTTGTACAAGCTCCACCCCTTGTGTTTTGCGATTATTTTTGTAAAATCTCAGAATGTACTATTGGAGGCAGCACATAGCATGCCTCATATGCAGGACTACATTTCCCCAGTGTAGTCCACATAACAAGAGGAAAAATGGTTGTATGTGTAGCGGGTGTCAACATTTAGGGGGAGTGTCTGGGCGGTAGCATGGCCCAGATGCACTAATTATTAGGGATCTATGGCCATTTTGGTTCGTGGAGGATATAATGGTGTTCAGTTCCCTGCGTCCCCTGAGTGGCGCTGTCGCCTTGGGCTGGGGTTGAACCATCATTGTAGGGCTGTACCCTTTGTGTCCTCTCGCGGTAGTAGTACAGGGGGCGGGGAGCCCGCTGTGCCTGCTGGGAGAGGGTATAAAGGGGGCGGACATCTTGCGCACGAGGTCCGAGCCCCAGGCACCTTCAGCCTGGGGGGCTGCTGTTCTGTTCGTCTGCGCCCAGGTGCCCTCGGCCTGGGTGCGAGGGAGTTCGAGTTCCATCCCAGGCACCTTAATCCTGGGGTGAGGTACTAGCCGAGGCCTGGGGCCCAGTACCTTTGACTGGGTCCCGTATGGGAGAAGATACCTAGGGGCCCACCGAGTGAGGGGACCCGAATCTCGGGTGAGGAGAACCAGGGAGGTGACCTGGCCGGAAGATCCAGCGCAGCATTGGCTGGTGACAGTGCAGGCCTCTGGGGACCGTCCGGGGTGGATCATCTCCCTAACAGGGGTCACCATTAGAAGGTAGTCCATGTTCTATGGTCTTTGCAGTGACCCAGCTACATCAGGTCGGTGGCAGAGGCCTATCCAAAGGTCTGTGGCAGAGGCCTCATCGTTCACCCGGTCTGTGGCAGGGACCAACCTCACGGTCGGTGGCAGCGACCGTGCGCCAAAGGTTGTTGTGAACTCCTAACAGCTTCTCTGATCGATTTTGCCTGAACCCTCTCCCCACCAAGTTTGTGTTTGTAACAACCTGTCTGCTTGCAAAGAGGCATATTTATCTCTGCGGAAATAAATATAGATGTTGTACTGTCACCTGGTGTGGGCTTACTTTTCTGGGAGCAAAGTGTTCTACATTCACCTATCTACCTGTCATATTTGAAGTGGAAGCTCCGAACAGGGACACAGACCCGAAGGTAAAGATCGTAGCTCAAACCTCTACACACATATGAGGTGCGAGCTGGTGGCAGCACCTCACCTCTCTCCCTGGTCCCCCTAGACGAGTTAACCAGCCGAGAAGAAGAAGGGAGAGAGTGGGTGAGGGCGCTACATATGTTTCTGAACTACAATGACTTTTTGTTGGAGTTGGCTATTTGGAACACCACATTTTGCTATTATACAGGTTGAAGCTGCTTTTTATTCAGATTTTGTTATTTGCTGTGTTTTAGATGTTGCACCCTAAAATATTCCCTGTTGTGGTATGCAATCCAGAAATACAGATAAATTTGACATCTGTAATACCTGGCACCATAACCTCCAAAATAGAAAAGCTTCTACAACCTTTCAGGTGCTTAAGGAAATACCGTATATACTCGAGTATAAGGCGAGTATTTCAGCACATTTTTTTTGTGCTGAAAATGCCCCCCTCGGCTTATACTCAAGTCACCTTTTTGCGCCTAATCTCCCGGACTTTGGGGACCCGGTACTGGCCGGCTGTAGGTTCCCTGGACCCCTTGGCACACATATAGCCTCACTCCTACTCTACAAGTGTGCAAAGTTTGTTGTCCAGGGGACCTACGGCCGGGGAGCATCGATTTTTCAAAGCCGGGCACCCCTTCCATAGACTCCAATGTTAAATTTCAGTCTAATCATGGACACAGTGAGGCATGGGCACAGTGAGGCAAAGTGAGGCACAGTGAGGCATGCAGATGGACACCCTAGGCTTATACTCGAGTCAATACGTTTTCCCATTTTTTTGTGGTAAAATTAGGTGCCTCGGCTTATATTTGGGTCGGCTTATACTTGAGTATATACGGTATATACAGATCGAAAATGAAATCATTTTATAGCAGAGGCCAAAAGTCTACGATAAACATTATTATAATACAAAGTAAAAGTACTTTAGTTGAGGGTAATGTTACCTGGTATGCAAGAAAAAATTAGCTCACAGTACAAGCACAATATAATGGCTCACCAAAACATGCATAGATTATACAAAAGCTAAAATAAATGTCTAAAGTAAAGTTTCCCCTGAAAAATTATAATTAATTTACACCTCTCCGTCTGCCTCTATTATAGAAAAGAGGAACCTCTGGCCGAAGACTCTGACAATTCCCAAGGTTTCAGATTCCTGGTCCCCTGCAGCATCAGTGGTTCAGCAGTTCAGTCTGCTGGCCCCTATGTCTGTAGTGATGTAGGACAGTGGTTCTCAACCTCAGTCCTCAAGTACCCCCAAGGGGCCATATTTTCAGGTTTTCCTTTAATTTGCACAATAACCAATGTCAATGACATGGTGTTGATAAGAGCTATTTTATCCAAGGGAAGTTCCCAAAACATGGCCTGTTGGGGGTACTTGAGGACTGAGGTTGAGAACCACTGATGTAGGAGGTGGCGGGAAGAACCATAATGCAAAATGGGGACAAGGAAATTGGTAATCCTAGAAATGTTTGTTTCTGAAAATTCTTCAACCAGTGGACATCGGCAGCATGGGCAGTGGGAGAACCAAGTATTTATAACCTTTTTGCAGAGTAAGGTTACCAGATTTTCAAAGTGAAATCCAGGGACATCCTACTGAACATGCCCACTTTTGATCACACCTACAAAACCATGCCCCAATTGCAGTCACACCCACAAACTCATGCTCCCATTTTTAACACACCTTCAAACAACTGGTCACAGATTCTTGAAACAAGAGGCAGACATTTAAGGTGGAAAGAGAAAACGCCTTTGGTTGGCACCATGAGTAGAGAAATAATGCATGCCGAGGTAAACTGCAGGTGTGTCAAAACAGAGGTAACAGTGGGCAGGGCTGCTGTTAGAAATCACGGGGCCCCTACAGCCTACCTGGAAGGGCCCCCCAGGCCCCCACCCCCAAAATATTGCAAAACAATATTTTCACAAGAAAATCATTATTAGCAGACACAAACATAGCAGAGAACCTGTGTGAATTAGCCCTTTTTAAAATAGTTTTGTACAATCTTTAAACTTTTTTTATAATTTAAAATTTTAGTACGAAACAGTTAAGCCGGCAGTGCCATGGGGGGGGGGCAGCCCAGTGACACACAGGGGGGATCAGAAGCAGGCAGAACAGGGAGGGGGAAGCAATTACAAGAACAATTCCCTGTGTCTGTGTCTCTCCCTGCAGCAGCTGAAAGCCAGCAGGAGGGAGAGAAACCGGCTTTCAGCTGCTGCAGAGAGACGCACAGGGCATCCTTCTGTAATTGCCCTTTCGCCCGACTACACCAATTCCCTCTGCTGTCTGGGCCCCCCTGTGTACCTGGGCCCCCTACAGGAGGACTGGTGGTCCCCCCCTTTCAGTGGCCCTGACAGTGGGAGGATCTTAAAGAGGTATGATTAAAATTGTTTAAAGTCTTAAAAGTGTGTAACGCATAGAGTGCAGAGGTCAGTAGTATGTGATTCACAAATTGCAGGGGTCTGAAGCAAATGACAGAGAGAGAGCAGAGGTCAGGAGTAAGTTACGTGCAAAGTGCTGAGGTCAGGAGTAAGTGACACACGAAGCATGAAGGTCAGGCAAGTGCATTGGCACACATTCACAAATGAGTACAGATGCCCTGCCTTGCGATCTGGAACATGTCAGGACACGTGTTTTCTGGGGGCAGACCCTTTAAAACAGGGATAAATGGCAACCTTACCTTGCTGGATGTTCTGATGTGAGGAAGCAAAGCCCTGCCTCTATCAAGATGGCCACATCCACACAGACACAGTGGGAAAAAAATGGCTTGGTAAGTCAATAATGGGGAAAAGATCTGCTGAATTACATTGATCTCTAATTAATAGGTCAGAGGTCACTTGAAGTCTGACTGTTGCTGTTCTCTGCATGACTTCATGCTGATAGAAAACAAGTGAAAATGGACCACTGAATTAAAATGATCAGTAGGCTGCCCTTACCAAAAGTGGGTGGTGTCTCCAAACAGGGCGCCCAGATTTGAAGATTCACATATACACCCTGTTTTCTCAGGGCTTGAATGCTATGGAGAGACTGGAGGACTCTAAAGTAGCATAATTACCAGGGTTTATTTGTTTCCTGCATAAAAAATCGAATATGACAAAGTTCAGTGGATAAATGGATCAGCAGAGCTAGTTAAAGCGGAGTTCCACCCAAAAGTGGAACTTCCGCTATAACCACTCCTCGCCCCCGTACATGCCACATTTGGCATGTAATTTTTTCGGGAGGGAGTGGGGGCTTCTTTAGTAGTGGGACTTCCTGTCCCACTTCCCCCTTCTGCCCAGGGACCGCCTAGGCGACTCCTCCTCTCGCCTTAGGCGGCCCTCCCTGTAGGCGATCACCTGGGACACGTGGCAGGTCCCAGGCGATCGACTGTGCACTCCAGGAGCGCAGCGCGTCTCGCACATGCGATGTGCGTGCCCGGCCGTAAAGCCGAAAGCTGTCACGGCCGGTTGCCCGGAGTGATAATGGAGTCGCCGGCGGAGAGGAGCGACGCTCCGTTCGGCAGCATCGCTGGACCGTGGAACAGGTAAGTGTCTGTTTATTAAAAGTCAGCAGCTACACTTTTTGTAGCTGCTGACTTTTAATAAACGTACAAAAGCCTGTAACTCCACTTTAAATCCTAAGTGCACCTGAACAAAATAAACTGAAAAATTAGCACAAGGAACATAACTTAAGCCTCGTACACACAATCAGATTTTTGGACAACCGTTTCTCCATTTTTTGTTGCATGCTAGTCTCATGTTGAAAGTGAAGAGGTTATTCATCATATGAAAATTTTTGTACGTAAAAATTTTGCACGACAGAACACAACTTCAGAAGTAACGTAATGTGTTGAATAGTTTTGTATGTGTTCTTTCGTTTTTGAGAATGCGTAGTCTTGCTCTTATGATTTT
Organism: Rana muscosa; assembly: GCA_029206835.1. Taxonomy (NCBI): domain Eukaryota; kingdom Metazoa; phylum Chordata; class Amphibia; order Anura; family Ranidae; genus Rana; species Rana muscosa. Next base: position 271,094,724 of record CM055119.1, read on the forward strand.
TTTTATCCGAAAACAATACTAATTAAACGAAAATCAGACGTTGAGTTCACATACAACAAAAATGTTATAGTCTGCACATCCAGCCTTTGTCGTATGAAAAACCAGAATTGGATGTTGAAAGCACCATACTAACGATCTGAAAATCGGCAGATCGTTCGTCGGACGAAATTTTACTTCCGATTTTCATATTGTGTGTACAGTCAGTAGGATGGGTTCCCTGTGCTGATGCCTCATATGTTCGTTAAAATCCTTCTCTGTCCATGCTCCCCTACACCCTCTGCCATAATCTTCCAGTGTGGCGGAAGTTAACAGAAGTAACAGTTTAGATGTAATCTCCTATTAAAAGATAAGGGCAGTGCTTATATAGATCGTAAGTATAAATAAATATCAGTATTAACAATTATTCAACAATTAACAATATTATCCACATGAAGAACGTGCTAATTGTGTTCATAAAAGTCAATACTAATAACATTAATGCAAAAGGTGATCAATAAATATGTTCTCTTCCCTGTGCTTTTAAGTGTACACACCACACTCACCAGGTGTTCTAATTCTAAGCTATTAGAAGTCAAATAGCACTTTTGTGCCGGTGTGTCATAGATGTCACAATTGGTGGTTCATAATCTTCTAAGGGTTTAGCCTCTGGACGCTTTCCCTTTAAGATCCTTAAAAGAACCTCTGTCCCTTTAACAGACTCATGCTCAACGTTATCAGCATAGGAAGAAAATAGGGGAAGCCTGTAGTCATTTTTATTAGAAGCTCTTTAAAATAAGTATTGCACTTACATCAGTGTTTAACAGATCCGGCCATATAAAATTTAATCAAGAATGCCAATTTGCATTCCAGCGTGTGTTTTAAACGTGACGTCACCAGAAGCCCCGTAGAAATGCGTTTCGTAATCAACAAGTATGTTAACAGAAGCTCCTAATAAAAATGTCTACACAATGGAGGCTTCCCCTATTCTCTTCCTATTCTGGTAACGCAGGGCATGATTGAGAACCACCAATCATCACGTATATGACACACCAGAACAAAAGCGCTATTTAACTTCTAATAGCTTAGAAGTCAACAACATCTGGTGAGTGTGGTGTGTACACTTGAAGGCCCAGAGAAGAGAACACATTTATTGATCACCTTTTGCAGGATTGTTATTGGTATTGACTTTATGAGCACAATTAGCACTTTGTTCACGTGGATAATATAGTTATTTCACTGATATTTATTTATACTTATAATTTATCTAAGTGCTGCCATTGTCCTATAAATAGGACATTACATCTATATTGGTGGACAGTATTTTGTCTGCAGCTGTTTCCTCCTTATTTGTAGTTTTAGTTATTAGTTTATTTTGTGAAGCACAAGGTTGGTTTTTAAGCGCAGGTGTAAAATGTATACAGAAGTAATAGCTTGTCACATCACATCTCATCAAGAGAGCCCGACTATGCCCACCCTTTCAGCCCAGATGCTCCATTTAAAGAAACTGTACTACAGTTTCCATGAAAAAAACTGAATCTATGAATGGAGGAGGTGGACCTATCAACCATTTGCCTGGTCTCCATTTACAGATCACTTTCCATTTATAGAAGCTGAAATATGGCTAAACAGCTAAAAGACTCTATGTATTATGGTGTTATGGTTACAAAAGAAGCTGAAAAACATTATGAATTCAGGCAAATACCCGGGCAGCAACTGTGAAACTTCATGGAGGCTCTCACTTCTGATTTGTAGCTCCAAGGGCCTTTCTTTAAAACTAGGCACATATAAATTAGGGATAAATATACATATTTTACTGGTAAACCATCAGAATTATATTAATTGTTTAGATTTTTGCATTAGCCTAATCATTAATTGTTCAGATTCTTGGATAAGCCCAGTCAAGTCCAGTTCTCTTTAAGTTGGGTTATCTCTGACTGTCTTAGGCCGGGTTCACACATATGCGAATTGAATGCGCGTTTCCATGCATCCAATTCGCATAGCAGGAGAATGTGAGTGGCTCTCTATGGAGCCGGTTCACATATCTCCGCAGTTGGTCAGGTGCGAGGTTCCGAAAAAACGTGTCTATTTTTTTGTGCGTTTCAGGTTTGATTTCAGTCCAAAATTCTGACTGAAATCGGACCTGAAACGGTGAACCAGCACGCACCGGACCCCTGCTGTGCGACGGCTGCGGGGATGGTGTGAACCCTGCCTAAAGGTGGTAGGGATAATCCCTGTTGCCCATACAGGCTTTTTCTTTACTGACACATTTATTTTTCTGCATACCATAATGGCATACACATCTGTAGCCTACAGAGACCTAGATAACCTCATGAAATAATTACCGTATGGATTTTAAGGCAAAGAAATGTGTTTTACATAAGATCATTCTTAATTAATTTCCTAGTATGGTCAGGCAAGTACTTTAAACCATTCCATACCTCTGCTCTAATTTCTCTAATAAAGCCATACCCACATTAGGGCTGATTTACATAGTAGCCGATTATTTATCTGTATGGTTTGAATTATGGTAAACAACTGGAGAACTGGAAGGAAATATACACATACTGGAGGATAGGGATGAGCCGAACACCCCCCGGTTCGGTTCGCACCAGAACTTGCGAACGGACCGAAAGTTTGCGCAAACTTTAGAACCCTATTAAATACAATGGATGCGAACGTTTGAAATCAAAAGTGCTAATTATAACGGCTAATATGCAAGTCATTGTCCTAAAAAGGGTTTGGGGACCCGGGTTCTGCCCCAGGGGACATGTATCAATGCAAAAAAAAAGTTTTAAAAACTGCAGTTTTTTGGGGAGCAGTGATTTTAATGATGCATAAAGTGAAAAAAAAAACGTGAAATATTCCTTTAAATATCATACCTGGGGGGTGTCTAAAGTATGCCTGTGAAGTGCCACGTGTTTCCCGTGTTTAGAACTGTCCCTGCACAAAATGACATTTCTAAAGGAAAAAAATGGTAATTTAAAACTGCTTGCGGCTTTAATGTAATGTCTGGTCCCGGCAATATGGATGAAAATCATTGAGAAAAATGGCATGGGTACCGGTACCCCCCCCCCCCCACCCCACTTGTATGGATATTAAGGGGAACCCCGCACCCAAAATTAAAAAAAAGGCCCTATATACTCTGAACAGCAGTATACAGGCGGTGCAAACAAGACAGGGACTGTAGGTTTGTTCTCAAGTAGAATCTTTTTCTAATTTGGAACAGGTACATTTTTTAAGTGTAGCTCTAGCCAAAAAAACTATTTTTAAGCTTTTTGGAGAACATAGGGAAGGGTTATCACCCCTGTAACATTTGTTTTGCTGTCTGTGCCCCTGTTCAGAACATTTCTCCTCGCTTTCCATCCCAATGACAAATGTTTTTGGAAAAGTGGGGTTTTTATTGAAACAAGGATTGGTGATAAAGCATCAGTAGAGAGGAGACACCTTTTTCCCATATTAACTTTTACAGGAGAGAATTTCCCTTCCTAGGGGTAGATTTCCTCTCACTTCCTGTTGTCTCCTTCCGTTTGCAAGTAGGAGTCGTTTGTAAGTTGGATGTTTGAAAGTAGGGGCCTGCCGTATATACTCAGCTGAAATTTGCCCCTTAGGTGTCGGTGTTGCCACAACACTGTAAGCCCTCACAGTTACTCTTGGTGGGCACTGGAACGCCCTGCTGTGAACCATTATATCAGGAAGGGAGATGGGAAAACCAGCAATTGGGTAGTGTATATTGTGCTGGAGGCACACAACACCCACTAACTCCAGCAGATGCCTTTATTAGAGAACAGCAATGACGAGTATATACAGGTGTATACTGTGCCACTAACTCCTGCAGATGCCTGTATTAGAGAATAGTGATGAGCCGAACACCCCCGGGTTCGGTTCGCACCAGAACCCGCGAACGGACCGAAAGTTCGAACGAACATTAGAACCCTATTAAATACAATGGATGCGAACGTTCGAATTCTAAAGTGCTAATTATAACAACTATTATGCATGTTATTGTCATAAATAGGGTTTGGGAACCCGGGTTGTGCACCAGGGGACATGTATCAATGCAAAAAGAAGTTTTAAAAACGGTCGTTTTTCGGGAGCAGTCATTTTAATGATGCATAAAGTGAAAAAAAAAAAGTCAAATATTCCTTTAAATATCGTACCTGGGGGGTGTCTAAAGTATGCCTGTGAAGTGCCACGTGTTTCCCGTGTTTAGAACTGTCCCTGCACAAAATGACACTTCTAAAGGAAAAAAAAGCCATTTAAAACTGCTTGCGGCTTTAATGTAATGTCTGGTCCCGGTAATATGGATGAAATTCTTTAAGAAAAATGGCATAGCTACCCCATGACCCCCCCCCTACCCCAGCCCATTACCAGCCCCTTTGGGTCTTGTATGGATATTAAGGGGAACCCCGCACATAAAATAAAAAAGGCCCTATATACTCTGAACAGCCGTATACAGGCGGTGCATACAAGACAGGGACTGTAGGTTTGTTCTTATGTAGAATCTGTTTGTAATTTTGAACAGGTACATTGTTGAAGTGTAGCTCCAGCCCAAAAATCTATTTTTAAACTTTTTGGGAAACATAGGTAAGGGTTATCACCCCTGTAACATTTGTTTTGCTGTCTGTGCCCCTGTTCAGAACATTTCACCTCACTTTCCGTCCCAATGACAACTGTTTTTGAAATGTGGTGTTTTTCTTGAAACAAGGATTGCTGATAAAGCATCAGTACAGATGAGACCCCTTTCTCCCATATTTATTCTTACAGGAGAGAATTTTCCTTTCTAGGGGTAGATTTCCTCTCACTTCCTGTTGTCTTCTTTCGTTTGCAAGTAGGAGTCGTTTGTAAGTTGGATGTTTGAAAGTAGGGACCTGCCGTATATACTCTGCAGAAATAGGCCCCTTAGTTGTTGGTGTTGGCACAACACTGTAAGCACTCAGTTACTCTTGGTTGGTGCTGGAACGCCCTGCTGTCAACTATTATATCAGGAATTTTAATTACATATAATTGTTGAACAGTGGTAGTAAAAATTGGGGCTTTGATGGTGGTGCTGGTGCCACAACACTGTAAGCCCTGACAGTTACTCTTGGTGGGTGCAGCAATGGGCCCTGCTGTGAATTATTAGATCAAGAATTGTAATTACATACCCCTTTTGAACAGGGGCTGAAAAATTGGGCCTTTCGTGGTGGTGGTGGTGGTGGCGTTGCCACAAGACTGTAAGCCCTCAGAGTTACTCTTGGTGGGTGCAGCAATGGACCCTGCTGTGAATTATTAGATCAAGAATTGTAATTGCATGCCCCTGTTGAACAGGGGCTGAAAAATTGGGCCTTAGGCACTGGTGGCACAACACTACAACCCCTCACAGATACTGTACTTGGAGCACAGCAATGAGCCCTGTTGCAAAGTATTGCTTCAAAAATGGTAATGACACGCCCCTGTTAAACAGGGGCTGAAAAATTGGGCCTTAGGCACTGGTGCCACAACACTCCAACCCCTCACAGATACTGTACTTGGAGCACAGCAATGAGCCCTATGGCAAATTATTGCTAAAAAAATTGTAATTACACGTCCCTGTAAAACAGGGGCTGAAAAATTGGGCCTTAGCCACTGGTGGCGGCACCCATAAACAAAAATGATCTTCCAAGCTATCATCATCAATCGTATCATTGAGGACTCGGAGGAGGAGGATAGCCAGTCAACATAACAGCACAGGCACTCAGCATCAGCATCAGTCTTGAAGGGATGTGACATGTTAAAATCAATTAGTCTGTTATATCAGCATCAGGTGTGTGGTAGCTGGTGGTGATCCAAGACTGGTTCATCTTGATGAAAGTCAGTCGATCAACCGAGTCGGTGGACAGGCGCACCCTGTGATCCGTGACAAATCCTCCAGCAGCACTGATTGTGCGTTCCGAAAGAACGCTGGATGCAGGACAGGCCAGTAGCTCAATTGCATACTGTGCAAGCTCTGGCCAGTGATCCATCCTCAAGACCCAGTAAGCCAGAGGATTTTCGGTGGGGAAGGTGTCCAAGTCTGACCTTGCCCCTAGATATTCCTGCACCATGTTTATCAGACGCTGGCGATGGTTGCTGGAACCGATCATACTTTGGGGCTGCGGACTAAAGAATTGTCTGAACGCATCGGTCAGACGGCCACCTTCCCCACCGCTCCTTCTTTGACTGGCCGAAGCCTCAGCAACTCGTTGTCCAGGACCAGGAGTTTGTAACCTCCCAGTCTCTGGGAACGCGTTGCACAGACCTTTCTGCAAGGCCTCCCGGAGTTGTCTCATCCTCTGCTCCCTCTGCGACGGTAACATAAGGTCCGCAACCTTACCCTTGTACCGTGGATCAAGGAGAGTGGCCAGCCAGTAATGGTCCCTCTCCTTGATCCGAAGAATACGAGGATCCTTCCGCAGACTTTGCAGGATCAGGGAGGCCATGCAGCGTAGGTTTGCTGAGGCATTCGCTCCGGAGTCCTCTGGGTCACTAAGGACGACATGATCCGCAGCCACCTCCTCCCAGCCACGTACAAGTCCACTGGTTTCTTGGGACTGTAAATCATCCCTAAAAGACTGCTGCTGATGATGCTGAGTGCCAGCCTCCACCTCCATGCTGACACAATCCTCCTCCTCCTCCTCCTCCTCCTCCTCCTCCTCCTCCTCTTCCTGTGCGATGGGTGGGACAGAAGGAACACTGTCTGGGTAAAGGGGGCCTTGAGAGGCAAGGAAGTCCTCCTCTTCCTGCCTCTGTTCTGCCTCAAGTGCCCTGTCCATTATTCCACGCAGCGTGTGCTCCAACAGGTGGACAAGAGGTACAGTGTCACTGATGCATGCACTGTCACTGCTCACCATCCTCGTGGCCTCCTCAAATGGTGCCAGGACAGTGCATGCATCCCTGATCATGCCCCACTGGCGTGGAGAAAAAAAACCAAGCTCCCCTGACCCTGTCCTGGTGCCGTAGTCGCACAGGTACTCATTGATGGCCCTCTGCTGCGTGTGCAGCCGCTGCAGCATGGCCAACGTTGAGTTCCACCTGGTGGGCATGTCACATATAAGGCGGTTCTTGGGCAGGTTCAACTCCTTTTGCAGCTCAGCCAGGCGAGCACTGGCATTATAAGATCTGCGGAAATGCACACAGACTTTCCTGGCCTGCCTCAGGACATCCTGTAAGCCCGGGTACCTGCCCAAGAACCGCTGCACCACCAGGTTAAGGACGTGAGCCACACAGGGCACATGGGTCAGTTGTCCCTGTCGGAGGGCGGAGAGGAGGTTGGTGCCATTGTCGCAAACCACCATTCCTGGCTTAAGCTGGCGTGGCGTCAACCACCTCTCGGCCTGGCCCTGCAGAGCAGACAGGACCTCTGCCCCAGTGTGGCTTCTGTCCCCCAAACACACCAGCGCAAGCACGGCATGGCATCTTTTTGCCTGCGTACTTGCGTAGCCCCGTGAACGGCTACGGAGCACCGCTGGTTCATAGGACAAACCACAGGAAGAGGCCATGGAGGAAGAAGAAGAGGAGGGGGTGGAGGAGAGAGGTGTGTCACAACCAGTAGTAGCATTTTGGAGGCGTGGCGGTGGGACAACCTCCAACACTACTGCACCTTGTCCTGCATCCTTCCCAGCTGCCAAAAGAGTGACCCAATGGGCCGTGAAAGAAAGGTAACGTCCCTGTCCATGCCTGCTGGACCATGAGTCAGCGGTAATATGCACCTTACCGCTGACCGCCCTGTCCAGCGAGGCCAAGACATTGCCTTCCACATGCCGGTAGAGAGCCGGAATAGCCTTCCGTGAGAAAAAGTGGCGTTTGGGAACCTGCCACTGAGGAACCGCACATTGCACAAACTCACGGAAGGGGGCCGAGTCTACCAACTGAAAAGGCAGCAGTTGAAGCGCTAGCAATTTAGCCAAGCTAGCATTCAACCGCTGGGCATGTGGATGGCTGGGAGTGAACTTCTTTCGACGGTCCAGCAGCTGGGGCAGGGAAATTTGCCTGCTAGAATCGGACGTCGGTGTACTGCTAGCAGAGTGGCCGCAAGTACTTGGCTGTGACACACCTAATTCTACACCTTCATTCCTCTCAGTGCATGTTTCAGAGAGGACTGAAGTTATAGTGGGGTTGGAGATCCCAGCTGATGCGGTGCAAGGAGAGGTCCGCTTTGTTCTTTGGTGTGGGTCTTTGAGGTAGGCTTGCCAACGAGCTGCATGGCAGGTCAACATATGTCTGGTCAGGCATGTGGTACCCAAGCGGCTGATGTTTTGGCCACGCGATATACGCTTGAGACATATGTTGCAAACAGCAGCTGTGCGATCTGATGCACTAGCCTCAAAAAAGGCCCACACCAAAGAACTTTTTGAATGACGGGCAGAGGCAGCGCCCTGCACAGGCGGAGCTCTGCGGTGTGATTCCGTCGGTGTACTGCCCTTACGCTGGCCACCAAAGGGCATCCTGCCTCGTTGGAGATGTGCCTCCTCCTCATCCTCCTCCTCCTCCTCTCTCCTATTAGGCACCCACGTGGAGTCAGTGACCTCATCATCACCTCCCTCCTCATCACTGGAGGCAATCTGGCAGTATGCTGCAGCTGCTGGAACATGACTGCCAGATTGGTGTCCTTCTTGAGCATCCCCTCTGTCTGCTCTCACGCTACTGCCTTCCTCTAGCTGGGTTTCATCATCAGACCCTTCGAAACGCTGGGCATCCTCCTGGAGCATGTACCCAACACTGTGCTGAAACAGTTCGGGGGACTCCTCAGGAGGAGGACATGGTGGGTCTAGGGAAGGAGTGACTGATGATGAGTCTGACATTGATACCAGGGAAGAGGACGCTTTGGCAGCTGCTTTTCCAGTACCCTGAGCCTGGGTGAGAGAGGATGAGGAGGAGGAGGAGGGCTTGGTCATCCACTCTACCAAGTCTTCGGCATGATGTGGCTCAACATGTCCAGCTGCCGAAAAGAAGGACAAGCGTGTCCCATGGCCATGTGCTGATGACAATGCACCGCGTCCACGACCAGCACTGTTGCCCCCAGACACAGAGCCTGCTTGCCCTCTTTTATTGCCTCCTGACTGTCTGCCTCTCCTTGTTTGCCTTCCAGACATTCTAATAGATGGCCTGCAGGGAGATGGGAAAAAAGCAATAAGGGCTACCTTCAGGTGTCCTTCTCTGTCCCTTGAAACAAGGACTTTGACAGTGAAAGAAACTGACACACTCTCCCTACCTACAGTTTTCTGTCCCTAGAAAAAATGTTTTTTTTAAGCACAATTTAGCACAAGGAGAATTACCTCACTGTCCTTCCAGGTCCCTGGAAACAAGGACTTTGACAGTGAAAGAAACTGACACACTCTCCCTACCTACAGTTTTCTGTCCCTAGAAAAAATGTTTTTTTTAAGCACAATATAGCACAAGGAGAATTCACTCACTGTCCTTCCAGGTCCCTGGAAACAAGGACTTTGACAGTGAAAGAAACTGACACACTCTCCCTACCTACAGTTTTCTGTCCCTAGAAAAAATGTTTTTTTGAAGCACAATATAGCACAAGGAGAATTCACTCACTGTCCTTCCAGGTCCCTGGAAACAAGGACTTTGACAGTGAAAGAAACTGACACACTCTCCCTACCTACAGTTTTCTGTCCCTAGAAAAAATGTTTTTTTTAAGCACAATTTAGCACAAGGAGAATTACCTCACTGTCCTTCCAGGTCCCTGGAAACAAGGACTTTGACAGTGAAAGAAACTGACACACTCTCCCTACCTACAGTTTTCTGTCCCTAGAAAAAATGTTTTTTTTAAGCACAATTTAGCACAAGGAGAATTACCTCACTGTCCTTCCAGGTCCCTGGAAACAAGGACTTTGGCAGTGAAAGAAACTGACACACTCTCCCTACCTACAGTTTTCTGTCCCTAGAAAAAATGTTTTTTTTAAGCACAATTTAGCACAAGGAGAATTACCTCACTGTCCTTCCAGGTCCCTGGAAACAAGGACTTTGACAGTGAAAGAAACTGACACACTCTCCCTACCTACAGTTTTCTGTCCCTAGAAAAAATGTTTTTTTTTAAGCACAATTTAGCACAAGGAGAATTACCTCACTGTCCTTCCAGGTCCCTGGAAACAAGGACTTTGACAGTGAAAGAAACTGACACACTCTCCCTACCTACAGTTTTCTGTCCCTAGAAAAAATGTTTTTTTTAAGCACAATTTAGCACAAGGAGAATTACCTCACTGTCCTTCCAGGTCCCTGGAAACAAGGACTTTGACAGTGAAAGAAACTGACACACTCTCCCTACCTACAGTTTTCTGTCCCTAGAAAAAATGTTTTTTTTAAGCACAATTTAGCACAAGGAGAATTACCTCACTGTCCTTCCAGGTCCCTGGAAACAAGGACTTTGACAGTGAAAGAAACTGACACACTCTCCCTACCTACAGTTTTCTGTCCCTAGAAAAAATGTTTTTTTTAAGCACAATTTAGCACAAGGAGAATTACCTCACTGTCCTTCCAGGTCCCTGGAAACAAGGACTTTGACAGTGAAAGAAACTGACACACTCTCCCTACCTACAGTTTTCTGTCCCTAGAAAAAATGTTTTTTTTAAGCACAATTTAGCACAAGGAGAATTACCTCACTGTCCTTCCAGGTCCCTGGAAACAAGGACTTTGACAGTGAAAGAAACTGACACACTCTCCCTACCTACAGTTTTCTGTCCCTAGAAAAAATGTTTTTTTTAAGCACAATATAGCACAAGGAGAATTCACTCACTGTCCTTCCAGGTCCCTGGAAACAAGGACTTTGACAGTGAAAGAAACTGACACACTCTCCCTACCTACAGTTTTCTGTCCCTAGAAAAAATGTTTTTTTTAAGCACAATTTAGCACAAGGAAAATTACCTCACTGTCCTTCCAGGTCCCTGGAAACAAGGACTTTGACAGTGAAAGAAACTGACATACTCTCCCTACCTACAGTTTTCTGTCCCTAGAAAAAATGTTTTTTTTAAGCACAATTTAGCACAAGGAGAATTACCTCACTGTCCTTCCAGGTCCCTGGAAACAAGGACTTTGACAGTGAAAGAAACTGACACACTCTCCCTACCTACAGTTTTCTGTCCCTAGAAAAAATGTTTTTTTTAAGCACAATTTAGCACAAGGAGAATTACCTCACTGTCCTTCCAGGTCCCTGGAAACAAGGACTTTGACAGTGAAAGAAACTGACACACTCTCCCTACCTACAGTTTTCTGTCCCTAGAAAAAATGTTTTTTTTAAGCACAATATAGCACAAGGAGAATTCACTCACTGTCCTTCCAGGTCCCTGGAAACAAGGACTTTGACAGTGAAAGAAACTGACACACTCTCCCTACCTACAGTTTTCTGTCCCTAGAAAAAATGTTTTTTTTAAGCACAATTTAGCACAAGCACAAAACACACTGACACTCTCCCTACCTATCCTTCTCTTTCCCTAAACTAAAGGAATCCAGGTTAAGCAAGAAAGAAATAAAAGTCACTGTCCCTGCCTATGCTGCTCTATCCCTGCTCCGGAACACACTACACTAGGCCGCCGTGCTGGCGGCCTTTTATAGTGTGGGGCGTGTACTAAACCCCCTCAGCAATAATTGGCCACAGGCATCCTGCCTGTGGCCAATCATTGCTCTCCTCGCTGCCGGCGCTGTGATTGGCCAAGCATGCGGGGTCACAGTGCATGCTTGGCCAATCACAGCGCCTGGATGACACTGCGATGGCGTAGTGCATTGTGGGCCGTTCGCGTCACTCGAATTTGGCGCGAACGGCCCAAATCGTTCGATCTTCGTCGAACGATCGAACAGCCGATGTTCGAGTCGAACGTATGTTCGACTCGAACACGAAGCTCATCCCTATTAGAGAACAGCAATGATGAGTATATACAGGTGTATACTGTGCCACTAACTCCTGCAGATGCCTGTATTAGAGAACAGCAATGACGGGTATATACAGGTGTACACTGTGCCACTAACTCCTGCAGATGCCTGTATTAGAGAACAGTAATGACGGGTATATACAGGTGTATACTGTGGCACTTACTCCTGCAGATGCCTGTATTATAGAACAGCAATGACGGGTATATACAGGTGTATACTGTGCCACTAACTCCTGCAGATGCCTGTATTAGAGAACAGCAATGACGGGTATATACAGGTGTACACTGTGCCACTAACTCCTGCAGATGCCTGTATTAGAGAACAGTAATGACGGGTATATACAGGTGTATACTGTGCCACTAACTCCTGCAGATGCCTGTATTATAGAACAGCAATGACGGGTATATACAGGTGTATACTGTGCCACTAACTCCTGCAGATGCCTGTATTATAGAACAGCAATGACGGGTATATACAGGTGTACACTGTGCCACTAACTCCTGCAGATGCCTGTATTAGAGAACAGTAATGACGGGTATATTCAGGTGTACACTGTGCCACTAACTCCTGCAGATGCCTGTATTATAGAACAGCAATGATGGGTATATACAGGTGTACACTGTGCCACTAACTCCTGCAGATGCCTGTATTAGAGAACAGCAATGACGGGTGTATACTGTGCTGGGGGCACACAACACCCACTAACTCCTGCAGATGCCTGAGAAAAGAATAGAACACATTGTCCCTGCCTATGTATCTCTTTCCCTGCACGCCGGAACACACTGCACGAGGCCGCCGTGCTGGCGGCCTTTTATAGTGTGGGGTCGTGTACTAAACCCCCCTGAGCTATGATTGGCCACAGGCATCCTGCCTGTGGCCAATTATGGCTCTCCTCGCTGCCGGCACTGAGATTGGCCAAGCATGCAGGGTCACAGTGCATGCTTGGCCAATCACAGCGCCGGAAATGCAGTGCGATGGCGCAGTGCATTGTGGGCCGTTCGCATCACACGAATTTGGCGCTAACGGCCCATAATGTTCGCAATTCGGCGAACAGACGAACAGGTGATGTTCGAGTCGGACATGCGTTCGACTCGAACACCGAGCTCATCCCTACTGGAGGAGCATACAGACACAAGTGATAGCAGAACCTACAACCAAAGTACTACTGCAAAGCCACTGCGCTTATTGTTAAGCTACTGTCCATTTACGGCATTAAATGCCCACTATAGTGACAAATATTGTGTTCTAGTAACTGTATTGATTTGTTTCTAGCATTCAATTAATTCATTTTTATTTTTTTATTTTAGAGGATTTATGTATACTTTTCTTCTATCATTATATGCAGCCCAAGCTGTCCAGCAAAACTGACAAATACCAGCACAAGGACAAGCTATTATACAAAAGGGGGGTGTGGTTACAGTGGTCTTCTTTTATTCATCTGGCATAAAGCTTTTTTTACAAATTGAAACTTCTGTAACTATCTGGGCTTTAAAGGAATATGGTCAGAGTTCTTTTGGATCTATTTCTATTGTGGTTTACAGGAATGCACTTAGTTCTGCACTCCTGTGACCCGTTTTCAGGCGATAGTGAGCTAAAGTCCGCTGTTGGCTGACATCATTTAGCCAGTCTAGGTTCTAGATCGATCCTGACTTTAATGTCAGGATCCAGTCTCCCAGCCACTCCTGGACTGGCAGCTGGATCAGCCTCTCAGCGAGTGGCTGGGAGACTGAGCCAGCTGCTTCCGCTCCCACCACACCCCAGCGATCCAGTGGCGCTGAAGAGCGAAAACTGAGCAATCAGCGGGCCTTTGGCCGCTCAGTTCTAGAGGTGGCGGGGGACAGCTGGGATAGGTGCCGCAGCCACCTAGGTTAGCATGTATATTTTTGCATGCATAGAATGGGTGCACACTATTGCACTGTGGTAACGTATGTGCATTAATGTTAAGGCAGCCTATTCATGTAAATGGACTGCCTGACACACCAAAACACGTTAAAGAGGAGTTCCGTCCCCCACCCACATCCCCCCCCCCAGCAAAAAATTCTAAGTCAGCAGCCACACATACTGTAGCTGCTGACTTTTAATATTAGGACACTTACCTGTCCTGAAATCCAGCGATGTCGGCACCCCAGCCGATGTTTCCATCAGCCGGGGGAAGGAGGAGGGGGGCCGAACTTCGGAGTCATCGAGCCTATGCGCATTTTCCTGGGACAGGTACCTGTCAAAAACAGGTACCAGCTCCCCCTCAAAAAGTGCAAAATGTCCACTTTTGGGTAGAACTCTGTTCTAACACAGCACACCACAGCATATGTAGTGCGTTACACGCACGTGTAGCTCATTGTATGTTTTAGGGAAGACTGCAAGCAGGCAGGTAAGTTTATTTTATTGCAGAAGTAAGCATCTGCTTGTCTGCTCGGAGTTTGTTGTTTTTCCCTTTAAGAAAACGAATGGCACAGAAATACACCAACGCAAATCACAGCATGTTACTGAGGCGCAACATGGTTACCCAGCCTTAAGGTCCATCTAACACTACCCTGCTGTACACAGGGTGACAACCCTGTTATAGCAATTGGAAAATCAATGGATTTACTGGCAAGATTAACAGATAATAAAACTTTGTTACAGGGCGGACTCAGAAAAACACAAACTGCTGTGTTAATGCCAGTGACAGACTGCAAATTATATGTAATTTTTGCTTTTCCTATAGTTGTACTTTGACTCATAATAAAGTGTATGGAGTAGTGGAAATATCCAATGATAAGATAGTAACAAGTTCTGTTCAGTACTGGTAATGTTATCTATGAAGAAGAGATTTTCACCTAGCACTGCCTGTATTCCGCACTGACAGCCCGCCTGGGAAGATCACTGCCCTGGCATTTTGGCATTTTTAGACTGTTGATATTTGGATGAAACATTTGGATATATTAGTTTAATCATCTTTTATTAAGTATAATAGAGACACAATCACAACTGCCCTTTTCTTACATTAGGGACCTTGACTTGTAGTTCAAAGCCACATCCGTCCTACATACTTATTAGTTAATGCCATTAAGGCCAGGACTATGACGCTTGGTCATGAGATTAAATCTCATGAGAGTAATCGGTTAAAGCACAGTCTAATTAAGTGCAAATAAACGCGATTTCTTGCAATGAACCTCATGAGATTAATCGTCCAAATAAATGTTCATTTCCTGATTTAAATCACCTAAGAACTCTCAAATGAGCCATTAATCTCTTTTCTCCATTAAAGTCTATGGAGGAGATTTATCCCCCCCTAAAGCTTGTGTGATGAGATTAAACACAACACTAAGTGATGGGAAGAGATCCTCGCACTTCCAGGATTAGAGATCGCTGAATGTGACTGGATGCACCAGAAACAGTTTGTTGCAAATGGAGCAATCTAATCTTTCCAATGTTTTATTTGAAAGGAATTAAAATAAATAAAACTCATTTATTCGCAGCCACTAAAACACATTATAACGCAGTAGCATGTGGTTTGATGCGGCACAGTTTAAAAAAAACATGCATGCCGTACTTTTTTGCATGTTCCCACATGTTTGGATGCTCATTAAAGTGAATGGGTTGCCAGAAACGTGTTAAGAACATGGGCGCTCGAATCCACCTATATGGTAGGTACAACCTACTTGATCCCTACTTTTTCATCCAGGCATTATTTTAGCCCACCAGTCCACCCCAGTTCCTTTTTTCAGCAATCTGGTTTCTAAGAATTCTTCCTGATAGGAGTGTATTCCTAAACACTGGCTTGCACATACATCGGGGGTATTGAATTAAAATTCACAGAGGTCCGATCAGTAAAATTTTCTTCCAGCAGAGGTCCGAATCGCACGTTTGTCCATTGACTCAGGTTCTTCACATCAAAGCCCCCCTCTTCTCTTATATCACAATTTTGTTCTTACATCAGTATTTTCTGTTCTGTACCCCCCTTCACACCACCCCTCCCCCCACAGCAGTTTTCTGTTTCCTCTGCCCCTTTCACATCACCTCCCCCCCACAGCAGTGTCCTCTGCCCCTCACACATCACCCCCCCCCCCCACAGTAGTGTCCTCTGCCCTCCCCAGTAGCATCCTCTGCCCCCTTCACATCACTCCCCTCTTTATTTTACCCTCCCAAAAGCACTGCCCCCCCACAGCAGTGCTCTCTGTCCCTTTACATCACCCCTCTTCCCCGCAGTAGGGCTCCATGCCCCTTTACATCAACCCCCGTCCCCACAGTATAAATTTCTGCACCTTTACATCAACCCCCCCCCCAATAGTCCTTATTGCTCCCTTCACCCATCCCCCCATACACACACAGTAGCATGCCATGCCCCTTTACATCACCCCCCCCCCCCCAGTAGTCCTTTCTGCCCCCTGGGACAGTGACTCAGTCCAGATCCAGACCATGGTCCACCATTAAGTGATGCCTGAGATTCTTCCAGCCACCAACTAGAATCAGACACGCCCCAAATGTAATAAGTGACACAGAAGGCAGAGAGACTGAAGGTGCTGTACAGCATGGACTTCAGGAACTACACTCTTATTAACCTTCTGAGGTCTTTCTGTATTCTGTCTGCAATAGATTATACAGAAGTCAAATTCATATTAACTGAGTGATCCCTGGTTGGTTTTCATTTTTACAAAAGTTGCTCAAAATTGTTTTCAGGTATGGTTTGTAAATCATACATGTACAAGAGGGCAGCCATATTTTCTCATTACATACTCAGGCTCTGCTTACTGATTTTTAGGTGCTAAATAATGGTTGGATGTTGAGAATGCAAGTCGGCCAACTCACTAAAAACAATGCACTCCCTATGTGGCTAATATTCTAAATAAGCAGTTTGTCATGGTTATGCAGTAATGTTTGTCTCTCAGCTTACCCCTTCTCCATGTGTTCACCTTAGAGGCCAGCCACTCTCACCTGGCTGCTTAAATAATCTCTCCTCTAACCATGGCTCCAGCCCAGGCCCTATCAGGGAACACTATATTAACCTGTGCACTGCAAGCCAGCCGTGCTGATCAACGTTGTTTGTTAAGCTATTGTGTGTTTGGGTTCCTGCTTGCTGTGTGCTACATCTGTCTCTGTTTTACCGATTTTGGCTTGTTCTCGACTATCCCTGTCTGCTTGTGACCTTGACCTTTGGCGTGTCCTTTGTTTATCCTTGTTTGCTAGACGCCCCGACCTTTGGCTTATCCCCTCACTATCTCTTGTATCCTGAGCTGCTGCTTCCCCTCTATCCTCTATAGCCCACTGTGAGCGTGAGCTGGGGAGACTCTGGGGGCCACGACCTGGATTCAGTTGCAGCCCAGTCCATCCTCACCACTAGAGGCTCTGGTGAACACCTACTGGATCGTAGACTCCGCGCCCTGGGGAATCTTAGGCTCTAGCTCCCTGTGGGATCCCTGTTAGTGCTCCAGTGGACCTGCCTTCCTTAACCACCCAGAGTTCCATCCGCAGCAGTCAGCCATAGGGTTCACTACCATAGCGGTGCACTCCTGACCCTAACATTGTGCATCTGTCACCTGGCTTCAGGGGACCTGACACAGTTGTTAAAGGGAAACTATAATGGTTTGGTGTCATTTTTCTTTCTTTTTAAGCTTATAAGCCTTAATATATTTACAAAATAATACAAAACAGTATAAATCATTGTTTTACAAGAGAACATGAACACAAAAAAAAGGATTTCACAAGTACTAGGGGGTAGCAAAAGAGGCAGCACATTAGCTTGATTTGCAGTCCCCACTGTTTGAATGAAGCCACATACTAAGCCCTCTGATATGTGAGTCACAGGTCTGAAGACTTTTTACTAGTTCTGTAAAAATGGGCTGTTTCGTCAGATCTCAAAGCTGAAATAGCAGACTATGTGGCTGGATTGAAAGCTACATAATGTTAGTATAGTATGTTTCATAGTCTTTTAAAAAAATAAAAAAATAAACCTTTTTATCACTTGTTTTATTTAGTCCTCACCATAATAAATAAAGAACAGTTGTTACAAACCATTATAGATTATTTTTTTTTACTACCATATCCCATTTGCCACAGCCCCTGAAGCTTAATGACTCTTTCTTAGTGGAGATGCAGAATGAAAATTTTATACATGTGTAGCGGTCTTCCCCCACCTTCTCCCCTCTCTTTATGGCTGGTTTTACTTGTCTAGGGGTATCTGGGAGAAGGGGGAAACATGCACACCACCAGCTCGGCTCTCTGATGTAGTATGCAGAGATATGAGCTAAACCGTTTACCTTCGGGTCTGCGTTTTAGGCCGGAGCCTCAACTTCTCCTGTGGAGGATGATTGCCACTGTTACTGACAGGGACACTTAGCTTCCAGTAACACGAGTTCCACACCAATAAAAAGTCCAACTCTGTTTTATTGCTTTGATCAATAGGTAGGCTGGTTGAACTTTAAAAGAACAGACAAGGTGTAGGGAAGAGTAGGCCCAGGCACAACACAATGAATAGAGTTTCTCCTGTTCCGTTTAGTGCAAACAGGCTTGGCGCACAATTGGAAAAACAAACCCCGGAAAGTTCAGCAAACTTGCAAGGCACAAAGAAAGGAGTCTTTTTTTCCTACAGGTAGAACCTGGGATGCGGCAAGACAAGGGGTTTAAAATGTTGATCCACAGTCTCTATGTGATATTCGACATCCTCCCCTTCTTTGGGGAACAAGCGAGGTACCTGCGTGCGTGTGGGACTTTGATGTGTGTCCACACAAAATCATTGTACCAACGTTCCCTGCAGACTTCTACTTCAAAAAGCAGCTCCTTAGATAAGTATGGGCACTCCCACCCATACTCGATGGCAACTTTCTGGCGGAACAAACGCTGTAGCCTAGACAAGGGAGGCATGGTAGAGCGGTCTCCCTAGCCCGGCAGGACGATCGAATCCAGATGGCGAGGTGCCTTGACCACCTCTGATTTGGGCATAAGCACCCGCAGCGACAGTCTCTTGTCCCCGGTGGTAGGTGCAGGAGGCACCGGGGACTGAAGGGCAGGCAGGGGACGGGGTCCCTTCTCAGGCGCTGGTGCCTCCACCCAGGGTGTACTATCCCCTGTGGACATAGGTGGATCCCTGGCTCTACGGGATGAGGAGAGAGGCATCTTGTCCCAGCCCTTCTAAGCAAACAATTCGTCTATGACGACGTCGTCTCCCACATCGGAGACCGACTCCAGGTCGGGGGTGTCACACTCCTCCGCGGGCAGGTAGTTGGTAGTGGACACCGAATCACTCCCACCCACGGGCTCAAGGGGCCGTGAATCCCCGACACCTCCATCCTAACACCAAGTCCCGTTCCCTGGCTTACCTCGACCCAAACTTGTGAAGGGATGTCCAGGACTCTTCCTACCGGATCCATCTGGGCCAGGCAAGCGCAGGGGTTGTCCTCCATCTCGGCCGCTGGAAGCTCTCACAAGACCGACCTTCCTTGTTGGCGCTGGGAGTAGGGAAACTGTGGTGACCGAAGCAGCATCTCCGGATTTTGCATCCTCTATCCCTTTGTTCGCGACCTCCACGGAGGTCTCTACAGTGCGCGGAGGGATGGCTGTCCAAGCATTGACTTCTCCTTCTTGAGTGGTGGCGCCTGATGTAGGGCTGAGGTGGAAGACCCGAGGTCTCTCTATGGATTGTTCCACCTCAAACGTGAACTCCCTGCAGGCCTCACAGTGCCCGAATGGCTTTAACTGTACCACCAGTCCCGAACATCCGGGGCAAATCATACCCAGGGCCTCAACATCCTTGCAGGTGTACAAGGCGAATCGTCCCCAGGGCTTGAGCCGAATCCCTGTATCTGTAATCGGAGCAGCAGTTGAAGTCATCCTCGTAGTATTTGAGACTGGAACCCACGAGGCATTGCTGAACATGGTGACTGATTGCTGCTCCATCGCGCACTGCATAACTGGTGCCAAAGTCCCCACGTGTACCTCTTCACATGGCCGGACTCCTCCCCTCTGGCACACCAGTTCGCGGGCTTTCCCCATGTCACGCCCACGAACTGTGCAGGGAGGGTGTGCCTGCTGGCGCAGTGGCCAATATGGCCGACCTACTCGGAACTCTTCTGGGCAGCAAAGTTCAAACTCTGATAGCTTCGGCTCCATTGCATAAACACAAATCCCAGACTTGGAGCCCCCACGTGTAGCGGTCTTCCCCCACCTTCTCCCCTCTCTTTATGGCTGGTTTTACTCATCTAGGGGTATCTGGGAGAAGGGAGAAAGATGCACACCACCAGCTCGGCTCTCTGATGTAGTATGCAAAGATATGAGCTAAACCGTTTACCTTCGGGTCTGCATTTTAGGCCGGAGCCTCAACTTCTCCTGTGGAGGATGATTGCCACTGTCACTGACAGGGACACTTAGCTTCCAGTAACACGAGTTCCACACCAATAGAAAGTCCAACTCTGTTTTATTGCTTTGATCAATAGGTAGGCTGGTTGAACTTTAAAAGAACAGACAAGTTGTAGGAAAGAGTAGGTCCAGGCACAACACAGTGAATAGAGTTTCTCCTGTTCCGTTTAGTGCAAACAGGCTTGGCGCACAGTCGCTGCCACCGACCGTGAATTTGGTCCCTGCCACTGACCTGGGTGAACGTTGATGCCTCTGCCACAGGCCTTGGATGAGGCCTGCCACTGACCTGATGAAGATGGGTCTCTGCCACAGACCATGAGAACATGAAGTACCTCCTTTAGAACAAACAACCCCTGTCAGAGGAAGACATCCATCCGGACGGTCACCAGCAAATGCTGCGCTGGCTCTTTGGGGAGGTCACTTCTCCGGTCCCTTACGCCCTGGATTCAGGCACCCAATACCGGGGGCATCTTAGGAATGCTTCGCCCTTGCGGGACCCAGTCGAAGGTACTGGGCCCCAGGCCTCCTTGTACAGTACCTCACCCCAGGCTGAAGGTGCCTGGGATGGAACTCGACTCCACGTGCCCAGGCCAAGGGCGCCTGGGCACAGACGAACCGCAGCAGCCCCCAGGCTGAAGGTGCCTGGGGAATGGACCTCGTGTGCAAGATGTCCGCCCTCTTTATATCCTCTCCCAGCAGACACAGCGGGTTCCCAGCCCCGCCGTACTACTGCCGCGAGAAGACACAAAGGGCACGGCTCTAGAACGGCAGTTCGACCCCGGTCCCAGGCGACAGCGCCACCCAAGGACCGCAGGGAACATGACACCATTCATACCTCCCACACTCCAAAGTGTCCATAAATCCCTAAAAATCAATGTATCTGGGCCATCTATGGCCCAGATACACCCCACTAAATTTGACACCCGCTACACATGATTAGTATAATTTGCCTTAATTATTATAGCCACTGCAGGATTGAATATTGAGAAACTTGAATTAGGTTTCAATGGGAAATGTGTAGCTGTTGTCACCTGTAAAATGACCCCAGCTGACTATGTATGAAATACCATGGCAAGAAACCTGAATGTATTCAGTCTGGAGACCTTCATAATGTGAGAATTCTTCAATGAGTACCCAGGCATGGAATCATGGGCAGTAAGCATAGCACTATATCATACATACATAGATATAAGACCAAATCTTTCCTGGCCTAGTGGTGCAATACTGGAACTATATGGACACCACCACCTTTTTAGCACCCTTGAGTGCTCCAAGGCTAAATTGAACCCAGCTGTCCTATTACATTGACATTTATTAAACTTGAATCCTTCTAACCAGCTTACCCCGAACCGGTGAGAACGAAAATATGGGCCCTGTACTTTATGACTTGTTTTTAAGGGTTTTAAGGTCTGAAGCTGTTCTAATATTCTCTATCTTGTAAGCCACTGGCTTGAAGCAAGCATGAAGGACAGTACAGTGGAACCTCGGATTGCGAGTAACGTGATTAACGAGCGTTTCGCAATACGAGCACTGTATTTTTTTAAATCCTGACTCGGTTTGCGAGTGTTGCCTCGCAAAACGAGCAGGATTCAAGCCAAAGCGGTGTGCAATTCCGCGTTTGGCCTGAGGTGGGGAGCGCCGGAGCCGAGCAGAGCCGAACTGTGCCGTTCGGAAATGCTCGGTAAATCTTGGAAATACTCAGTTCCCGAGCCTTTCCGAGTTCAGCCGAGGTGTCCTCGGGCCTCTCCGATGCTCTCCAGCGCCCCCCCCACCTCTGGCCACATGCCATTGAAGTCAATGCGGAACAATTTTTTTTCGTTTCCATTGACTTCAATGGGGAAACTCACTTTGATATGTGAGTACTTTGGATTACCAGCATTCTCCTGGAACGGATTATGCTCGTAATCCAAGGTTCCACTGTAGTTGGGACTTTTCAGACCTCACGCTTGTTTAAATTCTGTTATTCACTAATAAAGCCAGGATCAGGAGGAAATCCTGCGCCTTTGAAGAAACAAACCAACAATGGTAGCTCCAATATTGTTTTTCTCCCAGTTTCACTCTAAAGCAATAAAACAGAGCAACCCTTATGGCAAATACCAGAATTGCCATCCCATCCCATCTTCTTTATATAAGCTTAGGTTCTCATACACATGTGTAACAGTGGATACAGAAGGGACCACATACTATAGGTGTATATGTTTAGTTATTCCATCTGCTCAGACATAGGTGTGATAGCTCTTCATGACCTTGCTTTGTGTTGACTGGCTCTTTCTTGGCATATTAATGTTTTCCCTTCATTCTCTTAACGGTCTCTTCCTGAGCATCACCCTCCCTGAGGTTCCCTCTGCACACGTTGTTGCCCTGGTGCTGCTACTCCCTCTACACAAAGCAGCAGTCCATGGCCTCTATACAGATACCTCGCAGTTCACGCAGAGCAAGAAAAACATGCTAAGGTGTGTGCAATTAACACAGCTGTAATTATACCATCCGTGCCACGGCAGCTGTACGCAGAAGGAATCCTGTTATAGATTTACAGTATAACGGAGTCAATGAAAGACATAAGCTGAAATCCTTGGTGCGTTCAAGTGTAATAACGCGAATGTGTTAACAATGTGCAAGAGCCCCCATGTTCAGCTACAAAGTTAATTTCACTTGCATGGTCAGTGTCACAACATATAGGAACATCTTGCAGTTTGATATCTAGTGATATTATCTGTGTAATAATGTGCGAATGTCTGTATAGGCAAAATGACAGATCTAACTAAAAAAAGCAATAAAATGGCCTCCAGTCCTATTGTGTTATTAATATATAGAAGATAAGAGAAAAAAAAATATTACACTTTCCTGTGTATTTAAGCAGCTAAAGTGGAACTCAAGGCCGGCGTTTCTCAACCTTTCTTCAGTCATAGTTACATACAGTCAGGTCCATAAATATTGGGACATCGACACAATTCTAATCTTTATGGCTCTATACACCACCACAATGGAGTTGAAATGAAACAAAGATGTGCTTTAACTGCAGACTTTCAGCTTTAATTTGAGGGTATTTACATCCAAATCAGGTGAACGGTGTAGGAATTACAACAGTTTGTATATGTGCCTCCCACTTTTTAAGGGACCAAAAGTAATGGGACAATTGGCTGCTCAGCTGTTCCATGGCCAGCTGTGTGTTATTCCCTCATTATCCCATTTACAAGGAGCAGATAAAAGGTCCAGAGTTCATTTCAAGTGTGCTATTTGCATTTGGAATCTGTTGCTGTCAACTCTCAATATGAGATCCAAAGAGCTGTCGCTATCAGTGAAGCAAGCCATCATTAGGCTGAAAAAACAAAACAAACCCATCAGAGAGATAGCAAAAACATTAGGTGTGGCCAAATCAACTGTTTGGAACATCCTTAAAAAGAAGGAATGCACCGGTGAGCTCAGCAACACTAAAAGACCCGGAAGACCACGGAAAACAACTGTGGTGGATGACCGAAGAATTCTTACCTGGTGAAGAAAACACCCTTCACAACAGTTGGCCAGATGAAGAACACTCTACAGGAGGTAGGTGTATGTGTGTCAAAGTCAACAATCAAGAGAAGACTTCACCAGAGTGAATACAGAGGGTTCACCACAAGATGTAAACCATTGGTGAGCCTCAAAAACAAGAAGGCCCGATTAGAGTTTGCCAAACAACATATAAAAAAGCCTTCACAGTTCTGGAACAACATCCTATGGACAGATGAGACCAAGATAAACTTGTACCAGAGTGATGGGAAGAGAAGTGTATGGAGAAGGAAAGGAACTGCTCATGATCCAAAGCATACCACCTCATCA
Source organism: Rana muscosa (assembly GCA_029206835.1). Lineage (NCBI taxonomy): Eukaryota > Metazoa > Chordata > Amphibia > Anura > Ranidae > Rana > Rana muscosa. The sequence goes on from CM055119.1 coordinate 271,118,724, forward strand.
GTGAAGCATGGTGGTGGTAGTGTCATGGCGTGGGCATGTATGGCTGCCAATGGAACTGGTTCTCTTGTATTTATTGATGATGTGACTGCTGACAAAAGCAGCAGGATGAATTCTGAAGTGTTTCGGGCAATATTATCTGCTCATATTCAGCCAAATGCTTCAGAACTCATTGGACAGCACTTCACAGTGCAGATGGACAATGACCCGAAGCATTCTGCGAAAGCAACCAAAGAGTTTAAGGGAAAGAAGTGGAATGTTATGCAATGGCCAAGTCAATCACCTGACCTGAATCCGATTGAGCATGCATTTCACTTGCTGAAGACAAAACTGAAGGCAAAATGCCCCAAGAACAAGCAGGAACTGAAGACAGTTGCAGTAGAGGCCTGGCAGAGCATCACCAGGGATGAAACCCAGCGTCTGGTGATGTCTACGTGTTCCAGACTTCAGGCTGTAATTGACTGCAAAGGATTTGCAACCAAGTATTAAAAAGTGAAAGTTTTGATTGATGATTGTTAATCTGTCCCATTACTTTTGGTCCCTAAAAAAGTGTGAGGCACATATACAAACTGTTCTAATTCCTACACCGTTCACCAGATTTGGATGTAAATACCCTCAAATTAAAGCTGAAAGTCTGCAGTTAAAGCACATCTTGTTTGTTTCATTTCAAATCCATTGTGGTGGTGTATAGAGCCAAAAAGATTTGAATTGTTTCGATGTCCCAATATTTATGGACCTGACTGTAGTTGGTAAGGTTGAATAAAGACACCAGTCTATCCAGATCAACCTGTGTGGGTATGTGTGTTTATGTCAATGCCATTTCCCATATCCCTGTATATTGCCTTTGTTAATATGCCCATCAAGAGTTTATTTACCGATTGACCTCCGAGAGATTTAACCCCCTTCACGACCAGGCCATTTTTTGCGATACGACACTGCATTATTTTAACAACAAAATTGCGTGGTCATGTGACAATATACCCAAATAAAATGTATGTAATTAATTTGCCACAAATAGAGCTTTCTTTTGGTGGTATTTGATCACCACTGCGTTTTTTATGTTTTGCGCAAACAATAAAATACCGACAATTTTGGAAAAAAACAATATTTTTTACTTTCTGCTATAAAACGCATCCAATAATCTTCATCAATTTAGGCCAACATGTATTCTGCTACATATTTTTGGTAAAAAAAAAAATCCCAATAAGTGTATATTGATTGGTTTAGGTGAGCGATATAGCGGATGGGATTTTTTTTTTATACTAGTAATGGCAGCGATTAGCGATTTATAACAGGACTGCGATATTGCGGCAGACAATCGGACAATGACACTTCTGATGCTTTGCCTGGAACCAGTGACACTAATACAGTGATCAGTGCTGAAAGTATGCACTGCCACTGTACTCCCACTGGCTGGGGAGGGGTTAACATCTAGGGCGATCAAGGGGTTAACTGTGTGCCTAGTCAGTTCCTGCTTTGCAGGAACACAGAATCCATTCCTTCCACCCCTGTCAGATCTAAGATATTCCATGTTTTCATAGGCATATCTCAGTTCTCTGTGTATTGCCAACGATCTGTGTGTACCGGAGGACATCAAGTGCCCGGCACCCATAGATCGGCTTCTGCTGTGAATTATTAATGGAAAGTGGACAGCAAGTGGTTAAACTATCGACACTTCCCGATGACACCACTGATTGTGGAAGGGAGTTCTACATCCTTACCACGTTAACAGTACAGAACCCCCTACAGGTGGCGGGTCTCCCGCACTCCGCTAGGTCGATCGCTTGGTCCCCACACTTACCACATCTAGGTCACAGGGCTTCCTCCGGGCAATGGGTGGTCAGGCCTCTGGGTCTCTTCCTCTCCTCTCAGCCAATCGGGTCTCAGGACCCGCTTTCTGAGCCTTGACTGGCCGGGAGGAAAACAATAGCGAATATTAATTTGCTATTGTCACACAACTGGGTGGGCTCGGGGCGCCTCAGGCTCTAAGCATGGAATTCATGCTTGTAAATTTGGGTGCCGAGCGCATGGATTAGGGGGGGCAGCGCCCCTGCGCTCCGTATGGATGGTCCGACGCTGCCCCCTACACAGTTTAAAGATATACCACTTCTCCAATTTAATTGAGTGCCTGCGTGTCTTCTTAAATTCCCTGAAACTGAATAGTTTGTTCCCTATGGTAGAATAACCATTGAGGTATTTGTATATTGTATATATATATATATATATATATATATATATATATATATATATATACAGTATATATATATATATATATATATATATATAAAAGGGAGAATACGTTTAATGTTTGCATTCGTTCCTTGGAACTAAGGTCCTCTAGACCCTTTATTAGCCTTCTTCCTGAGTGCTGGTGATAAGAACTGGATGGCATACTCAAGATGTGGCCGAACCAGAGTCTTTTAAAGTGGTAGTGCCATTGCTGAGCTGAGCCTGTGATCTACCAGGACCCCCAGATATTTTTGCCCCCTAGCGAGTAACTTGCATTCTTGTTCTTGGCCTCCAAGTGCATTACTTTACATTAAACCTCATTTGCTATGTAGCAGCCCATCCCTTTATGTTATTGATGTCTTCTTGTAAGGTTTCTATATCCTGCTGTGAAGTTATTGCCCTGCTTAGCTTTGTATCATCAGCAAACACTGAGATTGAACTATTTATACCAAGCTCTATGTGATTTATAAATAAATTAAACAGAATTGGTCCCAGGAGAGAACCTTGTGGTACCCCACTTACCACTCCAGACCATTCTGGCGTTTTGCTATTTATCACCACCCTTTGTATAGACCCCTGTAACCAGTTTTCAAATACAGGTACATACCCTAAGGTCTAAGCCAACAGACCTCAATTTGTAAATTAGACATTTATGGGGAACTGTATCAAATGCTTTTGCAAAATCCAGATATACCACATCCACAGGCCTTCCTTCTTCGAGATGGCAGCTCACTTCTTCATAGAAAGCTAGCAGATTGGTCTGGCAAGAATGATCTTTCATGAATCCGTGCTGATCACTACTAATGATACTGTTTTCATATGCAAATTCTTAGATATAATCCCTTATCAATAGTTTATATGCTATAGATGTTAGACTGATTGGTCTGCAGGGCTGGACTGGGACCAAAATTTGGCCCTGGACTTCATCCAGACCGGCCCACTTTAATTCAATAAAATACTGCCCCCCACCCCCGCAAAAAATCACGCCCACCAAAAGCCCCCTACATCCATTATTGTATATCATGAGAGGGTGAGTGAGAGGGGAATGAGAGAGAGAGAGAGAGAGGGAGGGTTGAGGGAAAGGGGATGAGAGGGGGTGGATGAGAGAGGGGGGTGAGTGTAAAAGAGAGGGAGTGAGTGTAAAAGAGAGGGGGTGAGTGTAGGACCCCTTTCACACTGAGGCGTTTTTCAGGCACTTTTGGGCTAAAAATAGTGTCTGTAAAGCGCCTGAAAAACGCCTCCGCTGCAGTCCCAGAGTGAAAGTCCTCCAAGCAGCATCTGAAATGAATGGCTGAGAGACAGAGGAGGGGTCTGAGAGACAGAGGAAGAAGCTGGGAGACAATGGGAGGGAGCTGGGAGACAATGGGAGGGAGCTGAGAGACAATGGGAGGGAGCTGAGAGACAGAGGGGGGAGCTGAGAGACAGAGGGGGGGCTGAGAGACAGTGGAGGGGTCTGAGAGACAGTGGAGGGGTCTGAGAGACAGGGGGTCTGAGAGACAGAGGGGGGAGCTGAGAGACAGAGGGGAGAGCTGAGAGACAGAGGAGGAGAGCTGAGAGACAGAGGAGGAGAGCTGAGAGACAGAGGAGGGGTCTGAGAGACAGAGGGGGGGTCTGAGAGACAGAGGACGGGACTGAGAGACAGAGGACGGGACTGAGAGACAGAGGAGGGGACTGAGAGACAGAGGGGGGTCTGAGAGACAGAGGGGGGTCTAAGAGACAGGGGGGTCTGAGAGACAGAGGGGAGAGCTGAGAGACAGAGGAAGAGCTGAGAGACAGATGGGGGGCTGAGAGACAGAGGGGGCTGAGAGACAGAGGGGGGCTGAGAGACAGAGGGGGAGAGCTGAGAGACAGAGGGGGAGAGCTGAGAGAAAGTGGGGGAGAGCTGAGAGACAGAGGGGGAGAGCTGAGAGATAGAGGAGGGGGCTGAGAGACAGTGGGGGTCTGAGAGACAGAGGAGGGGTCTGAGAGGCAGAAGGGGAGCTGAGAGACAGAGGGGGAGCTCAGAGACAGAGGAGGAGAGCTCAGAGACAGAGGAGGAGAGCTCAGAGACAGAGGAGGAGAGCTCAGAGACAGAGGAGGAGAGCTCAGAGACAGAGGAGGAGAGCTGGGAGTAAGAGGAGGAGAGCTGGGAGATAGAGGAGGAGAGCTGGGAGATAGAGGAGGAGGGCTGGGAGATAGAGGAGGAGAGCTGGGAGATAGAGGAGGAGAGCTGAGAGATAGAGGAGGAGAGCTGAGAGATGGAGGAGGGGTCTGAGAGACAGAGGGGGGGTCTGAGAGACAGAGGGGAGAGCTGAGAGACAGAGGAAGAGCTGAGAGACAGAGGAAGAGCTGAGAGACAGAGGGGGGGGGCTGAGAGAGAGTGGGGGTCTGAGAGACAGAGGAGGGGTCTGAGAGGCAGAAGGGGAGCTGAGAGACAGAGGGGAAGCTGAGAGACAGAGGGGAAGCTGAGAGACAGAGGGGGAGCTGAGAGACAGAGGGGGAGCTGAGAGACAGAGGAGGAGAGCTGAGAGATAGAGCAGGAGAGCTGAGAGATAAAGGAGGAGAGCTGAGAGATGGAGGAGGGGTCTGAGAGACAGAGGAGGGGTCTGAGAGACAGAGGAGAGGTCTGAGAGACAGAGGAGGGTCTGAAAGATAGTGGGAGGGCTGAGAGACAGAGAAGGGGGCTGAAAGAGGGGGGACTGAGAGACAGAGAGGGGGACTGAGAGACAGAGGGGAGGGCTGAGACAGACCACATAGCACTGTCCCTTTCTGCAGTCCCTCCTCTGCTCACCTCCCCGCTGTCTCAGTGTTCTGGCATGTTTGTGTAGGATGCCAGGTACCTGATGGCCAGCAGCGGCAGTGCCGAGTCTCCCTCTTGATTCGGGGGGTGCTCACGCTGCTCTGCTCCTTACAGCGGCGCATGTTCTCTTCCTCCGGGCTCCCAGTCAGCCTGCCCTCTGGCCCAGGCTGCATGGTTCCTGGAGCAGAGAGGAGGTGGAGGAATCGAGGTTCTGGGAGCGCCGGGGGGGCCGTGCTCGCTACTGTCCGTCTCTTCGGTGGTCAGGGAGGGGGTGGAGCTCTTCTCCCTCGGAATTTTACATCCAACTGCCCTCCTCGCTGGCCACCTTCCCTGAATCCCCACCGCTGTTTGCTGCCACGCTCCCGCTGCCGCCGAACTGCATAAAAAAACGTCCCACAAAATATATATATATTTTTTTAAAACGTATTATTATTTTTAGTTTTTTAAACGGCCCACTGAGCCATCGGCCCAGCGGGAAACTCCCGGTAGTCCCTATGGCCAGTCCATCCTTGTTGGTCTGTAGTTTCCAGGTATATATCTCTACCCCTTTTTGAACATTGGTATCATGTTGGCTTTTCACCAATCAGCTGGTACCATTTTATCCTTAAGCTGTCTATTATCAGATTATCAGGAATAATGGAATGGCTATAACCAAGCTAAATTCTTTGAGGACTCTCAGATGTAAGTCATCTGGTCCTGGTGCTTTATTTGTGTTAAAGAGGAGGTCCAGCCCAAAAAAATGAAATGTAAAAGTCAGCTGCTACAAATACTGCAACTGTTGACTTTTAATATTAGGGCACTTACCTGTCCAGGGAGCCCACGATGTCTGCACCCCAGCCGATCATCGAATCGACTACCGGTTGCTGCCGCAGACATTCCTGGTAAGGGAACCAGGCAGTGAAGACTTTCGGCTTCACTCCTGGTTCCCTACTGCGCATTCGCGAAGCACGCTGCACTATCTAATTGGCCCAGCACTGGGGGAAGGAGGAGGGGGGCCGAACTTCCAAGAGATCGGGCCGCGGCCGTATCCCAGAAGTGGGGAGGGGGACCTGTCATAAACGGGTCCCCGTTCCCCCCTCCCTCCTGAAAGGTGCCAAATGTGACACTGGAGGTGGGGGAGGAAGCATATAAGTGGAAGTTCCACTTTTGGGTGGAACTCCGCTTTAAGTTCTTTCAGTCTTTTTTGGACACTGGCTATTGTTAGCCACAAGATAATATTCTGCAATGCATTACTAATGATACCATCTTGATTACTATACCCCTCTTTTTCCTTTGTAAAAACTGAGGAGAAAAATGCATTTAATACAGTTGCCTTCTCCTTGTCATTTGTAACCAATCTCTCCTTTATGGAACACCTATACGTTCTGACCTCGCTTTCTTACTATTACTTTATTTCAAAAATTTCCTGGATTTTTTTTTAAATCTCCCCTGCAATATGCCTCTTGTAGTCTATTATAACTGCCCTCTTTGCCTTCTTGCATTTCTGATTGCATTCCCTGTAGTGTTGGAATGTTGACAATGACCCCTCAACCTTATATTTTTTAAAGGCCATTTTTTTCTTTTGAATATGTCTTTTTACATTAAAGTTTAGCGATCTAAGTTTAACCCTTGCTCTTTTATATTTGTGGCCCATTGGAATGCAGTGACTTATACCTTTATTAAATATGTTTTTAAAACACTTCCATTTTTCTTCAGTGTTCAATGTTTCGAGAATTTGGTCCCATTTAATATCTTGTAGTATGGAGCGCAGTTTAAAAAGTTGGCTCTTTTGAAATTTAATGTTCTTGCACTACCCTCATGCCTCCTTTTCATATGATTTACTTTGAATGTAATTACCCTGTGATCGCTGTTTCCGAAATTGTCTGATAATTCCACGTCTGCAATCAGATCTGTGTTAATTGTAATTGGTAGATCTAGCATTATTTCTAGTCAGATCACCCTTTAAAAATACGCAAAATCTCAAGGCACCTCTGAGGTAAATAATACACATCATCAATGGGAAACCTGAGCTTGGGATGATTGTCTTGATTAAATTAACTTCACATCAGAAGCCGCCCTTCACATCAGAAGTCCACCATCATAGAATCCTCTCCTCACATCAAAAGCCCCACCCTTCCCATCAGAGCCCCTCCGCCACCATACATCAAACTCCCCCTAATAAATCAAAGTCCCCCCATCACAGAGTCCCCTCTACCCATAAGGGCCCTACCTTACCTCAGCAACATGGCAGAAGGCAAGAGGCAGAGAAGGTTTGGACAGAGGTGCACTCCAACCTTTCCTGAATGCTTGGGACGGACTTTCATGCCACCTTCCCTATATCAGGGTCATGCTTTACCATGGTGCAGGCAGGACACCGTGAATCCTGGTCTTGTAGCTTTATTGGTTGTTATGGTGCTGGTGGCTGGCCTACATTATGACACCAGGACAGACTCTGTCTCATTTTTCGTGGCACCCTGGTTGAGAAACGCTGCTCTAAATATGCACTTGAAATTTATGTAGACATGAATAAATTTGTCGGTACCCTTACAGCAGGCATGTCCAAAGTCCGGCCCACGGCCCAATCGTGGCCCTCGACGATCTCCCAGCGTCGGGGCCACAAAAGATATAAACTGTATGGTGGCTGCCCTGGAGGTAACAGGGACGGGATGAGTGCCGTGCATACAGGAGTATTTCCTGTTTACGGGCGGGCTCTATAATAGGAAGTCCTGTCTTCTGCGCTGCCATTGGACGACTGTTCTGTCCATCAAAGGAGGCGGACTTTGTATTAAAGAGGCCGCAGTGTAAACAGGAGTTTCTCCTGTATGTAATCTTTTGGCGCCCGTCCCCCCCCCCCCCCGTCCCCTCCAAGGCTGAAGATGGATAGGCATTTATCAGGCTGCACTGATGGCAATGGTGAGTCTGCATTTCTGGCAATGGTGGGTGCTGCGTTCCTGGCAATGGTGGGTGCTGCGTTCCTGGCAATGGTGGGTGCTGCGTTCCTGGCAATGGTGGGTGCTGCATTCATGGCAATGGTGGGTGCTGCATTCCTGGCAATGGCGATTGCTGCATTCCTGGCAATGGTGGGTGCTGCATTCCTGGCAATGGTGGGTGCTGCATTCCTGGCAATGGTGGGTTCTGCATTCCTGGCAATGGTGAGTTCTGCATTCCTGGCAATGGTGGGTGCTGCATTGTGCTGCGTTCCTGACAATGGTGGGTGCTGCGTTCCTGGCAATGGTGGGTGCTGCATTCCTGGCAATAGTGGGTGCAGCATTCCTAGCAATGGGGGTGCTGCACTGATGGCAATGGGGGTGCTGCATTCATGCCAATGGTGGGTCTGCAGATGGGCACTTGTGAGGCTGCAGATGGGCACTGATCCTTATTTTGCTTCACAATTCTTTATTTAAAATTTTCATTTTTTCCCTGAAACATCCCTCTTAAAATGAAGGTGTTTGTTATACATCAATAAATACGATGTATCCAAATAACACACAGAGCTCGTCTTTTTACTCACACACCGCCACAAAGGCAAGAGAATTATTGTTGGGCAATGTATTAGTGCTCAGACGAACACATTTAAACCAAATTTTAATGGTTCAAAGAATGTCAGGCAAAATGGTCGGCTCTCACGCATGTTCACTTCATCAAATCTGGCCCTCTTTGAAAAAAGTTTGGACACCCCTGCCTTACAGGGTTGAACCAATGCTTCATTCATGCTGAAAAGTGATACAATTGAAAGCAAATGTCTTGTGTATATCTTTCTGTCTTTAGTAAATCATTGAGTTAAAAAAAAGCTACTGTCTCCTTCAAAAAATTAAGAGTCAGCAGCTGCAAATACTGTAGCTGCTGACTTTTAATATAAGGGCATTTACCTGTCCAGGGATCTAGCGATGTCTGTACCTGAGCAGATTCTTCAATCGGCTTCGGGTGCAGGTGCCAGCATCCTAGGTAAGGGAAACCACTTTTACCTATTGCGCATGTGCGAGCTCTGCTGCGCTTTGTGAATGTTCCCACAGCCTTCTGGGACCTGTGTGTGTCCCAGAAGGCTGTGGCAGGAAGGAGGAGGGGACCAGGCACCCTCACAGATCGCTAAAGTGATCTGACCCAGAAGTGGGAGCGTGTACCTGTGAAAAACAGGTACCCGATCCCCCCCCCCCAAAAAGTGCCAAATGTGGCAGTCTAGGGGGGGGGGGGGGGAGTGCAAACAAGCGGAACTTCCCCTTTTGGGTGACATTCCGCTTTAAGCAAAAAAAGTATGAAGAGATTAATTATTGCTTATTGTACAAAGATATTCTAAAATGGCCCGAACAGATGTGTTGGTACCTGTAGAAAAGAGTATGAATTAGTGGATCATAGAGATGTTTCAAACTAACTGTATGGTATAATTAGTATCGCATGTTTTTAATCCTGTAATCAGTCATTCAGCCTATTTATAGAGAAGTAGTCACTCTGCTGTTTGGTATAATCGTGTGTACCACACTGAACATGGAACAGAAAAAGCAAAGGAACGAGTTATCTGAGGAGATCAGAAAAAAATTATAGCCCAAGGCTAAAATGTCATTGGTAAAAGCTATAAGACCATCTCCATGTAGTTTGATGTTCCTGTGACTACAGTAGTAGAGGTTGAAGGTACATAGGAATGTAGTCAACTTTCCTGGACATGGCCACAAGAGGAGAATCAACCCCAGAATGAATAGTAAAATAGTGCAAATGGTAGACAGAGCCAAGGAGAACTTTCACCGAGATACAAGCTTAACTCCAAGGTCAAGGCTCATCAGTGTACAGTCGCACCATCCGTCACTTTTCTGAGCGACAGCGGGCTCAACAGAAGAAGACCCAAGAGACATCCACTTTTCAATGAAAAACATAAAAAGCCAGCCTGAAATTAGCGAAAATGCATATTAACCTCCTTTGGACAGATGAGTCAAAACTGGAGCTTTTTGGCAAGTCACGTAGCTTTCAAAAAATACCATACCTAATGTGCAACAAGGAGGAGGCTTGGTTAGATTTTGGATTTCCTTTGCTGCATATGGTATAGGATTCCTTGAACCTATGCAGGGCACAATGAAATCTCGAGACTTTCGAAAACTTCTGGAGTGAAACATAATACTGTACCCTGCATCAGAAAGCTCCTCTCAGTTGCAGGGCATGGGTCCTCCAACAGGATAATGACCCAAAACTCACAGATAGAAGACCCCAAGAATAGATGGGAACAAAACATTGAACTATTTGGAAGTGGCCTTCTATGAGCCCAGATCTCATTTCTACTGAACATTTATGGAAAGACAGAGAAAGAACCCTTCAAACCCGAGAGAGCTGGAGTGGCCAAACTACCTATTGGCAGATGCAGAAGTATGACTGAGAGCTATGGAAATCAGTTTTTTTTCTTCCAATGATTGCCTCTAAAGGATGCACAACAAAATGTTAGGTTAAGGGACCCATCATTTTTGTTCATATTATTTTCACTTTCTTTATTATTTTAAATATTCTGCTGAATCACAAAGCGGTTAGTGGTACAGTGCAATGACTATGGCAATGATAGAGTACAAATCTGTATCTAAGATGTCAGTAACACTGTTATGATCTCTCATGAAAAATGCATTTTATACAGTACAATAAACCCCGGTTCACATGTATGCGGCTCTGCTTGCGGCGGGGTGTGCAGGCACGGCAGCCTATTCATTTGAATGGGCTGCTGTACTTGCGTTTTCTGCAGGGAAGAGATCCCTGCACCTTTTTTGAAATCTGGCTGTACAGAAGTCGCATGGTGCTTTTGCACTGTGCAATTTCCATGTGTGGGAAACCACACTGCATTTACAGTATGTGGGGGTACCATTTCATACATTTCTGTGCAGCATTGCATTTGGTGTGCAGCTGCATGCGGGTGCAGGAATGCGTTCGATTTACACGCACGCCACTCCCACACCCACATATATGTGAAACTAGCCTTAGGAAGATGCATAATTCTGTATATGTTTGCACTTTATATGAAGTATCTTATTTATTTTACTTCAAGTACTTCAACCATCAATTTACACAGCGCTTTACATATACATGGTAGATTCACATCAGTCCCTGCCCTCCAGGAGCTTACAACCTAAGATCCCGAACTCACATTCATACATACACATAATACGGCCAATTTAGACAGGATCCAATTAACATACCAGCATGTCTTTGGAGTGTGGGAGGAAACCAGAGTACCCGGAGGAAACCCACACAGGCACAGCGTGAACATGCAAACTCCAGTCAGGTAGTATCATGGTTGGAATACGAACCAGCGACCCTTTTGCTGCTAGTCGCTAACCATTACACCACTGTGTCTTAAAAAGGTTGTAATCCCTTACATATTCCCAGTGCGGTGACTGTCCTCAGGTGATACACAGAGAAGAAACAAATCCTCCTACATAAGTTGTACCTGTTTATCTGATTCTTCTCTACATCTATTCAAAGTGCTGAATATTTAAAGCTTGCCTAATGCCTTGTACACACGATCAGATTTTCCGTCGGGATAAACGCCGACGGATTTTTCCGACGGAATTCCATTCAAGCTGTCTTGCATACACACTGTTACACCAAATTCCGACCGCCAAGAACGCGGTGACGTACAGCACTACGACAAGCCGAGAAAAATGAAGTTCAATGCTTCTGAGCATGCGTCGACTTGATTCTGAGCATGCGTGTTTTTTTTTCCGTCGGAGTTCCATATAGACGGACGGGGCACACACACGGTCGGAATATCCAATGAAAAAATCCAATGAAAAAGACTTTTTTCATTCCGTGTGTACAAGGCATAAAAGTTAAAAAAAAAGGGGGTGGAGAGCTGAAGTTACACTCTACAGAGCTCAGTGAGGAGAGCTCTGACAGCTGATTGGAGAGAAGGAACATACCCCCGTGACACGCTAAAACAAAACCAAAGTAAACCAGCATTTCCAAGAAATGATTGAAACCAATCAATGAGCTACCAAAGCTATCCAGCAAACACTGCAGATATGCAAAAAGTCAGAAGGTTCAGCTTACTGATATGCACTGTATGGACAACACACACAACTCTTCACAAGCCGCTGGACGTGTATTTCTCAACACCTATTACATTTACTTTTCTCTGCTTACTGTATCACCAGTCTTATTTCTACATCATGTTTGAATTCTACTAGTAGCCACAAGAACCTTCTTACAAATGGTATATTTTATTTCTGTCTTTTTGTATGTGAGAGACAACAATAAGCCCACGGTGGGTGTGTTTAGGAATAGCCCCTCCTGTATCTCAGACAGAGGTTCTCAGATCACCGCTGAAACAGATGGGGGTTCCTGTAGTCCATAGGCTGTGCTTTGTGCATACCTCTCAAAGAGTAAAGCTGTATTAAACCCAAAAGCAGACATTTATTATATTGCAGTTTACCAATTCTCATTTTGAGCAAGTTTGCCAAAAAATCCGACCGTGTGTACGCTCCATCGGACAAACTTTTTTGGTTTTCATCGGACAAAAGTTGGGTCTGCAAACGGACAAACTTTTGGCCAACAAAAGTCCGATGGAGCAAAGTCCGACCGTGTGTACAGAAAACCATCGGACTTTTGTCCGATGGACAAAACAAATAATGTTAAAATCAACCAACAATAGCAGAAGTTGACCAAAGGGTGGCGATAAAGAGCAGAAAAACCACGTGATGTTGGAAAAAGTTTTGGGAAAGTTTGCAGAAAAGTCCTGTGGTGTGTATGCTATGGGTGTGCCCGGCCAACTCCGTTCGGACAAAAATCCACGGAAAAGTCCGATGGAAGTCCGACCGTGTGTACGAGGCTTTAGACATGATGGCTGCATTTTTTTATATTTTTTTAGCTTTATTTCTTTTATTTTCACCTGGTGATCTGGCCTGAAGTCTGTTGTTTTTCAACAGAATAAGCTCTCCTGCAAATGTATCCATTAAGAGTGTTGAGATAAACCATTTACCACTGACAGAGGTGCTTACAATGATCAGCTTTTTTTTATTCCTTGCTCGAAAGAAAAAAATAAACTGTTGTTGTAATGGCTTGTGTAACTGCAGTGTGAGTTGGAGTTTGGCTGCAATTTGTTAGTGTATCCAAATCTGCTAGTACGTCCAACACTCCCATCCCCCCCCCAGACCGACAATGCTTCTGTCCAAAGGTTTCACCTGTGCTCTTTCATCCGGAGTGGGGGCACTCTAATACAGGACGTGTGTTACTGGCCAGTAGACATGTGTGGTTTGTTTCGTTTCGAATTAAAATTCGGACAAATTTTTGTTATTCGGAAATTCGGATATATCCGAATTTCAGACTTAGAATAGTACCGAATTTAAACGAATCCGAAATAGCGAAAAAAAAATTCGGACAAAGTAAATACTTTTCAAATCGTTTTCAAATTCGAAAACTTTTCTAATAGTTTTCAAATTCAAAAACTTTTCGATTTCTAATCGTTTTCCAATTTCCAAAGAGAATAAAATAGAATAGAAAATAAAGGAATAGAATAGAAAAAAATATAATTTGTTTTCTATTCTATTCCTTTATTTTCTATTCTATTTTATTATTTTTGGAAATTGGAAAACTATTCAAATTGGAAAACTATTTGAATTTGAAATTTTTTCAAATTCGAAAACTATTCGAAATTGATTCGAAAAGTTTTCAAATCGATTTGAAAACGAATAAACAAAACAAATTCCGAAAACAAATTAAACCAATTAAACAAATTTAACTAAACTAATATATGTAAATAACAAATTGAAACCAAACTAATTTTTGAGTTCTGCACATGTCTACTGGCCAGCAGTGACGGCTGGTGTTTTTTTTTGTGGGGGGCGGCAAACAACCCCCCCCGGAGGCCAGCGGCGGCACTATCCGCCCCCCTTGGCCTGCTGTCTGCTAGTCGGTGCAGTACTTACGCCATCTAGGTGGCGGGTGGTGGGCTGTGGGTAGCTGGCTGCAGGCAGCGGCTTCAGTGTCCTCTGCTCCAGCACGGCGGACCCGATCTAGGTAGCGGGCTGCGGGCAGTGGCTCCAGTGTCATCATCTCCAGCACAGCGGCTTTTGTCATGCATCTCCTCTCTCCTCCTCCTAGGCGCTAGGTGTCCAATAGGATCGCCTGATGTTTTGTCCAATCGAGAAACAGGGCTCACAACCCGTTTCCTGGTTGGCGGGCAGGAGATTTAGCGTGAAAATAGCAAATATATTCATTCGCTATTGTCACACAACTGGGTGGGCTCGGGGCGCAGGGCACTGCGCCCTGAGCCCTCCTTTTTTTGAAGCCAATTAGACCATCTGGCTCTAATCACGTGCTTCAAACCCCCCCCCCCCCCCATTGGAATCCATAGTCCGGCGCCCTGTATGTAGATCAGGGGGCCGGACGCATGGATAGGAGAAGCGGCGCCCGTGTGCTCCAAATGGACAGGCCTCCACTGCTGGCCAGATTACCAAGTAAAAACACAGAAAAAGCCTAAAAAAGAAAACTGGTGCAGCCGTCGCAGCTAATGATTGGTAAGCTGCAATATATTACGTTTTTGGTCTTGGCTTTAATACCATTTTAGATTCAAATCCTAAAGGAGGTGTACCTTTGATACAGGGCTGGGTAAGTCTCAGAACCCAGGCAAAAGGGCTTCTTAAAAAGTACAGCTGGCCCCCTACTTTTGAGGTATTCCATAGTTTTTCCCAGTGAAGTGAAAAGCAGCAGCCATCAGTGGGAATCAGTAGATTCTTACTGGCAGTTGTAAACTTTGCCTGCATACACTGTTGCTGCCAGTGGTGGCCGTCAGATTTTTACTCATTCAATTCAATGGATAGGGCCACTGTTCACATATAACCTCTAATCTGAGCAATTACATCTGAATAAAGCCTATGACCCACTCTGGGCACAGCTAGTGTATCTCCAGGGTCAGCATCTCTGCAGTGTTTGCTGCACACAAATTGGCCGCAGCTGATTGGCCAGTTTGTAGGTGGCCGAAGCACAGAGAGTTTCTGTTTCCAGAAGTGGCGTTTAGTCACCTCTGAACGCAGGAAACTATCCACAGATATGTGAATGAAGCCTAAAATTTCCTGATATAAAACCTCTAGCTTTAGGTATCTATTCACACATATGAATGGCAAACAGACCAAATGAAATTAAATGAATGTTCAACTCCATGAGCAGAGCTTGTATCTTTGTGATCAATACCCAATTATCAGTATTTCTGTCCCCCACAAACTCTCCCGACCATGTTACTTTCTTCTATCGTACTCACTACTTCAGGAGAACATTCTCAAATAATAAATAGAATAATAAGAATAATAAACAAATAACACAAAAACCTACATGACAGTCCAGAATGACATTTGTTTTTGTTGAATATACATGTTGGAAGGTAGATACATTCAATGAATACAAAATAATTGGCATATTCTTGTTTTACAATGAATATGGTGTAAATCATAAGCGGATGATAATAATGGTATGTGTATTGAAAGGGGTGCTTCTCAAGGGTATTTTTTTTTTTGTACAGTAAATTCTTTACAATAAACATTAAACCAATATAAAGAATGTTCAGCTATTTAGATACATTGATTGTTTGGAAAACATTGTACACTATTTGGGCTACAGGTAATTAAAGTGCCTGAGATTGAGTGATCAGGGGCTACCCGGTATACATTGGGGTTGATTTACTAAATGCAAATAGACTGTGCACTTTGCAAAGTGCAATTGCTCCAGAGCTTAAGCTCTGCTGACTTCCATTATATATATATATATATATATATATATATATATATATATATACATATATATATATATATATATATATATACATATATATATATATATATACACACATGATTGGGAACTCCTTGCAAAGTGAAGCTTTACCTCATTTGCTAAGCCCTGGAGAAATTGCGCTTTGCAAACTGCACAGTCTTTAATAAATCAACCCCAATGTGTACTGGGTAGCCCCTGGTCACTCAATCTCAAACACTTTAATTACCCGTAGCCCAAACAATCCATTATGCAAATAGCTGAATATTCTTACTGATATTGGTTTAATGTTTATTGTAAAAGAATTTACTGTACAAAAAAAAAAAGCGCACAGCCTATTTGCCTTTAGTAAACTTTGATACACGGTTTTATGTATATACTTTGACACACGGGCAAAAAAAAAAAAAAAGCTGCTTTTAGCCCTGGTTCACACCGTTGCGGCTTTAAAATCGCGCTACCTCAGCGTGATTTCAAAGCCGCACATCAGTGTGATTTGCATGGCTGATTTCACTGCGGCTTGCGATTTATTTTAACAGAAGTCTTTGCAAGTCGCAATGAAATCGGTAAAAAGAAGTGCAGGAACCCTGAGTCGCAGCAGTATGAGTGGTTCCATTGCCGGCAATGGATGCGAATTGTCATGCGATTTGGAACTGTCAAATCGCATGACAAGTTGCATCGGTGTGAACGACGGCTTAGGGTACATGCACCTGGCCATAAAAACGCAATTTGAAAGGGTTGGATTTACAAAAGGCAAATAGACTGTGTACTCTGCAGTTGCTCCAAAGCTTAGTAAATGAGATAAAGCTTCACTTTGCAAAGAATACCCAATCACGTGCATGGAGAAAAAAAAAACAGAATTTTTGCTTGCACATGATTGGATGATGGAAGTCAGCAGAGCTTCTTCTCATTTACTAAGCTCTAGAGCAACTGCACTTTGCAAGGTGCACAGTCTATTTGCCTTTAGTAAATCACCCCCAAAGTGTTTTCTTTATTAGATCTGAATGCAGGTGTATTTTTCTCAATGGGGACATGCTCAAAGGTATGTAAACATGAGTTGCATTCAGATCCGTAAACCAAAAATCTCTGGTTTATGTGCATAGGTGTGTAGATACATGTATACGCAGATGTAAAAAGTGCATTCTGGGAATGCAAACAGAGCAGGAGAATAGAGAACGCATGTAAACACAAGCATATTACTGATCATTTATGCACAAACTTTTCTGCCAGAAAAAACATAGTTATATGATCAAAAGCATGATAAAAGGCATTTTATTTTTTATTTTTTATGCCTCTGAACGCAAGCCACATTATGGCATTTAAGTTTGTATTTTGGAGAACCGTTGAGGGGCATAAAAAAAAGAAAATGCCCCAAATCTGCGTTCAGAAAGATTACTGCACATAAATTCCATGGGCCAGAATAAATAAATATTCTAGCCAATCCAATGCAATTTCACATATACCTTTCTAAATGCCATACGCCTGTAAAAGTGTATAAACGCTCATAATTAAGCACCAAAATTAGCATTTTTTTTCACACTGAATTTTCCTACCAAAAAGATCCAGCGTAGATGGGCATATTTTTAGACTCCCATATAATAGTCATTTTTATGTTTAATGAGCTACAGTTTTTCTTGCTATTTTTAAATAAATAATAAGAAAATAAATAGATATTGGGTTGCTAAAGTAGTCAGTATTATTATTATGATTTTTTTTTCACTATATTGCTACAGCCACCATGATTAACCTAGCAATTGCGAGATACAGCTAGCAATATGGGAAATCTATTGATATTTATATCATTAACTGTTATGACAGATGTGCCATACTTTGCTGAAAATATAGAAAGTCACCCAGTGTCAGTGTACCATGTGTGAGAACACTGTGTGAGCCAAACTTCAGGTCATTAACACCATGTTAGTGTGTGTCAGTTCCCAGCATTCACAGCCTGCTGCCAATACATATGGTGTCGTTTTTAATGAGCTTTTTATTATTTTATAGCAGAATGACATGTCTAGAAACAGGTGAGCTGGAAGATGATGTCATACAAGTTTTCCTGTTATGTCATCAATATTCCCAACATAACAATCAGATCTATGCAGGTAGAGTGTGCACCATGCCAGGGTCATCTACTATCCTGAGTACAAGGCTGGGCATGGAGGATGACAGGTGTATAGTGATTGCAGTACACTGACACAGGTGAGACAATAGTCAAGTCACATTTTAGGCTGGTTTCTGGATTATACAGTCACAGCAATCTGTCACCTCCCTGGCACCAGTGATGGCACTACATATGCCTCCATCCCTAGGCACACATGCACCTCCATCCATGGTCACACATGATGTACACCTCCATCCATCCATAGGCACACATACTGTACACCTCCATACATGGGCACACATATACTCCTCCATCCAGGGGCACACATACACCTCCATCCCTGGGCACAAATACACCTCCATTCCTGGGCACACACATACACCTCTATCCCTGGGCACATATACACCTCCATCCATGGGTACACATACACCTCCATCCCTGGGCACACACATACACCTCCATCCCATGGCACACATACACCTCCATCCATGGGCACATATATACATAACACCTCCATTCCTGGGCACATATATGCCTCCATCCATGGGCACACATACATTTCCATCCATGGGCACACATACACTTCCATCCATGGGCACACATACACTTCCATCCATGGGCACACATACACTTCCATCCATGGGCACACATACACTTCCATCCGTGGGCACACATATACACCTCCATCCATGGGCACACATATACACCTCCATTCCTGGGCACACATGCATCTCCTCCTGGGCACACATATGCCTCCATCCCCGGGCACACATACACTTTCATCCCTGGGCACACATACACTTTCATCCCTGGACACACATATACACCTCCATCCCCAGGCACACGTATGCCTCCTTCCATGGGCACACATACACCTTAATCCATGGGCACACATCTACACCTCCATCCCTGGGCACACAAGCACGCATTGGCACACAATGTGACCATGTACACTGTTGCTCAGGCGCTGATGAGCCCGTCTCCGCATAGAATAGATGAAGCGGGCACCATCCCCCCGACCCCCCAGATGCGGGCACCCCCCGACCCTCCTTACCTGCGGTTCGCAGCCAGCCGGTCCTATGGGTAAAGTTCACAGCTATTCCAGACACAGGAGCCGGGACGGGCGCTGACTGCCAGGCGCTGATCACCCCGAATCTGGACCAGCAGCCCCCCCCCCCTCTTCAATGGCTTTCTGTGTTTGGGGGGTGCCGATGCTGGAAGAGATGCTGATGGAGGTGAGGGACAGCGAGCGATCACCGTGGTACTGCCGCTGGAGGAGAGGAGGGACCTGCAGGAGGAGGAGGAGGAGGAGGGATGGAGAGATGGAGTGTGCAGAAGGAGGGAAGAGGAGTGCAGAGCATGGAGAGGTCCAGGGGATGGGGGACAGAAACTGTCACCTCTGTGTGCCTATTAAATCCTCATTAATAGATAGTACCAGCTCTGCCCTCCCTTCTATGTCACACAGGCAGGCTGGGAAGAAATGAAAGTGCAATGTGAAGATGAATAGGCAGAGAATGTGACAGCACAGTCCCAGACATGACACCTGTTGTGTTCAGCCACCTCTGACACACTTTGTGTTATATTGTGTAGCTGCACTGCTTTCTTCATTATCAAGGGATCATACAATATAATTTACTGCTATCCTAAGTGATGGTTATGGAAGAAACAGATGGTAATGACAGAGTACAAGGCAGGTATAGGGAAGGAAAGTGATGAGAAATCTGATCATCCTGATCCAATCACAGAACCTCTAGATCACCAATTCTTCACCCTTTACCCAAAGGAAACCTTATAATACTAAGGTCTCAGGAAAACCCTCCTAAAATGATTCCTTTGGGGGTCATTGGGAAGAATGCCCCTTACAGTGGCAATCAGTGGGATGTTTGCCCACTTAGGGGCTCATTTAGATATGTGGCAGCCCTTGTCATCCCTCTGAAAAGTGATCTGCTTCTAGGTTTTATTGTCAAAGCTTAACCGCTTGCTGACTGCCCACCATCATAGGTGTGCACAGCCCATTTCATTAGGGTGGGTACCCCAAAGCTCAAGCACACATGCCTTTCTCTGCAGCCTCAGTTGCTCTGGACAGTGAATGAATGGCAAGTGCTCTGGGCTGAGTGGCTTCCTGTTCATTCACAAACTGAAGCATAATAGACACAGTTTTCTATGCTTCCGTTATGAATGAGCACAGTGAGTGAGAGTGTTCACTGTGTTCATTTAGAAAAGGAAGGGGCAGGCAAATGACATATTGACTAGACCTTTCCCCCTGCTCTCCATCCTGAAACAACCTCCGCAGTAGCCAAGGGGAGAGGAGGGAAGCCGGTGGAGTCAACGCGGGGGAAGCCCGGGCAGTAAGGGGAGTAGGCACCGCACAGAGTGATTAGGGCGTGCCCTGGCACACCCCCTGTGCACGTCTATGCCCACCTTACATATTCTGTGGCAGGGCGTCTGCTCTGCTCTGGATCACGTACCTAATACGTGATCCGACACTTACAGGTAGGTGGCCCATGTGCAAAGCAGGGAATAAAAGGCATCACTTCCCTTAGTAAAAGCACCACATAGTAAACACAAACACTGGTTAGGCATACATTGATCGCCCTGGATGTTTCACCTCTTCACAGCCAGTATTATTAGTACAGTGACAGTGCATATTTTTAGCACTGATCGCTGTATTAGTGTCGATGGTTCCCACAAAGTGTCAGATTGTCTGCCGCAATATCGAAGTTGTTGATTATTGCAATTACTAGTAAATATAAAAAAAAATACAGTATATATAAAGTACAGTACCATAGTTTGTAGATGCTATAACTTTTGCACAAACCAATCAATGTACGCTTATTGGAATTTATGAAAAAAAAATGATTTTTAAAATATTTTGTATTGGATATGTTTTATAGCAGAAAGTAAAAAATATATATTTTTTCAAAATTGTCAGTCTTTTTTTGTTTATAGCGCAAAAAAATTTAAAAAACACAGAGGCGGTCAAATACCACCATAAGAAAGCTCTATTTGTGAGAAAAAAATGTCATAAATTTATTTTGGATACAGTGTTGAATTAACCGCACAATTGTCAGTTAAATAATGCAGTGCTGTATTGCAAAAAATGTCCTGGTCATGAAGAGGGGTAAATCTCAAGTGGTTAAAGAAGAAGTATGGTCAAGCTTTTTTGCCACTACTTTTTCTATGGATCAAAGTTCATTCTGCACTCCTGTTATCAGTTTAAATCTGCCGTCACTCAGCTGGTCCAGGCGCTGGATCGATACCAACTTTACAGTTGGGATCCACCCAGCATCTTAGACCGGCAGCTGGCTCAGCCTCTCAGCGAGCAGCTGGAAGACTGAGCCAGCCCCTCCTTACCCTTCGACAGCTCAGCGCTCCAGTGAGTGCTGGTGGGGCAGAGCAGAGAGCTGGAGACTGACGGTCACGTCTCTGCTAAGAGCGGAGGGGAGAACTGAGCGATCAGTGTTTGATTGCTTAGTTCTCAGTGCAGATGTGCTGGAGGACAGATGGAGCATCAGATTGGTGCTGCATCCACCTAGGTGATTATACTTTTTTTTTGGGGGGGGGGGGGGAATCCATACTTCTGTTTAATTTTAACAAGCTGAAGTTAAAAGTTGATTGGTTACTATGTACAGCTGCACCAGCTTCTGTTTGCACCAGTTTTAGTAAATCTCCCCCAAAAGGTCACCTCTTCACCACCTGTTTTAACCCTCAAAAGGATGAACCACTGTGCCACAACCACATGCTTTGCACACAATTGGAGGTCAGTTTTGCCATGGCCTCATTAACTTGAATGGGTCCCATTCACCGATGGTTCTGTCCACCGAATATGACAGAGCCTTTCATCTTTGGCCGCTAAGCAATGCAGCGGTGGCATGTGTACGATCTTAAGCGTCTGCATATCCTTGTCAGTATTCTAGATCAGTGGTTGGGGGCAGTAAAACCACAGCTCAATCGCCTGCTTTGTACGAGTCATTTTATTGGTGATTATTGGGAATAAAGCCTCCTTACATTGGTGGCAGGGGGGGGGGATGCCCCTTACATGGGAAGCCAGTCAGGGGAAAGAATGTCTCACTTATATTGGTGGTCAGTGGAGAAAATGCTCCTTACATTGATGGCAAGTGGGAATAATACCCTGCTTACAATGGTGATCAGTGAGAAGAATGCCCATTACAGTGGTGGTAAGGGAGAAGAATGCCCCCCTCACACTGGTGGTCAGTAGGAAGCATGTGCCCTTACATTGGGGTAAGTGGAATAAATTGCCCCCTTATATTTGTGATCAATGGAAAAAAATGTCCCCTTACATTGGTGGTTAGTAGAAAGAATGCTGCCTTATATGGCTGGTGGTCAGTAGGAAGAATGTCCCCTTACATTGGTGGTAAGTAGAATAAATTGCCCCCTTATATTGGTGGTCAGTAGGAAGAATGTCCATTTACATTGGTGGTCAGTAGAAAGCATGACCCCTTATATTGGCAGTCAGTAGGAAGAATTTCTCTCCTTACATTGGTGGACAGTAGAAGGAATGATCCCTTATGTTGGTGGTTATGAGCTAGAAAGATCATTGTTGTCATGCTTATATTGGTGGCTAGTGGGAAGAAGGCAGCTTCACATCGGTGGTCAGTGGAGAAAATGCTCCTTACATTGATGGCAAGTGGGAAGAATACCCTGCTTACAATGGTGATCAGAGAGAAGAATGCCTCTTACAATGGTGGTCAGGGAGAGAATGCCCCCCCCTCACACTGGTAGTCAGTAGAAAGAATGTGCCTTTCACTGGTGGGAAGTGGAAAAAATTGCCCCATTTATATTTGTTAACAGTGGAAACAATTTCCCTTTACATTGGTGGTTAGTAGAAAGAATGCTGCCTTATATGGCTAGTGGTCAGTAGGAAGAATGTCCCCTTACATCGGTGGTAAGTAGAATAAATTGCCCCCTTATATTGGTGGTCAGTTGAAAGAATGCCCCCTAGCATTGATGGACAGTGGGAAGAAGAATGCCCCCATTACAATGGTTTTCAGTATAAGGCATGCCCCCTTATATTGGCAGTCAGTATGAAGAATATCTCCTTACATTGGTGGTCAGTAGAAAGAATGATCCCTTATGTTGGTGGTAGACACGTACAATTAGTTTAGTTCTGAATTCGTCTCTTTAACAAATTTTTACAAATTAGTTAATTCCGAAATTTTTGAATTTCCGAATTTCTCAATTTCCGAATTTTTGGATTTCCGAATTTCTGAAATTTCGAATTTCCGAAATGTCAAATTTCCGAATTTCCTTATTTTTGGAATTTCGGAAATTAGGATTTTCAAATTTTTGAATTTTCGAATTTCGGAAATTGGAAAATTCGAACATTCGAAAATTGGAAAATTCGAGATTCGAAGTTTCGAAAATTCGAGATTCGAAATTTCGAAAATTCGAGATTCGAAAATTCAAAATTGCAAAATTCGAAAATCTAAAATTCGAAAATGGGAAATTTGGAGAGTTGAATTTCCGAATTTTCGAATTTCCGAATTGAGAATTTTTAGAATTTTCGATATTCGGAAATTAGAAAATTCTGAATCCGGAAATTCGGAATTCCGAATTTTCGAATTCTCGAATTCTCCAGAATTTCAGAATTTCCGAAAAAAAGAATGAAACGAAAACAATTTTTTTTTCGAATTTCCCGAATTTCTGAAAAAAAGTAAAAAAACGAATGAAACGAAAATGGAAAAAACAAATTTTTTGAATTTCCCAAATTTCCGAATTTCCAAAAAAAGCAAAAAAACTAATGAAACGAAAACGAAAAAAGCGTTTTTTTTTGGCAGTGCACATGTCTAGTTGGTGGTCAGTGGGAAGATCATATTGTCATGTTGGAGGCTCTGTTAGTGGCACTGGACCATGAACCATGGAAGTACCATCAGTTGGGAAGTCAATCAGCCACAGTTTAAGAAACCCCTAGCAACCTCTGGAAGAAGACTTTCCTCAAGACTTGGTTGTATTTGGTGCCAATTTTCTGGTGTATTATAAGATGAAAGCAACATTTTCATCCCCGATATATTATGACGTAGATTGTTTTGGGTGAGTATGTATAGAGGCAAAAAGTAATATCTATATTAGTAGGTTGAGTTTAATGCAATCATTAAGGCCCCTTTCACACTGGTGCGTTTTTCATGCGGTTTAGCGCTAATATTAGCGCTATTATACCGCATGAAAAAATCATGCCCTTTAGCCTTCAATGTGAAAGCCCGAAGGCTTTCACACTGAAGCGGTGCGCTAGCAGGACCGCTCCAAAAGTCCTGCTAGCCGCTTCTTTACAGCGGTAAAGGAGCGGTGTGTTCACCGCTCCTTTACCGCGGTCTCCCATTGAAATCAATGGGACAGCGCGGTAATACCGCCCGCAAACCGCGGCAATAGCCGCGGTTTGTGGGCGGTATTAACCCTTTTTCGGCCGCTAGCGGGGGTTAAATTTACCCCCCTAGCGACCGCATACCGCGGTAAGAACGACGGTATAGCAGCGCTGAAAATCGCACTGCTATACCGCCACCGCTCCTGCCCGCCCCAGTGTGAAAGGGACCTTAGGGCAGCGTTTCTCAAATTTCAGGCAGCAAGATGTGCTAAGTAGTAGCAGCCTTTCCCAACTAGGGTTCCTCCAGGTGTTGCTAGGGGTTCCTTGACCAATTAACAGTTTCTGATTCTTGGCTAAATAACCACTGACAGCTACTGAAGCTGTAAGGGGGTCATTCTTCTTACTAACGATCAATGTAAGGAGTGATCTTCCCACTGACCACCAATTTAAGGGACATTCTCTAACCACTTGACGTCCGGGCCAATTCTGACATTTCTCCCAAAAATTACAATATAGTTCTCCTGAAAGCAAAGTCCCTAGAGAATAAAATGGTGGGTGTTGCAATTTTTCTGTCACATGGTATTTGCACAGTGGTTTATCAAACACAAATTTAGTAAAACATAAAAGATGATTGTATAATAAATAGTTTCATAGTAGGTAAGGTTGAATAAAGACAATAGTCCATCCAGTTCAACCTGTGTAGGTGCACATGTGTCAGTATCTATAATTATTTCCCATATCCCTGTATGTTGTGTTCTTTAACCGCTTCAGACCCGGACCATTTACCTGGCCAAAGACCAGGCCACTTTTTGCGATTCGGCACTGTGTCACTTTAACTGACAATTGCGCGGTCGTGCAACGTGGCTCCCAAACAAAACTTCTTTTTTTTCCCACAAATAGAGTTTTCCTTTGGTGGTATTTGATCACCTCTGCGGTTTTTATTTTTTGCGCTATAAACAAAAATAGAGCGACAATTTTGAAAAAAATGCAATATTTTTTACTTTTTGCTATAATAAATATCCCCAAAAATATATATATATTTATTTTTTTATTTTCCTCAGTTTAGGCCGATACGTATTCTTCTATATATTTTTGGTAAAAAAAATTGCAATAAGCGTTTATTGATTGGTTTTCGCAAAAGTTATAGCGTTTACAAAATAGGGGGTAGTTTATGGCATTTTTATAAAAAAAAATGTTTACTAGTAATGGCGGCGATCTCCGATTTTTATTGTGACTGCGACTTTATGGCGGACACATCGGACACTTTTGACACATTTTTGGGACCATCGTAATTTTTACAGCAATCCGTGCTATAAAAATGCACTGATTACTGTAAAAATGACACTGGCAGTGAAGGGGTTAAGTCAGTACTAGGGAGTGATTCTTACTGTTAGGGGGCGTGGCTACGAGTGACACATCACTGATGACCGTTCCCGATCACGGGGGAACAGCCATCAGTGACAGTGTCACTAGGCAGAATAGGGGGAATGCCTTGTTTACAAAGGCATTCCCCTGTTCTGCCTTTGCCAACCGCAATCGCGGGCCGCCCGGGAACATCGAGTTCCTGGGACCCGCGAGCACACTCTGGGCGCAAAATTTAAAGGGACGTACAGGTACGCCCATTTGCCTGCCCGTGCCATGTTGACGACGTACATTGGCGTGCGGCGGTCGGCAACTGGTTAAGATGCACATCCAAGAGTCTCTTAAAAATATCCATACTCCCCTCGGCCACCACCAATTGTGGAAGAGAGTTCTACATCCTTATTGCCCTGACAGTGAAAAAAATCAGTGCGCAGTTTAAGGTTAAACCGCTTCTCCTCCAATCTCATTGTGTGGCACTGTGTGCTCTTACACTCCTTGAGACCGAATCGTTTTTTTCCTATGCTGGGATCGCCATTGAGGTATTTCTAAATCGCTATTATATATCCTCTCAAGCGTCGTTTCTCCAGTGAGAATAAATTTAGTGTTTGCAGTCGTCCTCCAATCCCCTTATTCGTTTTGTTGCCCTTCTTTGGACTCTCTCCAGTTCCAGCACATCCCTTCTGAGGACTGGTGACCAGAATTAAACAGAATATTCCAGATGTGGTCTAACCAGAGTTTTATAAAGTGGTAGGATTATCGTTCTATCTCTGGAGTATATTTCTTTTTTTATGCATGCTAATATTCTGCCGGCTTTGGTAGCTGCAGCTTGACATTGCATGCTATTGCTCAATCTGTCAAATTGATACCTAACGTGTCACACTGTAAAATGGCGCACACCCGTGGTATGGTGACAAACTATGGTACATGAAATTATCCATAGACAAAGTTGTAAAAGCCTTTACAGGTTACCAGTTTGAAGTTACAAGGGAGGTTTGGTGCTAGAATTATTGTTCTCACTCTGATATTCATGGTGATACCTCACATGTCTGGTGCAATCACCGTCTACATATGCATGCAGGACCTATTAGAGCGTTCGCATTGATCATGGATAGGCACTTTCCATTTTTTGAATTTTAATATTTATTTACTTTATTGCTAAACAACATTTCTTGTGATAGCATGGGCCATGTCTCTCTTTAGGGAAAGGTCTGGGGTCTATTAGACCCCAGATCTCTACTCTGCCCCTCAAAGCAGCCAATCAAACCAAGTTGGTAATGACTTGTAAGTATAGCGCTTACCACCCTCTCCTCCTTGTGGTTGGCTCCTCGCAGGAAGAGAGGGCACACCCAGCTCTATATGCCCGTACCCTCCTGTGTAAAGAGGTTGAGCGGTGTTAGGAAACAGGTCTCCACAGCCAGGTTCTCCAGAGAATGGCCCTTATCTCCATGCTCAACGAAGACAAGTCTCTATTTCCCCGAATGACTTCAAGGTCCACACCAGCCGTAACTCCAACGTAGAGTTTATTTCTCTTAAAAGACAGTCTCTGATAGGAAAGGTTGGAGAGAGAACAGGACAGCATAAGGTGTGGGAGAGGTCCAGGCACAAACGTAATACACTTCACTGCTTGGCTTCTCAAGCAGACTTAGCCCATTTGGATAGGGACTAGCAGCCAGAATGGTACTTTAACTAACCGCACAATCACTACACAAACTGGTGAACTTGGTCTCTGCCACAGACCTGGTGAACTTGGTTTTCAAAGCTTGGCCTCTTTGTAAGGAGAAGACATCCCTCCAGAGAGTTACCGAGCCCCTTCCTTCACTGTGACTTCTCACCAGTCCCTCGGAACGGTTCCTCCCCCGGCCTCCTTGTCTAAGATGCGGGTCCCCTCGCAAGGCGGCACCCTGAGATTCCTCGATCCTTGATGGGTCCCAGCCGAAGATGCTGGGCCCAAGGCCTTTAGTTGCAGCCCCAGGGCTAAAGGTGCCTGGGACTGATTCACCGACCTCTGCCCCTGGGCCAAAGGTGCCCAGGGTGGACAGGAATACACACTCCCTGGGAGTAGGACTCCCGATGACCAACACCCTACAGGCAGCGTCTGCCCCTTTTATATCCTCTCCCAGCATACACAGCAGGCCGACCACTCACACTGTATGGTTGCCGAGAGGGGACACACAAGGCACAGCACTTTATCAGTGGTTCAACCCTGGCCCAGCATGGCAGCGCCACCTGCAGGCCACAGGGAACGGTACACCGATACTCTTCCTGCAGACAAAAATGGTTGATAATGTCCTAACAATTTAGGTGTTTAAGCATAACTACCACTCAAACACTACCCCCTAACTTGAGGACTCCGCTACATAAGCAATCAAATGAAACCGGAGATGACAAAATCCTTCCACTCCTCCTACGGCATCTGATGCAACAGGCGGCATCGGTCCTGGGCTCCCCGGTGGTACAGGAGAGCGTGGGAAAGGTGGTTGGTGGGGACCCCCTTCCATCACCTGTAAGATCGGGCAGCTGTAGAGCCGCTGGGATCACTTTTACCAAAAAGCCCATCTAAAGAATGATACCAGGATTGTGGCTGCAGCCATGATCCTGATATCACCACTCCCATTTGATGACATATATATATATATATACATACGTCAAATGACAAGCGGTTAAACTGACAGCCAATGAAAGGAGCATCACCAATTCTTTTATTTATTCTCACATCTCAACCTGAGCTGTAGATATTATTAGTAGTTATTATCAGAGGTTCCCTGAGACCTTAAAGTTATATCAAGGGCTCCTCTGTTTTAAAAGGATTAAGAAACGCTGTCCTGGAGCAATAATGCTACACTCTGCTGCGGGATGTACGGCCATTTTTGTCACTGGACATATGGACGCTTTATTTCCCCAGTTTCACATAACCATGACTAAATATAGCAACATGTTATCACACACTTTATCAAATGTACTGGAAGGAAAAGCGGTTCCTTCACCATACAGATATTGTTATTAGCCAAGCCAATATTCTAATTATAAACAAGGCTTCTAGTTAATGGTAAGGGGAATTCATTGTGGAATTTAAAAGGGTTGTAAAGGTTAGTTTTTTCATTTCTAAATAGGTTCCTTTAAGCTAGTGCATTGTTGGTTCACTTACCCTTTCCTTAGATTTCCCTTCTAAATGTTTTTTTTTGTTGTTTTCTTTGTCTGAATTTCTCACTTCCTGTTCCTCCTCAGTAAGCTGTTCAGTAAGCTGTTCTGGCTGACTCAACACCACTCGGATGATGGGGGAAAGCTTACTGAGAAGAAACAGGAAGTGGGAAATTCAGACAAAGAAAAAAAATATTTAGAAGGTAAATAGAAGGAAAAGGTAAGTGAACCAACAATGCACTAGCTTAAAGGAACCTATTTAGAAAATAAAAAACAAACCTTTCCAACCCCTTTAAGTGTCCACAGTAGTGGGTTCTGGGTGGCATATGCCCAGTTTATTGGATGAAAGATCTGATATGTTTGGACAAGGGGGATCTATTTGTAAACTAATTTGACAAGTGTGTTGATGCATCTTGCTCAGAGATATCTGAATATTTTCTTCATATAGGAATTCAAACAAATAGTAGGAAAATACACTCACCGGCCACTGTATTAGGTACACTTGTTCAATTGCTTGGTAACACAAATTGCCAATCAGCCAATTACATGGCAGCAACTCGATGCATTTAGGCAGCTAGACGTGGTGAAGACGACTTGCTGAAGTTCAAACCGAGCATCAGAATGGGAAAGAAAAGGGATTTAAGTGACTTTGAACGCGGCATGGTTGTTGGTGCCAGACAGGCCGGTCTGAGTATTTCAAAAACTGCTGATCTACTGGGATTTTCACGCACAAATATATCTAGGGTTTACAGAGAATGGTCTGAAAAAGAGAAAATATCCAGTGAGCGGGATTTTTGTGGACGAAAATGCCTTGTTGATGTCAGAGGTCAGAGGCAAATGGGCAGACTGGTTTGAGATGATAGAAAGGCAACAGTAACTCAAATAACCACTCAATACAACTAAGGTATGCAGAATACCATCTCTGAACGCACAACACTTCGAACCTTGAAGCAGATGGGCTACAGCAGCAGAAGACCACACCGGGTGCCACTCCTGTCAGCAAAGAACAGGAAATTGAGGCTACAATTCACACAGGCTCACCAAAATTGGATCCTTCCTGCCTTGTATCAGCGGTTCAGGCTGGTGGTGGGGGTGTAATGGTGTGGGGGATATTTTCTTGGCACACTTAGTACCAATTGAGCATTGTTTAATAAACCCTGATGGTTTTTACTTCCTTTTTTGTTCCCTGCAAAGTAAAAGCATAATGTGCTAGTATTCATTGCGTACTAGCACAATCTGTGACACTTACCCGCAAACGAAGCCTGCGCTGTCTTCGCTGAAGGCGCATTCATGTTCGCCCCTCTTCTTTCCGGGGGCCGTGGAATCAGGCTCTGTGACTGGTCGGAGTCGTGTGACATCATTCCTGCACATGCGCACAGGAGCCGCCAGTCACAGCACTCGCTAAAGTGCCAATGACATCATCGGCACACTACAAAGTAAATATCTCCTAAACGGCGCACATTTAGGAGATATTTACTGTACCAATAGGTAAGCCTCATTATAGGCCTACCTATAGGTACAACTTGAAAATAGAGGTTTACAACCTCTTTAAATGCCACGACCTACCTGAGTATTGTTTCTGAACATGTCCATCCCTTTATGACTACAGTGTACCCGTCTTCTGATGGCTCCTTCCAGCAGGATAATGCACCATAAAGCTCACCACTAGTTTCTTGAACATGACAATGAGGTCACTGGACTCCAATGGCCTCCACAGTCACCAGATCTCAATCCAATAGAGCACCTTTGGGATGTTGTAGAACGGGAGATTTGCATCATGGATGTGCAGCCAACAAATCTGCAGGAACTGTGTGATGCTATCATGTCAATGTAGTGGTCTCCCCAACTTTCAAGGGCCAGCTGGTGACCCCCAGAGCCAGGGAGAACTGACAATTCTCCTCAGGGTGCGGGTTACTAGGCATAGTGGGTGTGGAGCAAGGTGAAAAGATTGGGTGCCAGTCACTTTTTGTAAAAATGTGCAAAGAGAGAGAGTTTTATTTCTCTTAACAGGAACGTTGGGGAGAGAGGGTTTAGGGCACAGGACACCCCTAGGAAAATGCAATAGCAATTAAAGCAAACTCCCTAGACAAAAATAAAACTAGGCAGACAGCAATACAGAATGAGGGCCTTTAAGCTGAATGCAGCAATCTGTGTCTTGTAGCAACTGCTGTCTCCTATGGCAACAAATTCTCTCAGGGTATCCCCCTGTAGATCTTCCAGCTTACCTCACAGTAACCCACTGTAGTTCTTCCAGCTTAACTTACAGTATCCCACTGTAGATCCTTAAACTCAGCTCGCCATCTTTCACTAGACTTCTTGGACTCTCAGCCACCCGCTGGATTCCCGAGCTTCACTCACAGCTAACCGCTATATGTTATCTTCAAGCTTTACTCACAGCTACCTGCTGCCTTCCTGGATGAGTCTCTACTGAAGCTTTCTCACCACTTCACTGTCCCCAGGTAGGGAAGCATCTGCTCTGGTACTCCTTCAGAACTTCATCCTTTCCAAACTTGCCTCCGGTAACAAAAGTGGTCATCCCTTTGTGGCAACTGCTTCAGGCAGAGCCTCTAACACATGCGGTTCCGCCCCAGGCTTCGGGCTTAACCTTGGCTGCTCCTCCTTTGGGGAACTCTGAACTGCTGGATAGGCCTTAAGTGGACCTAACAGCCAGCATGCCTTCTGGATAGGCCTCAGGCTTCAGGCCTAGCAAACAGGGGCTTTTCAACACACACCCACCCAGGCCGCAGCCTTGGGGCGGGAAGAACTCTGATCACCTGACTCCTCCCAAATAAATAGCCTATACCAGCATACACAGCGGTTGAAGAAACTCCTGCTGATTGGCTGATACAACATAGTTACCCATTGCCTGAATTTATGGTAATCCATCATTCTAATGCCCAAAGCAACAGTGCCACCTATTGACAGAAGAGAGAGACTACCCCAAACTCAGACTTAGGACAGGAATCAGTGGATCAACCTACTAATTAGCCAGGCTAGTTACCACCTAGCACTACTAGATTTATTAGCAGCCCTGTTTAGGACCAGGGTTCTACATCAATATTGACCAAAATCTCTAAAGAATGTTTTCAACACCTTGTTGAATCTATGCCATGAAGAATTAAGGCAGTTCTGAAGGTAAAAGGGGGTCCAACACGGTAATAGCAAGGTGTACCTAATAAAGTGGCTGGTGAGTGTATATTAAAGCATAGGAGAGAAGCAGTACAGAGTGGAGTTTATAAAGCCTCAATATACAAAATGTATGATAGGCGGCACAGGAAAACAACAACAGCTGTCAAATCTTTGAGAAGAGCAAAGATAGTGGACACAATAGAGTCAAATCCATCTTTGGGTGATGATTTATACAGAATAAGGCCTGGACACAGGCATATGTGGTCTATTATATGAGTGATCTGAATACTGTGTAGACCATGGGTGCTCAACCTGTGGCCCTCCAGCTGTTGCAGAACTACAAGTCCCATGAAGCATTGCAAGGCTGACAGGTACAAGCATGACTCCCAAAGGCAGAGGCATGATGAGACTTGTAGTTTCGCAACAGCTGGAGGGCCACAGGTTGAGCACCCATGGTGTAGACCATTGAGAAATACTGGCATAGCAGTTAGATTGGGGTTTTACAGATTCCAGCCAGCAGCAGGCTCCAAATGGCTCTACATTAAATCCTTATTAAATGCACAACATTTCAGTTGAGAAATCTAGGACTAAAGACTGCTATGTATTTAATAAATATTTAATGTGGAACCCATTAGCGGAATGATCTAAGTGTAAGTGAAGTAAGTATTGTGGCATGGATAGGGATTGATAAGAGTGGCTGTACTCATTTGCCTTGTTATGTTTTCGGGTTGGAGGATGGTTAGAGATTAGGAATATAGTTAAGATTTGGGATCATAAGGTTACATACCTCCCAACATTTTGAGATGGGAATGAGGGACACCTACTAACAAACGTATGTAGGCATAGGACACGCCCTCTGCCACACCCCCTTAAAGGAGAATTAACCAAGAAAAAGGTTAATTAAATCCACAAGAACTTTTTTTTACCACTATTATTCCTTTATATTGGCTTTTAAAATGTACAAATGCAGCAATTTTTAATTTGGATGAAAGGTTTAGCACTGGGAAACACTTTTTGAAAGATAAAAAGTGCATTTTATATACAACTATATAGATCAGACCAAAATGAGGGACAAATGAGGGGGAAAGAGGGACAGAGGGACATTGCTCCAAATCAGGGACGGTCCCTCTGAATCAGGGACAGTTGGGAGCTATAGGTTACATTCAGGGGTTGTTGGTTAGGATTAGGTGCTATGCAGGTGAGGACTGGAAATTTTAGGCCTGCAAGGAAAGCTCAACCAACTTGACTTTCTATGGTAGGAACAGCTTCCTGTGGGCTAATTGAAGTGCAATTCGCAATGTGTGCCACTGTCATCGGTGACAATGGTAAACGTGAGTGTTGAGTTAAACAAAACACATAAATATGTTTAACATAATAAATTCTAAATAAAAGATAAAACTGCATGCCACCATCACAAATAATCTTTATCATTCTGTTACATTAATAATGGAGCACAACATAATTTACAGTTTTGCATTCTTCCAGAACTGGCTTCCTTTGCAGCTCTCTGCATTTGTACATATGTAGGGCACCCAACGTAGGAGCCACAAGTGAAATGGCATCTTCCATCCTGCACAGCCAGGCACACCAAATTTCCACAGGCCAGTGCTTGTTTCTTTGTTTTATTGTATTTTATTGAGGGGATAAAACTTGGATGGTGAGTAAGGGTATTATGGGATGCCCACTTGAGTTTAGAAAACTCTTCAGGGACAACTTTCCTATATACAGTCTATATACACTCCTCTGCTTTCCCAGCACACTTACTTGCAGAACTTCACTGGCACACTTGACAAAAATTATGCTGACACCGCATTCAGATGTTGAAGCAACAGCCTGTTATAGGCAGGAACCCAAGGCCCCTTTAAATGCGTAGCAAAAGTCAGTGTCCAGTTTACATCCCTGTGGCTACTGATCTCAGCACCACCTCTTCAGGCACTGTCAGCTTGTCTGGCTGCAGCTGTCCCTTTCACTAGCCCTCCTGGATAATTCTCCTCAGCCCTCCCAGACTGACACCACAGTCCTCCCAGACTGAGCACTCACAGGCCCACCCGGCTGACTTCTCCTGGAGAACACCCGGACGTGCATCCAGGACAGGATTCCTCTGTGTGTTGTAGAGGATCACTCCAGCACCCGAGCCCCTGGCCCAAGGTCACCCTCCTCAGTCTAGGGGGCACCCTCAAGGGCCACTGACAGCCTCCTCAGCATTCCTTCTCCATCTTCCACCAAACTGCCCCTGCTGGCATGACTCAGGAGTATTTAAGAGGTGCCCATCCCCTGCCAGCTCACTTCCTGGGGCCCCCCTCAATACTCCAAGCAGCTCCTCCTAATCTCCACCCTGTACTTCTGGAAGCTTCTCCAAGGTTCCAGAGAGCAGGGGGTTGTTACCAGAGGCGCTGCTTGATGAGTCATCCAGCCTCCCTGAGTCACTCATCAGTGACCCAGATTCAACCCAGGCCTGGCTCTTAGCCACGCCAAATTTATCTACTTTAACAACTACAGTATCTCACAAAAGCGAGTACATCCCACACATTTTTGTAAATATTTTATTATATCTTTTCATGTGACAACACTGAAGAAATTACACTTTGCTACAATGTAAAGTAGTGAGTGTACAGCTTGTATAACAGTGTAAATTTGCTGCCCCTCAAAATAACTCACACACTTAAAGCGGAGGTCCACACAAGAATGAATCCTCCCCCCCTCCGGTGTCACATTTGGCACCTTTCAGGGGGGAGGGGTGCAGATACCTGTGTATATATACACAGGTATTTTCACCCACTTCCAGGCATAGACCCCCGCGGGAGTTACGTCATTCCCCCCCCCCGCTGTCTTCTGGGAGACACGTGGGTCCCAGAAGACAGGGAGGACCATTTAGATTGCGCAGCGCGAGTCGCACATGCGCAGTAGGGAACCAGGCTGTGAAGCCGCAAGGCTTCACTTCCTGATTCCCTTACCAAGGATGGTGACGGCAGCAGCCGAGAACTGAGCAACAGATCGGCCTCGGCTGCCAACATCGTGGGCGCCCTGAACAGGTAAAAGTCAGCAGCTGCTGTATTTGTAGCTGCTGACTTTAAAAAAAAAGACATTTTGGCGGACCTCTGCTTTAATGTGTAAACTGCTGGCAACAAAAGTGAGTACACCCCTAGGTGAAAAGGTCCAAATTGGGCCCAAAGTGTCAATATTTTGTGTGGCCACCATTATTTTCCAGCACTGCCTTAACCCTCTTGGGAATGGAGTTCACCAGAGCTTCACAGATTGCCACTGAACTGGAGTCCTCTTCCACTCCTCCATGATGACATCACGGAGCCGGTGGATGTTAGAGACCTTGCACTCCTCCACTTTCCATTTGAGGATGCCCCACAGATGCTCAATGGGGTGGAGTTCTGGAGACATGCTTGGCCAGTCCATCACCTTTACCCTCAGCTTCTTCAGCAAGGCAGTGGTCGTCTTGGAGATGTGTTTGGGTTCGGTATCATGTTGGAATACTGCCCTGTGGCCCAGTCTCTGAAGGGAGAGGATCATGATCATGCTCTGCTTCAGTATGTCATAGTACATGTTGGCATTCATGGTTTCTTCAATGATCTGTAGCTCCCCAGTGCCGGCAGCACTCATGCAGCCCCAGACCATGACACTCCCACCACCATGCTTGACTGTAGGCAAGACACACTTGTCTTTGTACTCCTCACCTGGTTGCCGACACCATCTGAACCAAATAAGTTTATCTTGGTCTCCTCAGACTACAGGACATGGTTCCAGTAATCCGTGTCTTTAGTCTGCTTGTGGTCAGCAAACTGTTTGGGGGCTTTCTTGTGCATCATCTTTAGTAGAGGCTTCCTTCTGGGACGACAGCCATGCAGATTAATTTGATGCAGCATGCGGCGTATGGTCTGAGCACTGACAGGCTGCCCCCCACCCCTTCAACCTCTGCAGCAATGCTGGCAGCACTCATACGTCTATTTCCCAAAGACAATATCTGGATATGACGCTGAGCATGTGCACTCAACTTCTTTGGTTGACCATGGCGAGGCCTGTTCTGAGTGGAACCTGTCCTGTTAAACCGCTGTATGGTCTTGGCCACGTGCTGCAGCTCAGTTTCAGGGTCTTGACAATCTTCTTATAGCCTAGGCCATCTTTATGTAGAGCAAAAATTATTTTTTTCAAATCCTCAGCAAGTTCTTTGCCATGAGGTGCCATGTTGAACTTCCAGTGACCAGTATGAGAGAGCGAGAGCGATAACACCAAATTTAACACAATTAAAAAAATGGTAAATACCACGCTGTCATCAAACATGCAGCCAGGACAGCAAACAACAATTGAAAGTAACAATAATTAAGACCATGTGTAATAATTAATGTTAAACTCTC
Source organism: Rana muscosa (assembly GCA_029206835.1). Taxonomy (NCBI): domain Eukaryota; kingdom Metazoa; phylum Chordata; class Amphibia; order Anura; family Ranidae; genus Rana; species Rana muscosa. The sequence goes on from CM055119.1 coordinate 271,154,843, forward strand.
AAAACATGTGTGAACATAATTGGTTATACAAAAATGTACAAAGTTTAGAGGTGAAATGTAAAGCCCACACTGTGAATAGTAAATGAAAAAGTAAATAATCTTTACTTGTTTTAAACTTTTTTGTTTACATTTCTTCAGTTACTTCCTGGTTTCTTGCCTAGGCAAATGATGCCATACTTCCTAGGAGTCTTCACGAGGGGAGGAGAGGAGAAAGGGTTTTCTCAGCTAAGCACACTCTCCTGCATGCATGCTTGAGCTAAGGGCAAATGGATTCCAGGAAGTAAATGCTACATGAATCATTTGCCCTTACTTAAGATCGCCACAGCCAGAAATTTGAAGGGGTTGTTTTTCAAAGTGATTTCTCAACAAAATAAAGCATATAGACATGGGTGGATGGGGGGGGGGGGGGGTGTTTGCTTTGAATAATAAAAATGAATTAAATAGTGTTTTTGGTATGTGGTGCTCAGATGCAGTGAAGATCCGCTTTAAGGTTAGGCAATACTGGCTATGCACCTAATGATCAAAATTTGAAGAACTTTTAGTAATTTGAATAAATGTCCATTATTTTACTGTATACAGCAGCTATATATACAAGCGTTTTTCTAAATTTCCCCCGCGATAAGACTGTGACATTGTGGCATCCTTCACACCTATGTGTTATAGTAATGTGGGTTACTAATTGTGCTGCCGTTGCTTTTTAATGACATGCCAACGCAAGGAAACTCATCGGTGTGTAGCACTTCACAACTCATAGTAATAGTTTACACGCAAGACAACATATTAGAGCAGAAAGGTGAGAAGAGGGTCTGTAACTTTTTAGCAAGTCACAAGGTGAGAGGATGCCGCAAGGGGTTAATCATTTTTAGATATTTCTGAACACATCCAAAAACCACACAGGCACCTGGATTTCGTGTAATCTCCGAGCCAGCATCGAAAAGTCGATACTGACTCTAGATAAGGATAATCCCAGTCCACAGAATGGATGTGCTGGAGCTGGAGAGAGTCCAAAGTAAGGGCAACGAAATTTATAAGGGGACTGGAGGACCTAAATAACAAGGAATGACTACAAGCACTAAATTTATTCTCGCTGGAGAGGGGACATGATAGCGATTTACAAATACCTCAATGGTGATCCCAGATTAGGAAAAAAAACGATTCAGTCTCAGGGAGTGTAAGAGGACACAGGGCCGTACAATGAGATTGGAGGAGACGTGGTTTAACTTTAAGCTGTGTAGGGGGTTTTTCACTGTTAGGGTGGTAAGGATGTGGAACTCTCTTCCACAATTGGTGGTGGCAGCGGAGAGTATGCATATTTTTAAAAGACTCTTGGATGTGCATCCTAAAGAACACAACATACAGGGATATAGGAAATAATTATAGACACTGACACACGTATACCTACACAGGTTGAACTGGATGGACTATTTTCTTTATTCAACCTTACCTACTATGTAAGAGAACAAATATGGTTCCATTCTACTGGGGAGAAAGTCTGATGAAAGCTTTGTAAGGGCAAGTAGTGTGATCTCATTTAACCCTTTCATTGCCTCTGTCACTATTATGGCAGTGGAAGTACTGGCATGTAAACAAATGGCATCTGTGAGTTTGTTTGCCTCTTTTTTGCTTTCTTGTAGAAGTGATTTTTAGTGGCTCTAAACATGCCTGATTCATTTTACAAATGTGGTAAGGTGCCACTCAACCCCCACGGCATTGTGTCACAGACTTAACTATCCTTCCCGTGTGCCAAGGATGTAAATGATGGCTGTCAGGATGGAGAGCAGAAGGAGATCAGTGAACTTCCATTTACTAATCTCCCCTCAGTAATACAACCCTGGATACACTCAGCTCTGAGCACTTCCAGGTTCGGAGGTGTCATCCCTGGTAGCTCTGTGCAGGGATGCAGCAAATCAAGCACAGTTGTGCTTGATCACCTTCAGCAGGGTGCAGGGGTGACAATATTGGGTGCTGCAGTTTTTGCTGTTTCATAGGCCATACAGTTTTAGGTTTTCAAATATTTGATATCTATTTATTGGATACAACCTCATCTTTTATATTTTACCAAAGAATTGGGGATTATATTGTGTTTATGTGCTCTAAGGTTATTTTTTGCAGAAAATATAGATTTGATAAACTGTAGTGCAAGTATTATGTGACATAAAAAAATAGCATTTTTTTAATCTACAGGGTCACTGCTTTCAGGAAATATGTTTTTCCTGTATAAAAATGTGCATTTAGAATAGTATGTGCATAGTATGTGTGTACAGCCAAAGGGTTAAAGGTAATAAATAACTCTTACACAAATCATGTAGCATGGATGAATGAACTTGCATGAAAAATGTATGTATCTGATGCTACGTCCACTTTATTATGTTGAGTACTGGCATTGTATGAATTTAGCCATGTTAGCCATGGTAGTATTATGAAATATCTGTTTTTCAGGGGATAGACTAGTAGAGCCCCACTCTTTTGTTGACTTGACTTGTTTCTTCCTTTGGTGACAATTCATAGCAGTAAATACCACCCTCTTATTAATAATGGCAGGAGTACATTTTGCCATGACATAATGAGAGAGGAAAATTAAATAAACTGCCATTACTACCTACATAACTTGGGGCTCTTTCATGGCCAGAGGGCAGTAAAAACAGGTGGTTACTCTGCAGTTTTACTGACCTCTTACCTCCCCCCAACCACCCAGCTAAATTTTACCATGCCAGTCAGATGGGGCTGTACACATACCACAGCCACACAACTTTAACTTGGTTTGCAAAGTCTGGCAAGCGCCACTGCCTGACAAACGTGCCCATTAATGTCAATAGGAGCATGCCTGAACCGTGAGCCAAATGCTTGTTGGCAGGTGTTAGTGCCCCTTTGATTGTTGCCCCTCCTGTAGTGATGTAATGGGTGCTGATAGTGCCTCTTTATATGCCAGCTGTTGGGGGGCCCAGTGCACTTGGGGTATGGGAAGCAGGACACCCCTGATCTACAGAAATGTAGTGCTGAGCAGCTGGAGCTGAAGTAAAGGACCCTCTGCAGGGCTGAACTCCCAGGATAATAAGAGAGGACACTTTAGGAGCAGACAGAGACCTTGTCACCCCTGACCCTCAGCTACGGGTTTGTAGCTAGGATTGGATGGGCCCTTGGGTCTATTGAGGATCTTTTATTTGTGGGAGGAAGGACACCCTGAGTGAGTAAAACCTTGCTAAATAGACTATAACATCTGGGGAAGATGACTTTACTGACTTCGGAGACTATTACATTTTCTGCACTTGTGTGACCACTACATAGCAAGCTATGGGAAAGTGGAGAGTGCTCTGCACTGTGAACTGCTATTAAAGAGTCTGAACTGTTATTGTGCCTGAAACTGATGAATTCTGCTGGAGTGACCTTTATGCAGTAAAATAGTAAAAATGCAACTTGTCTGGACATTTGTGTATTGCGGGTAATAGGCCACAGGCTGGGATAAGTGTAATGCCGCGTACACACGGTCGGAATTTCCGACAACAAATGTTCGATGTGAGCTTGTTGACGGAAAATCTGACCGTGTGTATGCTCCATCGGACATTTGCTGTCGGAATTTCCGACAACAAATGTTTGAGAGCTGGTTCTCAAATTTTCCGACAACAAAACTTGTTGTCGGCAATTCCGAGCGTGTGTACACAATTCCGACGCCTAAAATTCCACGCATGCTCGGAATCAAGCAGAAGAGCCGCACTGGCTAATGAACTTCATTTTCTCAGCTCGTCGTACGTGTTGTACATCATTGTGTTCTTGACGTTCGCAATTTCCGACAACATTTGTGTGACCGTGTGTATGCAAGGCAAGTTTGAGCCAACATCCGTCGGAAAAAAATCCACTGTTTTGTTGTCGGAATGAATGTTCGATCGCGTGTATGCGGCATAAGAGTGAGGCTTCAGGCCGGGAGAAGATGTCACAATATGGCAGAGTTTCTCTAAAACCACAGGTGGGTGACTATCCTATGCAAGAAGAAGCAGGGCAGGTTCAGGAACCACGTGGTGCTAACAGACAACCAATGCAGACCCACACTACATGCTTTTTGTTGTTTCAGTGTGGTATTTTCTGGTACAATATTTTTATTGAGGTATATTGACGATTACAACCACAAAATTCCCATGCATGAGATATAAACAGTAAGCCTGATATAGAACCATAGAAAAACACAAACAGAATGTGCCTATAAGTGTAAAATATCAAACTACAATGACCTTCCGACCGGAGCTGGGGGTCAACACAGGGTGCCGGGGCCCTAGGGTCCAGGGGCTGGGATGGGTATAGGGAGTGGACGAGTCCACTAAAAAAGGAGGGGTGGACAAAACGTAAACCAAACACACACAAAAAAAAGGAAGAAAGCACGGTCACAGAGGAAGAGAGTAAAAAAATAGGAAGAGAGGAGAAAAAGAGGAAAAAAGAGGGGAGAGAGTTCACTCAAGTCTGGGGATTGAAAAACATTAGGTGGGAAGGCCCAAGCGGCAGTGTGGTATTTTAATACAAACTTCTCTTTTGGATTTAAAGGAGAAGTAAGGCCAAAGTTTTTTGTTTTTTTTTACCATACTTCTCCTGGGGATCACATTATTGCACTTAGTTCTGCACTCCTGTTTCCCAGCTTCAGCCGGCAGAGGGCAAAAACCTGCTGTCAGCTGATGTCACAGAGCCAGTCCAGGCTCTACAGGGATCCCAGCAATAATGTTGAAATTTGTCCAGATTCCTGACCGGGCCGCTAGAGCCTGAACCAGCCCCTCCCACGCCACCCTATGCACAGCCCAGCACGCCAGTGAGCATTGGAGTGCAGAGCAAAGAGCCGGTGACTGTCAGTCACCAGCTCTCTGCTCACTGAAGACTGAGAACTGAGCAATGAAGCAGTTTTTGATCATTTCTCAACGTAGAGCTGGTGGGGGACAACTGCAGCATTGGATCAATGCTGCAACCTCTAAGTGAATATGTGTTTTTTTTGTGACCTCATACTTCTCTTTAAAAAAAAAAGGCAGTCAGAAGGGGGCAGAATTGCTTCCTAAACTCCTGCAAGCCAGTGTTCTACCGCTCACAGGGTGGTTAATATGGTCACCTGTGTGAAAGAGCCCTTAGATACACCAGTATATGCATATGTACTATGACTATACTTCCTGGATAGATTTTTAGATATCTCATACTTTAAAAAAATATATATATATTTTTAATTACTTCCAGTGTAAGGTTTGTTTTAATGACTTCATCAGATCTCCCTTGATCAGAAATACCTGTTTGTACTCGTTCATTACTCCTATACTCCGAGATCTAAGTCAGAGAACTTGAAACTTTGAATTCTGAAAAAGTTGACTTGTCCATGGACATCATTTTCTCTCATTATTTTGGCAGCCTATGAAAGGCATTTTACTAGAACATGTACCAAACCCTTTCTAATCAAAAGGGTGCATGTATAAGACAAGGGCCAAGCAGAAAGGAATCCTCCCTTTTAGATGTATAACTGCTAATTAGCAGGAAATAATTTGGAGTCTAGAGCAGAGATGATCACACTTTGGTATTTCAGTCGTTAATGATCTGTACCCCTTGCCAGCCACAGAAGGGTGTGAGACCATTAATATGTAGTAATGTACTGTTTTCAAAACAGGTATTTAACATGTTGACCTTTTAATATTGCTCAGAGGAGTTTGTGATTTAACTAGTGCCGTTAAATAGTGGTACCAATGTTTTCTTCTCTTCTTTAGATCTCTGCCAGACATTTCGGTGTAAAAAACGGGAAAAAAAAACTGTTGACACACATCGCTAAGCACTTTGAAAACCAGAACAGATTGGGTTTCCATATATTATTCTGTTTACCAAACTGTGACCATGACCTTTCCAAAGAAATAATACACAAATTAGAAAAAAAAAAAAGGTTTTTAGTCTAGGTACACATGCAGAAAACACAGCGAAAAAGTATACGACCCTTTTCTTAAACCGCAGCCACATGGTACTTTGGTACTATGTGGTTCCATGCGTTTCTGCGCATGGGTAAATGGACATTTTTTAAATGGACATTTTCCAATGCATGGCGGGGCCATTATGTATTAATTACACACACACCCGTATGCTACAAAAGCAGTGCGTTTTGGCTTCGGGTGTCTGTAGGTTAAAGCGGAGTTCCACCCAGAAGTGGAACTTCCGTTCATCGGATTCCTCCCCCCAAAAGGTGCCAATTGTCTTTGACAGGTATCCTTTCCCACTTCCGGGAGTTTGGGCCCTGGCCCGTGACATCACCGCGGGGCTCCCTCCTCCTCCCCCAGCCGTCGGGACAGTAGGAGAGAGGAGCGGGCCTCGCGCATGCGCAGTAGGGTTCCCGGCGTGAAGCCGAAAGGCTACACCACCGAGTACCCTTATCTGCAATGGCGGCGGCAACACCCGACAGCTGATGGAAACATCAGCAGCGGTGCCGACATCGCTGGACTCCAGGACAGGTAAGTGTCCATTTATTAAAAGCCAGCAGCTGCAGTATGTGTAGCTGCTGGTTTTAATTATTTTTTTTTGAGCGGAACACCACTTTAACGAACAGCTCGTGATTTACACACGTTCTCAAACCCGCAATAGTGTGAACCTAGCCGTATGCAACATTCAGGGTAAAGCTCTATAGCAGCACATCAGGAGTCTGCACATACAGTGTCCGCTCCATAGGGCAAGGGGGATCATTTGCCCCCCCCTGGAATCGAGAAGGTGTTGGCCGAATTGGCAGTGTTCTACACGCTCCGCCGCCCTTACACCCACTTCCAGCCCCACACAGATCTGCACCGCAGCACATGTACTCCCTCCTCCTCCTTTCCCCGGGCCCACCACACCTCCCCATCGCCGCTTTAAGGCGGCCACATCTCGTGGTTTGGCAGTGCTGGCTGGGCCTCACACTGCAACCCGATTGGCCCAGGCTCTTCTCATTCTCCCAGGCATGGGCCGGCTCCGCCCCTGGCCCTTGAACTGTGCAGCGTGCCCGGGGAGAGAAGAAGAAAAAGAGCCGGGGGAGATGGCGGAGTGGAGGGTGTCTCGAGTCGGTGGTGGTAGTACCTCGGGGGGCTGTCCTCCTGCGGGGCACCCTACTGCACACACCCGCTGGACCTGCTGAAGGTGAGAAGGAAGGAGAGCCGGGCTGTGTGTGCGGTATGGAGGGAGGAGGAGGAGATGTCCTACAACACGTGTGTGTGTGTGACTGCAGAGACATGATGTCATAGAACACGTCATACATATGGTCTGTGTGCAGTGTAGTAGTCAGTGTGCAGTGTAGTAGTCAGTGTGTAGTGTAGTGGTCAGAGTGTAGTGTTCAGAGGTGCAGGGTGCTGCTGTGTAATGTAAAGGGGTGCAGGGTGCTGCTGTGTAATGTAAAGGGGTGCAGAGTGCTGTGTAATGTAAAGGGGCCCAGAGATGCAGGGTGCTGTGTAATGTAAAGGGGTGCAGGGTGCTGTGTAATGTAAAGGGGTCCAGAGCTGCAGTTGTGGAGAGGGGGTACACAGTAGTGACAACAAGATATTTAAAGATGCAGGGGGCACAGTGGGGCGTTCTTACATTTTAACGTGGGGGGTCGCTTTTAACCCCCGCTAGCTGTCAAAGAAAGGGTAAAATGCGACTGTGTATCGCCGCTGCCAAACCCCCCCCCCCTGAAAAATTTTCAGCGGACGCCCATGAGAGTGTGTATAGAAAAGAATCACCCCTTTTAAAATAATCAAATTTTGAGCTGTATTTACTAGTGCAACTTATAACAACAACAAGTTAACCACTTCAGCCCTGGACCATTTGGCTGCCAAATGACCGGGCCACTTTTTGCGATTCGGCACTGTGTCGATTTAACTGATAGTCGTGCGATGTGGCTCCCAAACAAAATTGACGTCCTTTTTTTTCCCCCACAAATAGAGCTTTCTTTTGGTGGTATTTGATCACCTCTGCGGTTTTTATTTTTTGCGCTATAAACAAAAATAGAGCGCCAATTTTGAAAAAGAAGCAATATTTTACTTATTTTTCTCAGTTTAGGCCGATACGTATTTTTCTACATATTTTTGGTAAAACAAATCACAATAAGCGTATATTGATTGGTTTGCGCAAAGGTTATACCGTCTACAAAATAGGGGATATTTTTATCGTGACTGCGACATTATGGCGGACACATTGAACTCTTTTGATGCTATTTTGAGACCATTCACATTTATGCAGCGATCAGTGCTATAAAAATGCACTGATTACTGTATAAATGTGACTGTCAGGGAAGGGGTTAACCAGTAGGGGTGGGGAAGGAGTTAAGTGTGTCCTAGGGAGTGATTCTAGCTGTTAGCGGGCGTGGCTTACTGTGACACGTCACTGATCGCTGCTCCCGATGAGAGGGAGCAGACGATCAGTGTTGTGTCACTAGGCAGAACAGGGAGATGCCTTGTTAACAAAGGCATCCCCCCCCCTTCTGCCGTTCCGTGACCCGATTGCAGGACACCGGCGGACATCGAGTCCGCGGGCCCCGCGGGCACGGTCCCGGAGACCGTGGTGGGCGAGTGCACCCGCTAGGGGGCAGGTTCAAAGCAACGTATATATACATTGCTTTGCCTGCCCGTTCCATTCTGCCGACGTAAATGTGTGTGAGGCAGTCGGCTAGCGGATATAACACCAACATGTCAGAAAAAAAAAAAAAACAGAATCACTGAGTCAGAAAAAGGATCACCCCCTTTATGTCAGTATTTTGTTGGACCACATTTTGCTCTAATTCCAGCCTTTAGTCTGTTGGGATTTGTCTGTACTAACTTTGCACATCTAGACTAATAGTTGCCCACTCCTCTTTGCAGAACTGCTCAAGTTCAGTTAAATTTGATGGTGACCGTTTCTGGACGGCAGTCTTCCAGTCATTCCACAGATTTTCAATGGGGTTTAAAGGAGTTATGTTTTTTTTTTTTTTTTTTTATCTTTATGCATTAAGATAAAAAACCTTCTGTGTGTAGCAGCCTCCCTAGCACCCCTTAATTACTTACCTGAGCCTCACCTCTCTCCAGCGATGTCCACGAGTGTCTTGGCCGTCCGGGACTCTCCTTCTAATTGGCTGAAACACAGTAGCGACGCCATTGGCTCCGGCAGCTGTCAATCAAAGTCAGTTAGCCAATCAGGGGAGAGAGGGGGCAGGGCCGGGTCGAGGTTCTGTGTCTGAATGGACACACAGAGCTGTGACTTAGCTCGGGTGCACCCATAGCAAGCTGCTTGTTGTGGGGGCACTCGACAGGAGGGAGGGGCCAGGAGCAGCGAAGAGGGACCTGAAAAGAGGAGGATTCAGGCTGCTCTGTGCAAAACCCACTGTGCAGAGGAGGTAAGTATAACATGCTTGTTTTTTGTTTGGCAGAGAAGAAGTCATCTTACCAGCATAGACATGTGTTTCCTCCTGCCCCCTTTAAGAAAATAAAAGCTGTTATGCTGTTAGCTCCATCCCAGGCTAAAGCTCAATTTATGGGTGTTGCTATCAGGGAGCTTGCAGCCTGGCATTAGGCAACTCCCCCTTTTCTTTGTGTCTATTCATGAGCCAGCACAGCACTAGACATACAGTAGCCCTCTCTTCATTTTCCCCATTCAAGAGCCCACACAACAACAGTCCATACTGCTGGGAGATGGAAACGTGTGCTGAGAATGTGGTTGTGGGTTTTCTTTGAAGAACTTTCTAGCAAACTGGTAAAGTCACAAATAAACACATATACAATAGGGGACATTTATCAAGAAAATGAACTGCAAATGAGGCTACATCTCCTTCATCAAAATTTGTGCTTCTGTGTTCCTGGGAAGTCAAGTGCAACAGTTTGCAAAGTTCAAAAACAGATTTGTCGTTAAAGTGGTCAGGGCCAGGTTTAATGTATCCACCAGTGCAGAATTTAAAAATGAAGTTCACCTATCAATAATAAATTATTCTTACAGAAGCCTACAAAGCATTGCACCCGAAATTAGCAGATCGCAGGTGCAATGTCAGGCTGCACACTCCAGCTTTGTGCCTGAACCTCTGTACGGGCTTTCAGTTACACAGCTGGAGGAAGAGCGAATGGACTACAAGGGTGCTCCTCAGCACCCTCGCAGTCCATTGACAACTACAAGTCTATCTACAGCGGTGGAAATGGGGCTTGTAGTTTCTTCATTCACAGATCTCTGTTAATGAATAGCATAGCTGAGATGTTTGTAACATGCAACAGCAGGTGCAGGGAGAGGATTCCCCCACCTGCTGTCACAGTGGAAGGGTTGACGGGTGAGCATGGCACTAGATGGACCATGTTACCCTAAATAGGGGTCACATGTTACATACATAAATACATCCTACGTGTTACCCTAAATACATGTGTAACATGTAACATGCTCTAAAGATGAACTTATTCTTTAAAGCAGCCAAAATAGGATTTTATGACTCAGGCTGTAACCTTGTTATAAATCTGTCTCACAATGGGGTTGATTTACTAAAAATGGAGAGTGCAAAATATGATGCAGCTGTGCATGGTAGCCAATCTGCTTCTATCTCCAGCTTGTCCAATTAAGCTTTATAAAAAAAAAAAAAATGGAAGCTGATTGGTTTCTTTGCAGAACTGCACCAGATTGGTTTTAGTAAATCTCCCCCAATGTGTTTTACTGCTCCTGTTTAGCATTGCTTTGCCACCCAACATGTTTACACTTTATCTGCAAAAATAATCCGTAATCTTTAGCCTGTCTTGTGACTTTGACACCTCTTCCACACTGTACAGCCAGACAGTCAACGCACTTATTTTCTGGTTCAGGATTTTAGCATTCTCCGTCACCTCTCTACCTCCAGAAAGCTGTAAAGCTAAAAATGTAAATAGTAGAGTTATCCTGCAGTGTAGAAGAGCTATGTAAATCAGAAGAGTCTATTGAGAATATTTTTGAACTGCAACCAGGTATTTAGATTTTTACCTGGAGTACCAAGGTCCATAAAGACATGGATGAGCGAGTTTGGGAAGGGTGGGCCAACTCAATATTAAACCCTACGGACTAAGACTGGGATGTCATTAAAGTTCATGTGCATGTAAAGATAGGTGTCCCAATACTTTTGATAATACAGTGTATCTGCAGTCAGGGGAGGGGTTAGAGAGGGAGATGAGGGTTTAGCTGTTTACATTTGACAAAAAAGTCAGAATCTTATCAGTTACTGTAACAATTTGCTTAGGCTGCATATTTTAGGGAAAGAAGGAGTGAGTTTGTAACAGCTGGTGGAGCAGATTTTAAAGGCACTATTCTGTTTTACATGCTTGGGAAATGGAATAGTTTACTTTATGTTGCCTTGTCTTATAGTGTGATAATGTTCTGAGACAACTGCTTCTGTAGAAAATATTCCTGAAGAACAGTGATATTCTGTTAACGCACTGTTAGAAGGAAATGTAATGTTCCATTATCTTTTCTTCCCTTAACTGGAGATTTCTCTCAGTACTTTACACGTAAAGAACCATTATAGTGAAACTGCAACCACCAGTGACCCACCCCAAACCAAAAGTACACATGGCCTGACATTATGGGATTTCTTGGTGATTTATATCCTTCCTGTATCCTTTAAAACAGTGGTCTACCAACTGTGGCCCGGGGCCAGATGCGGCCCATTGCTTTCTTTTATCAGGCCCTTGGGGCACTGTTTTCATCCACTGATGCCCACAATCAGACATAATTCCCCTTATTGACACTAATGAAGGGGCTGAATTATTCCCAATGACACCAATGATGGAGCAGAATTCCTCCCAATGACACCAAAGATGGGGCACAATTCCTCCAATGACACCTAACATGGAGCACAATTCCTCCAATGACACCAATGATGGAGCAGAATTCCTTGACACCAAAGATGGGGCACAATTCCTCCCAATGACACCAAAGATGGGACACAATTCCTCCAATGACACCAAAGATGGAGCACATTTCCTCCAATGACACCAATGATGGAGCAGAATTCCTCCCAATGACACCAAAGATGGGGCACAATTCTTCCAATGACACCAAAGATGGAGCAGAATTCCTCCCAATGACACCAAAGATGGAGCAGAATTCCTCCAATGACATCAAAGATGGAACAGAATTCCTCCCAATGACACCAAAGATGGGACACAATTCCTCCAATGACACCAAAGATGGGGCACAATTCCTCCAATGACACCAAAGATGGAGCACAATTCCTCCAATGACACCAATGATGGAGCAGAATTCCTCCCAATGACACCAAATATGGGGCACAATTCCTCCAATGACACCAAAGATGGAGCACAATTCCTCCAATGACACCAAAGATGGGGCACAATTCCTCTAATGACACCAAAGATGGAGCACAATTCCTCCAATGACACCAAAGATGGAGCACAATTCCTCCAATGACATCAAAGATGGGGCACAATTCCTCCAATGACACCAAAGATGGAGCACAATTCCTCCAATGACACCAAAGATGGAGCACAATTCCTCCAATGACATCAAAGATGGGGCACAATTCCTCCAATGACACCAATGATGGGGCACAATTCCTCAAATGACACCAATGATGAAGCAGAATTCCTCTCAATGACACCAAAGATGGGGCACAATTCATCCAATGACACCAAAGATGGAGCACAATTCCTCCAATGACACCAATGATGGAGCAGAATTCCTCCCAATGACACCAAATATGGGGCACAATTCCTCCAATGACACCAAAGATGGAGCACAATTCCTCCAATGACACCAAAGATGGAGCACAATTCCTCCAATGACATCAAAGATGGGGCACAATTCCTCCAATGACACCAAAGATGGAGCACGATTCCTCCAATGACACCAAAGATGGGGCACAAGTCCTCCAATGACACCAAAGATGGAGCACAATTCCTCCAATGACACCAAAGATGGGGCACAATTCCTCCAATGACACCAAAGATGGAGCACAATTCCTCCAAATATTGCCAACAAATCTGTCTCGTGACAATGATGGGGTGCTATTACTGACACCAACGATCGTATGCTATTCCTCCCACTGATACCAAGATGGGGCATTGTTTATTCCCACCGATGTCGGGACCTTTTCTACTCTCAATGGCCACAGTCTGGACCCCCTTTAAGTCTGAAACTGGCCCTTTGTTTAAAAAGTTTGAAGACCGCCGGAAGTTTACCATAGAGATTTCTGGTGACCAGGCGGTCCCCAGTCAACTCTATGACCCTCAGAGGCCCGGTGCGACGTTATGACATCATGTCCAGGCCGGCGGAAGTAAACAAAGCCAATGCCGTGGCTGGAAAGGCTGAGAGAGTTTTTTTTTTTAATCTTAGCCTTTCCAGCCTGAAGGAGAGATGTGGGGTCTTATTGACCTCCATAAAGAGGACCTGTCACGCACTATTCCTTATACAAGGGATGTTTACATTCCTTGTAATTGAAATAAAAATGATCCAAATAAAAAAAAAAAAAAGTGTAATTTTTTGTTAAATAAAAGTAAAATAAAGAATAAAAAAATGTAAAGTGCCCCATCCCCGTGTACCCGCGCACAGAAGCGAACGCATAAGTAAGTCATGCCCACATATGTAAATGGCTTTCAAATCACACATATGAGGTATAGCCACGTGCGTTAGAGCAAAAGCAACAATTCTAGAGCAAAATCCTCCTCTGTAACTCTAAACATGTAACCTGTGAAAAATGTTAAAGCATCATCTATGGAGATTTTTAAGTACAGAAGTTTGGCGCCATTCCACGAGTATGCACAATTTTAAAGCATGACATAATATGCATCTATTTACTCGGCACAACATCATCTTTTACATTTAATTGGGCTAACTTTAATGTTTTTTTTTTTAACTTTAAAAAATAGCTGCGCAAATATCGTGTGACATAAAAAGTTGCAACGGCTGCCATTTTATTCCCTAGAGTCTTTGCTAAAAATACATATATAATGTTTGGGGGTTCTGAGTAATTTTCTAGAAAGAAAATTATGATTTTTACTAGGGATGAGCTCCGGCGTGTTCGCATTGAACACGTGCAGAGCCCGCCAGGAAGTCGGCACCGCACTGCTCTAATGACAGGCAGGGAGACATTTCCCGATGCTCGGCTGCAGAGATCGGGAAATGTCTTCCTGGCTGTGATTAGCGCAGCGCGGTGCCGACTTCCTGGCGGGCTCTGCACGTGTTCAATGCGAACACGCCGGAGCTCATCCTTAATTTTTACACGTAGGAGCAAAGTGCCAGAATTGGCCCAGATGGGAAGTGATTAACCCCTACCAGATGTACATATCCTCCACCTGCAGTAACAACCTCCATGCACTCTCCCTAGCAGTGGCGTAGCGTTGGGGGGCAGGGGGCGGTTGCCCCGGGCGCAAAATTTAGAGGGGCCCAGCGGCAGGCTACCTGCAGCTCTTCTCCTGTGTTGTGCAGTCTAGGAAACTGTGAGCTCTTCCGCTTCACTATGAGAAAGAAGTTGCGGTGCAGTCCCGGCTTAGGCTCTAGCAGTGACACTGACACAGCAGTGAGTAAATGTACACTGAAGACCATCCATGATGATCCCAGGGATTGTGACCATGCAGAAACTAGGGGGGAAGGAGGAGGGCAGGCGACTCACGAGGCATCCTCTCCATTACAAGCCACTCCCCACACGCAAGGTCCAGGATCCCGGCTCGTGCGACATGCTGTCGGTCCACTTAGCCCGCCCCACAGCCCGGACTTCCGACCACTGCCGCTTCTCCTGAGTCTTGCCTGTGCCTGTCAGTGTGCTGCTATGCGGCCCCGGCACTCTGACCCAGCACAGACCACCCCAGGACTGGAGCAAATTGCACAGGGTATTGCACAGGGTATTGAAGAGTATTGCACAGGGTATTGCAGAGTATTGCACAGGGTATTGCACAGGGTATTGCAGAGTATTGCACAGGGTATTGCACAGGGTATTGCAGAGTATTGCACAGGGTATTGCAGAGTATTGCAGAGTATTGGCAGGGTGTATTGCAGAGTATTGGCAGGGTGTATTGCAGAGTATTGGCAGGGTATTGCACAGGGATGGCTGAGCAGGGATGGATGGATGGCTGGATCTGTGACTGCAATTGTCACAGATCCAGCCCACAGCGCTGCTGCCTTGATCTGCTCCCTCCCCTCTCCTCTCACACTGTACCGATCGGTACAGAGAGGGGAGGGAGGAACCGGCGTCATCACATGACGCCGGTCTGTTTACAAGTGATCGCTCCGTCATTTGACGGAGCGGTCACGTGGTAAACGGCCGCGATTAGCGGCCATCTACCGTGATCCGTGATGCGCCGGGTCTTCCGGACCCGGCGGTCACGGACATATCCTGGAGCGCGCCCCAGGGGGCGCGCGGGAGCAAGATTCTGTGAGGACGTCCCTGGGACGTCCACTCAGGAAAACTCGACCGCGCTGTGGACGTCTTTTGTACATGGCGCGGTCGGCAAGTGGTTAAGCAACAAATCAGTGGGTTGTAATGATGTGCTATAACCTCTAGAAACCAATCAGTGAGCTGTAATGATGTGCTGCAATGTCTAGCAACCAATTAGAGGGTATTACTAATGTGCAGTAACCTCTAGCAACCAGTGAGTGATAATGATGTGCAGTAACCTTCAGCAACCAATCGGTGAACAGTAATGATCTGCTGTAATCTCTAGCAAGCAATCAGTGAGCAATAATAATTTTTAGTAACCTCTAGCAACCAATCAGTTTGTAGTAATGATGTGCAGTAACCTCTAGCAAACAATCAGTGAGCAATAATAATGTGTGGACAGTGTAGGAATCAGGTAGGTCAGTGTAGTGGTCAGTATAGGAATCGGGTAGGTCAGTGTAGTGGTCAGTATAGGAATCAGGTAGGTCAGTGTAGTGCTCAGTATAGGAATCAGGTATGTCAGTGTAGTGATCAGTATAGCAGTCAGGTAGGTCAGTTTAGTGGTCAGTGTAGGAATCAGGCAGGTCAGTATAGGAACCAGGTAGGTTAGTATAGTGGTCAGGTAGGTCGGTGTAGGAATCAGGTTTGTCAGTACTACTGTACTAGCGGAAGGGACTCAAGAGAGTGCTAAAAATCCACGGGTTAGGGTGCGCAAATCTCTTGCCCTGCCCCGGGTGCTGACAACCCACGCTACGCCACTGCTCCCTAGTAAGCGCAACTTCGTAGTGTACCCATAGATCCACACTGTCCCTAATTTCGAGGGACTGTCCCTGATTTGGAACAAAGTACCTCTTTCCTCCTCATTTGTCTCTCATTTTGGTCTGATCAATATAGTTGTATATAAAATGCACGTTTTATCTATAAAAAAGTGTTTTACCTTTTATCTAATTTATAAATTGCTGCATTTGTAAATTTGAACAGCCAAAATAAAGGAATAGTAGTGGTAAAAAACCACGTGTGGGATTAACAACCAATCAATTTTTGTACAATTCTCCTTTAACCGCTTCAGCCCTGGAAGATTTTACCCTCTTCCTGACAGGAGTACTTTTTACAATTTGGCACTGCGTCGCTTTAACGGACAATTGCGCGGTCCTGCGACATCATTGTACCCAAACAAAATTTGCATCCTTTTTTTTCCCCTCAAATAGAGCTTTCTTTTGGTGGTATTTGATCATCTCTGCGTTGTTTTTTTTTTCATAAACAAAATAACAGCGACAATTTTGAAAAAACACAATATTTATTACTTTTTGCTATAATAAATATCCCACATTTAAAAAAAAAAAAAAAAAAAATGTTTTCCTCAGTTTAGGCCGATATGTATTCTTCTACATATTATTGGTAAAATAAGCGTATATTGATTGGTTTGCGCAAAATTTATAGCGTCTACAAAATAGGGAAAGATTTATGGCATTTTTGTTATTATTATCTTTTTTACTAGTAATGGCGGCGATCTGCAATTTTTAACGGGACGGCGACATTATGGCGGACAGATCGGACACTTTTGACACATTTTTGGGACCATTGACAATTTTATAGCGATCAGTGCTATAAAAATGCACTGATTACTGTAAAAATGTCACTGGCAGGGAAGGGGTTAACACTAGGGCGATCAAGGGGTTAATTGTGTTCCCTATAAGTGTTCTAACTGAAGGGGGGATGGAACTTACTAGGGGAAATGACAGATCGCTGTTCATACTTTGTATGAACATGCGATCAGTCATTTCTCCCCCTGGAAAAAACGAAAACTGTGTGTTTCCCGGTTCTCGCTCTGTCAAGAGCGATCACGGGTGCCCGGCGGTCATTCGACCCCGCGGGCACTCGCATCGGCTCAATGCGTGCCTCCAGCGGTGCGCGCATGCCCCTAGTGACCACAGGGATGTAACATAACGTTGTTTCGCCCAGCCGAGCCTTGTTGCCGCAGTAAAATTGCGGTGGCTGGTCGGCAAATGGTTAAGGGGGCGTGGCAGGGTGTGTGTCCTATGTCTACATACTTTTGCTAATAGGTGTCCCTCATTCCCATCTCAGAAAGTTGGGAGGTAGGGTGTACCTAACAGACATTGTATCAACTTCCTGCTTCACATTCCTCAGCCTTAGCAGTGATCCTTGACTAACCTTTACCCCACCTCTGTCGTTGTGGGCGGGCTGTTGTGCAGTTCTGGGGACAGGCTGGTCGCTTGTTTTTCTCTTAGGCCAGATTCACATGTGTGTGGGTCATGAACGCATGCATGATCATGTGACATCCTGACCCACAGAGAAACGCACTGCTATTTAGCAGAGGCACGGGGTGCCAATGGTACCCCAAAGCATTGTCACCCATGCACATTTTTATGCACATGAAACCACAGGGTGCCACAGCACCATGCGGTTCTGTGCGGCGCAAGGGTTGGAGACTTCTTTCTCTGCTTTTCTCGTGGGTACAGCAGCCCATTCAAATGAATTGGCTGCTATACCTGCAACAGGCTCGTGTGAACATGCACACACATATGTGAAATCAGGCTTCGACTTGTTCATATGGGCAATGACATACATCATTTTAAATTATAATTCACATTATATGTTTACCTGCATTTAGATGCATTCAGGTTATTTTCATAGAGAAATTAGAAATCTGTGTGGCCCGGGGAAGATTAGATACTCTGAACGTATGTCATTATTTGAATGTAAAGCGTGAATATTTAATGTAAATGCATGTAGTACATTTAAACACAGTAGAACGTGATCTGGGAAGTTTATTGTTAATACTTCTGAGATCAATTTCTCCCGAGTTTACAAAAAATAAATGCTGGAGTCTCGTATAAATGAGGGCTTAGTCTCGTTAGCTTAATTTAAGGGTCCATTTACATGGGCAATTAGATTCTCTGCCAGCCAGTGGGGAAGCTTCGCCCATACACGTGCTGTGTGCAATTAGCCGAGTCCAGCAGTCAACCAGCCAGATCTTTACTCTGTAGAAATCAATGGCTACTCATCAGCCATTCTGACCGGCCTTGGACACAAACAGTTTGCATCCAGAGACATGGTTTCTGGCCGCATACAAACTGGCTGCAAGTAATCGTCCACTTTGTTGGTGGCCATAGCACAGAGTGCTGCTGCTCCCAGGGAGGGCTGGACTGGGACCAAAATTTGGCCCTGGACTTCATCCAGACCGGCCCACTTTAATTCAATAAAATGCTGCCCCCCACCCCCCCAAAAAATCACGCCCACTAAAAGGCCCTTACATCCATTATTGTATATCATGAGAGGGTGAGCGAGAGGGGAATGAGAGAGAGAGAGAGGGAGGGTTGAGGGAAAGGGGATGAGAGGGGGTGGGTGAGAGAGGGGGGTGAGTGTAAGAGAGAGGGAGTGAGTGTAAAAGAAAGGGGGTGAGTGTAGGACCCCTTACACACTGAGGCGTTTTTCATGCGCTTTTGGGCTAAAAATAGCGC
Source organism: Rana muscosa (assembly GCA_029206835.1). Classification (NCBI taxonomy): domain Eukaryota; kingdom Metazoa; phylum Chordata; class Amphibia; order Anura; family Ranidae; genus Rana; species Rana muscosa. Next base: position 271,173,632 of record CM055119.1, read on the forward strand.
CTGTAAAGCCCCTGAAAAACGGCTCCACTGCAGTCCCAGTGTGAAAGTCCTCCAAGCAGCATCTTTGGGGCGGTGGAGGAGCGGTGTACACACGGCTCCTGACCATTGAAATGAATGGCTGAGAGACAGAGGAGGGGTCTGAGAGACAGAGGAGGGGGTCTGAGAGACAATGGGAGGGAGCTGAGAGACAATGGGAGGGAGCTGAGAGACAATGGGAGGGAGCTGAGAGACAGAGGGGGAGCTGAGAGACAGAGGGGGAGCTGAGAGACAGAGGGGGAAGCTGAGAGACAGAGGGGGAAGCTGAGAGACAGAGGGGGGAGCTGAGAGACAGTGGAGGGGAGCTGAGAGACAGTGGAGTGGAGCTGAGAGACAGTGGAGGGGTCTGAGAGACAGTGGAGGGGTCTGAGAGACAGTGGAGGGGTCTGAGTGACAGTGGAGGGGTCTGAGAGACAGGGGGGACCTGAGGGGCAGAGGAGGAGAGCTGAGAGACAGAGGAGGGGTCTGAGAGACAGAGGAGAGGTCTGAGAGACAGAGGAGGGGTCTGAGAGACAGAGGAGGGGTCTGAGAGACAAAGGGGAGCTGAGAGAGAGAGGAGGGGATAAAATAGGGGGGGACTGAGAGACATGGAACCTGAGAGACAGAGGGGGGACTGAGAGACAGAGGGGGGTCTTGAGAGACAGAGGAGGGGTCTGAGAGACAGAGGAGGGGTCTGAGAGACAATGGGAGGGAACTAAGAGACAATGGGAGGGAGCTGAGAGACAATGGGAGGGAGCTGAGAGACAATGGGAGGGAGCTGAGAGACAATAGGAGGGAGCTGAGAGACAGAGGAGCAGCTGAAAGACAGAGGGGGAGCTGAGAGACAGCTGAGAGACAGAGGGGGAAGCTGAGAGACAGAGGGGGAAGCTAAGAGACAGAGGGGGGAGCTGAAAGACAGTGGAGGGGAGCTGAGAGACAGTGGAGGGGAGCTGAGAGACAGTGGAGGGGAGATGAGAGACAGTGGAGGGGAGCTGAGAGACAGTGGAGGGGAGCTGAGAGACAGTGGAGGGGAGCTGAGAGACAGTGGAGGGGTCTGAGAGACAGTGGGGGGTCTGAGAGACAGGGGGGAGCTGAGAGACAGAGGAGGGGAGCTGAGAGACAGAGGAGGAGAGCTGAGAGACAGAGGAGGGGTCTGAGAGACAGAGGAGGGGGTCTGAGAGACAGAGGAGGGGTCTGAGAGACGAAGGGGGGGTCTGTGAGACGGAGAAGGGGTCTGAGAGACAGAGGGGAGCTGAGAGAGAGAGGAGGGGATAAAAGAGGGGGGGACTGAGAGACACAGGAACTGAGAGACAGAGGGGGGACTGAGAGACAGAGGGGGGTCTGAGAGACAGAGGGGGGTCTAAGAGACAGAGGGGGAGCTGAGAGACAGTGGGAGCTGAGAGACAGGGGGGAAGCTGAGAGACAGGGGGAAGCTGAGAGACAGGGGGGAAGCTGAGAGACAGGGAGGAAGCTGAGAGACAGGGGGGAAGCTGAGAGACAGGGGGGGCTGAGAGACAGAGGGGGGCTGAGAGACAGAGGGGGGGCTGAGAGACAGAGGGGGGCTGAGAGACAGAGGGGGGAGCTGAGAGACAGAGGGGGCTGAGAGACAGTGGAGGGGACTGAGAGGCAGAGGGGGGAGCTGAGAGACAGAGGGGGAGAGCTGAGAGACAGAGGAGGAGAGCTGAGAGACAGAGGAGGAGAGCTGAGAGACAGAGGAGGAGAGCTGAGAGACAGAGGGGGGTCTGAGAGACAGAGGAGGGGGTCTGAGAGATGGAGGAGGGGTCTGAGAGATGGAGGAGGGGTCTGAGAGACGAAGGGGGGGTCTGTGAGACAGAGGAGGGGTCTGAGAGACAGAGGGGAGCTGAGAGAGAGAGGAGGGGATAAAAGAGGGGGGGACTGAGAGACACAGGAACTGAGAGACAGAGGGGGGGACTGAGAGACAGAGGGGGGTCTGAGAGACAGAGGGGGGAGCTGAGAGACAGAGGGGGGAGCTGAGAGACAGAGGGGGAGAGCTGAGAGACAGAGGGGGAGAGCTGAGAGACAGAGGAGGAGAGCTGAGAGACAGAGGAGGAGAGCTGAGGGACAGAGGAGGAGAGCTGAGAGACAGAGGAGGAGAGCTGAGAGACAGAGGGGGGTCTGAGAGATAGAGGGGAGCTGAGAGACAGAGGAGGGGCTAAAAGAGGCACGGGAACTGAGAGACAGAGGGGGGAGCTGAGAGACAGAGGAAGAGCTGAGAGACAGAGGAAGAGCTGAGAGACAGAGGGGGGACTGAGAGACAGAGGGGGAGAGCTGAGAGACAGAGGGGGAGAGCTGAGAGATAGAGGAGGGGCTGAGAGACAGTGGGGGGATCTGAGAGACAGAGGGGGAGCTGAGAGACAGAGGGGGAGCTGAGAGACAGAGGAGGAGAGCTGAGAGACAGAGGAGGAGAGCTGAGAGACAGAGGAGGAGAGCTGAGAGACAGAGGAGGAGAGCTGAGAGACAGAGGAGGAGAGCTGAGAGATAGAGGAGGAGAGCTGAGAGACAGAGGAGGGGTCTAAGAGACAGAGGGGGGTTTTGAGAGACAGAGGGGGGGTTCTGAGAGACAGAGGGGGGGTCTGAGAGACAGGGGAGGGGTCTGAGAGACAGGGGAGGGGTCTGAGAGACAGAGGAGGGGGCTGAAAGAGGGGGGACTGAGAGACAGAGGGGGGGGACTGAGAGACAGAGGGGGCAGAGAGACAGAGGGGAGGGCTGAGACAGACCACATAGCACTGTCCCTTTCTGCAGTCCCTCCTCTGCTCACCTCCCCGCTGTCTCAGTGTTCTGGCATGTTTGTGTAGGATGCCAGGTACCTGATGGCCATCAGCGGCAGTGCCGAGTCTCCCTCTTGATCCGGGGGGTGCTCACGCTGCTCTGCTCCTTACAGCGGCGCATGTTCTCTTCCTCCGGGATCCCAGTCAGCCTGCCCTCCGGCCCAGGCCGCATGGTTCCTGGAGCAGAGAGGAGGTGGAGGAATCGAGGTTCTGGGAGCGCCGGGGTGGCCGCGCTCGCTACTGTCCGCCTCTTCGGTGCTCAGGGAGGGGGTGGAGCTCTTCTCCCTCTGAATTTTACATCCAACTGCCCTCCTCGATGGCCACCTTCCCTCGAATCACCGCCGCTGTTTGCTGCCACGCTCCCGCTGCCGCGAACTGCATAAAAAACGGCCCACAAAAAAAAAAAAAAGTTTTTTTTTTTGTGAGGGCCGCTGTTTGCTGCCACGCTCTCGCTGCCACCGAACGGCATAAAAAAACGGCCCACAAAAAAAAAAAAAAAAATTTTTTAAAATGGCCCACTGAGCCATCGGCCCACCGGGAAACTCCCGGTAGTCCCTATGGCCAGTCCATCCCTGCTCCCAGGTGTGCCGTTAACGGCATTTAAGGGCCTATTTTGAGTTCTGCATTCTAGCCAGCCTCATTTACTTGTCCTAATGAAGCCTAAATTGTCTGTGCTGACAGAAGCATGTCTCTTACTGCCTGGGTCCCCATCAGTGCCACCCACATCAAGTGTCCCCATCAGAGTGCCCCCTTACATCAGGGTCCCCATCAGGTGTCCCCATCAGAGTGCCCCTCTACATTAAGTGTCCCCATCAGAGTGCCCCCTTACATCAGGGCCCCCATCAGAGTGCTCCCTTACATCAGGTGTCCCCATCAGAGTGTCCCTCTACATTGCGTGCCCCCATCAGAGTGCTCCCTTACATTAGGTGTCCCCATCAGAGTGCCCCTCTACATTAAGTGTCGCCATCAGATTGCTCCCTTACATCAGGGTCCCCATCAAAGTGCCCCTCTACATTGAGTGTCCCCATCAGAGTGCTCCCTTACATCAGTTGTCCCCATCAGAGTGCTCCCTTACATCAGTGTCCCCATCAGAGTGCCCCCTTACATCAGTGTCCCCATCAGAGTGCTCCCTTACATCAGGTGTCCCCATCAGAGTGCCCCTCTACATTGAGTGTCCCCATCAGAGTGTCCCCTTACATCAGGGTCCCAATCAGAGTGCCCCCTTACTTCAGGTGTCCCTATCAGAGTGCCCATCTAAATTAATACATTAAGTGTCCCCATCAGAGTGTCCACTTACATCATAGTCCCCATCAGAGTGCCCCCTTACTTCAGGGTCCCCATCAGAGTGCCCCCTTACTGCAGGTGTCCCCATCAGAGTGCCCCTCTACATTGAGTGTCCCCATCAGAGTGCTCCCTTACATCAGGTGTCCCCATCAGAGTGCCCCTCTACATTGAGTGTCCCCATTAGAGTGCTTCCTTACATCAGGTGTCCCCATCAGAGTGCCCCTCTACATTAAATGTCCCCATCAGAGTGACCCCTTACATCAGGGTCCCCATCAGAGTGCCCCCTTACTGCAGGTGTCCCCATCAGAGTACCCCTCTACATCGAGTGTCCCCATCAGAGTGCCCCCTTACATCAGGTGTCCCCTTCAGAATGCCCCCTTACTTCAGGTGTCCCCATTAGAGTGCCCCTTACATCAGAGTGTCCCTTTACCTCCTAAGGTAAGGAGGTTATCTATCTCCCGTGGGGGGGGTGGGGGAGGGTTGCGCTGTGGTGTTCCCCCAATAATTTCCAAAGCGCTGCGTCAACTGTTGGCGCTATATAAATCGTGTATAATAATAATAATAATGTGGCATTGGTTTGCACCCAAACCCCCCCCCCCCCCCTAAATTTTTGAGCACCAGCCGCCACTGCCTGGACAGCAGAACTAAAGTTGCTGCCTCACTGAGACTGCTGAGAGGGCATTGCTGCCATTGACCTGTTGCTGCTATAGCAGAAACTGAGCACATAGGGACTGGACATCCAACTAGCAGTCTTTTCCACTCATCCTTGCAGAAATGTCTCTGGATTCAGAAAGGTTTTTCTAGGTTGGAGTGGTATGGCAGCAGCATGATAGGTCCTTATTAGGAGAGTGTATTCCATGCCAAGACTCATTATAGATAATAGGAGGTCCAGTGGTTGTGCCTTGTAGATGTGTACAGTGACTTCGACCCTTGCTGAGCAACTCCATTAGATGTACTTTAAAGCATTCTGTATATCTGTTTGCTTTGCTCTCAATTACATTTTCCGGCACTGGTAAGAATGTTTCTGATCACATGTTTTCTAATTTCAAGCATTTTTCCAAAGCTATCCATGCTGACCCTCTGGCTTCAATCCCTTCAGTCACAACTCTGGACTAAGTATGCAGATAAGAGCTTCTAACCTCAAGCTGAACTCCATCTTGCACAGCAGGCTCCTCTCCTATACTAAAATAGCTTACTGTGTTTTTTCTGCACACTCTCAACTACTCACAGTGTGCATTAGAAGCTGCAGCAAGTCAAACTGAGCCCACCTCATTTCCTGGCTGGCCTGTCTGGAGGATATCCAGCATCATCTAGCTCTTTTCTCCCCAGCCTGACTCTCCCTGACCCACCCCTTTCAGTCACTGGATTTCAGTTCTTTCAATCATGGAGGCTTAGCATCATATGTGCTGGTTTCCTAGGGCAGTCTGCATGCAAATAAAGTTTGCCTTGCTGTGATGCCATGTATAGCTCCCTGCCAGCCCCTTCTGCCAGCCATGATCTGCCTGCATTACATAGAGAAGCACATAGACTCAGTTGTAAATTCACTGGGTCCAAAGTAAGGATATGTATTGAAAATGGAAAGGTTTTAGCTTAAAATGGTATTATCCTGTTGATAAGGAAGGAAAAAAATAACCAGGGAAAGCAAACTATAAGCAGAATAAACTTCAGATTTAACAGATTTCCATACTTGTTTTATGTCAGTGACTCAGAAAGTCTTAATGCCAGAAAGTCATCATAATAGCCAGGCAACTAGCATCTTCAGAGGGCAGCAAGCTAGAGCAGCTCCTATGTTTCTTGACTTTATTAGAGTGGAAGTCAGAGGATAGAAATCCACAATGTTATTGATCTCTATAAGAACATAAAAGCTGAGTGCAGCCGTCTCATACCAATATCTGCCGATTAGAGCTCCTGTGCCATTCTCCATGTCTATAGTGGATTGATCAGGTCATTCCTAGTAATCCTTAGGGCTCTTTCACACGGAGGTCCGTTCAGGTCCGCCTGTCAGTTTTTTAGGCGGACCTGAAACGGATCCTCCATGTAGCCCTATGGAGGCACGGATGTCAGCGGAGACATGTCCGCTGACATCCGCTCCGCTCCGCCAAAGTGTGACGGAGGAAAACCCTATTTTTCCTTCCGTCGGCGGAGCGGATCGGATGACAACGGACTCTACGGTCCGTCGTCATCCGATTCCCCATAGGGGAGAGCGGCGCTCTGACAGGGCGGTCCCTGCACAGTGTGCGGGGACCGCCCAGTCATCCGCCGGCTCAGCGGGGATCAACGGAGCGATCCCCGCTGAGCAAGCGGAGCTTCACGGGGCGGATCTGCACGGATCCGCCCCGTGTGAAAGGACCCTTAAAATTAGACAGAAATGAAACGTATGGTTGTTGAAGCAGAATATATTGCTATTTGTTTCAACAGAACAGTAAATTATACATACCATATGTTACTGAATACATATCCAGGTGCTTGGACACTGTGCTGCAAAGCTTTCTATGTCTTCACTGGGCTTCATGCTGAATGGGTTAACACTATTTCACCTCCGCCCACCGGGGGGGGGGGGGGGGTGGGCTAACAAGCAGAAGGAGCTCAGGAGATTTAAATGTTGGCAGCAATGAACCATGGGAGATATAGTTTGAGGAGGGAACTCTGCTATGAAATTTAATGGGCAGGGGAGCTAAAATTCCCAGAGAGAGACTGTCGTGAGGAGGAGAATGGGTTGCATTTTCCCAGGCTGAAGTTTTGAGATCCTACTTTCTTTTGCCGCGTACAGACGATCGGAAATTCCGACAACGAAAACGTGGATTTTTTTCCGATGGATGTTGGCTCAAACTTGTTTTGCATACACACGGTCGCACAAATGTTGCCGGAAATTCCGAACGCCAAGAACGCGTTGACGTACAAGACGTATGACGGCACTATTAAAGGGAAGTTCAATACCAGTCATGCTAGTAGAAGTTTGGTGAGAGACGATTCATGCTTTTCAGCTTTGTGCTTTTCAGTCCATTACAGCGTGACGAATGTGCTATCTCCATTACGAATGCTAGTTTTACCAGACCGAGCTCTTCCGTCTCGTACTTGATTCAGAGCATGCGTGGAATTTTGTGCGTCTAAATTGTCCACACACGATCGGAATTTACGAGAACGGATTTTGTTGTCGGAAAATTTGAGAACCAGCTCTCAAATTTTTGTTGTCGGAAATTCCGACCGCAAATGTCCGATGGAGCCTACGCTCGGTCGGAATTTCCGACAAAAAGCTCCCATCGAACATTTGTTGTCGGAAATTCCGACCGTGTGTACGCGGCATTACTGTGAGGAGGACTGGAGTGGGCACATCTATCCATCTGTGTGTTCACCCACCTAAGCTAGAGAGCAGAGGGTGAACATCCAGGGTGCTAAAGACTGGAGTCAGTGGCGGCCCGTCTTTTAGGAGCACACGGGTGCGGCCCCCCCTATCCATACATCCAGCCCCCTAATCTACATGCCGGGACACCGGATGCATGGATTTCAAGGGGGCAGTGTTTTTTTTTTAAGCACCTGTTAAGAGCCAGAGGCTCTAATAGGCTTCAAAATAGGGTAGTCTCTAGGCGCAGAGCACTGCGCTCCACGCCCACCCAGTTGTGTGACAATAGCGAATGAATATTCGCTATTTTCAAACGAAATCTCCTCCCAGCCAATCAGGACCTGTTCCCCGATTGGCCAAAAGGAGAAGCAACCTTATTGGCCAAGGGAGAGGAGGGGGAAGGAGACGCACGGAGGGGAAGGCCGACCCAGCAGCCGCCACGATGGCTCACACGCAGCGGCTCCACTCCCCCGCTTGAACAGGGGGGGAAGAGGACGAGAGATCGTAGTCATCCTGGGCAGGCAAGACATCTGCCTCCTAAGGTAAGGAGGTCACCCGCAGGGGTGGGTGGGGGTTGCGCTGTGGTGTTCCCCACAATCCACTTCAGGGGTGTGGTGTTGGTTTTACACCCCCCCCCCGAATTTTCAAGCACCAGTCGTCACTGCCTGGACAGCAGAACTAAAGTTGCAGCAACACTGAGACTGCCGAGAGGGCATTGCTGCCATTGCTGGGCTCTGAGGAAGAAGCTTAGTGCTTCGAAACGCGTAAGACGGCAGTGGCCCTTATATCCTCGGTGCTTCTGTGGAGTGTGGTTTTGAGCGCTACTTTCAGCTGCTATCTACATGAAACATCATTGCACTGCAATTTTTTTCTGCTACACTTGTGAGTAGTATTGATGTTCTTTTTAATAAAATCTATCCTAAATGATAATACACTAGGCTGGTGCACCCTTGTTTCTCTTCTTCTATTTGGTATTAGGACACCCCTGTCCATGAAGGGCTGCAAAGCCGGTGCTACCATCGTGCAAGATTGACTGCTGGATGATCCACTTGTGCGCAAGAGTGTTTGTGTTCTGTTATCAAAAAAACATTGCTGCCATTGACCTGTTGCTGATAGCAGAAACTGAGCACATAGGGACTGGACATCCAACTGGCAGTCTTTTCCACTGCATGCAGACTTTACTGGGGCTGTACTCATATGCGCCACCATAAAGGTTAGGCCCCAACGCTATCCGGCTGAAGACCTAGAGCAAAAGATAGTCTCCCCAGATAGCTGCCATATAAGAACTTTTCTTGTCCTTAGTAAAAGGTACTTCTGCAGGAAGGTCTGGGTCTTAGTGTAGCATTTCAGGCAGTGTACACTCTAAACAATATAGCTTACTGGTTGCAGGAAAGTCATTACGATTATTCTAAGCTGCTATAATTACAATAACTTCTTTGTTTAGAGAATTGTGTTTGACCTACACTCTGCTTTTTCATTTATGTACCATCTGCTTTAATCTGTTACAAAATAATGCATTTCTTTACTCTTATTCTGTCTGGTGGTTGAACCCTATCTACCGAACGGCTCTTGTGGAGGTAGCGCTACACATAGCACTGGACAGAATTTGTTTTTAGTTATTTTAAGACAGAAGTCCTACATGAAATATAAAAAGGTGAACAATTAAATTATTTTTGAAATCAAGTTTAAAAGACAGAAAAGGGTAGTGGGATTGGGGACCAGCAGGTATGAGATTTGGGTGTGAAGGGTTTTAAAATATCTAAAGCCCAAACTTTTTTTTACAGCTGAACACCGCACAAAACTTTCATTTAAATATATTCCTCAATAGCCACAAGGAATATAAATCTATTTTGTGTGCACCGGGCACCAAATGCCTTTGCAAACTCAGATATTATCTTGCTGTGCCCCCTTTACACAGATTTACTCGCTCTGTTTGTCTTGGGGACCCCCATCACTTGAACTGGAATTGAAGGAAAATCTAAAATTTAGAGTTGTCACCTGATTAGGAATAGAGGTCTTCTGATGTGAACACTTTTTCTGGTGACAACTGTCCAAGAGGAAAACATTTTTAATGGGACACAGATGGCAAAAAATCTAGATATATATTAAAGTAGTTGCAAAGGCCGGAGGTTTTTTACCTTCATGCATTCTATGCAGTAAAATAAAAAACCTTCTGTGTTTTGCTCCCCCTACAGCCCTACCCAATACTCACCCGAGCCTCCTCTTGATCCAGCGATGTGCATGGGAGCCTCAACTGTCCCTGGTCTCTCTCTCCTGATTGGCTAAGATACAGCCTGCTGTCAATCACAGCCAGTGAGCTAATGAGAGGAGAGCAGGGGCAGGGCTGAGCCACGATTTTATGTGTCTTAGGAATGCATAGAGCGGGTTTAAGGAGCGAGCACGCTCTAGTGCCCCCATAGCAAGCGGCTTGCTATTGGGGGCACTGGTCAAGGGGGAGGAGCCAGGAGTGCTGACAGGGGACCCCAGAAGAAGAGGATTGGGGCTGCTCTGTGCAAAACCTTTACACGGAGCAGGTAAGAATGACATGTTTGTTTTTTTTGTTTTTTAAAAGCTGAAGCTTTAATATCACCTTAGTATCTTTAATATTTGGCTCTGTAGGTTGCTATGTGAAACATGGTTGTATACAACATCTCCCAAATCTCAAATGACCGCCTTCCCACTCTTTTAGAATCATGAGTGCTTCAAGGGTGCAGCATTCTGTTGTTGATTTTAGAGTGGCTGTGTGGGTGGAGGTCGCACAGCAGCAACATTGATTTAGGGCAGGGGTCTCCAAACTTTCTAAGGAAAGGGAAAATTAACTGTCCTTCAGACTTTAGGGGGGCCGGACTGTGCCCAGTGGGAGTAAACATACCTGATCATTGGTATTAGGGGGAGAAACAATTGGTGTCAATGGAAGGAATAGTGCCCCATTTTTGTTGTCAGTGGAAGAAATTATGCTCCATTGTTGGTGTCAGTGGGAGGAATTATGCCCCATTGTTGGTGTCAGTGGGAGGAATTATGCCCCATTGTTGGTGTCAGTGGAAAGAAGTATGCTCTATTGTTGCTGTCAATGGTAGAAATAATGCCTCAAGGGCCAGATAAAGGCAAGCAAAGGGCCACATCTAGCCCAAGGGCCGCAGTTTGGATACCACTGATTTAGGGGGATCTATCAATAAAGATACTGCAAGTCCCATCTGTCACCACCGCAGAGGGACTCAGCAGAGCACACTGACAACATGGCAGTCATGTCGCCACACTTGTATTTCACTCATCACTTCCTCCAGCCTCAATATCTTATGTACACACCTCTGTACGAACCTGGGGCTCGGAGTAAGCAATACAAGAGCATGTACATTGAACCCGCAGCATACCAGCCTGAATGTAGAAAAGGAATAAATGCACATTTTTTATTTTATCATTGTTTATGCACTTATTATTTTTTTCAAAAAGGTGGACTATGTGTTTAAAGGGCTAGCTCACCTTTTCAGAAAAAATGAAAAGGTGAACGAACACTGTAAACCCTCAACACCCCCTGGTCCCCACTGCTTCTGCCTCCAGTTTCACCATCCATACAGTCCGGTGCTGTGTTCCTGGGGTTTGAAAACAGCACCTTTTCTTTCCCTAGGGATGCTTGGACGGATCAGAGTGGTTCTGATTGGTCAGCATGATAACATGCCTACACTAGGGTTGCCACTTTTTCTTCAAGCCAAACCCGGACACTTACATTTTTTATTTTTGGAAAAAACACTAGTGACTAGAGGATTGTAATAGACCTGAGACACCTTTGTGCGCTCCAAAGAAAACAGTAATGTGGCATCCATAGTTTCCCCTCACCCACCTATCAGGCCCTGTTCTGAGCCACATTCCTGTCTGAATATTGTGTCCGGGTTTCAGGAGGACTGAAAACTGGACAAATGATTTAAAACCCAAACTGTCCGGGTGAATCCTGGACAGGTGGCAACCCTAGCTTACACTGACCAATTCGAACCTCTTTGATATTCCATCCCAGTGTCCCTTGGAAAGTAAGGCTCCATGTACATGGGACGTTTTTACAACTGCTCCTAAATGATTAAACTTGACAGATAGTAACCCACGTTTAAAACGTCCGTTTTGCCGCATTTACATGGCGCGTTTAGTGACGTTTTGCCGTGTTTCCGTTTAGAAGCGTTTCAAGCACTTTTTTTTTGTAAATGGGCAAAAACGAAAAACGCCTATAAACGAAACGCTGCTAAACGTGGGTTACCGCGTTTAGCCGCGTTTTGCATATGAAACGTGGAAATCTTCTGCGTCTGAACTCATTTTTTTGCTTTCAAAGACACGCTGTTAAACGCAACTGCCTAAAAACGGCAATAAACTAGACTGTGTACATGGTCACATAGGATAACATTGAATGAGTTCAGGGGCAGTTGAAAATAGTGTCCAACTGCCTCTGAACGCACGTTTAACAGCGTCCCGTGTACATGGGGCCTAAGAGAAAGCACAACACAGTTATTAAACCCCAGGACCGCTGCACTTGGCTGCAGGGATGGCTAAACTGTATCACCCGCAGAGGTAAGTGTAGTGGGGCCAGGGGGGGCAGGAGGCAAGGGTGGTGGGGACTAGGGTGAACAGCATTAGTACACCTTTTCATTTTATTTTTTCGGAAAACGAGAACATAAACTTTGGGATTGTGTACTAGCAGAAACAAGGTACTTTGGGGTTGATTTACCAAAGGCCAATAGACTGTGCACTTTGCAGTTGCTCCACAGCTTAGTAAATGAGGTAAAGCTTCACGTTATGGAGCATACCCAATCACCTGCAAGGAAAAAAAAAAAAACAGCATTTGTGCTTGCACATGGTTTGATGATGGAAGTTTGCAGAGCCTCCCCTCATTTACAAGCTCTGGAGCAACTGCACATGCAGAGAGCAACTGCACATGCAGAGAGCAACTGTACATGCAGAGAGCAACTGCACTTGCAAAGTGCACAGTCTAATTTTTCTTTAGTAAATCAACCCAAAAGTGTAACCTAGATCCCTACTGGGTCAGCAACACACATTGCACTCATTTCCGACAGATGGAAACAACTGTATCATGCTGTGGCTTGCTTTCCATGCTGGAGACTCATGGGTGGGACTATGTAGCAGCACCCTTGGGATCCAGAGCTTGAAAAATGTGATTGCATATGAGTCTTTTAGTTACAATAAACTAGAGTCATAAGCAACCATGTAGCACTAAATCCTGCCATTGGTAAATGGTGGTGGCTTAAGCCATAGGGACTTAAAATTCTGATGGTTGTTTCCTATGGCCCAGTTATCGCGTCATTGATCAAAATGTTATGCAAGAAGGAGCTTTTTTCCCATAAAGATTTTAAATGGATGGAACTCCCTAAACGCTATATGAGATTGTGAGCTTGGTAGAGCAGGTGCTGCAGACCGGTTTATTCTTTTGGCATTTATATATAGCCAGAGTGCTCTTTTATCGGCAAGGGAATGTAACCTCCTCTCTTTTTTATGTAGCTTGTGATCCCTGTTTCCCTTGTCACTCTATCTTACTTTGCCCTCTGTATTAATCTAACAAACGATGAGCCCTCCAGTGCTGGGAATAAGGGAAATCTCACTAATTATACTCAAGATACTGGAAAGGAAGAGGGGGTGCAAGTAAACGAGCTGAGAAAAATGGATGCAGGGAAGAGACTTCTAAAAGACTTGTTAACTCTGACTGAGTTAACCTTTTAGCTGTTAATTGTTCAGCAACACTCTACATTTCTGAGAGATCCTGTTCCCACAGGCAATAAAAATGCTAAGATACCAAGAGAATTGCAAAGTATGAGATTTATTTTTTGCTTTATATCTTTTGCGTTCTGCTGTTAATCTAACAATTTTTTTTCTTCCCCCCCCCCCTATTTTCTCCTTGCATTTCCTTTTTCCACCCACCCTTCTACCCATCTCCCTTGCTTTCTCTCCTAGCTAAGAATACCCTCTTGGGAGGTGGAGGAGGTAAGTCTATGTTTGTTTGTCTTCTGTTCCCTGTGAGACGCATTACATTCTATTCATGTGTCTAACAGCAATAGACAACACTAGCTGTCAGCTGTATTTCCATCTGCAGCTCTTAGCAGTCACAAAGCTTTACTCTAGTGTCATGCACAGTTCGTTGAAATTTGAAATTCTGGGGTCCCAAACTTGACACGGAATGCACAAAAAAAAAACACACAAGGTTCTATCTGTAGTTAAAACAAAGTGGTACAGTGGTTAAAATGCGGGTTCAAGACATAAAAACCCTTGCAGAGATTTTTGATGGCTGTTGACTGACAGCTGATAGGACTGTTATTTTGTGCTGCTGATCTGGTGCAGGCTTTAGTTCAATCGTAGTTCTTTTCATATACCAAAAAAAATTACAAAAGAAACAGTTAGAGTGGTCTCCAGAGCATAGCTCCCAAATGTCCTTGATTTCGAGGGATTGTCCCTGATTTGGAACAAAGACCCTCTTTTCCTCTTTCCTCTTCCTTTCCCCTCATTTTGGTCTGATCTATATAGTTGTATATAAAATGTACTAGAAAAAAAGGGGGTAAACGCGCTGTCAGATGTAGATGGGGGTAGCTGCTTGCACAACAGATTTACTGTAATATAAGAGCAAGTGGAAGTGGTAAAGTGCGGCGCTCAAAGTGATAGTATGTGTGACCAAAACTCAAGATGTAACCTCCATAGTGAAATGGATGGATACAGCCAATGAATTGGTTTGATTCACAAAATGGTAAATGATTAGGCTTGTGCAATTAATTTCGTAACGAATCGAAATTCGTCCGAATTTACAAACTTTCGGACATTCGGAAGCATTCGAATTTCCGAACAAAGCAATTACGAATAAAACCGAATCCGAAATAAATTATATCGCAAATAGCGAATGCCCGAATGTCTTCGGCATAATTCGTTATGAAAAATGTTACGAATGTACGAATCCATACGAAGCACAATAACACTCTGCTCTGCTCTCTGCTTCTCTCTCACCGTGCTGAACTCCCTCTCAAAATGGTGTACAGGGGTGGAGGCTATAGCCGCATGTAAAAAGTGAAAGTAAAATACGAGATTTCGAATCGTTACAAATAACCTCTATGTATTTAGAAAAGTACAAATCCATTCGAAGCACATTAGGCATTATAGGCAGCGTCGTTGTGAGAGAGACACGGAAAATTACGAATCAACGAACCCAAAAAAAGTTACGAAAGTAGGAGTTGTGTCCAGAATCAACGAAAAACAATGTACTCAACCGAAAGTACGAATTATAAATCAACTAAAAATAGGGCTTACATTAATACGAATCATTCCGATTCAACTAAAAATGTCGCTTGCGAAAATACGAATTAGTCCGAACACGAAAAATCCCCTCTAGCAAAATTACGAACGATTACGAATCAACAGGACCGAAAAGAAACGAACCGAAACTAAACAAATTTTTCCGTTGTGCACAAGAAACAAACCGAAACGAAACAAATTTTTCTGTTGTGCACAAGTCTATAAATGATACAAAATAGTGGAATAAACAATAATAAATATATCTATAAATGGAATTGGACACCATGAATGGCAAAAGCAGATTAAGCAAGTGAACAAGTGATTGTGAAGTCCTAATTCCAATGTGCTTATGGTGCTCAAATGGTTAAATTTGTATATAAAAGATGATATATATTCTAAAAAAACATTGCAAAAACATTAAGAACACCATCAGTGACAATGAACCAAATGAATTGGTGAGAAAGTAAATAAAAAGTCCAAGTATTCCAAAGTGCTAAAAGTGATTTAAATGTATAGTTGTCCACCACCATGAAGATCAAAGGCTTACCAGACAAGTTGGACCCAGAAAGGCGTACGCCTGATGGGTCAAACAAACTTGTTGGTGTAGCACACCCAGGGAGAAGTACAGCAAGCACAGCTTCCAATATAGACCAGGCAGAAAAGTTTCACAATATTGACATCAGTGAATATCCACGATACTTCACGTACAAATCCTTCCAATGTATCATATGGTAAAAGGAGAAAAATTGTCCCACATAGTGTTATTCCATTTAAAATTAGAACATTTATTTGTAAAATAGAGAATGGTCACTCACATTTGAGAAGACATATAAAAGCATATAAGATCAAAATGAAGCAGTGGCATCAGAGCCCTTCCAGAAGATGCCTTATTAGGACGAAACGTCGGGAAGGGCTCTGCTTATGCCACTGCGTCATTTTGATCTTATATGCTTTTATTAGTCAAGGCACCCTTCAAAATTCCACACAATCTCGAAGGAAATCCATTCTAAAATGTAAAAAACTAAACTGTGATGTGATGGGGGGCACATGGAACCCAGCTTACCTTAGGGGGCTCAGGAAACTCCCTTTTCAGCTCCCCAGGCCCCTCTTATGTGTCAGTTACCCTGTGTCTATTAGGGGCACAGTGTGACCGAGAACCCCAGTCTTGTTTGATTTAATCAGATTCACTACAACCACACTAAACTCAGGATTTTATTTTACCCCTGAACCAGCCAGGTTTTCTATGTTTAGAACACTGACATTGGTCATAAGGGTTTCCTCAAGTATCCTTCCCACTGACAAAGTTGGTTGCATGCCCAGTTTTTGTTTATAACATTTGTAGAAATGTTTGAATCTACCTGTGCCTGATGTGATTGGATGTAAAATTTACCCCACCCTATGTCTCTATGCCAACAAGGAAGGGGGATTGTCTCCAGAGATATATACTTGTGTCTGTTCTTCAATAAAAGTCTCATGCTTTTATTCACCCTACACTGATGTCTTGACAAGTGACTGGGTGAGCTGAGGGATCTTGGATTGTGCTGGTACTGGGCAAGGGAAGCTTAAACGGTGAACATTGTCCTCAAGAGTATGGGGTCTGTCACATAAATGAATAGTTTTGCATAATGTAGCAACATCCACATGCATAGCCAGGGCCGCCATCAGGAATTTTGGGGCCCCTTACACAGCTTCAGGCATCGGCCCCCTGGGGCAGAGGAAGGAGAACCGGGGGGCGGTGCTGCCACTGCAAATTGAGAAGCGGGGGGGCTGCCTTAAATTGAGAAGTGGGGGGGTGCCACGAATTGAGAAGGCGGGGGCGTGCTGCCGCGGCAAATTGTTGAGGTCGGGGGGGGGCTTTGGGTGCTGATGGATAAAAAAAGGGGGGGTTGCCATCCGGGGCCCTGGGAACCTCTGGGCCTCTGGGGACCTCTGGGCCCCTTACAAAAAAGAAAAAATTAAATTATAAAAAAAAAAAAAAAAGGGGGGGTTGCCATCCGGGGCCCTGAGGACATCTGGGCCCCTTACAAAAAATTTTTTTTTTTTTTTTTTTTTTTTTTATTAGAATAAAAAAAATTATAAAAAATAAAAAAGGGGGGGGTTGCCATCCGGGCCCCTTACAAAAAAAAATTTAAACATCCTGCACCCCCCTGATGGCGGCCTTGTGCATAGGACACCCAATATTGGCAGTGATTTATTCTTTCAAAGTAAATTTTTGCACACTGATTAGTATTCCTGTGTTTCTCTTCTCCCTCATTTCTCTCCCTCACTCTGCTAATGTGATCCTGGTGCTGAAAGAGAGGGGCAGGTGCCCGACATCCTCCTTATCAACGAATGGCATCATTGGTTGGTAGGACACTGGCAGGTGGAAGGCTGGAATGGTGCACAATGAAAACCTGTGGCTTTGTGTAACTAAAAGGCAGGCTTGATCCACATGCTGGCTTATATACAGTTTTTGGGCAACTTCTAGGTATTTTGCCATGGCACCCCTGAAGACACTTGAAGGCAACCCAGGGTGCCTGGGCACCCTGGTTGAAAAAGGGTGTACTACAGAGCAGCCTTTCTCATCCTTTTCAACACAGAGGAACCCTTGAAATAATTTTCTGGTGGTCAGTGGGAAGAATGCTGCTTACACTTGTGGTCACAGAGAGGACTTGCGCTTCTACAGATCGCTAAAAAGACCAATGGCGTCGGTGGAAACGTATCTGTTGAGCAGAAATTGCTCATTGCTCAAAGAGCCCCTAGCAACCTTTGGAGAGACCCTAAGGTTCCATGGAACCTTGGTTGAGAAACCCTGCTATAAAGTATCTTTCAAGAGACATACAGTATAAATACAAATGTAAATGCAATGCATTGAGGTACATGTATACCAGTGGCAGCTGGTGCTCAAAATCTTTGGGGGGGCGCAAACAAACTGAAAAAAAAAACATCAACTGCAGCCACTTTTCCCATCAAACTCAGCTACTGTGCCCATCAATTGCTGCCACTGTGCCTCCAAACGCAGCCACTGTGCCCATCAAACGCAGCCACTGTGCCCATCAAACACAGCCACTGTGCCCATCAAACGCAGCCACTGTGCCCATCAATTGCAGCCTATGTGCCATTAAATGCAGCTACTGTGCCCATCAAACGCCGCCACTGTGCCATCAAACGCAGCTACTGTACGCATCAATCGCTGCCAGTGTGCCCATCGATTGCTGCCACTGTGCCCATCAATTGCCGCTACTGTGCCCATCAATTGCCACTACTGTGCCCATCAATTGCTGCCAATGTGCCCATCAATTGCCGCTACTGTGCTCATCAATTGCTGCCAGTGTACTTATCAATTGCCGCTACTGTGCCCATCAATTGCTGCCAGTGTGCCCATCAATTGCAGCTACTGTGCCCATCAATTGCTGCCAGTGTGCTCATCAATTGCCACTAATGTGCCCATCAATTGCTGCCAGTGTGCCCATCAATTGCTGCTACTGTGCCCATCAAATGCTGCCAGTGTGCATCCCCTGCCCGCCCGGCACTTACCTGTCTCGGTGGGGCAGCGGGTGGGGCAAAAGATACCCCGCCACTGTAATTCAGGTGCCCAGCGCCCGAAAAGGCGACCATATATATGGTGATAGACAGGTGGCAGGAGAGAGGGGGCGGCGCCCATGCGCCCTTTATGGACGCACCGCCACTGATGTATACCAATTGTATGTAAGTAAAATTACTTTAGTTAATTAATGTCAAAGTGAAACTAAACTCTCCCAGTCTGCATTAACTATTTTTAATCCTTACGCTGCTAGCATTAGAAAATAGATAGAAAGTTATATTATTTAACTTGATTTAACTTTTTTTTTTTTTTCATTTGTTCCCTGGTTTCTGGCCTAGACCAAAATTATGTCATAAATCCCAGGAGTTTTAATGGTCATTTTTATTTGCTTTCATATGGAGGTGGGGCTTTTTCAGCTAAACGCATTCCTGAGCTATGAGCAGATGGATTCCAGGGAGTAAATGCTACATGAATCATCTGCCCTTACTTAAGATGGCCACAGCTAGAAATGCTAGGGGGTGTTTTTCAAAGTATTTTCTCAACAAAATAAAGCATGGAGACATGTATGGGTGAATTTGCATTGAATATTAAAAATTAATGAAATAGAGTTTTCAGTTTGTGGTGCTCAGTAGGGATGAGCTCCATGTTCGGGTCGAACATAAGTTCGACTCAAACATCGTGTGTTCGCCCGTTCGCAGAACAGCAAACATTTTGGGGCGTTCGCGGGAAATTTGAGCGCCGCGGAATGCCCTATAATGCACTTCGAGATCGCAGTGCATTGCTATATAATGATTGGCTAAAGCATGCACCTGACCTGCATGCTTTGGCCAATCACAGCGCGCTCTGCTGAGAGAGCCATAATTGGCCAAAAGCAGGGTGCCTTTGGCCAATCATGGTTCAGGGGGACTAAGTCCACGCCCCACACTATATAAGGCTGCTTACATAGCGGCCATGTGTAGTGGTGTTGGACAGAGAGATAGCTTGAGTTAGATTAAGCAGGCAGGTTATTCG
The DNA here is from genome assembly GCA_029206835.1 of Rana muscosa. Classification (NCBI taxonomy): domain Eukaryota; kingdom Metazoa; phylum Chordata; class Amphibia; order Anura; family Ranidae; genus Rana; species Rana muscosa. The sequence continues at coordinate 271,192,863 of CM055119.1, forward strand.
GTTAGCGGCAGTGTATTTGATATATATAGATATATATATCTATATATATATCTATCTATATATATATATATTGTAACCTGGGGGGCAGGTAGCGGGTACAAAAACTCCCTGGGATGAGCAGGCACAGATACCAAGTCCATTGGATCAGTGTAAACAGTGTTGTTTATTGGTGCTATATACAAAGTCTAATGACAGGTGCTGTACAGTGTGCTGAAAACAAACAGAAGAAAAAATAGCTAAACAAAAGCCTAGCCGTGTCTCGGCTCTAACTACACAGTATGTACAGGCCCTCACTACCAGGCTGGACAAGCCTAACGCTTGTCAGCTTCCACATTCACAGAGTAACAAGTTTTACCAACCTTCTGGCTCTCACAAACCAACATTGTCTGTGTTTCCCAGGCTGAGCAAAGGCTGTCTGCTCAGGTGAGCTTTTAATTAACCTGTGGGAGAGAACCAACACCTGAACTGGACCCTGGCTCAGAGATCCCTGAATGTATATGAGAGGAGCCTGGGAGATGTATAAACCCCGAATAGGACTTTCCCAGGCTCTCTCTGGGATGCTCTGTCACACATCCCCCCCCCCTTGTTTCAACCCCAGGGTTGGAACACCTGTAGCCCAACAGGAGTGAACACGGGAGAGGGCATCTACATTCCCCATCTCAACACCTGGCCTGTGTTTTACCGTAAAGGCGTAGTCTTGTAGGGCCAAAAACCAACGGTTCACCCGCCTATTAGTCTCCTTCTTTTGGGCCATCCATTTCAGGGGAGCATGGTCAGTTATCAACTCAAACTGGCGCCCCAACAAGTAGTACCTGAGCGCGTCCACGGCCCACTTTATGGCCAGACACTCCTTTTCAATGACTGCGTACTTCTTTTCATGGTCATTGAGCTTTCTGCTTAAGTACACCACAGGGTGTTCTTCCCCATTGTGTACCTGTGAAAGTACTGCCCCGATACCCACATCAGATGCATCCGTCTGGACCAAAAAGTTTTTGGAGAAATCGGGGGAGTATAGGATTGGCTGTGCACAAAGAGCCTTCTTCAGTACTTGAAAAGACTCTTCTGCTACTGGAGACCATTTCACCATTATGGAGGCTTTCCCTTTTGTAAGGTCTGTCAGTGGGGCAGCTATAGTTGCGAAATTTGGGATGAATCTTCTATAGTACCCCGCAATGCCAAGAAAGGCCCTGACCTGCTTCTTGTTTGCAGGACGTGGCCACTCCTGGATGGCTTCTATTTTATTCACCTGGGGCTTTATGACACCCCGGCCAATAGTGTAGCCCAAATACCTGGCTTCCTCTAGCCCAATGGCACATTTTTTGGGATTTGCCGTAAACCCTTCTTTGAAAAGGGAATCCAGGACAGCCTGGACACGGGGCAAGTGAGACTCCCAGTCAGTGCTATGCACCACTATGTCGTCCAGATAGGCTGCAGCATACTGTCGGTGAGGTCTTAGGGTCCTGTCCATAGCCCTCTGAAATGTTGCAGGGGCATTTTGCAACCCAAAAGGCATTTTCTTATACTGAAACGACCCCTCCGGGGTCACAAATGCAGTCTTTTCTTTGGCCCTACCAGTCAGGGGTATTTGCCAATATCCTTTGGTCAAGTCCAAAGTGGTCAGATAACGGGCCTTGCCAAGTCGGTCTATAAGCTCGTCTACCCTGGGCATTGGGTATGTGTCAAACTTTGTTACCGCATTAAGCTTCCTGAAGTCGTTACAAAACCTCCAAGTACCATCCGGTTTTGGGACTAATACAATGGGGCTAGACCAGTCACTATTGGATTCCTCAATAACATCTAGCTCCAACATCCTTTTAACTTCCTCACTGATGTCCTTTCTTCTAGCTTCGGGAATTCGGTATGGTTTGAGCTTGACACGGACCCCAGGTTCAGTAACAATATCATGCTGAACTGCTGAAGTCGTGCCCGGCAACTCTGAAAATTTCTCTTTATTCCTTATCAGGAACTCTCTAGCTTCCTGTTTCTGGGAACATGACAGGGTGTCTGGAATCGTGACCTCAGGGATCAGAGGGGATTCAGTACCCTTAAGGGTTACCGGGAGAGACCTGGCAGTTAATGCCAGTCTATCCTTCCAGGGCTTTAACAGGTTTATGTGGTAAATCTGTTCGGGCTTCCTTTTACCTGGTTGATACACCTTGTAATTGACCTCCCCAACTCTTTCAATTACTTCAAAGGGTCCCTGCCACTTAGCCAGGAATTTGCTCTCAACAGTGGGAACTAACACGAGGACCCGGTCACCAGGTGAGAAAACACGAAGTTGGGCCCCCCTGTTGTATATCCTCTGTTGGGCTGCTTGGGCCTGCAGTAAATGTTCTTTTACTACCGGCATGATTGCTGCAATCCTATCCTGCATTTGAGCGATATGCTCAATAACACTTTTGTGAGGTGTCTGCTCCCCCTCCCAAGTTTCCTTGGCTATGTCTAAGAGTCCCCGAGGGTGTCTCCCATAAAGCAGCTCAAATGGAGAGTACCCCGTAGAGGACTGGGGAGCTTCCCTGATGGCGAACATCAAGTAAGGTATCAGGAAGTCCCAGTTTTTCCCATCCTTATCAACAACCTTTTTTAACATACTCTTTAATGTCTTATTGAAGCGTTCCACCAAGCCATCAGTTTGAGGATGGTACACTGAGGTACGCAACTGCGTCAACTTAAATAACTTGCAGAGCTCCCTAGTTATTCGTGACATGAATGGGGTACCTTGGTCTGTAAGGACTTCTTTCGGAATGCCAACCCGACTGAACACCATAAACAGCTCTTTGGCAATGTTTTTAGCAGATGCAGTGCGTAAGGGAACGGCCTCGGGGTAACGGGTAGCATAATCCATGATCACGAGGATATGTTGATGACCGCGGGCAGATTTGGGGAGTGGACCCACCAGGTCCATGGCAATCCTTTCAAAGGGCACTTCAATAATGGGCAAGGGCACTAACGGACTTCGAAAGTGGGGTTGGGGGGCTGACATCTGACATATAGGACAGGATTGACAATAATTCTCGATATTTTTCCATATCCCAGGCCAGTAAAACCTGCGCAACACCCTTTCAGTGGTTTTCTCAACCCCTAAATGGCCTCCTAGCAAATGCCCATGGGCAAGTTCCAACACCACCCGTCTGTATAGCTTAGGGACTACCAACTGTTCAACCACTTCACCATTAGTTTTACATACACGATACAGTAAATCCTCATTGCTGCAGAAATATGGAAAACAGGGCCCGTCCCCCGGTTCGACAGGTACCCCATCAACCACCACCACATTTTCCCAGGCCCTGGCAAGGGTAGGGTCTTTTCTCTGTTCCGTACCAAAATTTTCCTTGTGCACATTTAGATCGGTAAACTCTAACGTAGGCTCAGATTCAGCAGACGGCTGTCCAGCTCTACTGGTTGTGGGGACTTCTTCAGGCTCCCCCAGCTCTCCTGCCATAACTGAGAAAGGATCACCCGGAGAGCACTGAGAGGAGTCCCCTGAACTCACAAGGTCAGTAATGGCCATGAGTTCTGGCTCTGCGACTGAGTTAGGTACTGCGACTGGGTCGGGACAATCCCACAGTTCCCAAAACTTAGGGAAGTCCCTACCAATGATAGCCTCGTGCACCAAGTGGGGCACCAGTCCGACCGAATGGGTCACCGTACCTAAGCTAGTTTTAAACCGAACAGTGGCTATTGGATACTCGCGGGTATCCCCATGTACACAGATCACAGCAACTTTTTTTGCATGAAAATTCACAGTTTCAACCATCTCAGCTGTAACCAAAGTAACTAGACTTCCTGAGTCCAGCAAGGCCGTAATAGGCTTATTATTAATAGTCACTTGACACATATGTTTTCCCACATTTGGCACTGCAGCGCATGAAACGGCAGCAAACATAGACTGCCTTCTAAAAGATAGATCACACTGCATTGGTTCATCTGTTAATGGACAGTTTGCTGCAACATGTCCCAGTTCTTGGCAACGAAAACACCTGATGTTTCCCCAATCTGGTTTGCTGACAGGCAGTGGCTTCCCTTGCTTGGGCCGCCAAACTTCAGTCCTGGCACCAAAATTCCTCCCCCCTATTTCCTTGCCATGCTTACCACCCACTTCCCCTGGAACAATCTTACCGGTTGCCTGGGGAGACCGTGGTTTTGGATGGAAAGTCCGTGCGGCTGTAGGGGTGGTGACCAGGTTCTCTGCAGCAAAGTACCTCTCAACGAGCTCCACCAGGTTGTCTGCTGACTTGGGGTCTCCTTGACTCACCCACTTCTGCAGGGGAATTGGCAGTGACCTCAGGAATTGGTCCATGACCACACGCTCCACTATTTGTGGCGCAGACAGGGACTCCGGCTGTAGCCATTTCCGCACCAGGTGGATCAGATCAAACATCTGCGATCTTGGGGGCCTCTTTTCTTGGAAGAACCAGCTGTGGACCCGCTGAGCTCGAACAGCCAAGGTAACGCCAAGTCGTGCCAGGATTTCCCGCTTGACCTTCTCATAATCTCCCGCTTCTGCTGACTCCAGATCATAGTGGGCCTTCTGCGCTTCTCCAGAAAGTAAGGGGGCGATCAGTCCTGCCCACTGGGTTTGGGGCCAACCTTCCCTCTCAGCGGTCCGTTCAAATGTTAGTAGGAAAGCCTCTGGATCATCATCTGCCGTCATCTTTGAAAGAAAGCGACCCACATGGATGGTTGAGGGCTTGTCTCCAATATCCTTCATTATCGCAGGTGACCCCTGTGCTAGCGTCTCCAAAACCTCAGTAAGGGTTTTCCTATCCGCTTTTGCAGCAGTGGCAAGCTGTTCAAACAGCCTCTGCGATTGCTCCTGTACAGCACCAATCTGTTGGAACAGCACCTTGGTTTGCTCCTGTGCGATAGCGTTGGCTTGCTGTTGTGCAGCGTTTGCTTGCCTCAATTCAGCGTTAGTTTGCTGTTGTGTAGCGTTAGTTTGCTGTTGTGCAGCATTTGCTTGCTGCAACGCGGCATTTGCCAACACCATTTGTTTGAGGAGGTCCTCCATGTTGTCACTTTAGGTACTGGCCTTTTAAGTAGTAACTTACTACAGCTGCCCGCATTCTCCACCATATGTAACCTGGGGGGCAGGTAGCGGGTACAAAAACTCCCTGGGATGAGCAGGCACAGATACCAAGTCCATTGGATCAGTGTAAACAGTGTTGTTTATTGGTGCTATATACAAAGTCTAATGACAGGTGCTGTACAGTGTGCTGAAAACAAACAGAAGAAAAAATAGCTAAACAAAAGCCTAGCCGTGTCTCGGCTCTAACTACACAGTATGTACAGGCCCTCACTACCAGGCTGGACAAGCCTAACGCTTGTCAGCTTCCACATTCACAGAGTAACAAGTTTTACCAACCTTCTGGCTCTCACAAACCAACATTGTCTGTGTTTCCCAGGCTGAGCAAAGGCTGTCTGCTCAGGTGAGCTTTTAATTAACCTGTGGGAGAGAACCAACACCTGAACTGGACCCTGGCTCAGAGATCCCTGAATGTATATGAGAGGAGCCTGGGAGATGTATAAACCCCGAATAGGACTTTCCCAGGCTCTCTCTGGGATGCTCTGTCACAATATATATATATATACAGTTAGTCTAGTCAGTGTGTGTGTGTATATATATATATACATATATATATATATATATATATACAGTCATAGCCGAAATTGTTGGCACCCCAGAAATTTTTCCCGAAAATCAAGTATTTCTCACAGAAAAGTATTGCAGTAACACATGTTTTGCTATACACATGTTTATTCCCTTTGTGTGTATTGGAACAAAACAAAAAAAGTTAGGAAAAAAAGCAAATTGGACATAATGTCACAGAAAACTCCAAAAATGGGCTGGTCAAAATTCTTGGCACCCTTAACAAAATATTTGGTTGCACACCCTTTGGAAAAAATAACTGAAATCAGTCACTTCCTATAACCATCAATAAGCTTCTTACACCTCTCACCCGGAATTTTGGACCACTCTTCCTTTGCAAACTTCTCCAGGTCTCTCTTATTGGAAGGGCACCTTTTCCCAACAGTAATTTTAAGATCTCTCCACAGGTGTTCAATGGGATTTAGATCTGGACTAGATGCTGGCCACTTTAGAACTCTCCAGCGCTTTGTTGCCATCCATTTCTGGGTTCTTTTTGACGTATGTTTGAGGTCATTGTCCTGCTGGAAGACCCAAGATCTCGGACGCAAACCCAGCTTTCTGACACTGGGCTCTACAGTGCGACCCAAAATCCTTTGGTAATCCTCAGATTTCATGATGCCTTTGTCAAAAATCATGAATCAGACCGAGACAGAAGTACAGTTAAATCACACTTGTTTAATAATAAAAATAAAAAGGTAAACATAGTAAGCGTAGTCAAAACACAGCTAGAGTTCAGTAACCAGATTGGGTAGTCGGCCAAGCCAATGTCCAAGAACCAGCGATAAAGGTAGTAGTACAGCAAGCAGGATCTGTAGCCAGAGGGAACTTCAGACAAGCAGGTCTTCAACTGCAATGCAGGAGAAAGTCTCTTGTGATGTTAACACAGGCGAAGGCAAAGAGCAAATGAACTGGAAGTCCTTAAGTAGGCAGAGCTGATGAGCAGGATCATCAACAGGTGGATCACTGTGGAGAGATGGAAGCTGGTAATTAGCTGACAGCTGAGCTGCCAGCACAGAGAAGGAATGGCTGAGCCCAGCCCTGACAGCCTTGCACACATTCAAGGCACCCAGTGCCAGAGGCAGAAAAACAACCCCAAAACATCATTGAACCTCCACCATATTTCTCTGTAGGTACTGTGTTCTTTTCTTTGTAGGCCTCATTCCGTTTTTGGTAAACAGTAGAATGATGTGCTTTACCAAAAAGCTCTATCTTGGTCTCATCTGTCCACAAGACGTTTTCCCAGAAGGATTTTGGCTTACTCAAGTACATTTTGGCAAACTGTAGTCTTGCTTTTTTATGTCTCTGTGTCAGCAGTGGGGTCCTCCTGGGTATCCTGCCATAGCGTTTCATTTAATTTAAATGTCGACAAATAGTTTGCGCTGACACTGATGCTCCCTGAGCCTGCAGGACAGCTTGATTTTCTTTGGAACTTGTTTGGGGCTGCTTATCCACCATCTGGACTATCCTGCGTTGCAACCTTTCATAAATTTTTCTCTTCTGTCCACGCCCAGAGAGATTAGCTACAGTGCCATGGGTTGCAAACTTCTTGATAATGTTGCGCACTGTGGACAAATCCAAATCTAGATCTCTGGAGATGGACATGTAACCTTGAGATTGTTGATATTTTTCCACAATTTTGGTTCGCAAGTCCTCAGACAGTTCTCTTCTCCTCTTTCTGTTGTCCGTGCTTAGTGTGGCACACACAGACACACAATGCAAAGACTAAGTGAACTTCTCTCCTTTTTATCTGCTTTCAGGTGTGATTTTTATATTGCCCACACCTGTTACTTGCCCCAGGTGAGTTTAAAGGAGCATCACATGCTTGAAACAATCTTATTTATCCACAATTTTGAAAGGGTGCCAAGAATTTTCACCAGCCCATTTTTGGAGTTTTGTGTGACATTATGTCCAATTTGCTTTTTTTCCTCCCTTTTTTTGTTTTGTTCCAAAACACACAAAGGGAATAAACATGTTTATAGCAAAATATGTGTTACTGCAATACTTTTCTGTGAGAAATACTTGATTTTCTTGAAACATTTCTGGGGTGCCAACAATTTCGGCCATGACTGTATATACAGTATATATATATATATATATATATATATATATATATATACACACTCTGCATTCAGTGTAGCCCATATATACACTTCAGGCGGTGGTGTATAGTTTCTAATACACTTCAGGCGGTGTTGCAAAACAAAAAATACATCATGTCCGGAAGGCCACCAAGAAGAGGCAGACGATCACAGGCCACTAAAAGAGGGCAAGCAGCCTCTGTGTCTACAGTCAACAGTGGTGGTCATGGACATGGTGCATCCACTGCAGGTGTCCGTAGGGCACGCTTGTCCTTTTTTTCTGCTGCTGGCCATGTTAGTGAGCCACAGTGGATAACAAAGCCCTCCTCATCCTCCTCATCCTCTGTCACCCAGGCTCAAAGTAGTTTGCCTTCCAACGCAGCTGCCAAAGTGGCCTATTCTACCAGCTCCTTGTCCACAGTCACTAGTTCCGTAGCCCAACCATCATGCACAGAGGAGTACCCAGAATGATTTGACCACAGTGTCGGGTACATGCCGCTGTAGGATGTGCAGCGATTTGAAGGCTCCGATGTGGGTTCCCAGGTTGAGGAAGGGAGTAACGTGAGCCCAGAGAGAGCGGGTGCCACAGAAGGACAAAAAACTGGCAGTCATGTTCCCCCAGCTGCAGCATACTGCCAAGTTTACTCCAGTGATGAGGAGGGAGGGGATAATGAGGCCACTGACTGTACTTGGGTGTCTGAGAGAAGAGAAGAGGAAAGTGAGGAGGAGGAGGAGGCACAACTCCAACGAGGCAGGCCAGCAGCCGCTAGGACACCACATGCTTGACCAAACATATGACGACCTGCCATGCAATCCGTTGGCAACAGCACTCGAAAGACCCACATCAAAGAAAAAGGTGGACTTCTCCTTGCTCCTCATCTGGGATCTCCATCCCTACCATACCTCCAGTCCTCTCAAAAACCTGCACTGAGAGGAATGAAGGTATAGCAATAGGTGTCCCAAGTACTTGCAGCCAATCTGCTAGCAGTACACCACCAATTCATTTTAGCAGGCAAATTTTCCTACCCCAGTTGCTGAACCGTAAAAAGAAATTCAGTCCCAGCCATCCACATGCTCAGGTTGATATTACCGCTGACTCATGGTCCAGCAGGCATGGGCAGGGACATTACCTTTCCTTCTTGGCGCACTGGATAACTCTGCTGGCAGCTGGGAAGGATTCAGGACAGGGTTCAGTGTTCACGCCTCCAAAATGCTAGTGGTGATTCTGCCACAGCTCTCTCCTCAACCCCCTCCTCTTCGGAGAGATTCTGTCAGCTCTAGAGGGGCAGGCTCATAGGTGGTTGACGCCACGCCAGCTTCAGCCAGGAATGGTTGTATGCGACAATTGCACCAACTTTCTCTCCGCCCTCTGACAGGGACACTTGACCCGTGTTGACCCATGTTCCATGTTTGGCACACATCCTGAATTTGGTGGTGCAGCGGTTCTTGAGCAGGTACCCAGGCTTATAAGTCCTCCTGAGGCAGGCCAGAAAAGTCTGTGGTCATTTTCACCGGTCATACAATGCCAGTGATCGGCTGGCTGACATTCAAAGGGAATGCAACCTGCCCACCAACCGCCTCATTTGTGACATGCCCACTAGGTGGAACTTAACGTTGGCAATGCTGCAGCGGCTGCACACACAGAAGAGGGCCATTAATGAGTACCTTTGCGAGTATGGCACCAGGACAGGGTCAGGGGAGCTTGGCTTCCTTTCACCACGCCAGTGGCTACTGATCAAGGATGCATGTGCACTGTCCTGTCACCATTTGAGGAGGCCACAAGGATGGTGAAGAGCAACAATGCATGCATCAGTGACACTGTCCCTCTGGTCTTGCTGTTGGAGCACACGCTTCGTGGAATCATGGACAGGGCACTTGAGGCAGAATAGCAGGAGGAAGAGGAGGACTTCCTTTGCTCTCAAGGCCCCCTTTATCATAGCATTCATAGCATTCCTGGGGGCCCCCACAAACACACAGGAAGAAGAGGAGGAGGATTGTGTCGCATGGATGTAGAGGATAACACTCAGCAGCAGACTTCAAAGGATGGTTTTCAGTCCCCAGAAACCCAAGGAGTTGTACGTGGCTGGGAGGAGGTAGTTACGGATAATGTGATCCTTAGTGACCCAGAGGACTCAGAATCAAATGCCTCTGCAAACTTATGCTGCATGGCCTCCCTGATTCTGCAAAGCCTGTGAAAGGACCCTAGGATTAGTAGTATCAAGGGGAGGGATCATTACTGGCTGGCAACCCTTCTTTATCCATGTTATAAGGGTAAAGTTGCAGAACTCATCTTGCCTTCGCAGAGGGAGCAGAGGATGAAACATCTTCAGGAGGCCTTGAAGAAAGGTTTGAGTATTGCATTTCCAGACCCTGGGAGGTAAACATTTCCTGGTGCTGGACAACGTGTTGCTGAGGCTTTGTTCAGTCAGAGGAAAAGCGGTGGAGAAGGTGGCCAGCTGACCAATGCCTTTAAACAATTTTTCAGTCCTCAGCGCCAAGGTCTGATCGGTTCAAGCAACCATTGCAAGCGTCTGCATTATATGGTGCAGGAATATCTAGGGGCAAGGGCAGACTTGGAGACCTTTCCAACAGAGCATCCACTGGGTTACTGGGTCTTGAGGATGGACCACTGGTCAGAACTTGTTCAATATCCGACTGAGCTACTGGCATGTCCAGCATCCAGCGTGCTTTCTAAATGCACATTCAGTGCTGCTGGAGGGTTTGTAACAGATCTAAGCGTGCGCCTGTCCACAGACTCTGTCTCGAATTTCATAAAAATGAATCAGTCTTGGATCAGCAGCTATCAAGCACCTGATGCTGATGTAAATGATTTAATTTGCTATGGATCTGGGATCCCTTGAATACTGCCTATGCTGACTATCCTATTTCTCCTCAATCTTGATGATGCTAGCTTCCAACAATATTTTTGGTTTAGGGCACCACCACCCAAGGCCCAATTTTTCTGCCTCTGTTTGAAAGGGGCATGTAATTACAATTTTTGATATAATATTTCACAGCAGGGCCCGTTCCTGCGCCCAACAAGAGTATCTGTGAGGGGGTACAGTGTTGTGGCACCACCACAACCCAAGGCCCAATTTTTATGCCCCTATTTAACAGGGGCATGTAATTGCTATTTTTTAAATAATAGTTAAGCAGGGCTCGTTCCTGCACCCAACAAGAGTAACTGTGAGGGGTTACAGTTTGCTGGCGCCACTAAAACCAAAGGCCCAATTTTTCTGCCCCTTTTTCACAGAGCCATGTAATTACAATTTTTGATATAATATTTTACAGCAGGGCCTTCCTGCGCCCAACAAGAGTAACTGTGAGGGGTTACAGTGTTCTGGTACCACCAACACCTAAGGCTCAGTTTTTCTGCAGAGTATATAGTGCATGCCGTATAGTATATATACTGCTGTTCAGAGTATATAGGGCCTGGGGACCCCCACAACATTTTTTTTTTAATTTTGGTGTGGGGTTCCCTTAATATCCATACCAGACCTGAAGGGCCTGGTGTGGACTTTAGGGGGGACAGCCACGTAATTTGTTTTTGGTGTTTTTGGCAAGGGGTTCCCCTTAATATTCATACCAGACCCAAAGGGCCTGGTAATGGACTGGGGGGGGCCCACGCCATTTTTTTTCAACGATTTTTATCTATATTGCCGGGATCCGACAATACATTACAGCTGCGAGCAATTTTGAATTACATTTTTTCCTTTAGAAATTTAATTTTGCTGTGGTACTGTTATAAACATGGGAAAGATGCGCTACTTTACAGGCATACAAAGAACACCCCCCAGGCACGATATATAAAGGAATATTTAATTTTTATTGTTTCACTTTAAGCATTATTAAAATCACTGCTTCCGAAAAAACGGCAGTTTTTAAAACTTTTTTTTGCATTGATACATGTCCCCTGGGGCAGGACCCGGTTCCCCAAACACTTTTTATGGCAATAACTTTCATATAAGATTTTAAAATGAGCACTTTTGATTTTTCACATTCGCGTCCCATAGACTTTAACAGTGTTCACGTGTTCGCACAAATTTTTTGCATGGTCTGCTGCGAACTGAACCGGGGGGTGTTCGGCTCATCCCTAGTGCTCAGATACAGTTTAGTTCCACCTTAATATGCTGTAGGGTTTTCATATCTTTTACCTGCCTGGGGATTGTGTATCACCTTATCTTAAAGCAGTAATAAATGCAAAAACAAACAATGTTATCCAACAGTTTCTTCTTGTATTTTAATATTATACATGTGATGTCAACTTCTTCCACATATGCCAGTTTGAGATACTACACTACCGTGTCTACACAAAATATATTTCATGCTAAATTGTACGGATTATAGAGACATGAGTGAAATGTTGTATTTCAGTCATTTATTGTCTGATATGTGGCAGCAGCAGTAGAATGCTTATGTGTCTGTGATGATGCTCCAATACTTGTCTCAAGCAGCGATTGCAGATTTTTTTCAGCTACCAACCTGCGTTTTGAATAAATAATTAGAAACTCCAAACGTGGGCAGCAATATGGCCCACCGAAAACAATTCCTTATCAGACATTCAAGTTTTTAACAGTATAAGTTGGAATGCGTACATTTCTCCATCAATTAACAGGTCTAACCAATTTATTTATCTGGGCAAGTCCTGAGGCCATTAAGACTTGGTTACAATCCAAACTTTGATTACAATTGCACCCGATCTAATTGTACCCAGAGTAATAATCCAAGGTGATAAAAACAAATCATTAGACAATATATTAATGGCAGCCCAACCGTAGTTTTGTATGTATTTTGATATTTTATAATTATGATTATTTTAACTCTTAAGTTTAAGGTATATAAAATGTAAAATGTATAGCTTCTTCTGGTCATAGGTCACTTCCAGGGCAAATTAGCTTGGCAAAGCAGCAGCAACAGTTCTGTCACACTATAACAGACTTTTCTATTTAGAGCTGCTGTCAAAAAAGGCAATTCACCTCACACCACAGATGTCAAGGACAAAGATGTGCCAGTATAAAAAAATTGTTGTAGGCTAGGCATATGTTACCAGGAAGAACGAGTGAGCATACATGGATTTCTCAACATATGTTCTAGAAGATCAATGGTTCTCAACCCTGTCCTCAAGTACCCCCAACAGGCCATGTTTTGAGAATTTCTCTTAGATAGAATAGCTGTCCTAAATACCAAACCATTGACTCTAAGTTAAAGCACCTGTGCAAGATAAAGGAAAACCTGCAAACATGGCCTGTTGGGGGTACTTGAGGATAGGATTGAACTAGGAGAAAGAACAGCATGTCTATTCTCTTGATTTATCTCTGGATTAACTCCAGAGATAAAACAATAATTCTCCCACTCTACAAGACTCTGGCCCGGACGCACCTGGAGCATGCTGTCCAGTTCTGGGCACCAGTCCTCAGGAAGGATGTGCTGGAACTGGAGAGAGTCCAAAGAAGGGCGATAAAGCTAATAAAGGGACTGGAGGACCTTAGTTATGAGGAAAGGTTACGAGCACTGAACGTATTCTCTCTGGAGAAGAGACGCTTGAGAGGGGATATAATTTCAATGTACAAATACCGTACTGGTGGTGACCCCACAATAGGGATAAAACTTTTCCATGAAAGGGAATTTAAAAAGACATGCGGCCATTCACTAAAATTAGAAGAGAAGCGGTTTACCCTTAAACTGCGTAGAGGGTTCTCTACTGTAAGAGCGGTAAGGATGTGGAATTCTCTTCCACGGGTGGTGGTTTCAGCGGGGAGCATCTTTGGCTTCAAAAAACTATTATATAAGCACCTGAACAACCACAACATACAGGGATATACAATGTAATATTTATATAAAAGCGCACACATACAGGTTGGACTTGATGGACTTGTGTCTTTTTTCAACCTCACCTACTATGTAACTATGTAACTATTCAATGAGCTCATATTACTGACCCATGTATGAAGATAATTCAAAACTACACCTATACACTTGCTTGTTCATGCATATAGCTAAACAGCCAATCTAAAATCTTGCAGATACTGGGCAGGAGCTTCAGTTAGGCTACATGCACATGGGCGCATTTTCCCATACAGTATAAACAGGCTGCGTATTTTTGGTGCCCATGATGTCCTGGTTCTGCATACAGCCGCCCATAGACATGAACGCCACAGGTAGTGTGCATTTAGGACATTAGGCCCATGCATGTGCGCTACTTTACTCTAATAGCGGTTGAAAGCTGTGTACAGGTACCGGCTGAGATTCGTACCATGTATGGGCAGGCTGATTGTACCCAAGTCGATCCATCAATTGAGAAAAAAGCCCAATGAACATAGGGTAATGGCTGCTAGTGCCATCAAACCCATAATTGATCACCAGGGATAGGGATGTGGGTTGGATTTTTGTAAGCACTGATAACACGACAACAAAGTCATATAAAGAATATATATTTATTACATAGAAAAAAACTATACAATTAAAAACATGAGCCAAACCCCACAGCAGAAAAACAGTGTTGTAGGTAACGGAGCCACCGTCACACTCTGTTTGGGGTGGAGAGAAGCGCAAACCTCGACCGGTTTCGCGGTTAACACCGCTCCTTCAGGAGGGTCTGTACAATACATAATATACAGTAAATACACTAGCAAAAACATACATGTACAATACAGAAAATTAAATTTTTGAGTAATGTGGGTACAGTCAATATCACTGTTACCACTCCGCTTACCGTGTGCGATTCATGGATCAACCAACTGCTCAACGGATACCCTCCGCGGCAAACGAGGGGGACATGTGTGGTGCTCTCTAATAAAATTAATTGAATACTGTTAGGTATAGTCATTAATCTAGTCGGGAATGTTTGTATGGACCACCAGGTATAGGTGTGACGGGACAGGTGGAAGGAAAAAAGAGGGGGAAAGGGGGCGCAGGGAAGGGGGGGGAAGGGGGGAGGGAGGGGAAAAAAGGGGGGGAAAGGAGGGGGTATAGGAGGGGGGGAGAGGGGGAAAAAGGGAAGGGGAAGGGAGAGCAGGGAGAGCACAGTAGCTCAGCAGGAGGGATTCCCCTATCAACACTGACTGTGTTGATGGGGGAATCGAGTGATTTTCATTCCTTCCACCCATGGTTGCAGAAAATAAAACCGTATTGTCTATGACCGGCTTAATTTATGACTCTGGATAGCTGCACGCAGCTTCAGGGCATCCGGGGCACCACAAATACACAGCATATTTGCAATGCGCGCAATGCGCCCATCCGCATGAACCCTTATGTTCACATCAAACACCAGAATGAAGAAAAAAGATGTGACCCCAGTTGTTTCGACTATCGTATGATTTCTGGTGCCAGACTGTCTGGTTTGAGAATTTCAACTACTAATCTCCTAGGAAGTTTTTAGCATGTTTTGTCCATTTAGCATACTCTGAATGGTGCAAAAAAATAAAAATCATCCAGTGAGTGCCAGTTCTGGGAATGAAAATGTGACCCATCCCAAAGTCCAAAGTCTTTATTGTTGAACTGGTTACAGCAAACAGGGCAAAAGACAGCCAACACGTTTCAGGAGAGACACAATCCCCAATTGTCAAGGCTTTCTGAAATAGCAGAATGTTAACTGGATCCAAAAATACTCCTAAGCAGGCTGATCTACAGGCTGATCTACAAGAAGAAGATATTACAAACAGCAGTCAGTGCTGGTGTTCACAGTAGAAGTGGAAAGCGATTTATGAGAGAAGTCAGGAGAGAAATGGCAGACTTGTTTGAGCTGACAGCAAAAGAAAACTCAGTTTAGCCCCGTACACATATATGCTTGTTCATGCATATATCTAAACCGCCAATGTAAAATCAGATACTGGCCAGCAGTGTTAATTTCATCGACTAAAATGACTAAAACGTTTTAGTCGACTAAATGGATACTATTTTAGTCGACTAAAATACGACTAAAACTAAAAACAATTGAGATGACTAAAATACGACCAAAACGAAAATGCCATTTTAGTCAAAAGACTAATGCCGCGTACACACGATCATTATTCACGGCGGTTAAAAAACCGCCGTGAATAATGTCATTAAAAACGAGGGAACGGCTTGTTCCCCACACACGGTCGTTTTTCACGTCGTTTTTTCTCTTGTCGAGAAAAACGACCGTCTGTGGGCTCCGCGCCAGTGTTTCCCTATGGGAAACACTGCCGCGGAAAACATGTCGAAAAAAACGACGAGAAAAATTAGAACACAGACTATCGTTTTTCTCGTTGAAAAATTACGTTTTTCTCGACGAGAAAAACGGCCGTGTGTACGCGGCATAAGACTAAATCTAAACTGAAATATGACTTCAAAATTAACACTGGTCTGTAGTGCATGTTCATACCTCAATACCATAAATAATAACATATTAGATTTTTCACTCAAGCAGTATATAATGAGTTTGGAAATTGTAGAGAAATGTTAACTAATGCATTACAATTTAATTACACCCATTAGATTTTAGACGACTAAAATGAGTTTTAGTTGACTAAAATGTACTGGAGATTTTAGTCGAAAAAAAACGTAGGACATTTTAGTAGACTAAAATGTACTAGTGATTTAGTCGACTAAATATGACTAAACCTAAAACAATTGCAGAAGACTAAAATGGGACTAAAACTAAAATACCATTTTAGTCCTAAGACTAAGACTAAAACTAAATTGAAATTTGCTACCAAAATTAACACTGCTGGCCAGGAGCTTCAGTTGGGCTACATGCACATGGGCGCATTTTCCCATTCAGTGTAAACAGGCTGCATATTTTTGGTACCCATAATGTCCTTGTGCTGCCTTCAACCACCCATGAACATCACAGATAGTGTGCGTTTGGGACATTAGGTCTATGTACGTGCACTACTGTACAGCTGCCTTCACTAAATCACGTCTCTGGAAGGCTGTACACTGCATATTTGCATGGGCCAATGCCCCGTTGCAACAGCGGGGGGGGTTACCCGTGATGCCACGGGGAAAC
This sequence comes from Rana muscosa, assembly GCA_029206835.1. Lineage (NCBI taxonomy): Eukaryota > Metazoa > Chordata > Amphibia > Anura > Ranidae > Rana > Rana muscosa. The sequence continues at coordinate 271,209,562 of CM055119.1, forward strand.
CCTGTTGCGTCAGAAGGGGGCAGGGTCACCCGCGTACGTCACGGGTGTCCCCGCCCTCGGCTATTTAAGAGCTGTCAAGCAGGTCTCGCGTCATTCGGTGGCCAGCCTCTCATGGAGGCGGAATCGATCGCGGCGTTATGTATCGTCTCGTCGGGTCGTGGAAGGATTACATCGCTGGAATTTTTTTTATATTAAAGGACTTGTCCCAAGCTGTGTGTGTGTTTTTATTTGTACCATTTTTGTCACTTTTTTGGGTGAAATGGTAGGGGTACAATTTACCCCGTTACCAATTCACATAGGGGGGCCAGGATCTGGGGGTCCCCTTTGTTAAAGGGGGCTTCCAGATTCTGATAAGCCCCCCGCCCGCAGACCCCCACAACCACCGGGCAAGGGTTGTGGGGATGAGGCCCTTGTCCCCATCAACATGGCCTGGTACGGTTCAGGAGGGGGGGCGCTCTCTCGTCCCCCCCTCTTTTCCTGCGGCCTGCCAGGTTGCGTGCTTGGATAAGGGTCTGGTATGGATTTTTGGGGGAACCCCACGCCATTTTTTTTTACATTAAGGCGCAGGGTTCCCCTTAATATCCATGCCAGACCTGAAGGGACTGGTATGAAATTTGGGGGGACCCCCACGCATTTTTTTTTTTTACATTTTGGTTTGGGGTTCCCCTTAATTTTCATACTAGACCCAAAGGGCCTGGTAATGGACTGGGGGGGAACCCATGCCGTTTTTTTCAATGACCTTTATCTGTTTTGCCGGGACCCAACAATTTATTATAGTCGCAAGTAGTTTTAAATAAAAAAATTTCCTTTAGAAATGTAATTTTGTGCAGGGACTGTTCTAAACACGGGAAACATGCGCTACTTTACAGGCATACTATAGACACCCCCCAGGTACGAAATTTAAAGGAATATTTTACTTTTATTGTTTATCTTTAAGCATTATTGAAATCACTGCTCCCGAAAAACGACTGTTTGTAAAACTTTTTTTGCATTGATACATGTCCCCTGGGGCGGAATCCAGGTCCCAAAACACTTTTTATGGCAATAACTTGCATATTAACCTTTAAAATTAGCACTTTTGATTTTTCACGTTCGTGTCCCATAGACTTTAATGGTGTTCGCGTGTTCGAATTAATATTTTGCCTGTTCGCATGTTCTACTGCGAACCGAACCGGGGGTTGCTCGGCTCATCCCTATTGTCTGACTATAGATCTATGTATGTCCCAAGCATGTTTGAAGCCATTTACTATTGACTGTCTCACTACCTCTGCTGGTAGTTTATTCCAATCATCAACTACCCTTTCAGTAAAATAATACTTTCTAAGATTAGTTTTGAACTTTCCTCCTATTCATTTGAGGTCGTGTCCCCGTGTTCTTGATTTTGGTTTCATATTGAAAAAACTTCACTCCTGAATCTCATTCACCCCCTTGATTTATTTAAAGGTTTCAATCCTGTCTTCCCTTGCCCTTCTTTCCTCCAAACTGTACATATTAAGTTCCTGATGTCGCTCTCTGTATTTTTTTTTTACCCATTACAATTTGTCTGATGCAGTTTTAAGATACCAGCAGCTCCAGGAATGTTTCCTTGCAGGCTGTTACTGGGAGAATGGGCGGCATTGCACTCCCTAAGCGCTAACACTTCTACCTTTTTTGTCCCCTGCTCCATCTGTCAACCACTTGTCATATGAAGCATCAATAAAAGGATTTTGGAAGTGCAGCCGTCCGGAATTATTTCCTTATATGTTGCACTCACTTAGTGCTGATCTGTAGTGCCTAGTGAAGGCTGAGAGCTAGGCAATATCTACCTTCCGGTAAGTCTTAGCGAGTAAGCATTACCATAGTGGCTAGGAGGAATGATAAGCCCTCCAACAATATCTATTGGCACACGTAAACAAGCTGTCAAGTGGCCTCGCAGTTGAGAAACACTGGTCTAGAGTTCCACTTATAAGGACATTTAAAGACATTATTTGATATATCAAATTGTAGTGCATAAATTTGCATAAATCAGAGCTTTCATATTTAGTATCAGAGCCTATATCCAACATTTACAATCGACTAGACTGCTGTGAGGGTTGGGTATATGAATATTCCAAAGTAAATATATGTAAAAGTTCCCATATGTTACGAGTTGGATCATTTTTCAGTAAAGTACTGGGCTTGCTCATTGTGAGAAAAAAAAGTAGAATCTGATATCAAGTTTGATCATAGTAAGGAGGTGATATAATTGTTGCAGAACAGGAGCCGCTGTGAAAACATATGGTGCTTAAATGGCATCGGGAAGTATATCTGGATGCATTATACACAAACAAAACTATTGGCACATTGTAAAACACGCCAGTCAGCGCTTCAAATCTGCTGAAATGGGATAAAATCCTCAGTCTGTTCTAATCCTACCAGTGGTTAGCAGAGGAAATTTGCGTGTATTCTAGTGTAACCTTGTCTCTGGAACTAGTGAAATCAAAAGGACATTACAAACTGTAGCTACAGGGTAGAGAAATCTGACAGAGAGAGATAAGTGACATCTCTCTATAGATCCAGATGGTTCAATAAAGTAGAGGTCCAGTCTTGCATTCAGAAGTACATCTTGAAGCATGCAGTTTGTTGCTGACTCAAGTGCTTCCTTATTCCTTGCTGGGCTTGGCAACTAATTCACCCTAATGTGAACTTTGCATGAGTTTAGAAGGGTCTTTTCTCCCCGTCAGGGCTCATTTACACATGCATAGCCCTCTGAAGAACAATCCACAGTGGGTTACTTCTTAGAGGGAATTTGACAAGCAAAGAGAGGGCGGTATGATAATCCCTAAAAGTTACCACCACCATTACACAAGTGCGTGCATCGCATGAGGTTGCAGGGCTGTTGCGGTGCAGCCCCATTCACTTAAATATGTTGTGTTTGGCGGCTGGTACTGCAAGTATACAACACCATTCAGCTGCCTTTGCAGGTTAAGGGGGATGGTAAAAACGCACCTCAACCATCCATTTTTAAGACCCACAAACCAGAGGGGAAAGCTTAGCCTAATGGAGACAAATGCTCAGTTTGGTGTGTATTGCAGAAGTTATTTTATTTTTTTAGGGGGGGGGGTGCATGTGATCAGCACAAGGCCAATCAACACTGTACAGACAGAGGTTTAGGGGTCATGCAGCCTCATAGGAAAATCAGAGGAGAATGAAAACTCCTCTTACAAGCTTTAACCAGATGCTGATAGAAGTCGCAAGACTGCTATATACTGCTGATGAGAAAAGGTATTTAGCAGTTTATATTTACAAAAATAATTGCATTTCCATGTTCTGTGTACTGTGGGAGAGCAGATATAGTGAATGCAGACATAGGCGTGTGCAAAGGATGTGCCTGGGCACACCCTAATCACCCTGTGCTGCGCAGATTCCCCCTGCTGCTTGGCTGCAGAGAAAGAGACTGGAGAATCTCTGTCCTCGGTCCCTTTCTCTGTCTCAAAAGTGGGACATCAGACGTCTGTTTAGACCCTGATATTTTACCAAAGCCCCTCAATGTCGCTCCTAAAAAATTGTAAAAAGATAATAATTAAAAAAATATAAAAAACATATATTAAAAAAATTAAATTGTATGTAGCACACAGACCCTTTTGCTGCCGTCCTCCGTTCGCAGACGGGCACACCTGCTACTTGCCCGGTATCCCCCCTTGTGTAGAGGGGTGAGCAGTGTTGTTGTTTGGGCCTTGCAGCAATTACTTCTCTCAAATTGATCCCTTGCTCCGTTGTCTAGGTAGAAGTTTCTCAGAATAAGGCCAATGTCCACACAGGAGTAAAACCTAAGCAGTAAGGCTTTAGTCTTTATTTTTGCAGTAAACTTGAAGAGAGAATAGGAAACGAGAGAAACAGGGGAAGGGTCAGGTACGCAGCACTTAAAACACAATGCAACTCTTTTTCGTCGCCACTCAAGCCGGAGTGGGTATTGCTCACCCGGATAGTCCCTTTGTGAGCGGTCCTAGCAGCCGGGATGGAGTACGGATAAATTATGAACTTTTTTAGGGGATGCGATCAGGAATCCTCTGCCACAGGACTGTTAGTCCCGAACCTCCCAGCCAAGGAATAATGAAGAACCTTTAAACCAGATTGGCGTATTGCAGGGCTTGTAACGATGGATCCCTCCCTATCTATCCCACCCTATTCTCCGGTGGTCTTGATAGTAGCTTCTGGTACCTGCAAGAAACACAAACAACATGCATGGAAAGGGTAAACAACCTAACCACTATTCACATCCTATCCTACAAAAGAAGCAGACTGTTTCCCCGAGAGGAAGCAGTTTCCTTCTATAAAAGTTTTCTAAATGCTAAGCCTTGCATAATAAAGGTTTTCTAATTCTAAGTGCCATATTATCACTACAGTCTCTTTATTCCTGCAGACCACTGCCACCTAGTGTTAGCAGAGTCTCAACATCCTTTAATGGCTACGCAGGGGTTTGCAACAAAACACATTTGAGCATCCCACTGTTGATCAAGGCGTCTCCTCACCATAATATACTAACTATCTAACCCAAAGTTTGCTCAGAGGGAAAACTGTCCTTTTTCCGGAGAGAAAAAGAAAAAACAAGCTCTCCTTCTTTTCCTCCTTAAGGGCAGACATCCTCCTTTTGGCAGAGGGCAAAGTCACTTTGATTCAAGATTCAGTTCACCCGTGAAGGGACAGGAAACAGCAGCAAAGTCAGCTCCTATCTTTTTTCATTTTTTTATTTCAAAGGTAAAAACTTGGATCCGGGAGGGTAACTTCTTTCCACTGCTTGTCCAAAGTTGTTACAAAATAAGTCACATCATCGCTTCCCGGGCAGCAAATTACCACTCGGTCAGCGTGTATGTGCCGACCATAGTTCCAGTCCCTGCGGCAACACTTGAACCGATCCATCACGGCAGCTGAGTGGGCAAAGTTCCTGTATGGCTTGGGCACTTTAAGGTAGTCCTAGATAGCTTCCCCGTACCACCGCTTAAGACAGGCCTCAATCTCAAATAATAGTTCCTTGGGTACATAGGGGTACTCCAAGCCGTACTCACCAGTCACATAAGGATCCGCTGCAGGCGAGCAAGTTTAGGCAGAGTTGCAGGATCTCCTGCTCCAGGCATTACATAAGAATCCGGGGACCTCCGGACCAAAGCCCTAACAGGCTCCGGTAAGAGTCTTTCATTTGTCACAGCGATAGCCTTCTCTGTCAAAGCGGGGACTTCCACCCGTGGTGTGGTTTCCCCAGAGCTCATGGGCGATCCCTCTCAAAGGCTGCGGATTAAGACAACATTTTTCCTCTCTTGTCCCATCCCTTTGTGAGGAAGATCTCGTCTATCTCCACATCATCCCAAACATCGGATGACGAGTCAATATCCGAGGAATCCACCTCTTCAGCAGGCAGGTAATTCCTGGCATTCACAGATACTTTCCCCCCAGCCTCCTTACCGTCCCCTGACGTGGACTTCTCGGGCATCTCCTTGCTTTTAAAGTCCGGTTCCGGCAGGCGCTGGGGCAGGCTTCGACCGCGGCCGCGGGAGGCCTTGACATATCCCACCTTCCATTTTGCTGGCGGGATATGAACTTCGGTAGTGGCGGAGGCAGCGTCCGCTGCGCTGTCCGCCGATGGCTCTGCAGCGGCAGAGGCATCGTCCTCGGTCACGTCCATGGCAGCCAATGCAATGCGCGTGGGTTCAGCTGTAGGGGCATAGGCGTCTTCCTCTGAAGTAACGACACCTGTTACACAATTTACCCGGTAGGGCCGGGGTGATTCGGTGGGCTGGTCCACCTCGAATAGGAATTCCCCACAGGACAAACATCGCCCGAACGGCCGTAGCTGCACGGCCAGTCCAACGCATCTAGGACAGAGCATGCCCAGGGCCTCCGCATCTCGGCAGGTGTATAATGCGAGTGGGGCTGTAAGTGGAGCAATGTCCATGGTAGTAGGCTTTGGGAACATCCGGGGTCCTGATAAAATTGAGGTCCATGGGAACGCAGACATGTTGCTCCTCTCACTTGATCCAGTCTCTCTCTGTTCCTTGGCACCAATGCGCCCACGTGTAACATGCAGGTGGCGGGAACTCCTCCCTTTTTTTCTCTTCCTGCACGTAACTCGCAGGCTTTTCTTTCTTTGGATCCGCCCACGAACTACTCAGTTAGAAAAACACAGTTCTGTGCCCCCTTCCCCTTCTCTCGTTCCAAAAGAAAAGCACAGTTTAAACTCCTCAATGGCCGACTTTTCCATACAACAATTCAATTGCGAGAGGTAGCCGCAAATCCCGGACGAGCCTCCACGTGTAGCACACAGACCCTTTTTCTGCCGTCCTCCGTTCGCAGTCGGGCACACCTGCTACTTGCCCGGTATCCCCCCTTGTGTAGAGGGGCGAGCGGTGTTGTTGTTTGCAGCAATTACCTCTCTCAAATGGATCCCTTGCTCCGTTGTCTAGGTAGAAGTTTCTCATAATAAGGCCAATGTCCACACAGGAGTAAAACCTAAGCAGTAAGGCTTTATTCTTTATTTTTGCAGTAAACTTGAAGAGAGAGTAGGAAACGAGAGAAACAGGGGAAGGTTCAGGTACGCAGCACTTAAAACACAATGCAACTCTTTTTCGTCGCCACTCAAGCCGGAGTGGGTGTTGCTCACCCGGATAGTCCCTTTGTGAGCAGTCCTAGCAGCCGGGATGGAGTACGGATAAATTATTAACTTTTTTAGGGGATGCGATCAGGAATCCTCTGCCACAGGATTGTTAGTCTCAAACCTCCCAGCCAAGCAATAATGAAGAACCTTTAAGCCGGATTGGCGTATTGCAGGGCTTGTAACGATGGATCCCTCCCTAGGTGAGCTCCAGGCATCCTCCCGAGTCAGCAGTACCGTTGCTAGTCTCCTCTGGGACAGATCCTCCCCTGGTCTCCTTCCCTAAGCGTGGCTTCCCTCAAGTGGGCAGCCTGGGATCCTTCTTCAGGTGTAGGCCCTAACTAGAGGTGCTGGGCCTACCAGGTAGCGATGTAGCATCGGGCTGAAGGTGCCCGGGGCTGTTCCACATACGCGCACCCCTGGCCTGGAGGGCCATGAGGTGCACAAGAACCAACCTCAACTAATGGCGTCTGCCCCTTATGTACCCTCTCCCAGCATGCACAGTGGGTAGACCACGCCCACTGTACGGCTGCCGAGAAAGGACACCCAAGGTGTTGTAATACCCCCTGTGGTTCAACCTATGCCGGTGATGACAGTGCCACCTACAGGCAGACAGAGAACACTACTGCAAGGCGGTATCACACCCAGAGCAGAAGCAAATCCAGAACAAACAATTGATCTGAGTCCAATTACTGGCTCAGACTACCCTTAAATTTACACATAGCGCCCCCACATATTGGGGGGGCTACACACACCCCCTCCTAGAAAAGACACTGTCCCCAGTGGCTGGGGAAATCAAAATCCTTCAATCCTGGAGGCTGTTGATTTACTAAAAAAAAAACTTAACTTGGTACCTGAACCAAAATTTTGGGAAGGGAGAAAGAAAGCACACAAATAACATTACAATCTCCAGATATGACATTTCTGTTTCATGTTCAAAAATACACTCCACCTATTACTGACTATCTATCCCACCCCATTCTCCGGTGGTCTTGATAGTAGCTTCTGGTACCTGCAAGAAACACAAACAACATGCATGGAAAGGGTAAACAACCTAACCACTACTCACATCCTATCCTACAAAAGAAGCAGACTGTTTCCCCGAGAGGAAGCAGTTTCCTTCTATAAAAGTTTTCTAAATGCTAAGCCTAGCATAATAAAGGTTTTCTAATTCTAAGTGCCATATTATCATTACAGTCTCTTTATTCCTGCAGACCACTGCCACCTAGTGTTAGCAGAGTCTCAACATCCTTTAATGGCTACGCAGGGGTTTGTAACAAAACACATTGAGCGAGCATCCCACTGTTAATCAAGGCGTCTCCTCACCATAATATACTAACTATCTAACCCAAAGTTTGCTCAGAGGGAAAACTGTCCTTTTTCCGGAGAGAAGAAGAAAAAAAACAAGCTCTCCTTCTTTTCCTCCTTAAGGGTAGACATCCTCCTTTTGGCAGAGGGCAAAGTCACTTTGATTCAAGATTCAGTTCACCCGTAAAGGGACAGGAAACAGCAGAAAAGTCAGCTCCTATCTTTTTTCATTTTTTTATTTCAAAGGTAAAAACTTGGATCCGGGAAGGTAACTGCTTTCCACTGCTTGTCCAAAGTTGTTACAAAATAAGTCACATCATCGCTTCCCGGGCAGCAAATTACCACTCGGTCAGCGTGTATGTGCCGACCATAGTTCGAGTCCCTGCGTCAACACTTGAACCGATCCATCACAGCAGCTGAGTGGGCAAAGTTCCTGTATGGCTTGGGCACTTTAAGGTAGTCCCAGATAGTTTCCCCGTACCACCGCTTACGACAGGCCTCAATCTCAAATAATAGTTCCTTGGGTACATAGGGGTACTCCAAGCCGTACTCACCAGTCACATAAGGATCCGCTGCAGGCGAGCAAGTTTAGGCAGAGTTGCAGGATCTCCTGCTCCAGGCATTACATAAGAATCCGGTGACCTCTGGACCAAAGCCCTAACAGGCTCCGGTAAGAGTCTTTCATTTGTCACAGCGATAGCCTTCTCTGTCAAAGCGGGGACTTCCACCCGTGGTGTGGTTTTCCCAGAGCTCATGGGCGATCTCTTTCGAAGGCTGCGGATTAAGACAACATTTTTCCTCTTGTCCCATCCCTTTGTGAGGAAGATCTCGTTTATCTCCACATCATCCCAAACATCGGATGACAAGTCAATATCCAAGGAATCCACCTCTTCAGCAGGCAGGTAATTCCTGGCATTCACAGATAACTTTCCCCCCCCAGCCTCCTTACCGTCCCCTGACGTGGACTTCTCGGGCATCTCCTTGCTTTTAAAGTCCGGTTCCGGCAGGCGCTGGGGCAGGCTTCGACCGCGGCCGCGGGAGGCCTTGACATATCCCACCTTCCGTTTTGCTGGCGGGATATGAACTTCGGTAGTGGCGGAGGCAGCGTCCGCTGCGGTGTCCGCCGATGGCTCTGCAGCGGCAGAGGCATCGTCCTCGGTCACGTCCATGGCAGCCAATGCGATGCGCGTGGGTTCGGCTGTAGGGGCATAGGCGTCTTCCTCTGAAGTAACGACACCTGTTACACAATTTACCCGGTAGGGCCGGGGTGATTCGGTGGGCTGGTCCACCTCGAATAGGAATTCCCCACAGGACAAACATCGCCCGAACGGCCGTAGCTGCACAGCCAGTCCAATGCATCTAGGACAGAGCATGCCCAGGGCCTCCGCATCTCGGCAGGTGAATAATGTGAAGCGGCCCCGGGGCTTGAGCCGGATCCCTGTATCTGTGAGTGGGGCTGTAAGTGGAGCAATGTCCATGGTAGTAGGCGTTGGGAACATCCGGGGTCCTGATAAAGTTGAGGTCCATGGGAACGCAGACATGTTGCTCCTCTCACTTGATCCAGTCTCTCTCTGTTCCTTGGCGCCAATGCGCCCACGTGTAACATGCAGGTGGCGGGAACTCCTCCCTTTTTTTCTCTTCCTGCACGTAACTCGCAGGCTTTTCTTTCTTTGGATCCGCCCACGAACTACTCAGTTAGAAAAACACAGTTCTGTGCCCCCTTCCCCTTCTCTCGTTCCAAAAGAAAAGCACAGTTTAAACTCCTCAATGGCCGACTTTTCCATACAACAATTCAATTGCGAGAGGTAGCCGCAAATCCCGGACGAGCCTCCACGTGTAGCACACAGACCCTTTTTCTGCCGTCCTCCGTTCGCAGTCGGGTAAACCTGCTACTTGCCCGGTATCCCCCCTTGTGTAGAGGGGCGAGCGGTGTTGTTGTTGGGGCCTTGCAGCAATTACCTCTCTCAAATGGATCCCTTGCTCCGTTGTCTAGGTAGAAGTTTCTCAGAATAAGGCCAATGTTCACACAGGACATCTTTATCTTTGCAGTAAACTTGAAGAGAGAGTAGGAAACAAGAGAAACAGTGGAAGGTTCAGGTACGCAGCACTTAAAACACAATGCAACTCTTTTTCGTCACCACTCAAGCCTGAGTGGGTATTGCTCACCCGGATAGTCCCTTTGTGAGCGGTCCTAGCAGCCGGGATGGAGCACGGATAAATTATGAACTTTTTTAGGGGATGTGATCAGGAATCCTCTGCCACAGGATTGTTAGTCTCGAACCTCCCAGCCAAGCAATAATGAAGAACGTTTAAGCCGGATTGGCTTATTGCAGGGCTTGTAATGATGGATCTCTCCCTAGGTGAGCTCCAGGCCTCCTCCCGAGACAGCAGTACCGTCGCTAGTCTCCTCCGGGGCAAATCCTCCCCTGGTCTCCTTCCCTAAGCGTGGCTGCCTTGTGTTTTTATAACTACAAACTATCCACAGAATCAATAAAACATTTTGATATGATTTAAAGCAAGCTTGGCTGTCTTTTTTTAAAATTATTATTATTACATTTTTTATTTTATTTGAAGTTTAATACATAATCATTAACATCACATTGAAATCCAATATCCCCCCCCCCTCCCTCCCTCCCCCAAAAAAAAAATAAGAAAAGGGAAATTAAAATAAAGACAAAAAAAATAAAATCCCCCCTCCCACACATACCACACCATTGTGTGCGATAGGCCCTTTCCAACACTGTCCCTAAATTAATGAGTAAATCCAAGACACAATAAAAAAAAAAAAAAAAAAATTAAAAAGTAATATTCCCCTTAGTTATCTGTGAAAAATTAGGGGGCTTCTTGGGCCCTTTCACACCACAACAACAAACCAACAAAAAAATAAAAAATTCCCCGTATAATATTCCCTTTAGTTATCTGTGAAAAATTAAGGGGCTTCTATGAGCCCTTTCACACCACAACAACAAACCAAAAAAAAGGGGGTTTGTATACCCTACGAGGCTTCTAGAACAAGTTTGGCTGTCTTACTTGTATATCTAAAAAAAAAGAAACACTATACATTCTCTTTAGAGCGGACCTGATGGGGAACATGAGAAGGAGCTGGGTTTATTCATTCATAACACTGTGGAGGAAGTTCCCCATCAGGTCCGCTCAGCAAACTACGTTTCGTGTGGAGTGGAGACTGCAGCACTGGACATCGGATCACCACGGGACAATGGATTACATCGCTGGAATCGGTTTTTTATTTTTTTATTTTTAATAAAGGACTTTCCCAACTGTGTCTGTGTGTTTTTTTACAATTTTTTACACTTTCTTTGTGGAATGGTAGGGGTACAATGTACCCCTTACCAATTCACATAGGGGGGGCGGGATCTGGGGTGTCCCCTTTGTTAAAGGAGTCTTCCAGATTCCGACAAGCCCCCTGCCTGCAGACCCCCTCAACCACCGGGCAAGGGTTGTGGGGATGAGGCTCTTGTCCCCATCAACATTGGGACATGTTGCTTTGAGGGGTCACAGACCCCCAAAGCATCCTCCCCATGTTGAGGGCATATGGCCTGGTACAGTTCAGGAGGGGGGGCGCTCTCTCGTCCCCCCCTCTTTTCCTGCGGCCTGCCAGGTTGCGTGCTCGGATAAAGGGTCTGGTATGGATTTTTGGGGGGAACTCCACGCCATTTTTTTTTTAATTTGTCGCAGGGTTCCCCTTAATATCCATACCAGACCTGAAGGGCCTGGTAATTGAATTTGGGGGGACCCCCTCACATTTTTTTTTTTTTATCAATGATTTTTCCCTGTATTGCCGGGAGCCGACAATTCATTATAGCCGCGAGTGCTTTTAAATTACTTTTTTTTCCTTCAGAAATGACACTTTGTGCAGGGACAGTTCTAAGCAAGGGAAACAAGTTCTGCTATACAGGCATACTATACACCCCACTCCCCAGGTATGAAATTTAAAGGAATATTTCACTTTTATTGTTTCACTTTAAGCATTATTAAAATCACTACTCCCGAAAAAACAGCTGTTTTTTAAACTTTTTTTTGCATTGATACATGTCCCCTGGGGCAGGACCAGTGTCCCCAAACACTTTTTATGACAATAACTTGCATATAAGCCTTTAAAATTAGCACTTTAGATTTCTCCCATAGACTTTTACAGGGTGTTCCGCAGCTTTTTAAATTTGTTGCGAACACCCCAAATCGTTCGCTGTTCGGCGAACGTGCGAACAGGCAATGTTCGAGTCGAAAATGAGTTCGACTCGAACTCTAAGCTCATCCCTAATCCCAACTACTGTACTTTGTGCATCCAGGTGGATTATACCTTGTTTTTCTCAGGATAAATTGGGATTTCATTTGGTGATAAATAGTAATGAATATCTCCTGATTTTTTTTTATTATCAAAGGAAAACTAGGCCAAAATTGTAATAAAAATAAAATAAAATTTAGCTGTACAGTAAAACCTTGTATTGCGAGCATAATTTGTTCCAGAAACATGCTTGTAATCCAAAACACTTGTATATCAAAGCAAATTTCCCCATAAGAAATAATGGAAACTCAAATTATTAGTTCCACAAACATGTATTCATAGGTCCTTCAGTTTATAGTCCATATAAAAAGATTATAGCAATGTGATAAGGTTGTGTAATCATAAAATGTCCATCCATAAATGAAAGCCTTCACAAGGGGATTAGAAGCAAAATCCAGGAGGAGCTACAGAGTATAAAAGAAAAGAGAGGCGCCTCTAAGTGTAGCAATATGTTGCTAAATGTTGCACCTTCATTAAATGTAACCATATTGCTACACTTAGAGGCACCTCTCTTCTCTTTTACACTCAGTTGTGACATGACACTACTCTTATATCAAGACATTGCTTGTATATCAAGTCAAAATGTATTAAAAAATGTTGCTTGTCTTGCAAAACGCTCTCAAACCAAGTTACTCTCAAACCAAGGTTTTACTGTATATTTCTTGCTATTACTATAACCTACCACCAAAGAACAACCCAAAATAAATTCTCCTGCTCCTGACAATTGCAGTGATACCACATATGTGGATGTTATTTGTTGTTTGTACCTGTAGTAGGGCCCAGAAACAATGGTGCACTTTTTTTTTATCCTACATAAAACACACTGACCCCGACCCTAACTATCACTGATACTAATTACATTTTCCCGCCCGCCCAACATCATATGACATCATCGGGTTTGAGCGGTGATATCTGAATGATATATATACAGTCAGGTCCATAAATATTGGGACATCGACACAATTCTAATCTTTTTGTCTCTATACACCACCACAATGTATTTGAAATTAAACAAACAAGATGTGCTTTAACTGCAGACTTTCAGCTTTAATTTGAGGGTATTTACATCCAAATCAGGTGAACGGTGTAGGAATTACAACAGTTTGTATATGTGCCTCCCACTTTTTAAGGGACCAAAAGTAATGGGACAATTGGCTGCTCAGCTGTTCCATGACCAGGTGTGTGTTATTCCCTCATTATCCCATTTACAAGGAGCAGATAAAAGGTCCAGAGTTCATTTCAAGTGTACTATTTGCATTTGGAATCTGTTGCTGTTAACTCTCAATATGAGATCCAAAGAGCTTTCACTATCAGTTAAGCAAGCCATCATTAGGCTGAAAAAACAAAACAAACCAATCAGAGAGATGGCAAAAACATTAGGTGTGGCCAAATCAACTGTTTGGAACATCCTTAAAAAGAAGGAATGCACCAGCGAGCTCAGCAACACCAAAAGATCCGGAAGACCACGGAAAACAACTGTGGTGGATGACCGAAGATTTCTTTCCCTGGTGAAGAAAACACCCTTCACAACAGTTGGCCAGATCAAGAACACTCTCCAGGAGGTAGGTATATGTGTGTCAAAGTCAACAATCAAGAGAAGACTTCACCAGAGTGAATACAGAGAGTTCACCACAAGATGTAAACCATTGGTGAGCCTCAAAAACAGGAAGGCCAGATTAGAGTTTGCCAAACAACATCTAAAAAAGCCTTCACAGTTCTGGAACAACATCCTATGGACAGATGAGACCAAGATCAACTTGTACCAGAGTGATGGGAAGAGAAGAGTATGGAGAAGGAAAGGAACTGCTCATGATCCAAAGCATACCACCTCATCAGTGAAGCATGGTGGTGGTAGTGTCATGGCGTGGGAATGTATGGCTGCCAATGGAACTGGTTCTCTTGTATTTATTGATGATGTGACTGCTGACAAAAGCAGCAGGATGAATTCTGAAGTGTTTCGGGCAATATTATCTGCTCATATTCAGCCAAATGCTTCAGAACTCATTGGACGGCGCTTCACAGTGCAGACGGACAATGACCCGAAGCATTCTGCGAAAGCAACCAAAGAGTTTTTTAAGGGAAAGAAGTGGAATGTTATGCAATGGCCAAGTCAATCACCTGACCTGAATCCGATTGAGCATGCATTTCACTTGCTGAAGACAAAACTGAAGGGAAAATGCCCCAAGAACAAGCAGGAAGTGAAGACAGTTGCAGTAGAGGCCTGGCAGAGCATCACCAGGGATGAAACCCAGCGTCTGGTGATGTCTATGTGTTCCAGACTTCAGGCTGTAATTGACTGCAAAGGATTTGCAACCAAGTTTTAAAAAGTGAAAGTTTGATTGATGATTGTTAATCTGTCCCATTACTTTTGGTCCCTTAAAAAGTGGGAGGCACATATACAAACTGTTGTAATTCCTACACCGTTCACCTGATTTGGATGTAAATACCCTCAAATTAAAGCTGAAAGTCTGCAGTTAAATCACATCTTGTCGTTTCATTTCAAATCCATTGTGGTGGTGTATAGAGCCAAAAAGATTATAATTGTATCGATGTCCCAATATTTATGGACCTGACTGTAAATGATGAAGTAGCGCTAATTAAGTCAAATTCAGACAAAGAAAAAAAACATTTAGAAGGGAAATCGAAGGAAAAGGTAAGTGAACCAACAATGCACTAGCTTAAAGGAACCTATTTAGAAAATAAAAAACGAACCTTTACAACCCCTTTAAGTACCGAAGTTTGGTGCCATTCCACGAGCGTGTGCAATTTTGAAGCGTGACATGTTCAGTATCTATTTACTCAGCGTAATATCATCTTTCATATTATGCAAAAAAATTGGGCTAACTTTTTATTTTTTTAATGCATGAAATAGTTTTTTTTTTCAAAAAAACACGTTTGAAAAACTGCTGCGCAAATACTGTGCAAGATAAAAAAAGTTGCAACAACCACCCTTTTAATTCTCGAGGGTCTCTGCTAAAAAAACATATACAATGTTTGGGGGTTCTGTAATAATTTTCTAGCAAAAAAATGAATATATTTACATGTAGGCGAAAATTGTCAGAATTGGCCTGGTAGGCAGGTGGTTAACAATGCTTTTTAAAAATCCTACCAAAAATATGCTGACCCTAACCTTTGACCCTTACCTTTAATTTAACACTAACTCTGTCACTGACATAGATCAAACTTTCATCTAGCTATTTTTTCTTTATTTCTTTTTTATTTTTTTTTGTATTTTTTAACACACTTTTGTTTGCACCTTTATCTCCCGCATATACATTATATTTTTCTCTCCATTCAGAAGATAAATAAAAGACATGGGTGGACTGCACAGTGACTGATTACTGTGATAGCCAATCAGAGGCTATCGCAACAATCAGGTGACCGAAAACCGGGAATCCCAGGTCCCAATCATTAGTATGAGACCCAGGGCTTTCAGTAAGAGCCACTCCCACAGCGTGCTCCCAGCACTAGCAAAGGAGCGATAATGCTAAGGCACACAAGATTATTAGGGCATGCCCACGCACACCAGGCACACCCTGTGCACATGCCTGCCTATGATGATTATCTGTTCCAGGTGTGGATGGGACTGAATGGTGATACTAACATTTAGAGCTTAATGCTCTCAGGGGCGTATGCCTAGAAAACATGAAGTCTACATTCTGGGCATTCGTCCCTGGGCACATACTACTCTAAACATTGGTACTACTTGGTGCACTATCCAGCTGTGTCCAGAGTTTTTCTGCATCCATTCGCAGTGAATAGAGTTTAACAGGCTGCTGGCAGTGGAGCACCTGTGCCCTCTGCCAACACATAGACCCCAGAGCCTCTTGCACCAAGGTCAGTGTGCACGGGACAGTCGGGACCTTATACCTTTACCCATACCTAGCAAAAGTTGGTGTTACGAGACTGCCAGCCTAAGCTGGCCTCCTTATAGTAAATACTGAACATAATTCTGCTGCTCTGCTCCGCCACCCAGCTGAGCGTTTTCGCAAAATATACCGTAGTTGGAACAGGTCAGAAAGCAAAACATGTTTTCTTACTCTTGCAAAGCTATTTTAAAATCTTGTAATCACCTGAAAGTCAGAACTCCTCACTCCTTAAGAAGTTGTTCTCTCATCTGACAGCTTGGTAATGTTTTTCACAACATGCTGCCTGCAACCATGTAAATAAAATCACACTATGACTATGGTAACAAATGCTACTACCCAGGATGAAAGGTTTCAGTGCATTGTCTAGCTGCTCTTGGTAGGGATAAAGTATTCTCAATATATGTGCCATATTAACTGAATAAGCTAGCTAACCCCAATGTGTCGCAGTAACAAATGGTGACATGTGCATTTGACAATGCTTTACCGTAGAAAACATTAATGTGGTTGTAAACCCACTTGTTGGACTTCTACCTATAGGTAAGCCTAGAATAAGGCTTACCTAGAGGTAGTGGAAATATCTCCTAAACGTGCGCCATTTAGGGGATATTTCACTTGTAGTCCGCCGAAAATCTTCACTGCGCATGCGTGGGGAAGAAACGAAACTAAGTGCCATTTCTTCCCCAGCCTGTGCAGTGAATTGCGGTTCCCGTGCGCATGCCCGGGAGTGACGTCACGCGGCTCCGGCGAATCACAACGCCGGAGTCAGCGTCCCGGAAGGAAGAAGAGACAGAAGATGGACGCTGCCTACTCTGGGGACATCGCTGGATTCTTTTGCAGGTAAGTGGCACATAATGGGCTAGTATGCGATGCATACTAGCCCATTATGCTTTTCATTTGCAGGCTTTGCAGCATAATAAAGAGGAAGTAAAACTCATCAGGGTTTACTTCCTCTTTAATGTGTGTAGTGCCGTTAATTGAGAATGGTATTCAGTGTACACGTACAGTCAGTGGCAACACACCCTACTGAAGTGCACCACAATACACATCAAGGTACTCACTAATAAAAAACAATTTTTTCATGTTTGAAACCCACTAAACTTTTTTTTAGCAGACATGTATAGGAAAAAAACATTAGTACCGTATATACTCGAGTATAAGCCGAGGTACCTAATTTTATCACAAAAAAATGGGAAAACGAATTGACTCGAGGATAAGCCGAGGGTGAGAATGCAGCAGCTACTGTAAGCGGAAAAGAGGGTCAACAGTGTCCATTTGCAGCTTCACTGTGCCATACCTCACTGTGCCCATTGCAGTCTCACTGTGCCATTCCTCACTGTGCCCATTGCAGTCTCACTGTGCCATAACTCACTGTGCCCATTGCAGTCTCACTGTGCCATACCTCACTGTGCCCATTGCAGTCTCACTGTGCCATACGGTACTCACTGTATCCATTGCAGTCTCACTGTGCCATACGGTACTCACTGTGCCCATTGCAGTCTCACTGTGCCATACGGTACTCACTGTATCCATTGCAGTCTCACTGTGCCATACGGTACTCACTGTGCCTATTGCAGTCTCACTGTGCCCGAGTACCTGCATTCTTGACAGGCGTCCATTTTTTAAAAGTCGCGGCTTTCTCCTGGTGTTCCGTCCTGTGATAGGCATTTGACACTGTGTTCCGCCTATCACGGAGGTCCGCTCATCCTCGGACCCAGTTTCCCAGTAGACACTGTGTTCAGTGTTCCGCCAATCGCGGACATTCTTTCATCCTTGGACAAGAGGACGTCCGCGATTGGCGGAACACTGAACACAGTGTCTGCTGGGAAACTGTCCGAGGATGAGAAGACCTCCGTGATAGGCGGAACACAGTGTCAAATGCCTATCACGGAACGGAATGCCAGGAGGAAGCCGCAACTTTTAAAAAAATGGACGCCTGGCAAGAATTCAGGTACTGACTCGAGTATAAGCCGAGGGGTGTATTTTCAGCCCTAAAAAAAGGGCTGAAAAACTTGGCTTATACTCGAGTATATACGGTAATACAGTAGCTAATAAAGGGGGGTACAGACGGCAACAGCAACAAATTTTCTTCTTGTGCATCAATAATACATTCTATACAGGATGCAATTTTACATTTTACATTTCTATTTGTTCTTATTTGTGGTTTGCACCTGCAGAAAAATTACTAAGATATACTGTATGACAAAGATACCTTTCCACATTTTGTTATGAATTGAAGATGTGATATCAGAAGCCTTTGTTCAGATGTTAGGTCAAGGTGATAATGTGTCTTAGGTATCCTATCCTATCCTATCTGTGTGACGTTTACATGTATTATTGATTCTATTACATAGTATAGTGTACAGTGAACTCAATGACCTTTGTTTTCATTTCAGTACCATGCTTCTATACTCCAATTGACACTAAGGCCCCTTTCACACTGGGGCGGGCAGGTGCGGTGGCGGTATAGCGGCACGATTTTCAGCGCCTCTATACCGTCGTTATCACCGCGGTATGCGCCCGCTAGCGGCCGAAAAAGGGTTAATACCGCGGTGTCCCATTGATTTCAATGGGCAGACGCAGTAAAGGAGCAGTGAACACACCGCTCCTTCACCGCTGTAAAGATGCGGCTAGCAGGACTTTTGGAGCGGTCCTGCTAGCGCACCGCTTCAGTGTGAAAGCCTTCGGGCTTTCACATTGAAGAATACAGGGCACGATTTTTCAGGCGGAAAAACGTGCCAGTGTGAAAGGGGCCTAAGCTAAGCAGGGCAATAACTTCTCCACAGAATGTGGAAACCTTGCAAGAAGATCTGAACAAATTAATGGGGTGGGCAACTATATGGCAAATGAGGTTTAATGTGGAAAAATGTAAAATAATGCATTTGGGTGGCAAAAATATGAATGGAATCTAGGATGGAGAAGGACCTGGGGGTCCTAGTAGATGACAGGCTCAGCAATGGCATGCAATGCAAAGCTGCTGATAACAAAGCAAACAGAATATTGGCATGCATTAAAAAGGGGATCAACTCCAGAGATAAAACGATAATTCTCCCGCTCTACAAGTTTCTGGTCCGGCCGCACCTGGAGTATGCTGTCCAGTTCTGGGCACCAGTCCTCAGGAAGGATGTACTGGAAATGGAGCGAGTACAAAGGCGGGCAACAAAGCTAATACAGGGTCTGGAGGATATTAGTTATGAGGAAAGGTTGTGAGCACTGAACTTATTCTCTCTGTAGAAGAGATGCTTGAGAGGGCATATGATTTCAATTTACAAATACCATACTAGTGACCCCACAATAGGGATAAAACTTTTTCACGGTAGGGAATTTAATAAGACACATGGCCACTCATTAACATTAGAAGAAAAGAGATTTAACCTTTACCACTTCTCCACCAAGGACGTCATATGACGTCCTTGACTTTGAGGGGGGATATCTGAATGATGCCTGCAGCTACAGGCATCATTCAGATATCCTTCTTTTCTGCCGGCGATTCTGCGCCCCATAAGAATGATCATAGCGGCAGTTCCGACACCTGATCGTTCTTATAGGCGGTGGGAGGGGACATCACCCCCCTCCCACTGCCATCCGGTGCTTCTCCGGGCTCTCCCGTGCCATCGGGGGCCCGGAGAACGAATCGGCCGGCGCTGGCTCACGACGATAGAGATGACTAGTGACCAGATTGTCACCAGTCATCTCTATGACCGTCAGAGTACCGGGCGCGATGTTGTGACGTCACGCCCGGTACCCGGAAGTAAACAAAGCCGCAATTGCGGCTGTCAGCATGAGATCGGTGAATTTTTTTTCACCGATTTCATGCTTTCCAGCCTGGAGGAGAGATGTGGGGTCTTATTGACCCCGCATCTCTCCACAAAGAGGACCTGTCACAATGATTCCTATTACAAGGGATGTTTACATTCCTTGTAATAGGAATAAAAGTGATAAAAAAAAAAAAATGTAAAAAATAAGTGTCAAAATAAAAAAAATTCTGTAAAATAAAAAAAAAATGAAAAAAAAAAATGTAAAACGCCCCCGGTAGCTCGCGCTCAGGAGCGAACGCGCATGTAAGTCCGGCCCACATATGTAAATGCCATTCAAACCCCACATGTGAGGTATCGCCGCGTGCGGTAGAGTGCGAGCAACAATTCTAGTACTAGACCTCCTCTGTAACTCGAAAATAGTAACCTTTAAAAAAATGTGAAGCATCGCCTATGGAGATTTTTAAGTACCGAAGTTTGGCGCCATTGCATGAGTGTGCGCAATTTTAAAGCGTGACATGTTAGGTATCTATTTACTCGGCGTAACAGCATCTTTCACATTATACTAAAAAATTGGTCTAACTTTACTGTTTTGTTATTTTTTAATTCGTGAAACCCCTTTTTCCCCAAAAAAGGCGTTTGAAAAATTATTGCGCAAATACCGTGCAAGATAAAAAGTTGCAATGACCGCCATTTTATTTCCTAGGGTGTCTGCTAAAAAAAATATATAATGTTTAAGGGGTTCTGATTAATTTTCTAGCAAAAAAATTGTGATTTTTACATGAAGGAGAGAAGTGCCAGAATAGGCCCGGTGGAGAAGTGGTTAAACTGCATAGAGGGTTCTACTGTAAAGCCTCATACACACGATCGGATTATCCGACTGGAATTGTGTGATGACAGTAATCAAAAAAAAATGTAAAAAGACAGCATCAAACTAGAAAAATAAATGTAAAATTAACAATAAGAAAACATAAAATACTGTAACTGAAAGCATCCCTCTCCCCGCGTGCTCGCTCGCAGAAGCGAAACGTATACATAAGTCACGCCCACATATGTAAACGGCGATCAAACCACACATGTGAGGTATCACAGCAATTGTTAGAGTGAGAGCAATAATTCTAGCCCAATAACTCCTCTCTAACTGTAAACATGTAACTGTAAAGAAATGTTAAGCGCCACCTATGGGGATTTTTAAGTACCGAAGTTTGGCGCCATTCCACGAGCATGTGCAATTTTGAAGCGTGACATGTTTGGTATCTATTTACTCAGTGTAATATCATCTTTCATATTGTGCAAAACATTTGGGCTAACTTTACAGTTTTGTTTTAATGCATGAAATAAAAAATAAAAAAACACGTTTGAAAAATTGCTGCGCAAATATCGTGCGAGATAAAAAGTAGCAACAACCGCCATTTTATTCTCGAGGGTCTCTGCTAAAAAAAAATATATAATGTTTGGGGATTCTGTGTATTTTTCTAGCAAAAAAATGAATATATTTACATGTAGGCGAGAAATGTCAGACTTGGCCTGGTAGGCAGGTGGTTAAAAATGCTTTTTAAAAATCCTACCAAAAATATGCTGACCCTGACCTTTGACCCTTGCCTTAAATCTAACACTAACTCTGTCACTCAACTAGATCAAACCTTGCAATTTTTTTCTTTATTTTTAAATTTTTTAAAATATTTTTTAACACACTTTTGTTTGCACCTTTATCTCCCGCATATACAATCTATTTTTCTCTCCATTCAGAAGATCAGGTGACCGAAAACCTGAGTCCAAGATCACAATCATTAAAAAAAAACAAAAAAAATTCCAGCGATGAAATCCAGTGTCCCGCGGCGATCCGATGTCCAGCACTGTCTGTCATTGGCTGAGCCTGAGCGGACCTGATGGGGAACTTCCTCCGCAGTCTATTAAATGTATAGACCCGCCCCTTCTAAAGTTCCCCATCCGATCCCCTCAGCCAATGACTAGATGTAAGGCTAAGCGGACCAGATGCGGAACGTGAGAAGGGGCGGTGTCTATTCATGTATTACACAGTGAAGGAAGTTCCCCATCAGGTCCGCTCAGGCCAATGACGTAGGGGGGTCTGACATACCGAGGGGGCGGACCTGATGGGGAACTTCCTTCACTGTGTAATTCATGAATAGACCCGCCCCTTTTCATGTTCCGCATCTGGTCCGCTTAGCCTTACACCTAGTCATTGGCTGAGCGGACCTGATGGGGAACTTTAGAAGGGGCGGGTCTATTCATGTATTACACTGTGAAGGAAGTTCCCATCAGGTCCACCCCCTCGGTATGTCAGACCCCGCCTACGTCATTGGCCTGAGCGGACCTGATGGGGAACTTCCTTTACTGTGTAATACATGAATAGACCCGCCCCTTCTCACGTTCCGCATCTGGTCCGCTTAGCCTTACATCTAGTCATTGGCTGAGCGGACCTGATGGGGAACTTTAGAAGGGGCGGGTCTATACATTTAATAGACTGCGGAGGAAGTTCCCCATCAGGTCCGCTCAGGCTCAGCCAATGACGGACAGCGCTGGACATCGGATCGCCGCGGGACACTGGATTTCATCGCTGGAATGTTTTTTGTTTTTTTTTAATAAAGGACTTTTTCAAGGTGTTTGTGTGTTTTTTTTACATTTTTTTACACTTTCTTCGTGAAATGGTAGGGGTACAATGTACCCCTTACCAATTCACATGGGGGGGGGCCGCGATTTGGGGTTCCCCTTTGTTAAAGGGGTCTTCCAGATTCCGATAAGCCCCCCGCCTGCAGACCCCCACAACCACGGTGCAAGGGTTGTGGGGATGAGAGCCTTGTCCCCATCAACATGTGGACATCCTCCCCATGTTGAGGGCATGTGGCCTGGTACGGTTCAGGAGGGAGGGGGGGCCGCTCTCTCGACCCCCCCTCTTTTCCTTCGGCCTGCCAGGTTGCGTGCTCGGATAAGGGTCTGGTGTGGATTTTTGGGGGGACTCCACTCCATTTTTTTTTTACATTTGGGGTGGAGTTCCCCTTAAAATCCATGCCAGATCTGAAGGGCCTGGTATGGATATTTAGGGGGAACCCCACGCCATTTTTTTTTTAAATTTGCGGCGGGGTTCCCCTTATTATCTATTCCAGACCTGAAGGGCCTGGTAATTGAATTTGGGGGAACCCCCACGCTTTTTTTTATCAATGACTTTTGTATGTATTGCGGGAGCCGACAATTCATTAATAGCCGCGAGTGAGTTTTAAATGACTTTTTTTCCTTCAGAAATGACACTTTGTGCAGGGACAGTTCTAAGCACGGGAAACAAGCGTGACTTTACATGCATATCATACACACACCCCAGGTACGAAATTTAAAGGAATATTTCACTTTTATTTTTTTCACTTTAAGCATTATTAAAATCACTGCTCCCGTAAAAACGTCAATTTTTAAAACTTTTTTTTTGCATTGATACATGTCCCCTGGGGCAGAACCTGGGTCCCCAAACACTTTTTAGGACAATAACTTGCATATTAGCCTTTATAATTAGCACTTTAGATTTTGAACGTTCGAGTCCATTGTATTTAATAGGGTTCTAAAGTTCACGCGAACATTCTGTCTGTTCGCAGGTTCTGGTGCGAACCGAACAGGGGGGTGTTCGGCTCATCCCTGCTAACTGGCTAACATGCACAGCTGCACCAGATTTTGCACTCTCCACCGTTAGTACATCAACCCCAATGTGTCTAAGAAATTCCCCCTAGGGGGGCCATATTTTAAAGAGTTTGGTATGAGTATCAATAAGAATGGCCTTATGCTTCTTGTTCTTTTGTAGAAACACTGTACTGCTAAAAATAATAAGTTGAAATATGAATACAAAACTCAGAGCATCTGTTCATACTTACTTCACTATAAGTTTTTATGCAAATTAAAACAACTTTAAACAGTACTTGTGCCAAAAAATATTGAAAGAGTCATCTCAAATAAATATCTGTATCACCAAGCAAAATTTATTAAGTATAAACCATTATCTTAAAACGTGCAAAGAAAAATAGGTACATAATTTTTATATAATTAACGACCGCAAAATCAAATTAAAACAGTTTATAATTAGTGATGAGCCGAACACCCCCGGGTTCGGTTCGCACCAGAACCCGCGAACGGACCGAAAGTTCGTACGAACATTAGAACCCTATTAAATACAATGGATGCGAACGTTCGGATTCTAAAGTGCTAATTATAACAACTATTATGCATGTTATTGTCCTAAAAAGGGTTTGGGAACCCGGGTTCTGCACCAGGGGACATGTATCAATGCAAAAAGAAGTTTTAAAAACGGTCGTTTTTCGGGAGCAGTCATTTTAATGATGCATAAAGTGAAAAAAAAAAAGTCAAATATTCCTTTAAATATCGTACCTGGGGGGTGTCTAAAGTATGCCTGTGAAGTGCCACGTGTTTCCCGTGTTTAGAACTGTCCCTGCACAAAATGACACTTCTAAAGGAAAAAAAAGCCATTTAAAACTGCTTGCGGCTTTAATGTAATGTCTGGTCCCGGTAATATGGATGAAAATCTTTAAGAAAAATGGCATAGCTACCCCATGACCCCCCCCCCTACCCCAGCCCATTACCAGCCCCTTTGGGTCTTGTATGGATATTAAGGGGAACCCCGCACATAAAATAAAAAAGGCCCTATATACTCTGAACAGCCGTATACAGGCGGTGCATACAAGACAGGGACTGTAGGTTTGTTCTTATGTAGAATCTGTTTGTAATTTTGAACAGGTACATTGTTGAAGTGTAGCTCCAGCCCAAAAATCTATTTTTAAACTTTTTGGAAAACATAGATAAGGGTTATCACCCCTGTAACATTTGTTTTGCTGTCTGTGCCCCTGTTCAGAACATTTCACCTCACTTTCCGTCCCAATGTCAACTGTTTTTGAAATGTGGTGTTTTTCTTGAAACAAGGATTGCTGATAAAGCATCAGTACAGAGGAGACACCTTTCTCCCATATTTATTCTTACAGGAGAGAATTTTCCTTCCTAGGGGTAGATTTCCTCTCACTTCCTGTTGTCTTCTTGCGTTTGCAAGTAGGAGTCGTTTGTAAGTTGGATGTTTGAAAGTAGGGACCTGCCGTATATACTCTGCAGAAATAGGCCCCTTAGTTGTTGGTGTTGGCACAACACTGTAAGCACTCACAGTTACTCTTGGTTGGTGCTGGAACGCCCTGCTGTCAACTATTATATCAGGAATTTTAATTACATATAATTGTTGAACAGTGGTAGTAAAAATTGGGCCTTTGATGGTGGTGCTGGTGCCACAACACTGTAAGCCCTGACAGTTACTCTTGGTGGGTGCAGCAATGGGCCCTGCTGTGAATTATTAGATCAAGAATTGTAATTGCATGCCCCTGCTGAACAGGGGCTGGAAAATTGGGCCTTTCGTGGTGGTGGTGGTGGTGGTGGTGTTGCCACAACACTGTAAGCCCTCAGAGTTACTCTTGGTGGGTGCAGGAATGGGCCCTGCTGTGAATTATTAGATCAAGAATTGTAATTACATGCCCCTTTTGAACAGGGGCTGAAAAATTGGGCCTTTCGTGGTGGTGGTGGTGGTGGTGTTGCCACAACACTGTAAGCCCTCAGAGTTACTCTTGGTGGGTGCAGGAATGGGCCCTGCTGTGAATTATTAGATCAAGAATTGTAATTACATGCCCCTTTTGAACAGGGGCTGAAAAATTGGGCCTTTCGTGGTGGTGGTGGTGGTGGTGGCGTTGCCACAACACTGTAAGCCCTCAGAGTTACTCTTGGTGGGTGCAGCAATGGGCCCTGCTGTGAATTATTAGATCAAGAATTGTAATTGCATGCCCCTGTTGAACAGGGGCTGAAAAATTGGGCCTTAGGCACTGGTGGCACAACACTACAACCCCTCACAGATACGTTACTTGGAGCACAGCAATGAGCCCTGTTGCAAAGTATTGCTTCAAAAATTGTAATGACACACCCCTGTTAAACAGGGGCTGAAAAATTGGGCCTTAGGCACTGGTGCCACAACACTCCAACCCCTCACAGATACTGTACTTGGAGCACAGCAATGAGCCCTATGGCAAATTATTGCTAAAAAAATTGTAATTACACGCCCCTGTAAAACAGGGGCTGAAAAATTGGGCCTTAGCCACTGGTGGCGGCACCCATAAACAAAAATGATCTTCCAAGCTATCATCATCAATCGTATCATTGAGGACTCGGAGGAGGAGGATAGCCAGTCAACATAACAGCACAGGCACTCAGCATCAGTCTTGAAGGGATGTGACATGTTAAAATCAATTAGTCTGTTATATCAGCATCAGGTGTGTGGTAGCTGGTGGTGATCCAAGACTGGTTCATCTTGATGAAAGTCAGTCGATCAACCGAGTCGGTGGACAGGCGCACCCTGTGATCCGTGACAAATCCTCCAGCAGCACTGAATGTGCGTTCCGAAAGAACGCTGGATGCAGGACAGGCCAGTAGCTCAATTGCATACTGTGCAAGCTCTGGCCAGTGATCCATCCTCAAGACCCAGTAAGCCAGAGGATTTTCGGTGGGGAAGGTGTCCAAGTCTGACCTTGCCCCTAGATATTCCTGCACCATGTTTATCAGACGCTGGCGATGGTTGCTGGAACCGATCATACTTTGGGGCTGCGGACTAAAGAATTGTCTGAACGCATCGGTCAGACGGCCACCTTCCCCACCGCTCCTTCTTTGACTGGCCGAAGCCTCAGCAACTCGTTGTCCAGGACCAGGAGTTTGTAACCTCCCAGTCTCTGGGAACGCGTTGCACAGACCTTTCTGCAAGGCCTCCCGGAGTTGTCTCATCCTCTGCTCCCTCTGCGAAGGTAACATAAGGTCCGCAACCTTACCCTTGTACCATGGATCAAGGAGAGTGGCCAGCCAGTAATGGTCCCTCTCCTTGATCCGAAGAATACGAGGATCCTTCCGCAGACTTTGCAGGATCAGGGAGGCCATGCAGCGTAGGTTTGCTGAGGCATTCGCTCCGGAGTCCTCTGGGTCACTAAGGACGACATGATCCGCAGCCACCTCCTCCCAGCCACGTACAAGTCCACTGGTTTCTTGGGACTGTAAATCATCCCTAAAAGACTGCTGCTGATGATGCTGAGTGCCAGCCTCCACCTCCATGCTGACACAATCCTCCTCCTCCTCCTCCTCCTCTTCCTCTTCCTGTGCGATGGGTGGGACAGAAGGAACACTGTCTGGGTAAAGGGGGCCTTGAGAGGCAAGGAAGTCCTCCTCTTCCTGCCTCTGTTCTGCCTCAAGTGCCCTGTCCATTATTCCACGCAGCGTGTGCTCCAACAGGTGGACAAGAGGTACAGTGTCACTGATGCATGCACTGTCACTGCTCACCATCCTCGTGGCCTCCTCAAATGGTGCCAGGACAGTGCATGCATCCCTGATCATGCCCCACTGGCGTGGAGAAAAAAAACCAAGCTCCCCTGACCCTGTCCTGGTGCCGTAGTCGCACAGGTACTCATTGATGGCCCTCTGCTGCGTGTGCAGCCGCTGCAGCATGGCCAACGTTGAGTTCCACCTGGTGGGCATGTCACATATAAGGCGGTTCTTGGGCAGGTTCAACTCCTTTTGCAGCTCAGCCAGGCGAGCACTGGCATTATAAGATCTGCGGAAATGCACACAGACTTTCCTGGCCTGCCTCAGGACATCCTGTAAGCCCGGGTACCTGCCCAAGAACCGCTGCACCACCAGGTTAAGGACGTGAGCCACACAGGGCACATGGGTCAGTTGTCCCTGTCGGAGGGCGGAGAGGAGGTTGGTGCCATTGTCGCAAACCACCATTCCTGGCTTAAGCTGGCGTGGCGTCAACCACCTCTCGGCCTGGCCCTGCAGAGCAGACAGGACCTCTGCCCCAGTGTGGCTTCTGTCCCCCAAACACACCAGCGCAAGCACGGCATGGCATCTTTTTGCCTGCGTACTTGCGTAGCCCCGTGAACGGCTACGGAGCACCGCTGGTTCATAGGACAAACCACAGGAAGAGGCCATGGAGGAAGAAGAAGAGGAGGGGGTGGAGGAGAGAGGTGTGTCACAACCAGTAGTAGCATTTTGGAGGCGTGGCGGTGGAACAACCTCCAACACTACTGCACCTTGTCCTGCATCCTTCCCAGCTGCCAAAAGAGTGACCCAATGGGCCGTGAAAGAAAGGTAACGTCCCTGTCCATGCCTGCTGGACCATGAGTCAGCGGTAATATGCACCTTACCGCTGACCGCCCTGTCCAGCGAGGCCAAGACATTGCCTTCCACATGCCGGTAGAGAGCCGGAATAGCCTTCCGTGAGAAAAAGTGGCGTTTGGGAACCTGCCACTGAGGAACCGCACATTGCACAAACTCACGGAAGGGGGCCGAGTCTACCAACTGAAAAGGCAGCAGTTGAAGCGCTAGCAATTTAGCCAAGCTAGCATTCAACCACTGGGCATGTGGATGGCTGGGAGTGAACTTCTTTTGACGGTCCAGCAGCTGGGGCAGGGAAATTTGCCTGCTAGAATCGGACGTCGGTGTACTGCTAGCAGAGTGGCCGCAAGTACTTGGCTGTGACACACATCTAATTCTACACCTTCATTCCTCTCAGTGCATGTTTCAGAGAGGACTGAAGTTATAGTGGGGTTGGAGATCCCAGCTGATGCGGTGCAAGGAGAGGTCCGCTTTGTTCTTTGGTGTGGGTCTTTGAGGTAGGCTTGCCAACGAGCTGCATGGCAGGTCAACATATGTCTGGTCAGGCATGTGGTACCCAAGCGGCTGATGTTTTGGCCACGCGATATACGCTTGAGACATATGTTGCAAACAGCAGCTGTGCGATCTGATGCACTAGCCTCAAAAAAGGCCCACACCAAGGAACTTTTTGAATGACGGGCAGAGGCAGCGCCCTGCACAGGCGGAGCTCTGCGGTGTGATTCCGTCGGTGTACTGCCCTTACGCTGGCCACCAAAGGGCATCCTGCCTCGTTGGAGATGTGCCTCCTCCTCATCCTCCTCCTCCTCCTCTCTCCTATTAGGCACCCACGTGGAGTCAGTGACCTCATCATCCCCTCCCTCCTCATCACTGGAGCCAATCTGGCAGTATGCTGCAGCTGCTGGAACATGACTGCCAGATTGGTGTCCTTCTTGAGCATCCCCTCTGTCTGCTCTCACGCTACTGCCTTCCTGTAGCTGGGTTTCATCATCAGACCCTTCGAAACGCTGGGCATCCTCCTGGAGCATGTACCCAACACTGTGCTCAAACAGTTCGGGGGACTCCTCAGGAGGAGGACATGGTGGGTCTAGGGAAGGAGTGACTGATGATGAGTCTGACATTGATACCAGGGAAGAGGATGCTTTGGCAGCTGCTTTGCCAGTACCCTGAGCCTGGGTGAGAGAGGATGAGGAGGAGGAGGAGGGCTTGGTCATCCACTCTATCAAGTCTTCGGCATGATGTGGCTCAACATGTCCAGCTGCCGAAAAGAAGGACAAGCGTGTCCCATGGCCATGTGCTGATGACAATGCACCGCGTCCACGACCAGCACTGTTGCCCCCAGACACAGAGCCTGCTTGCCCTCTTTTATTGCCTCCTGACTGTCTGCCTCTCCTTGTTTGCCTTCCAGACATTCTAATAGATGGCCTGCAGGGAGATGGGAAAAAAGCAATAAGGGCTACCTTCAGGTGTCCTTCTCTGTCCCTTTACTTAAGGATTTCTAAATATGGTTGAGGATTATTGCTTTTGCACAGAATAGCACAACGACAATTTCCCTGACTGTCCAAAAAACAAGGATTTCAAAGATGGTTGATGAGGAATGTTTTGGCACACTATAGCACAAGGAGAATTCCCCTCACTTTCCTTCTTTGTCCCTAGAAACAAGGACTGGCACAGTGAAAGAAACTGACACTCTCCCTACCTACAGTTTTCTGTCCCTAGAAAAAATGTTTTTTTAAAGCACACTATAGCACAAGGAGAATTCCCCTCACTTTCCTTCTTTGTCCCTAGAAACAAGGACTGGCACAGTGAAAGAAACTGACACTCTCCCTACCTACAGTTTTCTGTCCCTAGAAAAAATGTTTTTTTAAAGCACACTATAGCACAAGGAGAATTCCCCTCACTTTCCTTCTTTGTCCCTAGAAACAAGGACTGGCACAGTGAAAGAAACTGACACTCTCCCTACCTACAGTTTTCTGTCCCTAGAAAAAATGTTTTTTTAAAGCACACTATAGCACAAGGAGAAATCCCCTCACTTTCCTTCTTTGTCCCTAGAAACAAGGACTGGCACAGTGAAAGAAACTGACACTCTCCCTACCTACAGTTTTCTGTCCCTAGAAAAAATGTTTTTTTAAAGCACACTATAGCACAAGGAGAATTCCCCTCACTTTCCTTCTTTGTCCCTAGAAACAAGGACTGGCACAGTGAAAGAAACTGACACTCTCCCTACCTACAGTTTTCTGTCCCTAGAAAAAATGTTTTTTTAAAGCACACTATAGCACAAGGAGAAATCCCCTCACTTTCCTTCTTTGTCCCTAGAAACAAGGACTGGCACAGTGAAAGAAACTGACACTCTCCCTACCTACAGTTTTCTGTCCCTAGAAAAAATGTTTTTTTAAAGCACACTATAGCACAAGGAGAATTCCCCTCACTTTCCTTCTTTGTCCCTAGAAACAAGGACTGGCACAGTGAAAGAAACTGACACTCTCCCTACCTACAGTTTTCTGTCCCTAGAAAAAATGTTTTTTTAAAGCACACTACAGCACAAGGAGAAATCCCCTCACTTTCCTTCTTTGTCCCTAGAAACAAGGACTGGCACAGTGAAAGAAACTGACACTCTCCCTACCTACAGTTTTCTGTCCCTAGAAAAAATGTTTTTTTAAAGCACACTATAGCACAAGGAGAAATCCCCTCACTTTCCTTCTTTGTCCCTAGAAACAAGGACTGGCACAGTGAAAGAAACTGACACTCTCCCTACCTACAGTTTTCTGTCCCTAGAAAAAATGTTTTTTTAAAGCACACTATAGCACAAGGAGAATTCCCCTCACTTTCCTTCTTTGTCCCTAGAAACAAGGACTGGCACAGTGAAAGAAACTGACACTCTCCCTACCTACAGTTTTCTGTCCCTAGAAAAAATGTTTTTTTAAAGCACACTATAGCACAAGGAGAAATCCCCTCACTTTCCTTCTTTGTCCCTAGAAACAAGGACTGGCACAGTGAAAGAAACTGACACTCTCCCTACCTACAGTTTTCTGTCCCTAGAAAAAATGTTTTTTTAAAGCACACTATAGCACAAGGAGAAATCCCCTCACTTTCCTTCTTTGTCCCTAGAAACAAGGACTGGCACAGTGAAAGAAACTGACACTCTCCCTACCTACAGTTTTCTGTCCCTAGAAAAAATGTTTTTTTAAAGCACACTATAGCACAAGGAGAAATCCCCTCACTTTCCTTCTTTGTCCCTAGAAACAAGGACTGGCACAGTGAAAGAAACTGACACTCTCCCTACCTACAGTTTTCTGTCCCTAGAAAAAATGTTTTTTTAAAGCACACTATAGCACAAGGAGAAATCCCCTCACTTTCCTTCTTTGTCCCTAGAAACAAGGACTGGCACAGTGAAAGAAACTGACACTCTCCCTACCTACAGTTTTCTGTCCCTAGAAAAAATGTTTTTTTAAAGCACACTATAGCACAAGGAGAAATCCCCTCACTTTCCTTCTTTGTCCCTAGAAACAAGGACTGGCACAGTGAAAGAAACTGACACTCTCCCTACCTACAGTTTTCTGTCCCTAGAAAAAATGTTTTTTTAAAGCACACTATAGCACAAGGAGAATTCCCCTCACTTTCCTTCTTTGTCCCTAGAAACAAGGACTGGCACAGTGAAAGAAACTGACACTCTCCCTACCTACAGTTTTCTGTCCCTAGAAAAAATGTTTTTTTAAAGCACACTATAGCACAAGGAGAAATCCCCTCACTTTCCTTCTTTGTCCCTAGAAACAAGGACTGGCACCGTGAAAGAAACTGACACTCTCCCTACTGTGACAGCAGGAAGGTAAAGTCACCTGGTTGCATCCAGGGGGGTAGATATATTTCGCCCAGATTCAGGCTTTACGCCGACTTATACAACTAGGTGGAGAGTTGTATAAGGCTAGTGGGCTCATGGATGACTCATACCTCTAGGGAGAGTGTGGGGCGTCGTACAGACAGGGAGTTGATGAGGCCAGCTGAAGCTTGTCAGCTCATTTAGGCCTCTATAAGAACTCCCAGATTCATTAGGTGTTAGCTCATGCCTGGAACCAGACCTGTGTGGACTTCCTGGAGAGAATGAACCCTTGTCCGGTGAGACAAAGCCTGTGTGGCTATTTGCTTGGACATTTAAAACCAGGGACTTAGGGACTAGGACAGCACTAGGCTGATCCCAGTTGTTAGTTAGGAAACCTGTATGTTTAGTCAGAGGTCAAGTTGACCAGGATTTAATTTGTTTATGTTTCTTTTGGCTTTGCTGTGTTTTGTCACTGTAAATAGAAAATAAACCGCACCTTTTTTTTGATTTTGAAAACCACAACCTCCGTTTGCTGGGCCTGTTTTTGTGTGGGGAGCCCATCCTGGGGGTCACACACACCCGCTGCCAAGCTAACCCCCTCACAGTTGGTGGAGAACCAGTGGCAGTTTTTTTTTTAAGCCAGCATGGAGGAGATACTGAAGCAGCTGGCTCTAGCAAATGCCAATCAACAGCAGACAAATGCAGGTTTGCAAAAGAGCCTTGCAGCTCAACAACAGAACTTCGCAGCCCAGCAGCAAGCTCATCAACAGAGCCTTGCAGCCCAGCAGCAAGCTCACCAACAGAGTCTGGAAGCTCAGCAACAAGCCCAGCAGCAATCTGAGGCCCGCTTCATAGACCTGTTACAGAAGCAAGAGCAGAGACTACAACAAATGGAAGCAGTAATGCAGCAACGTCCGCAGACCAGTGAGGAAAGCCGTCCCACTAATACCGCGTCCTTTGGGGTGAGTCGTTTATTGACAAAAATGACTGGAGAGGATGATCCAGAGGTATTTTTGACCACATTTGAAAGGACTGCTGAAAGAGAAAAGTGGCCTGAGGAGCAGTGGGCTGGACTGGTGGCTCCTCTGTTAACTGGTGAATCGCAGAAGGCTTACTATGACCTAGAGCCTGACCAAGCAAAAGACTATGTGATGCTAAAAGCTGAAATATTGGCAAGGCTGGGTGTCACCCAGGCTGTCCGGGCTCAGCGTGTGCATAACTGGACTTTCCAGCTTGGAAAACCCCCCAGGTCTCAAATGTATGATCTCATTCACCTGAGCAGAAAGTGGCTACAGCCAGAGACTTTGTCCAAAGATTGTGGAACGTGTTGTAATGGATCGGTTTTTGAGAGCTCTTCCTACTGCCATCCAAAAGTGGGTAAGCCATGGAGACCCAGAGACGGCCGATGGTCTTGTGGATCGTGTGGAGGAATACTTGGCTACAGAGAACCTGACGGCCTCTTCCAGAGACTCTCGGACTTTCCACCCTAAGACCAGACCATCCCCAGGGGCGGATAAGAGGATTCCAAGGGGTGAGGGTGGAGAGAGTGAGAGGGTGGGAGCTCTACCCCAAGTTTGGCGAGAACAGCCTGGGAAATCAGCGGCTCAAGAGGCGGCAAGAAGGATCGTTTGCTACCGCTGCCGGCAAGCGGGACATATTGCAGCCAATTGCCCGGTTGTGGAGGAACCCATGCAGTGTGACTTTCTGATGGGCAGACGTCAGTCGCTGTGTGCGACAGTCGCATGCACTGCCATTCGAGGAACTGAGAAACATTTATGCAAAATGTGTGTTAATGGTAGAAATGTTGTGGTATTGCTGGATTCAGGTAGCCTTGTGACCCTGATAAAGGCTGAGTTAGTTAAAACAGAGGTCTCTGGGAATAGCAAGGTAGCTGTTATTTGTGTGCATGGGGACACCCGAGAGTATCCAGTGACTACAGTGTGTTTCGAGACCCCCAAAGGTACCCTCTCTCATCCAGTGGGCTTAGTATCTCAGTTACCGCATGACGCCATTGTGGGAAGGGATTTTCCGAAGTTCTGGGAACTGTGGGATGATCCTGAGCCCCCCACTGGTGCCCCTATGTACCAGGAATGGGATAGCCAGAACTCCCCTGAGAGTGGTGAGGACTCTCCGGAATTTCCCTTATCAGTATTGGCAGGGGAGACTCAAGAAACTGGAGAGGAGCCCACCTCCTCAGACGAAAACCTACCGTCTGTGGAGTTTTCTGATCTTGAGGTTCACAGGGAAAACTTTGCCACAGAACAGTTGAAAGACCCCGCCCTAATAAAGGCACGGGAAAACGTAGTGAAAATAGATGGCGAGTTAGTGAACCCAGATAATACCTGCACTTACCCATACTTCAGCGTAGAGAAGGACCTACTGTATCGGGTGGCAAAAAGGGCAGAAGAAACCGTTGAGCAGCTTGTGGTGCCCAAACCTTACAGGAAGTTGGTGTTGGAGTTGGCCCATGGGCACATTCTTGGAGGTCATCTGGGGACAGAGAAAACCCGAGAGAGGGTATTACAGAGATTCTATTGGCCGGGGGTG
The DNA here is from genome assembly GCA_029206835.1 of Rana muscosa. Lineage (NCBI taxonomy): Eukaryota > Metazoa > Chordata > Amphibia > Anura > Ranidae > Rana > Rana muscosa. The sequence continues at coordinate 271,243,961 of CM055119.1, forward strand.
ATAAAGGACATAGAAAATTATTGTTCCTCCTGCCCTGTGTGTCAGAGGTCGGCCCCGATGCCACATTTCCGTAGCCCGCTGGTCCCTCTACCCATCATTGAGGTCCCGTTTGAGAGGATCGCCATGGATTTGGTAGGTCCTATAATCAAGTCCGCTAGGGGGCACCAGTACATATTAGTTATAATGGACTATGCCACCCGTTATCCAGAAGCGATCCCTCTCCGAAATACCTCGGCCAAAACCATAGCCAAAGAGCTATCTCTTGTGTTTAGCCGGGTGGGTATTTGTAGAGAACTGCTTACGGACCAAGGTACACCCTTTATGTCCCGGGTTATGAAGGAGCTGTGTAAATGGTTCAAAGTGACGCAATTACGTACATCTGTGTATCACCCCCAAACCGATGGGCTGGTTGAAAGATTCAACAAAACCCTAAAGCAAATGTTGAAGAAAGTGGTGGATAGAGATGGAAAGGATTGGGACTGTCTACTTCCTTATCTGATGTTTGCTATTAGGGAGGTGCCCCAATCCTCTACGGGATTCTCCCCCTTTGAGTTACTGTATGGGAGACACCCAAGAGGGCTGTTGGATATTGCCAAGGAAACTTGGGAAAGTGAGAGTTCTCCCCACAGGAGTGTGATTGAGCATGTCGCCCTGATGCAAGACCGAATTGCACAGGTAATGCCCATCGTGAAGGAACATTTGGCCCAAGCGCAGTTAGCACAGCAGAGAGTGTACAACCGTGGAGCCAAGACCCGTACCTTTTCCCCGGGGGATAGGATACTGGTACTTGTCCCTACGGTTGAAAGTAAATTCCTTGCCAAATGGCAAGGCCCCTACGAGATAATGGAAAAAGTGAGCGAAGTGAATTACAAGGTCAGACAACCAGGAAGGCGAAAGCCCGAACAGATCTATCACGTTAATCTGTTGAAAGCCTGGAGGGATAGAGAGTCCCTAGTCGCAGACACTTGGTCACCAGCTCAAACTGGTTGCGTGATTCCTGAGGTTGGAATAGCAGCCACCTTGTCACAACCCCAACAACAGGAGGTTAAGGAGTTTGTGCTTCGCAACAAGGAGGTATTCTCTGAGCTGCCGGGACAAACATCTGGGGTAGAGCATGACATCATTACCCCGCCCGGTGAAAGGGTGAAGTTAAAACCCTATCGGATCCCAGAGGCCCGACGGGAGGCAATACGGGAGGAAGTACAGAAAATGCTGAACTTAGGGGTGATAGAGGAGTCCCAAAGTGATTGGTCTAGTCCCATTGTGTTGGTGCCTAAACCGGATGGGAGCTGGCGATTTTGTAACGATTTTCGTCAGTTGAACAAAGTTACAAAATTTGACACCTACCCCATGCCACGTATAGATGAGTTGATCGACCGGCTGGGAACAGCCCGATACATGACGACTCTTGACCTCACAAAAGGGTATTGGCAAATCCCCCTGGCCAAATTGGCCAAAGAGAAAACCGCATTTGTAACCCCAGACGGGGCGTTCCAATATAAAAGAATGCCGTTCGGGTTACAGAATGCGCCGGCCACATTCCAGCGGAAAATGGACCAGATGCTGAGGCCCCATCGGAAGTATGCTGCGGCTTACCTGGATGACGTAATTGTCCATAGCACAGATTGGGCCTCACATCTGCCAAAAGTGCAAGCAGTCCTGGACTCTGTTCGGGAAGCGGGGTTTACGGCTAACCCCAAGAAGTGTACCATTGGGCAGGAGGAGGCCAAATATCTTGGGTACACCATTGGGAGGGGAGTAATAAAACCCCAACTCAACAAAGTCGAGGCCATCCAGAGTTGGCCACGTCCCAACAGCAAGAAGCAGGTACGAGCCTTTCTGGGAATCGCTGGGTATTATCGGCGATTCATTCCCCACTTTGCCTCTAAGGCTGTGCCCCTAACCAACCTAACGAAGGGGAAAGGGTCGGTCATGATTAAATGGACCCCCGAGGCTGAGGCAGCATTCCAATTCTTGAAACAAGCCTTATGTAGCCAGCCAGTGTTGTACTCACCCGACTTCTCTAAAGACTTTGTCGTACAAAGTGATGCGTCAGATGTGGGGTTAGGAGCAGTATTGTCCCAGGTCTGGAACGGGGAAGAGCACCCAGTCATTTACCTCAGCAGGAAGTTGAAGTCCCATGAGGTAAATTACGCCACCGTTGAAAAGGAGTGTTTAGCGGTGAAGTGGGCTCTAGATTCCCTTCGGTACTACCTACTAGGTAGGCACTTTGACATGGTTACGGATCACGCTCCGTTAAAGTGGATGGCTCAAAACAAGGAAACAAATAGAAGAGTGAATAGGTGGTTCCTGGCCCTCCAGGAATTCAACTTCACAGTAAAGCATCGCCCTGGCGTTCAAATGGGGAATGTGGATGCTTTGTCTCGAGTACATGAATGCCTGATTGCTGGTGTTCCAACCCCGAGGTTAAAACAAGAGGGGGGGGTATGTGACAGCAGGAAGGTAAAGTCACATGGTTGCATCCAGGGGGGTAGATATATTTCGCCCAGATTCAGGCTTTACGCCGACTTATACAACTAGGTGGAGAGTTGTATAAGGCTAGTGGGCTCATGGATGACTCATACCTCTAGGGAGAGTGTGGGGCGTCGTACAGACAGGGAGTTGATGAGGCCAGCTGAAGCTTGTCAGCTCATTTAGGCCTCTATAAGAACTCCCAGATTCATTAGGTGTTAGCTCATGCCTGGAACCAGACCTGTGTGGACTTCCTGGAGAGAGTGAACCCTTGTCCGGTGAGACAAAGCCTGTGTGGCTATTTGCTTGGACATTTAAAACCAGGGACTTAGGGACTAGGACAGCACTAGGCTGATCCCAGTTGTTAGTTAGGAAACCTGTATGTTTAGTCAGAGGTCAAGTTGACCAGGATTTAATTTGTTTATGTTTCTTTTGGCTTTGCTGTGTTTTGTCACTGTAAATAGAAAATAAACCGCACTTTTTTTTGATTTTGAAAACCACAACCTCCGTTTGCTGGGCCTGTTTTTGTGTGGGGAGCCCATCCCGGGGGTCACACACACCCGCTGCCAAGCTAACCCCCTCACACTACCTACAGTTTTCTGTCCCTAGAAAAAATGTTTTTTTAAAGCACACTATAGCACAAGGAGAAATCCCCTCACTTTCCTTCTTTGTCCCTAGAAACAAGGACTGGCACAGTGAAAGAAACTGACACTCTCCCTACCTACAGTTTTCTGTCCCTAGAAAAAATGTTTTTTTAAAGCACACTATAGCACAAGGAGAAATCCCCTCACTTTCCTTCTTTGTCCCTAGAAACAAGGACTGGCACAGTGAAAGAAACTGACACTCTCCCTACCTACAGTTTTCTGTCCCTAGAAAAAATTTTTTTTAAAGCACACTATAGCACAAGGAGAAATCCCCTCACTTTCCTTCTTTGTCCCTAGAAACAAGGACTGGCACAGTGAAAGAAACTGACACTCTCCCTACCTACAGTTTTCTGTCCCTAGAAAAAATGTTTTTTTAAAGCACACTATAGCACAAGGAGAATTCCCCTCACTTTCCTTCTTTGTCCCTAGAAACAAGGACTGGCACAGTGAAAGAAACTGACACTCTCCCTACCTACAGTTTTCTGTCCCTAGAAAAAATGTTTTTTTAAAGCACACTATAGCACAAGGAGAAATCCCCTCACTTTCCTTCTTTGTCCCTAGAAAAAAGGACTGGCACAGTGAAAGAAACTGACACTCTCCCTACCTACAGTTTTCTGTCCCTAGAAAAAATGTTTTTTTAAAGCACACTATAGCACAAGGAGAAATCCCCTCACTTTCCTTCTTTGTCCCTAGAAACAAGGACTGGCACAGTGAAAGAAACTGACACTCTCCCTACCTACAGTTTTCTGTCCCTAGAAAAAATGTTTTTTTAAAGCACACTATAGTACAAGGAGAAATCCCCTCACTTTCCTTCTTTGTCCCTAGAAACAAGGACTGGCACAGTGAAAGAAACTGACACTCTCCCTACCTACAGTTTTCTGTCCCTAGAAAAAATGTTTTTTTAAAGCACACTATAGCACAAGGAGAATTCCCCTCACTTTCCTTCTTTGTCCCTAGAAACAAGGACTGGCACAGTGAAAGAAACTGACACTTTCCCTACCTACAGTTTTCTGTCCCTAGAAAAAATGTTTTTTTAAAGCACACTATAGCACAAGGAGAAATCCCCTCACTTTCCTTCTTTGTCCCTAGAAACAAGGACTGGCACAGTGAAAGAAACTGACACTCTCCCTACCTACAGTTTTCTGTCCCTAGAAAAAATGTTTTTTTAAAGCACACTATAGCACAAGGAGAAATCCCCTCACTTTCCTTCTTTGTCCCTAGAAACAAGGACTGGCACAGTGAAAGAAACTGACACTCTCCCTACCTACAGTTTTCTGTCCCTAGAAAAAATTTTTTTTAAAGCACACTATAGCACAAGGAGAAATCCCCTCACTTTCCTTCTTTGTCCCTAGAAACAAGGACTCGCACAGTAAAACACACTGACACTCTCCCTACCTATCCTTCTCTTTCCCTAAACTAAAGGAATCCAGGTTAAGCAAGAAAGAAATAAATGTCACTGTCCCTGCCTATGCTTGTCTTTCCCTGCTCCGGAACACACTACACTAGGCCGCCGTGCTGGCGGCCTTTTATAGTGTGGGGCGTGTACTAAACACCCTCAGCAATAATTGGCCACAGGCATCCTGCCTGTGGCCAATCATTGCTCTCCTCGCTGCCGGCGCTGTGATTGGCCAAGCATGCAGGGTCACAGTGCATGCTTGGCCAATCACAGCGCCTGGATGACACTGCGATGGCGTAGTGCATTGTGGGCCGTTCGCGTCACTCGAATTTGGCGCGAACGGCCCAAATCGTTCGATCTTCGTCGAACGATCGAACAGCCGATGTTCGAGTCGAACGTATGTTCGACTCGAACACGAAGCTCATCCCTATTTATAATATAGTACATAAATTGTCAAAAGAACTGTGTACTCTGAAAAAAAGAAACACAAACTTTCCGAGGAAAAGTTTCAGCAGGACGGAGCAATAATATGAGAGTGTTTCAGACAAAACTGAATGTGTTGTTGAACGAAAACACAACAACACATTCAGGTCACCATACTAATGGCCCGTACACACGATGCGAAAATCGGACAAAAAATACAGCTTTCGACGCGAACGTACGATAATCGGATCGTTAATACAGACCTTTCGAGAACCGATCACAACAGTTCATCCGATATTGTCTGATCGAACAAACACGAAAAATTTTCTCGTACGATACAAGATCGTGCAATTTTCGGACCGCCCGCCGTCGTTATATGTTGGTATTTTGAAGAGGGATATCGTTGTTTTGGCAGCAGCTAGCTGCCATAACACCGGTATTCTCTTCTTCAGAGAGCAGTCCGCTTTCAGATAAAAGTGGTCTCTGTGGCAGATTCGCCGTGAGATCACTTTTATCGGCAGCAGGAGAGGGGCCCCCCCTCCCGCCACACTCTGGTGCGCTCCGTCGCCCTCCCCTGCTTACCAGAGCCGTCGGTAGCGGCTTTGCCGCGGAGGCAATCGGGTCCTCTTCCGTGTGTGGTATTGAGATGAGTGAGGGGAAGATGACCCCACCTGTCTCCATACCATTGCAGGGCGGAAGCGACGTCAAAACGTCACTTCCACCCATAGCTCTTAAAGAGACTTTTTTTTTTTTATTACATTTTCTTTTTTCTCTTTTTATTGCATTTTAGTGTAAATATGAGATCTGAGGTCTTTTTTTACCCCAGATCTCATATTTAAAAGGTCCTGTCATGCTTTTTTTCTATTACAAGGAATGTTTATAACAACCGCCATTTTATTTTCTAGAGTGTTAGAGAAAAAACATATATAATGTTTGGGAGTTCTAAGTAATTTTGTAGCAAAAAAAAAAATGTTTTTAACTTGTAAACATCAAATCTCAGAAATAGGCTCGGTCCTTAAGTGGTTAATCAGCACAGTTGTCGTCATAAAATACCATACAAATACACTACAACACATGACATCACTTCTGATTTTTTATTCTGTCGTACGAGAATTTTCATAAACTCTTCAGGTTCAATATACGACTAGCATGCAAAACAAAAACGGATGATTTTCAGAATGAAATGTCCAATGCAAGTCCATAATGTCCTTTCTAGTGCACCGAATAAAAACCTCCAGGAAGCTGGAAGATCATGGAGATGGAGATGATGTTCTTTTTTCAAGTAAAATAGATGCATTGCATGCAGTGTTAAAAGGCACCCTTAAAAGAATAGAATTCCATTCCAACGTGAATCATAAAAGCTTAGATACAGATAAATGTATTTCTTGCATTTCTTGCCATTCCATACAACTGTTTCACTGGCTTTTTTGTCTGTTGTTTGGCTGTAGTGTTTAGTGTGGTTTTAATTTATAAGTATCTTCGTTTAACTTCCCCAAAGGATATAGTAGGTTACTGCCAGGCTTTGGCAAAAAGAAAAATGTTGTGCACCAATCTGCCTTCAGGTTTTGTGAGACATGGGGGTTGATTTATTAAAGGTAAATAGTCTGTGCATGATCTGAGGGGAACATGCAAGCAAAATAAAAAACAGAATTTTTGCTTGCACATGATTGGATGATGGAAATCAGTAGAGCTTCCCTTCATTTCAGAGTATCCCTTCAGATCTAGAGCAACTGCACTTGCAGTGCACTTCTAGTGCACAGTATATTTGCTTTAGTAAATCAACCTCAATGACTTTTTCTATTCAATAAAGCTTCCAAAGGGGTTTGTGGTGATACAGTGGAGTATGGATTGGATCAAATTACAGAAGCAAATCAGTTGTTGGGCTTTTGGGAATTTCCACCAGATATGCGACATGAAGCCACAAGATGTACAGCCTCAAAAACGACAATTCTAAAATTGTACCTTCTCAGCAGTACTGTATACAAGTTTTCTAAAGCTATGACATTGAATGAACTACTATCAACCTGCACTAAGATCATTTTCCAATCTGGCTGCTCAAAGGCACACCTCCAGGGCCTGCTTCCATTTATGGAAGCTTCATGAATTGTCGCAAAGGGTTGAGATCTTTGTATAGAGAAGAGAAGAGGTGTGTAGGTTAGGGGTCGATAAACGAATGTTCTGTACCCCCTGCATGCCGCATACCTGAATTTCTGTAGGCTCCGAACTGAAGATAATTGAGTTGCCCACAAACATGATATAATCATGCCTGTTTGGATACCATAGTAGCATGTTCAACAGTAAGCCTCTACACTGCTTTGCATTACCCTTACCAGGGCCGTATTCCGGACAAGGCCACCGAGGCCAGGCCTCGGACGGCAGTGGATTCAGGGGCGGCGCGCGTGCCCCCCCCCCACCCCGCGGCAGGAGGAGAGAAAACAAAAAGATATGACACTTTTTTTTTCGCCAGCACAAAGTTTCCGCCCACCTCCCCCTCCACCAATTGCAGAAGAAGTGCATCCGGATGCTTCTAATCAGCGGCGCCTGTGAGGAGTGAGCTTGTGAGTAAGTGTGCCGGAGTGTATGGTGTCTGCCTGCTGGTCTCATCTGATATTCTCCTCCTGCCTCTCCCCCCAGTGCCTGATTTCATTCACATCACAAGTGGTAGAAGAGCTGCAGACATTGAGGAGATCAAGCGGCAGGAGGAGAAGACAGAGATTACATTCCATGGAGCTCCTCCCTGCAGCAGATGAAGGAGATGGGGAGCAGAGTGCTGAGGAGGGATCAGAGCTGATTATCAGGAAGAGCTCTCCTTGACATGCCCCTCCAGACTCCAGTCATCAACAAGCAATGACAGGGCTCCTTTGTACCCCTTTCTGCATCGATGTCCTGGCTCCTTCCCCCTACAGATGCTGGTGAGTAGTTGCGTCTCTACACACATGTACTACTACACACTGGGGCGGTGGGGGCGTCGGCAGTAAAGCACCGCTATTTTTAGCGGCACTTTACCATCAATTTCGCGGGGCTATTTGGGCGCTTTTAACCCCGCTAGCGTCTGAAAAATAGTTAAAACCACCCACAAAGCGCCGGTATACAGTAGCTGCGGTGCCCATTCATTTCAATAGGCAGGAGCGGTGGAGGAGCCGTATACGCGTCTTGCAGGACTTTTTTTAGCATCCTGCCAGTGCACCGCTCCAGTGTGAAAGGCCTCTGGCTTTTTTACACTGGGGGTGAGAAGCGGCTCTTTCAGGGCGCTTTGCAGGCGCTATTTTTAGCGTTATAGCACCTGTAAAGCGCCTCAGTGTGAAAGGGGTCTAAGGGGAATGTTAATGTTACAGGTAGTGTCTGAATTACTTTGATCTCACAATTCTTAACTTTTCATGTGGGTCTGCTAATTATCGAATCTGTCCTACTTTCACAGGTGTTTTACAGGAGTTTTTGTGCTAAAAATAGCGCCTGTAAACTGCCTTTTCTGCAGCCCCAGTGTAAAGGCGGAGTGCTTTCACACTGGGGCGGTGCGCTTGCAGGAAAGGAAAAAAAATTCCTGCAAGCAGCATCTTTGGGGTGGTGCGGGAGCGGCGAATACAGCGCTCCTAAACTGCTCCTGCCATTGAAAACAATGGGCAGCGCTGCCGAAGCGCCTGCAAAGCTATTCAGCAGCGGCACTTTGAGGGCAATTTTAACCCTTTTTTGGCCGCTAGCAGTGCACAAGTAACCCCCTTAGTGTCACCTATGTGTGTAGCAACGAGTTTCTAAAAATAATTATTTTTATCTGAATTATCACAGAATGTCAGTTGAGCTATGTGTGTTTCTTCATTAGTTAAGACAAATTGTTAATTACATTTGATAATCAGTGTACCATAACAATTTAAAAATAGCTAGGTTTTTTCACCCTGTAATTAAAGCATTTTCATACGTTAATGTTTGATAAAAATGGTGTAATCACTATTAGAGGCAATTACACTAATGACAGAGGCTAAATTAAGGCACACCCACTTGGAAAGTCATTAACATAACTAACCAACAACATTGACACACTGCTGAAAATACTTTATTTTACCCTGAGTTTTAGTCTGCAGTATGAAGTATGACCTGATGTTTGTGACTGACCTAATCTTTTTTCTGTCTACTTCCTCATATGTTTTACAATAAATCATATGTCACGGCAGAATAAAAGAAACATACACAGTACATCTCTGCAACATATGCACATTGACCCATTTTTTGTCCATTTAAAGACCCTGCACATACAGAAAAAATATCCATCGACCTACCAGAAATGCACTCAACTACTAATTATTTTATTTTTTTAATGGAATGACACCACACGTGCCTTTTAGTGGGTTGAAAGTGCAAAACTTTCAGCCAGCCAGCTGATCAAAAAAAAAAAAAACAGGCGACCTGATCAAAAAGACCTGCCCACTGGGCTATTGTATTCGGATAGCGGATTGGATGCAGCACTAATCGAAAAATTATTTTCCAACATTCCTGTTTGAGAGAAGGCAGAAGCCAATCTTTAGATGGACTTCTCCAGTTTTTAAAGGAGCATTGATTTTAATGGTGCTTAATGTGAAACAATAAAAATGAAAAATTCCTTTAAAATAGTGCCTGGTAGGTCCCCTGGAGTACCTGTTGCAGCATAAATGAAAAATGAAAGAAAGCCAAAACCTCACTTTTACTTTCTTAACTATTCAGATTTGTAAACATTTTGGATTGACCGAGATCACTGTAGTTGTTCAATAATGAAATTACCATATATACTCGAGTATAAGACAAGTTTTTCAGCCCTTTTTTTTTGGGCTGAAAATACCCCCCTCAGCTAATACTTGAGTCTGTGTTTTTTTGCACCTGAATTCTTGACAGGCGTCAAGTTTTTTAAAAGTCGTAGCTTCCTCCTGGCGTTCCATTCCGTGATAGGCATTTGACACTGTGTTCCGCCTATCATGGAGGTCCTCTCATCCTTGGACAGTTTCCCAGCAGACACTGTGTTCAGTGTTTCGCCAATCACGGACGTCCTCTTGTCCGAGGATGAAAGAATGTCCGTGACTGGCGGAACACTGAACACAGTGTCTGCTGGGAAACTGAGTCCGAGGATGAGAGGACCTCCGTGATAGGCGGAACACAGTGTCAAATGCCTATCACGGAACGGAACACCAGGAGGAAGCTGCGACGTTTAAAAAAAATGGATGCCTGTCAAGAAATCAGGTACTCTGGCACAGTGAGACTGCAATGGGCACAGTGAGGTATGGCACAGAGTGAGGTAGGGCACAGCGAGGTTGCAATGGGCACAGTGAGACTGCAATGGGCACAGTGAGGTATGGCACAGTGAGACTGCAATGGGCACAGTGAGGTATGGCACAGTGAGACTGCAATGGGCACAGTGAGGTATGGCACAGTGAGGTTGCAATGGGCACAGTGAGGTATGGCACAGAGTGAGGTATGGCACAGTGAGGTTGCAATGGGCACAGTGAGGTATAGCACAGAGTGAGGTATGGCAAAGTGAGGTTGCAATGGGCACAGTGATGTATGGCACAGAGTGAGGTATGGCACAGTGAGACTGCAATGGGCACAGTGAGGTATGGCACAGTGAGACTGCAATGGGCACAGTGAGGTTGAAAATGGGCACAGTGAGGCGTGCAAATGGGCATTGTTGACCCTCTTTTCCGCTTACAGTAGCTGCTGCATTCTCGTCCTCGGCTTATACTCGAGTCAATACGTTTTCCCAGTTTTTTGTGGTAAAATTAGGTCCTCGGCTTATACTCGGGTCAGCTTATACTCAAGGTAATCTTCAAAAATACAACTTGCCTAATAATTGTGTACACAGTGTATGTACATTACCAGGGAAATGTACAATTTGAGCTCAAACGCTGTGCCTAATGCTGGGAAATAAACTGGCTAAAACGGAGATGCTTGGAAATTTTCTTTGAAATCTTGCTTATGTTGTATAGGAAATATTTAGTTTGCCAGTTATGAGAAATTATTTCTAGCAGAAGGATAATTCTTAGCTACCTTTTTTTTTTTTTAAAGTTTTATTTATTGATTTTGACATAACAAGTAGACCCAACGGGCCATACACAAAAATAAACTATTTACATTTCTTCAGCATTGGCTCTCTCGCCCTCCTTCCAGACCCCCACTCAGTGATAGGAATAATACAGTTGTACAATAATACAGGCCACCCTTTCTTAGTAACAGTCAATATTTTGTTTAGATATGTCAAACAGTTACATACATATTAACTCCTGCTGCAGGTGCATTCTATTAGGTGCCACTCAATCTGCCACCGTAATTTCACTGTTCATCCAACTGCCCCACACTTCATCAAATTTCTGTGGTATGCCCCTGCTATTGTAAGTAGCTTTGTATAAAGGAGCAGCCCTATTAACCACACTCTTCCACGCTGATACAGATGGAGGATTGGGCTTTTTCCATGATAACACTATAATTTTCCTGGCGTAATATATTAGAATCGACAGAAGAGTACGAGTCACTTTTTTTGGGGCAAGATTGTCTACCAGTCCCAAAAGGCATACCTCTATCGTGGGCTGTAGATGAATGGCGGTTACTTCAGCTATGCATTCTGTAACCCCCTTCCAGAATACTTGGATGGACGAGCAATTCCAAAAGATATGCATGAAATCAGCAGTGAGGGAACTGCACCACCAGCAACCAGGTGACTGCGTAGGGAATATCTTGGCCAGTCTAGCTGGAGTAAGATATATGCGATGCAGGAATTTAAATTGAAAGAGATGGTCCCTGGCAGAGACCAACCTAGTAAAATGAATGTCCCATACATCATCCCAGTCATCCCTGTCCATCTGGGGTAACACCTCACCCCACGCCGCCCTACACTTTGCGAGGAGATCTCCTCCCTCACCGAACAACTGTTTATATATTGTAGACAAGGCCTTGTCCAAAGTGTCCTCTCTCAGTAAAGACTCTAAACCACTCGTTTTCAGGGTAATACCAATATCTCCAAATTGGGCATTGTATGCATGTCTGAGCTGAAGATAACGAAACAAGTGAGTGTTGGGCAGATTAAACTTGGTTTTCAGGGTGTCAAACTGTAGGAGTTTCCCACCACCCACTATGTCTTTCAGAGTCTTAATACTAAATTTAGTCCAGGGGATTGGTTCAGGGTACTCACTAAAGTGTGCTAACTTGGGATTCTTCCAAAGTGGTGTGTAAGGAGAAATCTCAAAAGCGCTGCCCACCCTGTTCATTGCTACCCATGCCCTACAGGTTGTACGCATGGATATTGTGAGCCTATACGGAGCCCTGATTCCCCGATGCGGGAGATGCGTCAGCGCCTCATAAGAACCAACAATAGCCGCCTCTAGTGTATTGGCAGTGTCATCTTCAGGTAGAGTAAACCACCTGTAAACGAATACTAGCTGACTAGCTAAAAAATACCGGTGGAAGTCTGGGACTGCCAGTCCCCCTTGTTTCCACGGCAGTTGTAACACCCGGAGTTTAATTCGGGGGTATCGCCCCTGCCATAGGAAAGTCGTTATAAGTTGATCTATTTTTTTAAATACATATCTTGGTATCCAGACAGGGGAATTCCGAAATATATATAAAAACAGAGGTAAAAATTTCATTTTCACTAAATTCACCCTACCTATGAGTGTCAAAGGTAGGTTTTTCCATGCCTGTAGCCTGGATTTTAGTTTAATCAAAAGTGGATCGACACTCAAGGCAATAAAATCAGACACAGAGTTGGAAATACGTAACCCCAGATATTTGAGCACCTGCAAAGGACAATCCGCGGGAATCTCACAACTGGGGGACGGTGTCCTGAGTGAGAGAATCTGGGATGTTCCCCAGTTGACTTTCAGACCCGAAAAACATGCAAAGGAATTTAGGATGTCTAAAGCTGCCGACGGGGAACTCTTGGAGTCTCGCAAAAAGAGAACCATATCGTCTGCAAACAGTGCCGTTTTTTCGGTCAAGCCACCCACCGTAATCCCCTGCACCTCTGCGGAGGCTCGCAAGGCCGTAGCCCAGGATTCAATCATGATGGAGAAGAGACCCAGGGATAAAGGGCATCCTTGGTGAGTGCCCCTATGTACTGGAAAAAATTCCGATAACATATTGTTTCGCTTAATGGCCACTGTGGGGGAATGATATAGAATGTCGATCCACTTCCGAAATAACAGGACCGAAACTGAATACCTCCAGTACCACTCTCATGTAATTCCAGTCCACGGAATCAAAGGCCTTCTCCAGATCCAAAAAGACCAGTATCCCACCGCTGGAACTGTCCGGGCCCATCTGAGTGTGGGTGAAAACCCTACGCAGATTGATATCCGTGGCCTTTTTGGGCATAAAACCTGTCTGGTCAGGGGAAATAACATGTTGCAGGACCGACATAAGCCTAGTAGCTAACAGTTTGGTTAGTATTTTGAAGTCCATATTTAATAAAGAAATTGGCCTATATGAAGAACATTGCATTGGGTCCTTATCCGGCTTGGCCAATAGTACAATATGAGCCTCATAAAATGAGAGGGGGAGGCTTCCCTTCTGAAAACAGTCTGTTTATAATTGCAGTAGTCTAGGTACCAGGATCTCTGAGTAATGATGGTACCAGTAAATTGGCAGACCATCAGGACCAGAAGCCCTACCACTAGGAAACGACCCTATTGCGGAAACCACCTCCTACTCCCTGAACGCAGCATCAAGAAAATTGCTAGATTCCTCTGGCAGCTCGGGCAACTATATGGTCTCCATTGTGTCCCTAAGGTCACTAGTGTCATAGGGATCTATAGGGGAGTACAGAGACCTATAGAAGGATACAAACTCCCGTACTATGTCCTCCCTCTCTCTCAACAAGTGTCCGGACTGGAACAGTATGCAGGGAACTACCGTCGGGGACGTGTCTACTGCTGTCAAAAGAGCCAAGAGTTTGCCATTTTTATCTCCCTTTTCAAAAACACGCGCTGCACTCCTTTGCAGTTGACAAGTAGTCACATCCTCATAATGGAGAAATACATTCCTCCTTGCAAACTGCAACTGAGCCAACGTGTCAGGAGAAGGTGAATCCGCATGTGCCTTAGCGCATTCCTGCTAATTCTTAGCTACCTTAAAGGGTAACTCCACTTTCATTGGGAAAAAATATTAGCAAATAAAAAAAATAATAATATTGCATATACAATTGCAACACAAGTCGTATTGTAATTGAATGTTATTAAGAATCACCGATTTGGAAAAAGGTCCACCCCCTTCTAAAAATGACTTGTAAACTTAATCAGGTGTAGCTAATCACCTTCTCAATGGCACACAAAGCCATTTGACTTTCAACTCTGATCAGCTGTGGTCATTTTGATTAGCTCAGAATAAAAAGATCTTTCCTGGAGCATTTCAGTCCCTGGTAGTGCAACTGAAGCAAACAATCAATTATGGGTGGCAAGGCACTGTCATCAGGATCTCCGGGATAAAGTTGCAGACAGGCACAACTCAGGAGATGGATACAAAAAATAAAAAATAAATACCAATGCCTAGAAACACAGTGAAGTCTATTATTAAGAAGTGGAAGGTATTTGGTACAACACAGACCCTCCCTGGATCGGGACTAAACTAGATGAAAGAGCGATTGGAAAACTACAGAAGTTTCAGGAATTTATGACAAAGAGTGGTCATAATATGCATGTGACAACAATATCACAAATTATCCACAAATGTGGCTTGTATGGGAGGGTTTGAAGAAAAAAGCCACTCAAGAAAATGATATGTCTGGCAGAAATCCAATACAGCTCACCATCCAAATAACACCATTCATCGAGTAAAGCATGGAGGTGGTAATATCCTGTTATGGGAGTGTTTCTCTGCAGCAGGGACTGGAGCACATGTCAGGATAGAAGGAAAAATGGATGGGGCAAAATGCCCTCATATTCTTGAGGAAAATCTGCTGCCCTCTGCCAGAAAGTTGGCAATGGGAGGAAGGTTTACCTTCCAACATGACAATGACCCAAAGCACACAGAAAAAATGACCACACAGTAGTTGAAGGAGAAAAAGGTGAATGTCCTTGCATGGCCTAGTCAGAGCCCAGACTTAATCCCCATTAAAAATCTGTGGAATGACTTGAAGACTGCAGTCCACAAACGTCACCATCAAATTTAACTGAAATTGAGCAGTTCCGCAAAGAAGAGTGGGCAGATATTGCAAAGTCTAGGCGTATAAAGTTAGTAGAGACATATCCCAACAGACTAAAGGCTGTAATTAAAGCAAAAGGTGGTTCAACAAAATACTAACACAAGGAGGGTGATCCTTTTTTCAACTCAGTGATTCTGTTTTTGAATTTTGATTCTACATGTTGGTGTTATATCTTTCACTTGGATGTTATAAGTGTAGCAGGTATTTGAATTTTGTAAGGACTCTGGTGGTGTGAAGTTCCTTGGGGTCCCTGGGTGGCGCTGTTGCCTTGGGCCTGAGCTGAACACACACCGCGAACCATGCCTTTTTGTCCTCCCCTGGAGCTGGTACAGCGGGGTGGGGAACCCGCTGTGATGCAAAGGGAGAGGCCATAAAAGGGGCGGAGGCCCTGATTTTAGGGAGAGAGTCAGAGGACGTGGCCGTGCCCAGGCACCTTCAGCTTGGGTGCTGGCATTCCAGTGTTCCAGGCCTAGGCGCCCTTGGCCTAGCTGGAACAGAGAGGGAGTCCATCTCGGGCACCTTTAGCCTGGGGTGAGGTACTGTGGCGGATGCCTGGGGCACAGTACCTTCGACTGAGTTCCACGAGGGTGGAGGAATTTGAGGGGGCCCTAACGCCTTGGGTGCCCGTGTCTGAGTTCGTGAGGACTGGTGCGCAGTAACTTCTCCAAAGAGTCCGGCGCAGCATCGCTGGTGACGGAGAGGCCTCCATTTCTCCCTTGG
Organism: Rana muscosa; assembly: GCA_029206835.1. NCBI lineage: Eukaryota > Metazoa > Chordata > Amphibia > Anura > Ranidae > Rana > Rana muscosa. The sequence goes on from CM055119.1 coordinate 271,259,766, forward strand.
ACGGATTTCTCCCTCTGACAGGGGCAAAGTGAGCGAAGGTAATTCACGTTCTATATTACCTAGTCAGTGGCAGTGACTATTCACCACTGGTGACAGCACAGTGGGCAGCAGCAAGAAGGGAAAGGATTGTGCCTCGATCTGTCCCCATTTTCTAAAGAAGAAAGATTGTTTTATTGCTTGGCAAGAAGAATAAAACTGAGTTATACCTATTCACTGTGTGGAACTTGGGTTACTAAGCAAAGGAGTCAGGGACGAAGGACTGGACTTGACTCTAGGACACCTACACAAAGGCCCAATCTTCTGGCCTTCACCTCTTAGTTACGGAGGACATGGGCCGTGGTGTGCATCATCTCTCTCTCCCAGGTACCCCTAAACAACAGCCATACAACCGATAAAGGAAGGGAGAGGGGTGAGGCCGCTACACGTGGGGGCTCGTCCGGGATATGTGTATGGTGTCTGAAATTGAACGTTGCTGCCCAGAGGAGTTCCGAGTAGGTCAGCCATATTGGCCAACGCGCCACGAGGCAACTCACAACTGCGTAGTTCGTGGGCGGGGCAAGGAAAAAGCCAGCGAACAAGTGCAGAACGTGGGAGGAGTCTGGCCACGTGGACGTACGCACGTGGAGATTCCGGCGCAAGTGGGTCAGTGTGCAATGGAGCAGCAAAGAGAGAGGATGGCTTCAAGTGCTCCATGGATTTCCGTTCCTTCCTTCGCGGATATGTCTTCTCTGGCTGCTCCGATTATGGATACAGGGATAAGACTAAGGCCCCGGGGCGATTGGCTCTGTACACCTGCAGAGACATGGAGGCCCTCGGTGTGATCTGTCCCGGCTGTTCGGGACTGGTGGTCCAGCTGAAGCCGTTCGGGCGCTGTGAGGTCTGCAAAGAATTCCTCTTCGAGGTGGAACCATTCACAGAAAAGCCTCGGGCTTTCCACCTCAACTACCTCACAGGGACTGCCACTCCGGAGGGAGAGATTGATGCTGGTGCATTCCCCATGTGCACTGATCCGGGCGAAGTGACTGCCCAAACAGAGGTGAAAAGAGAAAAATCAGAGGATGCTGCCTCGGTTACCAGCAGCTCCCTGCTCCGGCCGGCGAAGAGAAATATTGGCCTAGTGATGGCCTCGTGTGGTCGTGGAAGAGCTTCGCCACGCTGCTTGCCTGGCCTGGATGGCTCCGGTAGGAAAAGTCCTGGACATCCCTATTCTTCCAAAGGCCCAGGTGAGCCAGGGGTTGGGGCTCTCTGCGTGGTAGAAAGTGGCGGTAGCCCACAGTCGGTAGAGGCCGTCAAGGGGGATAGTTCCATGACTGGGAATTATCTGCCCGCTGAGTGCTACGACACCTCTGACCTGGATTCATTGTCTGACAATGGCGATGATGGGGAGATAGACGAAATCTTCCAACAGAAGGGATGGGACAAGATAAAGCTACCCTCGTCCTGTGTTGCAAGGGACCTGCCCATGTCTACTGGAGATGGTACACCTCGGGTGGAGGCCTCGGCGCTGAGGGAGGAAGCTAGTCCTCTGTCTGGAGTTCCCCTTCTGGATTCAACCTCCATTTCATCTGCTCCTGTTGCGGGAGTGCAACGTCAATCACTGCGGGCTCCTAGGCCCAGGTCTACCTCGTCACCCAGAAGCGATTGTTCCACCCGGAGAAGGAGACCGAGCTACTATGCCACCTTTGTCAAGGCTGCAGCGTCTCTTTGGCCAGAAGGTTGCTAAGGAATATGGGTGGGAATACCCGAATCTGCCTCGGGAACTGCTCTATGAGGTGGAGGTCTTTCGGCAAAGATGGTATGATACCTTTGTGTGGGACAAACTGAAGGTACAGCAGGCACGGCGGTACCTTTCCTGTTCACCAACGGTCACCAAGAAGTTTCAGGACTGTAAAGCTAAGTGGATGCTGGGAAGACACATTCATGCGGACAGGGTGGTGATCTGTCGCAAAGAAGGAAAGCGTGTTGAGTACCATGTGGAGGCTTTTGATGATCGTCTGAAGCCTATATCATTGCCTCATCCAAGGTTTAATCTGTAAGAGAGGAAAAGACTCTCGGTTGCTTTCTTATCTATTCCTGGTTGAACTTTCCAGAGTGCCTTTTCCAGAACACAGAGACTGTGCCCTAGTTTTTTTTTGTATTTGGGCAATTCTACTCTTTGGAGATATGGGAGCTGTTTTTGTTTGTTCACCCTTTCTTCTTCTGACACTCACAAGAAATCAGTGACTTTGGGTTTCAGATAGTGCAGGGTCACAGAGAAAAATGTTCAAGCAGAAAGTTCATCTGGAAGTAATGAGTGTCTTGACCGCGGCACTGTCACCAGGTGGCAGTGTTGAGCAACGATTGTTTTTTTTTTATACATTACATGGCACTCATTGGAGTGAATGGGTTTCTCCTAGGATAGACTCATTCATTCCAAGCAAAGACACATGTTGGTAGGATGTATGTTTCTTTTCTTTCCCTCTGCAGGAGATTCGTCTGTCAAGACTACTGAGAATGGGTGGTCTTTAGATAGCCAGAGGGAGGAATGTAAATGTGTGAAATATTTAAAGTGTTTTTATTGAAAAGTTTTATAGTTGTATTCCTTTCCCATTCAGGTCGTGGCACAATTCAGGGTTAAATTGTGTAGTTTGGTTTCTGGGCTGAACTTATGACACCACCTTTCGTGGGGTGTGAGTTTGTACCAGACACTGGGGACCAGTGTCAAATCACCAGGGGGAGAGTGTAGCGGGTATTTGAATTTTGTAAGGACTCTGGTGGTGTGAAGTTCCTTGGGGTCCCTGGGTGGCGCTGTTGCCTTGGGCCCGAGCTGAACACACACGGCGAACCGTGCCTTTTTGTCCTCCCCTGGAGCTGTTACAGCGGGGTGGGGAACCCACTGTGATGCAAAGGGAGAGGCCATAAAAGGGGCGGAGGCCCTGATTTTAGGGAGAGAGTCAGAGGACGTGGCCGCGCCCAGGCACCTTCAGCTTGGGTGCTGGCGTTCCGGTGTTCCAGGCCTAGGCGCCCTTGGCCTAGCTGGAACAGAGAAGGAGTCCATCTCAGGCACCTTTAGCCTGGGGTGAGGTACTGTGGCGGATGCCTGGGGCACAGTACCTTCGACTGAGTTCCGCGAGGGTGGAGGAATTTGAGGGGGCCCTAACGTCTTGGGTGCCCGTGTCTGAGTTTGTGAGGACTAGTGCGCAGTAACTTCTCCGAAGAGTCCGACGCAGCATCGCTGGTGACGGAGAGGCCTCCATTTCTCCCTTGGATGGATTTCTCCCTCTGACAGGGGCAAAGTGAGCGAAGGTAATTCACGTTCTATATTACCTAGTCAGTGGCAGTGACTATTCACCACTGGTGACAGCACAGTGGGCAGCAGCAAGAAGGGAAAGGATTGTGCCTCGATCTGTCCCCATTTTCTAAAGAAGAAAGATTGTTTTATTGCTTGGCAAGAAGAATAAAACTGAGTTGTACCTATTCACTGTGTGGAACTTGGGTTACTAAGCAAAGGAGTCAGGGACGAAGTACTGGACTTGACTCTAGGACACCTACACAAAGGCCCAATCTTCTGGCCTTCACCTCTTAGTTACGGAGGACATGGGCCGTGGTGTGCATCATCTCTCTCTCCCAGGTACCCCTAGACAACAGCCATACAACTGATAAAGGAAGGGAGAGGGGTGAGGCCGCTACATAAGTTACACTGAGTAAATGCAGCTAGATAAAACAAAAACTGTGTCTCTCGTCATTTTAGGCTGCAATTATTTTTTGTGATTATTTTAAAGGGGGTGATTCTTTTCTATACCCACTGTACTTAATATTTATCATTTACTAACAAGTAGTATACAGGCAATAGGTTTAGACATTTGGTAGTTGTCACAATATCTTTAGATAGTCACAACCGTCTGTTGGTTTTACAGCGCTGTCTGTAGGTGATATACAATTGCCTGCAGGTTATATGATGCTGCCTGCGGGGCATACAAAAATATGAAGGTTGTGCACAGCGATGTGAAGAATTAAAAAATGTGCAGGTTATACGGCAAAATCTATAAATAATTGTCTGCATTCATACATTTATGGTATGGAGAGACGGCAGTGAGAGTTATGTAGGGTGGAAATGATAACACCATACATATTTTAGTGTTAACTTGCACCCTGGAGCTTCTTCACACCAGCCTTTGATTTCTGCTCAAGCAGAATTGGTTTTTACTATTGCCACTGTACTAATATAGCGAATGACTTAGTCAATACCACATTAATACATCAATAAATATAGGTTATATACAGATCCCAGTAAGCTACAAGTTATAAATATAACTAACACAAGACTATGCAAGAAAGCATCAAACTAGAAAAATTTAAGTAAAATTAACTGTAGCGGGGTCTCCTTTAAGGCCCCGGGACTACATTACCCAGAACCCCGTTCGGCACCCAGGGTGCATTCAGCCACCGCAGAGACTGGTGGGAGGGGCTATATAAGAGGAGGGCGAGGCTGAGCTCGGCCTCTTTGGACACCACACTGCAATCAACAGGTCTTCCTGTGCGGATCTGCTGCAGTGCAGGGCCTGAAGCCTGGGCCTTGCACAACTTCCAGAGGGCCTTCAACCCCACTGCGGAACCTGGGTGACACCTGACTTCGCTGACTACTTACATCAGTTGGATCGGAGACCCGAGAGTTGCAGACGCTGTGTGTGTAGACACAGCAGGTGGAAGTCCCGGACTGGGATCGCGTCTGGAGTGGTGAGCGAGCACCTGCTCAAATCCTATAGGCTGTACTGTTGTTAGGCCTAGAGACTGCCTTGGCCCACCGGCCTTTATTTACTGTTCCATTGGAGACTAGTGGCGGAACTGAGTTGAGTTAGTCTCCGGTGAAGTGTTCTTTATTGTCTACCCTTTGGATTACAAATATTGTTCCTGTTGTGCACCACCAGTCAAGTTGCATGCGAAGAAATCGTTCTGCTAGAGACTGGGTTAAATCTGAGTCAGGCCTGACCAGGAGTTAGAACTTTTTGTTGCTGCGCCATAAGGGCGCATAGATAGAGATAGCTGCACTAGAAGGGAAATAGCCTGCATTATCAGGGTGTACTATATTTTCTGCTGCAGGGCTCTGCAGATATATATGTGTAATGTATTAACGTTGTGCCTTTTACCCAAAGTAAACAAAAACATTATACTTCATCACTTGCTATCAGTGTGTTATCATTATGCAAAGAGGTAACCCTTACAATACAGATAGATTGTGATACAAGACAATCCCTAGACTAACTGTGCCAGAGTGGGTCGAGTAGATTGCCGGGGGTTGGCGGTGCTGTATTCAGGGCCCGCAAACAAATCCAGCGGCTCTTTTTACTGGGGGGTAGCGCTACACGTGGGGGCTCTCGAGTCCGGGATCCTGATACAGCAAGTAACGCGCCAAAAGTACCAGCATGGACCCACTAGAAGTAGGACAGTGGTGCAAGGCGGTCGGCACAGATTCAGCCGGGATAGTAGTCATAGAACTCCCAGGGATCTGGCAAGAAGAAGCGGTGAAGCAGCTAGTGATGTCACTGCCCCCGCACCAGAAGGTATGGGTGGTGGACGTCAGGTCGAATTCTTCACTGACCCACGCACTAATAGAGTGGAAGAATGGAATCCCAGAGCATTTCAAGAATCCAAGTATAGAAGCAATAGATGATCAGACTTATAGCCTAATATATGCGCTGCCGCTCAAGTCAAGAAGACGGTTTCAGACACCGAAACTATCTCCACCACCGTCCCCAAAAGCAGAAAAACGGGAGAAGAAAGAGAGTCCCGGATCACCACCTGCCACCCTCAGCGCAGAATTATGCGCAGTCCTGGGGGAAATTGTAGCCCAGTGTAAGAAGGATCCTACAGACTACCAAATGTCGGGATACAGAAAACTTAGAATATTTTCTGGAAGGAAGCCTATACCTTCGGGTGAAGAGGGGTTTGAGGAGTGGTTAGACGGCACCACCCAGGCCTTAGAAGAATGGGAAGTCCCAGAACACAGAAAGAAACAGAGAATTGCTGAGAGCTTGAAGGGGCCTGCTCTAGAGGCCATACGCAATCTCAAGATGAGCAAAACAGACTGTGATGTGCAGGATTATCTGGACATTCTACAGAATGTGTTCGGTGGAACAGAGAAAATCACTGAGCTCACTTACCAGCTGGAGCACTGCTACCAAAAGACAGGAGAGAAGCTGTCGGAGTTCATGAGGCGCCTGGATAAGATCCTGCATAAGATGATCCTGAAGAAGGGGATCGACCCGCGGAAGGTGGATGAGGCCCGTGTTCAGCAGGTGATGAGAGGATCTCAGCCCCTGGACCCCATCGCATTGGCGTTACGCACAAGAGAGGACGGGAAGAGCCTGGAGTATCCGGACTTGATCCGAGTGGTCAGAGAGTAGGGATGAGCTCCGCGTTCGAGTCGAACATACGTTCGACTCGAACACCGTGTGTTAGATCGTTCGACGAAGATCGAACGTTTTGGGTCGTTCGCGCCAAATTCAAGTCACGCGAAAGGCCCAAAATCCCGGCGCTGTGATTGGCCAAGCATGCACTGTGACCCCGCATGCTTGGCCAATCACAGCGCTGGCAGCGAGGAGAGCCATAATTGGCCACAGGCAGGATGCCTGTGGCCAATTATAGCTCGGGGGTTTAGTACACGCCCCACACTATAAAAGGCCGCCAGCGCGGCGGCCTTGTGTAGTGTGTTCCGGCGTGCAGGGAGAGAGAAGGATAGGCAGGGACAGTGTTAGTGAAATTGTGTGTAGGGAGAGAGAAGGATAGGTAGGGACAGTGTCAGTGTGATATTCTGCTAAACCTTGTGTGTAGGGAGAGAGAAGGATAGGCAGGGACAGTGTCAGTGATATTTTTGCTAAGCCTCCTGCACAGCATACACCTGAAGCTAGCCCTTATTGCTGTGTTTTCCGTGTGTGTCACACTAACAGGCATCTGCAGCACTTACAGCAGGCGTAGTGTGCTTCCTGCAAAATATACACCTGAAGCTAGCCCTTATTGCTGTGATTTCCTGTTTGAGTAACACAGGCAGGCATCTGCAGCACTTACAGCGGGCGTATTGTGCTTCTTGCAAAATATACACCTGAAGCTAGCCCTTATTGCTGTGATTTCCTGTTTGAATAACACAGGCAGGCATCTGCAGCACTTACAGCGGGCGTATTGTGCTTCTTGCAAAATATACACCTGAAGCTAGCCCTTATTTCTGTGATTTCCTGTTTGAGTAACACAGGCAGGCATCTGCAGCATTTACAGCAGGCGTATTGTGCTTCTTGCAAAATATACACCTGAAGCTAGCCCTTATTGCTGTGATTTCCTGTTGAGTAACACAGGCAGGCATCTGCAGCACTTACAGCAGGCGTAGTGTGCCTCCTGCACATTATACACCTGAAGCTACCCCTTATTGCTCGTAGTTTTTTTCTTTTGTGTTACACTAACAGGCATCTGCAGCACTTACAGCAGGCGTATTGTGCTTCTTGCAAAATATACACCTGAAGCTAGCCCTTATTGCTGTGATTTCCTGTTTGAGTAACACAGGCAGGCATCTGCAGCACTTACAGCGGGCGTATTGTGCTTCTTGCAAAATATACACCTGAAGCTAGCCCTTATTGCTGTGATTTCCTGTTGAGTAACACAGGCAGGCATCTGCAGCACTTACAGCGGGCGTATTGTGCTTATTGCAAAATATACACCTGAAGCTAGCCCTTATTGCTGTGATTTCCTGTTTGAGTAACACAGGCAGGCATCTGCAGCACTTACAGCAGGCGTATTGTGCTTCTTGCAAAATATACACCTGAAGCTAGCCCTTATTGCTGTGATATCCTGTTTGAGTAACACAGGCAGGCATCTGCAGCACTTACAGCAGGCGTATTGTGCCTCTTGCAAGATATACACCTGAAGCTAGCCCTTATTGCTGTGATTTCCTGTTTGAGTAACACAGGCAGGCATCTGCAGCACTTACAGCGGGCGTATTGTGCTTCTTGCAAAATATACACCTGAAGCTAGCCCTTATTTCTGTGATTTCCTGTTGAGTAACACAGGCAGGCATCTGCAGCACTTACAGCAGGCGTAGTGTGCCTCCTGAAAAATTATACACCTGAAGCTACCCCTTATTGCTCGTAGTTTTTTTTCTTTTGTGTTACACTAACAGGCATCTGCAGCACTTACAGCAGGCGTATTGTGCTTCTTGCAAAATATACACCTGAAGCTAGCCCTTATTGCTGTGATTTCCTGTTTGAGTAACACAGGCAGGCATCTGCAGCACTTACAGCAGGCGTATTGTGCTTCTTTCAAAATATACACCTGAAGCTAGCCCTTATTGCTGTGATTTCCTGTTTGAGTAACACAGGCACGCATCTGCAGCACTTACAGCGGGCGTATTGTGCTTCTTGCAAAATATACACCTGAAGCTAGCCCTTATTGCTGTGATTTCCTGTTGAGTAACACAGGCAGGCATCTGCAGCACTTACAGCGGGCGTATTGTGCTTCTTGCAAAATAAACACCTGAAGCTAGCCCTTATTGCTGTGATTTCCTGTTGAGTAACACAGGCAGGCATCTGCAGCACTTACAGCAGGCGTAGTGTGCCTCCTGCACATTATACACCTGAAGCTACCCCTTATTGCTCGTAGTTTTTTTTCTTTTGTGTTACACTAACAGGCATCTGCAGCACTTACAGCAGGCGTATTGTGCTTCTTGCAAAATATACACCTGAAGCTAGCCCTTATTGCTGTGATTTCCTGTTGAGTAACACAGGCAGGCATCTGCAGCACTTACAGCAGGCGTAGTGTGCCTCCTGCACATTATACACCTGAAGCTAGCCCTTATTGCTCGTAGTTTTTTTTCTTTTGTGTTACACTAACAGGCATCTGCAGCACTTACAGCAGGCGTATTGTGCTTCTTGCAAAATATACACCTGAAGCTAGCCCTTATTGCTGTGATTTCCTGTTTGAGTAACACAGGCAGGCATCTGCAGCACTTACAGCAGGCGTATTGTGCTTCTTGCAAAATATACACCTGAAGCTAGCCCTTATTGCTGTGATTTCCTGTTTGAGTAACACAGGCACGCATCTGCAGCACTTACAGCAGGCGTATTGTGCTTCTTGCAAAATATACACCTGAAGCTAGCCCTTATTGCTGTGATTTCCTTTTGAGTAACACAGGCAGGCATCTGCAGCACTTACAGTGGGCGTATTGTGCTTCTTGCAAAATATACACCTGAAGCTAGCCCTTATTGCTGTTATTTCCTGTTGAGTAACACAGGCAGGCATCTGCAGCAGTTACAGCAGGCGTATTGTGCTTCTTGCAAAATATACACCTGAAGCTAGCCCTTATTGCTGTGATTTCCTGTTGAGTAACACAGGCAGGCATCTGCAGCACTTACAGCAGGCGTAGTGTGCCTCCTGCACATTATACACCTGAAGCTAGCCCTTATTGCTCGTAGTTTTTTTTCTTTTGTGTTACACTAACAGGCATCTGCAGCACTTACAGCAGGCGTATTTTGCTTCTTGCAAAATATACACCTGAAGCTAGCCCTTATTGCTGTGATTTCCTGTTGAGTAACACAGGCAGGCATCTGCAGCACTTACAGCAGGCGTAGTGTGCCTCCTGCACATTATACACCTGAAGCTACCCCTTATTGCTTGTAGTTTTTTTTCTTTTGTGTTGCACTAACAGGCATCTGCAGCACTTACAGCAGGCGTATTGTGCTTCTTGCAAAATATACACCTGAAGCTAGCCCTTATTGCTGTTATTTCCTGTTGAGTAACACAGGCAGAAATCTGCAGCAGTTACAGCAGGTGTATTGTGCTTCTTGCCAAATATACACCTGAAGCTAGCCCTTATTGCTGTGATTTCCTGTTGAGTAACACAGGCAGGCATCTGCAGCACTTACAGCAGGCGTAGTGTGCCTCCTGCACATTATACACCTGAAGCTAGCCCTTATTGCTCGTAGTTTTTTTTCTTTTGTGTTACACTAACAGGCATCTGCAGCACTTACAGCAGGCGTATTGTGCTTCTTGCAAAATATACACCTGAAGCTAGCCCTTATTGCTGTGATTTCCTGTTGAGTAACACAGGCAGGCATCTGCAGCACTTACAGCAGGCGTAGTGTGCCTCCTGCACATTATACACCTGAAGCTACCCCTTATTGCTCGTAGTTTTTTTTCTTTTGTGTTACACTAACAGGCATCTGCAGCACTTACAGCAGGCGTATTGTGCTTCTTGCAAAATATACACCTGAAGCTAGCCCTTATTGCTGTGATTTCCTGTTTGAGTAACACAGGCAGGCATCTGCAGCACTTACAGCAGGCGTATTGTGCTTCTTGCAAAATATACACCTGAAGCTAGCCCTTATTGCTGTGATTTCCTGTTTGAGTAACACAGGCATGCATCTGCAGCACTTACAGCAGGCGTATTGTGCTTCTTGCAAAATATACACCTGAAGCTAGCCCTTATTGCTGTGATTTGCTGTTTGAGTAACACAGGCACGCATCTGCAGCACTTACAGCAGGCGTATTGTGCTTCTTGCAAAATATACACCTGAAGCTAGCCCTTATTGCTGTGATTTCCTGTTTGAGTAAAACAGGCACGCATCTGCAGCACTTACAGCGGGCGTATTGTGCTTCTTGCAAAATATACACCTGAAGCTAGCCCTTATTGCTGTGATTTCCTGTTGAGTAACACAGGCAGGCATCTGCAGCACTTACAGCGGGCGTATTGTGCTTCTTGCAAAATATACACCTGAAGCTAGCCCTTATTGCTGTGATTTCCTATTGAGTAACACAGGCAGGCATCTGCAGCACTTACAGCAGGCGTAGTGTGCCTCCTGCACATTATACACCTGAAGCTACCCCTTATTGCTCGTAGATTTTTTTTCTTTTGTGTTACACTAACAGGCATCTGCAGCACTTACAGCAGGCGTATTGTGCTTCTTGCAAAATATACACCTGAAGCTAGCCCTTATTGCTGTGATTTCCTGTTTGAGTAACACAGGCACGCATCTGCAGCACTTACAGCGGGCGTATTGTGCTTCTTGCAAAATATACACCTGAAGCTAGCCCTTATTGCTGTGATTTCCTGTTGAGTAACACAGGCAGGCATCTGCAGCACTTACAGCGGGCGTATTGTGCTTCTTGCAAAATATACACCCGAAGCTAGCCCTTATTGCTGTGATTTCCTGTTGAGTAACACAGGCAGGCATCTGCAGCACTTACAGCAGGCGTAGTGTAACTCCTGCACATTATACACCTGAAGCTACCCCTTATTGCTCGTAGGTTTTTTTCTTTTGTGTTACACTAACAGGCATTTGCAGCACTTACAGCAGGCGTATTGTGCTTCTTGCAAAATATACACCTGAAGCTATTGCTGTGATTTCCTGTTTGAGTAACACAGGCAGGCATCTGCAGCACTTACAGCAGGCGTATTGTGCTTCTTGCAAAAAAAACACCTGAATCTAGCCCTTATTGCTGTGATTTCCTGTTGAGTAACACAGGCAGGCATCTGCAGCACTTACAGCGGGCGTAGTGTGCCTCCTGCACATTATACGCCTGAAGCTACCCCTTATTGCTGGTTTTCCCATCTCCCTGCAGGCCTTTAGAATGTCTGGAAGGCAAACAAGGAGAGGCAGACAGTCAGAAGCCAATAAAAGAGGGCAAGCAGGCTCTGTTTCTAGAGACAACAGTGCTGGTCGTGGACGCGGTGCATCGTCATCAGCACGTGGCCATGGGACACGATTGTCCTTATTTTCGGCAGCTGGACGTGTTGAGCCGCATCATCCCGAAGACTTGGTAGAGTGGATGACCAAGCCGTCCTCATCCTCCTCATCCTCTCTCACCCAGGCTCAGGGTACTGGCAAAGCAGCTGCCAAAGCGTCCTCTTCCATCGTATCTATGTCATCATCAGTCACTCCTTCCCTAGACCCACCGTGTCCTCCTGAGGAGTCCCCCGAACTGTTTGAGCACAGTGTTGGGTACATGCTCCAGGAGGATGCCCAGCGTTTCGATGGGTCTGATGATGATACCCAGCTAGAGGAAGGCAGTAGCGTGAGAGCAGAGAGAGGGGATGCTCATGAAGGACAGAAATCTGGCAGTCATGTTCCAGCAGCTGCAGCATACTGCCAGATTGGCTCGAGTGATGAGGAGGGAGGGGATGATGAGGTCACTGACTCCACGTGGGTGCCTGATAGGAGAGAGGAGGAGGAGGAGGATGAGGAGGAGGCACATCTCCAACGAGGCAGGATGCCCTCGTGGGGCCAGCGTAAGGGCAGCACAACGACTGAATCACACCGCAGAGCTCCGCCTGTGCAGGGCGCTGCCTCTGCCCGTTATTCCAAAAATTCTTTGGTGTGGGCCTTTTTTGAGTCAAGTGCATCAGATCACACCGCTGCTGTTTGCAACATATGTCTCAAGCGTATCTCGCGTGGCCAAAACATCAGCCGCTTGGGCACCACATGCTTGACCAGACATATGTTGACCTGCCATGCAGCTCGTTGGCAAGCCTATCTTAAAGACCCACACCAAAGAACAAAGCGGACCTCTCCTTGCTCCGCATCAGCTGGGATCTCCAACCCCACTATACCTCCAGTCCTCTCTGAAACCTGCTCTGAGAGGAATGAAGGTGTAGAATTAGGTGTGTCACAGCCAAGTACTTGCGGGCACTCTGCTAGCTGTACAACAACGTCTGATTCTAGCAGACAAATTTCCCTGCCCCAGCTGCTGGACCGTCAAAAGAAGTTCACTCCCAGCCATCTACATGCCCAGCGGTTGAATGCTAGCTTGGCTAAATTGCTAGCACTTCACCTGCTGCCTTTTCAGTTGGTAGACTTGGCCCCCTTCCGTGAGTTTGTGCAATGTGCGGTTCCTCAGTGGCAGGTTCCCAAACGCCACTTTTTCTCACGGAAGGCAATTCCGGCTCTCTACCGGCATGTGGAAGGCAATGTCCATGCCTCGCTGGACAGGGCGGTCAGCGGTAAGGTGCATATTACCGCTGACTCATGGTCCAGCAGGCATGGACAGGGACGTTACCTTTCTTTCACGGCCCATTGGGTCACTCTTTTGGCAGTGGGAAGGATGCAGGACAAGGTGCAGTAGTGTTGGAGGTTGTTCCGCCGCCACGCCTCCAGAATGCTACTACTGGTTGTGACACACCTCTCTCCTCCACCCCCTCCTCTTCTTCTTCCTCAGTCTGTGTGCATTTCCGCAGATCATATAATGCCAGTGCTCGGCTGGCTGAGCTGCAAAAGGAGTTGAACCTGCCCAAGAACCGCCTTATATGTGACATGCCCACCAGGTGGAACTCAACATTGGCCATGCTGCAGCGGCTGCACATGCAGCAGAGGGCCATCAATGAGTATCTGTGCGACTACGGTACCAGGACAGGGTCAGGGGAGCTCAGGTTTTTTTCACCACGGCAGTGGGGCATGATCAGGGATGCATTCACTGTCCTGGCACAATTTGAGGAGGCCACGAGGATGGTGAGCAGTGACAGTGCATGCATCAGTGACACTGTACCTCTTGTCCACCTGTTGGAACATACGCTGCGTGGAATAATGGACAAGGCACTTGAGGCAGAACAGAGGCAGGAAGAGGAGGACTTCCTTGCCTCTCAAGGCCCCCTTTACCCAGACAGTGTTCCTTCTGTCCCACCCATTGCACAGGAAGAGGAGGAGGAGGATTGTGTCAGCATGGAGGAGGAGCCTGGCACTCAGAATCATCAGCAGCAGTCTTTTAGGGATGATTTACAGTCCCAAGAAACCCGTGGACTTGTACGTGGCTGGGAGGAGGTGGCTGCGGATCCTGTCATCCTTAGTGACCCAGAGGACTCCAGACCGAATGCCTCAGCTAACCTACGCTGCATGGCCTCCCTGATCCTGCAAAGTCTGCGGAAGTATCCTCGTATTCTTCGGATCAAGGAGAGGGACCATTACTGGCTGGCCACTCTCCTTGATCCACGGTACAAGGGTAAGGTTGCGGACCTTATCTTACCTTCGCAGAGGGAGCAGAGGATGAGACAACTCCGGGAGGCCTTGCAGAAAGGTCTGTGCAACGCGTTCCCAGAGACTGGGAGGTTACAAACTCCTGGACCTGGACAACGAGTTGCTGAGGCTTCGGTCAGTCAAAGAAGGAGCGGTGGGGAAGGTGGCCGTCTGACCGATGCGCTCAGACAATTCTTTAGTCCGCAGCCCCAAGGTATGATCGGTTCCAGCAACCATCGCCAGCGTCTGATATACATGGTGCAGGAATACCTAGGGGCAAGGCCAGACTTGGACACCTTCCCCACCGAAAATCCCCTGGCTTACTGGGTCTTGAGGATGGATCACTGGCCAGAGCTTGCACAGTATGCAATTGAGCTACTGGCCTGTCCTGTATCCAGCGTTCTTTCAGAACGCACATTCAGTGCTGCTGGAGGATTTGTCACAGATCACAGGGTGCGCCTGTCCACCGACTCGGTTGATCGACTGACCTTCATAAAGATGAACCAGTCTTGGATCACCACCAGCTACCAAGCACCTGAAGCTGATATAACAGAATAATTTATTTTCAAATGTCACATCCCTTCAAGACTGATGCTGATGCTGAGTGACTGTCCTGTTATGTTGACTGACTATCCTCCTCCTCCTCAATGATCCGATTCCTGATGATAGCTTGGAAGAACATTTTTGTTTCTGGGTGCCGCCACCAGTGGCTAAGGCCCCATTTTTCAGCCCCTGTTTAACAGGGGCATGTAATTACAATTTTTTATGCAATGCTTTGCAGCAGGGCTCATTCCTGCACTCCAACTACAGTATCTGGGAGAGGTTGCAGTGTCGTGGCACCAGCACCAGTGCCTAAGGCCCAATTTTTCAGCCCCTGTTTAACAGGGGCGTGCAGTTACAATTTTTGATGCAATACTTTGCAACAGGGCTCATTGCTGTGCTCCAAGTGCAGTATCTGTGAGGGGTTGCAGTGTTGTGGCACCAGTGCCTAAGGCTCAATTTTTCTGCCCCTGTTCAACAGGGGCGTGTAATTACAATTTTTGATGCAATACTTTGCAACAGGGCTCATTGCTGTGCTCCAAGTACAGTATCTGTGAGGGGTTGCAGTGTTGCGGCACCAGTGCCTAAGGCCCAATTTTTCTGCCCCTGTTCAACAGGGGCATGTAATTACAATTCTTGATCTAATAATTCACAGCAGGACCCATTCCTGCGCCCACCAAGAGTAACTGTGAGGCCTTACAGTGTTGTGGCAACACCACCACCACCACCACCACCATAGGCCCAATTTTTCAGCCCCTGTTCAACAGGGGCATGCAATTACAATTCTTGATCTAATAATTTACAGCAGGGCCCATTCATGCGCCCACCAAGAGTAACTGTAAAGGGCTTACAGTGTTGTGGCACCAGCACTACCACCAAAGACCCAATTTTTCCTACCACTGTTCAACAATGGCATGTAAATACAATTCCTGATAGTTCACAGCAGGGCGTTCCAGCGCCCACCAAGAGTAACTGTGAGGGCTTACAGTGTTGTGGCAACACCGACACCTAAGGGGCAAATTTCTGCAGAGTATATACGGCAGGCCCCTACTTTCAAACATCCAACTTACAAACGACTCCTACTTGCAATCGGCCGTGTGTACGAGGCCTAAGAGTTATTATGGGAAAAAGGTGTCTCCTCTCTACTGATGCTTTATCACCAATCCTTGTTTCAATAAAAACCCCACTTTTCAAAAACAGTTGTCATTGGGACGGAAAGTGAGGTGAAATGTTCTGAACAGGGGCACAGACAGCAAAACAAATGTTACAGGGGTGATAACCCTTCCCAATGTTTTCCAAAAAGCTTAAAAATAGTTTTTTTTTGGCTGGAGCTACACTTAAACAATGTACCTGTTCAAAATTACAAACAGATTCTACTTAAGAACAAACCTACAGTCCCTGTCTTGTTTGCACCGCCTGTATACTGCTGTTCAGAGTATATAGGGCCTTTTTTATTTTGTGTGCGGGGTTCCCCTTAATATCCATACAAGACCCAAAGGGGCTGGTAATGGGCTGGGGTATGGGGGGGGGGGGTGATGGGGTAGCTATGCCATTTTTCTCAAAGATTTTCATCCATATTACCGGGACCAGACATTACATTAAAGCCGCAAGCAGTTTTAAATGCCTTTTTTTCCTTTACAAAATTTAATTTTGTGCAGGGACAGTTCTAAACACGGGAAACACGTGCCACTTCACAGGCATACTTTAGACACCCCCCAGGTACGATATTTAAAGGAATATTTTACTTTTTTTTTTTTCACTTTATGCATCATTAAAATGACTGCTCTCGAAAAACGGCAGTTTTTAAAACTTCGTTTTGCATTGATACATGTCCCCTGGTGCAGAACCCGGGTTCCCAAACCCTTTTTAGGACAATAACATGCATATTAGTCATTATAATTAGCACTTTAGATTTCGAACGTTCACATCCATTGTATTTAATAGGGTTCCAACGTTCGTGCGAACTTTCGGTCCGTTCACGGGTTCTGGTGCGAACCGAACCCGGGGATGTTTGGCTCATCCCTATCAGAGAGGAAGAAGCGATGCTGGAGGAGAAGAAGAGGAACCAACCAGTTGAGTCAGTTAATCCTCCTCCGGTGATGGTCAGGACGGCCATGACTTTGGAAAGAGACTCAGAGGTGGATACCTTGAAGTCTCAGATGTCTCAAGTATTGGGGATGCTGACCTCCCTGATGGAAAAGAAGTCAAGGGAACCGGAGAGGGAAAGTCCGAGGGGGGAGCTGTTTCCAAATACCTCAGCGCCCGCATCCCTACAAGATTGGGGGGACATGACTTGTTTCAACTGCGGAGGGGTTGGCCATGCGGCCAAAGTGTGTGCCAGTCCAAAGAAAAAAAAGATGAATAAGCGCAAGCCGTCAGAAAACTTCAGCGGGCCCCGGTGAAGGAGTCAACCGGGTGCCCATCATCTCCAGTGAACTCCAAACTGAATGAGAAGCACGTAAAAAGAGTGGAGAAGACCCCTCAGAAGGGACACAAGGTTCCTCAGTGGGAACGTACACCCAAGAAAGAGAATAATGTCCCTCAGCGGGTAGTTACACCCAATAAATGGAGGGAGATTAATGCATACCAAGCCCAAGAGGGACTTAAGTCCAAAGGAAAATGCAAAGATCCAAAGAAAAAGACCCCTTTGAAGCGGTATCCAGAGAAGCTAGTAGGCCCCTCCCCGATAGTACCTGTCCAAGTGGAGGGAGTCTACACCAGAGCCATATTGGATACTGGGGCACAAGTGACCCTGTTGTACAGGGACTTTTATGACAAGCATCTAACTCACTTACCCATCCAGAAGATTGAGGAGCTGGAAATATGGGGGATTGGGACCCAGAGTTTCCCTTATGATGGCTATCTGCCTATAAAACTGACCTTTGACCCGTCCATAGCCGGGAAGGCCGAAGTGTTCGATACCTTGGCTGTGGTATGTCCCCGACCGCCTGGAGCTAACAAGAGTTCCCTAATAATAGGGACCAACTGTCAAGTCTCTGATGTGAGGTCGAGTAGCAGAGAGGGCGCCCCTTGCGGCCGAGTGCAGCACAGCCCTGAAGATGACACAGGGGATGTGGTGCCCACAGAAGCACGGGTTGCCTGGTAGGTAGTGCTGGTTGCCAGGAACTTGGTAGGACAGGCAGACTGCAGGACAGCAGGCGTGCTTAGGAGGTCCAAAGGGTAAGGACCAATGGAATGTTCCGATAACAGGGTCAAAGCCAGGCCAGAGGGTCAAACACAGCAAGACAGTCCGAGAACACAGCAGAGCTGAGTCTTAGCACAGAAGACAAGGTAAGCGGAGTCCGTTAGCCAGGCCGGGGTCAGGTATACGCTAGGAAGTCAACAGGAGCAGGTCAGGCAAGCCGGGTTTGGTACACAGGAGATCAGACAGGCAGGAGATGCAAGACACAGGAACACAGGAGAAGCTGACGATAATCCAGCAAATGCAGACACTAGCAGACTTCCTTATATAGGCCCATGTGACCTGCTTGTAGAGATACTGGGTCCTAGAGCCCTTCTCCTGCCAGAGATGCTGGGTCCTAAAGTCCTTCGCCTGCTGTTGGTTCCCTGACAGTGCCCCCCCCCAAGGGGCAGCCTCCGGATGCCCACCCGGGCCCATCTTTCAGGGTATCTGGCACAGAATCTCTGGAGAAGTCTAGGAGCATGTATGTTGCCTGCAGGTTCCCAAGAATTCTCTTCTGCTGGATAACCCTTCCATTTAATAAGAAATTGAATAGTCCTACCTCTTTTGCGACAGTCCAGGATGGATTCTACCTCGAATTCGGCTTCATCTCCCACTGAGACTGGAGGCGGAGGGTCTTCTTCTCTTCCTGGAAAAGGACTAGAGACAACAGATTTAAGAAGAGAAACGTGAAACACAGGATGCACTTTATACGAACTTGGTAGTAACAGTTCAAAAGCTACTGGGTTAATTTTTCGTTTAATTTCGAATGGACCGATAAATCTTGGACCCAATTTCCGGGAGGGGCAAGGGAGCCTGAGATTTGCTGAAGAGAGCCAGACCTTATCTCCAACCTCAAAGCTAGGACTCTCTCCTCTCCTCTTGTCATATTGTTTCTTGTAGTCCTCTTGCGCTTTCTGCATGGTTAGCCGGAGGGTTTGATAATTAGCCTGAATGGAGCTTATCCTGTCTTGAACTGCTGGAACTGAGGCTTCCGGAATGACATTAGGTAGAAATGAAGGATGGAAACCGTAGTTGGCCCAAAACGGAGATTGATTGGTGGTTGAGTGTACTGCATTATTGTAAGCAAACTCCGCACAAGGGAGTAGAGAGATCCAGTCGTCCTGGGAGAAGGAGCAGAAGCAACGCAAATATTGTTCTAAGGTCTGGTTGGTCCTTTCAGTTTGACCGTTGCTTTGGGGGTGATAGGCTGAGGACAGGCACACCTTGATTGATAGTGCTTTGCAGAGCTCTCTCCAGAACCCGGAGGTGAATTGTACCCCTCTATCAGACACAATGCTGTCAGGAAGGCCATGGAGCCTGACTATCTCCCTTATGAAAATTTTTGCTGTTTCTGCAGCAGAAGGAGTTCCTGCCATGGGCAAGAAGTGCGCCATTTTGGATAGACGGTCCACAACTACCAGGATTGTTGTAGATTCTTCGGATGGGGGCAACTCTACTATAAAGTCCATAGATATATTTCTCCATGGTAGTTCTGGCACTGGCAGAGGACGTAACAGACCCCACGACTTGACATTGGACCCTTTATTTCGCTGGCAGGTAGTGCAGGAGCTAACAAACTCCCTGCAATCAGATTTCAAGGTAGGCCACCAGAAGGATCGTTGGATAAGATCCGTAGTTTTCCGCACTCCGAAGTGGCCAGCGAGTTGGTGGTCATGCAAGGTCTTCAGTACCTGTATTCGGGTTTGTTGCGGAACGAAGATCTTGTCCTGATGCCAGAGGTACCCTTCCTGGTTTCTTAGAGAGGATGCTTCTGGTTCCTGGCATTGGAGGGAAGCCTGTTCAAGAGAAGATCTTAGATCGGGTTGGATCAGAAGAAAGTTCTGAGGTGACAGGATTGTACTAGATATTGTCTCCTCTGGAGTATCGGGAAACATTCGGGATAAAGCATCGGCCTTTCCGTTCTTGGAGCCGGGACGGTAGGTGATGTGGAAGTTGAACCTTGAAAAGAACAGAGCCCAGCGGGCTTGACGGGGTCTCAGACGTTTGGCAGTACGGAGGTATTCGAGGTTCCGATGATCTGTAAATATCATTATGGGGTGAGCAGACCCCTCAAGAAGGTATCTCCACTCCTCTAAGGCTGTTTTAATGGCCAAGAGCTCGCGGTCTCCTACATCATAGTTCCTCTCGGGCTGGCTCATTTTCCGCGAGGAGAAGGCCACGGGGTGAAGCAAGGACTTGGGTCCCTGGCGTTGTGAAAGGACTGCCCCTGTAGCTACTTATGAGGCATCGACCTCCAAGATGTATGGCAGGGCAGGCTCAGGGTGTTGAAGGATTGGTGCAGAGGTAAACAATAACTTTAGTCTCTCGAAAGCAGTTTGGGCTTCGGAGGACCACTGGAAACGGGTATGTAAGCGGGTCAACTGGGTAATGGGTGAGATGATGGAGGAGAAGTTTCTTATAAACCTCCTATAGAAGTTCGCAAAGCCCACAAACCTTTGCACCCCTTTCTTATCTGATGGAGTTGGCCAATCCAGGATTGCCTGCACTTTCTGTGGATCCATAGCTACACCGCCCGTGGAGATGATCAGTCCTAGGAATTGTATTGATTTCTTCTCGAAGTCACACTTTTCCGCTTTCACATAAAGTCCATGTTTTCTTAGTGTGAGCAGCACTGTCTTTACATGGGTCCGGTGGAGCTCCAGAGTAGCCGAAAATATGAGAATGTCATCCAGATAGATGATGACGAAGTAGTCAAGATATTCCCGGAAAATATCGTTGACGAAGTGCTGAAACGTCGCCGGGGCATTACAGAGCCCAAAGGGCATTACAAGATACTCGAAGTGTCCGAACCTCGTTCTGAATGCTGTCTTCCATTCATCGCCCTCACGGATCCGAACAAGGTTATAGGCACCCCGGAGGTCGAGCTTGGTAAATACTTGGGCCGTACGGAATCTCTGGAAAAGTTCAGGAACTAATGGCAGTGGGTAGCGGTTCTTTATTGTGATTTTATTGAGCTCCCTATAATCCACGCATGGTCTTAAAGACTTGTCTTTCTTCTCGACAAAAAAGATTCCGGCACCGGCAGGAGAGGAGGAAGCTCGGATGAAGCCCTTAGCCAAATTTTCATCGATATATTGTCGCAGAGTTCCCAATTCCATTTCAGAGAGAGGGAATATTCGTCCAAATGGAATCTCGGCCCCTGGAAGTAATTCTATTGGACAGTCATATGGCCGATGTGGTGGTAGAACGTCAGCTTTTTTCTTATCAAAGACATCCAGGAATTCTTGGTATGCCTGGGGTATATTCTGGTTAGTGGTAGATACAGGGTGGACTGTCAAGCAACTGGTAATGTCTCTGGGTTCAGGAATAAAGCAATGCTGCTGGCAATAGGGAGAGGTGAACAGGACCTCCTTCTTGATCCAATTGATCTGAGGGTTGTGGGCTTGGAGCCATGGAATTCCTAGGATAACTGGAGACATAGGCGAGCTTAGAGCGTCAAAGCGTATGAATTCCTGATGGCCATCAGGAGTGGTGATAAGCAGAGGGACAGTCTCCTGGGTAACAGGGCCAGAACTAGGCAATGTGCCATCGGCCAGGCGGACTTCAAGTCCCTGTTTCTTTTGGAGGAGGGGCAGCTTCAGGTTTCTCACCAGGTTGAAGTCCACAAAGCAGCTGCATGCTCCAGAATCAATAATGGCCTGCAGCCGGATCTCTTTTTTTCCAAATTGCAGCGTAATGGGTAGCACTAGGTGTGAAGGAGAAGCTCCGGAAACCTGGAAATACACCGGAGGGTAGGAAGGTGGCTTCTTGGGCCTTCTGGGGCAGTTATACAAGAAATGTCCGCTTCCTCCACAATAGAGGCAGAGCCTTGATTGCATACGATGACGCCTTTCATCAGGGGATAATGCGGAACGTAGCAGGCCGATTTGTCTAGGAACTGGGATAGAAGTACCAGTGGGAGCAGGCACTGATGAAGTGGAAACCTTAGGCGGCATCATGGCGGGCCTGGAGGACTGAGCTCGTTCGGACTGTCTCTCACGTAAACGTCAATCCAGCTGGATGGATGACTGGATGAGATCCTCAAGTGTAGTGGGGACCCCAATCCTGGCCAGCTCATCTTTGAGAGACTCAGAAAGTCCTAAGCGGAACTGGTGCTTGAGGGCAGCCTCGTTCCAGCCTGTGTCTGCAGACCACCGACGGAAGTCCACGGTATAGTCCTCCACTGGTCGACTACCCTGCTGTAGTGAATGCAGAGCGGCTTCTGCGGTGGCTGTACGCTGGGGGTCCTCGTAGAGTTGTGACATGGCTGCCAGGAATGTGTCCACTGTGTTAATGACTGGGCTTCTTTGTTCCCATAAACTGTGGGCCCAGGTCTGGGGTTCATTAGATAGCAGGGAGATGAGGAACCCGACCTTAACAGTTTCTAAAGCAAAAGTCCGGGGCTGCAAGGATAGGTACAATAGGCAGGCATTCCTGAAGGATCTAAACTTTCTTCGATCCCCGGAAAACCGTTCAGGGACAGGAACACGGGGTTCTGGAGGAGGGAACACCATCGTAGGAGCCACAGAGGAACGTACGTGGGTGGAACTGGGAGAAGCTGGGACCGGGTCCGCAGAAGCAGATGACTCTGACAGGTGTTGCAATCTCTCCTCTAGCTGGAGGTATCCTTCTTGCAGTGTCTGGATTGCTTGGGTCAGAGTAGCGGCCTGTTGACATAATGCCTCTAACGGGGATGCACCACTGCCGGCCTCAGACATGGCTGGATTATACTGTCAAGTCTCTGATGTGAGGTCGAGTAGCAGAGAGGGCGCCCCTTGCGGCCGAGTGCAGCACAGCCCTGAAGATGACACAGGGGATGTGGTGCCCACAGAAGCACGGGTTGCCTGGTAGGTAGTGCTGGTTGCCAGAAACTTGGTAGGACAGGCAGACTGCAGGACAGCAGGCGTGCTTAGGAGGTCCAAAGGGTAAGGACCAATGGAATGTTCCGATAACAGGGTCAAAGCCAGGCCAGAGGGTCAAACACAGCAAGACAGTCCGAGAACACAGCAGAGCTGAGTCTTAGCACAGAAGACAAGGTAAGCGGAGTCCGTTAGCCAGGCCGGGGTCAGGTATACGCTAGGAAGTCAACAGGAGCAGGTCAGGCAAGCCGGGTTTGGTACACAGGAGATCAGACAGGCAGGAGATGCAAGACACAGGAACACAGGAGAAGCTGACGATAATCCAGCAAATGCAGACACTAGCAGACTTCCTTATATAGGCCCATGTGACCTGCTTGTAGAGATACTGGGTCCTAGAGCCCTTCTCCTGCCAGAGATGCTGGGTCCTAAAGTCCTTCGCCTGCTGTTGGTTCCCTGACACCAACACGGATCTGGTCCAAAGATTCTTGGCCCCTCTAACAAGAAGAAACGGGCCCACAGTCACCAAGATCCACCCAATGCTGAAGACAGCTTACCAGCGATTGATCTTGGAGCAGAAGGCCCCGGAAGAGGGGGTAGGAAAGGTCTGGAGGCTGGGAAGAAGAGGAATAGTGCTACAACCCGGTGAAGTAGCCTGTCTAAAAGCCACTGTGAAACTCACTTGGGAGCAGCCAGGGCCCTTTGTCATGTTGGAACCCGACCCAAAGGGGGAACACTCGGGCCTGGAAGTAGTCCCAGAAGTGGTCCCGTTGAGGAAAGCACATTGTAAAGTACCTGTGAGTGTCAGGAATACTACAGATGGCCCCATGGAGATCCCAGCCAGGATGTTGCTGGGCCAGGTGAGCCCTGCTACCCCAGTTGCTTTGTCGGATGTGGAGAAGACAGAGGGAGAAGGGACTGTGTGGAGGAGCTTTCCATGGAGAACCCAAACCTGCCCAGGGCTTGGAAAGAGAGAGCAAAGGCCCAGTTGACCAGGTGGGAAAAGATCTTCTCCCAAGATGAGTTCGATGTGGGGTGTGCAAGGAGTGCCATCCATCGAATCTGCCTCCAGGAAGACAAGCCCTTCAGGGAGAGGGTCAGGCGAGTTCCGTTAGCAGACCTCGAAGACTTGAGGGAACAGCTCGCCGAGCTCAAGCGAACTGGTGTGATTCGAGAATCTAGAAGCCCCTATGCCTCCCCAAAAGTGGTGGTCAGGAAGAAGAATGGGTCGTTGAGGCTGTGCATAGACTACAGGACCCTCAACAGGAGAACCATACCCGACCAGTACACCACTCCGAGGATAGAGGATGCCCTACAGAGCTTGTCTGGAGCCAAGTGGTTCAGCGTTATGGACCTCAAGAGCGGGTACTATCAGATCCCTATGCATCCAGAAGACAAGGAGAAGACAGCTTTCATAACCCCTGCGGGGTTCTTTGAATTTGACCGGATGCCTCAAGGTCTGTCTGGAGCCCCAGCTACCTTCCAACGTCTCATGGAGAAGACTGTAGGAGACATGAACCTCATCGAAGTCCTTGTATACTTAGATGACATCATTGTCTTCGGAAGAACCTTGGAAGAGCATGAAGAGAGGCTGGAGAAAGTTTTGAAGAGACTGAGTGAAGAAGGACTCAAGCTCTCACCTGAAAAATGCCAATTCTATCAGTCATCAGTCAACTATCTGGGACACATAGTGTCTGAAGATGGGGTAGCCACAGACCCCGAAAAATTGGAGGCAGTCACCTCCTGGCCAAGGCCCACCACTGTGACAGAGCTCAGATCCTTCTTGGGTTTCTGTTCCTATTACAGGAGGTTCGTGGAGGGGTTTTCTCGGATAGCCAGGCCTCTGAATGAGCTGCTCAAGACGGAGGGGAAAGAGGATGACTCGTGCCCCAGGAAGCCAGGGGAGTCAATTAAGGACCAGTGGAATGAGAAGTGTGAAGGTGCTTTTCAGATGTTGAAAAAAAATGTAACCACTGCCCCTGTCCTGGCCTACGCAGACCCTAAGAAGCCTTATGAACGTCACGTAGATGCCAGTCACGATGGTCTGGGAGGAGTGCTCTACCAGGAGCATGAAGAGCAACTAAGGCCCGTTGCGTATGTGAGCAGAAGTCTGACTCCCTCTGAAAAGAACTACCCCACCCACAAGTTGGAGTTCCTGGCCCTTAAGTGGGCGGTAGTTGACAAACTCAGAGACTATCTGTATGGGGCAGAATTCACTGTGAAAACCTACAACAACCCCCTCACCTATCTGTTCACCACAGCAAAGCTGGATGCCACAGGACATAGATGGCTGACGGCACTGTCTGCCTTCAATTTCAGCCTAAAATACAGGCCTGGGGCTGGAAATCGAGATGCAGATGCCTTGTCTAGAAGATCTCATGTCCCCACCAGCAGTACAGAAGACTGGACCCAAGTGGCACCCGACGGGGTGCGGGCCCTCTGTCAAGGGGCTGAACTCCAAGCCTGTGGCGGCTCAAGAGCAGAAGAGATAGGGGTTACCATAGTAGGAGTTCCCAAGCAGTACTGTGGGGTAACCAAACTGGGGGAAGATAACTTGCCAAAATTGTCCAAAAAGGAGTTGAGATCAGACCAATTGGAAGACCCCATGGGGAGATTGGTTCTAGAGGCCCTGGAGAATCAGGATACAAATAGACTCTTACATCACCCTTCAAAGAAAGCTTGCCTGTTGAGGAAGGAGTGGGACAGGTTGCAGGTGCGTGGTCTACCGAAGGGGCCTCTCTGATGACCTGGAAGACAAATGGCAGTTGTTCCTGCCTGAGAAACACCGAGAGACTGCCATGGTTGCTCTGCACGACAACCATGGCCACCTAGGGGTGGAAAGGACCTTCCAACTCGTTAGGGACCGTTTCTATTGGCCCTGCATGAGGGCTGAAGTTGAAGAATACTGCCACTCATGTGCACAATGCATCCAGAGAAAGACTTTACCCCATCAAGCTGCCCCAATGGGCCATTTGCAAAGTCAAGGCACACTTGATCTGGTATGCATTGATTTCCTCTGCCTCGAACCCGACCTGAGTGGACTAGGAAATGTTCTGGTAGTAACCGACCATTTCACCCGGTATGCCCAGGCCTTCCCAACCAACGACCAGAAGGCTTCCACTGTAGCCAAAGTCCTTATGGAAAAGTATTTTGTACACTATGGGCTGCCGCAACGACTTCATTCAGATCAAGGAAGGGATTTGAAAGTCGGTTGATCCGGAAGCTCCTTGATTCCTTGGGGATAAAGAAGACAAGAACTACCCCCTATCATCCACAAGGTGATGCTCAGCCGGAGAGGTTCAACCGAACCCTGCTCAACATGCTGGGGACCTTAAGCAGTGAAAAGAAGCAGCATTGGAGCAACCACATAGCAGCAGTTGTGCATGCATATAACAGCACCACAAGTGACGCTACAGGGTACTCGCCCTATCGACTTATGTTCGGGAGAGAAGCAAGACTACCGGTAGATCTGGCCTTTGGCACCTCCATAGACTATTGTTCTGCCACTTCCCACAAAGGATATGTTGATAGGCTCAGACACAATTTAAAGTTGGCCTATGAGCAGGCCCAAGCAGCCTCAGACCAAAGGGGGGCTCGCAACAAGAAAAACTTTGATCTGAAAGTTCGGATCCAAGATTTACAACCTGGAGATAGAGTGTTGCTACGGAACTTGGGGGTCCCTGGAAAACACAAGCTTGCAGACAGATGGAGACCTGAACCCTATGTTATTTGCAAGAATCTACCGGGCCTACCTGTTTACAGACTAAAGCCAGAAGGGAAGGTGGGGCCCTTAAAGACTTGGCATCGGAACCACCTACTCCCACTAGCTGAAGCAGTTCGGATTCCCCCTGCGATGGGTTCCCCTGAGCCAACCTCCATCCTGGATACTCCCAGGCCAAACACTCGGTCCCAGACCCCTCAGATTGGGGATATAGAGCCCTTTGAGCTAAGTGAAGATGAGGGAGAAGAACTTGATTGGCTTTGGCCTTCCAAGGCTCCAGAAACTTCTGCTATTGATCTTCCACCTGATGAAGACACCATAGACAGAACACCGAATGCAGAAGCTACTGAGTTCATCCCGTCCAGTCCTTTGTCGAAATCTTGGGAAGATGCCTGTGTTTTACTCCCAGAGGAGGATTCAAGAGATTCCATATACCTCCCTGCTCCGGAGTCAAATGCCCCAGGACCAGTGGACATTCCCAAGTCAGTTCCGGAAGAGGAACCTGTTTTAGCCAGACCAGAAAGCCCAAGAGGACAAAGGATGAGAAGAGCCATAAAACCTCCCAGAAGATTGACTTGCCCACAGATGGGGAGGAGCTCGGAAGACACTGTGGTTACTGCGAGGAGGAGTATGGAAGACCCTAATCCCTCCACTGTTCATTTGGTAGGGGGCAACCCCAGCTCACTCTCTGGCACAGTTAGGCAGGACACTAATGACAGTGTGACCTGTGGGCAGGGGAGTTCACCTCCTTGTTTTTGGTGGGAATTTCCTCTGCCAACATCATACGCAACTTTGGCTAATGTTGTGTGTACGGCAATTTAATGTTATCTTTGGGGACCAAAGAGTTTAAGTGGGGGGAGTGTGTAGGGGGGTCTCCTTTAAGGCCCCGGGACTACGTTACCCAGATCCCCGTTCGGCACCCAGGGTGCATTCAGCCACCGCAGAGACTGGTGGGAGGGGCTATATAAGAGGAGGGCGAGGCTGAGCTCGGCCTCTTTGGACACCGCGCTGCAATCAACAGGTCTTCCTGTGCGGATCTGCTGCAATGCAGGGCCTGAAGCCTGGGCCTTGCACAACTTCCAGAGAGCCTTCCACCCCACTGCGGAACCTGGGTGACACCTGACTTCGCTGACTACTTACATCAGTTGGATCGGAGACCCGAGAGTTGCAGACGCTGTGTGTGTAGACACAGCAGGTGGAAGTCCCGGACTGGGATCGCGTCCGGAGTGGTGAGCGAGCACCTGCTCAAATCCTATAGGCTGTACTGTTGTTAGGCCTAGAGACTGCCTTGGCACACCGGCCTTTTTTTTACTGTTCCACTGGAGACTAGTGGCGGAACTGAGTTGAGTTAGTCTCCGGTGAAGTGTTCTTTATTGTCTACCCTTTGGATTACAAATATTGTTCCTGTTGTGCACCACCAGTCAAGTTGCATGCGAAGAAATCGTTCTGCTAGAGACTGAGTTAAATCTGAGTCAGGCCTGACCAGGAGTTAGAACTTTTTGTTGCTGCGCCATAAGGGCGCATAGATAGAGATAGCTGCACTAGAAGGGAAATAGCCTGCATTATCAGGGTGTACTATATTTTCTGCTGCAGGGCTCTGCAGATATATATGTGTTATGTATTAACCTTGTGCCTTTTACCCAAAGTAAAAAAAAACGTAATACTTCATCACTTGCTATCAGTGTGTTATCATTATGCAAAGAGGTAACCCTTATAATACAGATAGATTGTAATACAAGACAATCCCTAGACTAACTGTGCCAGAGTGGGTCAAGTAGATTGCCGGGGGTTGGCGGTGCTGCATTCAGGGCCCGCAAACAAATCCAGCGGCTCTCTTAACTGGGGGTAGCGCTACATAACAATACATTTATTTTTTTAAAGCGCCCCTGTCCTCTCGTGCTTGCTCGCAGAAGCGAACACATACATAAGTCCCGCCCACATATGTAAATGGTGTTCAAACCACACATGTGAGGTATCGCTGCGAACGTTAGAGGGAGAGCAATTATTCTCACCCAAGACCTCTTCTGTAACTCCAAAAATTTAAAGTGTCGCCTTTGGGGAGTTTTAGGAACCAAAATTTAGCGCCATTCCACGAGCGTGTGCAATTTTGAAGCGTGACATGTTAGGTATCTATTTACTTGGCGAAACATCATATTTCACATTATGCCAAAAAATTGGGCTATCTATACTGTTTTTTTCTATGCATGAAACTGTTTTTTTTCCCCCCAAAAAAGCATTGGAAAAATTGCTGCGCAAATACTATGCGAGATAAAAAGTTGCAATGACCGCTATTTTATTCTAGAGGGTCTCCGCTAAAAAAAACATATATAATGTTTGGGGGTTCTGGCACTGCCAGCCCTCCTGGCTGCAGCTGCCCCTTTCCACTGTCCATGCCACCACCCTGACCAATCCCCAGCTCTGCACCTATCCCAGACTGCTGCATCTCAGTCCTCTCAGCCGTGCCTCCCAGTCCTCCCGACAGTGTGAACACTCACCTGCCCTCCTGGCTGCCTCTGTGGATCCCCTGGAGACTTGCCCGGCAGTGTTCTCCCACTGTCCTCTCTTGCTCCTCCTGTGCCTCCTGTCCAGGACACCTTTGTGGGTTGTAAGAAGGTCCCGTCCGCACCCAGGCCCAAGGTCACCCCCCCTAGACTGGGGACATCCCTCAAAGGTCCTGACAGCCAAACACTTCATCTCCATCTTCCACACGATCATCTCCTCCCCAGCTGGGCTGACCCTGGGTATTTAAGGAGGCCTGCCCCCTGCCGATCCAGATTGGGGATTGGTCAGGGCTTCTTAGAATACCCCAGGTGGCTCCACCTCCCCTCTCCACCTCCCTTTCCAGAAAGTACCAGAAGATTCTGGAAAGAAGTGGGAGGTTCTGGTAACACCCCCTGTGAGTCACCCAGCACTACTCTAGGTCACTCCCAACCCAGATCACCAAAACACACCCAGGCCTGGCTGCCAGCCAAGCCTGGAAATGTATCTACTCTAAAAGACCCCAAATCCCTCCTTTGCACTTAAAAGTATTCAAAATACCAAAATCTCAGTTTTTTTTAAAGTAATGAAATTAGTGGTCCTCTTTTCGGATGAAAGTTAATTTTGCATTTCATTTGGAAATCAAGGTCCCAGAGTCTGGAGGAAGATTGGAGAGACACAGAATCCAAGTTGCATGAGGTTCAGTGTGAAGTTTCCACAGTCAGTGATGATTTGGGGAGCCATGTCATCTGCTGGTGTTGGTCCACTGTGTTTTATAAAGTCCAAAGTCAGCACAGCCCTCTTCCAGGAAATTCTAGAGCACTTCAGGCTTCCCTCTGCTGACCAGCTTTATGGAGATGTTGATTTCAATTTCCAGCAGGACTTGGTACCTGCCCACACTGCCAAAAGTACCAATACCTGGTTTAATGATCATGGTATCACCGTGCTTGATTGGACAGCACACTCGCCAGACCTAAACCCCATAGAGAATCTGTGGGGTATTGTCAAGAGGAAGATGAGAGACACTAGACCCAACAATACAGACGAGCTGAAGGCCACTATCAAAGCAACCTGGGTTTCCTTAACACCTCAGCAGTGCCACAGGCTGATTGCTTCCATGCCACGCCGCATTGATGCGGTAATTAATGCAAAAGGAGCCCCGACCAAGTATTGAGTGCATATTATACTGTACATGGACATACTTTTCAGTAACCAACATTTCTGTATTAAAAATCCTTTTTTTATTGGTCTTATGTAATATTCTACTTTTTTGAGTTACCGAATTTTGGGTTTTCACTAGCTGTAAGCCATAATCATCAAAATGAAAATAATGAAATGCTTGAAATATATCGCTCTGTGTGCAATGAATCTATATAAAATATATGGTAATCAATAATAAAAATAATACTGCGCTAATGTGAACAAGTGAAAATATCGTGCTAATTGGCAGCTAGGCTGCGACAAATAAAATATGTGAAACCATATCCAGTAAAGTAGTAAATTAAAAAATGTCGCGCACAGGTAAGTGAAAAAAGTAGAATACTGGTGAAAATTACTAAAATTAGTGAAAAAATATAAATACAGTGATGTATATATATGTATACATAAACACCAAAACGTGTAAATAACGGGAAATCAACCCCTCCTCAAAATACTGAGACAGTGTTCAAAAAATGAGAATTGAAATATTCATAAGTATATCTAAACAGTATACTAAACCAATCTGTGATATTAAAACACGCCAGTTATTGACAGCATATGAAGCTGATAAGGTATTATTAAATAAAACATATACAGCTCGATGCTATTATTAATAGTAACTGCAGTAATGCTCTAAATATTAAAAGGTGGAGATAGAAAGAGTCTATTCCTTATTAGTTCAAAAGAGGTCCAATGTAACACACAGTTCCCATACGGCAAAAAGTTGCTTCAAATGAAAGGGCAAGGGGTTGTGAGGAAATGCTGGAAAAAGGTAGAACCCAGGGTAAATCCACAGAAGTCACAGGAGAATTACATCCACCACGGTGTGTAGGGAATCAAGATGGGTACCTTACCGCAAAAGTTGGACCTCCACTGTGGCAAGGTCAGAAGAGCCTGCAGATATCACCCTCTGCGGGGTATTAGTACTGGTCCTGGGGGTGTCACGGCTCCAGAGTCCTTACGTTCCCTCTACCTCTCGTTGCTCTGTCTCCTCCACTGGTGGCTGGTGTGCTCCAATTGTTTAAAAAGAACCAACAGACCTCCAATGTAGATACCAAAAAAGAAGAGGGAGGGACTCGGATAGTGTATGTCCTCAAAGCAGCTTTATTCCAATCGTCAAGGTAAAAACAGGAATGCAAAGTTCCTAAAAGTAGTTTAAAATTGCCGGCATAAAAATCCTAGCGTTCGCCCGTGCTTCCGGGGTCACGTGGTAATAGTGACGTCAGCGCGTAGCACCGCCCTGACTAGTTTCGTTTCAAAAAACGTTATCAAAGGGCACTATAAAATATAAAATATATGAGTTTCACTTTATGAGTTTTATATGAGTTTCACTTTTTGAATTGAATTACTGAAATAAATTAACTTTTTGATGATATTCAAATTTTTTGAGATGCACCTGTACTTACCTTTCCTTCACTTCTTTGTTGTTTTATACCCGGTACTTCTATGTAGGTATGACAGTGCTTGGCCAAAGAGGGTTGTCACATGGGAGGTTCAAAGCCCTTTGTAAGCTACATCTCCAGCAACTTCTAGCTTTTCCCAGAACTTGTGTTTTCTTCTGGAGGAGTGGAGTGACAGGGAACTGAAAGAAATGTAGGTACAGTATATGCTGTCAGGAAGGACTATATAAAAGATAGGTATGTGCTGCTGGGGAGGGCTAAGTGAACCTGTTACTTCACCTGCATTGGCAAAGTGCGGGTTCACTTTAGTGTAAACAAGAGCTTTCTCTTTACTGAGCAAAGCAGCTGGTTCACTTTAATGTAGGGATACTTAAAGCAACCATCAGGAAAAAGAAAACTCCCAATAGAGTCCTGAAAAGACATGGAGGTGGTCGGGAAAAAAACACTAGTTGCAGGTAGGGATGGAGATCACCTAGGTTTTGTTTTCTTCACAACTTTCAAAGAAAGATTTCTCTTGACTTGTGGTATGGACATTCGGAGAGGTAAGTATTTAACATATTATTTTGCTGTATTTTCGGCATTCTTTTTCCTAACAAGTTTAATAAAGTTGTGATCTAGAGCACTGTATATAGTGATCAGCCTACATCCCTAAATTCATATATTCACAATTCATACATTATACTTGGGACTTTAATTGAGGCACATCCCATACATCTAATACACATGATTGCAAATGTTTTATTCCATATATACAGATCTAATCTTAGTAAAATTAGATTAAAAACAATATTGAGCTTGTTGGTAGTAATATAATATATCAACACAAAAAGCATTCCACTATTAATTCATTCATAATTGTAATACTATTTAGAATATATCGTCCTCCTATTGGTACATAATTGTATAACACTTTTCATTCGAAAACTTAATGCGTTTCATGAATCTTAGTCCACTTCCAGGAGAAGATGCGTAGGACATATCTACAAAAAAAAAAGATTAATCACATGATGGTAGTATATAATCAAACAAATGGTTCCCCAATCAAAGAAAAATGCTTTACCACTTACAAAACAGCTACAAGTACATAGTAGCACTGGGGTACTCAGGTCCTCAGGGATGTCTGACCTGGGAGCCAGGGCAGTATGACCCACAGAAACCAAAGGGGGCAAATGGAGGGCAGAACGAGTGTAGATAGAATGTAAAGCCATATAGTAGTCCACAGTAACACCCACAGTAGATAATGGTAATATCAGTTAAAAATTTTAGGTGAACAATACTGCATTGAATGAGTGTATATAAAAAAAAATTCATATAAAAAAAAATTCATATAAAAAAATATATGTGACCTATGATTGCTGTGTGAACCAGAAAAAAAAGAGGCAAAACTATGTGACCCATGGTATACTAGTAAGATCTGACACCAAGATAGCTAGAATATAGGTCAAAATGTAATTAAAAGTTGTAAGAGATTTAGCCTAAAAGGGGGCTCATTGAGTAGAAGAGCACTAGCCAACAGCAGTGCAGAAAAATATTTTTCCCAACAAGTTCACTTTAACCACTTCAGCCCCGGAAGGATTTACCCCCTCCCTGACCAGAACAATTTTTGCGATACGGCACTGCGTCGATTTAACTGAAAATTGCGCCCAAACAAAATTGACGTTCTTTTTTTCCCCCACAAATAGAGCGTTCTTTTGGTGGTATTTGATCGCCTCTGCGTTTCTTTTTTTTTTGGTAAAAAAAACCCGCAATAAGCATATATGCATAGAGGCTGCGGGATCATTATCTGCTCGCCACTTCCGGAACCAAAATAAGGCTTGGGACGCAAGCCAGCATGTGAAGGAACCATAGGGGCACACATGTGAACCAGGCATATATATCTTCTATGTATAGCTAGATTAGCTCAGTGCCGGCTTCAAGGCACTTTTACATGTGAGTGGATGAAATTTTTTAAATCCCAATTTTTTTTTTAATGATATACTACACCATGATAGTCCTTTATATGTTCCATGAGCGATCATAGAGCAAGATTTTCCACCATTACATTGGGAGGGACTGCTGATAAGTCTGAGAGACGGAGTGGTTATCCTTATGAAGGCGCATAATCTAGCCTATCTGGTGAGTGGCCATTCTACTTGGTGGTGGTGTAGGCACAAACACGGTGAAGGTGGAAGCACAGCAAGTCACCTGTGAAAAGAGCAATTATTCACATAGGACTCTTTGTGCATTTTTTATTGCAGCTATTTGGTCATTGGAGTTATATTTCACTGCACATTTTTCTTTATTTATATAACATATCTGATGGACTAAATGAATTATAATATGAGTTTTTTGGCACTTATATATATATATATATATATATATACCTTTTTTGGACATTTGCACTTTATATATTTTATGTTTAAAATCGCAGCAGGATTTTTGTTGTTAATAGCACGTATAACTTGATTGGTATTATACAAGCAATTGTGGATACCACACCCTTATGCCGCGTACACACGACCATTTTTAATGTCATTTTAAAAAACTATGTTTTTCTCTACGTGATTTTTCTTGTTTCCTCTCAAGCCTCTCTTGCATACACACGTTCATTAAAAAAAACGCTCGAGCAAAGCGCAGTGACGTACGACACATACAGTACGACGGCACTATAAAGGGGAAGTTCCGTTCGAATGGCGCCACCCTTCATGTTAGTAAAGTTTGTTGAGCGGCGATTCGCGCTTTTCAGCCTCGTGCTTTTCAGTCCGTTACAGCGTGATGAATGTGCCATCTCCATTACGAACGCTAGTTTTACCAGAAAGAGCGCTCCCGTCTCATACTTGATTCTGAGCATGCGTGTTTTTTTCCCCCTCGTAAAAGAATACACACTACCGTTTTTTAAGACGTTAAAAAGAACGACGTGAAAAACGATGTGAAAAAATAGAGCAGGTTCTCATTTTTTTTAGACCATTTTTCACGTCGTTAAAAATGCTCTGGAGCCTACACACGATCATTTTTAATGCCCAATTTAAAAAATGGCATTTTTAACGTTGTGAAAAACGGTCGTGTGTATGCGGCATTAAGCCCCATACACACTATCAGTTTTCTGCAGGTTTTTGTCTTCAGGTTTATCAAAACCATCTAATATGAGGTCAAACCTTAAGAGTTTCAATTCGTATGCAATCAGGCAGGCCCTTGCACTACATGAATTTGGTAAACCTGAAGACAAGAACCTGCAGAAAAACTGATAGTGTGTATGGGGCTTGAGAGTAGAAAGTTCACAAGATTCATACACCTAATTGTTTTGACAAACATAGGGATATAGGATTGGACATTTATTTTATAAGTTAGCGCAATTCACTTTATTTTCATATATTTTCATTCAGCCTATATTGGTTGTATACTTAATTGCAGCAAACTGTTTGTAGTAAATAAGCATCTTGGCGCCAGTAACACATTTATT
The DNA here is from genome assembly GCA_029206835.1 of Rana muscosa. Taxonomy (NCBI): domain Eukaryota; kingdom Metazoa; phylum Chordata; class Amphibia; order Anura; family Ranidae; genus Rana; species Rana muscosa. The sequence continues at coordinate 271,294,548 of CM055119.1, forward strand.
CTAAATAAGCGTATATTGATTGGTTTGCGCAAAAGTTATAGCGTCTACAAAATAGGGGATAGATTTATGGCATTTAAAAAAAAAATATATTATTAGTAATGACGGCGATCTGCGATTTTTATCGTGACTATGACATTATGGCGGACACATCGGACACTATTTTGGGACCATTGTCCCTTACACAGTGATCAATGCTATAAAAATGCATTGATTACTGTGTAAATGACACTGGCAGGGAAGGGGTTAAACACGAGGGGGCGATCAAGGTGTTAAGTGTGTCCTAGGGAGTGATTCTAACTGTAGGGGGGGATTGTCTCGCTAGAACATGACAGAGATCACTGCTCCCGATGACAGGGAGCAGTAGATCCCTGTCAAGTTGCTAGGCAGAACTGGGAAATGCCTTGTTTACATAGGCATCTTCCCCTTCTGCCACTCTGTGACACGATCGCGGGCCCCTGGCGGTCATCGAGTTCGTGGAACCCGTGGACACGCTCACGAAGTACGCGTGCCCTGCCGGCGGCGCACGTGCTCCGACTATGCCGCGATTTAAAGGGGACATACAGGTACATCGATTTGCCCACTTGTGCCATTGCAAGCTGGTCAGCAAGGGGTTAATTGAATTTACTTGTATCGATACCCCCGAAGAAGCTGCTGGAATAATTTTGGGTCCTGCCGTTACCCCACACTTCACTATCGCAGAACTTAAGAGTCTATGTTAGTAGTTTTGAAAAAGGTGATTGCCAGTCACTTAGTCTTTTTCTCAATTTCATTATTACACAACTTCAGGTAGGGGATAGAGGGTTAGGGGAAGTTCAGATACCTTGTTTTCTTTTAGATCATTAATGCGATTCTTGAATCCAGATGACACAGCTCTCTGCCTCTGGTTCTTGCGACTACCGGATAGGCCTCTCACACTGACCTAGCAGCCGGTATGAAGCACGGGCAAAGTCTCTGCCACAGACTTGAGTGAAAAGTGGAAACTCCTGGATAATCCCCTGCCACAGGATTGTTAGCCAGTAGTCAGTTAGTTAGGTCAACTGCACAGTACCTGAACATTTAAGCCATCCGGCGGTACTGTGAGATAGGTTACTTGGGTGCATCCTCCAACAAGTCACCAGGCCCTTCCTGAGATACCAGCCATCAGCTCGGTCCTCTCCAGCAAGGTCCTCCCCTGGAATATTCTTTGCTTGAGTGGCTTCTTCCCGCAGGACAGACAGCACAAGATCACCTTTCGTTAAGTAGGCCCCAGACAGGCTTCTGGGCCTACTTGCAGCAGACACATCAGCATAGCCTCCGGCCTGGAGGGCCATGAGGCAAGACGAACCCCGGAGCACATGGCACTTCCCCTTAAATATTCTTCCCCCAGCATGCCCAGCTACAAAGAAGCTCCCGATTGGGCTGTTTTCTGGGAGAAAGAATATCCAATACACTTCAGCTTGCCGTATTTCTCACACTGGCCTGTGACAACAATGACACCTACTGGGAACAGTGGGAAATGCACACAAACAGCCAAAGCTGGAACAGAAACCAACAATTTACATAATCAACTCTGAGCTATTTACAGCTCAGATAACCCCTAAATTTACACATAGCGCCTACTTGAAAAGTAGCAGGGCGCTACATACTTATCTTCTATTCATTCCTCCGCTGCCCTATCTGCAACTAGAGCATTGAGAAATACTTAGTACATTGGGCATGGGGAGGGAGAGCATGTGCCTTGCCCTGACTCCAAACAGCTCAATAATTGACGCATGAGCAGCCAATTGCCAGGCCCACACACACGTGTGGGTGCAACATACACAGTTCTTGCTCTGCATGTTGGAATAAACATGGAAATCTTGGATGGCCTTGTGGCAGATCATGGGAACATAAGTAAATGTTCTTAAAGCAATTCTTTAAATCTGTTGCTTTGCTCCACGTGGGCAAAGTACAGGTTCACTTTAAAGCGTTAGTAAGCTGCAAAAATAAAAATAAAAACTGGGCCCCTGCAGGATAATATCATAATGTGCTAGCATGCATCGCATACTAGCACATTATGGCAGGCTTACCATGAAACAAAGCCCTCCAGCGGTGCGCTGTCACGGCTGACAGAGCTTCCATCTTCATCCGTTCTTCTTTCCGGGTTCGCGGAATGGCCAAGCTGCGATGACGTCACTTCCACCCATATGCGCACGGGAGTCACGGCTGTGGCACAACGTCCATTGAGAGCACAGTGTGCATGTACCGGTGACGTCACTGGCTACTACAAAAGTAAATATCTTCTAAATGGTGCATGTTTCATAGATTTTTTTTTTTAATTCTCTTTATTTGAAAAGATAATTTATAGAGTACACAGGATGGACATAGAAATACAACCATCAGATACATATAGGAGTATAGGAGATATTTACTGTACCTACAGGTAAGGCATGCAGTCCTTTTGGACATTACCGGCTGCTACTATAGTAAATATCTCCTAAACGGTGCACATTTAGGAGATATTTACTGTACCTACAGGTAAGGCATGCAGTCCTTTTGGACATTACCGGCTGCTACTATAGTAAATATCTCCTAAACGGTGCACATTTAGGAGATATTTACTGTATCTACAGGTAAGGCATGCAGTCCTTTTGGACATTACTGGCTGCTACTATAGTAAATATCTCCTAAACGGTGCAGGTTTAGGAGATATTTACTGTATCTACAGGTAAGCCTTATTATAGGCTTACCTGTAGGTATAAATAAAAAAGCGAACTTTACTATTGCTTTAAGTAGCAACCACACATCAATATGATTTGAAAATTCAGCATCTGAAGGTGAATGCAAATCTTTCTTGTAGAAGTTGAGCTTGACTAGTTTTCATCATACTCCAAGGTTTGATTTAGTAAGGTTTGAGATCAGTTTACTTGAAGAAATTATTTTTTATATAACATTCTGCATAACAGTACAATGAGAGCATGAAAAGAAAATTGTCTCTCCTTTGATCCCAGATGTTCTAGTGTAGGCTAGCAACTGAAATGTGATTGATTCTAGTAGTAAGCCATTTATTAGTTTTTTTTTATGGAAGTATGTAGAGTACACAGCATTTTTTTCTATTCTGTGAGCTGAACTGGATCCTCACCTGGGAACATAACTCAGAAGCGGATATGAGTAGACCAACCTCCTACTGGAAAAACACAAGACAAAAAAATCCACTTCTCTGGAAAGGTACATCGGAAGAGCCCCTTTGTGCAAAGTCACAGTGTCTCTGCAGAGGCCTCCCCCAACCTACTTACACTCACCTTACCAACGCTGCCTTACTCTTCTTTTTCCAGCCTGCCATCTACAATACCTGGCACTTCAAGGAGTGGAAGAGCATGTGCCCTGCTGACATTGCTTAGGTCTATCAACCAATTGTAAGGCCAGAGTACTGTTATATGTCTGAAGCCCTGTACACACGGCCGGGAATCCCGTCAGGAAAAAAACGTTGGTTTCCCTGACGGGATTCCTGGCAAGCTTTTCTTGCTCGCCGAGTGTACACACGGCACATTCAAAAGATCCGCCTTTCATTTGAATGGCAAGAACGCGGTGACGTCATTGACTACGACGAGCATGCGCTCGTCACATTTGATGCCGTCGCCGCCATCTTACTTCCTCCTACACTACCCTTGTAAGCTATCGCGCATGCGTCAAAGTCTCATCGAGCATGCGCGGGTTTACCTGGAGACAGGTAAGCATACACACGCACGGTTTTCTCGTTGGGAAACAGACCGACGAGAATCCCGACGAGAAAATAGAGAGCAGGTTCTCTATTTTTCTCGTCGAGATTCCTGGCAGTTTTCCCGACGAGAAACCATACACACGGCCGGTTTTCTTGGCAAAAAGCTCTCCCAGCTGTTTTCTTGCCGAGAAAACCGGCCGTCTGTACGAGGCTTAAGGGACTGATGTTCCCACTCCCCAGAGCCGCCAACAACACTCGCTTCAGTGCAAGGTGTGAAGATGAAGGAGCATCAAGGGAGTGATGGTAGTATGGGGGGGGGGGGGGGACATGTGCAGAGACACTGTCACTTTGCCCTGCTGGGTGAACCACGAGAAATCTATTGTCAATTGTTGTGGTGATTGTTATAATTTATATGCAGCTATTGTAAACATTCCATCTATTTTTATTCCATTTATGTATATATCTCAACAATAAAATGTATGCTTTTTCTATATACAACCTAATCTCAGTGCCTTAAAAGTCCAATTATGCCGCGTACACACGATCGGACATTCCGAAAACCAAAACCGTGGAAATTCCGAACGTCAAGAACGCGTGACGTACAACACTACGACGAGCCGAGAAAAATTAAGTACAATGATTTCAAGCATGCGTAGAATTTTTGTGCTTCGGAATTGGCTACTCACGATCGAAATTTCCGAGAACAACTTTTGTTGTCCGAAAAATTGAAAACCAGCTCTCAAACATTTGTTGTCGGAAATTCCGACAGCAAATGTCCGATGGAGCATACACACGGTCGGATTTTCCGACTACAAGCTCACATCGAACATTTGTTGTCAGAAATTCTGACTGTGTGTACGCGGCATTAGGGGATATTCTCTCTTTCTTGTTTAGTTATTTGGATGTGGCACTCTACAGTGACACATTCCCAACCCAGGGCCGTTTGAAGGAATTTGGGGGGCCCAAGCAGAATTGACAAGAAGGTTGTTGAGCGGGGTGCTACTGAATTTTTTTTTGCTTCATTATGGGGTATTGTTTGTAGAATTTTAAGGAAAACAATACATTTTATCTATTTTGGACTAAGGCTGTAACATAACAAAATGTGGAAAAAGTAAAGCACTGCAGTGGCGTGGCGTGGGTTGTCAGCGCCCGGGGCAAGGCAAGAAATTTGCGCACCCTAACCTGCGGACTTTCCACTACACTACACACTGACCACTAACCCACACACCACTACACTGCACACTGACCACTACACACTGACCACTAACCCGCACAGCACTACACTGCACACTGACCACTACACTACACTACACACTGACCTCACACTACTACACTGCACACTACACTACACACTGACTACACATTGACCACTAAACCGCACACCACTACACTGCACACTGACCACTAACCCGCACACCACTACACTGCACACTGACCACTAACCCGCACACCACTACACTGCACACTGACCACTAACCCGCACACCACTACACTGCACACTGACCACTACACACTGACCACACACCACACTGACTACACACCACTACACACTGACCACTTCACTACACATTGACCACTAACCCGCACACCACTACACTGCACACTGATCACTACACTACACACTGACCACTAAGCTGCACACCACTACACTGCACACTGACCGCACACCACACTGACTACACACTGACCACACACCACTACACACTGACCACTTCACTACACACTGACCACCAACCCGCACACCACTACACTGCACACTGACCACTACACTACACACTGACCACTAACCCGCACACCACTACACTGCACACTGACCACTACACTACACACTGACCACTAACCCGCACACCACTACACTGCACACTGACCACTACACACTGACCACACACAACACTGACTACACACTGACCACTTCACTACACACTGACCACTAACCCGCACACCACTACACTGCACACTGACCACTACACTACACACTGACCACACACCACACTGACTACACACTGACCACACACCACTACACTACACACTGACCACTTCACTACACACTGACCACACACCACTACACTACACACTGAGCACTACACTACACACTAACCACTACACTGCACACTGACCACTAACCCGCACACCAATACACTGCACACTGACCACTACACTACACACTGACCACTAACCCGCACACCACTGACCATTACACTACACACTGACCACTAACCCGCACACCACTACACACTGACCACTACCCTGCACACCACTACACTGCATGCTGACCCACTTGACCATTACACTAACCCACCCGACACCTACTTCCTGCACTACTCACATTAAACTGACCCACCTGACACCAACACTGACTATTACACTGATTGACACATACACTGACCCCCGACACCTACCTGACATATACACTGACCCACCGACCTTACACCTACACTGAAATATGTAAAATGAGGTACAGCGCTAAATGAATAAATAAATGAATGTCAAGAGGTGTAACGTGAAGAATTGGTGAAAAGGAAAACTAATGCAGAGTCTCCAATTTCTTAAATTCATATGAGTGCAAGTAATTTTCAATTGAATGAAATTAAGACATAAAAATTAGTGAAGGAGGAAAAATATTGCACTGCGGGACAAAAGGACAGGTTGAAGTTGGAACACAAGTGGAGGCAGCTGCTCTAATAGGCCCTGAATATATACCTATATGAAGTGAGTGCGAGTAGGAGGAAGAGGACGCCAGCCTTCTGGACGTAAAAGAACAGATATGCGTAGAGAAAAAACACCACAATAAAAAATTATTGGGGGGAAAAACAACTCACTTTAGGATGTGAAGAAGGTGCTTATTATCGTCTGAGGAGCAGTGGGTCTTGCTCGGGCTCTGTGGCGGAGGACGGTGCGGTGGCTACACTGGCGGATATGAGTGAGACAGATGCCTGTGGTGTGATGGTATGGAGTCTGCAGGAGGGATGTCCAGCTGCTCAGGTGGATATTGGCAGCTGCCAATAAGATGTCACCGGCTGCAGATGGAGTGTATCAGCGGCTCCATCCTTGGATACTGCCACCATAGTATCCAAGGATGGAGCCGCTGTGTACACTCAATCTGCAGCTGTCAACATCCCAGGTGGGCATATTTATTGTTATGGGGCACACTGATGGGCACATTTTATGTTAAGGGACACGCTGATTGGCATATTTTCAGTGTGCACCTCAAAGTGATGCATTACATCAGGTGTGCCCATCAGAGTGCTCCTTTACATTAGGCGCCCCAAAATAATGCCACCTTACATCAGTTTTCTGCATCAGCGTGTCCCTTTAATAAAATAAGGGGCATGCTGATGGGCACATTTTATGTTAAGGGGCACACCAAAATATGTCAATCAGCGTGTCCCTTAACATAAAATGTGCCCATCAGTGTGCCCTTTAACATTAAATATGCCCATCTGGGATGTTGACAGCTGCAGAATGAGTGTAAACAGCGGCTCCATCCTTGGATACTATGGTGACAGTATGACAGTATCCAATATCCACCCGAGCTGCTGGACACCCCTCCTGCAGACACCATTCCATCACACCACAGGCATCTGTCTCACTCATATCCGCCAGTGTAGCCACCGCACTGTCCTCCGCCACAGAGCCCGAGCAACAGCAACAATTTTTTTTTTAGCAGCAGCAACCAGCCCCCCCCCCCCGCTTCTCAACCTGCCCTGCTCCCCATGTGTCCCGCAGCTCAATGTTGAAAAGTTGGGAGGCATGTAGGTAATGTATCCCCTCAGGGCATTCAGCATGTAAGGGGTTAAATGATTAATCCTACTATGTAATGCATCCCCTCAGGGCATTCGACATGCCAAATACCTCATCAGTTAACCCCTTACATGCTGAAAGCCTGAGGGGATGCATTACATAGCAGGATTAACCATTTAACCCCTTACATGCTGAAAGCCCTGAGGGGATACATCATGAAACTGAGCTCAGTAAATTATTAATCCGATCCGATTCCTGCAGGAGGGGGGGGGGCGGCTTGGAGGGGGCTTTTGGCATCAGGTATGTAATGTAACTGTTTGTACTTAGGCCCGCAGACATGCTGCGTGTGTGGTGGCTGGCTGGCTGGCTGGCTGGCTGACTGACTGGCAATGCTGCTAACACTTGGCATGGCGGTGGCGTGACTCCGGTCTAACTGCTGCTGACCCGCGGCTGCTCCGAGTCCCATCTGAGATGTCTCCCTGCCTCCCTCAGACTCACCTCCTTTTTTTGTAGTCCAGATCGAGATCGGTATGCCCCAGTGCCGAGTTCCCAGTCCCAGATGAAGTCCACTGCCAGATCCGGTGTCTTGTCGCGCGGTCAGGAGGAGGGAGGTGGAGAAGATAGCGGCGGCTTACAGAAGCGCGGGCGCCACCCGCGTTCAAGGACTGGCCAGCCCCCCTGCAGCACATGACTACATTCACCCAATCACAGGGCGCAAGCTTCCGCAATATGGCGGCCGGGTCACAGTGGATGGAATCTTTACGTACTTGAGAAAAGTGACACACTGGTGCGGGATTTCGCGCCCCCCCCCCCAATGTTGCGCCCGGTGCGGCGGCCCCCCCTGCCCCCCCACGCTACGCCTCTGAAGCACTGTGAATACTTTCTGGATGCACTATATACTTTTATATGAACACAACTACAGCATAAAAACAAATAACAAAGGAACAAAAAATAAATAAAGCTAAACACATTTTCAATTTGTACTTTCTTCAAATCACGTTTCACTGAATGTTGTTTATACCTATTTGTAGGTTAAAAAGTTGTCAGCAGTCCCAAATCTTAGTTTTTTGCTCTGGAGGGATATTTATCCATGGAAATGTTTGTCTCTTGAAATAACCTTATTTGTTATTCATTGAGTGTACACTCCAATATGATGACATTCTCGCTATCTAATGTTATTATACGGGCTTTTGGAGGTCATACCTAATAAATATGACCATCTGCGTTGCGAAAAAATGACAGCAGTGCTTGGTGTTTGCACCCTAATCCACTTGGGATGCATTATGTGTGAAATGTTTACATGTTCTGGATCATCAGGAAAATAACCATTTTAATCGTTTTTAAATGACATATGTAGCTGATGTGTTGTGAACTTCATTGCTCAGGTGTCATTATCTTGGGAGGTTTTCTGCACGGCTGTTCTTCTACACATTTTTGACTGCTATCTCCAACTATCTACAAGCCTTGTGTACTTGTCTGTAGATTTACAGTCAGGAGGCATCGCTACTCTCTAGAATTTCCAACTCCAGACAATTGTTTTTTTTAATTTTAGGGAGTTAAGCCTCGTACAAACGGTCGGACTTCCATCTGACTTTTCCGTGGATTTTGTCCGAACGGAGTTGGCCGGGCACACCCATAGCATACACACCACAGGACTTTTCTGCAAACTTTCCCTAAACTTTTTCCAACATCACGTGGTTTTTCTGCTCTTTACCGCCACCCTTTGGTCAACTTCTGCTATTGTTGGTTGATTTTAACATTATTTGTTTTGTCCATCGGACAAAAGTCCGATGGTTTTCTGTACACACGGTCGGACTTTGCTCCATCGGACTTTTGTTGGCCAAAAGTTTGTCCGTTTGCAGACCAAACTTTTGTCAGATAAAAACAAAAAAAAAAAAGTTTGTCCGATGGAGCGTACACACGGTCAGATTGTTGGTCCAACTTGCTCAAAATGAAGTTTGTTGGCCAAAAGTCCGACCGTGTGTACAGGGCTTAACACTTCAGTTGTGTTTTGATTTCTGTTTGTGATCCTATTGGAGAGTTTTCTTCCTATCCTGGTGATGGCCATAAGTAGAAATGGGGAAATTGGCTGTCACCAGGATTGGAAGGCACAGGGAACAATAAAAACATTGTCAAAAGTTCTAACTCACCTCAGTCTACTTAAAATACATTTATGTTTTTGTCTTTGACCCGATTACAAAAAATTCCCATTAGTTTCCATTCTGACAGGAAGTGAGGGGGAATCTCCCTAATAGGGACACCTATGGCAATTAAATCCTGACAAAGGCTGTATCAAAAATAAAATAAAAAGTTATTGGTAAAACTGGGCTTTAATTTATTAAAGTGTATCTCTAGGCAAAACTTTTATATAATTTAGGATATACAGTGGAACCTTGGATTACGAGCATAATCCGTTTCAGGAGAATGCTTGTAATCCAAAGCACTCGCATATCAAAGCGAGTTTCCCCATAGAAGTCAATGGAGACTTCTATTGAATGCAATACCGCATGTGGCCAGAGGTGGAAGAGTCAGAGAGACCCGGAGAGACTCGGAAATACTCGGAGATCCTTCGGATGCAGGCAGAAGATCCTCGGAAAGGCTCGGAAACACTCGGGAATGGAATATTTCCAAGTTTTTCTGAGTGTTTCTGAGTATTTCCGAACGGCTCCGAATGGCTCAGAGTGTCACCGGCACCCCCGCACCTCAGGCCAAATGCGGTACTGCACACTACAGAGGCTTGAATCCAGCTCGTATTGCGAGACAACACTCAGGAGTTTGAAGGAAAAAAAAGCTCGTATTGCGAAATGCCCATTAACAGCGTTACTCGCAATCCGAGATTCCACTGTAGTGGAGAAGAATTGGACCAACTGTCAAGTTTTTTTTTTTATTGCTATCTGTGTATCCATTGTGGAGAATCGCCCCTTTGTCAGTGAGACAGAAAGTGAGAGGACATCAAGAATTATAGTGTTTTTCTCTGAAGAAGAGGCAAGAGAAAATCTTGTAATAGGCACTCTTAGGGCCTGGATTTGAACCCGGAACCTTTGCTGTGTCAGGCAATGTCTCTTCTTGCGGAGGCACCTGGAATGCTGGACAGTTCCTTCAATGACCCTGCCTTGAACCTTGTTTGTCTTGTATCTTGAACTTTTTGCTCCTCCCATGAACTTCCTAATTTAAGACATGTCTCTGCACTTCCTGTTTGCCAGATTATTGTGCTCTTTACTCCCAGTATCTCGCTTTTGTCTGTCCTGTTGCAGTCCATATCTTTGCTACCACTCGTTACTTACCCTTGGCAAGTTCCTCGACTACAGTTCAGCTTGATCTCAACCTGCAACTACTTGTTACCAACCTTTGGCTTGTTTACTGACTATGCTTCTGTTTGATCCTTACCTGCTATATCTGCTACTGCACCCTGGTTTGCTCACCTTCTGGTGGGGCAATCCAGGGGAGCGCGACCTGGTACTAACACGCAGCAAAATTCATCTCCACCATCAGGAGCTCTGGTGAACACCAGTTAGTACTTAGACTCTGCACCGCAGGTAAGCCTGCATTATTTGCCAGGGTGAACTGCTTGTATACCAATCCTGCTGGTCGCTGGGAGTTCCCCTACTGCTATAGTTACTGGTCTCCGAGCCTGACCCCAGACTGTGACAGGCACCCTGTTCCAAGTTCAGCTTTCTAGGAGGGGAATTGCCCTCTCTTTTGGAGGTTTCCTCTACCCTAAGATTGCATCTATGGAGCAAGAAGTGAAAATAGATACGTTATACAGTATTTAATTCACAGGTCAGTTCACATGTTTGACCTCTGCTACCCCTGTTCCTACATCAATGATTGTGTGTTGCACTGTATAAAAAATAGGGGTCTGCTTTCCTGTGAGCAAATATGGTATCTTTAAATCTTTATGGTATCGTGTACCTGTAGATTGTTTTATTCATATGTTTCTGTTCATAAAAAATACACAGCTATTTGAAAGTTGTGGTCTCTCTATACATTGGCTATGCACAGGTGTTGCATGTGAATTGCATATACTGTATTCCTGAATGTACATAGGTATGTGTTCTTCGTACGTACCTTCATATAGCCTATGCACAGCTAAAATATCCATCGGTTGTAGATTATGGACAGCCCATGCAGGTTGTATACTTTCATATAAAGAATACAAACACAACTATCCGTGAGTTGATGTTACAATCCGCAGATTGCACATCAAGTTTCAGTACAAGGTACAGCCCTTTATGCAACAAAGACAGCTGGCTATAGGTTATCGGCATCTGTCGGCTATGTACCCACATCTGCTTACAGGTTATTCACAGCTGCCTATAAGCAATATGCAGCTGTTAGTCAGTTTTACAGGGCTATCTGTCAGCATCATGCCGTTTTATATAAGCCAATCTGTCATTTATACAGTATCTGCATTTTTTTTTTTTTTATACATTTCATATGAGTTCCCCCTCTTAGATAGCTGTCTGTTAAGTTATACTGCATCGTTTGCCACGTAAACGACCATCTTTAGCCAAATAAAGCTAAATGTCAGCTATGTGTTATTTGTACATGGCTATATGTCATGACTAGCAGCACATGGCTATCTGCCTGAGCACACAGCTATGACTGTTCGCCTCTGATTTATTGCGCTTCTAAGTACCTGAGCTTAGAATTAATGGGATTGAAAAAGCAATTAAAACAGTGAAGACAAACAGAGAGGAAAGGAGAGGGGGAGGCAGAATGGAACACAATGGAGGAAGGAAGAGTGAACAGGGAGCACAGAGGAATCCAAGGGCTGCAGCATGTGGTAGAAAGGAATTGTATTCATAGGACTCCTCTGCTAGGGGAAAGGTTGGAGCCCCCCTTGTGCCGCTATACAAATGTATATGTCATTTAAAATGGGCCTTACTAATGTGTTCCTCTGTAATGTACCTTTGTTATTCCAAAGAGTATAATCACTCTCATCTACGGGATGATGCATCCTGGATGCCAAGAATACATAATTTCTACGTTATTAAGTTTGCTATAAGCAGAATTTAATATAAGTCCTTGCCTAATATCACAGTCGTTTTATACAGCAGGACTCCCAAAATTAGGGTGACCAGACATCCCCGATTTCAGGGGACAGTCCCCGGATTGAGGACACCGTTCCACGGACCAAGTCTGTCCCCAGTTTTGTCCCCGGATTGGATTTGAACAGGAGCTGGGGCAATTTCAAAGACAGTCAGTGCAGAATGAAAAAAAAAAATCTGAATTACACATTCCTGCTCCGCCACTCCTACTAGCTTAGGGGGGTGTATTTTTTTTTCATTATCTGTGCCCCTTTCTGATGATCTTGTGCTGGTCAGAGAGGAGGGAATATTTCTTCAGTTTCGGGTGCTTTTTCTGCCTTGGCTCAAGTCCTGGCCAGCCGCCTGCCTGCTTATCTCCTTGCCTTCCCTGGCGGAGTGATCTTCTCAGTAGTAGCCGGGGCCCGGAGAGTAAGACTTGACAGGCTGCGAGTCAGGCGGCGACGGGCAAAGAGTTGCTGATTGCTTCCATTATTAGTAAAAATAAAAAAAAGGGTCCCCGGATTTCATTTAAAAAATCTGGTCACCTTACCCAAAATGGCATAAAGGCCAAAATAAAAAAAAGTGTAAGCAAAGGTAGGTTTATTTAAACATAGACATAGCAAATAATGCAAGTGATATCAGTTCGATCCACATCAATTATAACCCGATAATAAATGAAAATATAGCATATTTAATAAGGCAGCCCACCCAGCAATTATGTGCAGTAATCTTAATCAACTAACAAGTAAGGACAGAGGCTTACTGGTCATTATGAGCTTTCCTTTTGAATATCAGCGTTTGCTTTATTTAACAAGGGCCAATATCTAAGAAAGGTTTATTGGCATTCATGCAAATAATGTTAAAAAGGAACTGGAGTGGAATATGTTGTTTTCACCAAGAGTCCCTAGTTGGGATCAGTGGTTTCCCAGGTGCTGAGGCTGATCTGAAGCCTCAGTAATAAGCTACCTAATAGTAGAGGTAACCAAATGTATCTGTAGAATTTGAGATTTCATTGGTATGGCAAGACCTGGGTGGAAATTTGAAGTCTTTACCAAAATGTCTCATTCTACTTTGATAGGGTAACATCCGTCACTCTCCCTGTGCCGCATTACAGCCCTCCCAGTCTCTCCTGTGCTTTTCCCATTCAGCCCTATGTATTTATTGCTATTATTATTAGATAGTGCTGCTTAAAGCGTTTGTTACCCCAACACTTCATATTTATTTTTATTTTATTTATTTCAGATACTTATATAGTACCATCAATTTATGCAGCCCTTTCATATACATTGTACATTTACATTAGTCCCTGCCAGTCCCAAGCCAATGCTAACCCCCCACGCGGGAGGCACACAGGAAGGCGGCGATCCCCAGATCCACCCCCCCCCTGTGCGCGGGAGATGATCAGGAAGACAGCGAACCCCCCCTGCGCAGGAGACGGATGGACAGATGCCTCCTTACCTTAGGAGTCATATGAAAGGGATCTCGCTTCTCGCTCTGGGGCTGTTGCTTCTCCTCCCTGCCGAACAGCAAGTGGGTCCTGAAACCCCCCAACCAATCGGGTCTCAGGACCTGCTTCCTGATTGGTCGGCAGGAATATCAGGAAGATAATAGTGAATTTTGATTCGCTATTGTCAAACAACTGGGTGGGCTCAGGGTGCAGTGCTCTGTGCCCCAAGTCCAGCCTTTTTTTTAAGCCAATTAGAGCCTAAGGCTTTAATAACATGCTTAAAAAAAAAAAAAAACAGTTGAAATCCATGCGTCCCCGTGCGCTGCATGTAGATTAAGGACCGGGCGCATTGGATTGGGGGGGCATGCCCCATATGGACGAGCCACAACTGGTCCCTGCCCTCAAGGAGCTTACAATCTAAGGTCCCTAACTCACATTCATACATACTAGGACCAATTTAGACAGAATCCAATTAACCTACCAGCATGTCTTTGTAGTGTGGAAGGAGACCCACGCAGGCACAGGGAGAACATGCAAACTCCAGGCAGGTAGTGTTGGGGCTGGGATTCAAACCAGCGACCCTTTTGCTGTTAGGGGAAAGCGCTAACTACTACACCATTGTGCTGCCCTCATATGTGCCTCTCTGTATTGCTTCCTTTATGTGAAATCCCTGGTTATGCTGCTAGTCCCCTTGCTTTACTATTAAAAACTGACCACACTAAGCAGGAGAGCAAAGCGTGGTCAGCTCTCTATCTATGCTGGGAACTTGGTGTACTCTCCTCCAATGATCAGACTTGTCCTGACACTCCTCCCCCCTTCACGCTGCCCAGCAATTCACTGGGAAGCGCAGTGTGATGCTGCTTCTCCTCCCCCAGCTCTTATGCAGCTGACAACAGAGGGAATATGATCACTTATAATAAAAAATAAAATAAAAAAAGGAAAAAAAGGTATTTATAATGTTGTTTTTATCTATACAAAAGTGTTTTGCATTTAATTTCTATTTTAGGCAGAATGTGTTCTTTTACAGGGCGATCGTTTACAATCACTTTAAAACATTTACCACCACTAGTTGAGCATTATTCTATTCTAAATTCTTATTGTCCACAGTAAACCAGCAGTGTATTGGAGCAGTTCTTCTTAGAGCCTTTGCCACCACTAGTCAAAAAGTGCTTTTTAATATTACTCATAATCCTCAGTACATCACTAGCATATGACACATTTTGCTATACAGTCTGTCAGGATGATTTAACCTGCTTTCACACACAGTCAGTTACAGCATTGTATGTTTTTGCTTCTTACCTGGTGGTACTTTTTGTCACTCACTTATCACTTCTCCTTTTTCTTTCCTTTAAATGATTTAGGGTGGTTGTCATATAAAGCTGCAGTAGGTTTAAGGCAGGCTCATATTTAAGATTTCTTGTCTCCTGTGTGACAAAGGGGGTGGATGAAATTGATAGGGACAGATTTAGTAGATAAGGGATTTTTGTTTTATAATGTGACCACTTACTATTTTTAATTTGCAGCGGTTTGGGTGACTAATTTCAACCATGTTATATCAAAATCTGCAGTTCCATATCTATAAAGGTTATACTGAAAAAATCTTGTATTTACTCATTCAAATTCAGATGCCGTAAAAAAATATTATTCCTGCAGTGCCTAGGAAAAATGCAATTGCAATCCCATTTCTTCTACTGCTAGTAAAAATAAAACATTTGCAAAGAAAATAGGTGTCTTTGCTAACTGAACATTCAATCTGTCATGTAGAGTAAAACAAAATATTAACATACGTGTGTTCTGTGGACCAGACTGTCAAAAGCAATGTAATCACTCATCATCAAAACCAATGTGGTGGTGGATTTGGCAGAGAAATTACATTCCAGTGCCAGGTTATCTGAAAATTAAAATGTCAGGATTGGTAGTGGTAGTAGTGGTGATGTTCCCTTAGGTGTCAAAGGTGCACGTATGAATAGTCAAGTCAAGGTGGCAGTCTTTTACACATGTAAGACCAAAACTATTTTAACACCATCATAACCTGTAGTAGTAGAATGTGTATTCATTGTATTTTGTACGCTGATAACTGGAAAAAGCGGGAGAGCGAGCTAACCAATGGTCCAGCAATTTTTAAAGTACCGGTATTTAACTCATCTCCACTTGACCCTCCCTCTAGATCAGGGGTGTCCAACTCAATTTCATCGTGGGCCGCATCAGCATTGATTGCCCTCAAAAGGGCCAGTTGTATCTGTAAGATTAGATTCCAGCGCATCCCATCCCCATATATTAGATGACAAGAGCCACCCCACCATCAGAAGTTGAGTCCCCCACCCTCCCTTACATCACAGTGCACCCCCCTTTCCTTATGCTGCTGCTGCTTGGGAAGAAGCTGGATGCATTGCTTGAAAGCAGAAAGTAAGGTTCTGGAGGAGGACCAGAAGAGGGCTGGAGCTCTCCTGCAGCTGCAAGAGAGGTGCGAGGGCCACATGAAATGCCCTGGAGGGCCGGATTCAGCCCGCGGGCCTTGTGTTTGACACCTGTGCTCTAGATTGTAAGCTCTAATGAGCAGGGCCCCCTGATCCCTCCTGTATTGAATTATATTGTAATTGTACTGTGTGCCCCCATGGTGTAAAGTGCTGTGCAAACTGTTGGCGCTATATAACTCCTGAATAATAATAATAATCTCTACCTAATGATGCACATAAAGGGAAAGCAGTGTGAGAACCGCCACTAAGACATCTGCTGCCCAGTGCAATCCACAGTGTATACAATATCATTGGAGGATTTGGACAAAGTAGCCCCTCCATTTTTTTTAGAACAGCCAGAGTTTTGTAATTCCTCAATTCATACTCCCACAAATGTTCTGTCAAATTTAGTCATCCAGAAAATCCTTCATGTTCTCCAGACCATGACATAGGGACAATGTCCTAAGTCTGTTCTTTTTCTGTGAGGGTTCTTCTTGTGATATACTTCCTGTCTAACATTCAGCCCTACTGACTTTAAATGCAAATGATTCATTTAAAGCAATGGAGAAAAGGAAAAGCTATTTTGTAACCCAAACTTTCAGGTGATCCAGTAATATGTAGTGTTTAGTTTCAGACTGTTACACTGTCTACTAGATGTTGCAAAGATTCTTGCGTATATACTCCAGAAAATCCAAGAAAGTTATCTACTTCACCCCCACTTTGTTTGTTCTGACTTTTCCCACTATTGGTGTTATAGAAACCACCACATTTTTAATTGTCCATGTTTATCGGGTTCTTTATCAGATTCAGAACATCTGGCATGTTCATACAGCTATACTTCCTTTTGAGCTAAAGTTTTAGGATAGCTTCACATAAATGGCTTGTGTTACTTTATTCAAAGGAGAAAGTATGGGAACAAAGGGCAGTGAAGATTGACAACCTAGATTATGAGCCATGATGCTTTTGTGGTTAGAGAAAAGGGGGACTGAGCAGAACCCTGGCTCCATTTCAAAATGTCTTCCAGTTGACAGTTCCTGATTGTTTGTTAAAATTATTCGGCCTGCTGTTACTTTTTTTTTTACAAATTAGGGAATGGCAACTTGCTGCTGGCAATGCTGATATGCTTGCTATTATTTTTACCTATCTTCCTGCTTTCAACATTTTATACTACCTAACCTTGCCCAGCGTGTAATATATATGGTCGAGGCAGTGATAAACCATGCACAAAACATGGACACCCAGGCAGGGCCGGGACAAGGGGTGGGTAGGAGGGGCGGCTGCCCTGGGCGCAATAGTTTACTGTAGGGAAGGGGGCGCTTTCCTTCTGTTGCTGGGCATAGGATCCCCTAAGCTTACATATTGTGAGCGGTGGAGGGAGGGCGCAATTTGGCATCTTTGCCCTGGGCACTGGATGACCTTGTCCCAGCACTGCACCCAGGAACAGTTCAAGCAGGTTTTGCCCCACACATTTATTCAGCAATGCAGTAAACAGGCACAGTTAAGTGCAGGAGGGATCTGTACACAGCACAGCAAAGAGAGTGAGACAGAGAGCCTTTGAGCATCAGTCGGCTCATATACAGTATAATAAACCTTGTGTACAGCTGAGACTAATTAATGAGTTTTGGCTAACGGCCGGGTAAGATGTTGACCTAGGAATGGAGGCTTTATTCCATCCATAGCTCTACAAGGCCTCTGAGCTCCAGGACCAGGATCCAGACCAGAGCTTATTAAGATCTGAAAAAAGGTGTTTGTTATCTCCATAACAAAAACATATCCTGGAGCCCCTCACATGTGTAGGTGGGAAACCTAGGTGGCACATACACACCATACACAATTCTGCCAGCCGGTGCCTCAAAGTAATAAAAAAAAATGTTTATAGATATATCTATATATACAGTATCTTACAAAACTGAGTGCACCCCTCACATTTTTGTAAATATTTTATTATATCTTTTCATGTGACAACACTGAAGAAATGACACTTTGCTACAAAGTAAAGTAGTAAGTGTACAGCTTGTATAACAGTGTAAATTTGCTGTCCTCTCAAAATAACTCAACACACAGCCATTAATGTCTAAACCGCTGGCAACAAAAGTGAGTACACCCTAAGTGAAAATGTCCAAATTAGGCCCAAAGTGTCAATATTTTGTGTGGCTACCATTTATTTTTCAGCATTGCCTTAACCCTCTTGGGCATGGAGTTCACCAGAGCTTCACAGGTTGCCACTGGAGTCCTCTTCCACTCCTCCATGACGACATCATGAAGCTGGTGGATGTTAGAGACCTTGCGCTCCTCCACCTTCTATTTGAGGATGCCCCACAGAGCATCAATAGGGTCTGGAGACGTGCTTGGCCAGTCCATCACCTTTACCCTCAGCTTCTTTAGCAAGGCTGGAGGTGTGTTTGGGGTCGTTATAATGTTCAAATTAGAGTTGAGCGGACACCTGGATGTTCGGGTTCGACGGGTTCGGCCGAACTTCGGAAAAAAGTTCGAGTTCGGGACCGAACTTGACCCGAACTTGACCCCGAACCCGAACCCCATTAAAGTCAATGGGGACCCGAACTTCTGAGGACTATTCGCGCTTGTTTCCCGTGCTTAGAACTGTCCCTGCACAAAGTGTCATTTCTGAAGGCAAAAAAGTCATTTAAAACTCACTCACGGCTATAATGAATTGTCGGCTCCCGGCAATACATAGAAAAGTCATTGATTAAAAAAAAAAAATGCGTGGGGGTTCCCCCAAATTCAATTACCAGGCCCTTCAGGTCTGGTATGGATTTTAAGGGGAACTCCACCCCAAATTTAAAAAAAAATGATGTGGAGTTCCCCCAAAAATCCAGACCAGACCCTTTATCCGAGCACGCAACCTGGCAGGCTGCAGGAAAAGAGGGGGGGATGAGAGAGCGCCCCCCCCTCCTGAACCGTACCAGGCCACATGCCCTCAACATGGGGAGAATGTCCCCATATTGATGGGGACAAGGGCCTCATCCCCACAACCCTTGCCCGGTGGTTGTGGGGGTCTGCGGGCAGGAGGCTTATCGGAATCTGGAAGACCCCTTTAACAAAGGGGGCCCCCAGATCCCGGCCCCCCCTATGTGAATTGGTAATGGGGTACATTGTACCCCTACCATTTCACAAAGAAAGTGTAAAAAATTGTAAAAAAATACACAGACACCATTGGGAAAGTCCTTTATTAAAAAAAAAAACATTCCAGTGATGAAATCCAGTGTCCCACGGCGATCCGATGTCCAGCGCTGTCTACACGAAGCGTCATTGGCTGAGCCTGAGCGGACCTAATGGGGAATTTCCTCCGCAGTGTAATAAATGAATAGACTCGTCCCTTCTAAAGTTCCCCATCAGGTCCGCTCAGCCAATGCGGAACGTGAGAAGGGGCGGGTCTATTCATGTATTAAACTGTGGAGGAAGTTCCCCATCAGGTCCGCCCCCTCGTATGTCAGACCCCGCCTACGTCATTGGATGAGTGGACCTGATGGGGAACTTCCTCCGCAGTATAATAAATGAATAGACCCGCCCCTTCTCACGTTCCGCATCAGGTCCTCAGCCTTACACCTACGTCATTGGCTGACCGGACCCGATGGGGAACTTTAGAAGGAGCGGGTCTATTCATTTATTACACTGCGGAAGAAGTTTCCCATCAGGTCCGCTCAGGCTCAGCCAATGACATTTTGTGTGGACAGCGCCGGACATCGGATCGCCGTGGGACACTGGATTTCATCGCTGGAATGTTTTTTTTAATTTTTAATAAAGGACTTTCCCAACGGTGTCTGTGTATTTTTTTTTTATTTTTTTTACACTTTCTTTGTGAAATGGTAGGGGTACAATGTACCCCATTACCAATTCACATAGGGGGGACCGGGATCTGGGGGTCCCCTTTGTTAAAGGGGTCTTCAAGATTCCGATAAGCCCCCCCGCCCGCAGACCCCCACAACCACCGGGCAAGGGTTGTGGAGATGAGGCCCTTGTTCCCATCAACATAGGGACATCCTCCCCATGTTGAGGGCATGTGGCCTGGTACGGTTCAGGAGGGGGGGCATCTCTCGTCCCCCCCTCTTTTCCTGCAGCCTGCCAGGTTGCGTGCTCGGATAAAGGGTCTGGTCTGGATTTTTGGGGGTACTCCACGCCATTTTTTTTTATAATTTGGGGTGGAGTTCTCCTTAAAATCCATACCAGACCTGAAGGGCCTGGTATGGATATTTGGGGGGAACCGCACACATTTTTTTTTATTTGCGGCAGGGTTCCCCTTAATATCCATACCAGACCGGAAGGGCCTGGTAATTGAATTTGGGGAAACCCCCACGCTTTTTTTTTTTATCAATGACTTTTCTATGTATTGCCGGGAGCCGACAATTCATTATAGCCGCGAGTGAGTTTTAAATTACTTTTTTTCCTTCAGAAATGACACTTTGTGCAGGGACAGTTCTAAGCACGGGAAACAAGCGCGACTTTACATGCATATTGCCAAACACCGGACCCGAACCCGAACATACAGTCAATTGTTCGGGTTCGGGTCCGGGACCCAAAAACCCAAAAGTTCGGTACAGTTCGGGTCCGCTCAACCCTAGTTGGAATACTGCCCTGCGGCCCAGTCTCTGAAGGGAGGGGATCATGTTCTGCTTCAGTATGTCACAGTATATGTTGACATTAATAGTTCCCTCAGTGAACTGTAGCTCTCCAGTGCCAGCAGCACTCATGCAGCTCCAGACCATGACACTCCTATCACCATGCTTGACTGTAAGCAAGACAAGTGCACTCCTCACCTGGTTGCTGCCACACATGCTTGACACCATCTGAACCAAATACGTTTATCTTGGTCTCATCAGACCACAAGACATGGTTCCAATAATCCATGTCCTTAGTCTGCTTGTCTTCAGCAAACTGTTTGCAGGCTTTCTTGTGCATTATCTTTAGAAGAAGCCTCCTTCTGCAAAAAATTTGATGCAGTGTGCGACGTAAGGTCTGAGCACTGACAGGCTGACCCCCCACCCCTTCAACCTCCTGCAGCAATGCTGGCAGCACTCACATGTCTATTTTCCAAAGACAACCTCTGGATATGACGCTGAGCAAGTGCACTCAGCTTCTTTGGTCGACCATGGCGAGGTCTGTTCTGAGTGGAATCTGTCTTGTTAAACCGCTGTATGGTCTTGGCCACTGTGCAGCAGCTCAGTTTAAGGGTCTTGGCAATCTTCTTATAGCCTAGGCCATCTTTATGTAGAGCAACAATTATTTTTTTCCAATCCTCAAAGAGTTCTTTGCCATGAGGTGTCATGTTGAACTTCTAGTAACCAGTATCAGAGAGTGAGAGAGATAAAATCCCAATTTAACATACCTTCTCCCCATTCACACCTGAGACCTTGTAACACTAATGCGTCACATGACACCGGGGAGAGAAAATAGCTAATTGGGCCCACTTTGGAAATTTCACTTAGATGTGTACTCACTTCTGTTGCTAGCGGTTTAGACATTAATGGCTGTGTGTTGAGTTATTTGAGTGGACAGCAAATGTACACTGTTATACAAGCTGTACTCTCACTACTTTACATTGTAGCAAAGTGTAATTTCTTGAGTGTTGTCACATAAAAAGATATAATAAAATATTTACAAAAATATGAGGGGTGTACTCACTTGTGTGAGATACTGTGTATATATATATATATATATATATATATATATATACATATATACAGTATATATGATATATATTTACTAGCTGCAGCATTGTGGTGTGGGTTTTTAAGGTTTAAAACAGGTGATAAGGTGACATAACACCTCCCAGCCACTTCTCAAAAGACCTCTTGAACAAATGACCAATAACAGATACCAATATTGTATAACACAATAAACAACTGGAGGACCCAGTGTCTCTACCCAAAACCCAGGGAGGTCCGAAATAAGGGGTAGTACTGGGAACTAAAGGTTCATTAGTCTTTCCAAACCCCTCCTATTGGCCAGTGTGTTGGTGATCGTTGGGCCCAAAGTTTTGGCGTTGGAGCACTCACACTTGAGTAGAGTGACCAAACTGTATCTAAAAAATGTATGACTCTTAAAGTAGGAATGGCACCACCAAAGATCTGGGATTTCACCTCCTTCCACTCTCTGCCTGAATCTTAGCTTTGAATCAGGACTCAGCCACGAAGATCTCCCACTGACTTGGTGATGCCAGCAGCAACTCAGGGCTCAGCAATGATGATCTCCTAAAGACCTGGTGATGTCAGCAGCAACTCAGGACTCTGTGATGATGATCTCCCATTGACCTGGTGATGTCATCAGCAGAGTCTCTCTGTATTTCCAACACTGCAATGAACCCTCTAGCAGGCAGATTTCTGGCACAGCAGCCCACTCTTATGTTCACACCTCTCATTGTCCTCTACATGACTACACTGCGCCCAGGAACTCTTTCTTTTTCCTACTCCCAACTCTCTGCTGGGGCTTGTAGTCCATGATTCAATAGAAACATTATTTCTGGAGACTATATTTCTCCTAGTCCCAGGTGGTTCCCAGCAGTCCTCTGTCCTTCCAGGCTGCATAGTAGCCAATCACAATGCCCTCTAGAGCATGGGGCAGTGCATGTGACTGCAAACAACTTTAAAAGCATCCTGTGTCCTCCTTCTCTCTCTCTCTCTCCTATGTACTGACAGCTGAGGAGAGGGAGCAATACTTGTGCTGGTGGCCACAGACAGGCACTGGCAGCCTCCCTCACAGCCAGATCCATGCAACAGCGGGTGGGAGTTCCACAGACCAGGGCTGCACTTATCTCCTCTGCGAGCCATACAACAGAATGCCTCTGTTATGAAGTTGCAGTCTGCAGACTCTTGAACCTAACACTTCTGGGAGTGTCTATCCTCTGGTTCCCATTGTGCTCAGTGGTTCCTTCCACTGGTCCCTACATCACTACTGTGTCTTGTAGTGACCCTAGGGTCAACAGGAGCAACTACTAAGTGTAGCAGGGGACCAGAAATCTGGGATTTCACCTCCTTCCACTCTCTGCCTGAATCTTAGCTTTGAATCAGGACTCAGCCACGAAGATCTCCCACTGACTTGGTGATGCCAGCAGCAACTCAGGGCTCAGCAATGATGATCTCCTAAAGACCTGGTGATGTCATCAGCAGAGTCTCTCTGTATTTCCAACACTGCAATGAACCCTCTAGCAGGCAGATTTCTGGCACAGCAGCCCACTCTTATGTTCACACCTCTCATTGTCCTCTACATGACTACACTGCGCCCAGGAACTCTTTCTTTTTCCTACTCCCAACTCTCTGCTGGGGCTTGTAGCCCTTTCAGTCCATGTCCTAAAAAGTAGACTAGGATACTACCAGAAGTGTCAAATTCTGAAGAGGCAGCAATTTATCTTCATTTTGATGATGTTCAGCAGCACAGGCAATGGGAGAGATACTTTTTTTTTTTTTGCAGACATAATATTTGTTAATTGTTTGATGTTAGTGATAGAGTCACTTTAAATATTAATACTTTCAAGCAACTAAGTATATATATATATATACCAACTTGTCATGCAACATCATCCAACAAATGCTTAGTCATTGCTTTATTGCAGGTGGGTGGGTGGCTGAGGATCATTAAACATCATAAGTGTTTGCTTCCGTGCGCTCTCTCTCTGAGTATATATATATATATATATATATATATATATATATATATATATATATATACTCAGAGAGAGAGCGCACGGAAGCAAACAGCAAATATATATATATATATATAGGAAGGCTGGTATGCCAGCCTGAAATTATGGGAGGAGTTCGAGGGGTACTTATACAGACCATCCACCAGGGTCAGCGTCGGCTGTAGTGCGCGGTAATCGTCGTCATCAGCCGACGCCTTACGACTCGCAACGTTCGCGTAGTTGCTTTCGTACCTTCCAGCTTCGCTCGCAGTTGATCGTATCCCCGCTCGCGGTCGCAGGTAGGACCGGCCGTTACTGTTCGTACGAATCGTAGCGCCGGTACACGTTTCTTCTTTTACAAAATCACACGGTCCATAACCCCGTGTTTTCCGTCTGCATCGTATGTTTATCGACTAGTCCAGTTGTTTTCGTACCCTGTCACACCCACGTTGCCACCGGTAACGGTCCGTCCAGTCACTACGGCTCTCAGAGCTGTTGTACGAATTACTCACAGCTCGCAAAGCTCTCGCCTCAGTCGCACATCCGATACCCAGTCGTCGGACTGGTATCCCACACTGCACTTCCTTATCCCTAGTCACTGATGCCCTACACCTCCTACGATACTCTCCCTTCACCTTACTGATGCCCCACACCTCCTACTCACACCATACACCAAACAGTCTGGGCCGGCTCTTGTCGCTAACAATCGGCACTACAGGCCGGACCCTCGACAATCACAAGCCCCTTCAACTTCAAACATCGAACACCCGTCCGAATCCAGCCGTATCTCCGGCGCTACGATTCGGACCCGGGAAATTCAAATCCCCGCCTTGCACCCGTTATCAGCCCGTATACAGGCACAGCATCGGCTTAGAGATTCGGATCTCTGGCATCCACGTTGGTTCCGAGCACAGTCGCACCACCGGCTCGGACCTACAAACATCGAACCGCCAAACCATCCGAATTCAGTCGTAGCATAGGCTCAAACTTTCGAACCAATGGCATTCCCAAGCGATCCGAATCCAGTCGCTTCACCGGCTCAATCGACTCAGATCTCTAGCAACAGACCCTCCTATCCGATCCGAACCCAGTCGTAGCATCGGCTCAAAGGTTCGGATCCTCCGTTAACATGGCCGATCTGGGCCCAGTCGCACCACCGGCTCGTCGGCTCGGGTTCACAAACATCGAACTTTCGAGCTGATCCGAATTCAGTCGTAGCAGCGGCTCAATTTTTCGGCTCTATGGCATTTTCAATCGGTCGAGTCACAGTCGCACCATCGGCGCATACCGCTCCGATCTTCAGCAGTAAACTTCTTTAACCGATCCGAATCCAGTCGTAGCATCGGCTCCAAGTTTCGGATCCTCGGCTGAAACAACCAATTCGTTCGCGGCCCATACCCGGCTCTAAACAGCTCCGACCCATACCTCCGATACAACGTCGAACGTCTCAGAACGTTACGAATCCAGCCGTAGCATCGGCCACAATGATTCGAACCCCAAGCCGCTATACACACGCATTACTTACCACTCCCGTTTCATCACGAAACGGCCATCCCCACACACTTGAAAGTCACAAACTCTTCTTCTTTCGTCTCCTTAAGGCATTTGTTCCTCGCAAGCGCTGCGAGCGTTCGACGAGTGGTTGCACACCAGCCACGCACCTCCTCCAGTAGTCAAACGGCTACTCACCGATTTCTCTATCCCTTTCCACCACACACGTCAGTTCAGATTGAGTTTCCATCCCGTCCACCCTGCAATCCAGGTCGGACGATATTTCCCGATAAAAAAAAAAAAAAAAAAAATATACATATTTAATAAAAAATAAATAAATAAATAAATTAATAATAATAAAAAAAAAAAAAAAAAAAAAAAAAAAAAAGAGGGGCAGGGGGTCTTACACACTTCTTCACCTGGAGCTACCTACCGCTCCCACAACTCTTCAGGCCTACAAAAAAAAAAAAAAAAAATATATATATATATATATAATAATAATAAAAAATATAAATAAATAAATAAAAAAAAAATAAATAAATAAATAAATAAATAAATAAATAAAAAAATTAAAAAAATATATATATATTTAATAAAAAATAAATAAATAAATAAATTAATAATAAAAAAAAAAAAAAAAAAAAGGGGCAGGGGGTCTTACACACTTCTTCACCTGGAGCTACCTACCGCTCCCACAACTCTTCAGGCCTACAAAAAAAAAAATATATAAATAAATAAAAAAAAAAAAATATATATATATATTTAATAAAAAATAAATAAATAAATAAATAAATAAATAAATAAAATATATATATATATATATATATATAATAATAATAATAATAAAAAAAAAAAAAAAAAGGATTATATATATATATCTCCATGTCACCCTCCTCACAGGTCCCGGTCGACCCATGTCTCGACCTCAACCAAGACAGGGCTCAAGTCAGGTGCGTAAACGCAAGGCCCCTCCTTGCTTTCTCTCCGCACTCTTTCACGACATCCGAGTCTTCACATACACAATTCGACCGCTCATCAGGCGCTAGCAACTGTCACATACCTCTACGCACGACACTCTGTTTTCGAAGTCGATCCGAGATCCTTCACTACGCAGACAAGGTCACCAACATCCACCTTGCTGGCAGTGCAGGAGTTGGCAGACCGACCACACGTCACTGGACTACAGATCGAAACATTCCTACTTAGCATACCAGACTTCAGCTACTCGCCCCAGTACGCCCTGGGGGCTCTGGTTCATCAGTCTGTGCCAAGCACAGGCGGCACCCGAGCTATCGGTTACCTAGCCAGTCACCTCCTGGCTCACCTCGGTTGCCACGCAGTCTTTTGAGTTTTCTAAATTTCACTCAACAAGCGCTCGTACGCAAAACTTGGCTATCCTCTGCGCCTGTCATTCCTTATTCTGTCCATCCTCCCTTCCTTCTCCCTACCCACTTTCGTACCTCCTCTATCCCCTCCATACCTGGCATCTCACTCTATAAACATACATTCCCCCCCCCTTTTTCTTTCTCGTTTCTCCAGCCCCCAACATATCGCAGACCGACTGCGATGACTTTACCTTCATCCCTCCCTCACCACGTTCGGGTTCAGCGGACGACTCCACACAGTCCCTCAGGGCTGGACCATCCCCAGGCTTACGGCCGAACTACGCCATAGGGGCATCCCCTACCCGGCCACGGCCAGGAAAACCAAGCTGTTAGGCTGCCGTTCCATAACCAGCGGCAACTCTACCAGACAAATTCCGCTGCAGTCGATATCCTCGGCATGTACTCAGCTACACGCCTCAGTGACCACACTGGCAACCAGGCCTGGATGCTTTCCTAAATGTACATAATATAACTGAGTACTAACAGTCTAGGTAAAGTTGATCCAGGGTAAATCCGATTGCCTCTCGGGGGACCGGGAAGGAATTTTTTCCCCTGCTGTAGCAAATTGGATCATGCTCCGCTGGGGTTTTTTGCCTTCCTCTGGATCAACTGTGGGTATAGCATTGGGTATATGGGATTGCACGATATTTTTATTTTGTTTATTTTATTACTTTAGTGTATTAGTGCAGGGGGCACTACAGGGTTCCACACCAGACTCATTACACTGCCTGACTCATTCCAAAACTACCCAGTCAAACTCCTGCATACCCTCACAGGAGTTCTCCCGATGGTTTAGAAATCTTGTGAGATCTAAGAAATCCAAGAGAGGTCTTTAAAACCTTGACGTGCCCATAACCGTGAAGAAAGTAGGAAAACCGGCACAGTTCATCTCCTTCCTGGTAATCGTTCTAGACAAACGCGCCATGCGGGCCAGCCCACCTCTCGGTAGATTGACCCACATCAGGGCAGTCATCCATACGTCTACCGACACGCAGGGGGGCACTAACCCACAGCTACAATCCCTACTGGGCATGCTCAAACCACGATGAGGATCGTCCCTCAAGGACGTTCCTTTATCGCACGCTTCTTAGTGTTCCTCTCCCAGGCACGAGACATTGTCCAAGTCATTAAGCTAGACACAGCCTCCGTAGCAGGAGCTGGCCATGGGGGACCAATTCCTTGAGACCGGATAGGTAGACCCTTGTTTATCCCATCAGCATCCTCTTCGTCGCCTCAGATGACCACGGACGTAGCAGCTTCCACAAGCTTCGCTGCAATTTTTGGCCATCATTGGTTTCAGGAGATCCGATCCATCAGAGATGCTCACAATTCCGCTTTTTAGTCAGTCCTCCTCTCTATTTGAGATCTACCCCATAGTCGCAGCAACACTAGTACGGGGCAGCCCCGGGCAGGACAGACCGCCATGTTCGCCACAGACAACCAGGCTACAGCCACAGTCATTAACAAAGGCAGGTCAATAAATCATTATCCGTCATGTCCTTCCCACGCAGGCTGTTGCTACTTTCCCTACAACGTCAGCTCAGTAGCCTCAGGGTCCACATCCCTGGCCAATGCAACACCTCGGCCGACGCGCTATCCCGCCTAACCATGCCACATCCTTTCACAGAAGCCTGGAGCCGACTCGACCATGTCCGGCATCCCACATTAGTCCCAACCAACTTTGGAATCGGATAACACCTCCATGGTGCTACCTCCCTCATCAATGCATCCTGATCCGCCAACACACTACAGGTGGCGGCAACCACACTCCAGTACCGAACGCTTACCAGTGACCAGCACCATTCTCCGGGACATGTCTGCTATCCTTCACGTTCCCCCTTCGGTCTATGGCCCAGCCTGGTAAATCAAGCAGCCATTTACCTAGCCTTGTTACGGTCTCACGGCCCGGCGAATTACTATCACCAGCCCTAAATGCCAAGTACTACTCAGGCACCACCCGTCTCGCCACCAAAGTCATTTCATCCTACACCCGACGGTATCGGAAACAATACAACCCGGTCCCGGAGTAGACATTAAACCTTTCAGGACACATAACCCCATGGCCGTTCTGGTGCAATCGGTAAACTCGGCTGTCCGATCCATCAGAGGACAGCCCTCTACTACCTTTCCCAACTGTACCCCTAAGCGGGAAACAGTTCATCAGCCACGTCAGAACACCCCTGAGCATCTCGGGCCTTAACCCAGGGTGTTACTCAGGACTTGCTTTCGCATTAGAGCAGCCCCAACAACATCACGAAACAGAGTTCCTGACCACGCAATAAGGAAGATGGGCAGGTGGAAATCCTTGTGTTTCGCCCGACACATTCCCGATCCTCAGGCAGAAATATCACGAGCCTTTAACAGTCTCGCTCTATAGTGGTTTACCTGTCATAATAGAACAATTCCTCCCTAACCTTGTGTGACTTTTTGGCCCCTTTATTTGGCATACCGTACAAAAGGCCAGGCCACACTTCAGGTCTTATTTGTGTTGTTAGTCTTGTGACGTGTCTATGTGATCCATATCTCTTCAGACAGAGGGCTCCGACCATAAATAGGAAGGCTGGTATGCCAGCCTGAAATTATGGGAGGAGTTCGAGGGGTACTTATACAGACCATCCACCAGGGTCAGTGTCGGCTGTAGTGCGCGGTACCCACCCACCCATATCTCCCTTTTCTAGGGCACTCCTCTACAACCAATTCTCAGCAGAATTATCTATTACTTCTATTCAGGTATGGCCCCTTTATTTGGCATACCGTACAAAAGGCCAGGCCACACTTCAGGTCTTATTTGTGTTGTTAGTCTTGTGACGTGTCTATGTGATCCATATCTCTTCAGACAGAGGGCTCCGACCATAAATATATATATATATATATATATATATATATATATATACTGTATATATAGAAAAGAAAAAAAAATTTAAAGCTTGCATTAGAAAGGGTTAACTCAGTAGAAAAAGTGATGATGACCTAATTAGCAAAAGAAAAACGCTATGTGCGCCACATCTTTATGCAACTTTAAGAGAATGTTTGGCTGACAAAGACATATTTATTGACACTGAGTATGCTATGATGTAAGTGATTTGTGACTATAGCAAAACCCCCAGGGCAAAATCATATGCTGTAATAATTATGATCTCATGTAATGATGTTTTATAACAATGTGTACATTTTTTACATTATTTTGTAAGATGTATAATGCATTGAGTAAATCTACCATAAATGTAGACATGCCCTGCTGCTCACTGCGCACCCTGACACATGCTGTGGTTTTACTTTTGTCTTATATGTTTTACTTCTCTTTATGCACAAAGAAAATTCTAATATTAACCTTTACTAACTTTGTTCCAATGAAGGGAAAACATATGTTTTACCTATATTATTATATTATGAGATTATTTGGTTGGAGAATTAAAGTGGTAAAAAGTCAAATTTCTTTTTTCTAAATCAGATACTAATAATAACTTAAATGCATTATTTTTTTGTCTTTTTTTATATAAATTTTCTCCTTGGGGCTTCTTTTTTAAATTGTTCTCTTGCCTGTGCTGCCACATTGCTTGCATACAGTATGTGTGCCTCCTGTGCCACTAGAACCTATGCATTCCTGTAGGAGTCTCTTCTATGTGTGCACTACAGTTCTGAACTAAAACTGTCCATGCTGCCTTAAGCACCACACACAGGACAAAATTTACAGCTCTCTTCCTACTTCACAGCTTGGACTGACAGTGGCTCTGTGTCCTTCTCATGCTGCCTGCGGTGCTCTGAACAGCTGCAAAGACAGTTGTAGTTCCTAGCCAAAGCATGCATGTAAAGGAGACGCCTAGAGGACTCCATAGGTCCTGATGGCACATGGGGCATAGATATAATGGAAATGTAGCAGCCCAGCCTGGGGACAGTTTAAAACGGAAGCTCCAAGGAGGAAATTGATAAAAATAAATAAAAGCATGTAAGGTATGTTATTACTATATGATTTAGGAAAATATATTTTTACTTCAATACCACTTTAAAACAAACATCTTCACGATTGATGTAGCTGATTGGAGAAAAGCCAATGTAGCACCAATCTTTAAAAAAGGACCAAGATATATCCCTGGGAACTACAGACCAGTTAGCCTAACATCAATAGTATGCAAGCTCTTGGCAGGGATGATAAGGGACTATATAACATTTTAGTAATGAAAACTGTATCATTACTAGCAGTAATCAGCATGGATTCATGAAAAATAGTTTTTGCCAGACCAAGCTATTAACCTTCTATGAGGAGGTGAGCTGCCATCTAAGATAAAGGATGGCCGGTAGACGTGGTGTATCTGAATTTTGCAAAGGCATTTGATATAGTTCCCCCACAAACGTTTACTATACAAGCTAAGGTCTGTCGACATGGACCAAAGGGTGAGTACCTGGATTTAAAACTGTCTACATGGGCGAGTCCAGAGGGTGATAAATGGGGGGTAAATGGGGAGTACTCGGAATGATCCAGTGTGGAAAGTGGGGTCCCTCAGAGTTCTGTCCTGGGACCAATCCTATTTAATTTATTCATAAATGATCTGGAGGAGGGGATAAACAGCTCAGTCTCAGTATTAGCGGACGATACTAAGCTAAGCAGGGCAATAGCTTCTCTTTGCAGGATGTGGAAACCTTGCAAGAAGATCTGAACAAATTAATGGGGTGGGCAACTACATGGCAAATGAGGTTTATTGTAGAAAAATAAAAATAAAATAATGCATTTGGCAAAAACATAAATGCAATCTATATACTAGGGCAGTGATGGCGAACCTTGGCACCCCAGATGTTTTGGAACTACAATTCCCATGATGCTCATGCACTCTGCAGTGTAGTTAAGCATCATGGGAAATGTAGTTCCAAAACATCTGGGGTGCCAAGGTTCACCATCACTGTACTAGGGGGAGAACCTCTGGGGGAATCTAGGATGGAAAAGGACCTGGGGGTCCTAGTAGATGACTGGCTCAGCAACAGCATGCAATGCCAAGCTGCTGCAAGCAAAGCCAATAGAATATTGGCATGCATTAAAAAGGGAATTAACTCCAGAGATAAAACAATGCTTCCACTCTACAAGACTCACCTGGAGTATGCCGTCCAGTTCTAGGCTCCAGTCCTCAGGAAGGATGTGCTGGAAATGGAGCGAGTACAAAGAAGGGCAACAAAGCTAATAAAGGGATTGGAGGATCTTGGTTATGAGTAGGGATGGGCCCGGTGCTCGATTCGAACCCATGTTCGAATCGAGCATCGGGCGTTCGCTCGCTCGTCGAGCCCAGAACTATTTGGGCCGTTCGCATCACATTCGTGTGATGCGAGCGGCCCCGCAATGCATTGCGGCCGGCGCGGCCGGCGCAGTGCATTGCTGGCTGATGATTGGCCAAGCATGCACTGTGACCCCGCATGCTTGGCCAATCACAGCGCCCGAAACTCGGAGAGCAATAATTGGCTACAGGCAGGACGCCTGTAGCCAATTACAGCTCAGGGGCTTTAGTACACGCCCCACCATTTAAAAGGCCGCCACGCCATCGGCCCCGGTCACATGAGTTCCGGCTTTAGGAGAGATTAGTCTGCTGATTCTGTCTTTGCTTGATACTGAAAGATTTGCTCTTCTTTGCTAAACCATTGGCTATTTCTTTGCTAAACCATTGCTACCTAAGTCATTGATCGTTCATTGCTGCTGATTGCACAGTTAGTGTGTTATTAGCTGCTGCTGGGGATTAGTCTGGTGCGTGCTTACTGTTAGTACAGTATTGCAGTAGTACCAACCGCAGTGCTGTTAGCACACCATTGCACCCCAACAGCACCCATAGGACTTCTAGTGTGTTAGTGGCAGCAAACAGAGCTCCTATATTTTCTTCTCAGCAGCACCCATAGGACTTCTAGTGTGTTAGTGGCAGCAAACAGAGCTCCTATATTTTCTTCTCAGCACCACCCATAGGACTTCTAGTGTGTTAGTGGCATCACACAGAGCTCCTATATTTTCTTCTCAGCAGCACCCATAGGACTTCTAGTGTGTTAGTGGCAGCAAACAGAGCTCCTATATTTTCTTCTCAGCAGCACCCATAGGACTTCTAGTGTGTTAGTGGCAGCAAACAGAGCTCCTATATTTTCTTCTCAGCAGCACCCATAGGACTTCTAGTGTGTTAGTGGCATCACACAGAGCTCCTATATTTTCTTTTCAGCAGCACCCATAGGACTTCTAGTGTGTTAGTGGCAGCAAACAGAGCTCCTATATTTTCTTCTCAGCAG
Source organism: Rana muscosa (assembly GCA_029206835.1). Classification (NCBI taxonomy): domain Eukaryota; kingdom Metazoa; phylum Chordata; class Amphibia; order Anura; family Ranidae; genus Rana; species Rana muscosa. Next base: position 271,327,662 of record CM055119.1, read on the forward strand.
CACCCATAGGACTTCTAGTGTGTTAGTGGCAGCAAACAGAGCTCCTATATTTTCTTCTCAGCAGCACCCATAGGACTTCTAGTGTGTTAGTGGCATCACACAGAGCTCCTATATTTTCTTCTCAGCAGCACCCATAGGACTTCTAGTGTGTTAGTGGCAGCAAACAGAGCTCCTATATTTTCTTCTCAGCAGCACCCATAGGACTTCTAGTGTGTTAGTGGCAGCAAACAGAGCTCCTATATTTTCTTCTCAGCAGCACCCATAGGACTTCTAGTGTGTTAGTGGCATCACACAGAGCTCCTATATTTTCTTCTCAGCAGCACCCATAGGACTTCTAGTGTGTTAGTGGCAGCAAACAGAGCTCCTATATTTTCTTCTCAGCAGCACCCATAGGACTTCTAGTGTGTTAGTGGCATCACACAGAGCTCCTATATTTTCTTCTCAGCAGCACCCATAGGACTTCTAGTGTGTTAGTGGCAGCAAACAGAGCTCCTATATTTTCTTCTCAGCAGCACCCATAGGACTTCTAGTGTGTTAGTGGCAGCAAACAGAGCTCCTATATTTTCTTCTCAGCAGCACCCATAGGACTTCTAGTGTGTTAGTGGCAGCAAACAGAGCTCCTATATTTTCTTCTCAGCAGCACCCATAGGACTTCTAGTGTGTTAGTGGCAGCAAACAGAGCTCCTATATTTTCTTCTCAGCAGCACCCATAGGACTTCTAGTGTGTTAGTGGCATCACACAGAGCTCCTATATTTTCTTCTCAGCAGCACCCATAGGACTTCTAGTGTGTTAGTGGCAGCAAACAGAGCTCCTATATTTTCTTCTCAGCAGCACCCATAGGACTTCTAGTGTGTTAGTGGCATCACACAGAGCTCCTATATTTTCTTCTCAGCAGCACCCATAGGACTTCTAGTGTGTTGGTGGCATCACACAGAGCTCCTATATTTTCTTCTCAGCAGCACCCATAGGACTTCTAGTGTGTTAGTGGCAGCAAACAGAGCTCCTATATTTTCTTCTCAGCAGCACCCATAGGACTTCTAGTGTGTTAGTGGCAGCAAACAGAGCTCCTATATTTTCTTCTCAGCAGCACCCATAGGACTTCTAGTGTGTTAGTGGCAGCAAACAGAGCTCCTATATTTTCTTCTCAGCAGCACCCATAGGACTTCTAGTGTGTTAGTGGCATCACACAGAGCTCCTATATTTTCTTCTCAGCAGCACCCATAGGACTTCTAGTGTGTTAGTGGCAGCAAACAGAGCTCCTATATTTTCTTCTCAGCAGCACCCATAGGACTTCTAGTGTGTTAGTGGCATCACACAGAGCTCCTATATTTTCTTCTCAGCAGCACCCATAGGACTTCTAGTGTGTTAGTGGCAGCAAACAGAGCTCCTATATTTTCTTCTCAGCAGCACCCATAGGACTTCTAATGTGTTAGTGGCATCACACAGAGTTCCTATATTTTCATCTCAGCAGCACCCATAGGACTTCTAGTGTGTTAGTGGCATCACACAGAGCTCCTATATTTTCTTCTCAGCAGCACCCATAGGACTTCTAGTGTGTTAGTGGCAGCAAACAGAGCTCCTATATTTTCTTCTCAGCAGCACCCATAGGACTTCTAGTGTGTTAGTGGCATCACACAGAGCTCCTATATTTTCTTCTCAGCAGCACCCATAGGACTTCTAGTGTGTTAGTGGCATCACACAGAGCTCCTATATTTTCTTCTCAGCAGCACCCATAGGACTTCTAGTGTGTTAGTGGCAGCAAACAGAGCTCCTATATTTTCTTCTCAGCAGCACCCATAGGACTTCTAGTGTGTTAGTGGCAGCAAACAGAGCTCCTATATTTTCTTCTCAGCAGCACCCATAGGACTTCTAGTGTGTTAGTGGCATCACACAGAGCTCCTATATTTTCTTCTCAGCAGCACCCATAGGACTTCTAGTGTGTTAGTGGCAGCAAATAGAGCTCCTATATTTTCTTCTCAGCAGCACCCATAGGACTTCTAGTGTGTTAGTGGCAGCAAACAGAGCTCCTATATTTTCTTCTCAGCAGCACCCATAGGACTTCTAGTGTGTTAGTGGCATCACACAGAGCTCCTATATTTTCTTCTCAGCACCACCCATAGGACTTCTAGTGTGTTAGTGGCATCACACAGAGCTCCTATATTTTCTTCTCAGCAGCACCCATAGGACTTCTAGTGTGTTAGTGGCAGCAAACAGAGCTCCTATATTTTCTTCTCAGCAGCACCCATAGGACTTCTAGTGTGTTAGTGGCATCACACAGAGCTCCTATATTTTCTTCTCAGCAGCACCCATAGGACTTCTAGTGTGTTAGTGGCAGCAAACAGAGCTCCTATATTTTCTTCTCAGCAGCACCCATAGGACTTCTAGTGTGTTAGTGGCAGCAAACAGAGCTCCTATATTTTCTTCTCAGCAGCACCCATAGGACTTCTAGTGTGTTAGTGGCATCACACAGAGCTCCTATATTTTCTTCTCAGCAGCACCCATAGGACTTCTAGTGTGTTAGTGGCAGCAAACAGAGCTCCTATATTTTCTTCTCAGCAGCACCCATAGGACTTCTAGTGTGTTAGTGGCATCACACAGAGCTCCTATATTTTCTTCTCAGAAGCACCCATAGGACTTCTAGTGTGTTAGTGGCAGCAAACAGAGCTCCTATATTTTCTTCTCAGCAGCACCCATAGGACTTCTAGTGTGTTAGTGGCAGCAAACAGAGCTCCTATATTTTCTTCTCAGCAGCACCCATAGGACTTCTAGTGTGTTAGTGGCATCACACAGAGCTCCTATATTTTCTTCTCAGCAGCACCCATAGGACTTCTAGTGTGTTAGTGGCAGCAAACAGAGCTCCTATATTTTCTTCTCAGCAGCACCCATAGGACTTCTAATGTGTTAGTGGCAGCAAACAGAGCTCCTATATTTTCATCTCAGCAGCACCCATAGGACTTCTAGTGTGTTAGTGGCATCACACAGAGCTCCTATATTTTCTTCTCAGCAGCACCCATAGGACTTCTAGTGTGTTAGTGGCAGCAAACAGAGCTCCTATATTTTCTTCTCAGCAGCACCCATAGGACTTCTAGTGTGTTAGTGGCATCACACAGAGCTCCTATATTTTCTTCTCAGCAGCACCCATAGGACTTCTAGTGTGTTAGTGGCATCACACAGAGCTCCTATATTTTCTTCTCAGCAGCACCCATAGGACTTCTAGTGTGTTAGTGGCAGCAAACAGAGCTCCTATATTTTCTTCTCAGCAGCACCCATAGGACTTCTAGTGTGTTAGTGGCAGCAAACAGAGCTCCTATATTTTCTTCTCAGCAGCACCCATAGGACTTCTAGTGTGTTAGTGGCAGCAAACAGAGCTCCTATATTTTCTTCTCAGCAGCACCCATAGGACTTCTAGTGTGTTAGTGGCATCACACAGAGCTCCTATATTTTCTTCTCAGCAGCACCCATAGGACTTCTAGTGTGTTAGTGGCAGCAAACAGAGCTCCTATATTTTCTTCTCAGCAGCACCCATAGGACTTCTAGTGTGTTAGTGGCAGCAAACAGAGCTCCTATATTTTCTTCTCAGCAGCACCCATAGGACTTCTAGTGTGTTAGTGGCATCACACAGAGCTCCTATATTTTCTTCTCAGCAGCACCCATAGGACTTCTAGTGTGTTAGTGGCAGCAAACAGAGCTCCTATATTTTCTTCTCAGCAGCACCCATAGGACTTCTAGTGTGTTAGTGGCATCACACAGAGCTCCTATATTTTCTTCTCAGCAGCACCCATAGGACTTCTAGTGTGTTAGTGGCAGCAAACAGAGCTCCTATATTTTCTTCTCAGCAGCACCCATAGGACTTCTAGTGTGTTAGTGGCAGCAAACAGAGCTCCTATATTTTCTTCTCAGCAGCACCCATAGGACTTCTAGTGTGTTAGTGGCAGCAAACAGAGCTCCTATATTTTCTTGTCAGCAGCACACATAGTACCTATAGTGTGTTAGTGTCAGCACCCATAGGACCTACAGTGTGTTGTGAGCACACATAGGAGTTCTATTTTTTATACTATATACACTACCGACTACAATGGCTGGAAGACCGCCAAGGAGAGGCAGAGCGTGCCGAGGCAAGAACACAGGGCAGGCAGGCTCTGTTTCTAGAGACAACAGTGCTGGCCGTGGACGTGGTCGTGCATCGTCATCAGCACGTGGCCATGGGACACGCTTGTCTTTGTTTTCGGCAGCTGGACATGTGGAGCCGCATCATGCCGAAGGCTTGGTAGAATGGATGACCAAGCCCTCCTCATCCTCCTCATCCTCTCTCACCCAGGCTCAGGGTACTGGCAGAGCAGCTGCCAACGCGTACTCAATGGCATCATCAGCCACCCCTTCCCTAGACCCACCATGTCCTCCTGAGGAGTCCCCCGAACTGTTTGAGCACAGTGTTGGGTACATGCTCCAGGAGGATGCCCAACGATTCGAAGGCTCGGATGATGATACCCAGCTTGAGGAAGTCAGTAGTGTGCGCGCAGAGAGAGGGGATGCTGAAGGACAGCAATCTGGCAGTAGTGTTCCACCAGCTGCAGCTTACTGCCAGGTTTGCTCTAGTGGTGAAGAGGGAGGGGATGATGAGGTCACTGACTCCACGTGGGTGCCTGAAGGGAGAGAGGAGGAGGAGGAGGAGGATGCAGCGTCACATGTCCAACGAGGCAGGATGCCCCCTGGAGGCCAGCTAGAGGCCAGCACAGCAACTGTACCACACCGCAGAGCTCCGCCTGTGCAGGGCGCTGCCTCTGCACGTTATCACAAAAGTTCTTTGGTGTGGGCCTTTTTTGAGACGAGTGCATCAGATCGCACCACTGCTATTTGCAATATTTGTCTCAAGCGTATCTCGCGTGGCCAAAACATCAGCCGCTTGGGCACCACAAGCATGAGCAGACATATGTCGACCTGCCATGCAGCTCGTTGGCAAGCACACATAAAAGACCTACACCAAAGAACAAAGCGGACCTCTCCTTGCTCCTCATCAGCTGGGATCTCCATCCCCACTATATCTTCAGTCCTCTCTGAAAGCTGCTCTGAGAGGACTGAAGGTGTAGAATTAGGTGTGTCACAACCAAGTACTTGCAGTACACCGACGTCCGATTGTAGCAGGCAAATTTCCCTGCCCCAGCTGCTGGACCGTCGAAAGAAGTATACTCCCAGCCATCCACATGCCCAGCGGTTGAATGCTAGCTTGGCTAAATTGCTAGCACTTCAACTGCTGCCTTTTCAGTTGATAGACTCGGCCCCCTTCCGTGAGTTTGTTCAATGTGCGGTTCCTCAGTGGCAGGTTCCCAAACGCCACTTTTTCTCACGGAAGGCGATTCCGTCTCTCTACTGGCATGTGGAAGGCAATGTCCATGCCTCGCTGGACAGGGCGGTCAGTGGTAAGGTGCATATTACCGCTGACTCATGGTCCAGCAGGCATGGACAGGGACGTTATCTTTCTTTCACGGCCCATTGGGTCACTCTATTGGCAGCTGGGAGGGATGCAGGACAAGGTGCAGTAGTGTTGGAGGTTGTTCCGCCACCACGCCTCCAAAATGCTACTACTGGTTGTGACACACCTCTCTCCTCCACCCCCTCCTCTTCTTCTTCCTCCATGTCCTCTTCGAGTGCTCTGTCCTCGGAACCAGCGGTGCTCCGTAGGCGTACAAGGGGCTACGCGAGTACGCAGGCAAAAAGATGCCATGCCGTGCTTGCACTGGTGTGTTTGGGGGACAGGAGCCACACTGGGCCAGAGGTTCTGGCAGCTCTGCAGGGGCAGGCCGAGAGGTGGTTGACGCCACGCCAGCTTAAGCCAGGAATGGTCGTTTCTGATAATGGCACCAACCTCCTCTCCGCCCTGCGACAGGGGCAGCTCACCCATGTGCCCTGTATGGCTCACGTCCTCAACCTGGTGGTGCAGCGGTTCTTGGGCAGGTTCCCAGGCTTACAGGATGTCCTGAGGCAGGCCAGGAAAGTCTGTGTGCATTTCCGCCGATCTTATAATGCCAGTGCTCGGCTGACTGAGCTGCAAAAGGAGCTGAACCTGCCCAAGAACCGCCTAATATGTGACATGCCCACCAGGTGGAACTCAACGTTGGCCATGCTGCAGCGACTGCACACGCAGCAGAGGGCCATCAATGAGTACCTTTGCGACTACGGCACCAGGACAGGGTCAGGGGAGCTTGGCTTTTTTTCCCCACGCCAGTGGAGCATGATCAGGGATGCATGCACTGTCCTCTCACCATTTGAGGAGGCCACGAGGATGGTGAGCAGTGACAGTGCATGCATCAGTGACACTGTACCTCTTGTCCACCTGTTGGAGCATACGCTGCGTGGGATAATGGACAGGGCACTTGAGGCAGAACAGAGGCAGGAAGAGGAGGACTTCCTTGTCTCTCAAGGCCCCCTTTATCCAGACAATGTTCCTTCTGTCCCACCCATCACACAGGAAGAGGAGGAGGAGGAGGAGGAGGAGGATTGTGTGAGCATGGAGGTGGAGCCTGGCACTCAGCATCAGCAGCAGCAGTCTTTTAGGGATGATGTACAGTCCCAACAAACCAGTGGACTTGTACGTGGCTGGGAGGAGGTGGCTGGCGATCATGTCATCCTCAGTGACCCAGAAGACTCCGGACCGAATGCCTCAGCTAACCTACGCTGCATGGCCTCCCTGATCCTGCAAAGCCTGCGGAAGGATCCTCGTGTTCTTCGGATCAAGGAGAGTGACCATTACTGGCTGGCCACTCTCCTTGATCCACGGTACAAGGGTAAGGTTGCGGACCTTATCTTGCCGTCGCAGAGGGAGCAGAGGATGAGACATCTCAGGGAGGCCTTGCAGAAAGGTCTGTGCAACGCGTTCCCAGAAACTGGGAGGTTACAAACTCCTGGTCCTGGACGACGAGTTGCTGAGGCTTCGGTCAGTAGCAGAAGGAGCGGTGGGGAAGGTGGACGTCTGACCGATGCGTTCAGACAATTTTTTAGTCCGCAGCCCCAAGGTATGATCGGTTCCAGCAACCATCGCCAGCGTCTGATATACATGGTGCAGGAATACCTAGGGGCAAGGTCAGACTTGGACACCTTTCCCACCGAAAATCCTCTGGCTTACTGGGTCCTGAGGATGGATCACTGGCCAGAGCTTGCACAGTATGCAATTGAGCTACTGGCCTGTCCTGCATCCAGCGTTCTTTCCGAACGCACATTCAGTGCTGCTGGAGGATTTGTCACCGATCATAGGGTGCGCCTGTCCACCGACTCGGTTGATCGACTGACCTTCATAAAAATGAATCAGTCTTGGATCACCACCAGCTACCAGACACCTGAAGCGGATATAACGGAATAATTTATAATGTCACATCCCTTCAAGACTGCCTATGCTGATGCTGAGTGACTGTCCTGTTATGTTCACTGACTATCCTCTTCCTCCTCCTCAATGATCCATGCCACCACACCAGTGCCTAAGGCACAATTTTTCAGCCCCTGTATAACAGGGGCGTGTAATTACAATTTTTTAAAAAGATGCTTCGCAACAGGTGTGACTGCTGTGCTCAGAGTACAGTATCTGTGAGGGGTTGCAGTGTTGTGGCACCAGCACCAGTGCCTAAGGCACAATTTTTCAGCCCCTGTTGGGGCGTGTAATTACAATTTTTAGGCAATGCTTTGCAACAGGTCTCATTGCTGTGCTCAGAGTACAGTATCTGTGAGGGGTTGCAGTGTTGTGGCACCAGCACCAGTGCCTAAGGCACAATTTTTCAGCCCCTGTATAACAGGGGCGTGTAATTACAATTTTTTAAAAAGATGCTTCGCAACAGGTGTGACTGCTGTGCTCCAAGTACAGTATCTGTGAGGGGTTGCAGTGTTGTGGCACCAGCACCAATGCCTAAGGCACAATTTTTCAGCCCCTGTTTAACAGGGGCGTGTAATTACAAATCTTGATCTAATAGTTCACAGCAGGGCCCATTCCTGCGCCCACCAAGAGTAACTATGAGGGCCTACAGTCTTGTGGCAACACCGTCCACCACCACCACCACCACCAAAGGCCCAATTTTTCTGCCCTGTTCAACAGGTGCATGCAATTACAAATCTTGATCTAATAACTCACAGCAGGGCCCATTCCTGCACCCACCAAGAGTAACTGTGAGGGCTTACAGTCTTGTGGCAACACCGTCCACCACCACCACCACCACCACCAAAGGCCCAATTTTTCTGCCCGGTTCAACAGGTGCATGCAAGTACAAATCTTGATCTATTAACTCACAGCAGGGCCCATTCCTGTGCCCACCAGTCTTGTGGCTACACCAACATCTAATAGGGCAAATTTCTGCAGAGTATATACGGCAGGCCCCTACTTTCAAACATCCAACTTACAAACGACTCCTACTTGCAAACGGCAAGAGAAAACAGGAAGTGAGAGGAAATCTACCCCTAGGAAGGAAAATTCTATCCTGTTAGATTTAATTTGGGAAAAAGGTATCTCCTCTCTACTGATGCTTTATCACCAATCCTTGTTTCAATTAAAACCCCACTTTTCCAAAAACATTTGTCATTGGGACGGAAAGTGAGGTGACATGTTCTGAACAGATGTGCAAAGACAGCAAATGTTACAGGGGTGATAACCCCTCCCTATGTTCTCCAAAAAGCTTAAAAATTGATTTTTTTGGGATGTAGCTACACTTCATAATGTACCTGTTCAGATTCTACTTAAGAACAAACCTACAGTCCATGTCTTGTTTGCACCACCTATATACTGCTGTTCAGAGTATATAGGGTTGTAGGTATAGGGTTTTATTTTGGGTGCGGGGTCCCCCTTAGTATCCATACAAGACCCAAAGGGGCTGGGGTGGGGGGGGGGTGATGGGGTAGCCATGCCATTTTTCTCAAGGATTTTCAGCCATATGGCGGCCAGGACAAGACATGACATTAAAGCCGCAAGTGGTTTTAAATGGCTTCTTTTTTTCCTTTACAAATGTCATTTTGTGCAAGGACAGTTCTAAACACGGGAAACACATGCCACTTCACAGGCATACTTTAGACACCCCCCAGGTACCATATTTAAAGGAAAATTTCACTTTTTTTTTTTTCACTTTATGCATCATTAAAATGACTGCTCCCGAAAAAACTTTAGTTTTTAAAATTTCTTTTTGCATTGATATATGTCCCCTGGGGCAGGACCCGGGTCCCCAAACCTGTTTTATGACATTAACATGCATATTGGCCGTTGTAATTAGCAATTTTGATTTCGAACGTTCGCGTCCATTATAACGAATAGGGTTCGAAAATTCGCGCGAACTTTCGGTCCGTTCGAAGGTTCTGGTGCGAACCGAACCCGGGGGTGTTCGGCTCATCCCTAGTTATGAGGAAAGATTACAAGCACTGAACTTATTCTCTCTATAGAAGAGACACTTGAGAGGGGATATGATTTCAATGTACAAATACCGTACTGGTGACCCCACAATAGGGATAAAACTTTTGCTGCGAAAGGGGATTTAAAAAGACTTGTGGCCATTCACTAAAATTAGAGCAAAAGCGATTTAACCAGAAACTGCGTAAAGAGTTCTTTACGGTAAGAGTAGTAAGAATATGGAATTCTGTTCCGCAAGCAGTGGTTTCAGGGAGAGCATCGATAATTAAAAAAAATTATTAGATAGGCACCTAAACGACCAAAACATACAGAAATATACAATGCAGTGGCGGCTGGTGCTCAAATTTTTTGGGGGGGCGCAAACAAACTGAAAAAAAAAAAATCATCAATTGCCACCACTGTGCCCATTAAACGCAGCCACTGTGCCCAAACGCCACTAGTTTGTCCCCAAATGCAGCCAGTTTCCCCCCCCCCCATATGCAGCCAGTTTCTCCCCCATAATGCAGCCAGTTTCTCCCCCATAATGCAGCCAGTTTCTCCCCTATATGCAGCCAGTTTGTCCCCCAAATGCAGCCAGTTTCTCCCCCAATATACAGCCAGTTTCTCCCCCATAATGCAGCCAGTTTCTCCCCCATATGCAGCCAGTTTGTCCTCATAATACAGCAAGTTTGTCCCCCCCAGCCCTGCACTTACCTTCCTCGAGTCAGCGCCGTCCTTCTTCCGTCCTCGATGTCTTCTCCCGCCCTCGATGTCACTTCAGCCAATCAGGTTACCGGTAACCAGACCCGGTGAACCTGATTGGCCAGGGAACGCACCCCTGTGCGTCCTCTCATTAGGTATTTAGAAGCCGATTACAGCCCTCAGGCTGTAGGCGGGAAGCCTATCAGAGCCTGCTGGCTCTGATAGGCACTTCTAAAGGCCAATCAGATGCTGTGACTTAGATGGCCGGCTCTTAAGGGGCCGGCCATCTGAATAGTGGGCGGCAGCAATACATAGGTTCATGCAAGGCATGAACCTATGTATTGTTGTGGTGAGTGACGGCCGGGCGCAGAAGCGAGCGGTAGCGGCGCTTCTGCGCCCACTATGGTCGCGCTGCCATGTGTAAAAAAAAGACATAAAAAAAAAAAAACTCTTAAAGGGCCCGTTTTTTTTTTTTTGGTGACCACAGGAGGGGGGGGGGGGCGGCGCCTGGGCGCCCCCTATGGACGGGCCGCCACTGATACAATGTAATATTGTCATGGTCACTTAAGTGCTCCTCCTGCTCCCTATTCCAGCAGCTGGGTGTTGGCTGTTGCATCCTCCCTGTCTGTGTTCGCCTGTTAGGTCATTGATCTGCTCAGTCACCTGATATAAGCAAACTGAACACTCTATCACTTGCTTGTGATAGAGATAGATCTACCTGTATTGTTCTAGACCAAGCCCCTATTAGTCTGCCTTGTTTTTTGTTGGAACCCCTGTGTTTGACCCGGATTGGACTTGATTCTCCCCTGAACACAGCCTGCTCTTCTACCTGGAATGGATACTGGATTATCCCCTGAACTCAGCCTGACTCTACCTGGAATGTCTTTGAACCACGCTGTCTGCTAACTGCAAGTACCGGTGGGCCTGCCTGCCTTAAGGGAAAGGGGGCTGCTATAGGTGAAGTGCACAGTAGCCAGCTATAGTGTCTGACCACCTACATTGGGGTAGACGTGACATTCGTGACAAATATTAATATAAAAGCACGCACACACACACAGGTTGGACTTGATGGACTTGTGTATTTTTTCCACCTTACCAACTATGTAACTATGTAATTGTAGTAGATTAATTGTAAAAAATCAAAAACTAGTGGGACCTCCTCTCTGTAGAATTATCAGTACACAATCATTGATTAAAATAAATCTTTATTGTACAATTCTAAAAAGCAATAAAGCTGGGGTCTTAATATTCCCCTTAAAAACATAATGATAAGTAGACAGCAAAGGAAAATCGCCGCTCCAGGTGAGAAACTCCAGGCACAATGAATAGTGTGAGACTCCTCATGCCCCGGCTCGCCTGCCGTAGAAGACTGAATAAACGATGAGTAAGCACAGTGTAGCTGTGCGAAACTAGTCCACCTCTGTTCTGGCTACTGCAACCGTGGTGTGTGTCATCGTTTGTATGGAACATTCAATAAATGGACTTTAAGAACGTCAGTGTACAGCCAATTTTTTTCCTTATTCAACATAATGATAACACATCATCAAATCCCAAAGCACCCCCGAAGATAGAGACCCCCCCCTTATGTATGTTAACAGTGTAAATATAACTTTAGTGGTAATTTGGAATAACTTCCTATATATGTAAATATATCACACAATGAGGGAATAACCCATCCTACGCGTTTCACGTTTGTTGGCTTCTTCAAGGGCTTGGAGGGGTGCAGTAAGGTTGGAGGGTACTCCACCTTTTGAGTTCTTGCAGTTGTTGATTTCTTTTTTCTCAACCAGGTTAGTTTAGTTAGCACACAAATTTGTTTTTAAATTGGATGATTTCTGCTGTATTGTTGTTCAGCCTAGGTGATTTAAGTGTTATTGTTTATAGGATTATTACTCTTGTATGGTTTACACTGTTTTATATCCAATTTGGTGTTCTGTAAAGGGGCAAGCTCTAACACACACACCTCATATTGATCATTAAAAGTAATCTCCCTTTTTTTCTCCAAGTTAAACTTCCACCAAACAACACATATCCCCAGATATTTTAGACTCCAACAAGATGGCGGCTGAGCTCGCTGAGGAAGCGCTTCCTCTCAAAATACATTGAGGCTGAGCCGCTGATGTCATATTTAGTCCTTCCCCCACCTCACATCTGGTCTCTTGGAATGTATGCTGGCTCTGTTTTGCAAAGGGATAGGAGTTTCCAAGCTGGTTGTGTTGGTGCCCTTATTGGCACCTGCCGAATGTGAGTGCAATCCGTGTTTGTTGTTTCAACAGTTTTAATAAAATTTACTACACTATGAAATTCCCTCTGGGCTTTCTTGTTTACTCATATTGAGTGAATGAGACCTTATAACAGTGACATTCACAAGCTGGCTGGCCTCTGGATTCCCATGTAGAAGATCTGACATTCCACGCACAGGATTTAACACACAAGGCTTGTCGGCTGCTCTGTCGGTCGCAACCATCTGGTGAATGAGGATTTCATCTGAGCACGTAGAAGAGCACTTTTTACATATAAAAAATAAATTGTCACTTTATATTTGATTTCTCAAGATCACAGTGATCGGGGACTTCCTTTATCTATTATTGTTGGATTAATACATATTATATTTAAGTATGTTTTGATTTATTAGATCACAGGTCATTAATGAGTATTTGTATAGAAGGGCTAGCACCTACTTTTGTTTTTTTTCTATATTGTAAAGCCCTGTACACACGATCGGTTTTACAGATGAAAACAGTCCGATGGACTTTCGGTAAAATTTTAAACATGTTCTATTTTTTTATACCGATGGAAAAAAGACCAATGGGGCCCACACACGATCGGTTTGTCTGATGAAAAAAGTCCATCGGTCTTTTTTCATCAGAAAAAACGATCGTGGTGAATGGACGTGTAAGAGCACAGCTCTGATCCAGACACGGGAACCGCAAACAACTACGGGGTCGCAACAGGCTGTATCCACATCCACATTACCTGTAAAGGTCTAGCAACACCCGCGGAATGACCCGCAAGCGAAAAGAAGCGGCCAAGCCAAAAAAACTAGAGGACTTTTATTTGCCGAAAGGCCGCAGCATTATCCAAGATGGCGCCGGCGGGGAAGGCATCTCTCCTTCCTCCTCCTGCAACTCGCGGTCCACAGCGCCTAGCCCAGGATTACAGCTGAGAGCGCCGCAACACTCTCCGGAGGCATCTACTCCTTTAGCAAGCAGCCCTGCGAAGTCCAAGCCTCGCCTGGATGTCAACACTAATAAGGTGAGCACAGGCCATGACTCTATGGAGGACACGAGGGAGCTCGTGGATCCCTTCACTGCATTCCCCACAACAGGCGCGGCGGTCTCTGACACTACCCTGAAGGACATGCTTGTCTCCCTCCGCAGCTCCATGCATGTGGATCTGATGCAGTGTATGAAGAACTTTAAGACTGACATAACTGAGCTGGGGGGAAGGGTAGCACATGTTGAGGACAAAATGGGGGAATTTGCAGCATCCCATAATACCCTGATTGATGCGCACTCTGATCCTTCTGATGAGTTGGCCTGGCTGAGGGCAAAGGTCGCTGACCTCGAAGACAGGTCAAGGAGGAACAATGTAAAGGTCAGAGGGGTGCCCGAGACTGTTCTCCCCACACAACTTCAGCAATATGCTCATGACCTTTTGAAGAAGTTCCTCCCATCAGTCCCTGACTCAGAACTCCAAGTGGACCGCATCCACAGACTGCCTAAGCCGTCACACCTCCCAGGCAACGTACCCCGAGATGTCCTGATGTGGGTGCACTTTTACCAAGTAAAAGAACAACTCATGGTAGCATTTCGAAAGTGCCAGCAACCTCCTGAGCAATTCGCTCATATTCAGCTTTTTGCAGATTTGTCACAGTTTACCATGCAAAAGCGTAAGGCATTACTCCCTGTGACCAAAGCACTCCGCAACCACAATATCCCCTACCGCTGGGGATATCCGGTAAAGCTTACTGTCACCCATGATGATAAAACCACTGTAATTAGGGAGCTGGACGAGGGCCTAGCTCTTCTACGCTCTTTGGATATACTCCCTGATCTAGCACCCGCAAGTTCCTCTCCCCCTGCGAGGTTCAATAGCCAGTATGAATGGCAAACGGTGTCAAACAAAAAAAGCGGCAAGAAACACGCCGCATAATCTGCCACCCTGAGAGCCGCATACTCCAAATTCAAGGTTCCTGATGTGTTCTGGAATATTCAGTTCGCTGTTTCTTGTTTTCCCCTCCCATGTTCTGGGCAGCTGATCTGCTCTCAGACTCTTGTTTGAGCAAATTTTTTACTCTAGTAACTGTTTTTTTTCTATATTTCATTTTGTTTTATCCCTTTGATTCATCCTTTTCTCCCCCTCTGCTGCTCCATCCTGCGCTGGATCCAACACACTTCTGCGATCTTGATGCTGCTCATCTCATGAACCCTCATCCTGTGCCGAATGCCTGCGACAACAACCTTCCCTTCTTTGAGGATAAGGTACTGTTCCTATCTACACCAACAATGCTCACATGGCGCTTAAGATAGTTTCATTTAATGTGAATGGCCTCAATCACCCGGCCAAAAGGACCTCGACCTGGAGAGAAGCGCTTAAACTCCAGGCTCACTTTTTAGCTGACAAGCCTCCTCACTTTCATCACAAGAATTTTCCCCACATCTTTTTAGCCTCAGCACCCACCAAACAGAAAGGCGTGCTGATCGCAATCAGGGACTCTGTAGCCTTCTGCCTCATAGAAACCCACGCTGACCCGGAAGGGAGGTTTCTCATTCTGGTGGGAGAACTCAACAATAAGCCCTTCACTATTGTTAACTTGTACGCACCCAACTCCCACCAATTCCGCTTTTTGAAAAAACTTTATAGCATGATTGCAAATCTCCAGAAAGGCTCCCTAGTAATATGTGGGGACCATAACGTTACTGTAGATCATACTATGGACTCCTCTTCCAAGGCGAAACGTCCTTCCCCTCAACTTCAACGTCTGCTTCATACAGAGGACGTCTATGATGTGTGGCGATGCCAACATGCGAATGAGAGAGACTACACATATCGCTCTGCCAGACATAATTCTTATTCCAGAATTGATCTGATCATTGTTGACAAAATGCTTTTGCAGGCAGTGTCCTCCTCCTCCATCCATGATATCACGTGGTCAGATCATGCCCCGGTTTCTGTCACGGTGGTGGAGGGGCACACACCCAGCCCTGCCTATTTCTGGAGGGCTAACTCTCGAGTCTTCCAGATGCCCTCCCATGCTGTGAAGATTACGGATAGTTTGTCCAAGTTCTTTGCTGAGAACACAGGCTCCGTGTCTGAGCCTGCGATGTTATGGTGTGCCCATAAGGCATATATAAGAGGTATAATTTTACAAATTTGTGCTAGGGTAAAGAGGCAGAGGACACAGAAACTGGACCGTCTTCTGAATGATATTAAAGTATTGGAGACCCAAAACAAATCCAATGCTAGTACACAATTAGCCCAACAAATCTCCCAGCTTCGCTCTGATCTCAGACTCCTTCTTATCGAACAATATGACAAGCATCTCCAATACCTGAAGCTAAACCATTACTCCTCTGGCAATAGGGCAGGTAAATTCCTGGCCCAGAGGCTAAAATCCGCCAGACTTAGATCGAAAATAACATTTTTGATCCACCCGATAAATAAACACAAAATCCTTAATCCTAAAAACATAGCAAACTCGTTTGCAGAATATTATTCCTCCTTATATAATCTCAACACTGACCCCAAAACCCCTCAACCTACGGAGGAGGGTATTCAGGCATTCCTAGCTAAAATTAACCTCCCCTCCCTCACGCAAACACAACTTCAGGCGTTGAATGCTCTCATTATGGACTCTGAGATCAAGAGAATTATTAAAACCCTTCCCCTGGGTAAGTCACCTGGCCCCGATGGTCTACCGAATGACTATTATAAATCATTCCAGGATAATTTGGTTCCGACCTTGCAGGCGGTATTTATGAATGCAATGTCTTCTGCCTCGTTCCCTGCTGAGATGCTTAAGGCATATGTGGTTACTATTCCTAAACCTGGTAAAGAGCCTACTACTCCGAGTAACTTTCGGCCAATTTCTTTGCTCAACACGGACGTCAAGTTATATGCAAATATTTTGGCTCATAGACTGTTACCCATTCTCCCTTCGCTCATCGGTCCTGACCAGTCTGGCTTCACCCCCGGAAGGCAGACGTCGGACGCCACTAGAAGAGTCATGGGCGTTATGCAGTGTGCTAGGTCCGGTCAGACGCCTTCTCTGCTCCTATCCTTGGACGCGGAGAAGGCGTTCGATAGGATTCACTGGGGATACATGAAAAGCACCCTACAGAGATTCGGATTTACGGGGCCCATCCTCTCGGCCATTCTTGCTCTCTACTCGTCTCCCTGTGCTCAGGTTTATACATCCAATTTGCTGTCCGATACCTTCACTATCTCTAATGGCACTAGACAGGGGTGTCCCCTCTCCCCCTCTATATTTAACCTTCTTATTGAGCCCCTGGCGGAGAGGATCAGGTCCCATCCAGACATCACAGGGTTCCCCATAAAAGGTAAAATACACAAGATAAATTTGTTTGCAGATGACATTATTCTATTTTTGACTTCCCCCTCCACTTCTCTACACCAGGCTCATGACGCTCTTAATGCATTTAGTGCAGTCTCCTTTTACAAGGTAAATTTCACAAAATCAGTCATCCTGGAAATGGGCATACCACCCCCTTTGAAAAATCGCCTACAGGCATCTTTTCCCTACTCATGGAGTAAATCAAATATTTCCTACTTAGGAATTAAACTAACGACTGACCCCCGACAACTAGCTGAAGCAAACTATTCCCCATTGCTTGACAAAATCTCCAATGAAGCTAAAAGACTATCCAACACAGAATTGTCCTGGTCTGGCCGCCTAGCTGCATTTAAAATGCTCATTCTTCCGCAAATACTTTACATTTTTAGGACACTTCCTGTGCCCATCCCTAGATCACACCTCACTCACTTGAACTCTCTACTCTCCAGATTTCTTTGGAGAACTAATAGACCAAGATGCTCCAAATCTTTATTGGTTAAAAACAGATTAGCAGGTGGCATGGGCCTGGTCGACATACGGGATTACTTCCGCGCTGCCATCCTAGTACAATTGAAAGGGTGGTTAGTCCCGACGGCTGACTCAAATTGGTGTGATATTGAACAATCTCTGAGCCCTACTAAAAACCTTTGTCTTCTCCTCTTAGTAGATGTGTGGAAACCAATTCCTATACATACACTACCTCCAACGATCCAGGCCTCTTTGGAGGCCTGGAGAGATCTCCTAAAAATCCCAGTCCCACTCTCTGATCAAACGTCAGTTCCCATTCCCATAACAATCCTCTCCCAGATTATCCCTAACATATCTCTCTCTGATTGGCAGGCGAAAGGGATTAAAACGATAGATGACTTATATCACGACCACACCCTCCTTTCGTTCACCTCAATTCAAGAAAAGTTTAATCTAGCATCTAACGACCAATACAAACACACTCAAATTTCTCACTTCCTTGGTTCTCTCAGTTCACATCAGACTCTACTGCCAAAAGAAGTTTGGCGTTTCTATACTACGACCCCCACTCCCCCTAGAGGCATCTCCTTGTTCTACAATCTCTTCCAACACAAACTACAATTCGTAAAATCCCAACCCTTTAGAAAGTGGGAGGTGGATTTGGGTATTAACATCTCGACTCTTCAATGGCAACAGGCGCTGAAAGCGCTCTATAAAGCCTCTAGCTGCATTAACCACTGGGAGCTCTCCCAAAAGATAGCACTTAGGTGGTACCTCACCCCCTACAGAATATCTAGGTTTGGCGCCCTCAACTCTCCGTTGTGCTGGAGGAATTGTGGAATGACAGGCAATTTACTACATATGTTCTGGTCGTGTAGACATTTAACTAGTTTTTGGAACTCGGTCTTCCGCTGTATCTCCAGGATCACTGGGATCCTGACTCGCCCAAAGCCTAGCCTGGCATTACTACATATAGGCATCGAAATGTTCCCCCCAAACATCAGGGTGGTGGTGACTCATATCCTCCTAGCAGCCAGGTCTTTGATTGCAAGGCAATGGAAAGCAGATAAGGCACCCAACGCCTCAGAGGTACTCTTGATCACCCAGACGCATTATGTATATGAGTCCATGCTGGCTGGTAGAAGAGGGAATATACAAAAGTTTGATAGTAATTGGAAAATATGGACGTTATGGTTTAAAAGTAACAAAAGTCATGTTTGAATTTATTATGTGAGTTTGCATTTTATGTAATTGCTCTTCTTGTGCTATATTTACGGTGAGACCGCAGGATGACCCTTTTGACCCTTTTTTCCCCTCTCCCCTTCCCCTAGCCCCTTCCCCCTCTTTCTTTCCAACTTCCCCCTATTCTCTCTCTTCTCCTTCCCCCTTTTCTTTCTTTTCTTTTTTTTTTTTTTTTCTCTCCCTTTTCTCCAGTTTTGCATTGTTTCAAGTAAGTCATGATATCCTAATCACACGGGCCAAGGTTTATCGTTATCTTTAATCCCTCGCGACTATGTCATCGTCACGCGTGTTGATATTGTAATGCTATATTACTTACTTGCTTTGACTTTTGTATCTTGTCATTTGTTTTTTTTTTTTGTTTTTTTCTCTTTCTTTGAAAATTCTTAATAAAAACCATTTAAAAAAAAAAAAAAAAAAAAAGAAAAAACGATCGTGTGTACGTGGCATTAGTGTGTAATAATGCTATTTAACTCTGACATGTGAGTTTAAAAGGAACATGTGGCAATTGGCAGAGTTCTAAGAATGGTAGGAAGAGAGGAAAGATCCCCGGTGCCGCACATTCACGGAGTCCTATGGTGGTATGAGAGAGACAACCTCAGCCTAAGGGTGGCAAGTAGCCAAATCCCAAAGTTACAAGTACACAGGCACAACATTTTCAAAATTATTAATGTTTGAGGAGGAAAAATAATTATAACATGAGCCAAATATTAACATTGGCAAAGACACAATAATGGCAACTTGAAGTTCTCAAACAGGGAACTGGACACTAAAAAGTACCACTCAAAAAAAGTCTTGCAATCTATATGTGGTTAGTATGTGTAATAATAGTATTCAGTATATTAATTCCTTTCTATTTCACATGACTTCATTTATGACATGCTGCCATGCCTGTTGTATTTAGCCATGTGTTAAACATGTAGGAGAATGAAATGTTTGGGCAATCTTGTGAGAGTCACATGATTTCTTTTGCGCGGATTATATAATGGCCATGGGGTGAAATGCCACTTTAAATGACTACGTGAATCCCTGGTACAAGTAGTGTTTCCTCAAGATGTTCCCATATTCTTGGGTGACAATGTCCCTGCACACAGCTGAACAAATTTAAGAGCGTTTTGGGAGAAGTTCTGGAGCTCAGGGTGTAAAATACACGAGCCGTGTGATTAGTCCCCCAATCTTCTGTGACCGGTGATGTGTCCCAGAAGGCCACGGGCAAGGAGGGAGGAGAACTTCCGCCTGGATTGCCTAGGCCAGTGATGATGGCGAACCTATGGCACGTGTGCCACAGCTGGCACACCAAGCCCTCTCTGAGGGCACGCCTGGAAGAAGCACACACTGACCGGCCATCACCGCACCCCCCATCAAACTACATCTCCCACAGGCCTCTAGGGCCAGCGGTGACGTGTCTGGGGTGGGCGTGACTGAGAGAACGCGGCTCCTACGCGGCTGGGATCAGGGGTGACGTGCAAGTTGGGACACACAGACACTGGAGACAGGTGAGATGTTTAATGTGGACAGTATGTGTTATCGTTATCTTATCCATTCTGTCCCGCTTAGGGTTGCCACCTGTCCAGGATTCACTCAGACAATTCGGGTTTTGTATCATGTGTCCGGGTTTCAGTCCACCTAAAACCCGGACACATTATTAAAACCTAATCTCATTAGGATTCCCCCTATAACAGCCACAAGCTCTCCCCCTCCCTCTGCACTTTCTACACCCCTGCACTGTTTACCTTCTCACTTGGCTGCTCCCAGAGCCTCTCCTGCTCCTCATTCATCCATCCATGTTTTGGTCCACCTTCACTGTAACACAACATAACTAACTGCCTTTCTTTTACATTCCAAGCTGCTCTATCTCTCACTTCCACCAGCAATGCCACATCTCACAGAACTGCCGCTCTCCCATTTATTCAGCCTCTTCCTTCCCCTCACCACTAACTCTGGTCCTCCGCTGACCATTGTCTCCTCCTCACCTCCATCTGCATCTCACACCTTTATAGAGCAAGATCCCTTCTCTATGCAAGTCTCATTCCATTCCCCCTCCCCCTCGCCTATATCTCTGCCAACTTCACCAACCTACCACCTATCTTTGCTGCATCCCCTCTTTCCATCGCCCTCACTCACCTTCCCCCCACCTTTCTGTCCTTGATCCCACCCCTCCACTTGCACTTCCTCTTAATAATACTACCCATAACCCCCCCCCCCCATATCCTTACACATTATTACTCTCCTTGGTGCACCCAAAGGTGTCTCAGGTCTTTTACTAATCCTATAGTGTATATTTACTACAAAAAAAAAATTTGCTGTGCACCACTAAAGTGTTCAGGTTTGGCTTGAAGAAAAGGTGGCAACCCTAGTCCCGCTTCTTAGAGGCAGAGGCCCAGCAAATGCATCCTTACCAATGCCCAGCATTTTCAATAAAAAAAAAACTGTTTAACTGAAAGCTCTGTTATTGTGGTTTTCTTTTAAGAACTGTACGAGTTTTTTTTCTAAACGAAAACCGCGGTATTCAGGTTTATTTGCCGTGTTGGCACTTTGAAATAAATACGTTGGTTTTGTGTTGTAGTTTGGGCACTCAGGCTCAAAAAGGTTTGCCATCACTGGCCTAGGCCCTAGGTAATCCAATAGAAAGAGGGAGTAGGTACCTGTCAAAACCAGGTACCCGCTCTACCCCAAAAACAATATGTGCCAAATGTGTCTGAGAAGGGGGGAGGAGGAGGCGGAAGAGCGTAACTTTCCCTTTTGTATAAAGTACCACTTTTGTGTTTTCACTTTTAAACCAATGATAGCAAATCAGGGCTACTGGAGGTGCTCACAGGGCTGGAGGAGAAGTTCTGGGACCCCATGGGTATAGGGCGGAAGTGATGTCAGCTTGGGGGCGGACCGCCTCTACATCTCCTCCAGCCCTGTGAGCACCTCCAGCGGCCGTCATTTGCTATCATCAGCGGACCGGGACACCTGTGTAGATTATTTTGCATGTGGCCAGATATGTACTGTAAGTTTTAAAATTTTTTAAACGTGCCCACTAGATGGAGCTTTTCCCTTTCTATACACACACAGGAGCGGTGGGGGAAATCGCATGCGATTTTTTGCAGTGTGATTTGCACCAATTCATTTTGTATTGATGCAAATTGCACCGCAAAGTATCCGTTTCGGTATTGGGAGCATTTGGGCGAGTAACGATACTTGTGCAAATGCTTGGTGTCGGCACCAGTGCATCTCTAGTTACAGACGTTTATTTTAAGTCATAATTGTTATAAATATGTTGTGAACATTGATATTTATGATAAATATCCGGGGGGCAGTGATCGATTCGGGGTCTACCCAGCGATGATTGCTTACCATCTGCTGGCACTTAGATTGTGGAAAATCTTTTTGCAGGATGAGGCTAATGCCGCGTACACACGATCTGAAATTCCGACAAGAAAAGTCCGATGTGAGCTTTTTGTCGGAAATTCCGACCGTGTGTAGGCTCCATCGGACTTTTTCTGTTGGAATTTCCGCCAACAAAAGATTATGGCCTCGTACACACGGCCGAGATTCTCGTTGAAAAAAACATGTCGTTTTTTTCGACGAGATTCTTGGACAAGAAACTTGTCCCGGCCGAGTGTACACACGCTCGTTTCAAAGAACCCGCGGTTCTTTGAATGGAGCGTACGCGGTGACGTCATCGACTACGACGAGCATGCGCTCGTCACATTCGATGGCGTCGCCGCCATCTTGGTATACCCTACGTATGCCTAGGAAGCTACCGCGCATGCGTCGAATTCATTTCGAACATGCGCGGGCTTTCCGGGAGGACAGGTAAGTGTACACACACTCACTTTTCTCGTCGAGAAACATGCCGAGGAGAATCTCGACGAGAAAATAGAGAGCAGGTTCTCTATTTTCTCGTCAAGGTTTCTTGTCGGTTTTCTCGACGAGAAACCCGATAGCCGCGTACACACGACCGATTTACTCGGCAAGACCTCTCTGCCAGCAAGTTTCTTGCTGGTTCTTGCCGAGAAAATCGGCCGTGTGTACGAGGCCTGAGAGCAGGTTCTCTATTTTTCCAACAGAGAAAGTTTCTATCGGAAAATCCGCTCGTCTGTATGCTCAGAATCAAGCAGAAGAGCAGAACTGCCTATTGAACTTCATTGATCTCGGCTTGTCGCACGTCTTGTATGTCACCACTTCTTGATAGTCGGAATTTCTGACAAGATTTGTGTGACCGTGTGTATGCAACACAAGTTTGAGCCAACATTCCGTCAGAAAAAATCCACGGTTTTCTTGTTGGAATTTCCGATCGTGTGTACGTGGCATAAGAGTGCAATCTGCGCAGATCGGTGACAGCACGGTGTGAGTTTGACCAGCCATTAGTTACAGGTTGGTAAAGGTGGCAGGGGTCTGACACCACGTTCCTCACACTACACACAGTTCAGGGTTTTTTTTATTAGTCTTTAATATTTTATGTTAGTAGTTTCCATTATTTTGTCCGCAACTTGTGTCTTGTCCCACGTATTCAGCAACTTGGGTACTACAAAGGGGAGTCAACACACACATGTGAACACTTTTGTAACTATAGCGACCGCTTCTGTTTTGTGATAGTGAATCAAAGCACAGTACGATAATAAGTAGCAAGTGAAACTATAATGTGACTGTGTGTTTGTACCAGTAGGACACTTTCCATGGATGGCTTTTAAAATATAAGCTGATTACAGAGACAAACTGCCTGCTGCTTTACTTTTTTCTATATTATATTTCTCTGTTTGAATTGAAGTATGTTTTTTTTTTTTTTTTTATGCAGTTGCAAGCTGCTAAAAATGTTCTGTTGTTGTTAACCCTTTTGTGACTACAACCAAGGTACATCTTAAAGTGGGTCTTTACCCATAACAACTTAATAAAAAAATAATGTTCTTCAGCAAGGAACATTCATTCCTTATGTAGCACACCCCCGTAGGAGCTGCTGGTTTCATTTGGGCCTTGCACGTTACCTCAGTATTCGTTGTCTAGGGGAAGAAAGTCTGTAAGAACTCCAATGTCCACACAAGATGTAAAACCTTATGTAGCGATACCCTCAACTAAGAGAGCCGCAGATTTGGTTTGGGCCCTGAATACAGCTCCGCCAACCCCCGGCAATCTACTCAACCCTTTCTGGCACAGTTAGTCTAGGGGTATACACAGGGCCGGCCCAAGACATTGTGCTGCCTGGGACCAAGAATTAAATGCTGCCCCCCCCCCAAAAAAAAATCACGCCCACCAAAAGGCCCCCACATTCATTATTTTATATCATGATAACTAAAGGGGACCCGTCATGCTCTATACATGTCAACAGGAGTATAAAGAGGACCTGTCATGGCTCTATACGTGTATATAGGAGTATGAAGGGACCTGTGCATGGCGGGCGGCCGCAATGTCTTTTGCGCAAACTAATCAATGTACGCTAATTGTGTTTTTTTGGTACCAAAAATATGTAGAAGAATACATATTGGCCTAAACTGATGAAGAAATATTTTTTTTTTTATAATTTTTTTGGATATTTATCATAGCAAAAAGTAAAACATATTGTCAAATATCACCAAAAGAAAGCTCTATTTGTGGGAAAAAAAGGACATCAATTTTATTTGGGTACAGTGTCGCATGACCGCGCAATTGTCAGTTAAAGCGACACAGTGCCGTATCGCAAAAAATGGCCTGGTCATTAAAAGGGGTTGTAAAGATTTGTTTTTTTTTCACCTTAATGCATCCTATGCATTAAGGTGAAAAAACACCTGGCAAGTACTGCCCCCCAGGCCGCCCGTTTTACTTGCCTGAGCCCGTTCACCTGCTGTGCGCGTCCCCCGGCGTCCTCTTCTCCACGGAGGCTGGCCGTTTATTGGCTAGATTGGATAGATTGATAGCAGCGCAGCCATTGGCTCGCGCTGCTGTCAATCACATCCAATGACGCGGCCCGTGGGGGGGCGGGAATGAGTCGTACACGCTGTGTCTATGGACGCAGTGTGTATGACAGGGAGCGCGCCCACAAGCTAACCTCCTTGGGAGAGCGCTTCCCAGAAGGGGGTTATCTGACAGTTTTGCTTTGGACTCCACCACCAGATGCGGGTTGTCACCTGCCACACGTTGCGGGTTGTCACCTGCCACACGTTGCGGGTTGTCACCTGCCACACGTTGCGGGTTGTCACCTGCCACACGTTGCTGATTGTCACCTGCCACACGTTGCTGATTGTCACCTGCCACACGTTGCTGATTGTCACCTGCCACACGTTGCGGATTGTCACCTGCCACACGTTGCGGATTGTCACCTGCCACACGTTGCGGATTGTCACCTGCCACACGTTGCGGATTGTCTACTGCCACACGTTGCGGATTGTCACCTGCCACACGTTGCGCATGGTCACTTGCGTCACATGCCACACGTTGCGGGTTGTCACTTGCCACATCACATGCCACACGTTGCGGATTGTCACTTGCCACGACATCACCTGCCACACGATGCAGATAGTCACGTGCCACACGTTGCGTATTGTCACTTGCCACACGTTGCGGATTGTCACAACGTCACCTGCCACACGTTGCGCGTTGTCACTTGCTGTGTCCCAGAGTGCACACGGCTGCACAGTGAGGGTGGAATTGTGGTGATTCAGGGCGGGCGGTGAGAGATGACATCATCTCTCTGCTCCGCTGCGCGCTCACTCACTGACTGCTCCTAGCCCCCCCCCCCGGGCTGCGAGTGTTCTGCCCGCGGCTGCCCCTGTCACCACTAACAGCAGCGGCGCTGGGCTCCTCACAGGCAGCGGCGCCTGCCCGCTCACTCACTGACAGCCCCCACCTCCCGGGCTGTGAGTGTCCTCACACAGGCAGCGGCGCCTGCTCGCTGACTGCCCCCCCCGTCCCCGGGATGCGAGTGTCCTCACAAGCAGCGGCGCCTGCCCGCTCACTCGCTGACTGCCCCCCCCCCCGCCCCTGGGCTGCGACTGTCCTCACAGGCAGCGGCGTCGGGTTCCTCACAGGCAGCGGATCGGGCGGAACAGGCTGGCTGGCGGGCGTCAGTTTGCCGCCCCCCTAAAAGTGCCGCCTGGTACCATGGTACCACCCGGTCCCATCATAGGGCCGGCCCTGGGTATACACATTTGATACTTATGCTTTATAAGAGACTCAGACACAGAATAGTTGTAAAGGAATAACAGATTTTACTTTCAGCTATGCAAAGAGAATGAACAGTAATGACAACTTAACCTTTAGCTTATATGCAGAGCCCTGCAATAACAGTCACATTACACCATAGAGAAGGGGGAGGGGGTGGATAAGGAAACGCCACGTGGGGCGACCGTTAACTAGGCGCCCTGTAGCGCAATAACTAAACTAGATACCTAATGAATCAGGCCTGATTCCTAATTCTAGAACTCAGTCCTGTATGGATGATGGATTCTTCACCGGCAATCTGTAGAGGTGGTGCACATAAGAATAAACAACATTTGTAATCCAAGAAAAAGGGAATGTTGATAACTGGCAACACTTCACTGGAGATCCTCTGGATCAGTCCTGCTGTGGATCTCCAGTGAGAGTCTTTAACATGAGGTAGTAGGCCTCGGCAGTTTATAGGCACAGCACTATCAAACAGGTTATGGAATGAGCTTACGCTCGCTCACCCGCCGGACGCGATCTCCGTCCGGGACTTCCACCGGCTGTGTCCTCACTCGCCCACAGCGGTCGCTGCGATCGGGTCCCCGATCCAATCTAGGCTGTAAGTAGAGATGTCGGATGCCACCCAGGCTCGCAGTGGGGTGGAAGGCTCTTTGGTCAGCTCCGGAAGGCCCCAGGCTTCGGGCCTTACCCAGCGCAGGTCCGCACAGGTGTATCAGTCTCTGCCGTCCCGTGTCCAAAGAGGCCGAGCCAGGCCTCGCCCCTTCCTTATATCTCCCCACCCATGAGTCTCTGGGGCAAAAGCAAAACATCCTGGGAACCAGTGGGGTTCTGGGAACAGTAGTTCAAGAGTCTTTAAAGGAACCCCGCTACACTTATGCTGTTAGGTTTTATTTTCTTTTGCATAAAACATTTGAAGAATAGTAGAAGAATGAAGGGAAGGGGTAGGTTCAGGTACGCAGTACAGATCACTGGGGAAAACTCCTCAACTATAAAGTCATCCACCACTCCTCCTTGAGTGGGTATTGCTCACCCGGATAGGCCCCTCTCACCTGGCCTAGCAGCCGGAATGATGCACGGACAATGATCAGGACCAGTCTCTGCCACAGACTGGTTGTGAACAAAATTGGAAAGTCCGGGATCCTCTGCCACAGGACTTAGCGCCCGAACTTCCAGCCAAGCAGTCAAAGAGCCTTTAAGCCGACCCAGCAGACTGCAAGGTGAACTTTAGCTATGGTGCATCCTCCAATAGAATTACCAGGCCTTCCTCAAGACATCAGCCTTCCGCTCAGTCTTCTCCAGGACAGGTCCTCCCCTGGTCTCCTTAATTGAGTGGCTTCCTCCCACAGGACGGACAGCACAGGATCACCTTCAAGCATAACTGGGCCTACTTGGTAGAGTTGCAGCCTCGGACCAACATGGCCCGAGGCCGAAATCACACAACACACTCCTTGAGCCAGAAGGGCAGCGAGGGGAAGAAGGACCCCAAGCAATGGCGTCTGCCCCTTTGCTTGGGGTCCTTCTTCCCCGGCATGCTCAGCGGGTAGACCACGCCCACTGAGCTGTTCCCGAGGAAAAATACCCAATGCACTTTGGCCTGTCAGTCTTCCACATTGGCCTGAGGTGGTAACGCCACCTACAGGCAAACAGTGGGAAGTCTTCCCAACACAGCCATAGCCGGAACAGAGGCTGATTTAGCATAATCACTTAAATCTGAGCCCAAATATTGGCTCAGATACCCACTAAATTTGACATAGCGCCCAGTCATTGGGAGCAGGGCGCTACACTTATTAATGATTATGCTACCAAAATTAATGTGTGCTCTACATTGCCTCCAGCATTGTTTAAGTTTCTTCTTGCTGGAGGCCGCCATTTTGCTGAAGCCTGGAGCCCCTAAACAGCAGTAAATTTTTAGGCTTTAGGTCAGTAGATCAGCCTCTAGTGCACATGTGTCAAACACAAGGCCCGGGGGCCAAATCCGGAACTCTAGGCCATTTCATGTGACCCTTGCATCTCTCCTGCAGCTGTGGCAACCCCCTTCATCTCAACCCCCACCTTGTTTCAGCAGTTGGCAGCAGAGAGGAGGACAGAACTCCTCCGCCAGATCCTACACTTCTTCCTTTAGCCACAGAGAGGCTTGTCTTGGCCACTTCCCCTTCTCAGCAGTCAGCAGCAGAGAGGGGGCAGTATTCCTTCTACAGATCCAGCGCCTCTCTGTGCAGCCAAAGCACCCCTTTGTCTTCACCTCCCCTAATCTTAGCATTTAGCAGACTCAGACAGCTGACTCTGGTCCTCCTCCAGGCCCTGAATTTTCTGCTTCACAGCTTTGTAGTAGCACAAGGTAAGGGGGGGTTGCACTGTGATGTAAGAGAGGGCGGGAACTCTTGACTTTTGATGGTGGGAGATGACATCTGATGTAAGGTGGGAGGGGGGAGGGGGGTGCTCTGGAAATCTAGTTCTACAGATACAACTGGCCCTTAGAGGGCAACCATAATGCTTATACAGCCCGTGATGACCACTTCTGCAGCTACCATAGGACTTCTAGTCTTCACCAGTTCAATTGCAGAGAACAAGAAGGGGGACACCCAATCTTTTAAAGGGCCATGCACCTTGCAATCCAGATGCTGTACATATCACCAAAAGTTGCATATATTGAGAGTTACATCGCTGAAAGGAAACCTCGGATTGATCCCTTAAAGGGGAAAGAGTTTTGTGACCTGAGCACTGGCAGGTCCACAGTTTGAGGTGAGCGCATAAGAGGATAGGTGGTGGGAGCCACTGTACACCATTTCATGAATTGTTTATCAAGATGCATGTTTATGCACATGTTGTAAATCATGGAAGAATAAGAAGGTACCCTTATGGAATATAACAGACACTAGAGACTGGTTTATTTATTTATTGAAGCTTATTATTTGACAAGCACAGGATATGTTATAAGATTGTATGTGTATATCCCTTTATAACCAGTGGATGATATTTATTTTTGGTTTCCTATAGTAGGCGCAGCAAAATTTATACACTGTAATTTTGAAGCTTCTGGAAACACAACAATTTGTTTGCCACCACTATATTATTTAATATATTGTTTGCTCAATAATACATACATATAATTAATCAAATAGGTAGTGCGGGATTGTCACGTTATAAAGAACTTTAGTTATGAAATTGAGCTAATTAACCACTTGCTTACTGGGCACTTAAACCCCCCTCCTGCCCAGACCAATTTTCAGCTTTCAGCGCTGACACACTTTGAATGACAATTGCGCAGTCGTACAACGCTGTACCCAAATGAAAATTTTATAATTTTTTCCTCACAAATACAGCTTCCTTTTGGTGGTATTTGATCACCTCTGCGGTTTTTATTTTTTGTTCAAAATAAATTAAAAAGACCTATTTTTAAAAAAAAAATTATATATTTTTATATTTTGTTATAAAATTTTGCAAACAGGTAATTTTTCTCCTTCATTGATGTACGCTGATGAGGCTACACTGATGGGCACTGATGGGCTGCACTGATGGGCACTGATAGGCGGCACTGGTGGGCACTGATAGGTGGCACTGATGGGTGGCACTGAAGGGCATTGATAGGTGGCACTGAGAAGTGAAACTAATAGGTGGCATTGATAGGTGGCACTGATAGCTGGCAGTGATGGGCACTGATAGGTGGCAGTGATGGGCACTGATGGGTGGCAGTGATGGATGGCAATAATGGGCACTGGTAGGTTACACTGATAGGCAGCATTGCTAGGTGGCACTGATTGGCATCACTGGTGGGCATTGATAGGTGGCACTTGTGGGCATTGATAGGTGGCACTTGTGGGCATTGATAGGTGGCACTGTGGGCATTGATAGGTGGCACTGTGGGCACTGGCAGGTAGCAATGGCAGGTGGCACTGGCAGGCGGTATTTATGGGCACTGATGAGGCTGATGTGCCTCCTTCCTCTTCAGGACCAATGTCCCTTGTGCACAAGCCGGTGATCCGCTTTTTTTTCTCCTCGCGCTGTCAGCGTGAGGAGAAAAAAAAACGATTACCGATCCTTTGTTTACATCACGTGATCAGCTGTCATTGGCTGACAGCTGATCACGTGGTAAGGGGCCGGGACCGGCCCCTTACATGGATCTGTGATTGCCCGAGTCTCAGTGACTCAGTGACCACAGCGTGCGCCGCGTGTGAAAAGGGGAGGACGTCTATTGATGGCCTCCCGGCAATTGGAGTCCGCGCTGTAGCCGTCATTCGGCTATAGCGCGGATGGGAAGTGGTTAAATACCAGATTTTCTATTACATTTACCAAAGATTCCTCGTAGAATGCTATTAGTAGTTTTGTAAAGAAAATAAAAACCCTAAAAAAATATATAGACCTTCTCCTTTAAAGTAAATGCCTCTTTATTTTTAACTTAACACCATACTGTTAAGCCGTGTACACACGATCGGTTTTACCAATGAAAACAGTCCGATGGACTGTTTTCATCGGACGAACTGATCGTGTATGGGCCCCATCGGTCTTTTTTCCATCGGTGTGAAAAAATAGAACATGTTTTAAATTTATCCGATGGGAAAAAAAACGATAGCAAAATCCGATCGTCTGTGTGGAAATCCATCAGATAAAAAACCCATGCATGCTCAGAATCAAGTCGACGCATGCTCAGAAGCATTGAACTTCATTTTTCTCGGCTCATCGGAGTGTTTTACATCACCGCGTTTGAAACGGTCCGTTTTTTGACTGATGGTGTGTGGGCAAGACTGATGGAAGACAGTTTCATCAGATTTCCGATGGAAAAAAACATCGGATTAGAATCCATAGGATATCCGATCGTGTGTACAGGGCTTTAGTTCACTATTTTTTATTGTTGATTATATTTGTTGATTAGAGGGTATTACCTGGTCTTTTCACACAAAGATAGTGAATGTAAGTTCTCAGTCTGGCCACTTTCTAACATTTGTATGTACCTGTGAAAGAAGCTGTGATACGTGTAGAGAATGTATGAAGGCTACAGCAATATACAGTAGATGGTTAAAAATAAGTGGAGGATGAAAATGTGTAAATGACAAAGTGTGTCAAAGTAAAAGGACCGGCAAGGAAAGTTATAGCAAAAGGAAAAAAGCAATAGCATTTTATAGCAAAGGAAAATGTGGAGCGATTTTATGATCTTTCTTATTGTGGAGACATGAACAGCAACTTGACCAAGTTTAAGAATCCTTGCTTTGGTGTTACCATAGGTTTGCTTTTCCACTTCCTTTGGCAGTTCATGATTTGTCCTTCTACAAAGTACTCCCTACACTGCATATATACTGTATGATATTCATAGTAATATATTGAATAATTATATTATATGATATTCATAGGATACCGGATCATGGCGGTAGCAGCAACCTTACTGTCTTTTCATTATAAATTGTGGTTTGAAGGTCTTTAGAAATGCATTTGTAGCCTTTTTCCAGCTTCAGGCATCTCTAGAACTCTTTGGGTCCTCTTTGGGAAATGTCTGTTGACTGGACATGGGTCACATGAACAAATCCCTCTCAAGCTGACTTTTCTTTTTGCTAGGACAGCGCCCTTGCCACCCCCAAACTCCTATGTCATTAATTGGGTTTGCTAAAATTTTGGTTGTCATCCTAAAGATTCACAAATTCTTCCTTCAAGGACCTTTAAACAATTTCTTTGCTATACGTACAATATGTCAAAGTAAAAGCCCATGTGGATTTTAATAAATAAATCCACCTTTATTATTATTACATAGATGAAGGTGAGACCATATTTTGGGAGTTTGGTAGCATTCGTTCATAAAAAAAAACCTCAACCCATAGTTGCTATCTGAAACACCTTTAGAGGATTTGTTGCTGAGTCTATGTTTTATGATGTGAATGTGATATGTTATACATAATATTACCCTTTGTCATGATGTACCTATGTGTTATGTGATATCTTTACATGATCTGATTTGAAAAATAAAAAATCTATTGAACGGTAAAAAAAAAAAATTATTTCAAAGGATTTACAAAGTTTTCTTGCAACTATAGATTTTTAATACAGTTTTTTAGAATAATGATATATGGTTCCAAGAATAAATAATTGGACTTAATTCATTTGAAACAATTTTATCCAATGTATTCAGTAAAAATCAATAAATGCCATGGTCTCTATTTACAGAAATACATTAACTTATTCTGTCGAGCATTCAGTCACAAAGATGTCTGATGGCTTCTTGAAGAATGTTATTCCAGTCCTGTATCCTGTATCACTTGTATAGTAAATTCTTCAATATTTCAAGCTTAGTGTTCACTCACAATAATGGCTCTGCCTGTCATATTCAATGCTTGTCTAGTGATGGCTGCTCTCTGAGGTTGACCATTATCTTTCTGAAAAATGCTGTCAACTATATTCATGAATCGTTTGACAATAGGGTTTACCACTCTGTCAGCATACTGTCTCCCTGTTATAGAGCCTTCTTCTGCTATAGATTGTATCTTAGCCTCAAAGGCCCACCAGACCACCGCTCTTGCAAAGAATACCCAATCATGTGCTCATGATTGGAGGATGAAAGTCAGCAGAGCTTCACCTCATTTAATGAGCTAAGAGAAATTTCTCTTCTAATGAGAAAAATCCCTTGCAAAGTAAACAGCTTTTAGTGAATCAACTCTACAAACTCTTATATCACTGTGATGGTATTTATCACCATTATAATATAAATGCCACCAGGGGCTCAATTCACAGTGTTAGGGTTTAAGTTAAATTAAAAAGTTATGTTTGTGTGGGTATATCCAAGTTAGGGTTTAGGTCTACTACTGGGTAGGCATTGCAGGACAAAAAAAAAGATTTTTGTCTCCGACAGGTGCTTTTAACATACTATCACTTCGCTCCCTCCACTGCTATGTTTGCTTGTGAAACAAAAGTGACATACCAAGTACTTCCAAATATGGGGGAGCATCTGACTCGTTCCCTTTCCTCCTACCTGTGCCTGACCCTACATTCACACTTATGCGTTTTCTAGTGTGTTTTGCAGCTTGCAGAATGACACTACAGTCCATTAACCTCCCTGGCGGTATGATTCTGTCAGATTTTAGGTGCTGAAAGCGGTACCATTATTCTGCATGGAAATTTGGCGTTTTATATTGCAGGCCTGTAATTCTTAGTAATAACTCACTTAAATCTGTCCAAACCAGAGTCTAGTAGACATCCCGGGTATGATAAAGTTCAAAAAACAAAATTATACATTATAATAAAATAAATAACTATAAAATAATTATAACAAATAATATAATAATAATAATAAAAGTGTTTTTCAATGTTTGATGACGAATTTCCCCACAAATCGCTATCGCTTAATTCTGCGAGTGATTCTAATTTATTATCGCTGTTTTCTAGCTGGTCTAAAACCAATTTTGACATAAAGGGACACTTTTTGGTTGCTATGGACAATCTCCAGTTTCTAGGCAGAAAGAAAAGTTTTTATTATATAAAAGTGCATGCAGGACACTGGGCAGACCACTAGGGACAATGGGGGTGTGTAATTATTACATACAGTACTGTAATCTGTAAGATTACAGTGTACTGTATGTATACTGTGTTTTAACTTTTTTGAATTTGGCGCCGATCTCCGTCCCTGTGCGTCGTAACGTCGCAGGAAACGGAGCTCGGCGGCACTCGGAAGTGTGTGAATCGAGCGAGGAGACAGCTCGATCACACATCGGGGAGGCATCGCAGGATCCAGGGGACAAGGTAAGTAACTCTGCCTGGATCACTGCGATGCAGGCCGAGTCTGGCTCGGGGTTACCGCTTTTAGTGCTGAAATTTAACCCCGAGCCAGACTCGGGAATACTGCTAGGAAGGTTAACAAGGTTTCCTATGGTACACGTTCACATCTATGCGTTTTGCAGCCGATGCATTTTTGAAAAGGGTCAGGCGACTTTTTTTTTTTGCACGTAATGAACTTCAATAGAGTTGCACCAGAAGCACAAGTGTTGTGTTTGTGATGCAATTTTTGATGCATTTTGTGTTTTTTTTTTCCTTGTATATAGCTGGTTGCTAAAGACCGGGTCGGGAATCTGGCCGCTGCGTCCTTAACAACCAATGAGTCATGAGCTGTCAGAGGGGCTCCCCACTGACAGCTGAATGTAAAAATAAAGAATTGCCTGCAAAAAAAATAATCTGAAAACAACGGCGTGGGGACCCTTCGAGCCTGGTATGGAAATTCAAATTCATACCAGACCTTTATTTGAGCATGTAGCCTGTCAGGTCAGGAAAGGGAGGGAACGAGCGAGCGCCCCCCCTAAATGCCCTCAACATGGAGGGGGGGTGCTTTGGGGAAGGGGGACAAGGGCCTTTTCCCGACAACCCTGGGTGGTGGTTGTGGGGTCTGCGGGCAGGGGGCTTATCAGAATCTGGAAGCCCCCTTTTGGAAACTTTGTGCCCCTACCCATTCACCAAAAAAAAGCAGTGTAGTGTTACAAAAAACAAGAGACGGTTTTTGACAAGTCCTTTATTAAATATGAAGAGTGTCCCCCCATCGTAGCTCCAACGTGTCTTCTTCCTCGGGTCTTCTCACTCTGGTCTTCTCCCTCCGGTGGTTTCTTCTCCCTCTGGTAGTTTCTTCTCCCTCCGGGGGTTTCTTCTCCCTCAGGTGAAAAGGGGTCACAGGAGTGCAGAACGAACTGCACTCCTGTGATCCACAGAGGAAGTACAGCCAAACAAGTTTTACTATAAAATCAATAATAAATATATAATATTAATATTCATTCTAAAGGTAACCAGACGTGTTTGAAAAAAGTGCGGCTTTAGGCATGTTTTCTCCTGCCAGAAGTAAGGCTTTTAGGAGTTGCAGGGTGGATGTGGCTTAACCTGCCTAGCGGTATTACCGAGTCTGGCTCAGGGTAAGATTTCAGTACCTAAAGCGGTAACCCGGAGCCAGACTCGGGCTGCATCGCAGTATCCAGGGGAAGTTACTTACCTTGTCCCCTGGATCCTGCGATGTCTCCCCGCAGTGTGTGCGAGCCGTGTCTCCTCGCTCGATTCACACTGCTGAGTGCCGAGCTCCGTTCCTGAGGTTTGGCACAGGGGGACGGAGTTCGGCGCCAAATTCAAAAAGTGAAACACACAGTATACATACAGTATCCTGTAATCTTACAGATTACAGTACTGTATCAAATAATAACACATCCCCTTTGTCCCTAGTGGTCTGTCCAGTGTCCTGCATGCACTTTTATATTATAAAAACTGTTCTTTCTGCTTGGAAACTGGAGATTGTCCATAGCAACCAAAAAGTGTCCCTTTACATCAAAAGTGGTTTTAGACCAGCTAGAAAACAGCGATAATAAATTAGAATCACTTGCAGAATTGAGCGATAGCGATTTGTGGGGAAAATTCGTCATTAAACACTGAAAAACACTTTTATTATATATATATATATATATATATATATTTATATATATTATTATTTGTTATAATTATTTTATAGTTATTTATTATATTATAATTTTTGATTTTGTTTTTTGAACTTTATCATACCCGGGATGTCTACTAGACTCTTGTTTGGACAGATTTAAGTGAGTTATTCCTAAGAATTACAGGCCTACAATATAAAACGCCAAATTTCCATGCATAATAATGGTACCGCTTTCAGCACCTAAAATCTGAAATAATCATACCGCCAGGGAGGTTAAACAATGAAAACATATTTGCTAATTGGTTCCTGTGGTTTACTGTACATAGCTTTTTCTGTATTAATTAATAGCACATGTGTTTTTACCAGTACAGTTGTCACATCTTAATTTTCATATATAATGTATATATAATTTTATTAACAATTTGGTACTTCTCCATAAGCTATGAAGCTAGCAAAACATTTACGTTACTGTCCTGGTTTTTAAAGCCTCGACTATTAGAAGGCTTCTTTTAGAGGTGGACATGGGTGGTTTAGAATCTGGTTAATTTTACCCCAAATTTTCCTCCAGTATCCTAACCCGGCACCTACAAATAACCTGAACTGCTTCTGAAACCTCCATAACATTCAGTTCAATACCGAGGACAGCCAACAGTCTGATATCACGCAACGTGTGGACAAGAGCCCTTAAAAGGCCACATGTTTCTTTTTGTTCCTTTTGTTTAGCCCAGGGAAGTTACACTAATAAAATTCACAGCAAGAACGACAAAAAGATGCTTTAATCGTCTAGTGTGAAGTGAGTAGCTGGGCGTAATAAAACACAAGCAGAAGAAAGTGTACTTATAACTGAGGCAGCAAAGGAACACATTCATACATCAGCTAGTGTGAGCAAAATCATTTTATATTAGAGTGCAGTGAACACAAAGGGGTTAATTTACTAAAGGCTTTGCAAAGGAAGTTGCACTTTACAAGGAAATTTTACCCAGAGCTTAGGGATGAGCTCTGCTGACTTCTGTCATCCAATCACGTGCAAGCAAAAATGCTGTTTTTCTTATTTCCCTTGCACGTGATTGGCTATTCTTTGCAAAGTAAAACTTCACCACATTCACTAAGCTCTGGGGCAGATTCCCTTGCAAATTGAACAGCCTGTTTGTTTTTAGTAAATCAGCCCCAAAGCATCCTTGTATGGCTGATATCTCAATTAGCCTGGTGCGATCATGAATACATAGAAAAGAGTGGACATAAATGTTAGCATTTTCATATTATCATCCTAGCAGTTTAGCCCATATTCTTAGGCTGCTATGTGACTTTATATAGAATTTAGAAAGGTGAATTTTACAAATTAGACAGCTGCACTTTTTGTTGTATAAAGTGTAGTGTAGTTCATTTCAAAATAATAAAAGGCTATAACGTGCTAAACAACTCATGGAGCAATTTTTTTCTGGCTAAATAAAGTAACAAGTCTGTTTGCAATGTCACCCACTTTCTCATATACTTTGGTCTACAATGCCCATATCCATGGCCAGGGCTTTCTATAGGTTAGCCATTTGATATGTTTATTTTTGTGTACGGGGGAGAAAATCGAAAACAACATAGTATACCGTGTTTCCCCAAAAATAAGCCCGGGTCTTATAATAATTTTTGCAACCAAAAACACACTAGGGCTTATTTTCGGGGTAGGGCTTGCAATTTAATCCCCAGTGTGAACAGCGTAAAAGTGCTTGCAAACTGCCAGAATCCTCACCACCACAGCAGAATATAATGCAAAGGGTATGTGTCTCTGCAATATAACCTGCAATATAACCGTGTCACATACCTTCCCACATCGCCGCTCGGCTCTTCCTTGACCCACCTGATTGGTCTTCCCTGGCACAAGCACTGCAGAGGAAGGGGGGCCTGAGATCCCCCGATGACAGCTGGCAAAAGAGGAGAGCAGCGGGGATCAGCTGAGCGTGGCTTGGCGCTTTCGTGACCCATCTGAGCTCTTCTACCCGCTCTGAGCCTTGCAGAGGGGGGACTGAAATCCCCCCCTGACAGCTGGGAGAAGTGGAGGACTCCAGCAGCCCACAACCAGCCTAAACTAGGGCTTATTTTCGGGGTAAGGCTTATATTGCAGCCCTCCTGGAAAATCGGGGTAGGTCTTACTTTCAGGGAAACACGGTAAATGTAGAAGTTCTATACCATTTTATCGCCAGGAAAGTTTATCAGCTCTTTCTTACTTCTTGTTTAACCTGCCTAGCAGTATTCCCTGGCTCGGGGTAAGATTTCAGTACCTAAAGCGGTAACCCCGAGCCAGACTCGGGATTGCATCGCAGGATACAGGGGAGGATACAGGGAAAGTTACTTACCTTGTCCC
Source organism: Rana muscosa (assembly GCA_029206835.1). NCBI lineage: Eukaryota > Metazoa > Chordata > Amphibia > Anura > Ranidae > Rana > Rana muscosa. Next base: position 271,364,861 of record CM055119.1, read on the forward strand.
TGGATCCTGCGATGTGTCCCCACAGTGTGTGCGACCGGTCATCTCGCTCGATCCACACTGCCGAGTGCCACCGAGCTCAGTTCCCTGCGACGTTGCGGCGCACGGGGACAGAGTTCGGCGCCAAATTCAAAAAGTGAAACACAGTATACATACACTATACTGTAATCTTACAGATTACAGTACTGTATCAAATAATAACACACCCCCATTGTCCCTAGTGGTCTATCCAGTGTCCTGCATGCACTTTTATGTAATAAAAACTGTTCTTTCTGCAGGGAAACTGGAGATTGTCCATAGCAACCAAAAAGTGTCTCTTTACATCAAAAGTGGTTTTAGACCAGCTAGAAAACAGCGATAATAAATTAAAATCACTTGCAGAATTGAGCGATAGCGATTTGTGGGGAAATTCGTCATCAAACACTGAAAAACACTTTTATTATTATATTATTATTTGTTATAATTATTTTATAGTTATTTATTATATTATAATTTATGATTCTGTTTTTTGAACTTTATCATACCCGGGATGTCTACTAGACTCTTGTTTGGACAGATTTAAGTGAGTTATTCCTAAGAATTACAGGCCTACAATATAAAACACCAAATTTCCATGCAGAATAATGGTACCGCTTTCAGCACCTAAAATCTGACAGAATCATACCGCCAGGGAGGTTAAGAAAATACATGAAACACTGTCGTAGAGGTTCCTGTTTGTGATTAGTCAGAATAAAGTATCAGTCCACCTTAAACAAGTATAAATTAATAGTTTCTAACATGTTTTAGGGACTCCAGTGGGCTCTATACTTTGTGGTAAATCTACTAAAGGCAAATAGGCTGTCCACTTTGCAATGGGTATTGCCCCAGAGCTTAGTGAATATGGTGAAGTTTCAAAGAATACCCAATCACGTGAAAGAAATTTTTAAAAAAGTCTTTCTGAATGCACATGATTGAAGTCAGCAGAACTTTACCTTATTCATAAGCTCTGGGGCAAATTCCCTTGTAAAGTGCATTTTCCTTTGCAAAGTGAACAGTATATTTGTCTTTAGTAAATCAACCCCACTGTTAAATACTGTTGGTTTTTTAATTATCATTATTTTAAAGGGGGCTATAGGAGGAGTAGAATCACTCTACACACGCCTTGTTGTAGCAGCAGAAGTGAGAGAGCAAAGCCAAAAGCTGGCACTATAATTTTTTCTATGAAGTTCACAGGCCATAATGCATGGACATGAAAAAATCTATTGTCTGCAACAGAACCTACACACCCACCTCACACTAATGCATAGTACATATGTGTGTCGTAGAAATGTTTTCCACGCTGGCAGGAGTTGGTTAAAGTGGTCAGTCATGGAATCTGAGCAAAGCACATATATCTGTAGTGTTTATGTATCTCTGTCCAAAGCTCTAAGTGTCGTTTCTCTCTGGTGCTTCGTTCCCCTGTTATCAGCATGAGTCACTTTTGAGAAGTCTTCCCAACACATGAGATAAATTTGTGTCGGGGGGGGGGTCAGCAGACAGCTTTTCTATTCAGAACACAGTTCATCTGCTGTGTGGAGGAGGTGTGTGCCTTTCCTCCAATCAGCTCTCACACGCTGTTGCTGCAGTCTTTCCGCCCCCCTCCTCTGTGCTCCTGACAGATGAAGAAAGATTTTAACACTTTTCTGCCCTTTTGAAGGAGTGTAGGGAGAAGAGGGCTGCAGATAAACAAGTAAAACTTATGTTGAAGGATTTGTTTTATCTCTATGTATCATCTGAGGCTGTTCACTTTACTAGGTATATGCAAGGGTTTACAACCACTTTAATTGAACAAACTGAGGTTAGAAGCTGATTGGCTACCATGCATAACTGCACCAGATTTTGCACCTTCCAGCTTTAGTAAATTAACCCAATAGTTACATAGTTAATCTGGTTGAAAAAAAAACCACAACTCTATCCAGTTCAACAGAGAAAAAAAATTCACACGCACAAATACAAAACCTCCATATACATTATCCAATGCCCACAGTTGATCCAGAGGAAGGCAAAAAAAAGATTTGTTGCATTAACTTATATTCAAAACATTTAATTAGGTTTTTCACATAGTGTACCAAAAAACATGTGGAATTCAGTTTGCATTGCAGGAGATTGTGACCGACTCTCTATGGAGCCAGTTCACACATCTCCGCAGCGGCTCCGGTGCAAATTGCACAGAAGTCCTGTGTGTCTTTTGGTCCATTTCAGATCGGAATTCAGCCACAAATTTGGGCTGAAATCAGACCAGAAGCAGTGAATGGGGACACACCGCTGGGTTCTCCAGTTCTTTAAAGAAAAGTTGCACTTTCCCCAGGCTTAGTGAATGAGGTGAAGCTCTGCTGACTTTCATCATCCAATTGTAGCGGGTATGTACTTTCCCGGGTGTAAATTTGAATTTGACAGAGACATTAGTGATGTGTAATTCCCTGCAGCCCAGTAGGTGGCGCTGTTGCCCTGGGCTGGGGTTGAATCATTGCCGTGTGTTGTGCCTCCTTTTTGTCCTCCCTCGGCAGCGGTAGGGTGGGGCGGGGAACCCGCCGTGCTTGCTGGGAGAGGGTATAAGGGGGCCGGCCATCTTTGTCATGGGGTCGAAGTCCCAGGCACCTTCAGCTTGCGGACGGTGGTTCGTGTCGGTCCTCTGGGTGGCCTAGGCCTAGAGGACAGCCGGAGGTCATGTTCCATCCCGGGCACCTTTAGCCTGGGGTGAGGTACTCGGATGGAGGTCCGGAGCTCAGTGCCCAACACTGAGTTCCGCGAGGAAAGGAGATCCTAGGGAACCCCGGGAGTGGGTACCCGAATCCGGAAGGCGCAATGGACCGGGGGGAGCTCCTCACTTGAAGACCCGGTGCAGCATATTGCCGGTGACAGGTGAGCCTCTCGTCGGAGACGGCCTGGAAGGAAATTCCCCCTCGTGCGGAGACCGTAACCCACTTTCAGGAAGGAAAGTGGAGAACTACATTGTGTCTGGGCCCATTCGCATCCACACCTCCTTTTCTGTTCTGTTTCTACCAAGGGAGTTCAACTGATTGTGTTCATTCGAGAAGAATAAAGGAGTGTTGAACTTTAATGGTGTGGGGCTCATTTCCTGACAGACATTGTTCAAGGTGACTCTTGGAGGGAGGACCCAGGTGCACAGCACTGACCCGAAGGTAATACAAGAACGTTGCTTATACCACACTGACACATGTGGTGGAAGCCAGGCGTGGTGTCCCCGCTCCCTCCCCTCTAAGATACCCCCAGACAAGAGAAAGACGAGACGAGAGAAAGAGGGGAGTGGAGGTGGCCGCTACACAATCATGTGCAAACAAAAATTATGTTTTTTTTTTTTTACTTTTTCTTGCACTTGGTTGTCTTTACAAAGCACATTCACTAAGCTCTAGGAAAAATTCCCTTGCAAAGTGTAAGTTTCCTTGCAAAATAAACAACCTGTTCGTAAATCAACCCCAATATGTGTTAATACGTGTTTTTAAACACTTCTAACTTCCACAGACAGAACTCCATATACGCTAAATGGAGCCTAAATTAAAATTGCATTTGCAATTGTTTTTTTAATTCTTGAGATGGGCATTGCCCTGGGAAGCATGTACCAAAGCAAAAAAAAATTTTTTGAAAAAACCTACCGTATTTTTCGGCGTATAAAACGACCTTTTGTACTTAAAAATATGCCTCAAAACTCGGGGGTCGTCTTATACGCTGGTACCTGTATGCAGAGTCTCAGTCAGACTGCGGCCGTCCATTGTTCAAAAGCCGTGCCTCCTCCTTGTGCTGTTCCGTGATAGGCGGAACACTCATTTTCCCAGCAGAGCCTCTGTTCAGTGTTCCGCCTATCACGGATGTCTTCTCATCCTCGGCCTCGGACGAGAGGACATCTGTGATAGGCGAAACACTGAACAGAGGCTCTGCTGGGAAACTGAGTGTTCCGTCTATCACGGAACAGCACGAGGAGGAGGCACGGCTTTTGAAAAATGGACGGCCGCGGTCTGACTGAGACTCTGCATGTCAGGGATAAGGTATGGGATCGTCTAGGTGAGGTATGTAATGGCACAGTGAGGCATGTAATGGCACAGTGAGGCATGCAATGGCACAGTGAGGCATGCAACCGCACAGTGAGGCATGCAACCGCACAGTGAGGTATGCAACGGCACAGTGAGGTATGCAACGGCACAGTGAGGTATGCAACGGCACAGTGAGGTATGCAACGGCACAGTGAGGTATGCAACGGCACAGTGAGGTATGTAATGGCACAGTGAGGTATGTAATGGCACAGTGAGGTATGCAATGGCACAGTGAGGTATGCAATGGCACAGTGAGGTATGCAATGGCACAGTGAGGTATGCAATGGCACAGTGAGGTATGCAATGGCACAGTGAGGCATGCAACAGCACAGTGAGGTATGCAACGGCACAGTGAGGCATGCAATGGCACAGTGAGGTATGCAATGGCACAGTGAGGTATGCAATGGCACAGTGAGGTATGCAATGGCACAGTGAGGCATGTAATGGCACAGTGAGATTTGAAAAAAGCAAAATAAAGCCTGTTCCTGTCAGCGGTTGTTCCAGCTACCCCTCAGCTTCCAGACAGACTAGTAGGAAGGGGGTCGTCTTATACGCCCAGTTGCCTTATACGCCGGCAAATACGGTATTTGACCAGGAGCACTGTTTTTTTACATGCTTAAAGTAGAACATTAAAAAGGTCCAATTCCTTTAAATAACACGTCTGAGAGGTGTCCTAGTCTTGCCTGTGAATGGGCACATCTCTGTGGTATACAGAAAGTGTTGCAGCAGCATTGACATTTACAAAGGAAAAAAGTTTTAAATTATCAGCAAATTACTTTAACATCTGTCATTGATTAAAAAAAAAATTTTTAAAAGCACGCACACCCCTCCAAGAGTCCTAGATGTATTTGGAGGGCCTCTGGAGAGGTTTGTGTGTTGTTGTAATTTTTTTTTTTTTTTAAGTTGCCAATGATTGTCATTTGTCAGCAATTTAAACAGTTTCATTTTATGTAATTGTCATTTTTGGTGTAGCACATCCTACAGCAAGAATGAAAAAAACAAAACAAATGCAGAGTCCCTCCTGAAAGTCCAAATAGACAAAGCCCAAATAGACAAAGCCCAGTCTGAACCTAGGTTCCGAGTGAACCGTCAGCTCTTTGCCAATGGCCACATACAGCAATTATCAGACCTATTGACTTTTGATAAGATATCTTTTCATACTTTAATGCCCTGTACACACGATCGGTTTTACCGATGAAAACAGTCCGATGGACTTTTTTCATCGGACAAACCGATCGTGTATGGGCCCCATCGGTCTTTTTTCCATCGGTGTTAAAAAATAGAACATGTTTTAAATTTATCTATCGTCTGTGGGGAACTCCATCGGATAAAAAACCCACGCATGCTCAGAAGCATAGAACTTAATTTTTCTTGCCTCGTCTGAGTGTTTTACGTCACAGCGTTTGGGACGGTCGGTTTTTTGACTGATGGTGTGTAGGCAAGACTGATGGAAGTCAGCTTCATCGGATTTCCCATGGAAAAATCCATCGGTAGGGATGAGCTTCGAGTTCGAGTCGAACTCATGTTCGACTCGAACATTGCCTGTTCGCCCGTTCGCCGAACAGAGAACAAATTGGGGTGTTCGCGGCAAATTCGAAAAGTCTATGGGAGAAATCTAAAGTGCTAATTATAAAGGCTTATATGCAAGTTATTGTCCTAAAAAGTGTTTGGGGACCCGGGTCCTGCCCCAGGGGACATGTATCAATGCAAAAAAAAAAGTTTTAAAATGATGTTTTTACGGGAGCAGTGATTTTAATAATGCTTAAAGTGAAACAATAAAAGTGAAATATTCCTTTAAATTTCATACCTGGGGGGTGTGTATAATATGCATGGTGATGGGGACAAGGGCCTCATCCCCACAACCCTTGCCCGGTGGTTGTGGGGGTCTGCGGGCGGGGGGCTTATCAGAATCTGGAAGACCCCTTTAACAAAGGGGACCCCCAGATCCCGCCCCCCCCCTATGTGAATTGGTAAGGGGTACATTGTACCCCTACCATTTCACGAAGAAAGCGTAAAAAAAGTCCAAAAAAACACACAAACACCTTGAAAAAGTCCTTTATTAAAAAAAAAATAGTAAAAAAAAAACTTTCCAGCGGTGAAATCCAGTGTCCTGCGGCGATCCGATGTCCAGCGCTGTCCGTCATTGGTTTTGCCTCAGCGGACCTGATGGGGAACTTCCTCCTCAGTGTTTTAAATGTATAGACCCGCCCCTTCTAAAGTTCCCCATCAGGTCCGCTCAGCAGACCAGATGCGGAACATGACAAGGGGCGGGTCTATACATGTATTACCACAGTGAGAGAAGTTCCCCATCAGGTCCGCCCCCTCGGTATGTCGGACCCGCCTACGTCATTGGCCTGAGCGGGGAACTTCCTTCACTGTGTAATTTAGGCCAATGACGTAGGCGGGGTCCGACATACCGAGGGGGCGGACCTGATGGGGAACTTCTCTCACTGTGGTAATACATACATATTATTATTTTTTTTTAATAAAGGACTTTTTCAAGGTGTTTGTGTGTTTTTTTTGAATTTTTTTTACGCTTTCTTCGTGAAATGGTAGGGGTACAATGTACCCCTTACCAATTCACATAGGGTGGGGGGCCGGGATCTGGGGGTCCCCTTTGTTAAAGGGGTCTTCCAGATTCCGATAAGCCCCCCGCCCGCAGACCCCCACAACCACCGGGCAAGGGTTGTGCGGATGAGGCCCTTGTCCCCATCAACATGGGGACATCCTCCCCATGTTGAGGGCATGTGGCCTGGTACGGTTCAGGAGGGAGGGGGGGCCGCTCTCGTCCCCCCCTTTTCCCCTGCGGCCGGCCAGGTTGCGTGCTCGGATAAGGGTCTGGTATGGATTTTTGGGGGGACTCCACGCCATTTTTTTTTTAATTTGGGGTGGAGTTCCCCTTAAAATTAATGCCAGATCTGAAGGGCCTGGTATGGATATTTAGGGGGAACCCCACGCCATTTTTTTTTTTAATTTGCGGCGGGGTTCCCTTTAATATCCATTCCAGACCTGAAGGGCCTGGTAATTGAATTCTGGGGGACCCCCACGCTTTTTTTTTTTTTTTTATCAATGACTTTTGTATGTATTGATAAAAGCCGACAATTCATTATTAGCCACGAGTGAGTTTTAAATTACTTTTTTTCCTTCAAAAATTACACTTTATGCAGGGACAGTTCTAAACACGGGAAACATGCGCCACTTTACATGCATATTATACACACCCCCTAGGTACGAAATTTAAAGGAATATTTCACTTTTATTGTTTCAATTTAAGCATTATTAAAATCACTGCTCCCGAAAAAACGGCCGTTTTTAAAAAAAAAATTGCATTGATACATGTCCTCTGGGGCAGGACCCGGGTCCCCAAACACTTTTTAGGACAATAACTTGCATATAAGCCTTTATAATTAGCACTTTAGATTTCGAACGTTCGAGTCCATTGTATTTAATAGGGTTCTAAAGTTCACACGAACATTCTGTCTGTTCGCAGGTTCTGGTGCGAACCGAACAGGGGGGGGGGGGGGGTGTTCGGCTCATCCCTGTCCATCGGTTTAAAATCCATAGGAAATCCGATCGTGTGTACAGGGCTTTAGGCTTCTTGCACACTGCTGCCTGAAAACGCTCAGTTTTCAAGATTACAGCCTTTTTTTTTACTGATCTAAAATGCAAACCATTGTTTTCATTGTGCCTGTGCACACAGGCATGTAAGCAAGCGCTATTTATTAATCTGTAAAAAGAAAAAAAAATCTGCATTGTTGGTCAGTAACAAGCACTGTGTATTGATCAGTAAAAATAAATAGAAAAATCTGTGTTGCTGCTCAGTAAATACACTCAAATACGCCCAACATATATACCTGAAATATCGCCCAGAAATGCTGATCTTTAAACATCAGTACTGTGTGCAAGTGTCCTAATAGATACCTTGCCAATTTTAATGGTTGGGGACATTGAAGCCATTGTACATGTGAAGGAATTGTTTGGTTTCCTTCCAACATAACCCCATCTGGATATAGGAAATTGCTCAAGGGACAAGGTTTTATGCTTCTTCCAAAAGACCATGTGAATTTCTGCGTTGACCTTGGAAGTTGTTTCATAATCCTTTCTATTCATTTTTATCTTTTGTGATGCTCAAGACAGACATATTGATGTTCAAGACATATAGATCTCAAGACGTATAGATAGACTAATGCCTTGTACATGCGATCGGAATTTCCTACCGTGTGTGTGCCCCATCGGAGAAATTTCAATGAATTCCATCGGAGTTTAAATATAGAACATGTTCTATTTTAGTCCGATGGAATTCCATCGCAATTCCGATGTGAGTTTGGTCAGACAAAGGTCCGATCGTTTGTACGGGGCATTAGAGAGATTCAGAGTTCAGCTTGCTAACTAGCTGGAAGGGGCCAGTTGTACGTGGTGAAGTAAAAACTAATAACCATTTGGACTGGGGACATATGATATTGCTGCTCCAGTGGAGTGGGTTGTTTAATTTATACCAGCGTATGTCCATGAGTGCTGCTGGTTGAGTGCAACTGTGTCTGTTACAGTGTATATCCATGAGTTGGGCTAGTTGGGGAATAATACTAAGTACAGATTGAAACCCTCTTTTGGCTCCTCGCAGACTGGGTGTCTCATTACATCTATAACGATTTGCCCCTTGTTTTTGCTGGAATCGGCTAGAGAGTGCTGGAGACAGTACATTTGTTAGCCGCACCACCATTCTCCTCAAGTGTGGATTAGATCAATTATGCAGCATAAAACTACTTGACTGCCCATAGAAAGATCATGTGAGCACTCACCATTGGGTCACTGCCACTTTGCATGTAATATAGAAGCAATGTCTAGGCTATTCTTCTTTGCCACCAAGATTATAAGGTCCTGAAGAAGCTATTTGATGTGCAACGCGTTGACCTCTTGGGATGTATTTGGCAAAGATAATGTGAATAGTATACAGGGCAAACACAGCTTTGAAGGGAATACAATTCTGCATATTTTTATTGTGATTTTAATTTTGTAATAAAATTATTTGTATTTTTAAATATATATATATATACAGTATCTCACAAAAGTGAGTACACTCCTCACATTTTTGTAAATATTTTGTTATATCTTTGTGACAACACTGAAGAAATACACTTTGCTATAATGTAAATGTAGCGCCCTGCTCCTATTGGGTGGGCGCTATTTGTAAATTTAGTTGTCTGAGCTGTAGTTTAGCTCAGAATAATTGTGTAAATTGCTGGTTTCTGTTTCAGTCCAGCTGTGCTGCGCATTTTTCCACTTGGCTGTGGGTGTCGCGGTCACCACAGGTCAAGGTTGAAAATGCAGCAGGCTGGATGTATTGAGTACCTCTTGCCCAGAAACCGCTCAGTGGGATTGGTCTCCCCGCTGTGCATTCTGGGAGAGGGTACTTAAGGAACAGACACCGTTTTCCCGGGTCTCTCTGACCTGATGGCCCTCCTGGCCTAAGGTGTGCCGTAGCAGTTTTCCTGCCTCAGGGCCGGCTGGCCCGAGGCCTCGTTACTGGAAGTAGGCCCAGGAGTTCTAGGGCCTGCTAGTCAGGGGTGGTCCTGTGCTGTCTTGCCTGCGGGGAGAAGCTGAGCAATTGAAGAAACCAGGGGAGGACTTTTCTCGGAGAGGACCGAGCCAAAAGGGCTGGTATCTCAGGAAGAGCCTGGAGACTCAATTGGAGGACACATCCCGACCCATCTACCTCACAGTATTGCCGGATCGGCTGAAAGAAACTAGTACTGTGTGACTGTACTTAGACTTTGCAAAAGGTTCTGGATCATACAATCCTGTGGCAGAGGATTGGGCAGAGACTAAGTGTATTCTTCAAGTCTGTGGCAGAGACTATTGTGTTCTTCAAGTCTGTGGCAGAGACTTTTGACCGAGCACCACACCGGCTGCTAGGTCAGTGAGAGAGGCCTATACGGTGGTTGCTATATCCAGTGGAAACGGTTGTCCTCTGGATTGAAGAAAGTACCCGTGATCCGCAAAGCAAGGTACCTGAATCTCCCTTAACCCTCCATCCCTCTAAATTACATTTCTTTAAAAAAAACATTGGAAAAAAGACTATGTGTTGGTGCTGACATCTGTGAAACTCTTCAATGGAACCCCTATGACGGATACGGTGGAACAGACAGGTAACAGCATGACCCAAAAATATAACCAGCAGCTCCTACGGGGGTAGTGCTACATAAAGTAGTGAGTGTGCAGCTTGTATAACAGTGTAAATTTGCTGTCCCCTCAAAATAACTCAACACACAGCCAATAATGTCTAAACCTCTGGCAACAAAAGTGAGTACACCCCTAAGTGAAATTGTCCAAATTGGGCCCAAAGTGTCAATATTTTGTGTGGCCACCATTATTTTCCATCACTGAATTAATTAAACCTCTTGGGTATGGAGTTCACCAGAGCTTCACAGGTTGCCCCTGGAGTACTCTTCCACTCCTCCATGACGACATCACAGAGCTGGTGGATATTAGAGACCTTGCGCTCCTCCACCTTCCATTTGATGATGCCCCACAGATGCTCAATAGGGTTTAGGTCTGGAGACAAGCTTGGTCAGTCCATCACCTTTACCCTCAGCTTCTTTAGCAAGGCAGTGGTCATCTTGGGAGGTGTGTTTGGGGTCATTATCATGTTGGAATACTCCCAGTCTCTGAAGGGAGGGGGATCATGTTCTGCTTCAGTATGTCACAGTACATGTTGACATTCATGGTTCCCTCATTGAACTGTAGCTCCCCAGTGTCGGCAGCACTCATGGAGCCCCAGACCATGACACTCCCACCACCATGCCTGACTGGAGGCAAGACACACCTGTCTTTGTACTTCTCACCTGGTTGCCGCCACACACGCTTGACACCATCTGACCCAAATAAGTTTATCTTGGTCTCATCAGACCACAGGACATGGTTCCAGTAATCCATGTCCTTAGTCTGCTTGTCTTCAGCAAACTGTTTGCGGGCTTTCTTGTGCATCATCTTTAGAAGAGGCTTCCTTCTGAGACCACTGCCATGCAGACCAATTTGATGCAGTGTGCAGCTTATGGTCTGAGCACTGACAGGCTGACCCCCCCACCCCTTCAACCTCTGCAATGATGCTGGCAGCACTCATACGTCTATTTTACAAAGACAACCTCCGGATATGAGGCTGAGCACATGCACTCAACTTCTTTGGTCGACCATGGCGAGGCCTGTTCTGAGTGGAACCTGTCCTGTTAAACCGCTGTATGGTTTTGGCCACCATGCTGCAGCTCAGTTTCAGGGTCTTGGCAATCTTCTTATAGCCTAGGCGATCTTAATGTAGAGCAACAGCTATTTTTTTTTAAATATCCTCAGAGTTCTTTGCCATGAGGTGCCACGTTGAACTTCCAGTGACCAGTATGAGAGAGTGAGAGCAATAACACCAAATTTAACACACCTGCTCCCAATTCACACCTGAGACCTCGTAACACTAATGAGTCACATGACACCGGGAAAGGAAAATGGCTAATTGTGCCATTTTGCACATTTTCACTTAGGGGTGTACTCACTTTTGTTGCCAGCGGTTTAGACATTAATGGCTGTGTGTTGAGTTATTTTGAGGGGGCAGCAAATTTACACTGTTATACAAGCTGTACACTCACTACTTTACATTGTAGCAAAGTGTAATTTCTTCAGTGTTGTCACATGAAAAGATATAATAAAATATTTTCAAAAATGTGAGGGGTGTCCTCACTTTTGTAAGATACTGTATGTGTCTGTCCCCTCTGGCACCAGTAAAGTATGATTTTTTTTTTATATAGTAAATGACATATAGATCTTGTAAAGACAAAATATTTCACTTACCTTTGTGACTGTTTGGCATATGCTACTTTAATTTTGATACTGTATTAAATTGTATTGTAACTGTACTGTCTGCCCTCGTGTGGTAAAGCGCTGAGCAAACTGTTGGCGCTATACAAATCCTGTGTAATAATAATAATAAAATAAAGCAGTATTAGACCCAAAAGCAAACATTTATTATATCGCAGCTTACAAGTTCTTGGATGTGCTGTCTGCATTAGTTTTTTTTAGGCTTTCCTCCTTCTTCTAATTTCACCTGGTGATCCTGCCAGTAAATCTGTTGTTTTCCAAAAGACCAAGCTCACTGCCATATGTATCAGTTTACAGGGTGAGACAAACCATTTACCACCAGTGGTGATTACAATGATTTGCTTTTTGTTATTCATGTAAAACTTTTATGCCAAAAGGAAAGTCTGAGCTGGAGTTTGGTTTCAATTTGTTGGTGTATTTAAATCTGCTATTATATTTAACACTCCCTAACTGACAATGCTGCTGTCTGCTGTGCCCCCTGTGCTCATTCGACCAGAATGTGGCCAGGGGCGTGCCTAGAGCATTTGGCACCCGGGGCGGATCCAATATCTGGCACCCCCCCACGTTAAAATGTAAAAACACGCCACTGTGCCCCCTGCATACATCTGCATCCTTCAATATCTCTTTGTTACTACTGTGTACCCCCTCTCCACAACTGCACCTCTGGACCCCTTTACATTACACAGCCCCCTGCACCTCTGGAACCCTTTACATCACACAGCCCCTGCACCCCTTTACATTACACAGCCCCCTGCACTTCTGCACCCCTTTACATTACACAGCACCCTGCACCTCTGGACCCCTTTACATTACACAGCACCCTGCATCACTGGACCCCTTTACATTACACAGCACCCTGCACCTCTGCACCCCTTTACATTACACAGCACCCTGCACCTCTAGACCCCTTTACATTACACAGCACCCTGCATCACTGGACCCCTTTACATTACACAGCACCCTGCACCTCTGGACCCCTTTACATTACACAGCTCCCTGCACCTCTGAACCCCTTTACATTACACAGCACCCTACACCTCTGGACTCCTTTACATCACACAGCCCCCTGCACCTCTGGACCCCTTTACATTACACAGCCCCCTGCACCCCTTTACATTACACAGCCCCCTGCACCCCTTTACATTACACAGCCCCCTGCACCTCTGCACCCCTTTACATTACACAGCCCCCTGCACCTCTGGACCCCTTTACATTACACAGCCCCCTGCACCTCTGGACCCCTTTACATTACACATCCCCCTGCACCTCTGGACCCCTTTACATTACACAGCCCCCTGCACCCCTTTACATTACACAGCCCCCTGCACCTCTGCACCCCTTTACATTACACAGCACTTTGCATCACTGGACCCCTTTACATTACACAGCACCCTGCATCACTGGACCCCTTTACATTACACAGCCCCCTGCACCTCTGGACCCCTTTACATCACACAGCCCCCTGCACCTCTGGACCCCTTTACATTACACAGCCCCCTGCACCCCTTTACATTACACAGCCCCCTGCACCTCTGCACCCCTTTACATTACACAGCACCCTGCATCACTGGACCCCTTTACATTACACAGCACCCTGCATCACTGGACCCCTTTACATTACACAGCCCCCTGCACCTCTGGACCCCTTTACATCACACAGCCCCCTGCACCTCTGGACCCTTTTACATTACATAGCACCCTGCATCACTGGACCCCTTTACATTACACAGCACCCTGCATCACTGGACCCTTTTACATTACACAGCCCCTGCACCCTTTTACATTACACAGCACCCTGCATCACTGCACCCTTTTACATTAAACAGCCCCCTGCACCCCTTTACATTATACAGCCCCCACCGCTGTGGACCCCCTGCATGTTACATAAAACCCCTTCAGTGCAGACCCCCCTTCAGTTCACACCCCCCCTTCAGTGCAGACACACCCCTCAGTGCAAACCCCCCCAGTGCAGACCCCCCTCAGTGCAAACCCCCCAGTGCAGAGATCCCTCAGTGCAAACCCCCCTCAGTGCAAACCCCCCCCCAGTGCAGAGACCCCCCTCAGTGCAAACCCCCCAGTGCAGAGACCCCCCTTAGTGCAAACCCCTCCAGTGCAGAGACCCCCTTTAGTGCAAACCCCCCCAGTGCAAACCCCCCTCAGTGCAAACCCCCCCAGTGCAGAGACCCCTCCTCAGTGCAGAGACCCCCCAGTGCAGACCCCCCTCAGTGCAAACCCCCCCAGTGCAGAGACCCCCTCAGTGAAAACCCCCCCAGTGCAGACCCCCCTCAGTGCAGAGACCCCCCTCAGTGCAAACCCCCCCAGTGCAGAGACCCCCCTCAGTGCAAACCCCCTCAGTGCAAAACCCCCAGTTTAGACGGATATAGTCCCAAACCCCCCCAGTGCAGACCCCCCAGTGCAGACCCCCCTCAGTGTAAACCCCCCCAGTGCAGACCCCCCTCAGTGCAAACCCCCCCAGTGCAGACCCCCCTCAGTGCAAACCCCCCCTCAGTGCAAACCCCCCTCAGTGTAGACCCCCCAGTGCAAACCCCCCCCTCAGTGCAAACCCCCCAGTGCAGCCACCCCTCAGTGCAAACCCCCCTCCCCATTCAGTACCTCAGATCAGCGCGGCGGCGGCACATGTACAGAAGGTCCCCTCCCCCTCTGTATGCATAAACAGAGAGGAGGGGGAGGCGGCTTCACTCGGTTGTGCCTGTGTGACGTCAGGTGTTCTCTGAGAAGTGCCGAACACCGCTAACCGGGACCGCTCAGACAGCCCGCGGCCGTGAGAGGAGGGGATGGATGGTGCAGCGTTGTCACCCCGCACCCCCCCCCACTTTGTATCGCGGTATCGCCACAGTAGCTGCCTCGAGTCTCCCTGCAGCACTTATTTGCCGACTGACGCTGCCTAAAGTCACTCCGCGGTGCTGTCACCGCTTCAGTCACGGAGGGGGGGCTGCCGGCCTGACACCCCCCAGTGTGTGGCACCCCGGTGCGGCCCGCCCCCCACTTAGTACACTACTGAATGTGGCACTCTAATACATAAGGTGTATTACTGGCCAGATCACCAGGTGAAACCAGAGGAAAAAAAGCCTACAAAAAAAGAAAACAATTTCAGCCAGCACATTTAATGATTAGTAACGTGCAATATATTAAATTTGGGGTTTATTACCACTTTAATGCAACTACAATTCCACAACCAATTATGTGGTTGCTCTGGAACTCAATTAATTGCCTCAGGTTGCTTTTGTTAATTTACATATTGTAACGGCTATTCTTAAACCTTTCCCATTTATCCATTTGATTGTTGTTACTGTGAACTGCACATAGGCCATGCTCTACCTGACACCTAAACCTCATAAACTATCAATTTAAAAACACTGATCAGCCATAACTTTTTGACCACCCACCTAATATTCAGTAAGTCCCCCCTTTTGCCACCAAAAAAGTCCTGACTAGAGTTGAGCGGACACCTGGATGTTCGGGTTCGACGGGTTCGGCCGAACTTCGGAAAAAAGTTCGGGTTCGGGACCGAACTTTAACCCGAACCCGAACCCGAACCCGAACCCCATTGAAGTCAATGGGGACCCGGACTTCTAAGGACTAAAAAGGCACTAAAAAAGTAATGGAAAGGGCTAGAGGGCTGCAAATGGCAGCAAAATGTTGTTAAGAGCATGGCAAGTGCTCTGCAAACAAATGTGGATAGGGAAATAACTTAAAATAACATAAAAAAAAAAAAAAAAATATGCTGGAGGCCCCCTTTTCAGCAGAAGAGGTACGGGAAGTCATTAAGAACCTCAGAAACTCGACGGCACGATGCCACACATATGGTGGGAATGCCCCAGAATACGCCCTTTCTGGAATAAATTATTCAATTTAATGGATAAGCTAGTGGGAAAATAAAATACTTTGAAATAAAAATGTAGCGGGGTGCTAAATTTAAGGGAAGTGTTTGAGTGGTAAATATGCTCAAACACCCTAATTCTGTAGAATTCATGGACCATTTTGTCCTCGGGGGACAGTATTGGTGTGCAGTTCCCTGCGGCCTACAGGTGGCGCTGCCATGGTAGGCTAGGGTTGAACCGCCGATACAGTGCTGTGCCTTTTGTGTCCCCTCTTGGCAGTAGTACAGCGGGGGCGGGGAACCTGCTGTGCATGCCGGGAGAGCATATAAAAGGGGCAGACCTTTGGCCTGGGGGCTGATGTCCAGTGGGGTCCACGCCCAGGTGCCTTCGGCCTGGGTGCATGTGTTCCTGTTCCATCTCGGGTACCTTTAGCCCGGGGTGAGGTACTATCCTGGAGTTCCTGCTGCCCTGGGTATGGAGGCCTAGGTGCGGGAGTAAAGCCAGGAGTCCAGAGCCTTCGTCTGAAGTCCGCTAAGGGTCGAGGAGTCTTAGGGTGCCGCCTCGTGTAGGGGACCATGTTCCAGGGAAGGGAGGATCATTCTGATGGACTGATGCGGGAGTCACGGTGAAGGAAGGGTCTGTTGACTCCCTGGAGAGATGTCTTCCCCTTGATATGGGCTAGGTTCGTAGAAGGAGAAGCTCAAGGTCATCTTGACTGTATCAGAGGCCTTATTCACCCGGCCCGTGGCAGGGGCCTTATACACCCTGGTCTGTGGCAGAGACCAAAGTTCTCCAGGTCCGTGGCAGGGGCCTTGTACACCCTGTCTGTGGCAGAGACCAACCTCAAGGTCTGTGGCAGAGACCGTGCACCTAAAACTGTTTGAGAAACCTAAGCAGTGAAGTGAATGTGCTACGTTTGTGCCTGGACCTCCTCCACACCTTAAGCTGTCCTGTTTTTTTGCTCTAACCTTTTCTATCCGAGTAGAGTTTATTTTGCCATGAGAGAATAAGAGTTGTAATTTCAGCTGGTGTGGACATTGACTTTACTGGGAATTAAAGGACTTGCCTCTACCTACAGTAGAGGTGAGAATCATCCTCTGGAGGAGTTTTGACTCCGGCTGTGGACACGGCCCGTCAAGTACACCGCTCAACCTCTTTATATAGGAGGGTACGGGCTGGTAGTGCAGTGTGCCTTTCTCCCTCCTGCGAGGAGCCAACAACATAAAGGCAGGTAAGGGGGAAAGGATCTGTGCGCTACAAAAAAATAAAATAAAAATTATAATCTTGACCTAGGAGGACGAGGTCCATATGGAGTAGGAGGTTGAGGTGGCGGTGGATGTGGCTGTGTAGGTGGAAGCGGCGGTGGAGGAGGACGAGGTAGCCAACACTGGTTCAAAAATACAACAATGGCTGGGTAAGGCCGGTGATGTGTCGAATTCTGTCCCCCGTCAAATAGTGTCCACCCTGTACTGCGCTTGCTCAGTATGTAGGACATGGGGATTTCGAAAATCTCCCAAGACGAACGGCGCCTGCGTGGTGAGTTCAGGTGAAGGCCACACCATCCGTGGTTCGAGCCAAGTGAGGCCGTGCCCGAAGCGTGGCGATCGAACCGAGCCCGTGAGGGGCCCTGTTACTATGTGCTACCGTATGTCCACTTGGATGGTGGGGCTTGAACCTGCACTCACTGCGTAGGCGCCGTTCATCTTCGGAGATTTTGTGAATCTCCTTGTCCTCTGTACTGCGCAAGCGCTGCGCCTTCGCAGTATGGGCCGGACACAATCCGATGGCCGGACAGTTTTTGTCACAACACCGGTATACATGTCTATTCTGCAGAAGGTACGGACAAGTCCTGTGGGATCCATGCCTGGTTCATTTTAATGAACGTGAGCTTGTCCACATTGGCTCTGGACAGGCGGCTGCGCTTGTCTGTGATAACGCCCCCTGCCGTGCTAAATACACGTTCAGATAATACACTGGCTGCAGGGCAGGCCAGCACCTCCAAGGCATAAAGGGCAAGCTCAGGCCATGTGCCCAATTTGGAGACCCAGAAGTTAAAGGGGGCAGACCCGTCATCCAGTACGTGTAGGCCTGTGGACACATACTGCTCAACCATGTTGTTTTTTTAGTATAGCACAGTAGAAGAAAACTATATAGAAATTGTTTATTTCACACACCTCCACATATGTATAACACACTGCAAAATATTTTTTGTGGCCCTAAATGGCGTTTTTTGGAAGACCACAACACACCCACAGTACGTAACCGCTGAATTGCACAGCTACAGAACTGCAGAAAATGCTATTCAAAAAAAATTTATTTTTTTAGTATAGCACAGTAGAAGAAAACTATATAGAAATTGTTTATTTCACACACCTCCACATATGTATAACACACTGCAAAATATTTTTTGTGGCCCTAAATGGCGTTTTTTGGAAGACCACAACACACCCACAGTACGTAACCGCTGAATCGCACAGCTACAGAACTGCAGAAAATGCTATTTAAAAAAAATGTTGTTTTTTAGTATAGCACAGTAGAAGAAAACTATATAGAAATTGTTTATTTCACACACCTCCACATATGTATAACACACTGCAAAATATTTTTTGTGGCCCTAAATGGCGTTTTTTGGAAGACCACAACACACCCACAGTACGTAACCGCTGAATCGCACAGCTACAGAACTGCAGAAAATGCTATTCAAAAAAAATGTTGTTTTTTTAGTATAGCACAGTAGAAGAAAACTATATAGAAATTGTTTATTTCACACATCTCCACATATGTATAACACACTGCAAAATATTTTTTGTGGCCCTAAATGGCGTTTTTTGGAAGACCACAACACACCCACAGTACGTAACCGCTGAATCGCACAGCTACAGAACTGCAGAAAATGCTATTCAAAAAAAATTTAGTTTTTTTAGTATAGCACAGTAGAAGAAAACTATATAGAAATTGTTTATTTCACACACCTCCACATATGTATAACACACTGCAAAATATTTTTTGTGGCCCTAAATGGTGTTTTTTGGAAGACCACAACACACCCACAGTACGTAACCGCTGAATTGCACAGCTACAGAACTGCAGAAAATGCTATTCAAAAAAAATGTATTTTTTTAGTATAGCACAGTAGAAGAAAACTATATAGAAATTGTTTATTTCACACACCTCCACATATGTATAACACACTGCAAAATATTTTTTGTGGCCCTAAATGGCGTTTTTTGGAAGACCACAACACACCCACAGTACGTAACCGCTGAATCGCACAGCTACAGAACTGCAGAAAATGCTATTTAAAAAAAATGTTGTTTTTTTAGTATAGCACAGTAGAAGAAAACTATATAGAAATTGTTTATTTCACACACCTCCACATATGTATAACACACTGCAAAATATTTTTTGTGGCCCTAAATGGCATTTTTTGGAAGACCACAACACACCCACAGTACGTAACCGCTGAATCGCACAGCTACAGAACTGCAGAAAATGCTATTCAAAAAAAATGTTGTTTTTTTAGTATAGCACAGTAGAAGAAAACTATATAGAAATTGTTTATTTCACACACCTCCACATATGTATAACACACTGCAAAATATTTTTTGTGGCCCTAAATGGCGTTTTTTGGAAGACCACAACACACCCACAGTGCGTAACCGCTGAATCGCACAGCTACAGAACTGCAGAAAATGCTATTCAAAAAAAATGTTGTTTTTTTAGTATAGCACAGTAGAAGAAAACTATATAGAAATTGTTTATTTCACACACCTCCACATATGTATAACACACTGCAAAATATTTTTTGTGGCCCTAAATGGCGTTTTTTGGAAGACCACAACACACCCACAGTACGTAACCGCTGAATCGCACAGCTACAGAACTGCAGAAAATGCTATTCAAAAAAAATTTTGTTTTTTTAGTATAGCACAGTAGAAGAAAACTATATAGAAATTGTTTATTTCACACATCTCCACATATGTATAACACACTGCAAAATATTTTTTGTGGCCCTAAATGGCGTTTTTTGGAAGACCACAACACACCCACAGTACGTAACCGCTGAATCGCACAGCTACAGAACTGCAGAAAATGCTATTCAAAAAAAATTTAGTTTTTTTAGTATAGCACAGTAGAAGAAAACTATATAGAAATTGTTTATTTCACACACCTCCACATATGTATAACACACTGCAAAATATTTTTTGTGGCCCTAAATGGCGTTTTTTGGAAGACCACTACACACCCACAGTACGTAACCGCTGAATCGCACAGCTACAGAACTGCAGAAAATGCTATTTAAAAAAAAATTGTTTTTTTAGTATAGCACAGTAGAAGAAAACTATATAGAAATTGTTTATTTCACACACCTCCACATATGTATAACACACTGCAAAATATTTTTTGTGGCCCTAAATGGCGTTTTTTAGAAGACCACAACACACCCACAGTACGTAACTGCTGAATCGCACAGCTACAGAACTGCAGAAAATGCTATTCAAAAAAAATGTTTTTTTTTAGTATAGCACAGTAGAAGACAAATATATAGAAATGGTTTATTTCACACGCCTCCACATATGTATAACACACTGCAAAATATTTTTTGTGGCCCTAAATGGGTCTTTTTGCAAGCGTACATTAAAGTGCAATTTTTTTTTTTGCCCTAAACGGGTCTTTTTTTGGCAAAATAAAATGCAATTTATTTTTTTTTTTTGCCCTTAATGGGTCTTTTGGAAAAGAGCACAATAAAGTGCCTTTTTTTTTTGCCCTAAATGGATCTTTTTCCAAGAGCAGAATACACCCACAGTATGGAAACGGTGTATCTCTCAACGTAATATATGCAGTGCTGGTGCACTGAGCTTGCAGATAAAAGGTAGATTTTCTCTGACACTGGGCTCATGTAAAAAGACTGCACTGCAACACAAACAGGTAAACCTATGCAGATCGCTGAGTTATATCTCTGAATCTGGACTCCTATTCCTATATAATATATCTCTCTCCCTGAAAGCACCAACAGGAACCTGGCCCTACACTACACTGTCTCTCTATCTTTTCCCTCAGATTCCAGAATCAGGACTAACTCATGTATTTTTCAATCTCTCCCTAAAAGCAGCAGCAGCAGACAAGATCCTCTCCCTATCTATTCTGAAGCAGAGTGACGTGTGTGCTGTGTGCCTCTAGCTTATATAGAAGCTGGGTCACATGTTGCACTGACCAATCACAGCTATGCCATTAGTAGGCATGGCTATGATGGCTTCTAAGGGCACACCAGCTAATCAAAAGGTGATTGGCTGGCCCCTGAAGCATTTCTAACTGCGCCATTAGATTGCCGAACCCGAACCCGAACCCGGACTTTCGCGCAAAGTCCGGGTTCGGGTTCGGGAAAAAGCTAAAGTTTACAGTTCGGGTTCGCTCAACCCTAGTCCTGACCCATTAAAGTATGAACGCCACTAGATCTCCGAAAATGTGCTGTGTTATCTGGCACCAAGCCATCAGTAGAAGATCCTTTAAATCCTGTAGATTAAGGAAAGAAACATGGACTTTGTAGGCAACACTGATAAAAAAAACTATTTTTATTTATAACAATTTACATATAGATAATAAAATAGCATATACAGTATAACATTACTGTAGCAATCTACAGTTGAAACTTCATATCTCCAATAATAGCCGCTTGAAACGGGGGCACAGAACCTGAAGACCCCAGTAGTAATCAACACAGCTGGAGAAGTTAAAGCGGGATTCCACCCGCGATTTTTTTTTTTTTAAAAGTCAGCAGCTAAAAACACTGTAGCTGCTGACTTTTAATAAGGACACTTACCTGTCCTACCTGTCCTACTCTCCCGCAATGTCAGCCCCCCCCCCCGAGGCCGATCCCTCGATCCTGGCAGCTCCCGGCGCCGCCATCCTCAGTAAGGTAAACAGGCAGTGAAGCCGTGCGGCTTCACTGCCCGTTTCCTACTGCGTGGCGCTTTGTGAATGGGCCGGCTGCTCTCTGGGATACACACAGTTCCCAGAAGGCAGTGCGCCCCATTCACCAGAAAACACAGCGAGTAGGACGGAGGAAGAAGACCAGCCGCGGACGATGAAGAGGCAGATTAGGGACTTCCGCATAGCAACCACTATTTCTGGTGAGTAAAAAAATATATTTTTCTATTGTTTTTTTTTCTATTATCTTTTTTGATTTTTTGTAAAAAAAAATTAAAAATTTTAGGGTGGAACTCCACTTTAACTGGTAGTATTGGAAAAAAGCTCTACATGTTTCGCGGGAACCGCTTCTTCAGGAGCTTATATACAATTTCTCTGGCAGAGTCAGTAGTGTAATAATGAATAGTAGCAATCTCGCAGCATGGATACTCAATGGATAGAAGGCTTGTGTGTAGACTGACAGTAAAACCATAATCATTGTATGCTATTCCATTTACTAATAATGAGAAGGATAAACAGTAAGTAACAAAGCCGTTGTCTGCCTAGCACTCTTCAGAAAGCTCTTAAAACTTTCCCCAGAGAGATAGTATATACTGATAGCAGTCCATCAAATAGAATAGCATTTAGAGATTCAAGTAGTTTCAGACACACACCAGATCCAGCCGCAAGAGCATGGAGGAGAAAGCTGCCACTTACGGTTAGTTTGTTTAGCAAAAAAATTAAACCCCAGAGGTAAACAAATACCACCAAAAGAAAGCTCTATTTGTGGGAAGAAAATTATAAAATTTAGTTTGGGTACAGTGTTGCATGACCGCACAATTGTCATTCAAAGTGCCACAGCGCTGAAAGCTGAAAATTGTCCTGGGAAGGAAGGGGCGAAAGTGCCTGGTATTGAAGTGGTTAATCTATAGTGCACACCCACAGTACCATCCTGTGTTGGTGCACTTAGCTCAAATTATATACTTTAAGTCCTGTAGGTTAGGAGGTGGGCCTCCATGGATCAGACTTGTTTTTCCAGCACATCCCATAGACTCTCAATTAGATTTAGATCTGGAGAATTTAGAGGCCAAGTCAACACCTTGAACTTCTTGTTGTGTTCCACAAATCATTCTTGAACCATTTCTGCGTTGTGGCATGGTGCATTATTCTGCCAAAAGAGGCCACTGTCATCAGGAAATATTATTTACATGAAGGGGTGTACTTGGTCACCAATAATGTTTAGGTAGGTGGTACCTGTCAAGTAACAACCAGATGAATGACAAGACCCATGGTTTCCCAGCAGAACATTTCCCAAGGCATCACTCTGCCTCCGTCAGCTTGCCTTCTTCCCATACTGCATCCCAGTGCCATCTCTTCCCCAGGTAAGTGACCCACACACACCAAGCCTTCCACGTGATGTAAAAGAAAATGTGATTCATCAGACTAGTCACCTTTTTCCATTGTTCTGTGGTCCAGTTCTGATGCTCACATACTCGTTGTAGACACTTTTGGCACCCTGACCAGTTTGGGATAAAGCAGCCCCATGCACAACAAACTGTGATGCTTATTTTTTTCTGCTTTCAACATTTCAACTTCAGGGATAACATGTTTATTTGCTGCCTAATATATCTCACCACTTTTAGATGCCATTGTAACAAATTAAGTAATGTTATTAATTTAACCTGTTGGTGGTCGTACAGTTATGGCTGATCTTTGTAAATATGGTAACTATATTTAGGGATCCCCGTAATAACACCAGATAGCTGATCAATAGATTCAGTTTATCTGTGTCAGCTTACTCCTTGCAATTGGATTTGCTTTCTTTATTTTGGATTACACTTCTGTCTGCTGCCTGCTTCAAATGCCTATCCTGTCTGACCACACCTGTGTCTGCTGCCTGCCTTCACCTCTTGCCTGTCTAATGACTCTTCTGCCTTTCTTTGGTACCATACCAGTTATCTGCTCTTTTTTCTTTTCTTTATGTCTAAGGACATGCATTGCTCTAACACCAATTCTGTCTGCTACTGGCTGTTGTCTCTGGCAACACACAGGGTCTACTAACCTCCATGACAATCAGGGTGATGTTTGATATTTTTTCTAGTTAGCACATATTGCTAATTTGTTATCAGGATTACATTAATAACCTTTGCAGTGGTGTTTGTAATTGTAATTTAGTTTTGTTACAGTTAAACCCAAGTTGTCCATGCCTGTATAATTATCAACACGAGATTAGCTTCTGTTTCCATACATTCGAAGAAATGCCTGTGCATTCTTTCTGTTATCCAAAGTTCAATTTACATTTTCGGATTTCTTTACAAGTTTTTTTTTTTTTAAGTCTTTTGATTCATCAGGATGTGTGGGAAGGGGGGCTACCAGGGCACCCTCAAATATTCAACCTTGGATTATAATGCAGTAAAGATCCCATATCTTAAGGCCCCTTTCACACTGAGGCGTTTTTACCGTGTTTTCGCTGTAAAAATAGCGCTGTAATAACGCCTGAAATAATCCTGCCCCAGCATTCTCAATGTGAAATCTCTGAGGACTTTTACATTGAGGCGTTTTGCTGGCTAGGCGTTGAAAAAAATCCTGCAAACAGCTTTTTTAGAGCAACTTTAGGGCGCATAAAATAGCGCTGTAAAAACGCCTATCCTCATTGAAATGAATGGGATTTGCGGTAAAAACGCATAGGCATAAGCGTTATGTTAAAAAATAGCGCTAACGCCTACGAGTTTTTAGCGCGTTCGCGCTAATTTTAGTGCGAACGCGGTAAAATCGCGGTAAAACGCATAGGCGTTAGTGCTATTTTTACCGCGATCGCGGTAAAAATGCGGTAAAATCGCGGTAAAAAATGTCATTCTTTTTTAGCGTTTTTTCAACGCCTCAGTGTGAAAGGGGCCTAACTCTCAAATAGCCTGACAAGCCCAAAGATCCCATGTTTCCTTTTTAAAAATCGAATTCAGAAAATAATAATTGAATTATGGCCCAGGCCCTGGACTCACTTTGTGTATTAAGGTGCTCATATACAATAGATGACACCAGATCCATTTTTTCTGCAAGATTGGGTAACAATTTAAATAAGGGGCACCTGTAAACACAATCGGCCAAGGCTAACTCATAACTAAAGCAGTTTCTACAAAAATGAAGATGTGCAAGTACACAGGTCCTTCAATCAGATCTAAATTAACTGATTTTTACATCACTGGATGATGGACAAAGGCTTAAATTACTTATTGCACTTTGCACACAGTTCTTTGCATTGTTCAGTAATGCAGTGAATAGACGGTTTTTGCTAGACCAGCCAAGATTAGAACCATGTATGGGCAATCTGAATGTACCCAAGTTGATTGATCAATCAGCTTGGGCACAACCAGCCTGCCAGATTTTACATATGATTATCACTAGCAGCTGGTATAGCCGCTAGCAATAATCACTGTCTTCACCCTGCAAGGCCTCCTTTCACTGCCCCCCACTGGGGAAATACAATGGCTCTATTGGGGGGGATTCCTCTGTCAAAACCCATGGTTGCAGGAAAGAAATTCACTCTGTGTCTGGCCTGCCTAAGTCATATATTAGTATGATTTGTTGTATTGATGTTTATTGTGAGATGACATGCCTGGTGCATTAATTTTACTGGTCAGGATGATATAACAATAAAGGGAAACGTGGTAAGACTACATTGGGATACATTGTAATGATATGGAGCCTTTCCCTCATTTGACAAATCAAAGTAGATAAGGGATAAAATTACCTCTCCCCCACCTCACAGCAACAATATAGCCCTCCATATATTATGTGATGTGTAGCACTAAGGGGCTAATATTAGGCACAGTGTGCTTTTCTACGCATAAATGCTGGTACTGTGATTGAAGATAAGTTTGTTCAAGTAGAGTGGTGGGCATGTGAAACTATAACACATTTTATGCCAGTCTGTGTCAACTCCGCCTGACTCGTTTCCCCAAAATTGGCGTCTTCTGGTGGCCTCCAATCCCAGAAGATGCCAGTTTTGGAGAAACGCGTCGGACTGTCTAGAGTGTGATGTCATCACGCACGAGCCAGTCAATTGGTTCTGCGGCTGTGTTCTTTTACATTGTGATTGTATTGCTGGATACATGTAAGCGCATTTTTTATCTTTAAATAAAATACGATTCTTTTAGCTGTATTATGCTATTTGGCTTCTCCCTCTTATATTTAATGTGGAATGGCTACTGATTGTGTGGACGTGGAGTAAGATACCAGGCATACACTCCAGCAGTGGGGACACTGTAGCAATATCACTTAGCTAACCAGATGCCTGATAGTGAGAGGGTCGGCTATCCAGGAGAGATGTTCAGCGCTGTTTGATCTCTATAATTTTAGATACCCCCCGTCTGGTAAGAGGCCAACTATATTTTTTTGAAGAGCACCTTATTTGTACTGATGTACTTCACATATGCTGGAGCACTTAGCACTTTGGAAGCACTTGGATACATCATGATCTAATATTAATTAATTAATGATGGACTATTTTGATTGTATGGCCATTTATTTTGAACATGTATGAGTTTTAGTAATGCACATGAATTTATAAAATGTAGTTGTATGCAATTTTGTATATATACTGCACTTTTTATTCCACAGTGTCTTTAATCCAGCATTTATGATTTAGTTGCAGCAGTCTCATTTCAAACATCATCTAGCACAAGGTTTATTTATAATTAATTGTATCTTAGTGCAGACTTCTGGGAAAATCAATGAGCCAATCACACAAGAAGAAAATTACATTTTTGGAGGTATTCTGTACACCAACAGTGTGGAGCACACCCCCAGGTTGCCATATTGCATTGAGATTTACAGAAAATTACAGTGGCTGCAGATTGAAAAGGAAAGGTCATTTTTAATAACATTAAATGACAACACGGTTTGTGTACACTATATTCATATTTATTATTTACTATATATTTTTCCACGAAAGTGGAGTTACCTTTTAACAATAGATTTTCTTTCTGACTCCTTAAATCAAAGACTTAAAGGAAAAGTGCATTGCTTTTAATATTTAATTATGTCCAAACTGTATCTGCATTTCACAGCAACCAAAGGCCTCATTTTCTTTTTCTCAAACTGCCCTGGAAAAAGGATGCTGATTGGTTGTGAAAGGCAAAAAGAATTCTTCTTTTTTTAGACAATTTTTAGACAATTTGTATAATAAGATCCATTGAGGTTAATGAGTGTTTCATTATACAAACACTGTTGAGCTTAGATATAAAATCTTAAGGGGCAGAGTTTGGAGTACTAATAACACATTTCAGTATGTCGTTCTTCATAAATAGTTTTAAAGTATATGTAAACCCTAATGCCTCGTACACACGACCGGTTTTTAAAAATATTAAAACTGCCATGAGAGCTTTTGGCCGGGAAAACCGGCCGGGTATATGCCCCATCGCAGTTTTCCCGACAGGAAAAAAAAGAGAACATGTTTTATTTTTTCCCGCCGGGATTCCCGCCGGTTTTTAACCCGGCAGTTTTCCTATGGGAAACACTGCGATGGAGCATACACACGGCCGGGATTCCCGACCAAAGCTCTCATGGCAGTTTTCCTGTCGGGAAACCCGGTCGTATGTAGGGGGAAAAAGTTACGGAGCAGGTTCTTGGTTTTCCCCTCTGGTTTCCCGGCGGACTTTTTACCGCCGGGAAACAGGGTTGTGTGTACGAGGCATAACAGTATGACATTTATTTTGGCAAAGCACTGTACATATACAACTGGCGTTTAAAAAAAAAATAGGATACCACTTACACCTTTTTTCATCCTTTGTTGCTGATCTCCTGTAGACTCTTGTAGTTATGTAATTTCTTAGAGCCATAGGTGTGCGCAGCCCATTGCATTAGGGTGTGCACCCCAAAGCTCAAACACATGTTCGTGCGTATGTGTATATAAATATACTGATGGTGTCATTAGAGCAGTGGACGGTGTCAGTAGGGTAGAAATTTGTGTCCGTAGGGTAGTGGATGGTGTCAGTAGTGTTTTTTTTTTTTTTTTCGTTTTTTTTTTATTCATTTTTACAATTGTATTTGTTTAATTTTTATTATTTTTTTTCAATAAAAAAAGGGGGGGATGTGTTGCACATGGGGTGATTAGGGTGCGCACGCCTATGCTTAGAGCAGTTTTCCTGATTTTGGCAAGGACGGAACATAACTATGCAATGTGTGTTGGCACAACTACTTGAATTCTCCATTGGGAGAGGCTATGACAAGGTGACAAATGCAGGAGAGCAATTGGGAGTAAAGGACAAAGTACTGTCACCTATGACAGGAGGTGCCTGAACAAGGGCCTTTAAGGCATGATTTTTTATAATAAAAATGCTTCTGAATTAAATATTGAAAACAACTTTTTAAATTACTTTAAAATATAAAAAGCTCATAGGAGAAATTTATTGATTGGGTTTAAACATACTTTAACCTCCTGAGATTCGTAATTTTCCTAACACAAATTAATAGCAAAAAGAGCTACTGCAGAAGAGGTATAAGGTTTGTTAATATGCAATTTCCCGCACAAATTTTATAATTTTTTTTAACAAATCCCCTTTAGTTTATTTTGGTTTATAGCCAAAAGCAGATCAAAACACATCCCGAAAAATCACTGCAATAAAAGATTAAAGAAATATTTATCTGTTGTGAGTAAACTTTCAGGAAAAATGCCAAGGGCTTATTGCTAGTCTCATTCAGAAATATTTCTCAGATTTATTGGGTTTGAGCCTAGACTTTCAATCTGTGCCTCCCTTCTAGCCACAATGTTCTTTTAAATGAAGAAAACAGCTGAGCTAAACTGCAGTTTATTTCATGAAAAAGAAGCATGGATCTAATCACAGTGAGGTCACTTTCCCTTGCATGCTCAAGTATAACATCCAGTTACCAGGGCCACCAGTACAGATCAAGTGTGAAGGACAATCTATTTCATCTACGGCACCTCTGACTAAGCTCTTCCAGTGCTTCCTCGGCTGTCACCTGGGCCTCTAACACATTATGATTTAAGGAGATCACTGATGAAGTGCAAATAACTGAGTCATGGGGAGTTCATTTTAACCTATTCACGGATAACTAACTATCACATCCTGAGGAGCGAGCCAAGATTGAAAGCAGAAAAAAATACTTTATACATTTATTTATATAATAATAAGTTAGATGCCTTCTATGTGTATTAATTTCTTTAAATTGACATAAAAAGCTGTTTCAACTATTTCAGTTGAATATTCCAGTTATTCTCATTTAAATGTATATTCAAAAGATTTTATAGAATAATATGCAAGAAAAATATCAGTGAGTGGAATAAAATACAGTTATCTGAGAAGACAAATACAAAAGACAATAATTTTTCCCTCCAATCAGAAGTAATTTCTTACTGATAATACATCAGTAAATTTAATATTGGTTGCTATAGGTTACTAGATTTTGCAACACATTATTCTTTAAAATGCTTTTGAATGTGCCCACACATGAGTAATGCATTGAAACACATTTGTGTGCTAATATTAGCGCAGATCTCATGAAATTACATATTTTGCTTCTAAGTAAAAAAGTTAAAACATGTCCCACAAGGCAATACATAAAATGAAGTGCAGCGCAATCATAAGAAAGTCCATAAACACATCTGCTTAATGAAGGAACCAATCATAAAGGTAGTAATAACAAGAACCTCCTAGGTGCAATCTTGAACAAACGATAATAAAGAGGTGATTTTAGCCCATCCACCACAGATACTGCAGCCTCTCACCTCATAATCGACCTATATTGGTCACACAGCATTTGTCCCACACCTGGGCTACCGATCGTAAGCGATCCGGTCGATGATCCAATAGCACATATAAATAAAAAAGGGGAGATAATCTAGTGCTCTCTGTCATACCTCCCAACTGGCACAGATTGAGCGGGACTTTCTGGCATTGATAACACTTTCCAGGATACCCGCAAGAGAGGACATTTTCCCGCATAACCTTAATGAAGAGGAGGTCCGAGGAAGAGTTCCCCCCACGCTCCTCAACACTGCAGCAGGGGAGGAGGAAGGAGGTAAGAAGTCAGAACCCCCCACCCCACAAAGGAACTTCAATGGCAGGTCAGAACCCCCCCCCCCGCTTCTCAAACGGCCCTGTTCCCCAAGTGTCCCGCAGTACAATGGTCAAAAGTTGGGAGGTATGCTCTCAGTATAAAAGATTTATTCCAATAGTAGATAAAATAGCTGGTACTCACAAACACAGCACTCCGGCTGAATGCAAGCAAACAGGCATGTATGATGCCGCGTACACACGACCATTTTTCATGAGGAGAAAACTGCCATTTTTTAGATTGGTCGTGAAAAACGGTCGTGTGTATGCTCCATAGCAGTTTTCTCGCCGAAAAAACTGCCCGCAAAAAAAATAGAACCTGCTCTATTTTTCCTCGTTGTTTTTTCCGTCGTTCTTTTTCTCGTCACGAAAACCGCTCGTGTGTCTGCTTTTCCGAGGGGAAAAAAAACACGCATTCTCAGAATCAAGTATGAGACGGGAGCGCTCGTCCTGGTAAATCTAACGTTCGTAATTGAGATAGCACATTCGTCACGCTGTAACGGACTGAAAAGCATGAGGCTGAAAAGTGAGAATCGTCTCTCACCAAACTTTACTAACACAAGATCAGCAAAAGCAGCCCAAAGGGTGGCGCCATTCGAATGGAACTTCCCCTTTATAGTGCCGTCGTAAGTGGTTGTCGTACGTGTTGTACGTCACCGCGCTTTGCTCGAGCATTTTTTTTCCTGAACGTGTGTATGCAAGGCAGGCTTGAGAGGAATCACGTCGGGAAAATTTTAGTTTTTTTGCATGACAGGAAAAATTGTCTTGTGTACGCGGCATAAAACATCTTATTCTTATTCCTACCTATATGATTGGTTCCTTCATTAAGCAGATGTGTTTATGTTTATGGACTTTCATATGATTGCGCTGCACTTCATTTTATGTATTGTCTGATTGAGGTGATTTGAATTACCCTTTAAGTGCTGGCTAGCATTCTGTCACCAAATGTATTTTTGTTTTAATATATCTGCGCAGAATATTTATTGTTTACGATTTTTGTATGTCCCACAAGGAACACATTTAGTAAGTCTTGAAATGTATTTTAGAGTTAGTATTTACCTAAAATTTAAATGTAACTCCAGCCAAAACGTGGGTTTTCAAGTTGGTAGAGTTAGAACCTCTGCCAGGTTTTTACTGCTCAAAACAGAAGTGGTGGACACAGATTTTCAAAGTTGTCAAATTGTAGACTGATGCTGTGTACACACGGTCGGAATTTCCGATGGAAAAAGTCAGATGGGAGCTTTTCATTGGATATACCGACCATGTGTATGCCCAATCAGACTTTTCCCGTCGGAATTTCCTATCGTGTGTACAAATTCCGACGCGCTAAATTCCAACGCATGCTCGGAAACAAATCGACGCATGCTCAGAAGCATAGAACTTAATTTTCTCGGCTCGTCGTAGTCTTTTACGTCACCACGTTCTTGGCAGTCAAAAGTTCACCAAACTTTTGTGTGACCGTGTGTATGCAAGGCAGGCTTGAGCGGAATTCCGTCTGAAAAACCATCCAATTTTTTTACGACGGGAATTCCGCTTGTGTGTACAGGGCATAAATCATTACTTCAGTCTGATGCCTTGTGTTTGCAGCTCACCACAAAGACGAGGACACCCCAGTAGAGAAGATTCACCCAAGTTGAAAAATTCAAGTGTAACTGGTCATTGAGCGCACCAAACAAAACTTCTTGCAAGTCCAATATCTTTAATTGTTAAACGTTTTACAAAATTAAGACAGGACCGCTCTCTTCTTTTGGTTGTAACTAGAAGGAACAATTAAAGATTTTGGACTTACAAGGATTTTTGTTTGGCATTCTTATTGAACCATTATACTAGGGAGTCTATTTATAAAAAATATGCTGTGCGCATATCTCAAGTGTAGCGTACCTTGTTAAGCCTCGTACACACGGTCGGACTTCCATCTGACTTTTCCGTGGATTTTTGTCCGAACGGAGTTGGTTGGGAACACCCATAGCATACACACGCTCTGACTTTTCTGCAAACTTTCTTAAAACTTCTTACAACATTGCGTGTTTTTTCTGCTCTTTTCTGATCTTTACTGCCACCCTTTGGTCAACTTCTGCTATTGTTGGTTGATTTTGACATTAGTTGTTTTGTCCATTGGACTAAAGTCCGATGGTTTTCTGTACACACGGTCGGACTTTGCTCCATCGGACTTTTGTTGGGCAAAAGTTTGTCCGTTTGCAGACCCAACTTTTGTCCGATGAAATCCAAAACCAAACGAAAAAAGTTTGTCCAATGGAGCGTACACACGGTCAGATTGTTGGTCCAACTTGCTCAAAACGAAGTTTGTTGGGCTAAAGTCCAACCGTGTGTACGGGGCTTAAGAGAGACATATTTTTAAGGGTCTAGAAAGACCCGTGGATGTGTGAAGTCCGAAATATTTACAGTGCCTTCAAAAATATTCATACCCCTTGAAATTTGTCACATTTTGTCATGTTAAAACCAAAAACGTAACTGTATTTTATTGGGATTTTATGTGAAAGACCAACACAAAGTGGCACATAATTGTGAAGTGAAGGAAAATTATAAATGGTTTTCAATTTTTTTTACAAATAATTATCTGAAAAGTGTGGTGTGCATTTGTATTCAGCCCCCTTTACTCTGATACCCCCTAACTAAAATCTAGTGGAACCAAGGCAAGGTGCCTCAAATGAGAAGAGTGACAGAGAGGGAGGTGCCTGAAAGGTGCTATGTGGGCATAGAAGGATTCCCCACTCCACCTTCCTTCCGTATGTAAAGGAATATAGAGGAACAGGAAAAGAGTACAGCCTTATTAACGTCTGGTTGCGGATGTCGACTCGGTTTGACAATAGACCATTGAATTGACTGCAGGTCAAGCAGTTGTAATGAGTGCCACAATCTTCTTCAGGTAAAAAAATGAAGGGGGAACCTATCTGTTCAAGAGCAGCAACCAGGTATCTTCACTGATAGCGATCAAATGCCTTCTCAACATGGACCCATAGAAGGCATAAAGGCTGATTTTGTTTTATATCGTAATTCATGAGGAAGATTGTACGGATCATGTCTTCTCATGCTTTTCAAAAAAGGAAAAAACCCACAAGCTCCATGTGAGTCAGGGAAGGGACGTAAGGGGACGTCTATTAGCAACACATTTGATAAATGCTTTCAGGTCTATATTATTTAGGATATCAGATCAGTAAAAGTGCGTCCATAGAGGGCGAAGGAGCGCCGCCTCCTCTCGCTCCTGCACCGCCACTGAAAAACAATACATAGATTCATGCATTGCATGAATCTATGTATTGTCGCCACTGCCGCTGCCGCCCACTATTCAGATGGCCGGCCCCCTGGCGAGCGCCGGCCATCTGAATAACGGCAGCTGGTTGCCTGTGGAAGTGTCTATCAGAGCCAGCGGCTCTGATAGGCTTTCCGATTACAGCCTGCGGGCTGTAATCGGCTTCCAAATAGTTAACCAGGGGACGCACGGGGGGTGCGTTCCTTGGTTAACACTGACACACATCTCAGCCGATCAGGTTCACCGGATCTGGTTACCGGTAACCTGATTGGCTGAAGCGACATCGAGGGCGGGACTACATTGAGGGATGATGGAGGAGGATCCAAGGATGGCTGACCGAGAAAGGTAAGTGCCAGGTAGGGGGGGCAATCTGGCGGCATTTTAGGGGAAAACTGGCAGCAATTGATGGGCACAGTGGCAACAATGGCATGGCACAGTGGCTGCGTTTGGCATGGCACAGTGGCGAAAATGGCATGGCACAGTGGCTGCGTTTGGCATGGCACAGTGGCGACAATGGCATGGCACAGTGGCTGCGTTTGGCATGGCACAGTGGCGACAATTGATGGGCACAGTGGTGACAATTGATGGCACAGTGGCTGCGTTTGGCATGGCATAGTGGCGGCAATTGATGGGCACAGTGGCGACAATGGCATGGCACACTGGCGACAATTGATGGCATGGCACAGTGGCGACAATTGATGGGCACAGTGGTGACAATTGATGGCACAGTGGCTGCGTTTGATGGCATGGCACAGTGGCGACAATTGATGGGCACAGTGGCTGCGTTTGATGGCATGGCACAGTGGCTGCGTTTGATGGCATGGCACAGTGGCGACAATTTTATGGCCCAGTGGTGACAATTTTATGGCACAGTGGCTGCGTGTGATGGGCACAGTGGCTGTGTTTGATGGGCACAGTGGTGGCAATTAATGGGCACAGTGAGGCTGCAATTGATTTTTTTATTTTTTTAGTTTGCGCCCCCGCAAAAATTTTGAGCACCAGCCGCCACTGTATCAGATGATAGCTATCATAAAGTGTGGCACCCTTCCCTTCTTTTAGAATCAGAGGGATGTGGGCTTTCTGGATCTGAGTAGGGAAGTAGGTAGTTTTGAGTATTGATGAAAAGGCTTTAGATTCTTTATAAAAAGTGCCGTAAGCCTTCTGGTCCACACTCTTGTTAGAGGGCAATGAGGAGATAGTACATACCATTGCTTTCTTTAGGAGAGTGGGGAGTTTAGCACAGTCAATGTAATCTTGAAGATTAGATCAAGTGTCTGGGAAAGGGGTGGGGGAAGTGGTTAATTTTATGTCATATAACTCAGTAAAGGATTATTAGAAGGTTTAGGCAATGAAAATAAGTGAAAGCAGCGCTAAATTGGAAAAATTTTAGGTGAAATAAATCAAATAATCCTTCAATAACCACAAATCATCTGTTACAAAGCTTACAAAGTTTGAATAAATAAAAAGTGTAAATATAATAATAAATATAGTTATGATAGTTCAAAGATGTGCATATCAATGGTCACAGTTCATCCGTCAGCTCAATGTGTCTTCATCCTTCTGTAACCAATGAAATTCCACCACCGTGTATCACCAGTAATAAGAGCCTCTTACCAAATAGGATGGACCATTACAGTATAAATGGTCAATCACGCTCAGGCTAAAAGGTTCTCCAATGGTCTCCTGGTAGACACTGTGCAAAAAGACAACTTTGCCTCCAGATTTCACCAACCACGCAAGCTTTCCGCTCTGATGAGACAAAAGAGTGGTGCAGAACAAAGACAATCGTTTCCAGCACAAAAGGCGCAACAAGTTCTGATGTCACATGAGATTTTAAAATAGCTAGAACAAAAAATCATGGCCTTTTTTCTATATTTTTTTTATTTATTTTTACATTTCGTTTTTTTACAACTTTGTAACAGATGAATTATGGTTAAATGATTATTTGATTTATTTCACTTATCGTTTTAAAATTTAGAGCTGCTTTCACAAAGTTACATTTTTATTTCAATTGGTATCATGATTGCACAACCGCAGCTTTATTTTGTGTTGGTTAATTGTGAATGTGACCCAGCACGGATATATTGTGTTCTGATTTAAGGTCTAGGCAATGCTGAGCAACTATGTATTGTAGTCACTTGCACATTCTGAATTTTGGGAATATAAATTCTTGATTGCTAAAGATGAATGGACCTGTCTAAAAGCTTCCAGCATTTGTTTCCATGCTCATGGTAGGAGAAGTTTAAGAAAAAAAGCAGCTACCCACAGAGGATTATTGTAATATTGTACAGTAAACAAAGCAGAGTAATAAACACGTTCAGAATCCTTAATGTAAAGAGAGTGGTGGCACTTCCGCTCTAAGTGTAAGCTGTAAGTCTAGATGAGTCAGTGGCCCAGTTGTTCCCAGGGCTACACAGAGAGTTAGGGGTTGATTTACTAAAGGCAAATAGACTGTGCACTTTGCAAGGGAAGTTGCTCCAGAGCTTAGTAAATGAGGTAAAGATTCCCTTTGCAAAGATTACCCAATCACGTGTGATGCCGTGTATACACAATCGATTTTCTCGATGGTGAAAACACTGTCGAGAAAATCGACGGGAAAAACGAGGAACGGCTTGGTCCCCTACACACGGCCGGTTTACTGACATTTTTTCTCTTGGTCGAGAAAAACAACCGTGTGTAGGCTCCCTGGCAGTGTTTCCCTATGGGAAAGCTGCAGCGGAAAGAAATGGCGTGAATCACGACGAGAAAAATTAGAGCATGTTCTAATTTTTCTCGTCGTGATTCTTGCTGTTTTTCTCGTCGGGAAAAATTAAGGAAAGCCCACACACGGTCGTTTTTCTCGTAAAAGAGAAAAAATGACATTTTCCCGATGAGAAAAATGGTCGGGTGTACGCGGCATGAGAAAAAAAAAAAAAAAAAACATTTTTGTAAAGCTTCAACTCATTTACTAAGGTCTGGAGTAACTGCAGAGTACAACTGCACTTTGCGAAGTGCATAGTTTATTTACCTTTAGTAAATCAATCCCTTATGCCCCGTACACACGATCGTTTTTAATGTCATTTTTTAAACCAACGTTTTTCTCCTCGTTTTTTTTCATGTTTCCTCTCAAGCCTGTCTTGCGTACACACTATCATTAAAAAAAACGATCAAGCAAAGCGCAGTGACGTTCAACACGTACGACGGCACTATAAAGGGGAAGTTCCGTTCGAATGGCGCCACCCTTCATGTTAGTAAACTTTGTTGAGCGGCGATTCGCGCTTTTCAGTCCGTTACTGTGTAATGAATGTGCTATCTCCATTACGAACGCTAGTTTTACCAGAACGAGCGCTCCCGTCTCATACTTGATTCTGAGCATGCGCGTTTTTTTTCACGTCGTGAAAGCATACACACTATCATTTTTCACGTCGTTAAAAAAAAACGACATGAAAAACGACGTGAAAAAAGAGAGCATGTCCGGAATTTTTAATGGCCGTTTTTCACGTCGTTAAAAATGCTCTGGAGCCTACACACGATCATTTTTAATGGCCATTTTTTAAAATGGCATTTTTAACGGCATGAAAAACGATCGTGTGTATGGGGCATTAGAGTCTATACAGCCACTCAATCACTTCTACAGATGGCAGAAGGGAGTTTCCCTCGCCCCTGCTGCATTTACCGTGCTCTCCCATCTGATTGTGGAGCCTGATAATGATGCAACCACTTTGCATTTCCTAGGAAGAGTGGAAGGAACGGAAGTTCCTGCACCTCTTCTGTGGCGTCAAAAACCAGAAGGGACTAGGATTTAGGCACTTCTGGTTTCAGTTTGTGATAGCAATAAAGTTGATAAACAGTGATCGCATCACACATGTGAGGTATCGCCGCAAACATCAGAGTGAGAGCAATAATTCTAGCACCAGACCACCTATGTAACTCTAAACTGGTAATCTGTAAAAGCTTTTAAAATGTCGCCTATGGAGATTTTGAGGAACCGTAGTGCGGCTCCAATTCCACGGGCGTACGCAATTCGAAAGCATGACAGGTTAGGTATCTATTTACTCAGTGTGACATCATCTTTTATATTTTAACAATAGGTTGGGTATTATATTGTGTTTGTGTTAACTAAAATCCATTAAAGTGTATTTTTTCCAAAACATTTGCGTTTAAAAAATTGCCTGCACAAATACCATGTGACATAAAAACTTGCAACACCCACCATTTTATTCACTAGGGCCTCTGCAAAAAAATATATATATATATAAAATGTTTGGGGGTTCTGAGTAATTTTCTAGCAAAGCAATGATGATTTTGACATGTATGATTGAAATATCAGAATTGGTCTGGGTGGCAAGTGGTTATTAACCTTAAATTACAACATGACTTGTGTAGCAATTGTATATGCTATAAAAAAAATCATGAAAGTGGCATTACCCTTTAACTACAGACCCATCTTTAATCTGTTAGTAGTGTAATATAATATAGTTTAGTATATTGGTATTGTTAGTGTAATGCAATCATTGTTCTAGACCAGGACAAGTTTCTCTATTTTTTTTAGTATTAAAGTGTTACTAAACCCAGGACCCTGCATTCACTATATCTGTTCTCCCAAGGTACATAGAACATGGAAATGCAATTAATTCAGTTAATATAAACTGCTAAATACATTTTCTCATCAGCAGTTAGAGCAGTCTTGTGACTTCTACCAGTGTCCAGTTAAGCATTGGTTAAAGCTTGTAGGACTCTCTGACTGGACAGTGCTGATTGGCCCTGTGCTGATCACATGCACCCTCCCAAGAAAAAAAAAAACCTCTCTAGCAATACACACCAAACTGAGCATGTGCAGCCTGACTCCATAGGCTCTGTGTTATCAGGAAATTATCAGGGGACAGTGCAGGGAGGGGAGGATCTGTGCATACAGGATCAAACAGCCTTTTTACAAAATGCGGAGAATTAACCCCTTAGGTTCCACAGCGAGTATAACAAGCATGCTTTACTGCATATACAGACTGATTTTACCGTTGTGGGTTTAGTAACATTTTAACTCTTTAATGGGAAATCCAAGTGACACACGTTAACTGTTTTATCTACCAAAGAGTTTATAATTCTGCCCAGCCAGGCTTATAGTTCTCATACTTCTACCAAGTTGCACAGCAAGGCAGGTAACACATATATTTTCTGTTATAGCTTTGCAGCTTCTTTTTTTGAGATGCCTGCTCACTAGATTTGAATAAGCATAATCACACTGGTGACCCATTACCTAGTGAGCAGGCAGGAGACATAGGAAGATACAAATCTAAAACTGGAAAAAGTGCCAATGCACTGTAACTGGGGTGTGTAAATCGCAAGACTGGCTACACAGAATTACATATCCTTTATCTAAAAAATAGTTCCGTGCATGTATTGCAACTGTGTATTTTTTGCCGGGAGCTCAGCTTTATATCTAGTTAATATGTTATCATTGATGAGGAACCACAATCTACATTAGGTCTCTGCTTTTATTCGTAATTTGTGCTTCCTTTCATTCCATTCTTCGCCAAATAAAAAATGTTAATACAGTGACTGTAGATAAGATCAGAGTACTGGCTGTTATTATGTGCAGTACAAACAGACAATTTCACTATACAGTTATACACAATTGCCTACAATTTTAGACATGTCTGAGATAAGAAGTACACATCTTGCAATGAGGTTTAACTGGTTCTGGACTTGGAAGTTTCACAGAAATAATTTCAGTGATAAGCTAGTGAAATCACAGCTTCTTATATTACTTTGGGAGCTGGTAGAATTTATTAAGGACAGATCATTCTTTAACCACTTAAGGACCGCGCACTGTAGATATACGTCGGCAGAATGGCACGGACAGGCATAATCACGTACCTGTACGTGGCCCTTTAAATGCCTGCCGTGTGGTTGCACGCGTGCCAGCGGCGGCGTGCTCGCAACCCTGCCGTCATCCCCGTGATTTGGACTGCGGGTCCCGTGGACTCGATCGCCTCGGGGATCCCCGCGATCGTCTCACGGAGGTATAGAGCAGGGAAATGCTTGTGTAAACAAGCATCTCCCTGCTCTGCCTAGTGACAATGACACGGATCTCGGCTCCGTGTACTCGGAGTGGAGATCGGTGTCATGTGACACAGAGCCCAACCTTCCCTCAGTTAGAAATAGAGTTGAGCGGACACCTGGATGTTCGGGTTCGACGGTTTCGGCCGAACTTCGGAAAAAAGTTCGGGTTCGGGACCGAACTTTAACCCGAACCCGGACCCGAACCCGAACCCCATTGAAGTCAATGGGGACCCAGACTTCTAAGGACTAAAAAGGCTCTAAAAAAGTAATGGAAAGGGCTAGAGGGCTGAAAATGGCAGCAAAATGTTGTTAAGAGCATGGCAAGTGCTCTGCAAACAAATGTGGATAGGGAAATAACTTAAAATAACATTAAAAAAATAAAAAAATTAAAAAATATGCTTTTCAGCAGAAGAGGTACGGGAAGTCATTAAGAACCTCAAAAACTCAACGGCACGATGCCACACATATGGTGGGAATGCCCCAGAATACGCCCTTTCTGGAATAAACTATTCAATATAATGGATAAGCTAGTGGGAAAATAAAATACTTTGAAATAAAAATGTAGCGGGGTGCTAAATTTAAGGGAAGTGTTTGAGTGGTAAATAGGCTCAAACACCCTAATTCTGTAGGATTCATGGACCATTTTGTCCTCGGGGAACAGTATTGGTGTGCAGTTCCCTGCGGCCTACAGGTGGCGCTGCCATGGTAGGCTAGGGTTGAACCGCCGATACAGTGCTGTGCCTTTTGTGTCCCCTCTTGGCAGTAGTACAGCGGGACGGGGAACCTGCTGTGCATGCCGGGAGAGCATATAAAAGGGGCAGACCTTTGGCCTGGGGGCTGATGTCCAGTGGGGTCCACGCCAAGGTGCCTTCGGCCTGGGTGCATGTGTTCCTGTTCCATCTCGGGTACCTTTAGCCCGGGGTGAGGTACTATCCTGGAGTTCCTGCTGCCCTGGGTATGGAGGCCTAGGTGCGGGAGTAAAGCCTGGAGTCCAGAGCCTTCGTCTGGAGTCCGCTAAGGGTCGAGGAGTCTTAGGGTGCCGCCTCGTGTAGGGGACCATGTTCCAGGGAAGGGAGGATCATTCTGATGGACCGATGCGGGAGTCACGGTGAAGGAAGGGTCTGTTGACTCCCTGGAGAGATGTCTTCCCCTTGATATGGGCTAGGTTCGTAGAAGGAGAAGCTCAAGGTCATCTTGACTGTATCAGAGGCATTATTCACCCGGCCCGTGGCAGGGGCCTTATACACCCTGGTCTGTGGCAGAGACCAAAGTTCTCCAGGTCCGTGGCAGGGGCCTTGTACACCCGGTCTGTGGCAGAGACCAACCTCAAGGTCTGTGGCTGAGGCCGTGCACCTAAAACTGTTTGAGAAACCTAAGCAGTGAAGTGAATGTGCTACATTTGTGCCTGGACCTCCTCCACACCTTAAGCTGTCCTGTTTCTTTGCTCTAACCTTTTCTATCCGAGTAGAGTTTATTTTGCCATGAGAGAATAAGAGTTGTAATTTCAGCTGGTGTGGACATTGACTTTACTGGGAATTAAAGGACTTGCCTCTACCTACAGTAGAGGTGAGAATCATCCTCTGGAGGAGTTTTGACTCCGGCTGTGGACACGGCCCGTCAAGTACACCGCTCAACCTCTTTATATAGGAGGG
The DNA here is from genome assembly GCA_029206835.1 of Rana muscosa. Lineage (NCBI taxonomy): Eukaryota > Metazoa > Chordata > Amphibia > Anura > Ranidae > Rana > Rana muscosa. The sequence continues at coordinate 271,405,568 of CM055119.1, forward strand.
TACGGGCTGGTAGTGCGGTGTGCCTTTCTCCCTCCTGCGAGGAGCCAACAACATAAAGGCAGGTAAGGGGGAAAGGATCTGTGCGCTACAAAAAAATAAAATAAAAATTATAATCTTGACCTAGGAGGACGAGGTCCATATGGAGTAGGAGGTTGAGGTGGCGGTGGATGTGGCTGTGTAGGTGGAAGCGGCGGTGGAGGAGGACGAGGTAGCCAACACTGGTTCAAAAATACAACAATGGCTGGGTAAGGCCGGTGATGTGTCGAATTCTGTCCCCCGTCAAATAGTGTCCACCCTGTACTGCGCTTGCTCAGTATGTAGGATAAGGGGATTTCGAAAATCTCCCAAGACGAACGGCGCCTGCGTGGTGAGTTCAGGTGAAGGCCACACCATTCGTGGTTCAAGCCGAGCCAAGTGAGGCCGTGCCCGAAGCGTGGCGATCGAACCGAGCCCGTGAGGGGCCCTGTTACTATGTGCTACCGTATGTCCACTTGGATGGTGGGGCTTGAACCTGCACTCACAGCGCAGGCGCCGTTCATCTTCGGAGATTTTGTGAATCTCCTTGTCCTCTGTACTGCGCAAGTGCTGCGCCTTCGCAGTATGGGCCGGACACAATCCGATGGCCGGACAGTTTTTGTCACAACACCGGTATACATGTCTATTCTGCACAAGGTACGGACAAGTCCTGTGGGATCCATGCCTGGTTCATTTTAATGAACGTGAGCTTGTCCACATTGGCTCTGGACAGACGGCTGCGCTTGTCTGTGATAACGCCCCCTGCCGTGCTAAATACACGTTCAGATAATACACTGGCTGCAGGGCAGGCCAGCACCTCCAAGGCATAAAGGGCAAGCTCGGGCCATGTGCCCAATTTGGAGACCCAGAAGTTAAAGGGGGCAGACCCGTCATCCAGTACGTGTAGGCCTGTGGACACATACTGCTCAACCATGTTGGTGAAATGCTGCCTCCTGCTAAGACGTTCCATCTCAGCTGGTGGTGCTGGTTGTTGTGGCATGCTGACAAAGCTTTTCCACATTTCAGCCATGCTAACCCTGCCTTCTGAGGTGCTGCCGGTGCCCCGGCTGCGTTGGCGACCTCTTCCTCCTCCTCTGCCTTCGCCTTGTGCTTCCACCGTACGCCTGCTGTCAGGTGGGAATGCCACCAGCAGCGCGTCTACCAGCGTGCGCTTGTACTCGCGCATCTTACGATCCCGTTCCAGTGAGGGAATTAAGGACGGTACGTTGTCCTTGTAATGGGGATCCAGCAGGGTGGCCACCCAGTAATCAGCACCAGTTAAAATGTGGGCAACTCGGCGGTCATTGCGGAAACACTGCAGCATGTAATCGCTCATGTGTGCCAGGCTGCCCAGAGGCAAAGAAAAGCTGTCCTCTGTGGGAGGTGTATCGTCTGTGTCCTCTGTATCCCCCCGGCCACGCACCAGTGATGGCAACGAGCTGGTCTGGGTGCCACCCTGATGTGAAAATGGCTCCTCCTCCTCCTCCTCCTCCTCCTCCATCTCCTCCTCCACCTCGTCATCCTCCAGAACTGTGCCCTTTCTGCCGGACAATTGTGTACCTGCCGTTTGTTGGTGCAGGAACCCACCCTCGTAGCCACTTGTGAAAGACTGCCCTGAAAGCCTTTGAAATGATCCCGCTTCCTCCTCCTCCTCCTCATCCTCCTGTGCCACATCCTCTTCCATCATCGCCCGAAGCGTTTTTTCAAGGAGGCATAGAACTGGGATAGTAACGCTAAGAACGGTGTCATTGGCACTGGACATGTTGGTGGAGTACTCGAAACAGCGCAACAAGGCACACAGGTCTCGCATGGAGGCCTAGTTATTGGTGGTGAAGTGGTGCTGTTCTGCAGAGCGACTCACGCGTGATTGCTGCAGCTGAAACTCCACTATCGCCTGCTGCTGCTCGCACAGTCTGGCCAGCATGTGCAAGGTGGAGTTCCACCTTGTGGGCACGTCACATATGAGGCGGTGAGCGGGAAGGCCGAAGTTACGCTGCAGCGCTGACAGGCGAGCAGCAGCAGGGTGAGAACGCCGAAAGTGCGCACACACAGCCCGCACTTTCTGCAGCAGCTCTGCCATATTGGGGTAATTTTTAAGGAACCTCTGGACCACCAAGTTCAGCACATGCGCCAGGCAAGGGATGTGCGTCAAACCGGCTAGGCCCAGAGCTGCTACGAGATTTCGCCCATTATCGCACACCACCAGGCCGGGCTTGAGGCTCACTGACAGCAACCACTCATTGGTCTGTTGTTCCATGTCCCTCCACAACTCCTGCGCGGTGTGGGGTTTTTCCCCCAAACAGGAAAGTTTTAAAACTGCCTGCTGTCGTTTACCCCTGGCTGTGCTGAAGTTGGTGGTGAAGGTGTTACGCTGACCGGATGAGGAGGCGGTAGAGGATGAGGAAGCGGAGTAGGAGGAGTTAGCAACAGGAGGCAAACTGAAGCGCCCTGCAATCCTCGGTGGTGGAAGGACATGCGCCAAACTGCTATCTGCCTCAGGCCCAGCCGCCACTGCATTTACCCAGTGTGCTGTTAGGGAGATATAACGTCCCTGACCGTGCTTACTGGTCCACGCATCCGTAGTTAGGTGGACCTTGCCACAGATGGCGTTGCGCAGTGCACACCTGATTTTGTCCCCCACTTGGTTGTGCAGGGAAGGGATGGCTCGCCTGGAAAAGTAGTGGCGGCTGGGCACGACGTACTGTGGGACAGCCAATGCCATCAGGCTTTTAAAACTCTGCGTCTCCACCAGACGGAATGACAGCATTTCAAAGGCCAGGAGTTTTGAAATGCTGGCATTCAGGGCCAGGGATCGCGGGTGGCTAGGGGGGTACTTCCTCTTCCGCTCCAATGTTTGGGAGATAGAGAGCTGAACGCTTCCATGGGACATTGTGGAGATGGTTGGTGACCCAGGTGGTAGTGTTGCTGGCAGATCCTCTGTTTGCAGGGTGGCAGGTGCCACTGTCACTACAGAGGTGGATGAAGAGGCCGAGACTGCAGCAGAAGAGGAAGCAGGAGGAGCCAGAGACCTTTCTTGGTTTTTGAGGTGTCTACTCCACTGCAGCTCATGCTTTGCACTTAGATGCCTGGTCATGCAGGTTGTGCTCAGGTTGAGAACGTTTATGCCTCGCTTCAGGCTCTGATTGCACAGCGTGCAAACCACTCGTGTCTTGTCATCAGCACATTGTGTGAAGAACTGCCACGCTAGGGAACTCCTTGGACCTGGCTTTGGTGTGCTCGGTCCCTTGCTGCGTTGGGCAGTAGCAGACATACTGTCTAGGGGACGGACGCTCCGCTTTTGCACCCTGCTCCCTCTTCTGGTGTGCTGGTGGCTCTGTGCGACCACCGCCTCTTCCTCCAAACTACACTGGTCACCTGCATAACGTTGATTCCATGTGGGGTCGAGGACCTCATCGTCCTCCACATCATCTTCCACCCAGTCTTCACCCCTGCCCTCCTTGTCTGTCTGCACAATTGCGAAAGCAGCAGCAGTTGGCACCTGTGTTTCGTCATCATCCGAGACGTACTGCGATGGTCCTCCCATGTACTCATCATGAAACATAAGTGGTTGGGCATCGGTGCACTCAATCTCTTCCACTTCTGGGGCAGGGCTAGGTGGATGGCCCTGGGAAACCCTGCTAACAGAGTCATCGAAAAGCAGAAGAGACTGCTGCATGATTTGGGGCTCAGACTGCTTGGCTGATTTGCAAGGGGGTGAGGTGAAAGACTGATGGACATGGGTTTCAGGTGCCAACTCTGATCTTTCATCAGAAGAGTGGGTGGGAGACAATGTGAAAGAACCCGAGGCACTGTCAGCAACCCAATCTACTATCGCCTGTACTTGTCCTGGCCTAAACATTCGTACAGCCTCACTAGGCGCGACAAAATACCGCCGCAGGCTCGGGCGCCTACTCGCACCTGAGGAAGGTGTTTCACTTGTGCGTGTATCTGGCACAGATCCACACGTCCTCTCCCTGCAACAGGAGCTCCACCAGCAGCACCACGACCGGGGCCACAACGTCCCTTTGACCTTCTCCTCATATTTTCCAAATTTAGGATGTTGCCCTAAATGGGTGTTTTTGGAAGAGCAGAACACACCCACAGTACGTAACCGCTGAATCGCACAGCTACAGAACTGCAGAAAATGCTATTCAAAAAAAATGTTGTTTTTTTAGTATAGCACAGTAGAAGAAAACTATTTAGAAATTGTTTATTTCACACACCTCCAAATATGTATAACACACTGCAAACTATTTTTTGTGCCCCTAAACGGCGTTTTTTGGAAGAGCAGAACACACCCACAGTACGCAACCGCTGAATCGCACAGCTACAGAACTGCAGAAAATGCTATTCAAAAAAAATGTTGTTTTTTTAGTATTGCACAGTAGGAGAAAACTATATAGAAATTGTTTATTTCACACACCTCCAAATATGTATAACACACTGCAAACTATTTTTTGTGCCCCTAAACTGCATTTTTTGGAAGAGCAGAACACACCCACAGTAGGTAACCGCTGAATCGCACAGCTACAGAACTGCAGAAAATGCTATTCAAAGAAAATGTTGTTTTTTTAGTATAGCACAGTAGGAGAAAACTATATAGAAATTGTTTATTTCACACACCTCCAAATATGTATAACACACTGCAAACTAATTTTTGTGCCCCATAACTGCGTTTTTTGGAAGAGCAGAACACACCCACAGTACGTAACCGCTGAATCGCACAGCTACAGAACTGCAGAAAATGCTATTCAAAAAAAATGTTGTTTATTTAGTATAGCACAGTAGAAGAAAACTATATAGAAATTGTTTATTTCACACACCTCCAAATATGTATAACACACTGCAAACTATTTTTTGTGCCCCTAAACGGCGTTTTTTGGAAGAGCAGAACACACCCACAGTACGTAACCGCTGAATCGCACAGCTACAGAACTGCAGAAAATGCTATTAAATAAAAATTTTGTTTTTTTAGTATAGCACAGTAGGAGAAAACTATATAGAAATTGTTTATTTCACACACCTCCAAATATGTATAACACACTGCAAACTATTTTTTGTGCCCCTAAACTGCGTTTTTTGGAAGAGCAGAACACACCCACAGTACGTAACCGCTGAATCGCACAGCTACAGAACTGCAGAAAATGCTATTCCAAAAAAATGTTGTTTTTTTAGTATAGCACAGTAGGAGAAAACTATATAGAAATTGTTTATTTCACACACCTCCAAATATGTATAACACACTGCAAACTATTTTTTGTGCCCCTAAACGGCGTTTTTTGGAAGAGCAGAACACACCCACAGTACGTAACCGCTGAATCGCACAGCTACAGAACTGCAGAAAATGCTATTAAAAAAAATTGTTGTTTTTTTAGTATAGCACAGTAGAAGAAAACTATATAGAAATTGTTTATTTCACACACCTCCAAATATGTATAACACACTGCAAACTATTTTTTGTGCCCCTAAACGGCGTTTTTTGGAAGAGCAGAACACACCCACAGTACGTAACCGCTGAATCGCACAGCTACAGAACTGCAGAAAATGCTATTCCAAAAAAATATTGTTTTTTTAGTATAGCACAGTAGGAGAAAACTATATAGAAATTGTTTATTTCACACACCTCCAAATATGTATAACACACTGCAAACTATTTTTTGTGCCCCTAAACTGCATTTTTTGGAAGAGCAGAACACACCCACAGTAGGTAACCGCTGAATCGCACAGCTACAGAACTGCAGAAAATGCTATTCCAAAAAAATGTTGTTTTTTTAGTATAGCACAGTAGGAGAAAACTATATAGAAATTGTTTATTTCACACACCTCCAAATATGTATAACACACTGCAAACTAATTTTTGTGCCCCTAAACTGCGTTTTTTGGAAGAGCAGAACACACCCACAGTACGTAACCGCTGAATCGCACAGCTACAGAACTGCAGAAAATGCTATTCAAAAAAAATGTTGTTTATTTAGTATAGCACAGTAGAAGAAAACTATATAGAAATTGTTTATTTCACACACCTCCAAATATGTATAACACACTGCAAACTATTTTTTGTGCCCCTAAACGGCGTTTTTTGGAAGAGCAGAACACACCCACAGTACGTAACCGCTGAATCGCACAGCTACAGAACTGCAGAAAATGCTATTAAAAAAAAAATTTGTTTTTTTAGTATAGCACAGTAGGAGAAAACTATATAGAAATTGTTTATTTCACACACCTCCAAATATGTATAACACACTGCAAACTATTTTTTGTGCCCCTAAACGGCGTTTTTTGGAAGAGCAGAACACACCCACAGTACGTAACCGCTGAATCGCACAGCTACAGAACTGCAGAAAATGCTATTCTAAAAAAATGTTGTTTTTTTAGTATAGCACAGTAGGAGAAAACTATATAGAAATTGTTTATTTCACACACCTCCAAATATGTATAACACACTGCAAACTATTTTTTGTGCCCCTAAACGGCGTTTTTTGGAAGAGCAGAACACACCCACAGTACGTAACCGCTGAATCGCACAGCTACAGAACTGCAGAAAATGCTATTAAAAAAAATTGTTGTTTTTTTAGTATAGCACAGTAGAAGAAAACTATATAGAAATTGTTTATTTCACACACCTCCAAATATGTATAACACACTGCAAACTATTTTTTGTGCCCCTAAACGGCGTTTTTTGGAAGAGCAGAACACACCCACAGTACGTAACCGCTGAATCGCACAGCTACAGAACTGCAGAAAATGCTATTCCAAAAAAATATTGTTTTTTTAGTATAGCACAGTAGGAGAAAACGATATAGAAATTGTTTATTTCACACACCTCCAAATATGTATAACACACTGCAAACTATTTTTTGTGCCCCTAAACGGCGTTTTTTGGAAGAGCAGAACACACCTACAGTACGTAACCGCTGAATCGCACAGCTACAGAACTGCAGAAAATGCTATTAAAAAAAAATGTTTTTTTTTTAGTATAGCACAGTAGGAGAAAACTATATAGAAATTGTTTATTTCACACACCTCCAAATATGTATAACACACTGCAAACTATTTTTTGTGCCCCTAAACGGCGTTTTTTGGAAGAGCAGAACACACCCACAGTACGTAACCGCTGAATCGCACAGCTACAGAACTGCAGAAAATGCTATTCAAAAAAAATGTTTTTTTTTTAGTATAGCACAGTAGGAGAAAACTATATAGAAATTGTTTATTTCACACACCTCCAAATATGTATAACACACTGCAAACTATTTTTTGTGCCCCTAAACGGCGTTTTTTGGAAGAGCAGAACACACCCACAGTACGTAACCGCTGAATCGCACAGCTACAGAACTGCAGAAAATGCTATTCCAAAAAAATATTGTTTTTTTAGTATAGCACAGTAGGAGAAAACTATATAGAAATTGTTTATTTCACACACCTCCAAATATGTATAACACACTGCAAACTATTTTTTTTGCCCCTAAACGGCGTTTTTTGGAAGAGCAGAACACACCTACAGTACGTAACCGCTGAATCGCACAGCTACAGAACTGCAGAAAATGCTATTAAAAAAAAATGTTTTTTTTTTAGTATAGCACAGTAGGAGAAAACTATATAGAAATTGTTTATTTCACACACCTCCAAATATGTATAACACACTGCAAACTATTTTTTGTGCCCCTAAACGGCGTTTTTTGGAAGAGCAGAACACACCCACAGTACGTAACCGCTGAATCGCACAGCTACAGAACTGCAGAAAATGCTATTCAAAAAAAATGTTTTTTTTTTAGTATAGCACAGTAGGAGAAAACTATATAGAAATTGTTTATTTCACACACCTCCAAATATGTATAACACACTGCAAACTATTTTTTGTGCCCCTAAACGGCGTTTTTTGGAAGAGCAGAACACACCCACAGTACGTAACCGCTGAATCGCACAGCTACAGAACTGCAGAAAATGCTATTTAAAAAAAATGTTTTTTTTTTTAATATAGCACAGTAGAAGAAAACTATTTAGAAATTGTTTATTTCCCACATCTCCAAATATGTATAACACACTGCAAACTATTTTTTGTGCCCCTAAACGGCGTTTTTTGGAAGAGCAGAACACACTCACAGTACGTAACCGCTGAATCGCACAGCTACAGAACTGCAGAAAATGCTATTCAAAAAAAATGTTGTTTTTTTAGTATAGCACAGTAGGAGAAAACTATATAGAAATTGTTTATTTCACACACCTCCAAATATGTATAACACACTGCAAACAATTTTTTGTGCACCTAAACGGCGTTTTTTGGAAGAGCAGAACACACCCACAGTACGTAACCGCTGAATCGCACAGCTACAGAACTGCAGAAAATGCTATTCAAAAAAAATGTTTTTTTTAGTATAGCACAGTAGGAGAAAACTATATAGAAATTGTTTATTTCACACACCTCCAAATATGTATAACACACTGCAAACTATTTTTTGTGCCCCTAAACGGCGTTTTTTGGAAGAGCAGAATACACCCACAGTACGTAACCGCTGAATCGCACAGCTACAGAACTGCAGAAAATGCTATTCAAAAAAAATGTTGTTTTTTTAGTATAGCACAGTAGGAGAAAACTATATAGAAATTGTTTATTTCACACACCTCCAAATATGTATAACACACTGCAAACTATTTTTTGTGCCCCTAAACGGCGTTTTTTGGAAGAGCAGAACACACCCACAGTACGTAACCGCTGAATCGCACAGCTACAGAACTGCAGAAAATGCTATTCCAAAAAAAATTTGTTTTTTTAGTATAGCACAGTAGGAGAAAACTATATAGAAATTGTTTATTTCACACACCTCCAAATATGTATAACACACTGCAAACTATTTTTTGTGCCCCTAAACAGCGTTTTTTGGAAGAGCAGAACACACCCACAGTACCTAACCACTGAATCGCACAGCTACAGAACTGCAGAAAATGCTATTCAAAAAAAATGTTGTTTTTTTAGTATAGCACAGTAGACGAAAACTATTTAGAAATTGTTTATTTCACACACCTCCAAATATGTATAACACACTGCAAACTATTTTTTGTGCCCCTAAACGGCGTTTTTTGGAAGAGCAGAACACACCCACAGTACGTAACCGCTGAATCGCACAGCTACAGAACTGCAGAAAATGCTATTCAAAAAAAATGTTGTTTTTTTAGTATAGCACAGTCGGAGAAAACTATATAGAAATTGTTTATTTCACACACCTCCAAATATGTATAACACACTGCAAACTATTTTTTGTGCCCCTAAACGGCGTTTTTTGGAAGAGCAGAACACACCCACAGTACGTAACCGCTGAATCGCACAGCTACAGAACTGCAGAAAATGCTATTCCAAAAAAATGTTGTTTTTTAGTATAGCACAGTAGGAGAAAACTATATAGAAATTGTTTATTTCACACACCTCCAAATATGTATAACACACTGCAAACTATTTTTTGTGCCCCTAAACTGCGTTTTTTGGAAGAGCAGAACACACCCACAGTACGTAACCGCTGAATCGCACAGCTACAGAACTGCAGAAAATGCTATTAAAAAAAAATTGTTTTTTTTTTTAGTATAGCACAGTAGAAGAAAACTATATAGAAATTGTTTATTTCACACACCTCCAAATATGTATAACACACTGCAAACTATTTTTTGTGCCCCTAAACGGCGTTTTTTGGAAGAGCAGAACACACCCACAGTACGTAACCGCTGAATCGCACAGCTACAGAACTGCAGAAAATGCTATTCCAAAAAAATTTTGTTTTTTAGTATAGCACAGTAGGAGAAAACTATATAGAAATTGTTTATTTCACACACCTCCAAATATGTATAACACACTGCAAACTATTTTTTGTGCCCCTAAACTGCGTTTTTTGGAAGAGCAGAACACACCCACAGTACGTAACCGCTGAATCGCACAGCTACAGAACTGCAGAAAATGCTATTAAAAAAAAATTGTTGTTTTTTTTAGTATAGCACAGTAGAAGAAAACTATATAGAAATTGTTTATTTCACACACCTCCAAATATGTATAACACACTGCAAACTATTTTTTGTGCCCCTAAACGGCGTTTTTTGGAAGAGCAGAACACACCTACAGTACGTAACCGCTGAATCGCACAGCTACAGAACTGCAGAAAATGCTATTCCAAAAAAAATTTGTTTTTTTAGTATAGCACAGTAGGAGAAAACTATATAGAAATTGTTTGTTTCACACACCTCCAAATATGTATAACACACTGCAAACTATTTTTTGTGCCCTAAACGGCGTTTTTTGGAAGAGCAGAACACACCCACAGTACGTAACCGCTGAATCGCACATCTACAGAACTGCAGAAAATGCTATTAAAAAAAATGTTTTTTTTTTAGTATAGCACAGTAGGAGAAAACTATATAGAAATTGTTTATTTCACACACCTCCAAATATGTATAACACACTGCAAACTATTTTTTGTGCCCCTAAACAGCGTTTTTTGGAAGAGCAGAACACACCCACAGTACCTAACCGCTGAATCGCACAGCTACAGAACTGCAGAAAATGCTATTCAAAAAAAATGTTGTTTTTTTAGTATAGCACAGTAGACGAAAACTATTTAGAAATTGTTTATTTCACACACCTCCAAATATGTATAACACACTGCAAACTATTTTTTGTGCCCCTAAACGACGTTTTTTGGAAGAGCAGAACACACCCACAGTACGTAACCGCTGAATCGCACAGCTACAGAACTGCAGAAAATGCTATTCAAAAAAAATGTTGTTTTTTTAGTATAGCACAGTCGGAGAAAACTATATAGAAATTGTTTATTTCACACACCTCCAAATATGTATAACACACTGCAAACTATTTTTTGTGCCCCTAAACGGCGTTTTTTGGAAGAGCAGAACACACCCACAGTACGTAACCGCTGAATCGCACAGCTACAGAACTGCAGAAAATGCTATTCCAAAAAAATGTTGTTTTTTAGTATAGCACAGTAGGAGAAAACTATATAGAAATTGTTTATTTCACACACCTCCAAATATGTATAACACACTGCAAACTATTTTTTGTGCCCCTAAACTGCGTTTTTTGGAAGAGCAGAACACACCCACAGTACGTAACCGCTGAATCGCACAGCTACAGAACTGCAGAAAATGCTATTAAAAAAAAATTGTTTTTTTTTTTAGTATAGCACAGTAGAAGAAAACTATATAGAAATTGTTTATTTCACACACCTCCAAATATGTATAACACACTGCAAACTATTTTTTGTGCCCCTAAACGGCGTTTTTTGGAAGAGCAGAACACACCCACAGTACGTAACCGCTGAATCGCACAGCTACAGAACTGCAGAAAATGCTATTCCAAAAAAATGTTGTTTTTTAGTATAGCACAGTAGGAGAAAACTATATAGAAATTGTTTATTTCACACACCTCCAAATATGTATAACACACTGCAAACTATTTTTTGTGCCCCTAAACTGCGTTTTTTGGAAGAGCAGAACACACCCACAGTACGTAACCGCTGAATCGCACAGCTACAGAACTGCAGAAAATGCTATTAAAAAAAATTGTTGTTTTTTTTAGTATAGCACAGTAGAAGAAAACTATATAGAAATTGTTTATTTCACACACCTCCAAATATGTATAACACACTGCAAACTATTTTTTGTGCCCCTAAACGGCGTTTTTTGGAAGAGCAGAACACACCTACAGTATGTAACCGCTGAATCGCACAGCTACAGAACTGCAGAAAATGCTATTCCAAAAAAAATTTGTTTTTTTAGTATAGCACAGTAGGAGAAAACTATATAGAAATTGTTTGTTTCACACACCTCCAAATATGTATAACACACTGCAAACTATTTTTTGTGCCCTAAACGGCGTTTTTTGGAAGAGCAGAACACACCCACAGTACGTAACCGCTGAATCGCACATCTACAGAACTGCAGAAAATGCTATTAAAAAAAATGTTTTTTTTTTAGTATAGCACAGTAGGAGAAAACTATATAGAAATTGTTTATTTCACACACCTCCAAATATGTATAACACACTGCAAACTATTTTTTGTGCCCCTAAACTGCGTTTTTTGGAAGAGCAGAACACACCCACAGTACGTAACCGCTGAATCGCACAGCTACAGAACTGCAGAAAATGCTATTTAAAAAAAATGCTTTTTTTTTAGTATAGCACAGTAGGAGAAAACTATATAGAAATTGTTTATTTCACACACCTCCAAATATGTATAACACACTGCAAACAATTTTTTGCGCACCTAAACGGCGTTTTTTGGAAGAGCAGAACACACCCACAGTACGTAACCGCTGAATCGCACAGCTACAGAACTGCAGAAAATGCTATTCAAAAAAAATGTTGTTTTTTTAGTATAGCACAGTAGGAGAAAACTATATAGAAATTGTTTATTTCACACACCTCCAAATATGTATAACACACTGCAAACTATTTTTTGTGCCCCTAAACTGCGTTTTTTGGAAGAGCAGAACACACCCACAGTACGTAACCGCTGAATCGCACAGCTACAGAACTGCAGAAAATGCTATTCAAAAAAAATGTTGTTTTTTTAGTATAGCACAGTAGGAGAAAACTATATAGAAATTGTTTATTTCACACACCTCCAAATATGTATAACACACTGCAAACTATTTTTTGTGCCCCTAAACAGTGTTTTTTGTAAGAGCAGAACACACCCACAGTACGTAACCTCTGAATCGCACAGCTACAGAACTGCAGAAAATGCTATTCAAAAAAAATGTTGTTTTTTTAGTATAGCACAGTAGGAGAAAACTATATAGAAATTGTTTATTTCACACACCTCCAAATATGTATAACACACTGCAAACAATTTTTTGTGCCCCTAAACGGCGTTTTTTGGAAGAGCAGAACACACTCACAGTACGTAACCGCTGAATCGCACAGCTACAGAACTGCAGAAAATGCTATTCAAAAAAAATGTTGTTTTTTTAGTATAGCACAGTAGGAGAAAACTATATAGAAATTGTTTATTTCACACACCTCCAAATATGTATAACACACTGCAAACTATTTTTTGTGCCCCTAAACGGCGTTTTTTGGAAGAGCAGAACACACCCACAGTACGTAACCGATGAATCGCACAGCTACAGAACTGCAGAAAATGCTATTCAAAAAAAAATTTGTTTTTTTAGTATAGCACAGTAGGAGAAAACTATATAGAAATTGTTTATTTCACACACCTCCAAATATGTATAACACACTGCAAACTATTTTTTGTGCCCCTAAACGGCGTTTTTTGGAAGAGCAGAACACACCCACAGTGCGTAACCGCTGAATCGCACAGCTACAGAACTGCAGAAAATGCTATTCAAAAAAAATTTTGTTTATTTAGTATAGCACAGTAGGAGAAAACTATATAGAAATTGTTTATTTCACACACCTCCAAATATGTATAACACACTGCAAACTATTTTTTGTGCCCCTAAACGGCGTTTTTTGGAAGAGCAGAACACACCCACAGTACGTAACCGCTGAATCGCATGAGCTACAGAACTGCAGAAAATGCTATTCAAAAAAAATGTTGTTTTTTTAGTATAGCACAGTAGGAGAAAAATATTTAGAAATTGTTTATTTCACACACCTCTAAATATGTATAACACACTGCAAACTATTTTTTGTGCCCCTAAATGGCGTTTTTTGGAAGAGCAGAACACACCCACAGTACGTAACCGCTGAATCGCACAGCTACAGAACTGCAGAAAATGCTATTAAAAAAAATGTTGTTTTTTTAGTATAGCACAGTAGGAGAAAACTATATAGAAATTGTTTATTTCACACACCTCCAAATATGTATAACACACTGCAAACTATTTTTTGTGCCCCTAAACAGCGTTTTTTGGAAGAGCAGAACACACCCACAGTACGTAACCGCTGAATCGCACAGCTACAGAACTGCAGAAAATGCTATTCAAAAAAAATGTTGTTTTTTTTAGTATAGCACAGTAGGAGAAAACTATATAGAAATTGTTTATTTCACACACCTCCAAATATGTATAACACACTGCAAACTATTTTTTGTGGCCCTGAATGGCTCTTTTTGCAAGCGTACATTAAAGTGCAAATTTTTTATTTTATTTTATTTTTTTGCCCTAAACGGGTCTTTTTTTGCACGAGCAAAATAAAATGCAATTTTTTTATTTTTTTTTGCCCTATGGGTCTTTTGGAAAAGAGCACAATAAAGTGCCTTTTTTTTTTCCCCTAAAAGTTAGATTTTCTCTGACACTGGGCTCATGGCAGTGTAAAAAGACTGCACTGCAACACAAAGAGGTAAACCTATGCAGATCGCTGATTTTAATCTCTGAATCTGGACTCCTATATAATATATCTCTCTCCCTGAAAGCACCAACAGGAACCTGGCCCTACACTACACTATCTCTCTATCTTTTCCCTCAGATTGCAGAATCAGGACTACCTCATGTATTTTTCTATCTCTCCCTAAAAGCAGCAGCAGCAGCCAAGATCCTCTCCCTATCTATTCTGAAGCAGAGTGACGTGTGTGCTGTGTGCCTCTAGCTTATATAGAAGCTGGGTCACAAGTTGCACTGACCAATCACAGCCATGCCATTAGTAGGCATGGCTATGATGGCCTCTAAGGGCACACCAGCTAATCAAAAGGTGATTGGCTGGCCCCTGAAGCATTTCTAAATGCGTAATTAGAATGCCGAACCCGAACCCGAACCCGGACTTTTGCGCAAAGTCCGGGTTCGGGTTCGGGAAAAAGCTAAAGTTCGGTACGGACCCGAACTTTACAGTTCGGGTTCGCTCAACACTAGTTAGAAACACAATGCAGGGAATACTTAACCCCTACAGCGCCACCTAGTGGTTAACCCCTTCACTGCTAGTGTCATTTTCACAGTAACCAGTGCATTTTTATAGCACTGATCGTTGTGAAAATGACAATGGTCCCAAAAATGTGTCAAAAGTGTCCGATGTGTCCGCCATAATGTCGCAGTCATGAAAAAACTCACTGATCACCGCCATTACTAGTAAAAAATAAATAATTAATAAAAATGCCATAAAACTATCCCCTATTTTGTAAACGCTATAACTTTTGCGCAAAGCAATCAATAAACACTGATTGCAATTTTTTTTACCAAAAATATGTAGAAGAATACGTATCGGCCTAAACTGAGGAAAAAATTCGTTTTTTTTTATATTTTTGGGGGAAATTTATTATAGCAAAAAGTAAAAAATATTGATTTTTTTTCAAAATTGTCGCTCTATTTTTGTTTATAGCGCAAAAAATAAAAACCGCAGAGGTGATCAAATACCACCAAAAGAAAGCTATATTTGTGGGAAAAAAAGGATGTCAATTGTCCGCGCAATTGTCAGTTAAAGTGCCGCAGTGCAGAATCGCAAAAAGTGGCCTGGTCTTTAACCAGCCAAAATGGTCCGGGGCTTAAGTGGTTAACCTAAATTGTATTGCGCACATGCTGAATACGATTGTTTTCTGTTAATTTCTCTTGAAATTGTATAACATTTCAGTTGTATGTTGAATATATATATATACTTAACTACCTCGCGCCCGCCGTACGACTATGTACGGCCGCAAGGTGGCTCTTAAATGCCGGGAGGCCGTCTTTTTACGGCCTCCGCTCCTCTGGCCACTGGGGGGCGCGCGCACGTGCCCACCGCGCGACGCTGTAATTGCTGGTGCGCGTGCCTGGCGCCAGGTACCCGCGATCGGCCAGTACACAAACAAGGACGTGGATCTCTGTGTGTAAACACAGAGATCCACGTCCTGTCAGGGAGAGGGGACCGATGCTGTGTCCCTTGTACATAGGGACACAGATTGGTCACCTCCCCCAGTCAGTCCCCTCCCCCCACAGTAGTAATCACTCCCAGGGCATACATTTAACCCCTTCCTTGCCCCCTAGTGTTAACCCCTTCCCTGCCAGTCACATTTATACAGTAATCAGTGCATATTTATAGCACTAATCGCTGTATAAATGTGAATAGTCCCAAAATAGTGTCAAAAGTGTCCGCTGTGTCCGCCATAATGTCGCAGTCTCGAAAAAAATCACTGATCGCCGCCATTACTAGTAAAAAAAAAAAAAAAAAAAATGCCATAAAACTACCCCCTATTTTGTAAATGCTACAACTTTTGCGCAAAGCAATCAATAAACGCTGATTGCGATTTTTTTTTTACCAAAAATATGTAGAATAATACGTATCGGCCTAAACTGAGGAAAAAAAAAATGGGGATATTTATTATAGCAAAAATCAAAAAATATTGTGTGTTTTTTTCAAAATTGTCGCTCTTTCTTTGTTTATAGCGTAAAAAATAAAAACCGCAGAGGTGATCAAATGCCACCAAAAGAAAGCTCTATTTGTGGGAAAAAAAGGACGTCAATTTTGTTTGGGAGCCACGTCGCACGACCACGCAATTGTCATTCAAAGCGTGACAGTGCCGAAAGCTGACATTTCTCCTGGGCAGGAAGGGGGTATATGTGCCCAGTACGCAAGTGGTTAAAGGAGGTATACAGAGTTGTGCGGCTATATAGACCTGTCTTTGCAGGGGGCATCACAGCCAGGCTGGTCTGTAGATGTACATAAATGGAATCCTAATATTGTTTGCTATATATATTGTAATCGTTTGCTATTCATAAATAAATAATATAAACTTGTTGGTTCTATAGCCCAATTACTTGTGTCTTATAACAGCTCTTGGAAATAGGAAGACTTCTTAATTCAGCAGTTCTCCAACTACAGGCCACAGGTTAATGATCCTCAGTTATGGCGCATTGTTTGCCATTTTCCTGCCTGTGCAAGAAAAAGGTGCTCCTTATTGCCCCCATCTCACCACCGGAGCCACTGTATGTACGCAGAATGGCAGTGTTTAAACATTGCCAGAAAAATGGCACTGTTAGGCAGAGTGACCTCCTGCTTGCGTGTGCCTGTACAGTTCCAGCCATGGGATCATGCAGCCTGTAGAGGAGGAGTGTGGGACATACAGGTGTGGCCGCACCTGGAGTATGTTGGCCGCACCTGGAGTATGCTGTCCAGTTCTGGGCACCAGTCCCCAGGAAGGATGAACTGGAAATGGAGCGAGTACAAAGAAAGGCAACAAAGCTAATCAAGGGTCTGGAGGATATTAGTTATGAAGAAAGGTTACGAGCACTGAACTTATTCTCTCTGGAGAAGAGACGCTTGAGAGGGGATATGATTTCAATTTGCAAATACCGTACTGGTGACCCCACAATAGGGATAAAACTTTTTTGCGGAAGAGAGTTTATCAAGAAAATTATAAGAAAAGAGGTTTAACCTTAAACTACGTAGAGGGTTATTTCCTGTAAGAGCAGCATGGATGTGGAATTCCCTTCCACAGGCGGTGGTCTCAGTAGGGGGCATTGATAGTTTCAAGAAACTATTAGATAAGCACCTGAACCACCACAACATACAGGGATATACAATGTAATACTGACATATAATCACACATATAGGTTGGACTTGATGGACTTGTGTCTTTTTTCAACCTCACCTACTATGTAACTCTGTAACAAAGCAGTTGACCACTCAACCCCAATGCTGAGGGCTTTCCAAATCCCACTGACACCAATGATGAGGCACAACTCCTCGCGCTGACACCAAAGATGGGGCACCATTCCTTTCACTTACACAAACAAAGGCGTTATTCCACATCCAAAATAGATAAACCTGGTGCTACAATTTGGATTAGATGGTAAAGCTGCTGGAAAGGTGCTTGGACGAACAGCTGCACAATTTTTTAAATGATACGAATATATCGTATATGAAGGTCTGGCAACTTGGTGAAAGCATGAAAAATGTAAATCTTTTTTATAGTAAAGCCATCTAAACATAGGGGAATAGGGAACTGAATATACAAAAAGGTTGATGCGTTTCAGCTCCCAAACGGGCCTTAGCCCTTACCAACTTACAACCAGCTACAACAACTAAAGTCCGTTTGGGGGCTGAAATGCATCAACCTTTTTGTATATCCGATTCCCCTATGTCTTGATGGATTTACAATAAAGAAGATTTAAAGGTACAATAGTAGTTTTCATTTATAAATTAATATAGATTAGGGCCTGGGCTGTAAAAACTGATAGCTTAGTCCTCTACATTACACAGGCAGAACTGTGTTATCATCAGAGCTCTGTGACACTGATATTGAAGTGAACCACCGCTGGTTGCACAGTAAAAGCTGTGATCTTGCAGTGTATTCTGCAGGGCTTAGTTGTCATTGTTACAAATCAGGGCTGCACAGTGCAGGACGTGACTGGGTGGTAGGCTTAGGTACGCCCCATCTGTACCTAAGGCAGGGGCCTCTCCTGGCTTTGCCTGGCTTTTTTCTACAGACCATTGATGCCATGGCTTTTTTATGCTCACTGTTAACAGTTCGGCCAACTAATAGTCTGACAGTAAATTGACCATCTATTTACCTAGCTTGGGGGTGAATACCTTCATTTATTAGGTACCGTCTCACCTTTCATGGTATTCAATTGAAAATAACCTTAAAACCGTCTAAATACATGTTAACCCTTCTGTAAGCATACATTCTGGAAAGTGCTCTAAAACTTTGTAACTGATTAAAAATGATTTGAAATACAGTTAATTCACGCTTAGAAATACAAATTTGTTCTTCATTCTGGAGATACTTTGAAAATACAGTGTTTTGGGTAACAAAGCTTCCCTGGGCTCACCTGTGCTCAGAGAAATATCAAAACTGTCACTGCTGAGCTCTCCTAAAATGAACTTTTAGCTCACTCTAGGGCTTATGCCGCGTACACACGGTCGGAATTTCCGATGAAAAAAGTCAGATGGGAGCTTTTCATCGGATATTCCGACCGTGTGTATGCCCCATTGGACTTTTCCCGTAGGAATTTCCGACGGACTTAGATAGAGAGCAGGTTCTCTATTTTTCCGTCTGAAAAATTCAGATCGGAATTTCCTATCGTTTGTACAAATTCCGACGCGCTAAATTCCGACACATGCTCGGAAACAAATCGGCTCATGCTCGGAAGCATAGAACTTAATTTTCTCGGCTTTTCGTAGTCTTTTACGTCACCGTGTTCTTGGCAGTCAAAAGTTCACCAAACTTTTGTGTGACCGTGTGTCACAGGCAGGCTTGAGCGGAATTCCGTCGGAAAAACCATCCAATTTTTTTCCGACGGAAATTCTGCTAATGTGCACAGGGCATTAGGCTAAGTGTTTGGATATTGGTAAAGATTAGGGTTTCCTTATTAAATCAGTCCCCTGTGCACCCCCGCCCCCCTATTCCCTTACCACATTTACCAGGAAAAACAACACACCAGTGGAAAAAAGTTAGAAAATGTACTTGCTTTTACCCTGGCTCCTGTTTTTAGAAGAGATGTTTTCAGACTAGCGTGTAGGCATTGCTTTGCAGTAAAACGTGCTAGTTTGAAAACAGAAGTCAGGTTCAGCATGTCAAACATGGCCATTAATGTCAATTGGACGACACTGCAACCGAGTGCCAAATGCAGCTATGGCAGTCGTAGTACAGTATACCTATGTAAAATGCCCTTTGGGATAAAAAAACAGGCCTTCGGTTGGTGGCAGTATTTCCTCCAGTCAGTCTGTGTACCTGATCTAAATTGAGAACCTGAAAAGCGATCAATTGCGACCTCTGTTTTCAGAGCCTGCCATCTGTGTAAAATAAAAGAACACTAAGGGGTCGATATATTAAAACTGGCTTCTTTGTCAAAGCTTAAAGTGTTTGTTAACCCCCACAAAAAAAAACTCAGATCCTGGTTCCTTAAAGCAGATTACACAGCACAGTGCTTGTGCTGTGCTGTGTAATCTGCCGCCCTCTAAACTGTAAAAAAAAACCTTCCTGAACCTGTCACTTCCTCTATCCCTCTGTTTGCTGACCACGAAAACAGGGCTGCTGAGCCCCGACCCCGTGGTCAGAGTGCGTCCCTCCGTCATACACAGCTGTCCTCTCTGCTCTCATCTCTCCCCCTCAACCCCTCCTCCTTGCCTGTCAGCTCCCGCTCTGTGTCTCTGTCTACACCCCCCCCCCGCCACTATTACACTATTATTAAAAATAAAAAACCTACAATGGTTACTGCCAGCCCCTCTATTAGAGCCTGGCATACCACACTATGTAAGTCATTTCTAAAAACGAGCGTTGTAAATACCTCTTTAGAGCTATCTTCAGGGGCTGATCACGTGCCCATGGCCGCTTTACAGAACGTGATCTCCCCAGCTGATGTCAAAGGGAGATCTGGGCCCCTCCCGCAGAAGCCATGTATCGGAGCTGTGAAGCGGCTGCGAGTCATGTGACCAGCCTGAAGATAGCTTTAAAGAGGTATTTACAACGCTCGTTTTTAGAAATGACTTGCATAGTGTGGTATGCCTGCCAGGCTCTAATAAGCTAATAGAGGGTCTGGCAAGTGTTTTAAAATGTTGACCTAACAAACACTTTAATTGAATAAGCTGAAGTTAGAAGCTGATTGGCTGCCATGCCCTAAGTGTTAATGCTTTAGAGTAGGAGATTTTTTAGACTTTAGGGACACTTTGAGGGAGAATTACTAAAACTGGAGCACTCAGAATATGGTGCAGCTGTGCATTGTAGCCAATCAGCTTCTATCCTCAGCTTGTTCAAGTAAGCTTTAACAATAAAACATGGAAACTTTTTTTTTTGCATACTCCCATTTTACTAAATCCCCCCTATGTGTAGGTCTGCATATTTCTCTTGACGTTGGCACCAAAAGGCCGTTGCCATGAACCAATGTACTGAAGTGTTAAAAGTAAAGAATCAATACTGAGACCCAGGCTGCTTGTATTTTCAGGAGGAGGTCAGCAGTAGCAACCTCCATATTTCTCTCGCAGTAGGTTTCTTTTAAAACGTCAATTTTAACTACGCAAATGTATAGCTCACTAGGTTGAAGTTAAGTGAAAGCTTTAGAACCTCGAAGGCCCCTTTATCAATGAACACCCTTGTGGAGTGTCATTAAATATGTTTACTGGGTGGATTGGCTCTGTAATTCTGATATTCCTCAGCATTCCATCTAAGTCATCCATTCAAAGCATCTTGTTTATCCAGCTTTTTGTTATTTTTCATTTTATTACAAAAGCACTCACTGTTGCATCTAAATGAAGGATAATCACTTTGCTCTGATTTCTGATCCTTTAAATCTGCATATATAGAGGTCGACTGTTCTGTATATGTTGTTGATTTGATTTCCAGCTAAATTACAAGTTACCAGATTAGAACCAATTCATGAGATGATATTTAATTGTGTCCCACAGGGGGAGAGAACACAACAGAGAGAGAGAGGAGTTATAACATGACAGTGAGCGGATTCATTGCAGAGCCGGGGAGGGTAGAGGGGGGAGATTAGAACACGGAGAGATGGAGAGCTTACAATATTGACAGCAAGAGTCACATTTATAGAGGCTAGAAGGACAGCAATTGTGGGGTGAAGCTAATCTAGTGAGTCTCACATTAGATAATCAGGCTGATTTTCTTTGACGAACTGAGAATTCTTAATAATAAGCCAGGTTATGTGAGCTAGTTCCAGGGTTACAGATACTGCTGCCATTCTTTTCGGTGTATTTCCCTTTTTTGCAGCCAACTTGGTATATTGCATACGTTATATTTGTTGTATGTTCCTATTAACCACTTAGGACCCGGACCATTATGCAGCTTAAAGACCTGGCCACTTTTTGCGATTTGGCTCCCAAACAAAATTGGCGTCCTTTTTTTTCCCACAAATAGAGCTTTCTTTTGGTGGTATTTGATTACCTCTGCGGTTTTTATTTTTTGCGCTATAAACAAAAATAGAGCGACAATTTTGAAAAAAAAATCAAAAATTTTTACTTTTTGCTATAATAAATATCCCCAAAAAATATATAAAAAAACATATTTTTTCCTCAGTTTAGGCCGATACGTATTCTTCTACATATTTTTGGTAAAAAAAAATCGCAATAAGCGTTTATTGATTGGTTTGCACAAAATTTATAGCGTCTACCAAATAGGGGATAGTTTTATTGCATTTTTAATAATTTTTTTCTAGTAATGGCGGCGATCAGCGATTTTTATCATGACTGCAACATTATGGTGGACACATCGGACACTTTTGACACTATTTTGGGACCATTGTCATTTTTACAGCGAACAGTGCTATAAAAATGCACTGATTACTGTAAAAATGACACTGGCAGTTTAGGGGTTAACCAGGAGGGGGCGCTGTAGGGGTTAAGTGTGCCCTGATGTGTGTTTCTTACTGTGGGGGGCGTGGCTTAGTGCGTGATGTCACTGATCGTCGTTCCCTATGACAGGGAACAGACGATCAGTGACAGGCTCACTAGGAAGCAAGGGGAGAGGTTTGTTTACACTTACATCTCCCCGTTCTTCCTCTCTGTGACCCGATCGCTGGACACCGGCGGCGATTGGGTCCGCTGTTCCCGCGGGAATGGTCACGGAGAAGAGGACCGGGTCGCGAGCGCGTGGCCGGCGGCGCGCTCGCGACTCCCTTGTACGCCCTTGTGCCCAGCCATGCCATTCTGCCGACGTACATCGGCGTGCGGCGGTCCTTAAGTGGTTAACATAGCATAACTTAAAAAAATGCTGGTTACCTTTTTAAGTGTTTTTGACTTGCTTAAAAAACAAATCCTTACGTTCGGAAGAAGCCGTCATGGCGAAACATGTAGAAAAATATGAACGTGATGAAAATATGTATGTGATTACAGCAATTCATTGTCATCAGTAGGATGTTTGTGTACACTTATGGCTATGATTATACTGTTTCCATAAGTTTTATGATATTGTTTATTTAATCAATATCTTTGTATATTTTTACATACATTTTGAGTGACTTTTTATGTTGTAATGCACCTTTAAAGTCCCATATCCCCAACAAAACTCTTTGCTTAAAAATTGTTGCATGCTCTCCTTGCTTAGCAATGTTTAGGAGGGGGCTGTGTAGTAATTTTTAACCACTTCAAGACCACAATACTTACAGTATATACAGGTGCATCAAATAAAATTAGAATATCATCAAAAAGTTACTTTATTTCAGTAATTCAATTCCAAAAGTGAAACTCATATATTTTATATAGATGCGTTACACACAGAGTGATATATTTCTTTAAATTTTAATGAATATGGCTTACAGCTAGTGAAAACCCAAAAGTCTGTGTAGTGGTCTCCTCACTCCCCTCTTTCTCTCATCTGCGTCTCGTCTCTTGTCTAGGGGTATATGAGAGGGGAGGGATCGGGTACACCACGCCTGGCTTCCACCACAGTTGTCAGTGCGGTATAAGCAACGTTCTTGTATTACCTTCGAGTCAGTTTTGTGCACCTGGATCCTCCCTCCAAGAGTCACCTTGAACAATGTCTGTCAGGAAATGAGCCCCACACCATTAAAGTTCAACACTCCTTTATTCTTCTCGAATGAACACAATCAGTTGAACTCCCTTAGTAGGAACAGAACAGGAAAAGGAGGTGTGGATGCGAATAGGCCCAGACACAATGTAGTTCTTCACTTTCCTTCCTGAAAGTGGGTTACGGTCTCCGCACGAGGGGGAATTTCCTTCCAGGCGGTCTCCAACGAGAGGCTCACCTGTCACCGGCAATATGCTGCTCCTGGGTCTTCAAGTGAGGAGCTCCCCCCGGTCCATTACGCCTTCCAGATTCGGGTACCCAATCCCTGGGTACCCTAGGATCTCCTTCCCTCGCGGAACTCAGTGTTGGGCACTGAGCTCCGGACCTCCATCCGAGTACCTCACCCCAGGCTAAAGGGGCCTGGGATGGAACACGACCTCCGGTTGTCCTCTAGGCCTAGGCCACCCAGAGGACCGACACGAACCACCGTCCGCAAGCTGAAGGTGCTTGGGACTTCCACCACGTGACAAAGATAGCCAGGCCCTTTATACCCTCTCCCAGCAAGCACATCGGGTTCCCCGCCCCACCATACCGCTGCCGAGGGAGGACAAAAAGGAGGCACAGCACACAGCAATGATTCAACCCCAGCCCAGGGCAACAGCGCTACCCACTGGGCTGCAGGGAATTACACATCACCAATGTCTCTGTCAAGTTCAAATTTTACGCCCAGGAAAGTACATACCCGCTACACTCTCCCCCTGGTGGTTTGACACTGGTCCCCAGTGTCTGGAGTAAATCATGCCCTCAACGGCTGACACAATCCAATCCAGAAACTGACTAACAATTGTACAAAAATATAAAACTTTTGAAAAAACTATCCAACTGAAACATTGTGTCTGAGCCCTGTAAAGAAAGGGAATAAAGACAGAAGAGAAACAACAGCACTGATTCATAACTTTGAATCACATATACACATTTGACTTTTCCCACCCATCCTGACTAAGACCCACCCCATCCTCAGTAAACTTGATGGGATGTTCTCCTGCAGAGGGAAAAGAAAGGATTAACACACATAACCCTGACACCTGTATTCGTGTAATGGAAAAGAAACTTCTCGAGAAGAAATCCCTTTTCTCCAAAGAGTGAGTGCATGAAAAGTGTCTTAACGCTGCCCAACACTGCCACCTGGTGACAGCACTGCGGTAACTGCACTCGTGGAACTTTCTCCTTTTCTTTCGACCCTATCTACCCCAGAGTCCATAATCTCTTTCAGGAAAGTGAAAAACAACAGGAACAGTTCTTCATTCCTCTGGGCACAAAAGCAACGGGCCCCAGAAAGTTCAGCAGCATGATAAGAACAGAGTCTCTTTTCTCCTACAGGTAAAAGCAGGGATGCGGTAAAACAGGTGGTTTCAAGTGCTGATCCATGGTTTCCAGATGATACTCCACATCTTCTCCTTCTTTGCGCCGGATCAACACTTTATCTGCATGGATGTGTCGTCCCAACATCCATTCTGCCTTGCAGTCTTTAAAACGTTAAAAAGGCCTTTGGAGAGCATGCCAGGTACCTGTGGGCGTGGGGAACCTGAAGGTGGGTCCACACAAAGTCATTGTACCAGCGCTCCCGGCACACTTCCACCTCATAATGCAGTTCCTTCGATAAGTATGGATACTCCCATCCATAGTCTGCAGCAACCTTCTGACCAAACAGCCGTTGCAATCTCACCAAAGGAGGCATGGTAGCTTTGTCCCCTTCACCAGGCAAAACTATCGAGTCCGGGTGGCGAGGGACCTTGATCACATCTGATCTGGGCATAGGTGCCCGCAGCAGCAGTCTCTTTTCCCCGGCCTTCGGTACAGATGGCACCGGGGATGTAGAAGCAGGCTGGGGACAGGACCTCTCTTCAGGCGCTGATGCCCCCACCCGGGGTGTACTTTCCCCTGTTGACATGGGTGGATCTCTGATCCTCCGAGATAAAGCGAGAGGTACTTTGTCCCAGCCCTTCCTGGCAAACAAATCGTCTATGGCAGCGTCGTCTCCCATGTCCGAGAGCAACTCCAGGTCAGAGGTGACACACTCCTCCGCGGGTATGTAGCCGGTTGTAGAAACGGAGCCACCACCTCCCGTGGATTCGCTAGGCCATGACTTCCCGACACCTCCGCCCACACACCAAGTCTCTCCGCCTGGCTTACCTCGACCTTTACTTGAAGTGGGACGTCCGGAACTCTTGTCGACGGATCCATCCAGGCCGGGCGTAAGCGGGCGAGACGGTCCACCGCACGGCCGGGGTATATGGTTCTCGGCTTCTCCACCGTTGGATCCACTTTGAACAGGAACTCCCCACAGGCCTCACATCGCCCGAATGGCTTCAGCTGGCACACCAGTCCCGAACACCCGGCACAAATCACACCCAGGGCCTCAACGTCCATGCACGAGTACAGGGCGAATCGACCCCTTGGCTTTAGCCGGATCCCCGTAATCTGTTACCAGAGCAGCAGCAGTCAATGTCGTGTTGGAAGGGTGAACTGGAATCCATGATGTATGTCCGAACATGGCGACCTGTTGCTGATCCATCGCACACTGCAGAGTTTTTGCGCCAATGTCCCACATGTAGTCCTTCACATGTATTGGACTCCTCCCCTTTGCTCCAGTTCGCTGGCTTTTCTTCTTTTCTGAGTCTGAGTCACGCCCACGAATTAAGCGATGGGGTGTGCCTGGTGGTGCAGTGCAATAGAAGCCCCCACGTGTAGTACTTCACACGGCTGAACTTCCCCCTCTTTCCACTCTTCTGCGCGGGCCTTTCCCTTCATTGGGTCATGTCCACGACTTCGAGCAGGGATGCACTTCGGCCAATGAAGGCCTGCCTATTCGCTTAACTCTTCCAACAGACACGTTCAATACTGTGGTGCACAAACACTATACCGGACCCGAGCCCTCACGTGTAGCGGCCTCCTCACTCCCCTCTTTCTCTCATCTGCGTCTCGTCTCTTGTCTAGGGGTATATTAGAGGGGAGGGAGCGGGGACACCACGCCTGGCTTCCACCACAGTTGTCAGTGCGGTATAAGCAACGTTCTTGTATTACCTTCGGGTCAGTGTTGTGCACCTGGATCCTCCCTCCAAGAGTCACCTTGAACAATGTCTGTTAGGAAATGAGCCCCACACCATAAAGTTCAACACTCCTTTATTCTTCTTGAATGAACACAATCAGTTGAACTCCCTTAGTAGGAACAGAACAGGAAAAGGAGGTGTGGATGCGAATAGGCCCAGACACAATGTAGTTCTCCACTTTCCTTCCTGAAAGTGGGTTACGGACTCCGCACGAGGGGGAATTTCCTTCCAGGCGGTCTCCGACGAGAGGCTCACCTGTCACCGGCAATATGCTGCACCGGGTCTTCAAGTGAGGAGCTCCCCCCGCTCCATTACACCTTCTGGATTCGGGTACCCAATCCCTGGGTACCCTAGGATCTCCTTCCCTCGCGGAACTCAGTGTTGGGCACTGAGCTCCGGACCTCCATCCGAGTACCTCACCCCAGGCTAAAGGTGCCTGGGATGGAACACGAGCTCCGGTTGTCCTCTAGGCCTAGGCCACCCAGAGGACCGACACGAACCACCGTCCGCAAGCTGAAGGTGCTTGGGACTTCCACCACGTGACAAAGATGGCCGGTCCCTTTATACCCTCTCCCAGCAAGCACGGCGGGTTCCCCGCCCCAACATACCGCTGCCGAGGGAGGACAAAAAGGAGGCACAGCACACAGCAATGATTCAACCCCAGCCCAGGGCAACAGCGCCACCCACTTGTCTCTGTCAAGTTCAAATTTTAAGTACATACCCGCTACATCTGTATCTCAGAAAATTTGAATATTGCATTAGACCAATAAAAAAAAGATATTTAATACAGAAATGTTGGCTTAATGAAAAGTATGACCAGTGGGTGGATTGCGCTAACTTCTATGCCAATTTAAATCGTACCACTTCTTATCGTGCAAAAAAATTCATTTTAAAATAAAGAAAAGAGGATACCCTATTTATTGTGAGTAATCCTTGCGGATAGTACTCCCAATACCACCCTCTCAATCAATATGGTATACCCTAAATCTGTGCTATAGTGAACAGACCAATTCAAATAATATGTCAAAGAAACTTTTGAGTCAAATGTGCAATATTACCAACAAATTATCAATCATTAAATCAACAAAGTGCTAGTGCAACTATATAGGTATAGAACAGACAACGGTAAAAATATATATACTGTATATCAGTGGTCCCCAACCTTTTTGGCACCGGGGACCAGCTGCGTGGGAGAAAATTGTGCCAAGGCCCGGTTGGGGGGAGGTTGGAGATGACAGGCGAGGGGGGTAAGCGATTTTTCGCGGGCAATTTGTCAGCGCATTATTTATATTATTATATTGTAGTAATAAATGAAATAGTTCAACCCACCATAATGCAGAATCAGTGGGAGCTTTGAGCGTGTCACTTGCCATGTCGCCTGCAAACAGATGCGGCATGTCACTTGCCACGCTGCCTGCCACCAGATGTGGTAAGACCCGAACAGATGAAGGTAGTCCCCCCCACAGATGAAGGCAGCCTTCCTCCACAAATGAAGGTAGCCCCCCTCCACAGATGAAGGTAGCCCCCCTCCACAGACGAAGGTAGCGCCCCCCCCTCCACAGATAAAGGTAGTTCCCCCCCACAGATAAAGGTAGTTCCCCCCCACAGATGAAGGCAGTGCCCCCTCTACAAGAGGAAGGTAGTGCCCCCCTCTACAAGAGGAAGGTAGTGCCCCCCTCTACAAGAGGAAGGTAGTGCCCCCCTCTACAAGAAGAAGGTAGTGCCCCCCCCACAGATGAAGGTAGTGCCCCCCCCCACAGATGAAGGTAGTGCCCCCCCCACAGATGAAGGTAGTGCCCCCCCCACAGGTGAAGGTAGTGCCCCCCCACAGGTGAAGGTAGTGCCCCCCCACAGGTGAAGGTAGTGCCCCCCCACAGGTGAAGGTAGTGCCCCCCCACAGGTGAAGGTAGTGCCCCCCACAGGTGAAGGTGGTGCCCCCCCCACAGGTGAAGGTAGTGCCCCCCCACAGGTGAAGGTAGTGCCCCCCCCACAGATGAAGGTAGTGCCCCCCCACAGATGAAGGTAGTGCCCCCCCACAGATGAAGGTAGTACCCCCCTAAGATGAAAGTAGTGCCCCCACTAGGCCCTGTACACTCCATGCACACAGGTGTCCCAGTCAGTCCCCGCTCACACTCACCCTGTCACTGGTAGTGTTGAAGTACTCTGGGCTCCCCCGGGCCTCTCCTCCGGAGCTCAGTCATGTTGGTGTGTGTTCCGTGATGAGGGCTGAGGATTAGCAGCAGGTAAGTATATGGAGGGATCAGAGGGGAGGGGGCGGCTCCCTGCTCTCCCGGAAGAAGTGTGGACTCGGTCTCCTCTCAGCTCTATCCAGCCCCGTTACCAAGGGAGACCAGAGGCTTCCCTGTTACTGTGGGCTGTCCTGGAGGTGACGGTGTGCTGCGCCTTCCCCTGTGACAGAAGGGCAGGGCGAGCTCAGTGAGGAGGCGGCATGTCCATTCACATTGTGTACGGGGAGTGTCCGTGTGAGAGACGGAGGGAGGGGCCACAGTGCATAATCAACAAAACAACACACAGCGCTCAGCAATAGACAACACTAAACGGCTGTGTACAGGAGGTGAGGGAGAGCACGTGACCACACCGAGCAATGGAATGTGCGCTTCACTCTCACCTTCCCCGATATTGTTCATCCACTCCGGAACTTCACATCCTACAGCCGGCCGCCGGGCTCTCTCATGCCGCCACGGCCCGGCTGCAGAAGGGCCATGGCCCGGTAGTGGGCCGCGGACCGGGGGTTGACGACCCCTGCTGTATATGGTATCTTCCAACTTATTCCAATAAATCCATAAATCAAGTAAAGTGCAATGTGCAAAATATTTTTTTTAGGTATAAATGACAAAGCAAAATTAATGTCCTTAGTGTGTGATCACTCCTTTTAATGCCGTTTCTATTTCGTGGTTTAGTGTTTTTACTTCCACCCTTAAAGTGCTTATACTGTACATGGACATACTGAAAAGTATGCCCATGTACAGTATAGCATGCACTTAATACTTGGTTGGGTCCCATTTTGCATGAACTACTGCATGAATGTGGCATGGCATGGAGGCAATCAGCCTTTTGCACTGCTGAGATGTTATGGAAGCCCAGGTTTCTTATAGTGGCTTTCAGCTCATCTGCATTGTTGGGTCTGGTGTCTCTCACCCTCCTCTTGACAATACCCCACAGATTCTCCATGGGGTTTAGGTCAGGCGAGTTTGCTGGCCAATCAAGCACAGTGATACCATTATCATTGAACCAGATATTGGTACTTTTGCCTGAAAAAGCCTGGTCTTCAAGTGTTTAAAATTATCAACCCTGCCTGTTCTGTGTTTGCAGTTTAAAAAAAAAAAATGGATTCCTCCATCCACATGGGGTTGATAGAGGAATCCTCCACCTGGAACATTGTATTCTGACAGCGGGACTCTCTGCTGTCATATTACATTGATGAGCAATGCAGCCACTGATCGACAAAAGTTTTCCAACATTCCTTTTCCACAGAATTCAATCTAACAATCGACTTCTGTCGAATTGGGACAGCCATACATGGATCGAAATTTGTCCGGTCCCTGCTGAACTGACTGAATTTCAATCCATCTATATCCAGTTTAGATTAGATTTGAAAACTGTCTGTCCTAACAATGGGTTAAAAGTGTAGAAACCACCCTCCATTATTGTATGTTAATGAGGGATACTGTCGGGACAAAGGCCCTTAAGACTATGCAGAAATTCTTAGCATCAGCCATGATACTTTCTCCTTAGAAACATCTAAAAGGTAAGAAATATTTTTAGGTATGCTACATGAATGGCAACACATAACAAATATATATGGGGTGTTCTCAAATTTGACTGCAAAAGTAGAAATTCACTTTAAGTAAGTGTTAAATGCAATGGCCAACTAAATTATTTTAAATCATTTTTAACTCTAGGCTAGAACTGATTGGTTGTTACAGAGCAACCAAAATGTTTATATATGGGACCAATGATGTAATGAATTACTTATACACAGAAGTATAAATCTACAAAAACAAAATTACAAAGACTAAATTATAAATCAAGCAAAAATTATTTTATATCAAGCAAAACACGTCCAGATAGAAATGTACAGAAATGTACAAACAGTTTTTATTATTGCTCGTGGCAATATGTAGGTAAATGGAAAACAATTTTAAAATATCACAGTCAAGCATGGAGTATAAACATAATGATAATAATAATCAGTCAAATAATCATTAAGGACAAAACTCCCATACAAAAACTGATGCTCAAGAGGACCTACAGTATGTCACAAAAGTGAGTACACCCCTTACATTTGTGTAAATATTTTATTATATCTTTTCATGTGACAACACTGAAGAAATTACACTTTGCTACAATGTAAAGTAGTGAGTGTACAGCTTGTATAACAGTGTACATTTGCTGCCCCCTCAAAATAACTCAACACACACAGCCATTAATGTCTAAACCTCTGGCAACAAAAGTGAAGTGAAAATGTCTAAATTGGGCCCAATTAGCCATTTTCTCTCCCCAGTGTGAATGGGGTGCAGGTGTGTTAAATTTGGTATTATCGCTCTCACTTTCTAATACTGGTCACTGGAAGTTCAACATGGCACCTCATGGCAAAGAACTCTCTGAGGATCTGAAAGAAAGAATTGTTGCTCTAAATAAAGATGGCCTAGGCTATAAGAAGGAAGCCTCTTCTAAAGATGATGCACAAGAAAGCCCGCAAACAGTTTGCTGAAGACAATCAAACTAAGGACATGGATTACTGGAACCATGTCCTGTGGTCTGATGAGACCAAGATAAACGTATTTGGTTCAGATGGTGTCAAGCCTGTGTGGTGGCAACCAGGTGAGGAGTACAAAGTCAAGTGTGTCTTGCCTACAATCAAGCATGGTGGTGGGAGTGTCATGGTCTGGGGCTGCATGAGTGCTGCCGGCACTGGGGAGTTACAGTTCATTGAGGGAACCATGAATGCCAACATGTACTGTGACATACTGAAGCAGAGCATTATCCCCTCACTTCAGAGACTGGGCTACAGGGCAGTATTCCAACATAACGACCCCAAACACACCTCCAAGA
This sequence comes from Rana muscosa, assembly GCA_029206835.1. Taxonomy (NCBI): domain Eukaryota; kingdom Metazoa; phylum Chordata; class Amphibia; order Anura; family Ranidae; genus Rana; species Rana muscosa. The sequence continues at coordinate 271,437,123 of CM055119.1, forward strand.
CGACCACTGCCTTGCTAAAGAAGCTGAGGGTAAAGGTGATGGGTCTGTCAAGCATGTCTCCAGACCTAAACCTTATTGAGCATCTGTGGGGCATCCTCAAACGGAAGGTGGAGAAGCGCAAGGTCTCTAACATCCAGCAGCTCCATGATGTCATCATGGAGGAGTGGAAGAGGACTCCTGTTCACTTAGGGGTGTACTCACTTTTGTTGCCAGCGGTTTAGACATTAATGGCTGTGTGCTGAGTTATTTTGAGGGGGCAGCAAATTTACACTGTTGTACAAGCTGTACACTAGAGCTGCACGATTAATCGTTTGAAGATCGCGATTTCGATTCACCCCCCCCCCCCCCGCGATCTCCAGGCTGGATGACCGCGATTTTCTTAAATCCCCGCTGGTTCCACGTAACCAGCGTGGAACGCAAATGGATCATTGAGTGCATTGAAACTGTCTCCGCTCTGCTTGCACACAGCCCCGCCTCCTCCTAACTCCACGCTGTGATAGACAGAATGCGGGTCCAATGCTGGGATGTGTTCTGTCTATCACAGCGCGGGATTAGGAGGAGGCGGGGCTGTGTGCGAGCAGAGTGGAGACAGTTTCAACATACGGGGCGGTGAGTTGCTTTCTAGCAGAAAATGCGTGCTACCGTCCGTCCTCCCCTCTCCCCCCAACCCCCAAATACCACACTTGGCTGGCTCTGTCTTCGGGACTCCATCCTCCCCCCCTCCTCCCGCCGAGTCTGTCTCCTGTCCCTGCCGCCTATGTACACAGTGAGAGGGGAGAGCTGTGCTCTTCCCATCTCAACTGTGACAGGAGTTCTAGCACAGTGCTAGTGCTAGGACTCCTGTTTTTGGAGGTGACAGGGTCAATAAAGAGAACCTGTCTCCTCCAATTGCTATCAGACAGGGAATTGTTTTCTCCTGTGTGATGGCAATAAAGTTAAATGAAAAAAATTGATTAAAAAATAAATAAATTAATAAAATAAAAAAGTAATTAAAAAGTAAAGAATAAGAAAAATAATATTAAAAATAAGTGTAGCGATACCCTCAGCTAAGAGGGCCGCAGTATTAGTTTTGGGCCCTGAAGACAGCTCCGCCAACCCCCGGCAATTTACTCGACTCACTCTGGCACAGTTAGTATAGGGTAATATATCTTAGGCTCTATGGAATATTCAGACACCAATACAAATCGTAAAATAATAATGAGTTTACTCTCTCTTATTAAGATAAATCAACAGTAAAGACAGATAACATGTGCTTCTAGCAGAGCCCTGCAGCAAATGATACCCTACACATTAATGGAACACAGTAATGGTGTGCCACGTGGGGCGACCGTTAACTAAGCGCCCTATGGCGCAGCTACTAAACTCTAATACCCGGTCAGGCCTGACCCTATAACTCAGTCTCTAGGAGATGAATTCTTCGCATGCAAGTCTTTAAATGGTGGTGCACATTTCAAGAACACATTTGTAATCCAAAAAAAAAGGTAAAAGTACCAACACGGAACACTTCACTAGAGATCCGTTTGACTCAGTTCTGCTATGGATCTCCGGTGAGGACTCAAATATGAACTGGTGGGCCACGGCAGTCTGTAGGCCTAACAATAGTGTAAAGTATATGGATTGAGCAGGTGCTCGCTCACCCCTCCGGACGCGATCCCAGTCCGGGGACTTCCACCTGCTGTGTCTCCACACACAGCGTCTGCAGCGGTCGGGTCTCCGGCTCAGCAGCGGTTGAGGATGACCAAGTCAGATGCCACCCAGGCTCACAATGGGGTGGAAGGCTCTCTGGGTAGCGACGCAAGGCCCCAGGCTTCAGGCCTTGCACCACAGCGGATCCGCACAGAAAGATCTCTCCACTGAAGTCTTGTGTCCCAAAGAGACCGAGCTTAGCCTCACCTCCTCCTTATATAGCTCCACCCATGAGTCTCTGTGGTGACAACACTGCACCCTGGGTGCCAAGGGGGGTTCTGGGAAAGATAGTCCAATGAGTCTTAAAGGAGACCCCGCTACATAAGAAAATTATGCAAAAAAAAAAAAATGTAAACGACAAGCGAATTTTTTTTTTTTTTTAATTGACCATTTTAAAGAATCGTGAGAGAATCGTGATCTTTGTTCTGAGCAAAAGAATCGCGATTCTCATTTTTCTCAGAATCGTGCAGCTCTACTGTACACTCACTACTTTACATTGTAGCAAAGTGTCATTTCTTCAGTGTTGTTACATGAAAACATATAAAACAATATTTACAAAATGTGAGGGGCGTACTCACTTTTGTGAGATACTGTATACTGATCAATATACTGTATAGTCCAAATACTCCAAGCTACAATCGTAGCCCACCAGAAGCCCCAAGACTTTAAGTAAATCCTTCTGGACCTGTTTGTTTGATCTGAATCTTTAGATCTTTTTAAATTCATACTGCTGTGTATAGGTAATCCATGATGTCATTGGTCCCATATACTGTATAATATTTTTTGTAAGGTATTATACGCAGCAATAGCCCATGTATTAAGCTACACACAGCTGTGTGTGTTCCCAGTTCCAACAAGAATTTTTACATTTCACATGCTTTTCATGCATCAATCCCTAATCTATTTAATTCTGATATTTTTCCGTGTAACATATGTCAACCATTTAAGCTTCAGCAACATAATGTTGGTTGGGTACTAAAAGCTGGTTTGGGCTTTTGTGGGTTAGCTTCATATTGTCAGTCGTTGTGCTAACCCATAAGCCTAATGTCTTTTACTTTAATTTCACCCTTCATGCTTCCTTTATCTTTTTCTGTGTTTTCAGTGGATGGATGCATACACCAGGCTGCGGGTCAACTCTTGAAGCATGAATGCAGCTCTCTGAATGGCTGTGAAACTGGACAGGCAAAAATTACCAGTGGCTACCTACTTCCTGCCAGATGTGAGTACCAGGGTACATCTCCTGGAAATCCGAAACAATATGTTAGCTAAATCTCTTTATGAATATTTCAAGACAACACTTTAAAAATAATCCCTAAGAAACTAGCTAAATTCAGAATTATGATTTCCTCATGCATGAAGTATTAGTACCTATGCTAATGATAGAAAGACTACTACGTTTACCTTTTTGTGTTCAACATTATGCTACTACAGCAGATAAAAAAGGCTTTTCAGAGGGTCTTGAGTGGGAAGCACTTCCGCCAAACATTTGTCCTGCTACCTGGAGCCTACTACTGGGTGGTGGGTTGGGGTTCATCTAATTTCTTGTATTGTGAGGGGAGTGTAATATTAGAATGGGCTGTTTTCTTTGTTTTGAGCCTAGACACCCTGATCTCTATGTATGTAGACTTAGGAAGAGGGAATTCAAACATCAGATGCCATGTGACCATGGTTATTTGCAGAAGGGTCAATACTGTATACAGAATCACTGTCGGTATGACATTAATATGCTATGTAAGTATGAGACCCCTGTATCTATTTCACAACAAATTTTCAGGTTTGTCTGAAGTGTACTGGAATAACGTCCACCATATACAAGTGTCATCTCATGCTAGTGCCTTGTGATTGCCTTAAATTTTAATATATTAAGCTCAGTCTCTTGTCTTTCTTTCTAGTGCAAGTTGAACAAGCCTAGACCTGTAGGCTACACATTGGAATTAGATGTTTTATAATACTCTGGCTTTAAATGTTCTCTCCCTAGGATTAAACCATCATTCCATTACTGGCTGTGGTGCTTTATTATTTTGTATATTGTAATATATGGTTTCTTGCTACTAGATGTCATTCATACAGTGGGTCCAGTGGCAGAGGGAGACCCGGGGCCCAAACAGAAGGAGGATCTGAGTAACTGCTACAAGAACAGCATGTACCTGGCATCTGAGAGCAAGCTCCGCTCAGTGGTGAGATACTGGCAGTAGTTACCATTAAAGTGATCTTAAGTCCTCGATTTGTTTCACTTTCGGCAGCTGATTTAATCATTTAGGCCCCTTACACACAGGACTGGCTCCATTAGAGTCTGCCTGCTCAGCAGGGAATCTGTCCGCTGATCCCAGGTGAGCAGGCAGATGGCTAGTCACCGTCTGCTCTGTTTATGGAGAGCGGACACAGACACAGCCCGCTCTCCTCTATGGGCGGTTGGATGTAAACGGACCACCTGTCCGTTTATACCCCAACTCCCATCTGATCCAATCCACCAGGCGGATGGGGAACAGATCCCCATCCCTCTGTTTTTAGCGAATAGGATCAGATCGGATGTCGGCGGATTTGACACCCGCCACTTCATAGAGGAGACTGATGATCTGATCGGGTCCACCTTAAAAACTGACAGGTGCACTGATTGGTCCACCCGTGTGAAAGGGCCCTTACTGATTATGCATCTTGTTTATTATTTAATCCCTCCCTATGGTCCAGTTTAAGCTGGTACCGTGACCACTTCCCTAGGTTTTATGTTTCAGGGTGGCGGTTTTCTCTTATAACATTCTAGGGAGCCAACCTTGCATGCAGTGACTAAAGCTATGTCTCTCTACACTCATGTGTATCAATAGAAACACACAGCCCTATAGCCTAGTATGGCAAGGCACTCCCCTGCTCCTCCTTCCTCGCCCCCTCCCAAGCTAACAGACTGGCTTAAAGTGTTTGTAAAGGTTTATTTTTCATTTTTTTATAACAAACATGTCATACTTACCTCCACTGTGCAGTTCGTTTTACACAGAGTGGCCCCGATCCTCGACTTCTGGGGTCCCACGGCGGCTCTCGCGGCTCCTTCCCGCAATAGCTAACCCCCTTTGGGAAGCTCTCTTCCGAGGGGGTTACCTTGCGGGCGCGCTCCTGTGTCATACAGTCGGTGTCCATAGCCGCGTCATTGGATTTGATTGACAGCAGCGGGAGCCAATGGCTGCGCTGCTATCAATCTATCCAATCAAGGCCGAGACTCTGTGGAGAAGAGGGCGCCGTGGACGCGCAGAGCAGGTGAACGGGCTCATGTAAGTAAAACAGGGGGGCTCGTGACAGCCAGGTGTTTTTTCACCTTAATGCATAGCATGCATTAAGGTGAAAAAAACACAAACTTTTACAACCCCTTTAAGACTGCACTGTTCACTGTTAACTCTTTCCTGTAAAGACTGGAAGTTCAGAAAAGCAGCAAAGACAGAGCAGGAACCAGCAGCATTGAAAGTTGTAAATTGGAAGTGCTAGGGTTAAGAATTTTCTCTGAGTTTACTGGTAAATATTAATTTTTTTGTGCTCAATGTATTGAGCGTAAAACAACACTGAGGGTTTATTGCAACTTTAACTGCTTGTAAAGCTTTAGATTTACAATATATACCCTTAATTAAAATTCTCTAGTACTTAGCTGCTTTACATTTCCTATTCATTAATTGTCAGGCTTAACAAATCTGTAATGCTTCCATCTATTTTCTACCTCCTCTTTCCTCTCACACCCCCCTCTCTTTTCTCTCCATTTATCATCACAGGCCATGAACACCTCTAGTGGTTCAATAGAAGTATTGACTGTAGCCTTCCTGTGTGATAATACATTTACTCTTGTTATGCTTGCTATCAAACTAAACCATGGATCACTATGACTTTTATTATTCTTCTGTTAATATTAATTGCATCTAATCAACAAAATAAATAACCGTATGGCACCAATGACTAATCTTAGAAATAAAGAAAAAAAAAAACTCCCATCTATCTTATCTATATAGTGATGCAAGTGTTCTGCAGTTTGCAATCCCCAAAAAAAAAATCTCAATGGGAAAATGAGTAGATATTATGTACGTTTCTGTTTTTTTCGTATAAAGTTTTAAAATGGTAATAGAATTATTTACATCTACGGCACATTGATCTCTTGTGGGGCCCCGATATGTAAGACCTTTTGCATATACCAGCTACAGAGTCCATCATATCTGTGGGCATACCTAGAGGGTTTCTCATGTGTTCACATAGGCTTTACCTAGGTGGGACAATACCATATATTTATGGAATTATTTGATATGTACTTTATTTTTTTCATTTTATTCATTTTAACTACTTCCTTACTGGGCACATATACCCCCTTCCTGCCCAGGCAAAATTTCAGCTTTCAGCACTGTCACGCTTTGAATGACAATTGCGCGGTCGTGCGACGTGGCTCCCAAACAAAATTGACGTCCTTTTTTTCGCACAAATAGAGCTTTCTTTTGGGGGTATTTGATCACCTCGGCAGTTTTTATTTTTTGCGCTATAAACAAAGATAGAGCGACAATTTTGAAAAAAAAGCAATATTTTTTAGATTTTTGCTATAATAAATATCCCAATTTTTGGGGATTTTTTTTTCCTGAGTTTAGGCCGATACGTATTCTTCTACATATTTTTGGTAAAAAAAATTGCAAGCGGCGTTTATTGATTGGTTTGCGCAAAAGTTATAGCGTTTACAAAATAGGGGGTAGTTTTATGGCATTTTTATAATTTTTTTTTTTTTTTACTAGTAATGGCGGCGATCAGTGATTTTTTACGTGACTGCGACATTATGGCGGACACATCGGAGACTTTTGACACTATTTTGGGACCATTCACATTTATACAGCGATTAGTGCTATAAAAATGCACTGATTACTGTATAAATGTGACTGGCAGGGAAGGGGTTAACACTAGGGGGCGAGGAAGGGGTTAATATGTTCCCTAATGTGTGATTGCTACTGTGGGGGGAGGGGACTGACTGGGGGAGGTGACCGATCTGTGTCCCTATGTACAAGGGACACAGCATCGGTCCCCTCTCCCTGACAGGACATGGATTGTGTGTTTACACACACAGATCCATGTCCTTGTCTGTGTAACCGCTGATCGCGGGTGCCTGGCGGACATCGCGGCCGCCAAGCACGCGCATCGGCATTGCAGTGACGCGCCGGGTACGTGCGCGCGCCGCCGGCGGCGCTCGCGCGCCCCCCAGTGGCCAAATTAGCGGAGGCCGTATAATAACGGCCTCCCGGCATGTAACAACCACCTCGCGGCCGTATATACTCGTACGGCGGGCGCAAGGTGGTTAATATGTTTTTGTGATGTTGTTAAATTAATTTGGATTTTTATTCAATTGAGTGCTCTCTTTTTCATCTTGGGTCTACCAGTGGCTACCAATTTAAAGTCCATGTTCATCCTTGGGTTTTCTTCTTTTTTTGAATTATTTACATCTAGCCAATCTCTTTTACATGTATATTTAAAAACATCAAAAAGTCCACAAATAAAATGGCAAAAGCTAAATAAATTAAATTACAAAAAATATTTTAAGTGACAAATATTTATCTTTTTATAGGCTTTCCCATGTATTTCTACTGGAGTATTTGGTGAGTGTGCAGCCTATGGTGTTTGTTAAGTTTTTGATATTGGGGACGTTAATTGTTTTTATATACCATGTTTTTCAACCAGGATACCCCTCTGAAGAGGCTGCTGATGTAGCACTGGAAACCATCAGGAGCTATCTGGAGGAACAGAAGGACAAGGTGGGTGGTCTAAATAGAAGAGGCTTAAAACTAATTTATGGCTAATAAATGATTGTGATGTCCGTTTTTTTATTTTCCGGAAAGGAGGATGCAGATGAAAGCTACAGACACATTGGGGAAATATCAGATTTATATGAACACGGCACAAAGATCACAAAGACAGAAAACAGAACACATTCACTCTTGCCATGGTCTATTCACCATGTGCAGTGACATAGTTTTTTGTTTTTTTCTTTAGAAATGTGTAACTTCCAGTTGACGTCCTTCATTTTTTCACAAAAAAACACAACAAAAGGCAGACAGCATTATAAGAACTTGATCAGTAACCCATGGAAAACAAAGTAATCCAAGGACAAATGCCGTTAAAAAAAGGAATGGGATAGAAACGGAAGTTTGTCACACTGCATAAAAGAGTGCTGAGGAAAATAAAATGGCTATTAGTCATTAAGTACCCCTTAAGGTTATACCTTTTGAAAAAAAAGTCAGCTTGGTTTTTTTGTTCAGTCTATTCAGTTTGTATGGAGGTCAGAATGAGATGTTTCTAAGATCCTTCTAAGGTCCTTCATTGGTGCTTCTCACTTGCATTTGGTCTCCTGCTGACCTACATAGGACCTTCTTCTAAGTAGCCTCAATCTGCTGTAAGCTGTTTTTTGCATTCCCTTTTGTATCAGGAAGTAGAAAGCTCAAAAGAAATTAAAAGCTTATGTACACACACAGGTCCTTACAGTTTCTCTGCACTGTCCCTTCGTTTGAGCTGTGGTACAATTTTGATTGCACAATATTCATGCCAACTCTTCACTTTAAAGGGGTTGTAAAGGTACACATTTGTTTTTCCTAAATGGCTTCCTTTACCTTAGTGCAGTCCTCCTTCACTTACCTCATCCTTCAATTTTGCTTATAAATGTCCTTATTTCTTCTGAGAAATCCTCACTTCCTGTTCTTCTGTCTGTAACTCCACACAGTAATGCGAGGCTTTCTTCCTGGTGTGTAGTGTCGTGCTCGCCCCCTCCCTTGGACTACAGGAGAGTCAGGACGCTCTCTACATTGCAGATAGAGAAAGGAGCTGTGTGTTAGTGGGCATCCTGACTCTCCTGTAGTCCAAGGGAGGGGGCAAGCACGACACTCCACACCAGGAAGAAAGCCTCGCATTAATGTGTGGAGTTACAGACAGAAGAACAGGAAGTGATGATTTCTCTGAAGAAATAAGGACATTTAAAAGCAAAATCGAAGGATGAGGTAAGTGAAGGAGGATTGCACTAAGGTAAAGGAAGCTATTTAGGAAAAAAAAATTGCACCTTTACAACCCCTTTAATGTCTGGTACATACAAGCCGAATATCGGCCAGTATTGGCTGGTTCTACAGTGTGTACAGCAGTATTCTAGTGTGTACAGCAGCCTGTCCGAGAGAAGCGGGCCTAACGTCTGACTTCTGTCGAATTGGCATGCTGGAAAACCAGCAGCTGACCGGCATCCGATCAGCGCTTGCAGCCAATGGTTGCGAGGGCTGACCAGTGTGTTCTGGCGGGGGGGCAGTCCCTCTATCAGAACACAACAGCTCAGTGGGGAGATTGCTGTACTAACATCACATAGTTATTACAGCAAGCTCCTCTGTCTTTTTTCATTCAGTCCGCTAGGGTACAAACAGTGAAGCTGGATAGGGCAGCTTAGAACATATATGCAGCCATAAGGTTTATCTTAAATCAAAAGCTTTTTTTTAGTTTGAAAAGAATAGGTAATGGTTTAACCCTGTCAGGTTTGTTTTTTTATTGTCTGTGTCCCCTTGTCAGGGATTTTCTTTGTTTCCTCTCCCGGTGACACTACAAAAAGGAGGAAACAATCTCTCCAAAGGGAGGGAAAAGCCCCTCTTGGATAGTTGTCCTTGGAACACCTGTTTTGGTGACAACCGTATACTTTTGGACCTCCCACCTTTTTCTGTCTCAGTGATAATGGCTTTGGGGACACACATATAGTGAAAGGTATCATTAAAATCCTGACAGAGGTTTCATTACTTCTGAACTCTATGCAAAATAAAAAAAATAAAAAACAATCTCTCAGCTTGCTGTACAGCCAGACAACATAACATTTGATGGAAGGCTCATTGATCTGTGAACAGTATCTTCCATTGAAGTCTACCTGATCTGGGTGGTCATGTATAGGAGCTGGGAATATTTTGAAGAAAGTTCATGAATTGTTAAGCAGGCCACATACAGTAGCAAAGATCTCTAGGGACCTAACATTAAAAGCAAAGTTTACTTTTGTTTTCTTCTTTCTAAATTCCAGCTCCCCTATGTACCAATATAGCATTAATGTACTTCTTTTGCAAAAATAAAACCGCTTTCCATTAGTTCTACACATGCTTACCTCACTGTCTTCATAGCTGTTTAAAAACACTGCTCGATTACTTCTGCCTTACTTCCTGGACAGACTTTAGGTCATGACACAGGAAGGAATTGACCAGCTGATCTCATTAAGAAACACCTCAGCTGGTCAACTCCTTCCTGTAAGTTTAAGGTAAGTGTAGTATTTTACAAACTTACTCAGAATATGGAGGAGGCAGAGGTGGATAATTCTCCAAAAGTAAGCTATCCACAGGGTTAAAGTTAGGGAAAATATTGGACAAAGGATTAGATTTAGACTTAATGGTATGGGTTAAAAAAAAGAACTACAGCAAGATGGTTACTATTAGTGATGCTTGTGGCTAATACAGTGAGATAAATATGATGTAAAATACAGTGAGATCAATATTAAAAAATATCCAAAGTAGTGAATCCAAAAATGTATTTAATAACACGCAACACCTACAAAAAGACTGTACATAAAAACAACATCAGTGTCAGAGCTATTGAAGACGTCCATATATAATACACCGTCCGCTATTACAGTGATAGTAATACCAATTGGAACAACACATCACCTTTCCTGGCAGGATCACCACCACAGGCACTTTAGGAGAAAGACTAGAAAGCACCAAATAGTCCAATTTTGAATATGCCCTATGAGGTATGAAGTGCTCTAGTAATTTTTCCCACCTGACACTGGCTGTCAGTCAAAGGGCTTAGATCATCCAGAACCTCCCATTCCAATCTGGGTATCTCATATTGCTGAGTAGGTGCTATAGCCCTAATGTAAAGTGATGGGTGCTACAACTATACAATTCAAACAATTTCACCCTCCAATAGACCCTCATAACTTCCCCACTTGGGCAAATTCCCTGAGGGTATATGTACAGTATATATTTAGGGTTTATATATGGGGGGGGGGCATTAAAACAGATGGCTCTTATAGTAAAAAGTTACCCATCAAGTTGCCGTTTTTACGCATAAATGACTCAGCCACGGTCACTTGGGCAAATTCCCTGAGGGTATATGTACAGTATATATTTAGGGTTTATATATGGGGGGGTCATTAAAACAGATGGCTCTTATAGTAAAAAGTTACTCATCAAGTTGCCGTTTTTACGCATAAATGACTCAGCCACGGTCACTTGACAGTATAAACTTCCACTGCTAAATAGCAATTAGAGATTTTGTAACAGAGGTACAGCATACACCCACATATAGAACATGCAGATATCCAATACCCCTGAAGGCTCAAAAGCTGCAATCCTCGTAATGAATCACGGAGGATGTATGCTAGCATATATGAGCTTAATGTACAGAGGTATAAACTGCAGTGTCCCAGTGGTTAGCGCTAACCTCAAGTAACATATGGTGAAATATATATATATATATATATATATATATATATATATACATACACAAAACCAAGTTTGCACTATTAGTTCATAAATCCAATCCTATCCAGGATTGGTGCTGTAGTTCAATGGGCTGAACAGGTGTTCATAGCCTACTGATAATCCTGTGTGTTGCTGAATTGCTCAAAGCCCAGAGCGTGGCTGTGCCATATACCAGATCCACATGCAGTATGAGCGCTATCCACACATGTGTTTAACTGTATAAGGTGAAAGTTCCACACTATGGCTGTAATCGTTTCTCCAATCTTGATAGTGTGTAATAAAGCAGCGGACAATAGCCCTCATAAGGCCAGCATGTACAGCATGTGTGTTGCTAAATCCAAAGTGAATGGGTGGCTGTGCACTTACTTGGCTTTGGCATAAGGAGGAACACATTTTGGTTAATGTTATGGGTTACCTTAGGCTTAGATAAAATGTGAAGTTTTAGTATTAGGGGAAAAATTATGTGTTATGGGGTCAAAGAGGACCTAAACTGTGGAAGATAAGCCCAACAATGCACACAAAGGTCAAATAACTAGTCACCAGTTTTGCCCATAGTCTCTCTGCAAGGGGCATTTCCCTATCTCTGCCTTATCATGCCTTGTTCTGCACTGTGTCAGAGCTGCCTCCATGATGACTAGTGATCAGATGACTGGTGGGAGACTTTAGGAGAGATGCAGAAAGAATATATACCACAGACTGAGAATAGCAGAAGTGGGGAGATCCCTGGATCACAGGTCCTCGGGTGCAGCTTCCTCTCCAGCAAGAAGAACATTGAGCAGCACAGTAGTGACCTCACCAAATCTCACTCCAAGTCTCCTGGGATTGGCAGCCAGAGGCACAGTGGCTTAGATGACCTCACACTGTAGATATACAGTTTTGAAGCTTAAAGGGGTTGTAAAGTCAGAAGTTTTTTTTTATCTTAATGCATTCTATGCATTAAGATAAAAGGCCTTCTCTGTGCAGCAGCTGCCACAGCACCCTCTAATACTTACCTGAGCCCCCCCCCCCCCTCCAGGGCAGGACTTAGTGTGGTGGGGGCCCCTGGGCTTGAGTCACTTTTGGGCCCTACCTTCTATACATTACAAAAAATGGGCGTGGTCCCTCTCACAGTTCTAGCAGCCGGAGTGAAGCACGAACATGACACTTCAGATTTAGTCACCTTCAAAGACAAGTTCAGGAGATCCTATGCCACAGAATCCTTTAGTTCCTGAATTTAGAACTTCCTAACGCCTGTAGATTATAGAGACCATAGGTGCCAATGGGGCAAGCTACAGGAGCTATCTTGCAACTCACGAATCCTTCCCTCTGATATGCAACCAGGCCTCCCCGAGACCATGACTTCCTTCACCGATCCATCAGACAGGTCCACCCTCACCTGGGCTTCCTGGGACTCCAGTGGTTGGTTTGCAGACCCAGTTGAAGGTACTGGGCCTACCTGGAACTCTGTAGCCTCGGTCTAAAGGTGCCCCGAGACTCCTCGGTAAGTTCACGCACCCCCCCGGCCAGCAGGGCCAAAGGGCACGACTTCGCCACCAGGGGTCCTCCTTGGAATCCCCCTGGCACACCACACCAGATCATGGCGTCTGCCCCTTATGTACCCTCTCCCGGCATGCACAGCAGGCAAAAAAAACACCCACCGCACGGTAGCCGAGAGAGGACACCCAACCACACAATAACGCCACCTGTGGTTCTTCTCAAAACCTGGGCAACAGCGCCACCCACAGGACAAGGGGAACTACACTCCAGGCAACATTACAGCAGAGCAGAGTCCAAACTAAACAGAATTGGAGAACCTGAGCCAAACTATTGCTCAGGCTACCCTTAAATTTAGAGCATAGCAACCCCAATTTTGGGGGTCCGCTACATATATACTATACGGACTGCACTATATACTCTGAACTATATTATATATACTATACGGACTGCACTATACAGGGTATACTCTGAACTGCATTATATATATACTACAATGCAGTGCATTATGGGGCGCTCTGCGGGGCTCGAATTTGCCACAAACGCATCATATGTTTGTTTGTTCCACGAACGTGCGACTCGAACATCGGGACCATCCCTAATTATGACTTAACCTTGCAGAGGAAAAAAAAAACATCCAGCGGTATACAACCGCTTTAAATCTTTATGTGCAGGGTTAGGGACTCACCACTTAGTGACTATTCCAGGTTAGTGACTCGCCAAGTAGTGAAGAAAAAAAAATAGAATGACAGTCCTGGAGCTTGTTCCTTCAAAAACAAATTTAGCAAAGTCAGACCATATTTCTCTGCCATGAAATGTTCCTTAAAAGCAAGATAATGTGTAAAAATTTGACCATGAAATATTAATATGACAATGTGTACATTTCTTTTCAGTTTGACCGTATTATCATCTGTGTTTTCCTGGAGAAAGATGAGGAGATCTATCTCAAGAAGCTTCCTGAATATTTCCCTTTGGGTAAGTTAGTTCTCACTGTTTTTAATATAAAACATTTATTCTTTTCTTTATATTTACTGAAGAATAGAGGTAAATGATTGTATCATAAGCCTTTATGGCACAGGTGGAGCAGGCTTGTTTGAAGGAGGTTTCATTAGATCTGAAGATGAATAATGGATTCTTAACCCCTAGTAATGAATGAAAAGTAACAGTTTCATCATTTAATAACAATCCTTCCTAAGTCAATAAACACAGTAAATGTCTTTCAACTGTCTTTTTGCTGTTCAATTTAAATTGGCATAGGACACCACAAAGCAGTATTGTATTGCCGTACAGCATATAGTTGTACTAAATATTCAGCTTGGCACAGAGCATACATTGCTTTGGCTCCTGTGGCGCCAAAAGTTTTTCTTTAAGTATTAAATGTATAACGGTATTGTTCAAAGCAGGGAGGAAACTCACGCGCTGCCAAAAGCAAAAAAATATATATAAACAAAAAATGGAAAAGAAGCTGCTGCAGTAGTGATCCCACACCAAAGAGAACAAATGATGGATTAATAGGTGCTGTGCTGCTTACTAAAACCAATAATGAAAACCTAACAATAAATACCCTATAGGTGTACACAATCTGTGAACACACTTAACCCAAGGGTGAGTAATCAGTGACAAATAGTTCATGTTCACACAATAAAAAAATGCATAAATAAATAAATAATAGTTCATATACAGTGGGGGAAGATATCTATTTGATCCCCTGCAGATTTTGTCATAGTCAGCATTTTCTTCCTAAAAAAATGGCGAGTCCCCCTCCTCAAGAAGGCACATGTACAGGCAGTGCTGCCATCAGGAATTTTGGGGCCCCTTACACAGCTTCAGGCATGGGCCCCCTGGGTGTCACGAATTGAGAAGCGGGGGGGGTGCTGCCGCCACAAATTGTGGAGGTCAGGGGGGGGCTTTGGGTGCTGAGTAACAAAAAAAAAAAGGGGGGGATTGCCATCCGGGGCGCTGGGAACCTCCGGGCCTCTGGGGACCTCTGGGCCCCTTACAAAAAAATAAAGAAAGAAATAAAAATTATAAAAAAAATTAAAAAAAGATTTTTATTAAAAAAAGGGGGGGTTGCCACCCGGGCCCCTTACAAAAAAAAATGTAAACATTTTTTTTTAATAAATAAAAAAGGGGGGTTGCTATCCGGGCCCCTTACAGGTGTACTGCCTGTACCCCCCTGATGGCGGCCCTGTTTACAGGCATTCCAATGAACATCTAAATGATTCAGAGAAGTATTAGGAGAAAGTGCTGTGGTCAGATGAGCCCAAAATTGAGCTCTTTGGCATTAACTCGACTCATCGTGTTTGGAGGAAGAAAAATGCTGACTATGACCCTAAGAACACAAGCCCTACAATCAAGCACGGAGGTGGAAACATCATGCTTTGGGGCTGTTTCTCTGCTAAAGCTACAGGCTGACTTTGCCACATTGAGGGGCCAGTAGACGGGGCCATGTATTGTAAAATCTTGGATGAGAACCTTAGCCAGAACACTGAAGATGGGTCATGGATGGGTCTTCCAGCATGACAATGACCCAAAACATACCGCCAAGGCAACAAAGGAGTGGCTCAAGAAGAAGCACATTAAGGTCATGGAGTGACCTAGTCAGTCTCCAGACCTTAATCCTATAGAAAATTTATGGAGGGAGCTGAAACTTCAAGTTAGCAAGAGTCAGCCAAAAAAGCTTAAAGGGACACTAATGAAATATATATATATTTTTTTAAAATAACAAACATGTTATACTTACCTCCGCTGTGCAGCTCGTTTTGCACAGAGTGGCCCCGATCCACGTCTTCTGGGGTCCCTCGGTGGCTGACTCGGCTCCTCCCCGCAATCACTCACCACCTATATGCGAGCGAGCTTGCATGGTGGTGAGTGATTGCGGGCGCGCTCCTGTGATACAGCCGACGGCTATAGGCGCTCACTGTATCACTTGGCCCTGCCCCTGGCGCGCCGCGTCATTGGATGTGATTGACAGCAGTGCGAGCCAATGGCTGCGCTGCTTTCAATCCATCCACTGTAACCAATCAACGGCCAGGCTGAGCGGCGAAGAGGATGTCGGGGGCGAGCGCGGGACTTTCGAGGGGTCAGGTAAGCTAAACGGGGGGCCAGGGGGGGCCAGTATTGTCGGATGTTTTTTCACCTTAGTGCATAGAATGCATTAAGGTGAAAATGTTTTTACCTTTACAACCCCTTTATGGATTTAGAGAAGATCTGTAAAGAAGAGTGGACCAAAATCCTTCCTGGGATGTGTGCAATCATCACCAACTACAAGAAATGTCTTACCTCTGTGCTTGCCAGCAAGGGTTTCTCCACCAAGTACTAAGTCATGTTTTGCTTGGGGATAAAATACTTATTCTACTCCCTAAACTGCAACTTAATTTATAGCATTTGTTTTATGTGTTTTTCCAGATTTTTGGGTGGATATTCTGTCTCCGTCATTTAAAATACATGATAAATAATGATTAAAATTATAGAACCTTAATTTCTTTGTAATTGGGCAAACTTACAAAATCTGCAGGGGATCAAATAATTCCCCACTGTACAAAAAAAGTAAAAACCCTCCAGAGATGCAACCAATCCAAATAAAAGATGCAGCTAAAAAAAAAATCCAAAGTGCATAAAATGCTTAGCAAAAAATAAAACAATAAACACCCTCCAGGAGTGTGATCACCCAAAATATGAAAATTAATAAAATACTGTAAATCTCAAAAAGTGCAATAGTGCAAATTCAATCACATTAAACTATAAATAAATTTTCATAATAATAGAGCAAGTATCCATTAAATAGTCTGAATGTGTAGATGGTATTACTTTGCATCCAACACCCATGGTCCATACATCACACAATGTGACTGTGATCCTCCAGCAAAAGACCCAAAGGTCAGCACACACTTTTTTAATCAAACTCCAAAGGTCCTCCCTCAGCTGGGCCATGGATGGGAAAAATCCCCTCAATTCCTGATATTCCTATTCCTATATGCTGTAAAGCCCTGTACACACAATTGGATTTCCTATGGATTCAAATCTGATGGATTTTTCCATCGGAATTCCGATGAAGCTGACTTCCATCAGTCTTGCCTACACACCATCAGTCAAAAATCCGACCGTCCCAAACGCCGTGACGTAAAACACTCCGACGAGCCGAGAAAAATTAAGTTCAATGCTTTTGAGCATGCGTCGACTTGATTCTGAGCATGCGTGGGTTTTTTCTCCGATGGAGTTCCACACAGACGATCGGAATTTGCCATCGTTTTTTTTTCCATCGGATAAATTTCAAACATGTTCTATTTTTTCTCACCGATGGAAAAAAGACCGATGGGGCCCATACACGATCGGTTTGTCAGATGAAAAAAGTCCATCGGACTGTTTTAATCGGTAAAACCGATTGTGTGTACAGGGCATAAATGTTTTAAAAGATTAAAAGCAAATAAAAGCCACTGGCATAGGTGTATGTAACATGAAACATGACTCAATGAAACATCACTAGGAGTACCAATATGGCTGACTTCCAGTTTGGAAAGGAAGGGACATCACCTGCTACTGTTCCGACGCATTGTGTCACATGACACGTGGCTTCATCACTTGACGTGTCATGTGACGCAAAGTGTCGGAACAGTAGAGGTCCTTTCTGATGGGGACTGTAAACAGCTATTCTAGTGCTCACTGTGCAGACATGTTCCAGCATTGTCACCATCAGCAAGCCTGTCCTGACCAATGAACTGAAGCTAATACTTGAGCGAAGCATGCCTCCCAACTTTCTGAGATGAGAAAGAGGGACTCCTCCTAGCTTTTTAAAATAGCAAATGAGATAATTAAGCAAAAGGGTGAACGTTTTAGCTCAGCTCAGAATAAAACTTTTGATAGTTCAATGGTAAATTTTCATAGAAATATGTACGTCACCCCAACATAGCAGGACAACTAAAGCCCCGTACACACGGTTGGACTTTTTGCCAACAAACTTCTTTTTGAGCAAGTTTGACAAAAAATCAGACCGTGTGTACGCTCCATCGGACAAACTTTTTTGGGTTTTCATCGGACAAAAGTTTGGTCTGCAAACGGACAAACTTTTGGCCAACAAAAGTCCCATGGAGCAAAGTCCGACTGAGTGTACAGAAAACCATCGGACTTTTGTCCGATGGACAAAACAAATAATGTTAAAATCAACCAACAATAGCAGAACCTGACCAAAGGGTGGCGGTAAAGAGCAGAAAAACCACGTGATGTTGGAAAAAGTTTTGGGAAAACTTTGCAGAAAAGTCCTGTGGTGTGTATTCTATGGGTGTGCCCGGCCAACTCCGTTCGGACAAAAATCCACGGAAAAGTCAGATGGAAGTCCGACCGTGTGTACGAGGCTTTAGAAGGAAAGAGGGACAGAGGGATTTGGTTTCAACACAAGGACAATCTCTGCATCTGAGAAAATGATGTAGACAGGAGGTGGGTGAAGGAGGCTGGAGGAAATCTGCAGCAGTGGGATAAAGAAAAAAGATTAAAAAGAGTGAAAACCATATTTTACAAAAGAAAAAAAATATGACAATTGATTATGATACATAGTGCTGTAGCCAACTAAATGTCATCTAATTAGGGCTTACATTCACTTTTACAGATAGCATGATCACAGGGTTGTTAGGGAGAACATACATAAAAATAGTTCACAAAATGAGTGACAATGACGTTTTGTAATAAAATATAAATATGGAGTACAGTTAAGTGTTTATTTAGCCATGGGCAACATTCACCCCCCTCATTTCAGGACATAAATATCCTAGTATGCCCCGTCGGCTCCTGGTAGTCAGTACATTCTGAAACTTAAAAGTCTGCAGCAGCTGGAGGGACGTTGGATGCCCACGATTGGTTTAGATAATCACTTCATAAAAGAATAATGAAGTCTCCACTGAGATAGAGAAAACATAATTCACAGGCAAGAGGAGGGACAGCTGCAATCCATGCTTAGAGATGTTAGCGGATCAAAGGATTCGGGGTGCTGTGGGACTACACCGTGATTCTGGGGATTTCTGGGACTTGTTGCGGCAAAGACTCCCACTCCATCTGTAGTACTTCACTACAATTCTCATTTGAGTGCTGCAAGAGTCGGTTACCTTGTATTAGACCTTAACTTCTAAATTTATTTATCTCATACAGTTTATAGTAGTGAAGCCTACGAATGATTCTTTTGTTTGTTTTTTCAAATTGTAAAAAAAAAAAGTGGGATCCGAATAACTAGAATACAAGACGGCAACAGTCCCTAACTAAAAAATAAGCATCTTTGTATTTTAAAGCCAACTCTTTTTTAGGAATTGAAAAGTCTGCACTGCATTCAATCTGTCATTCACACAAAAAGAAAGTACAGTTTTCATTTTAATAATAAATAAGAAAGTATATCAACCAAACTGCTGCTGGGAGCAGCCTGGAAGTTCCAGCTTCTCTTGTGAAAATTTGAATTTGCCTGTTCAGTTTAGTCTGCTGTGGACGGCTTTATATAGACTTCAGGGAAAATGCAGCTTTAAAAGATAAAATACCAAATAAGATGCTGAAATGATGAGCGGGTTAGGAATTGACCTTGTATGAGAAAGTATATAAGCCTTTACTATGGATATATTGGAGAAAAGCAGGCTCAGTGATAGGATATAACTCCAATTTAATTCTAAACCAAATTCAGGTAAGTAATTTAAAAAATGCTTTAAGGCCCCATTCACACGGGCTGTCCGATCAGGTCCACCTGTTCGTTTTTCAGGCAGACCTGATCGGTCCCTCTAGTCTCTTCTATGGAGCGGCGGATGTCAGCGGACACATGTCTGCTGACACCCGCCGCCATTCGATCCGAACAGACGGATGGTGGTTCTATTCCCCATTCGTCCACCGGATCGGATCAGATTGAAACGGACAGGCAGTCTGTTTCCATCTGATTGCCCCATAGAGGAGAGCAGGACTGTGTCTGTGTCAGCTCTGCATAGAGGAGTGGACATGGACCTGTCATCCACCAGCTCAGCGGGGATCAGCCAGCGGATTCCGCTTAGCGGAGGCACCCGTGTGAAAGGTGCCTTAAAGTGGTTGTAAACCCTAGAAACAAAATAAACAAAAAAAAAACCTGCAAGACAAAGGCATAATGAGCTAGTATGCAATGCATTGCATACTAGCTCATTATGTATTACTTACCTCACATTGAAGCCCCCGCAGTGGTCCTCATTCACCGCTCCAACCAGCGACATCGCTTCTGGAATTACTTCTGGGTATCGCGGGCTCTGGCGCTGTGATTGGCCGCACTGGAGCCGCCCGTAACGGCACAGTCTAACTAAAATGCCATTGACTTCAGGACATGCAGATACAGGGGGATATCTCCTAAACCGTGCAGGTTTAGGAGATATCCAGGGTAGCTACAGGTAAGACTTATTATAGGCTTACCTGTAGCAAAAAGTGGTTTGGAAGGGTTTACAACCACTTTAAGATGAATTCCAGGTTCGGATTTTTTTTTACATAACGTAAATACAAGTACAACGTAACTATGTACTGTATATACCATACTCTGAATGGAGCCCATGCTAAGGTTCCAACCTCCTGTGTTCAGAATGCAGAATGCTCAACATGGGACCTGGAAGTAAGTGGAGATCACTGGAGTAGGGGTGTTTGCTTCATCGATTTACAGATTCCACAGGCATCAGCCAGGTATGGGACAGTATATGCATAGTTACAATGGTCCAAGCTAGATCAATGTAACTATGTATAAAATATCCATACCTGAAATTCTTCTATAATCATGCAAACTGAAGACATTAGTTAGAGGTATGTGGTATATTCCCCTTGCACACCATACTGTAATTGACCATGTGATTAAAAGGGTGCTGAAACAAGTCCCGACTGGTCACAGCGTACAACATTGATGAAATATGTGCTGACAAGTTTATTGCATGGTTATCATAGGCGTGCGCACAGGGTGTGCCGGGTGTGCCCAGGCACACCCTAATCGCCCTATGCGCATTAGTGTTATCGCTCTGTGTAGCAACAGGAACTTGGGAAAGATTTCCCTCTTACCAGTTCTGCCATAAGAGAAGTGTTTATGCTCTTCTCTTTCACTATGCCAGCAGGGAGATCAATGTGCCGCGGTCATATATATATGTAGACACACATGCATGTGTGTTTGAGCTTAAGGGTGCATACCCTAATGCGTTAGGCTGCGCACACCTATGATGGTTATATTGGTCCAGCTTGGACAAATGTAAGTATGCATATTCCATATCTGTGGGATCCCTGTGTAAGCTGGAAATCACTGCAGTAATCACAGCCCCTACACTGAACGCCACTGTCTTCCAGGTCTATTGCCATGCTACTGCCCCGGCTGCATAGTATCCACAGGGGGTACTATTCACAGAACACCTTGCATTTTCTGATTGGATGAGGAGATGCAGAGTTGTGATGTCACAAACTCAACCTCAACCAATCAGAGAACACCTTGTATTCATTGAGAAAATTGGAAGGTGTTCTGTAAATGGTGATAGTGCCAAACGAGAAACCATCTGTGGCTGCTATGCAGCAGGGCAGCCATTCAAGGCAAGACCTGAAAGTCAGTGGGGATCACTATAGTAGTAGTAGGTGCAATTACTACAGTTATTTCCAGCTTCCACAGGGATCCCATAGGTATGGCATATGTATATATATACACATTGGTCCAAGCTAGACCTATGTAACTATGCAATAAAATCAATATCTGGAATTCAGCTGTAGATGGAATGAAGCATTTGTAATTGTATTTCAAATAATCTGTATATGTTTAAAATAGTCAAAGCATCCCAGATGACAAAAAACATACCTACAGTAAAAGGAGCCCAGGGGGGCAGTGTCATTAGAACATCATGAAAACGTTCCAATTATTATTGATGGATGTTTACATAGATAAATATGAACTACCCAATTACAACGAGAAGGCGGATAGGCAGCTGATATCACTCTGGGTTAAATCCACCTCTCATATCTGTACAATTCAAGCAGCTGCTGGTTATATTCATGATTCTGTTATCAAGTGATGCACATGTCAGGTTGCAGGAAGACATGCTAGTATCTAGAGACAAATAATGTGGATATGAGACAGGTTAATCGATTTGCTCAGATTACAGCTCTATGTGCTTTTCCAGCATAAAACAGAAGCCTTCGTCAGTCTTCAGGGTAAGATCATCGTGTGCTAACCTGCTAGTGTGTGCTGCTAAGTGCCTGCACGATAACAGTGTTTACAATTTTTACTGTACTCACATTTCTAATATAAATGTGTTCATTAATACTGTAAATTAGTATATTGCAAAGTTGTGTCAAATTTTACATGCATACTAATTGCTTTGTAGGTTTGGCTCTTTATTGTATACTTTACATAGTGACACTGCTTTAGGAATGTCTTATCATTCGCACAAAAGTAACAAATAATATCCATAAAGTTTGTAATATGTGTGTAATGTCAGCTTCTATTTGTTGGCTTTCATCAAGCGAAGGTAACATTCCCTAACATTTCCAAAAAATGACCAAAAGAACATTTGACAATAGGCCTCATGCCCACTGACGTTTTTACAGCCGCGTCCGTGGCCTGTCCATGTTAGTCTATAGCTTCATGCCCACCTGGACGTTTTTGAGCTGCAAATAGCATAGACGTTTTTAAGCTGTAAAAAAAACCCAGGACCAGTGCGTTCCTCAGCGTCGGCCTTAGGCATAAAAAAGCGTCAAAAAACGCACAAAAACGCTGCGTTTTTAAGCTCCGGTGTTTTTTTGTTTGTTTTTTAATTATACAATAACATGGACAGGCATTTTTAAGCTGTAAAAAACGCGGCTGTAAAAACGTCCGTGGGCATGAGGCCTTAAGAGTTAAATTTAAAAAAAATAGCCTAAATGCTACAAGCTAAGAACATTCAACTAGCAGGGGAAATAATATGAGGCAGACTTCAGCACTGTGTAAATAGTATGTGGAGATTCCTATGTGAAGGCCAGCAGACCACTATCTTGCATTAAAAAGGGTATCTACTCAAGAGAGAAAACTATAATTCTGCCACTGTACATAGCTCTGATTCTGCAATATCTTGAATGTTCAGTCCAGCTCTGGTCTCCAGTTATCAGGAAGGATGTGCTGGAACTGAAGAGAGTCCAAAGAAGGACAGCAAAGCTGCTAAGGGAACTTGAGCACCTCAGTTATGAGGAACGGCTACACACATGCTTAATAGGAGATATGATTGCAATATACAAAATATCTAAACAGTGATTCTAGCATAGGGAGGAAACTATTCAGTCTCAGGTCACTAAAGAGGACACGTGGCCACTCAGTGAATTTAGAGGAGAAGTGGCTTAAAGTGGTTGTAAACCCCATTTCTGAAAGTTGAACTAAGCACATATATCTGTAGTGTTTATTTGTCTCTCTCCAAAGCTCTAAGTGTCGTTTCTCTCTGGTGCTTCGTTCATCTGTTTTTAGCATGAGAAGTTCTCTGACACATGAGATAACATGAGCTTAAAATTTGTGTCAGGGAGGGAGCTTAGAGGGAGTTAAGCAATGTACACACAATCGGTTTTACTGATGAAAACAGTCCCATGGACTTTTTTCATCGGACAAACCGATCGTGTGGGGGCCCCATCAGTCTTTTTTCCATCGGTGATTAAAAATAGAACATGTTTTAAATTTATCCGATGGAAAAAAAAAATGATAGCAAATTCCGATCATCTGTGTGGAACTACATCGGAGAAAAAACCCACGCCATTCTCAGAATCAAGTCGACGCATGCTCAGAAGCATTGAACTTAATTTTTCTCGGCTTGTCGGAGTGTTTTACGTCACGACATTTGGGACGGTCAGATTTTTGACTGATGGTGTGTAGGCAAGACTGAAGGAAGTCAGCTTCATCGGAAATCCGATGGAAAAATCTGATTGTGTGTACAGGGCTTTAAGCAGAGAGCTTGTCTATTTAGACTACAGCTCTGCATGTTCCTTTGTTCCTCCTATGTGGAGGGGGGGAGTGTCCCTTTCCTCCAATCAGCTCTCACACAGTGTAAGTCCAGTCTCCCCACCCACCCCTATGTGCTGCTAAAAGACGAAGAAAGATTTCTAACACAATCTGCACTTTTCAAAAAGTGTAGAAAGGGGAATACTGCAGATATACAAGTAAAACTTATGTGGATATTTGCTTC
Organism: Rana muscosa; assembly: GCA_029206835.1. Lineage (NCBI taxonomy): Eukaryota > Metazoa > Chordata > Amphibia > Anura > Ranidae > Rana > Rana muscosa. The sequence goes on from CM055119.1 coordinate 271,460,914, forward strand.
ATCTCTGTGTTTCATCTGAGGCTATTCACTTCACTGGGTATAGCAGAGGGTTTACAACCACTTTAACCTTAAACCATGTCGAGGGTTCTTTACTGTAAAAGCAGTAATGATGTGGAGCTCCCTCCAACAATTGGTGCTGTCAGCAGGGAGGATCGCGAGTTTAAAAAAACCTTTAAATAGGCATCTGAGAGAACAATATACAGGAATTTGGGCAATGGTAGGGACATAAATACGTATACATACATATACCCCCACTGGTTGTACTGGATGGACTGATATCTTTATTCAACCTTACCAACTATGTAACCATGACCTTACACAATGTTAAAATTATTCATTCGTTTTGTGCAGAGGATCAAACATTCGCAAAGCAAATTTTTTTGTATACAGTTCTTTCTGACTGCCAATGTCACCCCCCTTCCCCCTCCCAATCCAACTGTGTGTCTTTGAGGACTTTTTGGCTCAGAACTCTGACTAATGCTATATCTTCTTGCCTTGACAGTTCATTTTATTTTATGTAATGCTGCATCGTAATATGTGTTTTGTTTGTATAATATCAAATAGCCCTCTTTCATCATTTCAAATGCAGTGATGCTCATTGTAAACAGCTCCTTGAGTAGAATGCTACTGGACATATCTGAGACAAAAGGGAAAATATGCAATATTAGACAAAGGATTAATACTTCTGCCTTCGCTTTGCAGCGTATTGTCATATGCCCAATTAATGTCCCCTGCAAAACAATTCTAAATGAAATCATTTTAATGTAAAGCAGCAGTGTGTTTTTTTTTTATACATTGTATGGTTTATTACTACAATGTTTATCTATGAATGTTTTTATGTAACCTTTTACTACATCTTGCTATTCTATTCTGTCATGAACACAGTTCAGATTGGCACATTTGTTTCCAGTGACTGTGTGTATGTCAGATTGGTTGGTATTGGTAACATCCCACTCAACAATTTTTGAGATAAATATTAGTTATCTGCATAGAAAGATTACAGTTTTCAATTACAAACTACAAACTCATGGGGTCTATTTTATAAATATATTCACACAAGATTCACACAACTTGCACACATCATTCACAGTTTTTTTATTGAATCCTAATTGAAAAATATTTAAAACATTTTAAAAAGACTTGTATTAAGAAAAAAAAATTGTAAAGCATATTCCCCTTGTACCACTACTATAAATGTTCTATTCACATAGATAAAGAGCAATAAAAGTGTTTTCATATAAAATGGGCATTTATCTTCATTTTGCTATGAATCTGCATTTTATCACCAAATCAAATGACTCAATTTATTTGTTCTCTTTTATAGACCCCTAAAATAACTTGCAATTATTACCAGGCAGAAGCCAATTATATATTTATTTTTTTATGGATAAATAGCCTGTGTGATAATCATTGTGAATTGACTTATAGTCAAACTTCCCTTAACAATCAATAAAGTATGTGTATGTGGGAAAATCTGTTGATTTGTTCCAGAATTGCCTTTCAGTAAACTGAAAATTCAAATTTTAAAAATCAAAAGCAAATAAAACTTTATGGGCAATTGAGCATGTTGATGAGAATATTTGCATTAAGCCCGATTGTAGTTTAATAAAAATGATATACCGGTAAGAGGGTTCTTCAAAAAGTTTTCGCACTTTTTTTAACTCTTTTTATTAAGAATTTTAAAACCAAATTAGATAATTTTTCTACATAGTCACCTTCCTTTGCAATGCATTTTTTCAAGCCTTGTACCAATTTTATAATGCCATGAGCAAAACTCCTCCTGCCCCCACTGTTTCCAATGAAGATATAAAAGTGTGGAAACTTTTTAAAGACACACCGTATATAGATTCTGGGTGTAACATAACAGTAAGTGCTCAGTGTTTTATCAATGGTTTCGTTTCTAAGGCACCTCAAACCTGAGCAGAAAGGTCTGTTGCGCAGTAATAGGCCTGCAGATAAAGACCTCTGCACTCTATGTGAAAGCCTTATTCTCTCAGCAGAGGTCCACCACAGCTCTGCAATCTTCAATGAACATTAAGGGTGAGCATTGTAGAAAAATTGTAGCCTGGAGCACATCTATATTCATGTGCCTCCATCCCTAAATCTATACATACAAGTTTGCATTCCCCTGGGACTTTTATTGAAGCACATGACATTAAGTAAAAATCAATACACATGATTACAAAATTTAATCCAATTATAGAAAGATCTTATAGCAACGAAATATATATAATACTGAAGAGCTGATAAGTAGCAGAAATACAATATCCACATGGATAGATTGAAATAAATTAATTCATAGTATAAATAAATTGAAATGTGCCATCCATGTTTATAACGCATGATTGTAACAGAGCTGCATCCAAGAACTCAACGTGTTTCGTGGAACAGCATGCACTTCTTCAGGAGTAAATGCAGGATGAGTGTTTACGAAAAATAAATAATGACAGAATGGTTGGGACAAGGTCATCTAGAGCCCAGGGCAAACATGCCAAACTGTGTCCCCCCCAACATGTATGAGCATTATGTGTCAGCAAAAATCTCCCCACGAAAACAGAGCACTAGTCTACATGCTTATCCCCAAGCATAAACTCCTCCTCTTCCAAGTACAAATCCGCCCCCGAGCCGATATTCCCCCTCTCAGCACAAATCTTTTCCCCCCAGCCCCCAAATTCCCTCAGCTTAACTGCCTCTGTCCCCCCCAAACATTTACCCCTCCCAGCACAAATCCTCTACCCCTAAAATTTCCCCTCTTGGTATACATCTTCTCTCCCCCTCATTAAATTCCCCCCAAATCCCCCATCCTAGCACAAATCTTCTTCCCCCATCCCCCCTCCCAGCACAAATCCCCCTAAATCACCACTCTTAGCCCCCCCAAATTTCTCCTCATAGAACAATACTTACCTCCTGCTGTCCCCCTTCAAACACAAATCACCCCCCCCCCAATCCCCTTGTGGCGCCTTCCCACCTCAAATTATACCATAGTGTCCAGGGCAACTTCCCCTCCTGCTCATCCCTTGTCCCGGCCCTGGATAGAGGGCAGGCGGGCGTCAAGAAAATTATAAGTCGGCATAGTGTATTAACCACTTAACGACCGCCCACTGTAAATATACGTCGGCAGAATGGCACCGACAGGCAGAATCACGTACATATACGTGATTGCCTTTGTATAGTTGGGGGGTCCGATCGGACCCCCCTTCTTTACAGTGGGTGGTCGTTTTACCTTCGGGAGCGATCCGGCATGAGGGGACGGCCGTTCGATTCCGGCCACCCCCTCTCGATCGCTCCCGGCGAATGAGAGCTTCCCCTGCCTGTGTACTGTTTACACAGGCTGGAGGAAGTGATGTCATCTCTCGTACAGGAGAAGATGCCAGGTTAGTACACAAAACACTACACTGACACCAGGACACATAGGCACATAAATCGCCCCCCCCAGGCCCCCCCAGACACCCCCAGATCACCCCCCAGATCACCCCCCAGCCCCCAGTCACAGTGTCACTGATTGCAGTGACCATTTATTTAGTGATCACTGCAATCAGTGACATTTGTGACTGTAAAAGTGTCAGTACATTCAGTTTTAGGTCCAGTGTAGCCCCCTAACCCCCCCTAATAAAGGTTTAACCCCCTGATCACTCCCCAGATAACCCTTTCACCCCCTAGCACCGCCGTCGCTAAGCGATCATTTTTCTGATCGATGTCTTAGCGTCGGTGATGCTGATCTGTAGCCAGTAATTTTTTTTAGGTTCGCCGCAGGTTTTTATAGCGTCGGGTACCCCCATATATTACCTAATAAAGGTTTAACCCCCTTGATCGCCCCCCAGGTAACCCTTTCACCCCCTATCACCACTGTCACTAAGCGATAATTTTTCTGATCGATGTCTTAGCGTCAGCGATGCTGATCGGTAGCCAGTAATTTTTTTTAGGTTCGCCGCAGGTTTTTATAGCGTCGGGTACCCCCATATATTACCTAATAAAGGTTTAACCCCCTTGATCATCCCCCAGGTAACCCTTTCACCCCCTAGCACCGCCGTCACTAAGCGATCATTTTTCTGATCGATGTCTTAGCGTCGGTGATGCTGATCGGTAGCCAGTGATTTTTTTTAGGTTCGCCGCAGGTTTCTATAGCGTCGGGTACCCCCATATATTACCTAATAAAGGTTTAACCCCCTTGATCGCCCCCCAGGTAACCCTTTCACCCCCTATCACCACTGTCACTAAGCGATAATTTTTCTGATCGCTGTCTTAGCGTCGGTGATGCAGATCGGTAGCCAGTAATTTTTTTTAGGTTCGCCGCAGGTTTTTATAGCGTCAGGTACCCCAATATATTACCTAATAAAGGTTTAACCCCCTTGATCGCCCCCCCAGGGAACCCTTTCACCCCCTATCACCACTGTCGCTAAGCAATAATTTTTCTGATCGCTGTCTTAGCGTCGGTGATGCAGATCGGTAGCCAGTATTTTTTTTTAGGTTTGCCGCAGGTTTTTATAGCGTCAGGTACCCCCATATATTATCTAATAAAGGTTTAACCCCCTGATCGCCCCCCAGGTAACCCTTTCACCCCCTATCACCAATGTCGCTAAGCGATTGTTTTTATGATCGTTGTCTTAGTGTCGGTGATGCAGATCGGTAGCCAGTAATTTTTTTTTAGGTTTTCCGTCAGGTTTTTATATAGCGTCAGGTACCCCCATATATTACCTAATAAAGGTTTTAACCCCCTAATTGCCCCTAGTTAACCCTTTCACCAGTGATCATCATATAAGTGTTACGGGTGACGCTGGTTAGTTAGTTTGCTTTTTATAGTGTCAGGGCACCCGCCGTATATAACCCAATAAAGGTTTAACCCCCTGATCGCCCGGCAGGTGATATCAATTAGGTTTTAGCGTCAGAGAGGGTCTGCGTCACACCCCAGGCAGCGTTAGGTTAGTGCCAGTAACGCTAACACCCACGCGTGAAGCATACACCCCCCTTAGTGGTATAGTATCTGAACAGATCAATATCTGATCTGATCAGATCTATACTAGCGTCCCCAGCAGTTTAGGGTTCCCAAAAACGCAGTGTTAGCGGAATCAGCCCAGATACCTGCTAGCACCTGCGTTTTGCCCCTCCGTCCAGCCCAGGCCACCCAAGTGCAGTATCGATCGATCACTGTCACTTGCAAAACACAACACACATAACTGCAGAGTTCGCAGAGACAGGCCTGATCCCTGCGACTCCAGTGCTGTAGGAGGTGATTTCGCCACCACAGTTAAAAAAAAAAAAGCATATATGCCGAAGCATTGGGGCAGCAGGGGCGGAGGAGCGATTTTGCTCCTAATGCCGCGTACATACGGTCGAAATTCCGACAGAGGCTTGCCCGTGGAAAAGTCTGACCATGTGTACGCGGCATAACTTTTGCGGGAAGATGCCCCCATGCTTTGGCATATATAAATGGTGCATGTATGCCCATCATTAGAAGTGGGTGGATGAAGGGCGGTATTCTAATGGTGGGCATACCCACCGATCAATCTTTTTTTTTCATTCAGCCAACAGGCTGCATGAAAAAAAGATTACAATACATGTCCAACAAGGACCAGCAACGTACTGGTATGTTGCTGGACTTTGAATGTTTATACCAGAATGATGCCTGCGGGTTTAGGTATCATCTTGGTATCATTCTTTTCAGCCAGCGGCCGGCTTTCATGTAAAAGCAATTCTAGCAGATAATTAGCCTCTGGACTGCTTTTACAAGCAGTGGGAGGGAATGTCCCCCCCCCCCGGATATAAAAAGCGCCATTGGGAAATTGGGAAAGCATTTTATCACACCGATCTTGGTGTGGTCAGATGCTTTGAGGGCAGAGGAAAGATCTAGGGTCCAATAGACCCCAGTTTTTTCAAAAAAGAGTACCTGTCATTACCTATAGCTATCATAGGGGACATTTACATTCCCTGAGATAACAAGAAAAATGATAAAAAAAAAAATATATATGGAAGCAACAGTTTAAAAAAAAAAAAAAAAAAGCAAAATTAATAATAAAAAAAAATAAAATAAAAAAAAGCACCCCTGTCCTGCCCTGCTCTTGCCCAATGGCGAACGCAAGCGTCGGTCTGGCGTCATATGTAAACAGCAATTGCACCATGCATGTGAGGTATCACCGCGAAGGTCAGATCGAGGGCAGTAATTTTAGCAGTAGACCTCCTCTGTAAATCTAACGGGGTAACCTGTAAAGGCTTTTAAAAATGTATGTAGTTTGTCGCCAATGCGCGTTTGTGCGAAATTTTAAAGCATGTCGTGTTTGGTATCTATGTACTCGGCCTAAGATCATCTTTTTTATTTCATCAAACATTTGGGCAATATAGTGTGTTTTAGTGCATTAAAATTAAAAAAAAGTGTATTTTTCCCCAAAAAATGCGTTTGAAAAATCGCTGCGCAAATACTGTGTAGAAAAAAAAATGCAACACCCACCATTTTATTCTGTAGGGCCTTTGCTTTAAAAATATATATAATGTTTGGGGGTTCAACATCATTTTCTTGCAAAAAAAAATATGTTTTCATGTAAACAAAAAGTGTCAAAAAGGGCTTTGTCTTCAAGTGGTTAGAAGAGTGGATGTAAGCTTCCTAATGTTGTGTATAAAATGCCAGAACAGTTCAAAACCCCCCCAAATGACCCCATTTTGGAAAGTAGACACCCCAAGCTATATACTGAGAGGCATGTCGAGTCCATGGAATATTTTATATGTTGACACAAGTTGCGGAAAAAGACAATTTTTTTTTTTTGCACAAAGTTGTCACTAAAATGATATATTGCTTAAACATGCCATGGGCATATGTGGAATTACACCCCAAAATACATTCTGTTGCTTCTCCTGAGTACGGGGATACCACATGTGTGAGACTTTTTGGGAGCCTAGCCGCGTACGGGACCCCAAAAACCAATCACCGCCTTCAGGCTTTCTAAGGGTGTAAATTTTTGATTTCACTTCTCACTGCCTATCACAGTTTCGGAGGCCATGGAATGGCCAGATGGCACAAAACCCCCCCAAATGACCCAATTTTGGAAAGTAGACACCCCAAGCTATTTGCTGAGAGGTATTGTGAGTATTTTGCAGATCTCGCTTTTTGTCACAAAGTTTTGAAAATTGAAAAAAAAAAGAAAAAAAAATGTTCTTTCTTCATTTTCAAAAACAAATGAGAGCTGTAAAATACTCACCATGCCTCTCAGCAAACAGCTTGGGGTGTCTACTTTCCAAAATGGGGTCATTTGGGGGGGGTTTTGTGCTATTTTGGCATTTTATGGCCTTTGAAACTGTGATAGGTAGTGAGGAGTCAAATCAAAAATTTGTGCCTAGAAATCCTGAAGGTGGTGATTGGTTTTCGGGGTCCCGTACGCGGCTAGGCTCCTAAAAAGTCCCACACATGTGGTATCCCCGTACTCAGGAGAAGCAGCAAAATTTATTTTGGGGTGCAATTCCACATATAACCATGGCATGTGTGAGCAATATATCATTTAGTGACAACTTTTTGTAATTTTTTTTTTTTTTGTCATTATTCAATCACTTGGGACAAAAAAAAAAATATTCAATGGGCTCAACAGGCCTCTCAGCAATTTCCTTGGGGTGTCTACTTTCTAAAATGGGGTCATTTGGGGGGGTTTGTGCTATTTTGGCATTTTATGGCCTTCAAAACTGTGATAGGTAGTGAGGAGTGAAATCAAAAATTTACACCCTTAGAAATCCTGAAGGCGGTGCTTGGTTTCCGGTGTCCCGTACGTGGCTAGGCCCCTAAAAAGTCCCACACATGTGGTATCCCCGTACTCAGGAGAAGCAGCAGAATGTATTTTGGGGTGCAATTCCACATATAACCATGGCATGTGTGAGCAATATATCATTTAGTGACAACTTTTTGTAATTTATTTTTATTTTTTTTGTCATTATTCAATCACTTGGGACAAAAAAAAAATATTCAATGGGCTCAACATGCCTCTCAGCAATTTCCCTGGGGTGTCTACTTTCTAAAATGGGGTCATTTGGGGGGGTTTGTACTGCCCTGCCATTTTAGCACCTCAAGAAATGAGATAGGCAGTCATAAATTTAAAGCTGTGTAAATTCCAGAAAATGTACCCTAGGTTGTAAACGCTATAACTTTTGCGCAAACCAATAAATATACGCTTATTGACATTTTTTTTACTAAAGACATGTGGCTGAATACATTTTGGCCTAAATGTATGAGTAAAATTGAGTTTATTCGATTTTTCTTATAACAAAAAGTAGAAAATATCATTTTTTTTCAAAATTTCCGGTCTTTTTCCGTTTATATCGCAAAAAATAAAAATCGCAGAGGCAATCAAATACCATTAAAAGAAAGCTCTATTTGTGGGAAGAAAAGGACGCAAATTTCGTTTGGGTACAACATTGCATGTCCGCACAATTTACAGTTAAAGCAGCGCAGTGCAAAATTCTGAATTCACCTCTGGTCCTTTAGCTACCAAATGGTCCGGGGCTTAAGTGGTTAATACCCAAAGCAGTCTAAGTGATTTCTGTGAAAAATAATGTGCTAAAATAAATAAAATGGATGTATGATCATAGAAGTGAATCAGGTGTAGCCAGGTGGCTGCTGAATGAATTGAAAAAAGAAAGCAATGTGTGTGATAGTGTGTTGGTGTGGTTCAGTAAAAAAGTAAAAAAAAAAAAAAATATTAAAATATTTGTTGAGGAAGTGTTAAAAGTGAAGCATCACCCAGAAAGCGAAATTCAAAACTGTGCAGGAGCTAATACAGAATCAATACAAATAAATGTGTTGTGATAGAATACTCAAGAGCTGCTAAATGTATAAGTGAACAATGAGGAAAAAAAACGGCACCATTTAAAATGGTCTACTCTAGAACATTAAAAAAGTGGATGGTTAAATAATGATGCGCTTATTCCACATAGATGTGACACAGTAGATGAATGATTGAATATAAACGATTGAATAAATAAGTAAATATATGGAGTGAATAAATAAACAAATGAATGTGAAAAGTCTCGAAAAAAAAATATATTAGTAGTGATAGCTTGATAATAAACTTAATGAACTTCTTAACGTGTTCATAAAGATCTCCTCCAACAAAACAGACAATTTGTTACTCGTGCCACCACTTCCATCACCGGATGAAATGCCCGCCCACCTCAGGGAGCGACCCCCTTGGGTCAAATGGAACTCTCAAATAATGAGTTAAGGACAGTCCAACCTGGAGCGTGCTGTTATATGTATATACTTCTCTGTTCTCTGGAGTGACTCGGGGTAAAAGGGAGAAAAAACTTTCATCGTGCAACAATGTTCATAAGCCGTGCATTTATTGCATGTAACTTCCCACTCATATGATAAATCGTCTTGTATATTGCATAAAATATTTGTTAGGCAAATCAGGGCGATACTCCTCACCGCTACAACCGGGTAGTTGAGACACCGTGAAGTGATGTCACCGATTCCCCCCAACGCGTTGCGTCATAGATCACTCCAGAGAATAGAGGAGTATATACATATAAGGACATTGTATCCTGGGGCTGAAATTCAGATTGTGGCCACAATAACCCCAAGGAGGGAAAAGGAAATATAGTCCAACCAACACTGCCCACAGGGTGAGCATTGGTGTATGCAGAGCTTTAGCTGTCACTAAGGAAGGACTTGTGTTGGACCACTACAGGGAACCCATTACTTTCACAAAGAGCGCAGCAACATTTAAATGGATCTCTAATGAACTATTCTCCAATTGTCAGAATCCAGCACAGTCTGCTTTAATTCCCCTATGTGTGTAGGCAAAAAAGTGTACCAGGGATGTGATCACCGTAGAAACTTTGTGACCCCATTGTGAGAGCTATAAATGCACAGACACCGTTCTAGCACTTGTAACGTGTGTGGCTTCTATGTGGTGTTCGTGGCTTGCCTTGTTATCCCGGTTCTGTCTTATAATTTTTCTTATCTGTCTAACAGCAACCACTCTCATGATGGTAATTATCAGCATACGTCCCACATGCTGAGCCTGCTGCCTCTTGCTGTTCTGTTTTCCTGTTTTAGCTCTTATAGGGCTTGTCTTTCTGACAGTTTTAAAGGCTTATCTCCAACTTCATGATGAAATGGAGATTTTCTAAAACACATAATGTACCTTATTATGTTTTCTTGTTCCAACCCATCACGAATGGTTAGAAAACAAATCTTATGATTGGTATGAAATAAAAGGCTTGAATTCTTCACATGACAAATGTATTTCTAAGCTTTGGACTATATACGGAATAAGTATATTTTATAATGTAGCACAGCCTTACATTTTCCATGCACATGGCTTATATCTGCATTTTCTGCACAGAACAACAGGGCCATCACTAGGGCACATAGAAAACAATTGTTTCCAATGTGTTCTGTCCACACTACAATGCTGCGGTCATGTGCAGTGCAGACATGCTTTTTTTTTAAGCAGTATACAGTGAAACCTCGGATTGCGAGTAATGCGGTTAACGGGCGTTTCGCAATACGAGCATTTTTTTTTTTAATCCTGGCTCGGTTTGCTAGCGTTGTCTCACAAAACTAGCAGGATTCAAGCCACAGCGGTGTGCAGTACCGCATTTGGCCAGAAGTGTGGGGGCGCCGGAGCCGATTGGAGCCGTTCGTAAATACTCGGGAAAACTCGGAAATACTCAGTTCCCGAGGGTTTCCGAGTTTAGCCGAGCTGTCCCGAGTATTTCCAAGGCTCTCCGGCGCCCCCCCACCTCTGGCCACCTGCGGTATTGCATGCTATAGAAGTCAATGCGGAACTAATTATTTTCATTTCCATTGACTTCTATGGGGAAACTCGCTTTGATATGCGAGTGCTTTGGATTACAAGCACTCTCCTGGAACGGATTATGCTCGTAATCCAAGGTTCCACTGTATTAGAGGGCAACACAGGTCTATACATGACAGCACCAGGCTTCTGTGCAGAGACTTGAATGACGTGTACATTTGTACACTCGATTAAGTTTAAAAATAAAAAAATTGTAAACAGTATAATGCACAAAAATTACTGGAAAGGCTGACATAGGAAAGGAATGAAGTAGAACTATCTTTACTTCTTTACTTCTATCTTTACTTCTTTACTGCATTCATTTAACATCCATTTGATACTTAAAGTGGTAGTAAACTCTGTTACACCACTTTCACCCCTATAATTCTCTTAGAAAATGTTTATTTTATTATTATGTTCATGGTTTATATCATCTGTGTCCTCTGTGGTTGCAGTTATGGACCTTATTGCAAAATGAGGCCCCTAGCCCATTCCTTTCCATGTAGTAACCCAATGTCAAAGGAAAAGATCCAAAAAATTGCACATCATGAAGCAGACCCATGTGCATGGAGTGAGATGAATGGCAGTGTCGGCTCGGGACCCCAGGCAGGCCACGCCCCCAACGTGTATAGCTCCGCCCCTTGGCGCTTAATCATGGGGGGATCATTCACCTCGTCCACACTTTCCTTGGGAACAAAAATAAAACTTATCCTACTGCAATAACAGGTTCACCATAACATTGTCACCATCAAGAGAACCTGTCATGATAAGAATGTTAGAACTGTTGTGGCTCAGGGGAAGTAATCATGATCTAATTTTCCCTAATTGATGGGTCACTGACTTGGAACCTGTAGCCTGTATATATCATGTGTGAGAACACTTGACATGCGCATACTTGTTCCAGGTCGATGACCCACCAAGTAGTTAAAGGGGTTGTAAAGGTTCGTCTTTTATTTTCGAAACAGGTTCCTTTAAGCTAGTGCATTGTTGGTTCACTTACCTATTCCTTCGATTTCCCTTCTAAATGTTTTTTTTCTTTGTCTGAATTTCTCACTTCCTGTTCCTCCTCAGTAAGCTTGCCCCCATCATCCAAGCTGTTCTGGCTGGGGGTTAGTCAGCGTGCTCGCCCCCTCCCTTGGGACTACATCCGTCCACAGCGTCTCCCCGCAGGGATGTAGTCCCAAGAGAGGGGGAGAGCACGCTGACTAACCCCCAGCCAGAACGGCTCGAGGAGGAACAGGAAGTGAGAAATTCAGACAAAGAAAAAAAAACTTTTAGAAGGGAAATCAAAAGAAAAGGTAAGTGAACCAATAATGCACTAGCTTAAAGGAACCTATTTAGAAAATAAAAAACAAACCCTTACAACCCCTTTAAGCAGGGATAAGCATGATACCCAAAGTGTGTGTACCTTACAAAAAAAGTCAGTAATAGCAGCTCCCATATTTCTGCCCTGACCTCATCCACAACATATCTACATATTCGCTTTTTTAACAATGGTATTGTTTTTCCTATTGCAGACCAAGAAACGGAGTCCTGTAAGCTGTAGGGCCGTGTGTGAAGACCGATCCAACTGAACCCGCATCTTTCCGCGTATCTCTTTCACACTCTTATTGTGATTTCAGTAAAGTCAATGATACACAAGCCTTAATAGTGTGATTATTTACCCCAAACAGTAGGCACTAGAAATAATGAAAGAAAGGAGAACCGCCCTAATCATTTCATTAAGAGCTGAGCTTAAAACCACTTATTGATTTGTTTTTCCATTAATCTGAGACAGCCAATGACCTATCACTTTGAGAAACACTACAGCCAGAAAACTGTCAGCATAAAAGACAGCCATCAGAGAGGCATAGAAAGGAGAACACCTACAGGCCGCTTTGGGAAAACGCCACAACCCCGATCATTCATTCAGTGAAAACACTAAAAATCAGAATATTTTACTTAGAAATATGGAATTTGGAACAAAGTGTGGATGAGCTCAGTTGACCACAGTTCGATTTTTGGGAAGATTCTTTGAAGATTATTCAATAAATAATCTTTATTAAAATAATCATTGCTGAAAGAATGACATTTTATTATAATTTAATGACAGTCATTCTATTGGTAATTCTTCATCCTTATTAAACATTTTCATAGTGAACAGTAGCAGATAACATTTTTGATTACGCTATCCCATCTAAAAAGCAATCTATGGTGAAATGATTTTCAGAGTGCGGCTAAGCAGCCGCTTGGAGGCGTTTAGGAGGCGATCCTGCCACCTCATGAATGCTTTTTCTTTCTTACAATGGGACCAATGCATAGCAACCTCAAGCCAAGCATTTGGATTGAGGTTGCAGTGTGGCCCCATTGACTTGATTGGCCAAGTTTGCCTGTCAGCTCACCATGAAATTGGCTGTATTGTAGACTTTAAAAGAGAAGTATGGCTTCCAAAAAAAAAAAAACATTTATACTCACCTAGGTGTGTGCAGCATTGATCTGATGCTGCATCTGACCCCCACTGGCTCTGTAGTGAGAACTGAGTGATCAAACACAGCTGATTGCTCAGTTCTTCCCCTCCGCTCTGAGCAGAGAGCCATAACTGTCAGTCAATGGCTATCTGCTCTCCGCTCTAGCGCTTACTGGAGCACTGGGCTGTGGTGGGGGTGGGAGGGGCTGGCTCAGGCTCTCAGTGGATCCCATATGGGCGGGATCTTTCCACAGCTGGACCAGCTCTGTGACATCAGCCAACAGCGGGCTTCAGTCCACTATCTGCTAAAAACGGGTCACAGGAGTGCAGAACGTACTGCACTCCTGTGATCCATAAGAGTATAGCCAAAAAATTATTTACTATGCTATACTTCTCCTTTAAATGGGTGTGGGGGGGGGTAAAACCACAGCTCAGCCGGATTTTTTTTTATCCCCCTCCTCTCCAGCCACCCATGGGAAAGAGGCCTTACAATGTAACTGTGTTAAACAATTGTTTGACTGGTTAAATTTATCAAAAACAATTGTCTGCAGAGAATAATTTTTCATCAAGCAGACAATTTCTTGGACTAATAACTCCTATTATTTCTGTTGTCTGTGACTGTTATTCATTCTCAAAGAATCTTCAAGTGTGACTAGTCTGAGAGATCACTATAACAAAGGGAACAACATGGCTGTAGATGGACAGTTCTGGTCATTAATAGGCAACTCAAGTGGTACACTGCATGTGTTAAAGAAAGAGGGAATGTCATGGCACAATCCTCTAGTTATAAGTTACGGGCTTCACCATCAACTTCAGCAAATGGTTCAAAGAGGATTGCAAACTGCATTGCTCTACCAAAAACGAATAGGTTGCAGAATAAAATGCACTCGTCTGGGCCAGTTCTCTCTCAGGTTTCTTTCTGCAGAAAGATTGTTTTTCATTAACTGTAATAGTAACAGGAACAGCCACAAAAAAAAAAATGTTGACAATAGATATGTTTTAAGTTACAGTTACAGAAAAAGTAAAATGGGTAGAGGTGATACTCAGTCCCCAATAGTATGCACACAACAAAAAACAAAATTGCCCATGAGGCTATTAAGGAGCACACATTGAGTAAAACGTATAAATTATTTATTTAACACACATTTAAAAACAACAATTAATTCAAAAAAGAAGAGAGAAAAAAACATATTAAATATCAGCATGTAAATCAATTTTTCATTTTTGTCATAGACCTTTCCCTGAGATCTAAATATGTCATGCAGATAACTGTCAGTAGGTCTAGGATGGCTATGCTAGGTCTCGACGCGTTTCGCGAGAGGAGTCTCGCTTCTTCAGGAGAAGCACAAATAGATGCGATTAATGGAAGACTCCTGGCCTACTAGCTGGTATAGATTACTCTTTTTTTCACAAAAAAGTATAGATTACTCTTTTTAATAATCAAAAAATGAATGAATATAAATGGGTGGGTATATTACCCTAAGCTTGTAAAAGAGATTTCAAAAGTGGAATGTCCATAAGAATAAATAGATAAATGCATACACTGCCAGCCATGCCACAATGCTAATCTCCCCCGAGAACTGTGGAAGGGCAGGGAGATGGAGACCAGTTGGAAGCCGCAAAAAAAACAGAACTGGAGCGGAAGATGTAATCCCGAACTGGGAATGCCCACACTCTGTGAGGGAGACACACAAACACAACTGTGACTGGTACCTGGCAGGTTTGTTCCTCTGCAGCCTAAAGCCTCATACATATGATCGGACTTCAAACAAACTTTTCCGTGGATTTTTGTTTGAAGGGCGTTGGCTGGGAACGCCCATAGCATACACACGGCAGGACTTTTTCTGCAAACTTTCCCAAAATCACATGGTTTTTCTGCTCTTTACCGCCACCCTTTGGTCAACTTCTGCTATTGTTGGTTGATTTTAACATTGGTTCTGGGCATTCGTGTTTTTACTTTGGACTAAAGTCCGATGGATTTCTGCACCGTAGGACTTTTGTTGCCGAAAAGTTTGTCCATTTGCAGAGCGAACTTTTGTCCGATGAAAACGGAAAAAGTTTGTCCGATGGAGCGTACACACGGTAGGATTTTTTTGAAAACTTGCTCATTTTGAAGTTTGTTGTCAAAAAGTTTTACCGTGTGTATGGGGCTTTAGACTGGACAGGCCAAGGAGAAGCAGGGGACTGATGAGCTAATCTCTCTGTTCTCTCCTATCAGCATGCTTCTTGTTAGTTAGAGCACTTCCCATTCATTGACTGTCCTGTGCAGCTGAGGCTGCAGAGAAAGGCATGCGTGTTTGAGCTTTGGGGTGCACACCCTAATGCAATAGGCTGTGCACACATATGACATGGTTCCACTGTGTGTGGGAACATAACTGGCCTCTGCTGCTTGTTCCCAACATGGACTACAGCATTACATGTCAACAGCCAGTCATAAAATCTAAGGCCAATACAGCACCACCCATGGTCTGGAATTTTGGGAGGAATAAAGCTGTTGAAGGCGTGATTTTTAACATTTCTCACATCTGATGCTTGTCAGCAGCAGCAGCAGACATTTATGGGTTGGAGCAATGATTAGGAGACGCATGCACTGCTGATACGGCAAACACAAAGCCAGATGGCACTTCTCAGCAGAGCAGTGCACAAAACTGCCAGATACATGGAATGCTCAGCCACACAGACAGGAAGTGAAGAGAAAGAAGCCTTAGACCCCTTTCACACTGGGGCCGCCCGGCGGCCCAGGCGTTCTCTGTAAAGCGCTGCTCGTTTTAGCGGCGCTTTACCTCTGTTTAAGCGGTGCTTTTCGGCTGCTAGTGGGGCGCTTTTAACCCCAAAAAGGGGTTAAAAACTCCTGTGTTGCAGTGCTTCGGAAGCGATTTTCAGGTGCTTCGGAAGCGCTGCCTATTCATTGCAATAGGCAGGGGCGTTTGGGAGCGCTGTATACAACACTCCCAAAGATGCTGCTTGCAGGACTTTTTCTAATGTCCCCCAAGCGCACCGCCCGGATATGAAAGCAACCATTGCAATGAATGGGAGGCAGTTTTCAGGCACTATTTCTAGAGCTAAAATGCCTGAAAACTGCCTCAGTGTGAAAGGGGTCTTAGTCATGGGCACATGGAGACGTTCAAAAAGCAGAAAAACAGTATGTGAGAGTTTTTCACAGGATGACAGACTTGTAACATATTTAGTAGCTTTTGCTGGATTAATAGTTGATTTTAAATCGCGCTCTAAATCACTACATATATATACAGTGCTAGCATATGTTTTATCAGAAAGCAAGATGATATAAAGTATCTGTGCTTAAATAAAGTGTCCAAAATTTCCTAAACTTGTCCATGCATAAAGTATCCAAGTAATTATTAAAAGCATTAACCCATCAGTGAAAAATAATTCTGTTCCTCCACCTTCACATCAGAAACCGCACCAAATTGCCATGAACAAAACATTTTTTTTTTTTAAATAACAAACATGTTATACTTACCTCCGCTGTGCAGCTCATTTTGCACAGAGTGGCCCCGAACCTGGTCTTCTGGGGTCCCTCGGCGGCGGACTCAGCTCCTCCCCGCAATCACTCACCACCTATATGCGAGCGAGCTTGCGCTCCTGTGATACAGCCGACGGCTATAGCCCCTCACTGTATCACTTGGCCCCGCGTCATTGGATGTGATTGACAGCAGCGCCAGCCAATGGCTGCGCTGCTTTCAATCCATCCACTGTAGCCAATCAACGGCCAGGCTGAACGGTGAGAAGGATGTCGGGGCCGAGCGTGGGACTTTCGAGGGCTCAGGTAAGTAAAACGGGGGCTCGGGACGGTATTGTCAGATGTTTTTTCCTTTACAACCCCTTTAAATCAGGTAAGTTATTAGGGATGTTAACCTATGTTGCCCCAGGGGGTACTTCCATCCAAGGGCACTCTCAAAACAAGGTAATCTCCACTCCTTTCATCAATGTCTCTATTCATATAAGAGGTTTCCATAGAGAAAGCAGAAAAGCCATTATAATGTGAAACAATTTATCATTTATTTAAAATGTCTTGAAAACGTCAGGATGGCGAAACTTGACGGGACGGAGCAGGAGGTGACGTCATCCCGCACAGTACACCCAGAAGTGACTCCGGTACACCCGGAAGTCAGGTCTGAATAGGGAGCCGCTCACACAGACTGTATGTGGAGTCAGCATCCCATTGAAACCCTGTGCTGTGTAAAGTACTTCATAGTGTGAGTGAGCATTACTTTATGTTTTTATGGGTAAGTTTTAAATAAAATAAAAATTGTTTTACTCTATAGAGATTTTTCTGCTTTCGCTATGGAAACCTCTATGGAAACCTCTTTAATGAATGGAGACATATTGATAGAAGGAGTGGAGATGACCTTGTTTTGAGAGTGGCTTTGGAAGGAAATACCCCCTGGGGTAACATAAGCGCTTAAAGTGATTGTAAACGATCACCTTGTAAAACAACCCACTCAGTTTAAAACAGAAATGAAAGGCAAACCATTTTTGTATAGATATAAAAAATCATTATAAACAGGGCTTTTTTTCTCAAACAATAGGTGCTGGAACTCAACCATGACCCCCCAAAACTCCTCCCCCCACACACACCCTCCAAATCACATCAAATAGTGGGTGTGGTCAGATTTCACAAACAGTAGGAGGGTCTTAAAGGGGCATTAAATACCAGGATTGCATTACATACAGAGTGCAGAGCTGTCACTTATAAACACAGAAACCGGACTTCTGTGTTTACAAGTGATTGTGGTGAGAGGGCACCAAAGGGTCTGAGCCAGAGGTGGTGGAACTGAGTTCCACCAAGTTCCCCCTGAAAAAAAGCCCTAAATTATAAATACATTTTTCTCTTCTTTTTTTTTTTAGAAGCGATCACACTCCCTCTGTTCTGCATATGAGCTGGGGGGAGGAGAAGCAGCAGCACACTGAGCTTCCCAGTGAAGCAGGGGTCATCAACCCCTGGTCCCCGGCCCACTACCGGGCCGTGGCCCTTCTGCAGTCGGGCCGCGGGTGCGGGTGGCTCTCAAGAGACATGCTGGGCTGCCGGCATGAGAGCGCTGGGTGGATTGAAGAAGCGAGCGGGCAAGCAGAGATATCATCTCTCTCCGCCCATTGCATCACCGCTCTTCCGCCCTCAAAGCCAGTGCTCTGTCTCAGTGTCGGAGGGAGCAGAGAGATGACATCATCTCACACTGCCCGCCCCGCATCGCCGCTCTCCTGCGGTTCCTGTGAGAACTTCCTGAGATTCCTTGTTCAGCGGCGCAGATTGCCTGCCTCCCCGGACAGCTAATCAGGAATGGCAGAAGGGTGAAGGGTGACAGCCGAAGGAGTCCCGAACCCTCCCTCTGCCAGGTGAGACCGGCTGCAGCAAGACGAGGGAGACACCCTGCTACATCCAGAGGGGCGATCCCACAGAGATGTGACATCATCAGTTACAGGTGAGCTGTGTGTGGGAGTACAGGTGAGGTGTGCTGGGACTTGTAGTTCACCCCCTCAGCTGTCTGCCTGATATACCACAAGGGGCGCTCCACTCACTCCGCATCTGGTGACAGGCATGGTGGCAGGTGGCATGGCAAGTGACATTCCACATTTGGTGACAGGCAACGTGGCAAGTGACATTCCACATCTTCTGACAGGCAACGTGGCAGGTGGCAAGTGACATTCCACATCTGGTGACAGGCAACGTGGCAGGTGGCAATCCACATCTTGTGGCAGGTGATGTGGCAAGTGACATTCCGCATCTTGTGGCAGTAAGCGTGGCAGGTGATGTGGCAAGTGACATTCCGCATCTTGTGGCAGTAAGCGTGGCAGGTGATGTGGCAAGTGACATTCCGCATCTTGTGGCAGTAAGCGTGGCAGGTGATGTGGCAAGTGACATTCCGCATCTGGTGACAGGCAACGTGGCAAGTGACAATCCACATCTTGTGGCAGTAAGCGGGGCAATCTGGTAGCAGGCGACAGTGGCAAGTGACACGCTCAGGGCTCCCACTGATTCTACATTATGGTGAGTTGAACTATTTCATTTATTACTACAATGTAATAATAGAAATAATGCGCTTCAATCACCCTGACACCATATTAAGCATGGTGCCCTGATGATTGAAGCGCTAACACCAGCCATTGCCCGCAAAAAATCGTAACTCCCCCCCCCCCCCCGGTCCTTGGCACAATTTTCTTCCACGCAGCCGGTCCCCGGTGCCAAAAAGGTTGGGGACCACTGCAGTGAAGGGCTGTGCTGCGAGGGCATGTCAGGACAAGTCTGATCATTGGAGGAGAGCACCCTGACTTCCCAGCATAGCTAGAGAACTGACCACGGTGTGCTCTCCTGCTTAGTGTGGTCAGTTTTAACAGGAAAGCAGAGGGACTAGCAGAAACACCAAGGATTTCACACAGGAAGCAATACAAAGAGAACAGGATACTTTCTCAAAAGTGTTAGGGTACAGGGGTACAGCAGACACATATCAGGAATATGAAGTATTGGGGTAACAAACACTTTAATGACTTACCTGATTTAGATGGTCATGGCGATTTGGTGAGTTTTCTGATGTGAAGGTGGATGTTTTTCATGGATGGATTAATGCTATTGGAGCAGAATTGGCACAGCACTGGGCACTTTTATAATTATTTGGACACTTTATTTATGCACAGACACTTTAAGAAACTTTGGAAACTTTTTTTAAGCATGGCCAATTTATGATATCTTGTTTTCTAATAAAACATATATAGTACATATAAAGTGCAGCGCCAATGCGATTCATAACCAGTGAGTAATATAAATCTCAGTCTATATATCAGCATAAATAGGTGATCATAAAAAATCCAGCAAATTAAAATACAGTTCA
This sequence comes from Rana muscosa, assembly GCA_029206835.1. NCBI lineage: Eukaryota > Metazoa > Chordata > Amphibia > Anura > Ranidae > Rana > Rana muscosa. The sequence continues at coordinate 271,480,980 of CM055119.1, forward strand.
TATTGTGCAAAAATTCAGTGTAAAGAAATAGTGATAAAAAAGATCCGAAGCCTCCCCATGTGAAGAAACAGTCCTCCATATAAAGCGTTCAGAGAGGTCAGATTAATTTACTGCAGCTTTGACCCAGTAAGGCGTGTTTGCCTGGAGTGGATACCGAGTGGGATCTGCTTGCCTGCATTTTGGATATTTGTCCTAATGACACAGGCGTGAATGCTGCTGTAAGGGCAGCCATTCCATCTGGTGAGTGTTGACTCTATGGGGAGGTGATGGCTGACCTCTGAACACTTTATATAAAGGACTGTTTCTTCACATGGGGAGGCTTCGGATCTTCTTATCACTATTTCTTTAGACTGGATTTTTGCACAATACAAACTGTTTTTTCATTTGCTGGATTTTTTATGAACTACACAGTTTTATGATCACCTATTTATGCTGATATATGGACTGCGATTTATATTACTCGCTGCTTATGAATCACATTGGCACTGCACTTTATATGTTTAACATAAACATATAAAGTGCAGTGCCAATGTGATTCATAAGCAGATTACAAGGTTTTGGTATACTGCTTGTATGTGATTGCTGCCTTTTTTGGTTCACACATCACAGCGCAGAAAGTATTATGTTTTACTATTAATAAAACATATGCTCAGCTTGACACTGAGTTTATGGTGTTGGAATACGTAGAGCAGCTGAGCTATAAGCAGTAAATTCTAGCGCTGGTGGATTGTGGTAATACTAAAGGCCCATACACACTTTTGGACTTTTTGACAACAACGGTCCGACGGATGTGTTTTATCGGACAATCCGACCGTCTGTATGCTCCATCGGACAATTGGTTTTGGTTTTTCAACGGTAAATGTTCGCTTTGCATGCTCTCAAACTTTCCGACAACTAATGTCTGATGGAGAATCATCCAATCATGTGTACACAAGTCCATCGGACTAAAATCCAAAGTACAAACACGCATTGCTCCGAACCAATGCTAAAGATCAGACAACAATAGCAGAAGTTGCCCAAAGGGTGGCGGTAAAGAGCTGAAAAACCACGTGATTTGGTGAATGTTGGCTGAAAACGTTTTGCCGTGTGTATACATACCAAGTTCACGTCCAATGCCCCTTCGGACCAAAATCCGCGGAAGAGTCAGATGGAAGTCCGATCGTGTGTATGAGGCTTTACTTTAGGCTCTGGCTGTACTTTTTGACTGGGGATCATATAACTGACTGAGCAGAATTACAAATCCTTTGACATCCCACATTTCTACTATGTATTTAAAGCTGAACTTTAGGCACCTTACAACTGGGTGTCATTTCCTGAATATCACCTGGTTATCAGTCTTGCAATCCATGTATACCAGAAGAAGCAGAGCCAATCAGTTCACATGCTGATAGGAAGAGAAATCAGAGTGACAGAGAGATGAGATCATCACTGTGCTGCTTCTCCTTTCACTGTCCAGACACGGGACGGGGTGGGTTTAGAATGACTTCCGCTCAGAGGAAGTGTGTTAAACAATGCTGCCCATCAGACTAAGGACTTCTAGCAGTAGAAAAAAGTGCCCGGACTCTGGACTAAAGGTGAATATTACAGCCAAAGCCGGTTTAGTGATTTTATATTTTATTGGGCTATTAATTCTTCTATTTATTTTTTTTTGTCTGGAGTTAATTTTTACTGATTGCTTGGAGTTTGCATTTAAAGCAAGCCTGTTGATTTTTAAAAACGAAAGCTCCTGTCTTACAGCAGGTATTACACGGTGTTACAGATGCTCCTCTCTGAACCTTGGTGCACTTTGTTAGTAGGGGGAGTGACATTACTATAGCATACCTCCCAACTTTGTAAAGTCCCATCGCGGGACATTCCGATGTCCCCTCTCCCCTGCCAACCAGAGTTGTTGAGCGGGGGGGTGCGGGACATTGAAAAAAAAAATCGGGAATTGCACAAAAGTTGTTGAGCGGGGGTGGGGGGGTGCGGGACATTGACAAAAAATGGCGGGGGGCCGGGGGCCGCCGATCGGGGGGGGCCATACTAGTCCGCAGATTGCGGGGGGGGGCTCTTACCTGCTGCTGCTGCTCCTCTTCTTCTGTTCATGTTTCCTGCTGTGCGGGAAACATGATAGTCTCGCGGGAGTGCGGGAAGGAGGTGCCTCTGCGGGTAAAACCCGCACAATCCGTGCCAGTTGGGAGGTATGCTATAGCCACACAGCTGCTATGGGGTCCGAGGGTGGAAAGGTGGCCCCAATAGGGAAGTTGTCTCCATTCCAGAAGAGCTGATGTCAGGCTAGACCAGTGTTTCTCAACTCCAGTCCTCAAGGCGCCCCAACAGGTCATGTTTTCAGGCTTTCCGTTATTTTGCACAGGTGATTTGATCAGTTTCACTGCCTTAGTAATTACCACAGCCGTTTCATCTGAGGGAAATCCTGAAAACATGACCTGTTGGGCGCCTTGAGGACTGGAGTTGAGAAACACTGCGCTAGACCCAGATCTCATTTGAAAACCTCCTATCTATGAATAAGTATTGTAGTGGGGTCCTCAATTTAGGGGAGTGTTTGAGAGGTAGTTTGCTCAAACACCCTAATTTGTTAGGGTTTTTACAACCATTTTATCCACAGGGAGAGTATCGGTGTACAGTTCCCTGTGGCCTACAGGTGGCGCTGCCATAGTAGGCTAGGATTGAACCGCTGATATAGTGTTGTGCCTTGTGTGTCCCCTCTCAGCAGACATACAGTGGGTGTGGTAGGCCTGCTGTGCATGCTGGGAGAGGATATAAAAGGGGCAGACACTGCCTGTTCGGGGTTCTGTCGGTCGTCAGGAGTCCTACTCCCAGGGAGTGTGTTTCTGTCTGCCCCGGGCACCTTAGGCCCAGGGTGGGTTTTCCTGTCCTATCCTGGGCACCTTTAGCTCAGGGTGAGGTACTACCATGCTGTTCCCGTCCGCTCTGGGTATGTAAGCCCAGGGACCGCAGTGGAGGCCTGGGGCCCAGCACCTTCGGCTGGGGTCCACCAGGGATTGAGGAATCTCAGGGTGCCGCCTTGCGAGGGGACCCGTATCTAGGATGAGGAGGCCGGGAAGGAACTCTCGGAAGACCCAGTGCAGTGTCATGGTGACGGTAGGGTCCCGGTAACTCTCCGGAGGGATGTCTTCTCCTAAAAAGGGGCCATAGCTAAAGAAGGGGATCAGCTTCACCAGGTCTGTGGCAGAGACCAACTTCACAGTCTGTGGCAGAGACTGTGTGCCTAGTTGAACTTGCTTGAGAATCTGAGCAAACATCTGTAAAGTTTGTGCCTGGACCTCCTCCACACCTTGTACTGTTCTGTTTCTTGCTCCAACCTTTTTCCTATCAGAGACTGTGTTATTGGCTAAGAGAAAATAAACCCTGAGTTGGAGTTTCATCTGGTGTGGACATTCACTTTACTGGGAAGTCAAGGACTTGTCTCTACTTTAACATAGAGGTGAGAATCAGGCTCTGGAGGTTTTCATGTTCTGACCGTGGAAGACCCAATAACAACACCGCTCAACCTCCTCGCACAGGAGGGTACGGGCTGTTAATGCGGTCAGGGCCGGATTTCCCACAAGGCCACCGAGGCCAGGCCTCGGGGCGGCAGTGGATGCCCCCCCCCGCGCACTATCATAGCCCCCTGTGGGCGGCGGCGCCGGCACTTGCTACTTTGCCTAGGCTGTGTCGAGGCGGCCGTGAGTAACAGGTGCGCGCGCGGAGGCGTGCGTGGCGGCGTGAGGCGTCGCTCACGGAGGCGTGCGTGGCGGCCTGAGCTGGCGTTAGGCGGCGCGCGATGACTTCCTGGTAAGGACACCAAGAGAAATTAGAGGACTTTGAAGGCTGCCGCATGTGTGTACACGCATCTCAATGGGACTTTTTTTTTATACCGGTTAGCAACATTTTTTTATTTTATCTTGTTTTTTCATTCAAAGTGAAAGACCACTTTAATAATTTCTCTTTATTTGCTGTAAGCATACGTTGCTTCCTGCCTAGCAGTGGTGCACAATTCTTGTGCCAAAAAATTGGAAAAGGGGTGCCCCTGGGATTGTGTGGATTGGAGTAAATTATGGATTGCCACCAAGTATATATAGAAAAATATAAAGAATTTTATTTATACATAATACACTTATATATCAAAAATGGTTTAAAAGCAAAGAGAGGAACAGACATATACAGTCATTGAAAAACAATTGCATGAGGACACCTTACTACTTGAGACATATAAGTCATATAGCTAGTGGTGACACAACCGACATGTTTCGGATACTCGAGCTATATCTGTGATAGCCTCCATTATTTCCTTCTTCAAGGTTCATGCAATAGTTTGAAGACAATTTAGTCTCTATATAAGAGAAAAAACAACATAGTATGTGATAGCTATATAATACACAACAGTGTATTGACATGATTAAATTATTTTGAATTTCTCCCATATGTGGGCAGCTAGAAGATAGACATTGTTGCAGAGAGAGAATAAAATAAACTAAAATAAACAATAAGAGAAAAAGAAAAAGGCGGGGAAGAGAAACAAAGGAAGAGAAAAAGAAAAAGAAGAATAAATATACATGGAGGTTCATTTAAGAATACATGAATGCATATATACATTGTATAATTGTATGTCTATAGGATACAGTACATCTATATCAAATAGTGTTGCATACATACATTTCCAATGGTGATATAAACATCAGCCGTTTGGAGGAATTATCCCGGTGATATAAGGCCCAAACGTATATGGTGCGAGTTTGCTGGTCGCATAAAGACAAATACAGCGGCCAAAGAAACACTGCAGGCAAGATGACAGAGCCACGGGGAAATATGTAGGAGGACCAACCCAAAAACGCCCCTCAAAGCTCACAGGGAAGCCTCAAATTGCAGCGGAAAGACTGCCACGGCCTCTCTGTAAAAACATACACAAATGGATTATAGTTTATAGGTCGCAGACTAGCCCTGTAACTAGGCATCCCATAACTATGATGAAGTGTTTGAAAAAAGGGGGCTTGGTACCTGTCAATGTGGCGCAAGGACATCCACACTCTGGCTGTGCAGCAATTGGCCAAGTCAGGTGGGACTTTTTATAGAGCTGTCGCTGGTGTTGCAGCCAATCAGCTCAAATGGCGCCAAGGGTGAAGCTGTAAAAGGAAGGAATTCAGCCAATGAGGTAGAGCGTGGGAGGCCACAACAGGGCTAGACTGTGCGTCCGGGTAGAAACCCAATTAACTACGTATTGAAAATGAATAGAGAGGCTCTTACCGGACAGGCACCGCATACAGAGGCCGCCCTCGATCCCGGCGGCGTCCGGCGTCATCGCGCACCCACACAAATGTGAAGGACGTCCACGACGCCGGCGCGGTGACGTCAGACGTCGACCCGACCGCCAGCACAACGAAAAGGGCGGAAGTGCTAAAAGAAAGATCACTCCGTTGCCCGCACCAGACCCAAAAAGGTCAGCGCAAAGGCAGCACAATTGTGTGTGCTGCGCCAAACGGCGCCATCGGAGGAATGGGGAAAAAATGACTAATCCAAAACCCCATGGGTAGTAAACAGTGTAACATGAATGCCCTCCGTCCCATATGTGTGTGATTCTTAGGACAGGGAGAGAAATTTATTTATATGCACATAGCCGTCCATTTGCTCAAATATGAGCAATCAGCCCCCGATTATCAAAATAGCCGGGGGCTGTTTTTGTGCTGGGGAGCGTCAGTGGGCCCAATGGGTGGTCCCCAAATCCCCGGGCTCCAATATGTCAAAAAGTGCAGGATACAATTATCGTTTGATTAATTTCTAAATAATGAACAATGATCAACAATATAATAAATAAGCACTAATCTCCAGTGGGCAAATCATCAGGTAAAGTTCCACCAATTGGATCCAATCTTGTTTACTTAAAAGGATTTTTTAGTTTTTACATGAATATCTAACCGGCATACATCAGAAACATTAGTACACATGTTATACAGCTGGCATAATTCATACATATTTATTTATTTTTCCTTAAAAAAAAAAAAAAAAAAAAAAAAATTACAAACTAGGTATAAACAGCTTGTTGAGCTCAGTTTAGCAGATCCCTATCAAACTTAGCAGATGTAAAACCTGGTAGGAAGGGTTTAAAGTTAATTGCCTGGTTCAAGCCAGGGGGTGAGGTGGCGTTGAGGATCGAGATCCATCTCAGCTCCCTTTGAAGAAGGTGCTTGTTAAGGTCACCTCCGCGGGGGCTGCGGTGGACCCTGTCCAAAACTAACACCTCAAGGTTTGGTACGCAATCTCCATGAACTTGGGCAGCATGTCTGCCAAGAGGGAGATCAGGATTTTGTTCCTTCATCCCTTTTAGATGCCGGTAAATTCTCTGCCACAATTTTTGTATAGTTTTCCCTACATAGAAGCAGTTACAACTGCAAATAATGAGATATACTACGTCCGTAGTTTGACAGTTTGCATAGTGTTTTGGTCGAAATTTTTGGCCATTCGGTAACCGAATGTTCTTTCTAGTGTTCATATATTTACAGTATGTGCAATTACCACATTGGAAAGTTCCCAGGTCCTTACATGGATCTCCCCTATTGGTGTTCTCAAATTCACTCTGCACTAGCATGTCCTTCAGGGACGTTGCTCGTCTATAGGTAATATTTGGCCTGGGGGGTACTAGTGGTCCTATCACAGGATCTGCTGTATGTAGATGCCAGTGCTTTTGGTAGATTTTAAGAAGTTCAGCGTGATCATCAGAATAAGTATTGATAATACGATGATCACTTTCACTTTTTTTAGATTTAGATATTAGTAACTCGTGTCGATTTAAATTTGAAGTGCGTTTAAAGGCCTTTTTGAGGCATTTATGGCTGTATCCCCTTGCTAGAAGTCTTTGCCTTAAGTTATTGGCTTCTCTTTTATAATCGACCTCGTTAGAGCAATTTCTTTTTATTCTCAAATATTGTCCATAGGGAATAGATTCAACTAGGGATTTAGGGTGAAAGCTAGAAGAATGTAAGATTGTATTGCCTGCACTTGGTTTGCGGAACAGCTTACATGATAACATGTTTTGCTTGTCTCTGAAGATCTCCACATCAAGGAAGGTTATGGTATTTGGGTCCGATATCATTGTAAACTTAAGATTAAAAGTATTTAAGTTTAGGGCGATGAGACACTCATCCAAACATTGCTGGGAGCCCGTCCATACGATGAAGATGTCATCAATGTACCTGTGCCATAGAGCTACATGGCACAGGTACATTGAGAGATCCCCGCTGGAGAAGATTGCATGCTCCCATTCCCCCAGGTACAGGTTGGCGTAGCCAGGGGCACAACTGGTGCCCATGGCTACGCCCTGTACCTGGAGGAAACATTGACCATCGAAAGTGAAGACATTGTGTCTCAGTATGAAATCCAAAGACTGGATTATAAATTCATTGAACAAACGTTCATGGTGGCTGGTTTGTGATAGAATATGTCTAATACAAGCAATACCTAAAGAATGAGGAATCGAGCTGTAAAGTGCCTCCACGTCGATACTGACAAGTATCGAATCTATAGGAATTTGTACTCCCTCGATGATGCGTAATAAGTGAGGTGTATCTTTAACATAAGAGGGGATGCTCTGAACAAAAGGTTTTAGATGCTCATCAATGAGTCGTGAAAGATTTTCAATAATGGCTCCGTTTCCAGATATAATAGGACGTCCTGGGGGATTTAGGGGATCCTTGTGGATTTTGGGGAGTGAGTAGAATGTTGGTGTGCGGGGAAAGGAAGTGCGAACAAATTCCCAAGTTTGTTTAGAAATGACATCATTTTGAAAAGCTTCATCTACCAAAGTGTAGAATTTTTTATTAAAGGCATCTACAACACCCCTACTGACAGGGCGATACCATTCATGATTTCTTAATATGTTGAAGCACATTTCAAGATATTGGGGGTTGTCCATAATGACAATGTTTCCTCCTTTATCCGATAATTTAATCGTAATTTGATGATTTTTGGATAGATTTTTTAAGGCCATCTTTTCAGTAGGAATAAGATTTGTATGTCTAGGTGTTATAGGTACTAGGTTATTTATTTCTTGGCTGATATTTTTAAGAAAATTAGATACACCTGGATTTGAGCTAGGCACTGGGTAAAAAGTTGATGTTTTTTTAAGGGAAGTTTGTTTTAGGGTACTGGGGATCTCGGTGTCAATTGTGCTGGCATTAGCCAAAAGTAAGTCAAGGTCCAGGGTGTCGATGAGGTCTTTGGATTCATTTTCCTCAAGTAAAGATTTGAGATTACCCAGAGCTTGACGTTCACTATACGTGTGAAATTCCCGTGTATCTGGGTCGCTCTTTTCAAAAATGCTTTTGAGTAGCAATTTGCGGGCGTATAAATGAAGATCTTTAATGGTCTCAAATTTGTCTATAGGTTTATTAGGGCAGAAAGTTAATCCTTTTGAGAGGACTGAGATCTCATCGACACTCAGGACATATGATGACAAATTTATAATATTAAAAGCCGAGGCTATGTCGTAGTCGGGTTGTGGGGAGTGAGTGAGTTTCCCGAGTTCTTAGAGAACATCAAGGGAACCTTAGGCGTGACAAAAGTGCCCATATTTTCAAGTGATTCATGTGCACTGACGGTGACATCCGAGGCCGTCAATGTGGAAGTGTTGGGGACTGATGAGAGCAGAGTACGAGGGTACTGTTTAGGGGGACGTTTTTTAGTAGTATTACTATTGGAGGAATTTTCAAAGTCACGATTTCTTTTAGATGGTTTTGTGCGTTTTCCTTTCATCGGTGCATATGACATGTTAGACGAAACCGAAGAGGTATCAGACGTGTCCAACTGTGTGGAACGATGATTGTCGTTCTTATATTGGACTCTAGGTCTAGTTGAAAAAGCCCATCTATATGCTCTGCCTTCTTCGAAGGCTTGTTTATCCCGCATATATTTAAACTCTTTTTTTGCTAAGATCGATTTGTTGAATAGTTCAATATGGATTTTAAGTTTCTCATTTAGATCTTTGTATGAGGAATGGGCTTGTAGGGGTTTAATTCTAGAATAGATTTTTTCAATGTTCGTGTTGATATAGACGAGACGTCTCCGATATTCATCAGAAAGAAGCCTCATCATACCAGCCGAGCATGATTTTAAATTCGTTTCCCATGCTTGTTTGAACGTCGGGTCCAGATCCTCAAAAGTTGGGAAGATCTGGACTCGAAGTCCAAGTGGGTTTAAATCATCTCTTATGTACTCATCAAACGTTTTTATATGCCAATGCATGGAAGATTTCCTCTCCAACCATTTAGTTAGGTTGGAGAAAAGAAAGGTTAGCTCAGATTCCAAGGATTCATTTTTACCATAGTTTAATTGTAATTGTTCAGTGAAAACCTCCCATGATTCACTGTAAAGTTCAGCCATGATGATGGTGTCACTGAGCTCTACACAAATGGGTATACCAACACAATAAGACAATAACAAAAATAACAAAAAACAAAAAACAAAAAACAAAAAACAAAAAACAAAACAAAAAAAGAATTGCAGCAATGCGTTTTCAAAATAATTGCTCATACAATAGGGAGCAAGCAAAAAATTAATTCAGTAAATTGTTTATGTAGATAACGCTGGAAAGCTTCAAATATGGATGGGGACTAAGGGGTATTTGCTACCCAAAAATAGAATATATTAATTAGGGGAAAATGAAGCCATTAGCCAGCAGATACAGGGCAAGTTACCATTTTACCAATCACATCCCGGTAATTTTGAAAAAATTGGAAAAGGGGTGCCCCTGGGATTGTGTGGATTGGAGTAAATTATGGATTGCCACCAAGTATATATAGAAAAATATAAAGAATTTTATTTATACATAATACACTTATATATCAAAAATGGTTTAAAAGCAAAGAGAGGAACAGACATATACAGTCATTGAAAAACAATTGCATGAGGACACCTTACTACTTGAGACATATAAGTCATATAGCTAGTGGTGACACAACCGACATGTTTCGGATACTCGAGCTATATCTGTGATAGCCTCCATTATTTCCTTCTTCAAGGTTCATGCAATAGTTTGAAGACAATTTAGTCTCTATATAAGAGAAAAAACAACATAGTATGTGATAGCTATATAATACACAACAGTGTATTGACATGATTAAATTATTTTGAATTTCTCCCATATGTGGGCAGCTAGAAGATAGACATTGTTGCAGAGAGAGAATAAAATAAACTAAAATAAACAATAAGAGAAAAAGAAAAAGGCGGGGAAGAGAAACAAAGGAAGAGAAAAAGAAAAAGAAGACTAAATATACATGGAGGTTCATTTAAGAATACATGAATGCATATATACATTGTATAATTGTATGTCTATAGGATACAGTACATCTATATCAAATAGTGTTGCATACATACATTTCCAATGGTGATATAAACATCAGCCGTTTGGAGGAATTATCCCGGTGATATAAGGCCCAAACGTATATGGTGCGAGTTTGCTGGTCGCATAAAGACAAATACAGCGGCCAAAGAAACACTGCAGGCAAGATGACAGAGCCACGGGGAAATATGTAGGAGGACCAACCCAAAAACGCCCCTCAAAGCTCACAGGGAAGCCTCAAATTGCAGCGGAAAGACTGCCACGGCCTCTCTGTAAAAACATACACAAATGGATTATAGTTTATAGGTCGCAGACTAGCCCTGTAACTAGGCATCCCATAACTATGATGAAGTGTTTGAAAAAAGGGGGCTTGGTACCTGTCAATGTGGCGCAAGGACATCCACACTCTGGCTGTGCAGCAATTGGCCAAGTCAGGTGGGACTTTTTATAGAGCTGTCGCTGGTGTTGCAGCCAATCAGCTCAAATGGCGCCAAGGGTGAAGCTGTAAAAGGAAGGAATTCAGCCAATGAGGTAGAGCGTGGGAGGCCACAACAGGGCTAGACTGTGCGTCCGGGTAGAAACCCAATTAACTACGTATTGAAAATGAATAGAGAGGCTCTTACCGGACAGGCACCGCATACAGAGGCCGCCCTCGATCCCGGCGGCGTCCGGCGTCATCGCGCACCCACACAAATGTGAAGGACGTCCACGACGCCGGCGCGGTGACGTCAGACGTCGACCCGACCGCCAGCACAACGAAAAGGGCGGAAGTGCTAAAAGAAAGATCACTCCGTTGCCCGCACCAGACCCAAAAAGGTCAGCGCAAAGGCAGCACAATTGTGTGTGCTGCGCCAAACGGCGCCATCGGAGGAATGGGGAAAAAATGACTAATCCAAAACCCCATGGGTAGTAAACAGTGTAACATGAATGCCCTCCGTCCCATATGTGTGTGATTCTTAGGACAGGGAGAGAAATTTATTTATATGCACATAGCCGTCCATTTGCTCAAATATGAGCAATCAGCCCCCGATTATCAAAATAGCCGGGGGCTGTTTTTGTGCTGGGGAGCGTCAGTGGGCCCAATGGGTGGTCCCCAAATCCCCGGGCTCCAATATGTCAAAAAGTGCAGGATACAATTATCGTTTGATTAATTTCTAAATAATGAACAATGATCAACAATATAATAAATAAGCACTAATCTCCAGTGGGCAAATCATCAGGTAAAGTTCCACCAATTGGATCCAATCTTGTTTACTTAAAAGGATTTTTTAGTTTTTACATGAATATCTAACCGGCATACATCAGAAACATTAGTACACATGTTATACAGCTGGCATAATTCATACATATTTATTTATTTTTCCTTAAAAAAAAAAAAAAATAAAAAAAAAATTACAAACTAGGTATAAACAGCTTGTTGAGCTCAGTTTAGCAGATCCCTATCAAACTTAGCAGATGTAAAACCTGGTAGGAAGGGTTTAAAGTTAATTGCCTGGTTCAAGCCAGGGGGTGAGGTGGCGTTGAGGATCGAGATCCATCTCAGCTCCCTTTGAAGAAGGTGCTTGTTAAGGTCACCTCCGCGGGGGCTGCGGTGGACCCTGTCCAAAACTAACACCTCAAGGTTTGGTACGCAATCTCCATGAACTTGGGCAGCATGTCTGCCAAGAGGGAGATCAGGATTTTGTTCCTTCATCCCTTTTAGATGCCGGTAAATTCTCTGCCACAATTTTTGTATAGTTTTCCCTACATAGAAGCAGTTACAACTGCAAATAATGAGATATACTACGTCCGTAGTTTGACAGTTTGCATAGTGTTTTGGTCGAAATTTTTGGCCATTCGGTAACCGAATGTTCTTTCTAGTGTTCATATATTTACAGTAAGTGCAATTACCACATTGGAAAGTTCCCAGGTCCTTACATGGATCTCCCCTATTGGTGTTCTCAAATTCACTCTGCACTAGCATGTCCTTCAGGGACGTTGCTCGTCTATAGGTAATATTTGGCCTGGGGGGTACTAGTGGTCCTATCACAGGATCTGCTGTAAGTAGATGCCAGTGCTTTTGGTAGATTTTAAGAAGTTCAGCGTGATCATCAGAATAAGTATTGATAATACGATGATCACTTTCACTTTTTTTAGATTTAGATATTAGTAACTCGTGTCGATTTAAATTTGAAGTGCGTTTAAAGGCCTTTTTGAGGCATTTATGGCTGTATCCCCTTGCTAGAAGTCTTTGCCTTAAGTTATTGGCTTCTCTTTTATAATCGACCTCGTTAGAGCAATTTCTTTTTATTCTCAAATATTGTCCATAGGGAATAGATTCAACTAGGGATTTAGGGTGAAAGCTAGAAGAATGTAAGATTGTATTGCCTGCACTTGGTTTGCGGAACAGCTTACATGATAACATGTTTTGCTTGTCTCTGAAGATCTCCACATCAAGGAAGGTTATGGTATTTGGGTCCGATATCATTGTAAACTTAAGATTAAAAGTATTTAAGTTTAGGGCGATGAGACACTCATCCAAACATTGCTGGGAGCCCGTCCATACGATGAAGATGTCATCAATGTACCTGTGCCATAGAGCTACATGGCACAGGTACATTGAGAGATCCCCGCTGGAGAAGATTGCATGCTCCCATTCCCCCAGGTACAGGTTGGCGTAGCCAGGGGCACAACTGGTGCCCATGGCTACGCCCTGTACCTGGAGGAAACATTGACCATCGAAAGTGAAGACATTGTGTCTCAGTATGAAATCCAAAGACTGGATTATAAATTCATTGAACAAACGTTCATGGTGGCTGGTTTGTGATAGAATATGTCTAATACAAGCAATACCTAAAGAATGAGGAATCGAGCTGTAAAGTGCCTCCACGTCGATACTGACAAGTATCGAATCTATAGGAATTTGTACTCCCTCGATGATGCGTAATAAGTGAGGTGTATCTTTAACATAAGAGGGGATGCTCTGAACAAAAGGTTTTAGATGCTCATCAATGAGTCGTGAAAGATTTTCAATAATGGCTCCGTTTCCAGATATAATAGGACGTCCTGGGGGATTTAGGGGATCCTTGTGGATTTTGGGGAGTGAGTAGAATGTTGGTGTGCGGGGAAAGGAAGTGCGAACAAATTCCCAAGTTTGTTTAGAAATGACATTATTTTGAAAAGCTTCATCTACCAAAGTGTAGAATTTTTTATTAAAGGCATCTACAACACCCCTACTGACAGGGCGATACCATTCATGATTTCTTAATATGTTGAAGCACATTTCAAGATATTGGGGGTTGTCCATAATGACAATGTTTCCTCCTTTATCCGATAATTTAATCGTAATTTGATGATTTTTGGATAGATTTTGTAAGGCCATCTTTTCAGTAGGAATAAGATTTGTATGTCTAGGTGTTATAGGTACTAGGTTATTTATTTCTTGGCTGATATTTTTAAGAAAATTAGATACACCTGGATTTGAGCTAGGCACTGGGTAAAAAGTTGATGTTTTTTTAAGGGAAGTTTGTTTTAGGGTACTGGGGATCTCGGTGTCAATTGTGCTGGCATTAGCCAAAAGTAAGTCAAGGTCCAGGGTGTCGATGAGGTCTTTGGATTCATTTTCCTCAAGTAAAGATTTGAGATTACCCAGAGCTTGACGTTCACTATACGTGTGAAATTCCCGTGTATCTGGGTCGCTCTTTTCAAAAATGCTTTTGAGTAGCAATTTGCGGGCGTATAAATGAAGATCTTTAATGGTCTCAAATTTGTCTATAGGTTTATTAGGGCAGAAAGTTAATCCTTTTGAGAGGACTGAGATCTCATCGACACTCAGGCTATGTCGTAGTCGGGTTGTGGGGAGTGAGTGAGTTTCCCGAGTTCTTAGAGAACATCAAGGGAACCTTAGGCGTGACAAAAGTGCCCATATTTTCAAGTGATTCATGTGCACTGACGGTGACATCCGAGGCCGTCAATGTGGAAGTGTTGGGGACTGATGAGAGCAGAGTACGAGGGTACTGTTTAGGGGGACGTTTTTTAGTAGTATTACTATTGGAGGAATTTTCAAAGTCACGATTTCTTTTAGATGGTTTTGTGCGTTTTCCTTTCATCGGTGCATATGACATGTTAGACGAAACCGAAGAGGTATCAGACGTGTCCAACTGTGTGGAACGATGATTGTCGTTCTTATATTGGACTCTAGGTCTAGTTGAAAAAGCCCATCTATATGCTCTGCCTTCTTCGAAGGCTTGTTTATCCCGCATATATTTAAACTCTTTTTTTGCTAAGATCGATTTGTTGAATAGTTCAATATGGATTTTAAGTTTCTCATTTAGATCTTTGTATGAGGAATGGGCTTGTAGGGGTTTAATTCTAGAATAGATTTTTTCAATGTTCGTGTTGATATAGACGAGACGTCTCCGATATTCATCAGAAAGAAGCCTCATCATACCAGCCGAGCATGATTTTAAATTCGTTTCCCATGCTTGTTTGAACGTCGGGTCCAGATCCTCAAAAGTTGGGAAGATCTGGACTCGAAGTCCAAGTGGGTTTAAATCATCTCTTATGTACTCATCAAACGTTTTTATATGCCAATGCATGGAAGATTTCCTCTCCAACCATTTAGTTAGGTTGGAGAAAAGAAAGGTTAGCTCAGATTCCAAGGATTCATTTTTACCATAGTTTAATTGTAATTGTTCAGTGAAAACCTCCCATGATTCACTGTAAAGTTCAGCCATGATGATGGTGTCACTGAGCTCTACACAAATGGGTATACCAACACAATAAGACAATAACAAAAATAACAAAAAACAAAAAACAAAAAACAAAAAAAAAAAAGAATTGCAGCAATGCGTTTTCAAAATAATTGCTCATACAATAGGGAGCAAGCAAAAAATTAATTCAGTAAATTGTTTATGTAGATAACGCTGGAAAGCTTCAAATATGGATGGGGACTAAGGGGTATTTGCTACCCAAAAATAGAATATATTAATTAGG
The DNA here is from genome assembly GCA_029206835.1 of Rana muscosa. Lineage (NCBI taxonomy): Eukaryota > Metazoa > Chordata > Amphibia > Anura > Ranidae > Rana > Rana muscosa. The sequence goes on from CM055119.1 coordinate 271,496,284, forward strand.
GGAAGATGAAGCCATTAGCCAGCAGATACAGGGCAAGTTACCATTTTACCAATCACATCCCGGTAATTTTGAAAAAATTGGAAAAGGGGTGCCCCTGGGATTGTGTGGATTGGAGTAAATTATGGATTGCCACCAAGTATATATAGAAAAATATAAAGAATTTTATTTATACATAATACACTTATATATCAAAAATGGTTTAAAAGCAAAGAGAGGAACAGACATATACAGTCATTGAAAAACAATTGCATGAGGACACCTTACTACTTGAGACATATAAGTCATATAACTAGTGGTGACACAACCGACATGTTTCGGATACTCGAGCTATATCTGTGATAGCCTCCATTATTTCCTTCTTCAAGGTTCATGCAATAGTTTGAAGACAATTTAGTCTCTATATAAGAGAAAAAACAACATAGTATGTGATAGCTATATAATACACAACAGTGTATTGACATGATTAAATTATTTTGAATTTCTCCCATATGTGGGCAGCTAGAAGATAGACATTGTTGCAGAGAGAGAATAAAATAAACTAAAATAAACAATAAGAGAAAAAGAAAAAGGCGGGGAAGAGAAACAAAGGAAGAGAAAAAGAAAAAGAAGAATAAATATACATGGAGGTTCATTTAAGAATACATGAATGCATATATACATTGTATAATTGTATGTCTATAGGATACAGTACATCTATATCAAATAGTGTTGCATACATACATTTCCAATGGTGATATAAACATCAGCCGTTTGGAGGAATTATCCCGGTGATATAAGGCCCAAACGTATATGGTGCGAGTTTGCTGGTCGCATAAAGACAAATACAGCGGCCAAAGAAACACTGCAGGCAAGATGACAGAGCCACGGGGAAATATGTAGGAGGACCAACCCAAAAACGCCCCTCAAAGCTCACAGGGAAGCCTCAAAATGCAGCGGAAAGACTGCCACGGCCTCTCTGTAAAAACATACACAAATGGATTATAGTTTATAGGTCGCAGACTAGCCCTGTAACTAGGCATCCCATAACTATGATGAAGTGTTTGAAAAAAGGGGGCTTGGTACCTGTCAATGTGGCGCAAGGACATCCACACTCTGGCTGTGCAGCAATTGGCCAAGTCAGGTGGGACTTTTTATAGAGCTGTCGCTGGTGTTGCAGCCAATCAGCTCAAATGGCGCCAAGGGTGAAGCTGTAAAAGGAAGGAATTCAGCCAATGAGGTAGAGCGTGGGAGGCCACAACAGGGCTAGACTGTGCGTCCGGGTAGAAACCCAATTAACTACGTATTGAAAATGAATAGAGAGGCTCTTACCGGACAGGCACCGCATACAGAGGCCGCCCTCGATCCCGGCGGCGTCCGGCGTCATCGCGCACCCACACAAATGTGAAGGACGTCCACGACGCCGGCGCGGTGACGTCAGACGTCGACCCGACCGCCAGCACAACGAAAAGGGCGGAAGTGCTAAAAGAAAGATCACTCCGTTGCCCGCACCAGACCCAAAAAGGTCAGCGCAAAGGCAGCACAATTGTGTGTGCTGCGCCAAACGGCGCCATCGGAGGAATGGGGAAAAAATGACTAATCCAAAACCCCATGGGTAGTAAACAGTGTAACATGAATGCCCTCCGTCCCATATGTGTGTGATTCTTAGGACAGGGAGAGAAATTTATTTATATGCACATAGCCGTCCATTTGCTCAAATATGAGCAATCAGCCCCCGATTATCAAAATAGCCGGGGGCTGTTTTTGTGCTGGGGAGCGTCAGTGGGCCCAATGGGTGGTCCCCAAATCCCCGGGCTCCAATATGTCAAAAAGTGCAGGATACAATTATCGTTTGATTAATTTCTAAATAATGAACAATGATCAACAATATAATAAATAAGCACTAATCTCCAGTGGGCAAATCATCAGGTAAAGTTCCACCAATTGGATCCAATCTTGTTTACTTAAAAGGATTTTTTAGTTTTTACATGAATATCTAACCGGCATACATCAGAAACATTAGTACACATGTTATACAGCTGGCATAATTCATACATATTTATTTATTTTTCCTTAAAAAAAAAAAAAAAATTACAAACTAGGTATAAACAGCTTGTTGAGCTCAGTTTAGCAGATCCCTATCAAACTTAGCAGATGTAAAACCTGGTAGGAAGGGTTTAAAGTTAATTGCCTGGTTCAAGCCAGGGGGTGAGGTGGCGTTGAGGATCGAGATCCATCTCAGCTCCCTTTGAAGAAGGTGCTTGTTAAGGTCACCTCCGCGGGGGCTGCGGTGGACCCTGTCCAAAACTAACACCTCAAGGTTTGGTACGCAATCTCCATGAACTTGGGCAGCATGTCTGCCAAGAGGGAGATCAGGATTTTGTTCCTTCATCCCTTTTAGATGCCGGTAAATTCTCTGCCACAATTTTTGTATAGTTTTCCCTACATAGAAGCAGTTACAACTGCAAATAATGAGATATACTACGTCCGTAGTTTGACAGTTTGCATAGTGTTTTGGTCGAAATTTTTGGCCATTCGGTAACCGAATGTTCTTTCTAGTGTTCATATATTTACAGTATGTGCAATTACCACATTGGAAAGTTCCCAGGTCCTTACATGGATCTCCCCTATTGGTGTTCTCAAATTCACTCTGCACTAGCATGTCCTTCAGGGACGTTGCTCGTCTATAGGTAATATTTGGCCTGGGGGGTACTAGTGGTCCTATCACAGGATCTGCTGTAAGTAGATGCCAGTGCTTTTGGTAGATTTTAAGAAGTTCAGCGTGATCATCAGAATAAGTATTGATAATACGATGATCACTTTCACTTTTTTTAGATTTAGATATTAGTAACTCGTGTCGATTTAAATTTGAAGTGCGTTTAAAGGCCTTTTTGAGGCATTTATGGCTGTATCCCCTTGCTAGAAGTCTTTGCCTTAAGTTATTGGCTTCTCTTTTATAATCGACCTCGTTAGAGCAATTTCTTTTTATTCTCAAATATTGTCCATAGGGAATAGATTCAACTAGGGATTTAGGGTGAAAGCTAGAAGAATGTAAGATTGTATTGCCTGCACTTGGTTTGCGGAACAGCTTACATGATAACATGTTTTGCTTGTCTCTGAAGATCTCCACATCAAGGAAGGTTATGGTATTTGGGTCCGATATCATTGTAAACTTAAGATTAAAAGTATTTAAGTTTAGGGCGATGAGACACTCATCCAAACATTGCTGGGAGCCCGTCCATACGATGAAGATGTCATCAATGTACCTGTGCCATAGAGCTACATGGCACAGGTACATTGAGAGATCCCCGCTGGAGAAGATTGCATGCTCCCATTCCCCCAGGTACAGGTTGGCGTAGCCAGGGGCACAACTGGTGCCCATGGCTACGCCCTGTACCTGGAGGAAACATTGACCATCGAAAGTGAAGACATTGTGTCTCAGTATGAAATCCAAAGACTGGATTATAAATTCATTGAACAAACGTTCATGGTGGCTGGTTTGTGATAGAATATGTCTAATACAAGCAATACCTAAAGAATGAGGAATCGAGCTGTAAAGTGCCTCCACGTCGATACTGACAAGTTGTTTTTTCTCTTATATAGAGACTAAATTGTCTTCAAACTATTGCATGAACCTTGAAGAAGGAAATAATGGAGGCTATCACAGATATAGCTCGAGTATCCGAAACATGTCGGTTGTGTCACCACTAGCTATATGACTTATATGTCTCAAGTAGTAAGGTGTCCTCATGCAATTGTTTTTCAATGACTGTATATGTCTGTTCCTCTCTTTGCTTTTAAACCATTTTTGATATATAAGTGTATTATGTATAAATAAAATTCTTTATATTTTTCTATATATACTTGGTGGCAATCCATAATTTACTCCAATCCACACAATCCCAGGGGCACCCCTTTTCCAATTTTTTCAAAATTACCGGGATGTGATTGGTAAAATGGTAACTTGCCCTGTATCTGCTGGCTAATGGCTTCATCTTCCCCTAATTAATATACACAATTCTTGTGCCTACCATTTGGTACATCCATCTATCAGGCCTGGCTGTCTGGAAACAAAAGACGTTCCATGTGGCATATACCTTATCTCAGCAGTTTCTAATAAGCGAGTGATTGCAATAAGGGCCCATTTGCACTGAACTTTGCAATGCTGCAGTACTAGAAGATACAATTCAATAGACTTGAATGAGGGATTGCAAGAAAATATAGTATGCAGGACATTCTTTCAATGTGGGTCCATAAATAAACATGGTGTGGTGTAAAGAAGTTCTGAAATATGGAGAGCCGCTAGAAAAAGAATCTACAATTCTGTACATATAATAGCTCCTCTGCGCCGACTGCGCGGCCGGCATCATCTTCTCCCCCAGGCCAGGAGCGGGGGTCTCTGTGACCAGTGACGTGACTCGTGAGGAGAAGAGACAAGTCACGAGAAAAAAGAAGGGGAACCCTACCCTCTCTGAGCGTCCGGCATCATCTCCCCCAGGCCAGGAGCTGGGGTCTGAGACTGTGACATCACCACCACCAGAAAAAGAAGGGAAACCCCCAGGCAGAAGCAGCCAGCAGGGATTACGCACTGAGTGCAGCCTAGCAGGTACCTCTTGAAGATGATTGATGATCATGTTGTGCATGTGTGTGTGCGTGTGTGCCAGGCCCAAGCAGAAGCAAGCAGCCAGTTAAATGTTATAGTGCTAAATATGGATTATACAGTATATGCATAGCAGCCATAGATATCACAAATAAAGTGTAATAAAGTGATTTGTGCAACAGGCTGTTGCACAAATCACTTTATTTATGATATCTATGGCTGCTAGTGCTATGCATATTTATATAATCCATATTGAGCACTATATTTAATTGGCTGCTTCTGCTTGGCACACACGCACAATCGCACAATCGCACATGATGATGAATTTAAGTCGTCATCATCATGTGCGATTGTGCGTGTGTGCCAGGCCCAAGCAGAAGCAAGAAGCCAGTTAAATGTTATAGTGCTAAATATGGATTATACAGTATATGCATAGCAGCCATAGATATCATAAATAAAGTGATTTGTGCAACAGGCTCATTAAAGGGGTTGTAAAGGCAATTTTTTTTCTTTTTTTAAAATAACAAACATGTTATACTTACCTCCACTGTGCAGCTCGTTTTGCACACAGTGGCCCCGAACCTGGTCTACTGTGGTCCCTCGGCGGCTGTCTCGGCTCCTCCCCGCAAGAACTAACCCCCTTCATGCGAGCTCTCTCGCATATGGGAAAGTTCTTGCGGTCACGCTCCCGTGATACAGCCGGTCCCCGTATGTGTGGGAGGGGGGGGGGGGCGGCATTGAAGGACCCGGCCTTGGGGGAGCAAAGGGAGTAAATCCGGGCCTGAGTGTGGTGTGCCTCTCTTCCTGCGAGGAGCCAAAGTTAATGCAGGTAAAGAAAGGGGTCTGTGTGCTGCAGTATATTGCCTTCAGAGCTTCTGGTCATCCTGGGCAGAACTTTGTTAATACCCCTGTATGACATTTGAAGCTTATAATTCAGAAAAAAACGTGATTAAAGAAGTTTTCATTAGGTTTCCAGTAATTGTGCATAGGAACGCTAACACGTAATAATATCGATTTAAAAAAGTATACTGTATATACACTATATTACCAACCTGCCTTTACATGAACATGAACTCTTCTGGGAAGGCTGTCCACAAGGTTTAGTAGTGTGTCTATGGGAATGTTTGGCCATTCTTCCAGAAGCACATTTGTGAGGTCAGGTACTGATGTTGGACGAGAAGGCCTGGCTCGCAGTCTCCACTCTAATTCATCCCAAAGGTGTTCTATCGGGTTGAGGTCAGGACTCTGTGCACGCCAGTCAAGTTCCTCCAACCCAAACTCACTCATCCATGTCTTTATGGACCTTGCTTTGTGCACTGGTTCAAATCATTTGGTTAAGGGGAGATTCTGGTGTGAATAGAACTCTTAAGACATCAGCATACCAAGACATTTTGGACAATTTCAAGCTCCCAATTTTGTGAGAACAGTTTGGGGATGGCCCCTTCCTGTTCCAACATGACTGCACACCAGTGCACAAAGCAAGGTCCATAAAGACATGAATGACTGAGTTTAGGTTGTAAGAACTTGACTGGCCTGCACAGGGTCCTGGTCCCTTAGTTCCAGTGAAGGGAACTCTTAAGGCGTCAGCATACCAAGACATTTTGGACAATTTCATGCTCTTAACTTTGTGGAAACAGTTTGGGGATGGTCCCTTCCTGTTCCAACAAGACTATGCACTAGTGCACAAAGCAAGGTCCATAAAGACATGGATGAGTGAGTTTGAGGTGAAGGAACTTGACTGGCCTGCACAGTCCTGACCTCAACCCGATAGAACACCTTTGGGATGAATTAGAGTGGAGACTGCGAGCCAGGCCTTCTCATCCACATCAGTGCCTGACCTCACAAATGTGCTTCTGGAAGAATGGTCACACATTCCCATATAGACACACTCCTGACTTGCGATACAGAGCTGCATTGCTTTAACTGATAATTGCGTGCTCATGCAACGCTGTACCCAAATAAAATTGATATCCTTTTTTCCCCACAAATAGAGCTTTCTTTTGGTGGTATTTGATCACCTCTGCGGTTTGTATTTTTTGTGCTTTAAAAAAAAAAAGAGCAGCAATTTTGAATAAAAAACAATATTCCTTACTTTCTGCTATAAAACCTTCTAAATAAAAAAAATGTAAAAGATCAAATTTCTTCATCAGTTTAGGTCGATATGTATTCTGCTACATATTTTTGGTAAAAAAAAAATCCCAAGGGGTTTATTGATTGGTTTGCCCAAAAGTTATCGCATCTACAAACTATGGGTTCGATTTATTGCATTTTTTTTTTTTTACTAGTAATGGCGGCGATCAGCGATTTTTAGCGGAACTGCGACATTGTGGCGGACAAATCTGTCCCTAAGTGACACTTTTTTGGGACCAGTGATCAGTGCTAAAAAAAAATGCACCAATCCCTGTATAAATGACACTGGCAGGGGAGAGGTTAACACTAGGGGGCGGTCAAGGAGTTAAGTGTGTCCTAGAGAGTACTTTCTAACTGTGGGGGGGATGTTACACTGAAAGAAAACAGAGATCATGTTTCAGCTTAGCTTTTCCTGACTTACAGATCAGGGGTGTGCCTTGTTTACACTGCTCCGTGTCTCCTGTGATCGATCAGCGGGTCGCAGCAGGCCATCGCGGCCGCTGGACCCGCTGATTTGGCTCCCGCTGTGTCCAAATCACAGCCGGAGCGGGGCTCCGGCGGTGCGTGCGCGCCTCCTATACCACATGCCCCACACAATCACGTACAGGTGCGTAATTTTGCACAACCGGGCCCGCCCTGCCACAGTATATGCACAGTGGCCGATCCGGAAGCGGTTAAAGCAGTTGTTCAGTCATCTGTTAAAAATTTATCTGATTGGTTTCACAGCTTTCTGGGACCTATGACGTGTCCCAGAAAGCTGTTGAGGAAGTTAGGGGCGAACTTGCGCTCAAAAATAGGTGAGCAGGTATTTGTCAAAACCAGGAAGCCGCCCCCCCCAAAAAAAATTATGATGTGCCCAATGTTAAGGTTAAGTTCCGCCTTAATATAATTAATGAGCAGTGATGCAATAATTGCCAATCAAAGCTTTTAGGAGCCTCAAGTCGGAAAAGAACAAAGTTTCGTACTGATGGAAATGGAAGACAGTAAATTCTAGTTACTCAGACTGCATATCATTTTTTACTTTGAGCCTTCTTTCTATAAGAAATGATCAGGCTTACATTTTAAATTTGAATTATTAACAATCAAGAGCTCGAAAACAACATTTCAGATCTGGTGTTCATTTTTCCATTTTATTTCTTGTGGATAAATAATTGTATTTCTGTAGCAGTAATGCCTCACTGCAATTATTCACAAGTATTTGCTGCCACTTACTGGATACTTCATGAACTACATTGAAATGTTATACCTGTGCTAAAAGAAGCACATTTATCAAAAAAAAAAAAAATGCCATAGTGTCCACCGCAATGCTTGACAGTATAGTCACCTGACAAGTTTTTATAGCTAGAGAAAAATAAGACACAGCTTTACAATTCAGCAAAGATAAGGTCATGCTTTTTATATGATAGTTCATAATCTTTAGATATGTCACCATCTAGAGGGGGTTAATTTGTATTACAACCTATAAACAGGATTGTTTTGAATGGAGACAAATCATTTACATGATAGTATGAAAACATAAAGTAAAAAAAAAAAAAAAGAATTAAATCATCTTGTATCAATCAATTGGAAGTAACTACTTTCGTCACAAAACAAAAAGAGATGTCGTATGAATAAATTGATTAAATTGTGTAATAATTTAAAATCAGACTATTATTATGGAAGTATCAATATGTGATTAATTAGCGTGTGTATAAATCGATCCTTAAAGCATTAAGTAGAAAAATCTCATTTCAAAACATAATGCTTCAAGCCAATTATTAATGAGAAAACATGTTTTAGAATAAGGCATTGCTGAGAAGAGATACAACGGGAATGATAAGTGAAGTTAGATCAAGGAAGTAATCCATCTACTGGCTGACAAGTATAAAAAATAGATAAATAATTGACGCATTATTATGAAATAACCTGGCATACTTTTTTTTCTTCCACACAATATTTAAAAAAAAAATTACATTTGAACTGGAGTTAGACTTTACTATTCAGACTTTAGGACTTTGATCAGTGATATTTAAGTCAGGAAAAAAGCCTTCTTTGATTGGATTTGGATTGTTTGATGAAAGAGTTTCTATCTTGTGCATCCACATGGTTGAAGAAAAAAATGCAAAGATGATATGTCTGGAAAAGAAATGTTACATGTCAAAAAGATGTCATAAAGAGTACAATTTAAAGCTTCATTATATTTCTGGTGAATACGTTGGGGAGAAAGAAACAAAATTAGGAAAAAAGTTTGCAGTGCTTGAGTGTTGAAAAGTTGTCTCAAAGCCAAGTTTGTTTTTATAGGATCATGACAGCGTGAAATAAACATCGAGGATTCACATAAGCATTTACTGTATGTTCTGGCACAGGTCTTCATTATTTTCCAGCAATTCTAAAGACTAATAAAGCTCTTGGTGATCCATATCAAAATTCTTTAGTTGACATGGTGGATCAACAAGGGTCATTACAGAATAGCACACTTTATAGACCATAAGGGAATAGGACAACTTGGCTACGTTAAAGTGGAAGTAAACCCTCCTATCGTTTTTAGCCAAGGAAGCTGCCATCTTTGCCTCTGTTTAATCTTCAACTGCCATGATGCTGCACATGTGATCAGTTATGACACCAGCCATTGGATGGTTTGACAGTTTGGTTGAGAGCACAACCAATGGGAGTGTTACATTTCCGGCATGTGCTGTAAATGAAACCGTTTTATGGATGGGTTTACTTCCACTTTAAGGAACATTACAAATGCCCCCTGCGGAGACTTATCATCTATGCCAAATTATCCCATTCATGCAAACCCTAATAAGGGATCAGGTTGTCATAACTACTAGGACCCTATTTGAGAGCAGGTGCATACGTGGGCCTGAACCATGGGAGGGATTACAGAGTTATATGCCCTGTTTAGCAAACCTTCCTACCAAACGGCATGGGAATCGGACCTAGGGGAGACAGTTTAGAAGGAGGTGTGGACAAAATGGTCGACCATGGTGCACAAGTGCATACTTAACACTTCATTGGTGGAGGAAAATGACAAAGAGCTATCCCGCTGGTACCTTGTCCCAACAAGGCTGGTGAAATTATATCCTGGTACCTCACCCCTATGTTTTTGGGGATGCGGACAGGAAGGTGATATGTTTAATGTCTGGTGGTCCTGCCCAAAGGTCCGACGCTTCTGGATAAGCAAGCTGTTATAGTTATTTGGTAGAGGGATCAAAGTATTTTCCAAATAATAACAGCTTGCTTATTTCTTCGAATACTGGTAATTTTTTCATTAATCATAATCCAGGATATTTTATGTTTCACCAACGTAACATTGATCACGGGTAATTTCCATGCACACACTATATTTTAGCTGCTAAAATAAAGAGAAAATTATGAGAGTTCGTAGATGCCTGGGGATCTAGGCAGGTCAGTAAACAGCACCGTCAGTCCAGTGGTACAATTCCAGTCATTAACGAGTCCCTAAAAATTAGAAACAATGGCTTTGAAATGACAAAGCTAAAAAAAAATAGGATCCGTGGGTGGATGCCATCTGGTCTAGGTGCTTTATCCACCTTTATTCTGTCAAAATATTTCTGGAACATATCAATTTTGAGCCATAGTGGATCTTTTGGGGCTGTGTCAATATCATCCCTATTATGGGCATGATCTCCCCCATGCTCCTTTGTATACACAGAGCTGAAGAAAGTATTTATTCAATTTGTCTTCTCTTTGTCCCCAGTCACCCACTCTTCTGTAAAGGGCCTAAATGCTCATACCTCTCCTTTTTGCTATTAATATATTTGCAAAAGATAGTAGGACTAACCCCCAAAAATTCTTCAATCTGTCATTCATTTTGAATTTTTACATCCTTTTATTTCCTTTTTACATATTCTTTGTAACATTCAAACGATGATAGTGTTCCTTCATTTTTATATTTTTTAAAACCTTTTTTTTCTTATTTATACCTTTTTTTTTAACATTGGATGTGAGTCACATACAGTAGGTTTTATTTTAAGATTTTTAAACTTATTGTCAACGGGAATATATTTTGCAGTGTGTTCACATACAGTCGCTTTGAAGAATTCTAATTTCTGTTCTGTGTTCATCCATACCAATATTCCCTCCTAGTCTAAGTCTCGGAGAGCAGCCCTCAGCCTTGGAAACTTTGCTCTCTTAAAGTTAAGTGTTTTTCTCTTTTCTGTGTGTATCTGTTGCTTACAGCTAACATTAAATGAAATCATGTTATGGTTGCTGCTACCCAGATGTTCTTTTGTATGAACATTAGTACTACTAAGGAGACACTATACTCCTGCATACAGTTTGGGATGTTGTGCTATTTCATTAACGGGGACTGAGAGCTCCTGGTTGGTAAAGAACTTTGCCACTGATCCATAGAGACTGTGATTATTCCAGAGGGAGTACAGTCCAGGTTCTTCATTTTTTGTGTACATAGAGAAGGAAGTTTGTCCTCATTCATTGTTTTTCTAGTCAAGTTGGGCATCCTTTAATTCCTATCCCCTATTCAAGTTGTTTCCCCCAATAAAACAACAAAAACAAGCCCATGGACTGATTTCTTGTGTCTGGATGTAAGTTTGAAATACGTGTTGTCTGGCTGTGCAGAAATAGGGGGAATCAAGATCCAGCAGGCCCTTTCAGGGGTAGCGCTACACATATATATACTGTCTTGTCAATATTCCTATCGCACACGTTTCTGGAAAGTATGGCTCTTAAAAATGGTGGGTGCTGTAGCGATTACCAGTTGGGTCCTGGAAACATCAAGCAAGTGTACATATTCGCCAGCACACCATCCGTGTTGATCCATGGTGTGCTGGCGAATAGGCTTGTGCAACTCGTTTCGTAACGAATCGAAATTCGTCCAAATTTAGCAACTTTCGGACATTCGGAAGCATTCGAATTTCCGAACAAAGCAATTACAAATAAAACCGAATCCGAAATAAATTATACCGCAAAATAGCGAATGCCCGAATGTCTTCGGCATAATTCGTTATGAAAAAAGTTACGAATGTACGAATCCATTCGAAGCACAATAACACTCTGCTCTGCTCTCTGCTTCTCCCTCACCGTGCTGAACTCCCTCTCAAAATGGTGTACAGGGGCGGAGGCTATAGCCGCGTGTAAAAAACGAAAATAAAATACGAGATTTCGAATCCATTTGAAGCACAATAACACTCTGCTCTGCTCTCTGCTTCTCCCTCACCGCGCTGAACTCCCTCTCAAAATGGTGTACAGGAGCGGAGGCTATAGCCGCATGTAAAAAACGAAAGTAAAATACGAGATTTCGAATCGTTACAAATAAGCGCTATGTATTTAGAAAAGTACAAATCCATTCGAAGCACATTAGGCATAATAGGCAGCGTCGTTGTGAGAGAGACACGGAAAATTACGAATCAACTAACCCAAAAAAAGTTACGAAAGTAGGAGTTGTGTCCAGAATCAACGAAAAACAATGTACTCTACCGAAAGTACGAATTATAAAGCAACAAAAAATTCAACGAAAAATGTCGCTTGCGAAAATACGAATTAGTCCGAACACGAAAAATCCCGTCTAGCAAAATTACGAATGATTACGAATCAACAGGACCGGAAAGAAACGAACCGAAACGGAACAAATTTTTCCGTTGTGCACAAGAAGCGAACCGAAACGGAACAAATTTTTCCGTTGTGCACAAGTCTACTGGCGAATATGTACACTTACACATATATACTGGACATGTCATAAAATTCTTTATCTTTTAAAATTGTATCCATCTAATTGCTAAGCAATTCGAAAAGGAATTCACCCTCTACCTCTGAATCACCTTTCATGGTTACCATTAAAGTTGTATTAAACATTAAACCAAAAATATATTGCAGCTTGCCAATCATTAGATGTGGTGGCTGCATTTGTTTTCTTGGTTTATAGGCTTTTTTCCCCTCTGTTTTTATCTGGTGACCTGGCCAGTAAGACACCTCCTATATTAGAGTGCCCCCACTCTGGAGGGAGGAGCATTGTGGGCACCTTTGGACAGCAGCATTGTCAGTCTGGGGGGAGGGGAGTGTTTAATGTACTAGCAGATTTAGATATAAATACACTAACACACTTAAGCAAAACTCCAGATAATACTTTATAAGTGGTTACAGCAAACAGTTCTTTACCTTTTGGGATAAAGGTTTTACAGGAACAAATAAAATCTGATCATTGTAAGTACCCCTGTCAGTGGTAAATGGTTTTCCGCAGCCCTGTAACTAATACAGCTGCAGGAGAGCTTGTTCTGTTGAAAAACAACAGACTTACTGGCTGAAAACTAATGCAGGCATCACATCTGCAATATAATAAATATTTGCTTTTGGGTTTAGTACTGCTTTAAAGGTAATACTGTATGTCAAAACCTGAAAAGGTTCATTACTCTTTTCCTAACAGATGCATGGTGCTTTAATGAGCTAAAATTAAAACATACAAACAACACCCCCACCCCACCACCCCCTTCTTTGCCCACGAACCTGGAGCTACTGTAAATCGTTTAATAAAAGGACTCAAATGAATGGATTTTCTACCAGCTACACTAAAATGCTGAAGGAAAAACAAAAGTCTTCAGCCCGGGTTCACATAGGGGCGACTCGTCAGGCGACTCGGTCGCCTGACGAGTCGCGTCCCGCGCTGTTCAATGGAACCGCTCTAATAGACTTAGAAAAAGGTTCCTGTACTTCTTTGGGGGCGACTCGTGGCGACTTGCATTGACTTCTATACAGAAGTCATTTTGCAAATCTCCTCTCAAGTCGTCTTGAGATCGCCTTGCCGAGTCGCCCCCAAAGTCGTGCCGCCCCTGTGTGAACGGGGCTTTCCAGTATCGGGTAAGTATTTCTCCTAAACTTGATGTCCTACCACTTCCATGTGCTCAGAAATCACTCATCTGTTAATCTTCTTGAGAATTTGTTTTCTTTATAAACCTGTATTTCGATACTTTTCTCTGGGTAATTACGGTTATCAGTAACATTCATAATACAGTCATTACCACAATACACCTTATTAAATCTAACCTGTACTTTTTCTTAGACTTGCTTCCTTTATATTGTCTGTTCCTTGTTAGTTTGCATATTTTACAACATTTTTTGTCTGTTTTGTAATTACTAGGAAAGAACATTCACCCGCATTTTGACTGTAAATTTTGGTCTTTCCTTCAACCTTTAACTAAATCTTTTTCTGTGCAGGCATGAACTGATTAGTAGGTAAGAGTCAAGGGAAGGTGGTCATTGCAAAATTTTAACTGCCTGTCCAAATGAGTTTATTAAATTCTACATGTACCTTTCTTAAATTCCCTTTTCTACTAGTCAGACCAACTGAATGAAAGAATACTGAAACGCTGTAATTAATTCTTTTTTGACCATCATTATACAACCATATTCTTCAGCCTTTCATTTAAAGTTAACCACTTAAGCCCCGGACCATTTCGGACCATTAGGACCAAGCCTGTTTTTGGGATTCGGCACTGCGCTGCTTTAACTGTAAATTGTGCGGACATGCAATGTTGTACCCAAATGAAATTTGCGTCCTTTTCTTCCCACAAATAGAGCTTTCTTTTAATGGTATTTGATTGCCTCTGCGATTTTTATTTTTTGCGATATAAATGGAAAAAGAACGAAAATTTTGAAAAAAAAAGATATTTTCTACTTTTTGTTATAAGAAAAATCGAATAAACTCAATTTTAGTCATACATTTAGGCCAAAATGTATTCAGCCACATGTCTTTAGTAAAAAAAATGTCAATAAGCGTATATTTATTGGTTTGCGCAAAAGTTATAGCGTTTACAAACTAGGGTACATTTTCTGAAATTTACACAGCTTTAAATTTATGACTGCCTATCTCATTTCTTGAGGTGCTAAAATGGCAGGGCAGTACAAAACCCCCCCAAATGACCCCATTTTGGAAAGTAGACACCCCAAGGAAATTGCTGAGAGGCATGTTGAGCCCATTGAATATTTTTTTTTTGTCCCAAGTGATTGAATAATGACAAAAAAAAAAAAAATTACAAAAAGTTGTCACTAAATGATATATTGCTCACACATGCCATGGTTATATGTGGAATTGCACCCCAAAATACATTCTGCTGCTTCTCCTGAGTACGGGGATACCACATGTGTGGGACTTTTTAGGAGCCTAGCCACGTACGGGACCCCGGAAACCAAGCACCGCCTTCAGGATTTCTAAGGGCGCAAATTTTTGATTTCACTCCTCACTACCTATCACAGTTTTGAAGGCCATAAAATGCCAAAATAGCACAAAACCCCCCCAAATGACCCCATTTTGGAAAGTAGACACCCCAAGCTATTTACTGAGAGGCATGTTCAGTCCATGGAATATTTTATATTTTGCCACAAGTTGCGGGAATATGACAAACTTTTTTTTTTTTGCACAAAGTTGTCACTAAATGATATATTGCTCACACATGTCATGGGCATATGTGAAATTACACCCCAAAATACATTCTGCTGCTTCTCCTGAGTACGGGGATACCACATGTGTGGGACTTTTTGGGAGCCTAGCCGCGTACGGGACCCCAAAAACCAAGCACCGCCTTCAAGGTTTCTAAGGACATACATTTTTGATTTCACTCCTCACTACCTATCACAGTTTTGAAGGCCATAAAATGCCAAGATGGCACAAAACCCCCCCAAATGACCCCGTTTTGGAAAGTAGACACCCCAAGCTATTTGCTGAGAGGCATGTTGACCCCATTGAATATTTTTTTTTTGTCCCAAATGATTGAATAATGACAAAAAGAAAAAAAAAAATGTACAAAAAGTTGTCACTAAATGATATATTGCTCACACATGCCATGGTTATATGTGGAATTGCACCCCAAAATACATTCTGCTGCTTTTCCTGAGTACGGGGATACCACATGTGTGGGACTTTTTGGGAGCCTAGCCGCGTACAGGGCCCCAAAAACCAAGCACTGCGAACGCTGCAGTTATGTGTGTTGTGTTTGGTAAGTGACAGTGATCGATCGATACTGCACTTGGGTGGGCTGGGCTGGGCTGGGCGGAGGGGCTAAACGCAGGCGCTAGCAGGTATCTGGGCTGATCCCGCTAACACTGCGTTTTTGGGAACCCTAAACCACTGGGGATGCTAGTATAGATCTGATCAGATCTGATCAGATACTATACCACTAAGGGGGGTGTATGCTTTGCGCGTGGGTGTTAGCGTTACTGTCACTAACCTAACACTGCCTGGGGCGACGCAGACCCTCTCTGGCGCTAAAACCTAATTGATCTCACCCGCCGGGCGATCAGGGGGGTTAAACCTTTATTGGGTTATATACGGCGGGTGCCCTGATGCTATAAAAAGCAAACTAATCAACCAGCGTCACCCGTAACCTTTATATGGTGATCACTGGTGAAAAGGGTTAACTAGGGGCAATCAGGGGGTTAAAACCTTTATTAGGTTAAATATGGGGGTACCTGACACTATATAAAAACCTGACGGGTAACCTAAATAACTAAATAACTTCCTGGCTAACCAGTGACGCTTATACGGCGATCACTGGTGAAAGGGTTAACTCTAGGGGCAATCAGGGGGTTAAAATAATATATGGGGGTACCTGACACTAATAAAAACCTGTGGCGAACCTAAAAAAAAATAACTGCCTATCTAAAACACCAGCGACACGAATACAGCGATCGGAAAAACAATCGCTTAGTGACGCTGAAGTTAGGGGGTGAAAGGGTTACCTGGGGGGTGATCAAGGGGTTAAACCTTTATTAGGGGGGGTTAGGGGGCTACCCTGGACCTAAAGGGGCCTAATCCTAACTGCCCTGCAACTTTTTACAATCACAGATGACACTAAATGCAGTGATCAGTAAAATAAATGATCACTGCAATCAGTGACACTGTGATTGGGGGCTTTGGGGTGACCTGGGGGGTGATCTGGGGGTGACTGGGGGGTGATTTGTGTGCCTATGTGTACCTACGTGTCAGTGGACTGTTGGTGCACTAACCTGCTTCTTCTCTGCTCGGCGCCGGGAACGGAAAGACCGCGGCGAGGGAGATGACATCACTTCCTCCAGCCTTGTTTACATCACATGGCGGAGGAAGCATTTTCATTGGCCGGGAGCGATCGCAAGGGGGGGGGCGGAATCGAGCGGCCGCCCCCTCATGCCTGATCGCTCCCGAACACTTAACGGCCGCTCACTGCAGTGAAGGGGGGTCCGGATGGACCCCCCAACTGCACAAAGGCGATCACGTAGATCTACGTGATTCTGCCTGTCCGTGCCATTCTGCCGACGTAAATCGGCGGTGGGCGGTCGTTAAGTGGTTAAAGTAGAACTATAGGCAAAAAATGAGTAATGCCGCGTACACACGACCGCTTTTCATGATGAGAAAAATGCAATTTTTTAATTTGGTCATTAAAAACGATCGTGCGTGGGCTCCAGAGCATTTTTCACGACGTGAAAAATGGGCATTAAAAATTTGGAACATGCTCTAATTTTTCTCGTCGTTTTTCACGTCGTCGTTTTTCTCGTCGTGAAAAACCGCCGTGTGTAGGCTTTAACGACTTAAAAAAACGCGCATGCTCGGAAGCAAGTGATGAGACGGGAGCGCTCGTTCTGGTAAAACTAGCGTTCGTAATGGAGATAGCACATTCGTCACGCTGTAATGGACTGAAGAGCACAAAGCTGAAAAGCGCGAATCGTCTCTCACCAAACTTTACTAACACAAGGATCAGCAAAAGCAGCCCAAAGGGGGACGCCATCCGACTGGAACTTCCCGTTTATAGTGCCGTTGTACATTTCGTACGTCACCGCGCTTTGCTCGAGCATTTTTTTTCATGATCGTGTGTAGGCAAGGCAGGCTTGAGAAGAATCACGTCGAGAAAAACTTCATTTTTTTCAATGACATTAAAAACGGTCGTTTGTATGCGGCATCAGGGATGGGGTTATAACACCTGTCAGATTTTGTTTTTGCCATATGTGTCCCATTGCAGAGATTTCTCTTTACTTCCTGTCCCATAGCCAAACAGGAAAAGATAAGGGAATTCCTTGGGGACCCCCAGGTCACCAGAACTAGTGTCCCTGTTGGAAGATTTCCCCTCTGTTACTTTTCTGGGGACAACCCAATGTTTTCTTTTACTTTCACTTTCAATGATAATGGTAAACAGGAGAAATGATTGATTGATATGTAAATTTATATCACGCCAATTACTGTCTTGGAGGACTGCAACTAAGCGCGCTGTACCATAAATTCACCAATCAGCCTTGGGAAAAGAAAAAAAAACTACTTGAGAAAAAGGGAGGGGAGAGAAAAAAAAAGAAGGAAGGCTCAAGGGGGAAGTAGAAAAACCATAGTTGATGTTAATTATTACAGAATTTAATGTCTCTACATCCGTAGTTAGGAAAAAGCATTTTTAAAAAGGTGGGTTTTTAATTGCCTTTTAAAAAGAGCTTGGGGCATTGGGAGCCGGAGATGGTTGGGGAGTTGGTTCCAAAGGGCCGCGCCCATAGTCTGCATTCGTCGACCTCCCAAGGACTGGAGTCGGGCGGGTGCTTGGATGATCCTATTTTGAAGCCCTGACTGCAATGCTCTAATTGGTGTGTAATGGGGGGCCATTTCCGTGAGATAGAGTGGGCCCAAGCCCCAATATGCTATAAACATCAGAACCAAGATTTAAAATTGTACTCTATGCACTATAGGTAACCAATGTAGCTGTGCCAGCACGGGGGTGATGTGATGTCTATATGGTGTACCCGTAATAGTGCGTGCTGCTTGATTCTGTATAATTTTGATTTTTTTAACCCACTTAAGGGGAAGGCCAAGGCAAAAACCATTGGCAAAGTCTAGTCTGGATTATACTAGAGCCAAAGTAAGTGTGATTTGGTGTCGATATTTAAGTAGATGTCTGATCTTTCGGGAGTGTGAATCTCTGTAACGGGGGCCTTAACGTTCAGCAGCAAAATAAGAATGGGATAAAATGAGCTGCGGTAATGGATACATGAAAAACACAGCAACAAAAAATTGAAAGCAAAAAAGTGGGCATTAAATAGTAAACATGGTAAATTATAACTGCATAAAATCAGGATTATGCCTGTTTTACAGCAGATCTTTATAACAGCTATTTGATATGCCATTATACTGTATTTAGTGCCCAAATTCAGCTAAAACTTTCATTTTGTTTTGGTTTCATTGCCATCTGTCCCTATGAGGTAGATTTCCCCTCACTTCAGGACAGGATGTAATGGGAAATCTATTCAACAGGTACACAGACAAAAATGCATTTTTGTAGCGTGAGGAAGGATTAAAACGTCTGACAACATTTTTAATCGTTGTCTGTGTTTTCCTATGCTTGACATGCTTGTGCCCTCATTTCTTATACAGGTGTCACAGGGACAGAAAAGTGAGAGAAAATCTCCCCAATGAGAACACAGAAAGCAATAAAGGGGCGGATGTATTATTAGGGTGGTTTTATCAAGAAACTACACGTCTTTGCGGGGCATGTTTAAACAAATGAAGGGCGGGTTTTGCAGTGTCTATGTCCATCAATTTAAAATACGGCCTCTTCGCCCTTCATTTGTTTAAACAAAAATGAAAAAAATTATAATAAACATTTTTGTGTAAAGTGATAGTTCTTCTTAAAGTAATGTGAAATCCATTTCTAGAAAAACAGATTAGTCCAGTGTTTTAGTGACCATTTCCCGACACCACTGTACTCCCACTGCTCTCACCTTAATGATATCTTACAGCGCATATGTATTATTCATATTCTGCGTGTAATCTCCTGATTTTACCCAGTGCTGAGCGTCCTGCAGTGTGGCCTCCTTCTAACCAGGTGCTCGTCTACTGTTGAGTGCGCTTCCTGGAGGGCAAATATATTGGTCCCTTTAAGAGTGCCATACCTGCAAGAAGATGCTCCCAATAGTGTAAAATCATCAATAACCAATTTATATAAAAAGAGGCTTACGTTTAGGTTAAAATTCACCAGCATCTAAAAAAATAAACATTACACTTCCTGGTATGACGTCACTTCCGGTCTGCAATCCATCAGGCTCTGCCCAACATGTTACATCATGTACCACATGACTTCATGTTCGCCCTGATGAAGTCACATGGTGCATGATGTAACACGGACTGTACCCGCCCCCTACTGACAATTACTGCTGCCGAGAGGTGAGCAGTCCTTGGAAAAGATTTATTTCTTTTTTTTGAGGGGTGGGATTTATGCTGAGACATGTTGCTCATATATTGGGGGTGGGGGGAGCAGTTAGTCAATTTGGCGTGGGTGCTAGGTGTCTAAGCACTCCCTTCACTACACACAGGACACTCAACAGATCCCACAAAGCACATAGATCAGATTGGATTCCTTTACAGGCACAACCTCAATCTGCACAGTGTGTAGCTGGCGGCTATGTCGCTGTTCTGCCCTGTGAAAGTCACAGATTAGAATGGAAGCACAGCTGCAGTAGCCAGCTACACACTGTGCAGATTGAGCTGGTGTCTGTAAGGAAATCCAATCTCAGCTATGTCCTGTGTGGGGAGGAGGAGATCTGCTGAATGCCCAGGCTGTGTACAGTGCGGGTATGGAAGGAGGAGCTCTGTTGACTGCCCTGCCAGCAGTGACCCTGTCCTTTTCTCTGCTGACTCCTGTCCTATACCCTGCTAACCCCTTGTACCCTGCCCTGTTGACCCCTGTCTTCTGTCTTGATAACCCTTTGTTCTCCACCCTGACCCCTGTCCTCTGCCCTGCTGAACCATGTCCTCTGCCCTGCTGACCCCTATCCTCTGCCCTACTGACCGCTTGTACACTGCCCTACTGACTCTTGTACACTGCCCTGCTGATCTGCCATTCTCTGCCCTGCTGACCCCCTGTGCAGATTGAGCTGGTGTCTGTAAGGAAATCCAATCTCAGCTATGTCCTGTGTGGGGAGGAGGAGATCTGCTGAATGCCCAGGCTGTGTACAGTGCGGGTATGGAAGGAGGAGCTCTGTTGACTGCCCTGCCAGCAGTGACCCTGTCCTTTTCTCTGCTGACTCCTGTCCTATACCCTGCTAACCCCTTGTACCCTGCCCTGTTGACCCCTGTCTTCTGTCTTGATAACCCTTTGTTCTCCACCCTGACCCCTGTCCTCTGCCCTGCTGAACCATGTCCTCTGCCCTGCTGACCCCTATCCTCTGCCCTACTGACCGCTTGTACACTGCCCTACTGACTCTTGTACACTGCCCTGCTGATCTGCCATTCTCTGCCCTGCTGACCCCCTGTACAATGCCCTGCTGACCCACTGAACACTGCTCTGCTGCCCTCTGTCCTTTACCCTTCTTACCCCTGTACCCTGTCCAACAAACTAATGGCCTCTGTAGACTGCCATGCAAACTGCTGACCTTGCATCCTCTGCCCCCCTGACATCTTTTACTGCACCCCCACATCAGACAGGCTAGATCCGGCCCGTTTGAAAGGAGCATAAAGTCTTGAAACTACTGTAAGTAGCAGTCATTTTGTAACCTTTTTACATTATAAAAACAGAAAGAGTTCACAATTAAGCTATCATTTTGCTCTTTGCTCCTGTATACAGCACTCAGTGTAAAATAAGTATAGGATTGGATTTTGATGCCTTCTAAAACTGATTTTAGCTCTCCTATATTTCACAGTATACAGCACATAGGAGACAATTCTTTATTTCATTTAAGAATGGTACCTGATTGATTCCTGAGTGCAGCAGCTCCACATTGATCCTTACAGAGGACAAACAATGACATTTTAAATAAAAATACCTACATTAAACACACAATGGGGTTGACTTAGTTAACAACTTTAGCTCTCCTACCTGTATACCCTTTATAAACCAGTGCAATTTTTAAATTTCCACCATGGGCCTGTTTATCGGGCATTAAAGTGATTGTAAAGGCACTTGGTTTTTTACCTTCATGCACTGTATGCATGAAAGTAGAAAACCTTCTGTGTGCAGCAGCCACCTCTCGATTCAGCGATGTCAACGAGAGCCTTGCCTCTCCGGGGACTTGCACTCCTGATTGGCTTTTGGAGGCATCGGGAGCCATTGGCATGTTATCAATCACAGCCAGTGAGCCAATCAGGAGACAGAGGGGCAGAGATGAGCCGCGGCTCCAGGTGTAAATGGATACATAGAGCCATGGGTCGGAAGCATGCCTGTATGGGTGCCCCCACAGCAAGCACCCCGGCAGGAGGGAGAAGCCAGTAGCCATTTATTTAAAAAAAAAAAAAAACAAGGCTTTAATATCGCTTTAACGTTATCATTATTTAAAGTGATTGTAAAGGTGGTTTTGCACAGAGCAGCCCTGATCCTCCTTTTCTCTGGTCCCCCCCCCGGTGCTCTGGGCCCCTCCCCCTTGCTGAGTGCCCCCATAGCTAGCCGCTTGCTGTGGGGGCACTAGGCGTGCTCGCTCCCGAGTTGGCTCTTTGCATTCATAAGACACAGAGTGTGGCTCACCCCGCCTCACTGGCTGTGATTAACAGCAGCGGGAGCCAATAGCTCCTGCATCTCAGCCAATCAGGAGGGTGAGACCCGGGAGAGCCTCGGGTCTCGTGCACATCGCTAGATCAAGATTGGGCTTAGGTAAGTATTAGGAGGGCTGAGGGGGGAGTTGCACACTGAAGGTTTTTTACCTTTAGCCTTTACAACTACTTTAAAGTGGAGCTCCACCCAAAAGGGGAAGCTCCCCTTGTTTTCTTCCTCCCCCCCTCTGCTGCCATATTTGCCCCCTTTTGGGGGGGAGTGGATACCTGTCAAAACCAGGTACCCACTGCTACTTCCATGTAAGATCGCCACATCGTTGTCCTCTCCCCACCCCCTGCTGTCTTTTGGGAGATACACAGGTCCCAGAAGACAGGGGGACCATTCAGAAAGCGCAGCATGATTCGCGCATGCTCAGTAAAAAACAGGCTGTAAGGCCGCCTAATTCCCTTAGTGAAGATGCTGGTGGCTGCATCTGGAGCCAATGGACGGATTGGCTTGGGGTGCCGACATTGCGGGCTCCCTGGGCAGGTAAGTGTCCATATATCAGTAGTACAGTACAGTATTTGTAGCTGCTGACTTTAAAAAAAAAAAATCCCCAGGCTGGAACTACTCTTTAAGATAAAAAAAGTAAACCCTACAGTGTTTTCAGGGAAAAACAAGGCATTCTTTTGTCAAGTTTGTCTTGCAAAAATTATTTTGTTTTCCATGTAATCTATAGACAATTTTTTTTTTTTTTTTTACCAGTTTTAGTTTTTAAACAAAGTTTTAGTTTTACTGTAAATATAAAGTACACATTACATTTTACAATTTGTCCCATTTAAATTGATACTAAATTTATGTACCAGGTGCAAAGGATAGCAAAGCTTTTGCAATTGAAATGTTATACGCAAAAAAGGGATTTATACGGAAAAAAGCTGAACAGGGAAACATCAATAAAAAGCCTCTCCCTACTTAATTTAAAGGATAAGTTCACCTTTAAAAAAAAAAAAAGATGCCAATTTTTTTTTATTTTTTTTGTAGGAGCCTGGAAAGCATTGCACCCATGAGTCTGCAGATCGTAGGTACATTGCAGGACTCCTGCAGACTCGCAGTGTAAGCTGTCTGCTGGTACCTCGTACAGGCAGGCAGTTACACAATACCAGGAAGAATCAATTAACTACCTAGATCACCCCGGTAGTTCGTTGAGAGCTACAAGCCATCGGCCACAAAGGCTGTTGGTACTTGAAGCTCATTCATTCAAAGAACTCTGTGAATGAATGACACAGATGTGCGGGCAGGGCCCCGCACGGCTGCGCTTTTTTCAAATAGTGACAGCGAGTGTGGGGAGAAGATCCCCGATCCGCTGTCAAAGGGGAGGTCAGGGAGCTGCTGCAGGAGTGGGAACATGTTCCACCCCAAAGGTGAACTTATCCTTCAAAAAGAGGGTTTTCCTTCCATTTGTGTTGTTGGAGAGTTTCCCTCACTTCCTGTCTGAAGTAGAGGTTTTCGCTGGGACAGTGAGTAAGAAGAAATCTCTCTAATGGAGCTCTGGACCGCAGTAAAACCTTACAGTGTTTTCTGGGAACCCGATCTGGGACATCTAATTTTATAGGCGAAATAAGCATAGCTAGCCATGCACAGGAGAAGAGGTATAAGATATTGATTGGGTAGTACCATTGCCCCACTTCATTGCATAAAATATTCCTTTGATAGCCAACCATTGTTGTTACATACAGTGGGGAGAACAAGTATTTGATACACTGCCGATTTTGCAGGTTTTCCTACTTACAAAGCATGTAGAGGTCTGTCATTTTTATCATAGGTACTCTTCAACCGTGAGAGACGGAATGAAAAACAAATTCAGAAAATCACATTGTATGATTTTTAAATAATTAATTCAAATTTTATTGCATGACATAAGTATTTGATACATCAGAAAAGCAGAACTTAATATTTGGTACAGAAACCTTTGTTTGCAATTACAGAGATCATAAGTTTCCTGTAGTTCTTGACCAGGTTTTCACACACTGCAGCAGGGATTTTGGCCCACTCCTCCATACAGAGCTTCTCCAGATCCTTCAGGTTTCGGGGCTGTCGCTGGGCAATACAGACTTTCAGCTCCCTCCAAAGATTTTCTATTGGGCTAGGCCACTCCAGGACCTTGAGATGCTTCTTACGCAGCCACTCATTAGTTGCCCTGGCTGTGTGTTTCAGGTCGTTGTCATGCTGGAAGACCCAGTAATGACCCATCTTCAATGCTCTTACTGAGAGAAGGAGGTTGTTGGCCAAGATCTTGCGATACATGGCCCCATCCATCCTCCCCTCAATATGGTACAGTCGTCCTGTCCCCTTTGCAGAAAAGCATCCCCAAAGAATGATGTTTCCACCTCCATGCTTCACGGTTGGGATGGTGTACTTGGGGATGTACTTATCCTTCTTCTTCCTCCCAGCACGGCGAGTGGAGTTTAGACCAAAAAGCTAAATTTTTTTGTCTCATCAGACCACATGACCTTCTCCCATTCCTCCTCTGGATCATCCAGATGGTCATTGGCAAACTTCAGAGGGGCCTGGACATGTGCTGGCTTGAGCAGGGGGACCTTGCGTGCGCTGCAGGATTTTAATCCATGACGGCGTAGTGTGTTACTAATGGTTTTCTTTGAGACTGTGGTCCCAGCTCTCTTCAGGTCATTGACCAGGTGCTGCAGTGTAGTTCTGGGCTGATCCCTCACCTTCCTCATGATCATTGATGCCCCATGAGGTGAGATCTTGCATGGAGCCCCAGACCGAGGGAGATTGACCGTCTCTTGAACTTCTTCCATTTTCTAATAATTGCGCCAACAGTTGTTGCCTTCTCTCCAAGCTGCTTGCCTATTGTCCTGTAGCCCATCCCAGCCTTGTGTAGGTCTACGATTTTATCCCTGATGTCCTTACACAGCTCTCTGGTCTTGGCCATTGTGGAGAGGTTGGAGTCTGTTTGATTGAGTGTGTGGACAGGTGTCTTTTATACAGGTAACAAATTCAAACAGGTACAGTTAATACAGGTAATGAGTGGAGAACACGAGGGCTTCTTAAAAAAAAAATAACAGGTCTGTGAGAGCCGGAATTCTTACTGGTTGGTAGGCGATCAAATACTTATGTCTTGCAATAAAATGCAAATTAATTATTTAAAAATCATACAATGTGATTTTCTGGATTTTTGTTTAGATTCCGTCTCTCACAGTTGAAGAGTACCTATGATAAAAATGACAGACCTCTACATGCTTTGTAAGTGGGAAAACCTGCAAAATCGTCAGTGTATCAAATACTTGTTCTCCCCACTGTAGTTACATAGTTGGTGAGGTTGAAAAAAGACACAAGTCCATCCAGTCCAACCTGTGTGTGTGCTTTTATGTTAATAGTACATTGTATACCCCTGTATGTTTTGGTCGTTGAGGTGCCCATCTAATAGTTTTTTTAAATTATCGATGCTCCCCGCTGATACCGCTGCTTGTGGAAGAGAATTCCACATCCTTGCCGCTCTGACAGTAAAGAACCCTCTACGCAGTTTAAGGTTAAAACGCTTCTCTTCAAATTTTAGTGAATCGCCGCGTGTCTTTTTAAACTCCCTTTCACTGAAAATGTATTTTCCCTATGCTAGGGTCACCAGTACGGTATCTGTACATTGATATCATATCCCCTCTCAAGCGTCTCCTCTCCAGAGAGAATAGGTTCAATGCTTGTAGTCTTTCCCCATAGCTGAGATCCTCCAGTGCCTTAATTAGCTTTGTTGCCCTTCTCTGGACTCTCTCCGGTTCATGCACATTCCTCATGAGTACTGGTGCCCAGAACTGGACGGCATACTCCAGGTGAGGCCGGACCAGAGTCTTGTAGGGTGGGAGAATTATCGTTTTATCTCTGGAGTGAATTCCCTTTTTAATGCATGCCAATATTCTGTTGGCTTTGCTTGCAGCAGCTTGGCATTGCATGCCATTGCCTAGCCGGTCATCTACTAGGACCCCTAGATCCTTTTCCATCCTAGATTCCCCAGAGGTTTTCTCCATAGCGAGTAAATTGCATTCACATTTTTGGCACCCAAATGCATTACTTTTAATTTTTTAACATTAAACCTAATTTGTCATGTAGTTGCCCACCCCATTCATTTGTTTAGGTCATCTTGCAAGGTTTCCACATCCTACGTAGAAGTTATTGCCCTGCTTAACTTTGTATTGTCCACAAATACTGTGATTGAGCTGTTTATCCTATCCTCCAGATCATTTATAAACAAAGTTAAACGGGATTGATCCCAGGACAGAGCCCAGGGGGACCCCACTTTCCACATCAGACCATTCCGAATACTCCTCATTTATCACCACCCTTTGGACTCACCCCTGTAGCCAGTTTTCAATCCAGGTACTCACCCTATGGTCCATGCCGACAGACCTCAGTTTGTAAAGTAAACGTTTGTGGGGAACTGTATCGAATGCCTGCAAAATCCAGATACACCACATCTACAGCCCTTCCTTTATCTAGATGGAAGCTCACTTCTTCATAGAAGGTTAATAGCTTGGTCTGGCAAGAACGATTCTTCATGAAACCATGCTAATTACTGCTAATGATACCGTTTTTATTACTAAAATCTTGTATATAGTCCCTAATCATCCCCTCCAATAGCTTGCAAAAATTTTATGGGGGACCTAGGGTAAATGGCCTGTAGTTCCCAGGGATATATCTCTGCCCTTTTTTAAATATTGGTGCCACATTGGCTTTTCTCCAATCAGCTGGTACCATTCCTGTAAGTAAACTGTCCACAAAAATTAGGAACAATGGTCTGGCTATCACTTGACTTGAGTTCCTTAACCGCTTGCTGTCTGGCGCACGCAGATATACATCTGCAGAATGGCACGGGCAGGCAGAAGGATGTGTATATATACGTCCCCTTTAAGAAGCGGTTGTTGTGGACACGCGCGCGCGCCCGGCACGATCTCTATGAGCCTGACCGCGGGTCCCGTGGACTCGATCACCGTGGGCATACCCGCGATCGTCTCACGGAGAGATAGAACGGGGAGATGTTAGTTTAAACACAACATCTCCCCGTTCTGCCTAGTGACACTGTCACTGATCGTGTTCCCTGTCATCGGGAACACGATCAGTGACGTGTTACAGCAAGTCACATCCCCTAACAGTAAGAATCACTCCCTAGGTTACACTTAACTCCTACAGCGCCACCTAGCGGTTAACCCCTTCACTGCCAGTGTCATTTTTACAGTAATCAGTGCATTTTTAAAGCACTGATCGCTGTAAAAATGACAATGGTCCCAAAATGGTGTCAAAAGTGTCCGATATGTCTGCCATAATGTCGCAGTCACGATAAAAATCGCTGATCTCCGCCATTACTGGTAAAAAAAAAAAATATTAATAAAAATGCCATAAAACTATCCCCTATTTTGTAGATGCTATAACTTTTGCGCAAACCAATCAATAAACGCTTATTGTGATTTCTTTTTGTACCAAAAATATGTAGAAGAATACATATCGGCCTAAACTGAGGGAAAAATAATTTTTTATATATTTTTTGGGGGATATTTATTATAGCAAAAAGTAAAAAATATAGATTTTTTTTCAAAATTGTCGCTCTATTTTTGTTTATAGCACAAAAAATTAAAACTGCAGAGGTGATCAAATACCACCAAAAGAAAGCTCTATTTGTGGGAAAAAAGGGAAGTCAATTTTGTTTGGAAGCCACGTCGCACGACCGCACAATTGTCAGTTAAAGCGACGCAGTGCCGAATCGCAAAAAGTGGCATGGTCCTTTAGCAACAAAATGGTCCAGGGCTTAAGTGGTTAAGGACCCTCGGGTGTAAGCCATCTGGTCCCGCTGACTTATTTATGTTAAGTTTTTCAAGTCTATTTCTAATTCTGTCTTCTGTTAGCCATGAGGGTGCTTACTGTATCCCCCTATTTCCCTTGTGAAGATGGAGGAGAAGAATATATTCAAAACCTACACCATCTCTCCATCTTTTATGGGGCCAATATGATTTGGCCTCACTTTCTTACTATTTCTATACTTATAGAATTTCTTGGGATTTTTTTAACTCTCCTCTGCTATGTGACTTTCGTGTTCTATCTTAGCCGCCCTGATTGCACCCTTACATTTCTTATTGCATTCTTTGTAAAGTTGGAATGCTGACAATGACCCCTCAGCTTTGTATTTTTTGAAGGCCTTTTCTTTTGTTTTTATATGCATTTTTACATTGGAGTTGAGCCACCCAGGATTTTTATTAGCTCTTTTAAATGTATTCCCCATTGGAATGCACTGGCCAATACCTTTTGTGACGGACCTGGCCGGGACAGAGGCTTTTGGAGGGGACTGGGTGCGGGCCTCCTGCCTTGCGACCGTGGGCCCTGGCATTTGGGGGAACGGTGCTCTTTGTGAGCTGTATGCCTGGGGACCCTTGAGGGGGTGTTACTTTGGATTCAGGTCCATGTCCCCCCCAAGACACACAGAATCTGGGGACCCTGTATATGCCATATTAGAGTCACTAAGTCATACTGTTGGGACGTTCACACCTTCACACTAAGGATATGCGAATACAATCACCTCCAGCCATCTGTCTGTCCTCTGTGCTATTTTGACCCTGCTAAATGTGTGATGTTTACACTTAGGATAATGTATATTGTATAGCAGGTGAGACAGGTAGGAGTCGGGATGTCTACCCTGAACGGTCATATCTATGAGTCACCTTGACTGGCTAAAGGATTTAGTTAATTAGCTCATGTTAATTATGTTTTGGTTACTCCCTCTGTTACTGTATATAAGACTTGATTTTTGGTTCTAATAAAGTCTCTCTTGGTTGAACTTACATACAGCCTGCCTGGTGTTTGTTCTGCCCGACCACAAATGGATTCGAATGGCACATAGCGGTAGTTGGAATCCTGGAGCACCGGATGATCCAATAGAGCAGAGGAGTGTCGGGAGTGTGGAGCCGAGCGAGCAAAGGGGCTCGTTACATTGGTGGCAGCAGTGGGATTTGCTCTCCAGTTCCTGGGACACTCCAACCCACCACAGTGAATGACCAGCTATGTAGCCTGCAGGAAAGTCACGCTGAAAGACCTACTTGAGAGCCGAGATGGACCAGAAGAAGGGTGATGCAGGACCCCGGTCAGTTGAAGATTTGTTTCAGCAACGAGTGCGGCAGCGGTTGGCATTATATGGGGCTAACCCATCAGAGACCGCCATACAGGAAGCCATTAAAGACATCCAGCTGCAGGATGCCCGACAAAAGAGAGAACGAGAGCGACAAGAGAGAGAACGAGAGCGACAAGAGAGAGAACGAGAGCGACAAAAGAGAGAACTAGAGCGGCAACATGAGTGGAGAATGGCGGTAATACGGCAATCGGAGACAACGCCTAAAGAACCAGCCGCCATGGAAGAGGAATTCGGAAGGAGGTTGCGAGAGATGCAGGGAGGAGAAGCAGGCCATCTCCCCCCCCCCCAACAGTTAACCAGAGCAGATGGTGTGGAGTCCCCAGCAGAAGTGCTGGCAACAGGGCAGAGTGATACCCACCTCTGCCCAGCACCGGAAACCACTGTGGAGTTTCAGGGAGCCGGGGCAGTTGGCCCCTCTCCCCAGCAACAAGCTGAGGCAGTAAAGCTTTTACTCCCTGCTGAATCACTGGCAGCAGGGCAGAATGCTACTGGCATCGGCACACAATGGCCACAGGAGCGGATATCGGTGGATGGGACTGCGGTCTCCACTCACAGCAACCCAGCAGAAGAGCTGGCAACAGAGCAGAGTGCCGCGGGCCTCTGCTCTCAACTAACAGAAGAGGGAGGTCCTGTGGTACTGGATGGGACTTCAGTCCTCACTGACACAACCCCAGAAAATGGTGTGACACTGAGACAGGAGGATGTCAACCTTGCTTTGCAAGCACTGGGGGATTTTCACCTACCACAAGTGGATGGGACTTCAGTCTCCACTTGTATACCCCAGGGATGCCGGGCAGTCGACCCAGATCCCCAACAGCATGACGGACTGAGCCCAGTCACCCTATCTTCTCTCCAGCGGCAGAAAGGACTCCAGGGAGAAGGGCCAGTCCAGGCCTCTCCCCAGCGGTGGCTATGTTCTCTGAGAGAGGCAGAGGTTGGCTGGGTAAGTAATGCTCTGTTTGGAGCAATTTGTTTGGGGTACTGTGTGGATGTCGGCATTGGGGGAATGGAACTATGGACTAACTTCGGAGTCAACCCGTTTGGGGTCTCCTCCTATGTTAGTTTCCTGCCGAAAGGGGAGATGTGTGACGGACCTGGCCGGGACAGAGGCTTTTGGAGGGGACTGGGTGCGGGCCTCCTGCCTTGCGACCGTGGGCCCTGGCATTTGGGGGAACGGTGCTCTTTGTGAGCTGTATGCCTGGGGACCCTTGAGGGGGTGTTACTTTGGATTCAGGTCCATGTCCCCCCCAAGACACACAGAATCTGGGGACCCTGTATATGCCATATTAGAGTGACTAAGTCATACTGTTGGGACGTTCACACCTTCACACTAAGGATATGCGAATACAATCACCTCCAGCCATCTGTCTGTCCTCTGTGCTATTTTGACCCTGCTAAATGTGTGATGTTTACACTTCGGATAATGTATATTGTATAGCAGGTGAGACAGGTAGGAGTCGGGATGTCTACCCTGAACGGTCATATCTATGAGTCACCTTGGCTGGCTAAAGGATTTAGTTAATTAGCTCATGTTAATTATGTTTTGGTTACTCCCTCTGTTACTGTATATAAGACTTGATTTTTGGTTCTAATAAAGTCTCTCTTGGTTGAACCTACATACAGCCTGCCTGGTGTTTGTTCTGCCCGACCACAAATGGATTCGAATGGCACATAGCGGTAGTTGGAATCCTGGAGCACCGGATGATCCAATAGAGCAGAGGAGTGTCGGGAGAGTGGAGCCGAGCGAGCAAAGGGGCTCGTTACACCTTTATTTAGTATGCGCCTTAAGCACTCCCATTTTACCTCTGTGTTCTTTGTTCTTAGGATTATATTCCTTAATATCTTCTAGCAAAGAGCGCAGTTTAGGGAAGTTGGCTTTTTGAAATTCAGTGTCTTTGTATTACCCTTGTGTTTGCTATTTCTGTGATTTATACTGAAACTAATTGACCTGTGGTTGCTGTTTCCTTAGTTGCCCACATCCACGATCAGGTCTGTAGTTAGTAATCAGTATGTCTAGTAGCGCATTGTTTCTTGTTGGTGCATTCACCATCCAACCCATGAAATTGTCCTGCAAGATATTTAGGAAATGACGAGCCTTAGACGAATGCGTGGTTCCTTCCGCCCAATCTATATCTGGATAATTAAAATCCCCTATTATAATGACACTTCCCATCCTTGCCGCCATTCCAAACTGTAATAGGAGGCCGTCTCCCCCTCCTCCCTCTGGTTTGGGGGCTTATAGCATACACCCAGTATTACTTTCCCCTTAGTTTCAAATTAAAGTATAGCCTCTACAAAGATATATAAATATAATATATTGTAGTTGGTTGTACCATCATCCTGGAAGTTTAGATATAGAAATGTCAAATTTTTGGTCCCCAAAACCAAAAAAAAAGGGGCATGGGCAATAGGACTATTACGGTACAGGTAACCAATTAGAATCACATGTGTGAACACATATATAAAGAAAATTAAATAGAGTTTTTATTAATACAAAATCAATAAAACATACAAAGTCATGAACAATTTAAAAACATAGTGACAAGCCATACAGATCACCAATATAATGGTCCCCAGAGGGGGAAGATCACAGTGGGATTGAGGGTCGCACGGAACATCTCAACTAGTTTTACGGTCTTTCGCTTCGTCAGGAGAATATCTAAAAAACTGTCGGAAATAAGCACTGGGTGGGCCCCCGCGACGATCAAGGGGGACGTGCAGATGAATGGACCTACTACTTCTAGTGGAATTAAGGAATGTAAGGGGTCTCAGGATATAGAACCCAACCGAGGTTGGTGCTTCAATAGACTGCACAACAAGACAGCATCAATACTGGTTGATATATTTGGGGAGGGGAGAGCACAGCACATAGGATCTCAATTCAACAATCCAGACCATTGCCGTGGATGCCGGCCCCGGGAACTCCTAGCTGCACCCAGCATTCAGCTGTAGTTGGTTCTGTGCATACTTGGTCTGGATTGTTGAATTGGGATCCTATGTGCTCTCCCCTCCCCACATATATCAACCAGTATTGATGCTGTCTTGTTGTGCAGTCTATTGAAGCACCAACCTCGGTCCCCAGAGGTTGGTGCTTCCCACTGTGATCTTCCCCCTCTGGGGACCATTATATTGGTGATCTGTATGGCTTACCACTATGTTTTTAAATTGTTCATGACTTTGTATGTTTTATTGATTTTGTATAAATACATTTTTTATTTAATTTTCTTTATATTATGTGTTCTCACATGTGATTCTAATTGGTTACCTGTACCGCGATAGTCCTATTGCCCATACCCCTTGTCTTTTTGGTTTGGGGACCAAAATTTTTACATTTCTATATTCCCCTTAGTTTCCTCCCTTTGAAGCTCTACCCATAAGGATTCCACCTCCTCCCTTGCTCCATTAGTGATGTCCTCCCTCACATTCACTTGCACATCATTCTTGGTGTACAGCCATACCCCTCCCCCTTTTTTATCCTCCCTATCTCTGCGATATAGGGAATACCCTAGAATGGTTGCCAGCCAATCATGAGAGCTGTTAAACGAAGTCTCTGAAATTCCCATAAAACTAAATCCTCCTCGTACATCAGCAGCTCCAGTTCTCCCATCTTGTCAGCCAGACTTCTAGCCCCGTCGTTTTTTCTGATCGCATACTATATCCTTGTTGGTTATGTAGCTGCAATTGGGATTTGTCAAATTATTTACCTTGGGTTTAGGTACTCTAGTCACCCTACCACTAATGCCCCAAATACTATCCTCTAAACATTGTTCCACGCTGGCTATCTCTACATCTGGACCCTCTCCCCCGTCACCTAGCCCCTCTAACTTTTCAGCCATCTTCTCTCCCAGCCGAGCTGCACCCTCCCCATTTGGGTGCAGTCCATCCCTGCTAAAGAGCCGGTAACCGACTGAGAAGTCAGCCCAGTTCTCCAGGAACCGGAACCCCTCCTTTCTATACCAGCTCCTCAGCCACTTGGTAATTTACCTAATCTCCCGCTGCCTCTTTGGTGTGGCTCGAGGTACTAGTAGTATTTCTAAAAATACTACCTTGGAGATTCTATTCCTCAATTTAGCTCCTAAGTCCTTAAAATTGTTTTTTTTAGGACACTCCGTCTTCCTCTAACTTTGTCGTTGATACCAACATGTACCAGGACAGCTGGGTCCTCCCCAACCCCTCCCAATAATCGGTCCACCAGATCTTTGATGTGCCAAACCTGAGCGCCCAGTAAATAACATACAGTTTGGTGCTTCAGGTCTTTTTGACAGATAGCCCTCTCTGTCCTACTAATAATTGAGTCCCCTACCACCAGAATCTGTCTTTCCTTACCCTTGGCTTAACCCCTGCCCTCATTGGAGGAGTTTTTACCCTGGCAGCTAGGGGCGTCACTCTGTTCCAGCAATGCTGGACCCTGACTGATTTCTCCAACATCACACAAAACTGCGTATTTTTGGGATGTTCCAGCCCAGGACCAGCCTCTCTGACACTTCCCCTCTACCCTTCCTGAGTGTCACCTATCTACTCTGCTCTGGTGCATGCACCTCTTTGTCCCCACCCGCCTCTGTGCTGGCCCCTGCCGGCACCTGCCGGGTACGTTCCCAACTCTCCTTTAGTATGGAGATTCTTCTTAACGCCAGTTTCTTCCCTAGATTCAGGACATGGGCTTCCATGAAAGCAAAGTGCTTACATTTTGCGCAGCAGCATTCACACTTGATCATGTGATCAAGGAACACATACATGCCACAAGATGTACACCAAGTCGCATCTCCACACCGATTGTGCATCGAACCCACTAATTTTATGGGGATTGGAAATTTTACTCTGTTGATTAACTGATAACAAGCTTCCTGGCTCTAATTTCACAATTTTTCCTCGGAACATAGTCACACACAGTTACTCTGCAGTACTCAAAAATGCTCAGTTGCTCAACAATACTCAGTTACACCACAATACTCAATCACTCAACAGTACTGAACAATAATCAGTTATTCAACAATACTCGGTTTTACTCAGTTAGACCTCAGTTACCCAACAATACTCAGTTACCCAACAATACTCAGTTACCCAACAATACTGAACAATACACAGTTACTCAACAATACTCAGTTATACCACAATACTCAGCTACCCAACAGTACTCAGTTACCCAACAGTACTCAGTTACCCAAAAATACTCCGAATACCCAGTTACACCATAATACCCAGTTACACCATAATACCCAGTTACTCAACAATACTCAGTTATACCACAATACTCAGTTAACCAACCATACTTAGTTAAACAACAATACTCAGTTACTCACAGTACACCTTCCTCAGCCATCTTCCCCACTACACACAGTCAGTCAGTCTTTTCTATTAGTTGTGACCGCTCTGCTCCTGCTCTGCTGCCCCTGTAATCTGACATTTGCAGTGCTTGTCAGCACCTACAGTCTTCCCTGGTCAGTCTGCCTGTCACTGCTCCCGCCGCTTCCCTAGTCTGCCTGTCACACTGCCCCGCCGGTCCGCAGTTGCACTTACCGCCTCTCCCGGTCAACCTGTCACCTCCTGGTCCAGCCTCTTCTGTCGGAGTCTATGGGGTGGCACTATCTTCATTAACTCCCGCTCCTTCTTGATGGCCCGCGCATGCCGCCGCTCTCAGTCCCTGAGTGACCCGCCGCCGCTCTCAGTCTCTGAGTGACCCGCCGCCGCTCTCAGTCTCTGAGTGACCCGCCGCCGCTCTCAGTCTCTGAGTGACCCGCCGCCGCTCTCAGTCTCTGAGTGACCCACCGCCGTCTCTCTCGGTCTCAGTGGGAGGGGTCCGGTCCGGAGCTTCCACTCACTACGCTGCTCAGCGTTTGCATGACAGGTACTCAAGATTTATTGCAATTATCAAGAATTATTTCAATTGCATCTGGAATGCATTCTCTACCTCTGCCCAGTCTGGACCCTTCTTCTCTACTTCCCAAACTCTCCCCTATTTCCTACTACCTTTACATCACTCACTCTGTCCATGTGTGGTGTGGAAGTACTGAGCCCCTGGTGGCCACTACACATCTTGACTGTTTGGTTCACATTGTAATCACAGGGGTTCTAATCCCATTAGAAGGTGTTCTAATTCCAACCTCCCGCCCCCCTCCCCTCCTACACACATACACACGCTATCTGTAACTAAAAATAAAAAATTAAAGAGTAAGCACACTTTAGTTGAGAAAAAAAAACATTCCCCTCTGGGTGATCTATGTACATTTCAGAAATTTCAACAAACTTTGTTACAGATTCCTACCTTTTGTTATTCTGAAGAAATATAGCAGAGAAGAAGGCGCTTCTAAGTGCAGTAATAAAACACTTTAATGACAAAGAAGGGTTTAAAACACTTACAAGATGGAGGTGAGAAACAGGAATATCAATGAATCCATAACATCCAGCGGGATGCCTCCTGGGAGTAAAGACAGCTGCAGGTGGAAGTTCCAGCCGACCAGCGGTGGGAAATGCTGTGTCTCTGATCCAAGATGGAAAGCTGTGCTGTCAGGGCCAGCATGGAATACAGGCAACCGGCAGTAATGACAGAGTGGGTGGGACATGTTTTGGAGCATGCCCAGTCGCTCCTTCTTCAAACCAATGAAGTAATGCAAGGGGAAGGGGTTTATATGAAAGTTAGGAGCGGGACAAATAGGCAGGATGTGGGTGGGGCTGATAATGCCTGCCAGATCATTACATGGCAGTATGCCATGGAATAAAATACCGTAAAATAAAGTAAAGAACTTGCTGCAGTAAAGGTAAAGATACACAAGCATAAACACTGACTGGGACAGGACTGCAATAAGTAGAACATAGATAAATTAAATTACAATATTTAGACACTCATATGGGATGCAAGAAGTGCAGCATGGGACTACAGGTGGCAGCAAAACCATGAATGGGGGAAATAGAACAACAAGTATAATAAAGGCAACTGGACAGATGTAAATACCGTGCAACAGGGGACAGCAAATTTCAGCAACATCAAGTAAGGAAAACAATATATAAAAAATATTATACAATATGGTCTTTGCTGTGAGCATATGAACATGATACACAGGGGACAAAGTAAGTATGGTGGATGAGTGGATATATCCAGAGGGCTGACCCTGCAGGAGGGTCTCCCTCCTCTTTATATCCACACATACACACTGACACATACGCAAAATCTATGGTGCCAATTGACATAAGTGGTCATGCTTAGGGGCTAGTGCAGATGCAGTGGCATGATGCCACTTAGATATTATAACAACTATAATAGAGTATGAATTTCCAGCTCCTTCAAGCCTCCGTGGGACAAAACATTCAAGGCGTATATCCAATGTCTCCCTCTGGCGGAGCAATCCATTTGGAAAGGGGTCAACAAGGCCTATGATGAAAGGTACACCATTCCTACTATGAAACACGGAGGTGGATCGTTGATGTTTTTGGGATGTGTGAGCTACAAAGGGATAGGAAATTTGGTCAAAATAGATGGCAAGATGGATGCAGTATGTTATCAAAAAATACTGGAGGAACATTTGCATTCATCAGCAAGGAAGCTGCGCATGGGACGTACTTGGACATTCCAACATGACAATGATCCAAAACACAAAGTATATGGTGGCCTTGGGAATGCCTAGACTACCGGAGGAGGAAGTGGAAGATATAGATGGCCCAATTACCATAGAAGAATTCCTAGGAGCCCTTAAAACATTAAAACCAGGTAAGGCTAAACTTTTATACTAAAAAAGCCTTCGCTGAAAAATTGGCACCAAGATTTTTAGAGGCTTTCAATTCAATAAGAGAAGGGCAAGAGATGTCTGTAGAGACATTAATGGCTCATATAACAGTCATACCGAAAGATGGGAAAGATCCAGCCCAATGTTCGAGTTACCGCCCAATCTCTTTGCTAAACGTAGACCTAAAGATCCTTACAAAAATATTATCAAACAAATTACTGCCATTTATCCCCACCTTGATACATCCAGACCAGGTGGGGTTTACCCGCAAGAGAGAAGGCAGGGAAAATACGCAACGGGTCATAAGTGCTATACACTTCTCGCAATACCATCAAAAACCGCTAGTGTTGATATACACAGATGCAGAAAAAGCATTTGATAGGGTGGACTGGAAATTCTTGAGTGCCACTATGCAACATATAGGGTTGGGGAGGGGGATGCAGAACTGGGTCATGAGCTTGTACTCTGCTCCAAAAGCCAGGGTCAGGATAAATGATATACTGTCAGAGCCCTTTTCTATATGCAATGGGACATGGCAGGGGTGCCCGTTATCGCCCATCGTTTTTATCTTGACGCTGGAACCATTTTTAAGGACAATAAGGGCCAACCCAGATATTAGGGGGTATCCCACTAAAGGGAAAGGAACACAAGCTGGTCGCTTACGCGGATGACCTATTGTTCTTCATAACTTCCCCAGCACTTTCCCTCCCTTCACTACTATCAGAGATAAGTAAGTATGGGAGACTGTCCAATTTTAAGGTAAACTACAAAAAATCTGAAGCAATGGGTGTTGAGATGGATACAGCATTACAACATCAGTTATCCACCTTTTTTGCATTCAGATGGACAGACTCCCATATAGGATACTTGGGGACCAAAATACCAAGTAGACTGAATAGAATATTCAAACTGAATTTTTCCCCCCTGGCACGGCAGATTAAAATAGACCTACAGAAATGGGATAAGGAAGTCTTTACGTGGTTTGGCAGAATTAACATTATAAAAATGAATGTAATGCCAAGACTGCTATACCTGTTACAGACCCTACCCATTAAGATCCCTTTAGGGTTCCTGAAAGACCTGAGATCAAGGTTTGTGAGGTTTATATGAGCTGGTAAACCAGCCAGAGTGCGCAGAGACATCTTGACATTACCTAAAGAAAAAGGAGGGGTGGGATTCCCGGATCCAGTTGGTTACCATGAGGCACTACACCTGACAAGGGTATTGGACTGGTGTATACTCGAAAAAAAATAAGCCATGGATACAGATGGAACAGGCAATGTCTGAGATACCCTTGGAGGGTTTAGTATGGCTAGAGGATTCAGACATACCACAGACAATGAAGCGACATCCTATGGTGGGCGCCACACTTAGATCTGTTAAAAAACATACAAAATAAAATGTCGACCCACCTGAGCCCGTTGACTCCAATCCTGGGTAACCCAGCCTTTAAGCCAGGCCTAAAAGACCAAGGTTTTATGAACCTAAAACAACAGGGTAAAAGTAGACTGGTACATTTCTTGAGGGACAATAGAGTGATGTCCAGGGAGGAAGTGGAGTGTGAACTCTCAAAGGAACTGATTTTTTTTAGGAGAATGCAGCTAAGTGCTTTCCTCCGATCAATACATATGGGAATGATAGAACTATCTACACCATCCAAGTTCGAGAGGCTATGTTTAAAGGGGGAGTCAGTTAGACACTCGCTATCAATATTATATGCCATGTTGACAGAATCAAAAGCCCCACAAGAATTGGGATTCATAAAAGCCTGGGAAAGAGATCTGGGAGTCACATTCTCTGAAACACAGAGAAACAAGATATTTAGGTTCACACATAAGGCCTCATTGGCAACTAGGTACCAAGAATGGGGGTATAAGATCCTGAGTAGGTGGTATAGAACCCCAGCAGTATTGAACAGAATATATCCACAGGTGTCGAATCTCTGTTGGAGATGTCAGGGAGCGGTGGGCACTTTGTTGCACATTTTTTGGGATTATCCGGGAATAAAAGATTTCTGGAAAGTGGTATCCGAAACGGTCAAAGAAATTACGGATGTGTCTCTTGGAGAGAGTGCGGCTACCTTCCTATTGTCTGATATTCCTCTCTCGACAGAGAAATACAAAAAGTCATTGGTAAGACATTTGCTTACAACAGCGAGAGCATGTTTTCCAGCTCTCTGGAAAAATACTAGCTCTCCAACGAGGACACAATGGATTGCTAAAATAACAGAAGTTCAGCAAATGTGTATAAGGGAGCAGGAGGATAAATATCGGCTAATATGGGTTCCCTATGTTACATACGGACGGGGTGAGGAGGGGAGGGGGTGGACGAGGGGAGATAGGGGGACGACGACTTCTTTTTTTTTTTTTGTGTTTGGTTTATTTACTGTAGCGCCCCTTTACTTTTCAGGGGTGTTATGTGCCTAAATTTAGGGGTTGGTCTGAGCTGGTAGTCAGGCTTGGACCGCTGTTATTGTTAGGTATTTGATTCTGCCTATGTGATGCTGCCTGGTGTATGGTTCCCTGTGGCCTGTAGGTGGCACTGCCATATCAGATCAGGGTTGAGCCAAAAATGGCATTACTGCGCCTTAGGGTGTCCTCTCTCGGCAGCGGTACAGTGGGCGTGGTCGGCCTGCTGTGCATGCCAGGAGAGGGTACATAAGGGGCAGACGCCATCTTTAGAGAGGAGTGGGAATCGAGGAGTGGTAGTAGAGGAGTGTTGTAGTGGAGGAGCCGGAGGGGTGAGCCCCTCGGGGGGGGGGTGCGATGACTGGCCGAGGAGTCTCGGGCACCTTTGGCCCGAGGCTGCAGCGTTCCAGGTAGGCCCAGTACCTTTAACTGGGTCTACAATTCGCCCATTGGAGTCCGAGGGTGCCCAGGGGAGGGTACCCGCTCTGACCGTGAGGAAGCCAGGGGAGGATCGGTCCCACTGAGGAGATGAGTGATGGAAGATCGCTGTCTCGGGAGAGGCCTGGTGACCTGTCAGAGGGAAGGATTCTTTACTCCGGAAAGC
This sequence comes from Rana muscosa, assembly GCA_029206835.1. Taxonomy (NCBI): domain Eukaryota; kingdom Metazoa; phylum Chordata; class Amphibia; order Anura; family Ranidae; genus Rana; species Rana muscosa. Next base: position 271,536,328 of record CM055119.1, read on the forward strand.
TAACCTGTAGAGTGCCCATTGGCATTGTCCTGTTCTTTAAATTTTACAGAGGTTAGAGGATCTCCTGGACCCGTCCCCAGGGGGGATAGGGTGACAGAACTGTTCGAGCTCCACACCGGCTGCTAGGACTGTGAGAGAGGACTATCCGGGTGAGCTAAACTCACTCGGGATCGAGTGGCGATGAAGTTACTAGATGTGCCTGGATCTAATCCCTCACACTTATTCTTTCTTTCATCCATCTGTCTCTGTCTACTACGCAGCAAATAGAAAATAAACTCTCTGTTGGAGTTCAAGTGTTTCTGGACATTGGCTTTCTTTGGGGGGAGAAATAGAGACTTGTCCCCATACGCTGGGGATGAGAACAAGTGGAAGAAGGTAACTCGCTGCAGGACCCAAAATTTGTGAACACCGCTTAACCTCTTCAAACAGGAGGGTACGGGCATATAGCACGGTGTGCCTTGACAGTGAGCCAGGCAGGAAAAAGGTCCGTGTGCTACATTACTTTACTGAATCTTTCTATCTTTCTTTATCTTTTTACTGTTCTGCCCAAAGCCTGGAAGCCTGATGGCATTTCTTTTGTGGAAGGGGGATAATCAGGGAGGGGGCCTTGGTTAATAAAAATATAACAAAGATATGGTATTAGAGGTAATGATTAATAAGATAAAGGAGGAGACAGAGGGAAGAGAACTTATAATTAGCAGCTTTTCTTTTCGTTTTTTTAGTGTTTCATTTTTTTTGTTTCTTCCTTATCATGATTTACAAAGTAATTAATGTAATGGTAAAGAAGATGTTATGGGAAATTAGAAACGCTGTACAGATGTATCATTTGAAATATTGTATTATCTTTGTGCATGAAAAAATTAAAATAAAGAATTTATAAAAAACAAAACACAAAGACAAGTCGACCTGTCATTGGCTACAGCAGAATAAAGTGAAGGTTCTGGAGTGGCCATCTCAGTCTCCTGACCTCAATATCATTGAGCCACTCTGGGGAGATCTCAAACCTGCAGTTCGTACAAGACAGCCCAAGAATTTACAGGAACTGGAGGCTTTTTGCCAAGAGGAATGGGCAGCTTTACCATCTGAGAAGATAAGGAGCTTCATCCACAAATACCACAAAAGACTTCAAGCTGTCATTAACTTGCACCTACAGGTAAGCCTAGATTAAGGCTTACCTGTAGGTGCAAGAAATATCTCCTAAACCTACACGGTTTAGGAGATATTTGCTAAAAACGACATGCATCTGTGTCTACGGCGCATGCGCGCCGTAGACAATGGCGCATTCATGGGGTTAACCCCATTCACAAATCCGGCTAAGTCCCATCATTCGACGACTTAGCCGGATTCGACGGCTCACGCGCGCATGCGAGGAGTCACGTCTTTGCCGCTCCGGCCAATCACAGCGCCGGAGTGGCGCTGTCATTGGCTGGAGCGGCGATACCCGGAAGTAACCTTCCGGCTATCGCCGCAGCGATGGCTGCAGCTGGAGAGGGAGACCAGGACGGCTTTGGGGGCCCCGATCTAAGGTAAGTGATGCATAATGAGCTATTATGCTAGTCATATTAGCTCATTATGGCTTTCTCTTACAGGTGATTTAAAAAAAAAAAAAAAAAATCACATGGGTTTACAACCACTTTAATGTTAAAGGGGTGAACTTTTGATCGGGGTCATTTGGGTAGTTTCTGTTTTCATTATGATTTAAAAAGAGTAAACACAGTTGATTCATAAAAAATGGCTTCAGCCAAACACTAAGGCCCCTTTTACACTGGGGCGTTTTTCATGTGGTTTAGCGCTAATAATAGCGCTATTATACCGCATGAAAAATTCCTGCCTGTAGCCTTCAATGTGAAAGCCCGAAGGCTTTCACACTGAAGCGGTGCGCTAGCAGGACCGCTCCAAAAGTCCTGCTAGCCGCTTCTTTACAGCGGTAAAGGAGCGGTGTGCTCACCGCTCCTTTACCGCGGCTGCCCATTGAAATCAATGGGACACCGCGGTAATACCGCCCGCAAACCGCGGCAATAGCCGCGGTTTGCGGGCGGTATTAACCCTTTTTCAGCCGCTAGCGGGGGTTAAATTTACCCCCCTAGTGGCCGCATACCGCGGTAAGAACGACGGTATAGCAGCGCTGAAAATCGCGCTGCTATACCGCCACCACACCTGCCCGCCCCAATGTGAAAGGGGCCTAACCATGAGTGAAAGAAAACTTGTTGTGTTATCATTCATATTCTCTGAAAAATGGCCAAGAAATCATAAATTCTGCAAGGGTATGTAAACTTATGAGCACAACTGTATATTATTTTTTTGTATTTGCTCATTTCTTTTTCACATAGAAGTGGAGTTACCCTTTAATTTAGCAAATGTATGTTCACTTTGCAAAGTGAATGATAGTACCGTGTATACTCGAGTATAAGCCGACCCGAATATAAGCAGAGGCACCCAATTTTACCACAAAAAACTGGGAAAACGTATTGACTCGAATATAAGCCTAGGGTGTCCATCTGCATGCCTCACTGTGTCCATGCCTCACTGTGGAAAGTAAAAGGATAATACTGCGCTGGAAATAATGTGAAACGAAGCTGCCAACACTGCTGGTACAAAAAGCTAGTGATATCGAAAATTAAAAGTGTAGCGCTAACTAAATAAATATGTATAAATGTGAAAATATACACAAAAAAACTGAATATGATAATATAGTGATAAACACGTGTATCACCCAAAATAACGTGCTGGGTGACTCCAGTGATAAAGTCCTCAAATTATATTAACACAATTATGCAAATATATGCAAATTAATGTCCATAATAGGCAAATGAATGTCCATTAGAAATGGAATCCATAAAACGAAGGTGATGAAGATCAGTCCAGAGAGAACGTGATGAATCAAAACGTGAAATTGTAATCAACAGTCTTCTGTTTGTGAGAGAAAGTAGCCACCACCAAAGTGAATAGAGGAAGGCTTACCAGAAGTTATGGATTTGGCGGGGCATAAGCCACCCAAATCAAATAAACTTGAAGAGTGTGAACACTCAAACATTAAAAAATAGAGATGTGATGTGAGATCCGCCACCAAGTATATGTTGAGGAGGCTTACCAGAGGTCTCGGATTTGGAGAGGCATACGCCGCCCAAATCTGAGATTGCTTAGGGGGTTAATGGACGCCACTGGAGATGGTCTTGAGTGGAGGGGTAGTCTGGAGTCAAAGGGGTTTAGCACTTCAATCAGACGGGACATCCAATAACACAAAACACCAATTCATGTGGGGACTCGGTATCCAATGCATATGTGTGGAGATAGAAAAGCTCACATAGCATAATTCCGTTTGGAAAGAATTTAATAAAAAATCATACAATGTAACACTCACATTTAAAGATGGTCTAAAAGCATGGATGCAGGTACAAGAGCGATGTATATGGACAAATCCACCCGACTAGTTTCGACTAAAAAGTCATCATCTGGGGTATGGACCTTGTCCCACAAACATCGCAAATTTATGAACATATTGACCTCCATGACCCAGGAAGCGGACCACACATGGTTCACTTCCTGTTTGATATATGTCATGGATGGTCACAATACTTATGCACAAATCTATGACTGTATCTCAGCATGATGCAAAAAAAACAAAATAACAAAGAAAAGGCATTAATAGTAATAATAGGGCTCTAAATCGCCTTACATACTGGCGCTATCCAAGCCTCGTTTTCAATCCCCTGGTTACTCGGCAGGAAGCAGGCTGTATCCAGGCCTCGCTATGAGAACGAGGCATGGACTCAGCACCCGCACGTCACTTCCGCCGTAACCACGAGGACCGGAAGCGGCAGCCAAGCCTCACTCTAAGTTGAGACGTTAGGCTGCCTCTTGCCTCAACTGCGTCACTCCGTCGAGACACACATACAGGCATAATTAAGGCGTCTATTGGTCAATCCGCCCCTGTAAAGGGCGTGTACCTCGTCCCTTCTAAAGGGGAAGGAGTGTATCTCTGACAGGGTGCGCAGATCAAATAAAAGGCGTTAGTGTAGGATAACTATTTAACAAATATAAAAGGTATTGATACCATACATATATTATACATGATTGAAAGTGGGAAATAATGCATATGTGACAAAACAGCCTGCATTTAGTAATCCAATCAGATCATACATAGTGCACATAATGTGCACATAGAGGTACATATAACACATCCAGAGATGTAAATGTGTGTATTAAACGCTAATAAAATAAAAAATGAATGTGTAAATGTACACACATAAACATGTTTTAGAAAAACATATTTTAAAAGGTTTAAAATCAGTAAAAAGGAGAGAGAAAGAAAGAGAGGTCGTATAATTTTAGAGTGGTCAGGACGCATTAATAAAGGAATTAATGTCCCACTCGACATTCATTCCTTGTGGCTGATAAGTCTGAAGTTCATATATCCAGAATGTTTCTAATCTGGATACTCCTCTAGTGGTTGCTCCTCCCCTCCATGGAGCAACATATTGATCTATAACTAGAAACTGGGTGCCAACAGGGTTACGGGCATGGTATTGCCGGTAATGTCTGGGGACAGTATGTTTAGTACTTCCAAATTTTATCAGATTCACATGTTCGGATACTCTAGCGGTAAAAGATCTGATCGTTCTGCCCACATACTGTTTCCCGCATGGACAGGTCAACAGGTATACCACATGGGTAGTGGCACACGTACAAAAATGTTTAATGGGATAAACTTTATTGGTTACCGTAGATCTAAATTCCTTAGTTGGCCTTCTTCCACATGTGTTGTGTTTACAAACAATGCATTTTTTACAGGGATAGTACCCCATCCAGTTGTGAAAAAAGGTGGGTTTTATAGGTGGGTTGATGATATTCGATGCGATTTGATTCTGAAGGGAGGGTACTCCTTTATAAATAACTTTGGGCTTTTCTGGTATCAATGTGCCCAAAATCCTATCATTTTTCAATATCCCCCAATGTTTTTCAAAAATGGTTTTTATATGTCTGTATTGAGTGGAAAAGGTAGTGAGAAAAGACCATTTGAAAGTATCCTTTCTTTCTTTAGGTGGTCTAGCTTCAAACAATGTGGGTCTTTCAATATCAAGCACCTGTTTAAGGTCATTATCTATCTCTACCAGATTGTACCCCTTCTCCAGAAATCTCTTTTTGAGCACATTGGCTTGTGCCACAAAAGTTTCGGTTTCTGTACAGTTCCGACGGAGACGTAGGAACTGACTCTTGGGGACCGACTTTAACCAAGATTTGTGATGGCAACTAGTCATGGGTATAAACCCATTCCTATCAGTAGGCTTGAAATAGGTACTGAATTTGAATTGTTGTTCAGATCTTTCAATCTGTAGATCTAGAAAATGTATCCTAGATTGACTAGATTCGTACGTAAGAGAAATACCTCTATCGTTATCATTCAACAGACAAAAAAAGCCATCTAGGGTTTCTAAGGTGCCGGTCCATAGGAGGAGGATGTCGTCTATATATCTGGCCCAAAACAGGAGCCGAGGCTCCTGTAGGGCATAGACGACATCCTCCTCCCACTTGGCCATAAATAAATTGGCCAGACTAGGTGCGAATTTCGCCCCCATTGCTACACCTTTCTGTTGAAGGAAATAACGTCCATCAAACCAAAAATAGTTGTGATGCGTCGCGAATTCTAATAATTCCATAATAAACTTGACTTGTGGAGCTGCCAACGTGAGGTCCCTATTAAGAAATTCCTGTGACGCCTCCATGCCTCTGTGATGTGGGATACAGGTGTATAGGGACGCCACGTCCGCTGTGGCCATAATGAGCTCGCCTTCGAAGGTCACTGACATAAGGCGTTGAATAACATCCTTAGTATCCTTCAAATAGGAAGGTGTGGTCTTAACGGAAGGTTGCAAAAAGAAATCTATATATCTACCTATCCTCGAAGTGATGGAGTCTATTCCACTAATGATAGGTCGTCCGGGAGGATGGAGGGGATCTTTGTGGATTTTAGGTAAATAATATATGATTGGAATCCTGGGGGCCACAGGAACAAGAAACGACTTCTCTTTTGAATTTAAAATTTTAGAATCAAATCCTCTAGTGATGAGACTAGTCAACTCTTTTTTATATTTAATGGTGGGATTAGTATGTATTTCCTTATAAGTATCTTGATCGCTCAGAATATTATACATTTCAGCCATATAACTTGCTTTATCTAGCAGGACGATGCCTCCGCCTTTGTCAGCGGGGCGTATGATTAGATCTTTATTGTCACATAGAGTTTTTAGGCCCTGACTAGGTATAGGATTATTAGAAATCTTTTTAATGGGTAATTTAGCCAAATCCTGAAGGACTAAATCTCTAAACATATTGAGAGCTGGAGCAAGCTTATTGGGAGGGTTGAAAAGGGAAGGATTAGCCAACCCTGAGTGAACAGTACCTGACGTAGCTGCTCTCACTATATTTCTAGTTGGATTTGAGGTAATATAGCGTTGAATATTAATTTTTCTAACATACTTATGTATATCTACAAAAGTGTTAAATTTATTCAGTTTACGTGGTGGGGCAAATTTAAGGCCCTTATCCAAGACCATCTTTTCTTCTTTGGAAAGTGTGACACTGCTTAAGTTGAACACACCTTGACAGGTCATGTTCGACTTTTCTTTCCTCCTTTGTGTCCTCCTCCCTCCTCTGGTCCCTCTCTTGTTTCGGGACCCCTTTTTCTTCTTGGGGGGTCCTCCCGAAAAACCTGAGAGGGATGAGGATTAGGATATGGAGATCGGTCAAACTCAGCATTGGGATAAGGATATACTCTGTCGTCATATTGATCCTGAAGAGGAAAAAATCTATTGTGAGTAGATGTGACTGGATATCCATATTGGGAAGAGTGAGAGTTATTATGAAAGTTGGATGGTGATCCCCTTTGGTGTGACCTCTCTCTTTCATAATATTGTTGGTTGTAATCATAATTGGAATGATTACCTCTATGATTTACTCCACCTCTTCTATTGGAGCTATGTCCCCTTCCCCTTTGGGTATTCTTAGGGGTATGGGTATTATGGGGGACCCCACCTTGTGTACGATCACCAGGTGGTTGACTCCTATTCATAGAAGGTTTGGGTTGATTAAGGTGTACAACTGGAGGCGCCGCACTACTTGCATGTGAGGAATTAACCTCCATGGCTGTATCCAATGTAGGCGGTTTCTGCCAGCTGTACACTTTCCCAGATTTATAATCACCAATGTCACGTGAGTATTTTTTGTGTTTTTTGGTTCTCTGGTCCTTATCTTCCTTGATGAGATAAGTTTGAAGGTTAGAGGACAGAGTGTTATATTCAACTGTATTTTTAAATACAAGTAGTCCATCCTTCAGTTCCTTAATTTCTCTATCTAAAGCCAAGAGACGGTTACGTTTCCTGGCAATAAGAAAATTGAGAAATTTGGTCCCTGCATCGTTGAAATATTTAGACCAGGAATCCAGATCTAGTTCTCCCTGTTGCGGGTGTACATCCCATCTAAGACTCCGGGGTACCATGTTTTCTGCAACATATTGCTCCAGAAAAACAAGGTCCCATTGGAGATGGAGTTCTGACACCATGATGTTTTTTAACCTCAGAAATAGACCTGCTATTTCGGTGTCATTACCTGTGACAACAAAAACACCCTCCGTATTTACTATCCGCGAAGCGCGATAGTCAAAAACTTCCATAATTAAATAATAACAGTAGAATGTAATTAAGTAAGGATCTCCTGCGGCAATATGAAATTGTGAAAATGGTAATGGAAAGTAAAAGGATAATACTGCGCTGGAAATAATGTGAAACGAAGCTGCCAACACTGCTGGTACAAAAAGCTAGTGATATCGAAAATTAAAAGTGTAGCGCTAACTAAATAAATATGTATAAATGTGAAAATATACACAAAAAAACTGAATATGATAATATAGTGATAAACACGTGTATCACCCAAAATAACGTGCTGGGTGACTCCAGTGATAAAGTCCTCAAATTATATTAACACAATTATGCAAATATATGCAAATTAATGTCCATAATAGGCAAATGAATGTCCATTAGAAATGGAATCCATAAAACGAAGGTGATGAAGATCAGTCCAGAGAGAACGTGATGAATCAAAACGTGAAATTGTAATCAACAGTCTTCTGTTTGTGAGAGAAAGTAGCCACCACCAAAGTGAATAGAGGAAGGCTTACCAGAAGTTATGGATTTGGCGGGGCATAAGCCACCCAAATCAAATAAACTTGAAGAGTGTGAACACTCAAACATTAAAAAATAGAGATGTGATGTGAGATCCGCCACCAAGTATATGTTGAGGAGGCTTACCAGAGGTCTCGGATTTGGAGAGGCATACGCCGCCCAAATCTGAGATTGCTTAGGGGGTTAATGGACGCCACTGGAGATGGTCTTGAGTGGAGGGGTAGTCTGGAGTCAAAGGGGTTTAGCACTTCAATCAGACGGGACATCCAATAACACAAAACACCAATTCATGTGGGGACTCGGTATCCAATGCATATGTGTGGAGATAGAAAAGCTCACATAGCATAATTCCGTTTGGAAAGAATTTAATAAAAAATCATACAATGTAACACTCACATTTAAAGATGGTCTAAAAGCATGGATGCAGGTACAAGAGCGATGTATATGGACAAATCCACCCGACTAGTTTCGACTAAAAAGTCATCATCTGGGGTATGGACCTTGTCCCACAAACATCGCAAATTTATGAACATATTGACCTCCATGACCCAGGAAGCGGACCACACATGGTTCACTTCCTGTTTGATATATGTCATGGATGGTCACAATACTTATGCACAAATCTATGACTGTATCTCAGCATGATGCAAAAAAAACAAAATAACAAAGAAAAGGCATTAATAGTAATAATAGGGCTCTAAATCGCCTTACATACTGGCGCTATCCAAGCCTCGTTTTCAATCCCCTGGTTACTCGGCAGGAAGCAGGCTGTATCCAGGCCTCGCTATGAGAACGAGGCATGGACTCAGCACCCGCACGTCACTTCCGCCGTAACCACGAGGACCGGAAGCGGCAGCCAAGCCTCACTCTAAGTTGAGACGTTAGGCTGCCTCTTGCCTCAACTGCGTCACTCCGTCGAGACACACATACAGGCATAATTAAGGCGTCTATTGGTCAATCCGCCCCTGTAAAGGGCGTGTACCTCGTCCCTTCTAAAGGGGAAGGAGTGTATCTCCGACAGGGTGCGCAGATCAAATAAAAGGCGTTAGTGTAGGATAACTATTTAACAAATATAAAAGGTATTGATACCATACATATATTATACATGATTGAAAGTGGGAAATAATGCATATGTGACAAAACAGCCTGCATTTAGTAATCCAATCAGATCATACATAGTGCACATAATGTGCACATAGAGGTACATATAACACATCCAGAGATGTAAATGTGTGTATTAAACGCTAATAAAATAAAAAATGAATGTGTAAATGTACACACATAAACATGTTTTAGAAAAACATATTTTAAAAGGTTTAAAATCAGTAAAAAGGAGAGAGAAAGAAAGAGAGGTCGTATAATTTTAGAGTGGTCAGGACGCATTAATAAAGGAATTAATGTCCCACTCGACATTCATTCCTTGTGGCTGATAAGTCTGAAGTTCATATATCCAGAATGTTTCTAATCTGGATACTCCTCTAGTGGTTGCTCCTCCCCTCCATGGAGCAACATATTGATCTATAACTAGAAACTGGGTGCCAACAGGGTTACGGGCATGGTATTGCCGGTAATGTCTGGGGACAGTATGTTTAGTACTTCCAAATTTTATCAGATTCACATGTTCGGATACTCTAGCGGTAAATATGGCCAAGTGGGAGGAGGATGTCGTCTATGCCCTACAGGAGCCTCGGCTCCTGTTTTGGGCCAGATATATAGACGACATCCTCCTCCTATGGACCGGCACCTTAGAAACCCTAGATGGCTTTTTTTGTCTGTTGAATGATAACGATAGAGGTATTTCTCTTACGTACGAATCTAGTCAATCTAGGATACATTTTCTAGATCTACAGATTGAAAGATCTGAACAACAATTCAAATTCAGTACCTATTTCAAGCCTACTGATAGGAATGGGTTTATACCCATGACTAGTTGCCATCACAAATCTTGGTTAAAGTCGGTCCCCAAGAGTCAGTTCCTACGTCTCCGTCGGAACTGTACAGAAACCGAAACTTTTGTGGCACAAGCCAATGTGCTCAAAAAGAGATTTCTGGAGAAGGGGTACAACCTGGTAGAGATAGATAATGACCTTAAACAGGTGCTTGATATTGAAAGACCCACATTGTTTGAAGCTAGACCACCTAAAGAAAGAAAGGATACTTTCAAATGGTCTTTTCTCACTACCTTTTCCACTCAATACAGACATATAAAAACCATTTTTGAAAAACATTGGGGGATATTGAAAAATGATAGGATTTTGGGCACATTGATACCAGAAAAGCCCAAAGTTATTTATAAAGGAGTACCCTCCCTTCAGAATCAAATCGCATCGAATATCATCAACCCACCTATAAAACCCACCTTTTTTCACAACTGGATGGGGTACTATCCCTGTAAAAAATGCATTGTTTGTAAACACAACACATGTGGAAGAAGGCCAACTAAGGAATTTAGATCTACGGTAACCAATAAAGTTTATCCCATTAAACATTTTTGTACGTGTGCCACTACCCATGTGGTATACCTGTTGACCTGTCCATGCGGGAAACAGTATGTGGGCAGAACGATCAGATCTTTTACCGCTAGAGTATCCGAACATGTGAATCTGATAAAATTTGGAAGTACTAAACATACTGTCCCCAGACATTACCGGCAATACCATGCCCGTAACCCTGTTGGCACCCAGTTTCTAGTTATAGATCAATATGTTGCTCCATGGAGGGGAGGAGCAACCACTAGAGGAGTATCCAGATTAGAAACATTCTGGATATATGAACTTCAGACTTATCAGCCACAAGGAATGAATGTCGAGTGGGACATTAATTCCTTTATTAATGCGTCCTGACCACTCTAAAATTATACGACCTCTCTTTCTTTCTCTCTCCTTTTTACTGATTTTAAACCTTTTAAAATATGTTTTTCTAAAACATGTTTATGTGTGTACATTTACACATTCATTTTTTATTTTATTAGCGTTTAATACACACATTTACATCTCTGGATGTGTTATATGTACCTCTATGTGCACATTATGTGCACTATGTATGATCTGATTGGATTACTAAATGCAGGCTGTTTTGTCACATATGCATTATTTCCCACTTTCAATCATGTATAATATATGTATGGTATCAATACCTTTTATATTTGTTAAATAGTTATCCTACACTAACGCCTTTTATTTGATCTGCGCACCCTGTCGGAGATACACTCCTTCCCCTTTAGAAGGGACGAGGTACACGCCCTTTACAGGGGCGGATTGACCAATAGACGCCTTAATTATGCCTGTATGTGTGTCTCGACGGAGTGACGCAGTTGAGGCAAGAGGCAGCCTAACGTCTCAACTTAGAGTGAGGCTTGGCTGCCGCTTCCGGTCCTCGTGGTTACGGCGGAAGTGACGTGCGGGTGCTGAGTCCATGCCTCGTTCTCATAGCGAGGCCTGGATACAGCCTGCTTCCTGCCGAGTAACCAGTGGATTGAAAACGAGGCTTGGATAGCGCCAGTATGTAAGGCGATTTAGAGCCCTATTATTACTATTAATGCCTTTTCTTTGTTATTTTGTTTTTTTTTGCATCATGCTGAGATACAGTCATAGATTTGTGCATAAGTATTGTGACCATCCATGACATATATCAAACAGGAAGTGAACCATGTGTGGTCCGCTTCCTGGGTCATGGAGGTCAATATGTTCATAAATTTGCGATGTTTGTGGGACAAGGTCCATACCCCAGATGATGACTTTTTAGTCGAAACTAGTCGGGTGGATTTGTCCATATACATCGCTCTTGTACCTGCATCCATGCTTTTAGACCATCTTTAAATGTGAGTGTTACATTGTATGATTTTTTATTAAATTCTTTCCAAACGGAATTATGCTATGTGAGCTTTTCTATCTCCACACATATGCATTGGATACCGAGTCCCCACATGAATTGGTGTTTTGTGTTATTGGATGTCCCGTCTGATTGAAGTGCTAAACCCCTTTGACTCCAGACTACCCCTCCACTCAAGACCATCTCCAGTGGCGTCCATTAACCCCCTAAGCAATCTCAGATTTGGGCGGCGTATGCCTCTCCAAATCCGAGACCTCTGGTAAGCCTCTTCAACATATACTTGGTGGCGGATCTCACATCACATCTCTATTTTTTAATGTTTGAGTGTTCACACTCTTCAAGTTTATTTGATTTGGGTGGCTTATGCCCCGCCAAATCCATAACTTCTGGTAAGCCTTCCTCTATTCACTTTGGTGGTGGCTACTTTCTCTCACAAACAGAAGACTGTTGATTACAATTTCACGTTTTGATTCATCACGTTCTCTCTGGACTGATCTTCATCACCTTCGTTTTATGGATTCCATTTCTAATGGACATTCATTTGCCTATTATGGACATTAATTTGCATATATTTGCATAATTGTGTTAATATAATTTGAGGACTTTATCACTGGAGTCACCCAGCACGTTATTTTGGGTGATACACGTGTTTATCACTATATTATCATATTCAGTTTTTTTGTGTATATTTTCACATTTATACATATTTATTTAGTTAGCGCTACACTTCCATGCCTCACTGTGCCCATGCCTCACTGTGTCCATGACTAGACTGACGTTTAACATGGGAGTCTATGGAATGGGTGCCCGGCTTTGAAAAATCGGTGCTCCCCGGCCGTAGGTCTCCTAGACAAAAAACTTTGCACACTTATAGAGGAGAAATGGGGCTACATGTGTGCCAAGTTTCCACTGGCTGGTACCGGGTCCGCAAAGTCACCGGAGAAATTACAGTTTAACATGGGAGTCTATGGAAGGGGTGCCTGGGTTTGAAAAATTGGTGCTCCGCGGCCGTAGGTCCCCTGGACAACAAACTTTGCACACTTGTAGAGGAGGAACTACGGCCGGCCGGTGCCGGGTCCCCAAAGTCTGGGCGATCAGGCGCAAAAAGTTGACTCGAGTATAATCCGAGGGGGGCATTTTCAGCACAAAAAAATGTGCTGAAAAACTCGGCTTATACTCGAGTATATACGGTACATTAAATTTTTTTCACTTTGAATATCCAATCCTGTGTAAGAAAAAAAAAAAAAACAGGATTTTCGCTAACATGATTGGCTGACTGTAAGTCAGCAAAGTTTCACCGTATTTACTAAGCTCAGTCTCTACTCCTTTAATAAATCAACACTATACCATAATTGCTGAAAACATGTTTTTTATTGTTTCATGCCCGCTCGCTGAGCACTCCGGAACAGTTGTCACCCTTCTAGAAACCAAATGAAACAGCTGCGGGTTATGGTGCCTGAAATGGAAGCCTTCAGGGAGCTAAAATAAGAATACCCAATTCAGGACTGCAAGTACACTTGTGCACTCAGACTCAGTTTTCCTTCATAAGGATGTTAAAACCTGGAGAGCTGTCTGGGAGAGTTTGATATCTTGTCATGTAATGTACTTGTAGATTATGCAGTCATGTAATCTGCAGCTATGATTGTTAGGTAATATTAGGTAGAAAACGCAAAAAAAGACCATCTTGTTACGTAATTAGTCAATTTAAAAAGACTCAAGTCGATCTTTTTCAATTGTTATGTACTGCTAGTAACCAAAGCTCCAAAGGGTCATCATTTTGTGAAGCTATAAAAAGCTCATACTCGTGTCTTTTATATTAAATGAAATCTATATCCAGCTTATAACATTTTGATAACTAGTTTACTCCCATTATAACAGTAAGAAGGGCAAATCAATTTTTTAATTGTACTATCAAAGCAGATTAAGTTTTGTGTGCGACATTGTGCAGATCATGGAGTGAAATAGTTCTGGCTCCTTATTAATTATTGTATATTATGTAGCAGTTCATTCTGAATATTAACCTTTGGTGGTTGGTTTCAACTACAAACAATGAAGTGTTTCTTGTTGCAAAATAATTGTTGCATTTCCCAGATTTTAAGAAGTATTAAACCCAAAAATAAAAATGTAATATCTTGCAGCTTACCAGTCATTAGATGTGGTGGCTGCATTCATTTTCTCTTTTTAGGCTTTTTTCCCTGTTTCAACTGATGATCTGACCAGTAACACATCTCCTGTATTCGAGTGCCTACACTCTGGATGAAGGAGCACAGAGGGCACCATTGGTTGGCAGCATTGTCAGTCTGGAGGAGGGCCGAGCAGATTTAAATGCACTGCAGTTACAGCAACAGTTTCTTTTCCTTTTCGGACTAAAGGTTTTACATGAATAAATTAAGGTTGATCATCTGCCAGTGGTAAACAGTATGTCCCAACACTTAGAGCCGGTTCACACCAGGGCGACTCGTCAGGCGACTCAGTCGCCTGACAAGTCGCGTCCCACGCTTTTCAATGGAATCGTTCTAAGTAAGAGCAACTCAGGTCGCTCCGACTTAGAAAAAGGTTCCTATACTACATTTGGGGGCGACCCAAGGCGACCTGCATTGACTTCTATACAGAAGTCTTATGCAAATCGCCTCGGCGGGCGTCTCAAGTCGTCTTGAGATCGCGCCGCCGAGGTCGCCCCCACAAGTCGCGTCGCGCCGCCCTGGTGTGAACCGGGTCTAACTGATACATATGCAGAAGAGCATGTTCTGTTGAAAACAGACTTAAGCCCCATACACACTATTAGATTTTCTGCTGATTTTTTTCATCAGATTTACCAAAACCATATTATATGAGGTCAAACCTTAAGTTTCAATTTGTATGCAATCAGGCAGGTCCTTCTACTACATGGTTTTGGTAAATCTGATGACAAAAAACAGCAGAAAATCTGATAGTGTGTATGGGGCTTTACTGGCTGGATCACCAGATAAAAACCGAAGAAAAGAAAGCCTAAAAAAAAACAAACAAATGCAGCACACCATTTCTAAGAAATGGTAAACTGCTAAATAATAAATGGTTGCTTTTGAAATGAATACCGCCTTAATACACACCAGTTTCCAGTATAAGGACCAATCCACACCTTTTGAGGAAGGGGGCATTAGGGAGCCAGTTAGGAAGAAGTTTACAGTTTAGAAGGGCTAACGTCAGACTTCAATATCCTCAATGGTCAAAGATCCCCACTGTACAGTAAGTAGCATTTGTTTAGTGGTCTTAGTACTGTAAATTAGTACCAGTCATTAGATGTGGTGGCTGCATTCATTTTCTGTTTTTAGGCTTTTTTTTCCTGTTTTACCTGATGATCTGACCAGTAACACATCTCCTGTATTAGAGTGTCTACACTCTGGATGAAGGAGCACAGAGGGCACCATTGGATGGCAGCATTGTCAGTATGGGGGAGGGGAATGTTAGACGTACAAGCAGATTTAGATACACTAACAAACTTAAGCCCAACTCCAGCTCGCATCCTCAAACTAACTAGACTAAAATTAACCATGTATGTGCAATACAGTAAAAAAATCTAATTTGCTAAAACATTATAGGACAGCTGAGGTTTGTAGTTCTACCCATAGTAGTGTCCTCTGCCACCCTTCACATCACTCCCCCCACAGCAGTGTCCCCCCCCCAAATAGCAGTATCCTTCTACTGCCCTTCACATTAACCCCTACCCCACCCCACAGTAGTGTCCTCTGGCCCCCCTTCCCTTCTATAGTAGTGTCCCCTGCCCCCCTTCCCCCCACCCCATAGCAGGGTCCTCTGTGCCTCCCCCTTCTTCCCGCCATCCCAGTGTCCTCTGCTCCCCCTTCACCCTATAGCAGTGTCCTCTGCCCCCCTTCCCCCCTATAGCAGTGTCCTCTGTCCCCCCTTCCCCCCTATAGCAGTGTCCTCTGCCCCCCCTATAGCAGTGTCCTCTGCCCCCCCCCCTATAGCAGTGTCCTCTGCCCCCCCTTCCCCCCTATAGCAGTGTCCTCTGCTGCTTTAACATCATACACACACATACATACACAAGCATAAGCAGTATCCTACCTGCGCATGTACACAGAGAAGAGGGTGGAAGGCAGAACAGAAGGACCGTCACCTAAAAGGCAGGGGTTGGCGGTGCAGGGACCTGTTTGCGGTCTACATGTCACCTGCCCATAGTCAACAGGTAGACCGCGATCGACAGGTTGCCAGCCCCCAGTCTACAGTTTTCTGTCTGTACCTCTGTATGGGCTTTCGCTTTGAAAGCTGTAGAAAGTGTCAATGAACTACAAGAGTGCTCACCAGCAGTTTACTGAGAACTACAAGCCATCTGTCACAGTGGAAGATGGGACTTGTATTTCATTCATTCACAGATTCCTGTTAATGACATGGCTTTGTGGGCAGAGTACCGCACAGCCGCACTGTTTTTAAAATTAGACAGTGGGTACGGGGAGAGGAAACCGCTCCCACTGTCACAGGGGAAGGAGGGATCGGGGCTGCAGCTGGAGCCTGGAGGTGCGAGAGCATATTACACATTATACATGAAATAGGGGTGTAACATGCTCCAGAATGTGACCTTAGCCTTTGAGATTAATGAAATGTATTGTTACAGCTAACATTGCCAGCTGCTACAGAAAGGGTTAGCCGGAGAACCTATCATACCTTTGTTATGGGGTCCCATGACTGCAGGAAATTTGAATAAAAAGGTACAGAAGTGTATTTTTTAGTTATATGTACAGTTATACTCATAAGTTTACATACCCTGTCAGAATTTATGATTTCTTGGCCATTTTTCAGATAATATGAATGATAACACAAAAACGTTTCTTTCACTCATGGTTAGTGTTTGGCCCGAGCCATTTATTATCAATCAACTGTGTTTACTCTTTTTAAATCATAATGGCAACAGAAACTACCCAAATAACCGTGATCGAAAGTTTACATACCCCAGTTCTTAATACTGTGTATTGCCCCCTTTTAACATCAATGACAGCTTGAAATCTTTTGTGGATGAGGCTCTTTATCTTCTCAGATGGTAAAGCTGCCCATTCCTCTTGGCAAAAAGCCTCCAGTTCCTGTCAATTCTTGGGCTGTCTTGCATGAACTGCAAGTTTGAGATCTCCCCAGAGTGGCTCAACGATAATGAGGTCAGGAGACTGAGATGGCCACTCCAGAACCTTCACTTTATTCTGTTGTAGCCAATGACAGGTCTACTTGGCCTTGTGTTTTGGATCAGTCATATTGGAATGTCCAAGTACGTCCCATGCTCAGCTTCCTGGCTGATGAATGCAAATGTTCCT
This sequence comes from Rana muscosa, assembly GCA_029206835.1. NCBI lineage: Eukaryota > Metazoa > Chordata > Amphibia > Anura > Ranidae > Rana > Rana muscosa. The sequence goes on from CM055119.1 coordinate 271,553,633, forward strand.
CCAGTACTTTTTGATAACATACTGCATTCATCTTGCCATCAATTTTGACCAAATTTCCTGTTCCTTTGTAGCTCACACATCCCTAAAACATCAGCGATCCACCTCCGTGTTTCACAGTAGGAATGGTGTACCTTTCATCCATAGGCCTTAACTCATCTCCAAATGTAGTGTTTATGGTTGTGGCCAAAAAGCTAAATTTTAGTCTCATCACTCCAAATGACGTTGTGCCAGAAGGTTTGAGGCTTGTTTTTGTGCTGTTTGGCGTATTGTAAGCGGGATACTTTGTGGCATTTGCATAATAATGGCTTTTTTCTGGCGACTCGACCATGCAGCCCATCTTTCTTCAAGTGCCTCCTTATTGTGCATCTTGAGACGGCCACACCACATGTTTTCAGAGAGTCCCGTAATTTCACCTGAAGTTATTTGTGGGTTTTTCTTTGCATCCCGAACAATTTTCCTGGCAGTTGTGGCTGAAATTTTAGTTGGTCTACCTGACCGTGGTTTGGTTTCTACAGAACCCCTCATTTTCCACTTCTTGGTTAGAGTTTGAACAGTGCTGATTGGCATTCTCTATTCCTTTGATATCTTTTTATATCCCTTTCCTGTTTTATACAGTTCAACTACCTTTTCCACAGATCCTTTGACAATTCTTTTGCTTTCCCCATGACTCAGAATCGTCAGTGCAGCACTGGATGAAAGATGCAAGGGTCTGTCAGGAGTCCAGAAACTCATTGACCTTTTAGGCTGGGTTCACACCGATACGACACGACAGTCATACAACTTTCATCCTACTTTGCTCTGCGACATCAGTCCTACATTGATCCTACATCGGTCCGACATCCATCCGACTTTCATGAACAGGATACTACTTTGATCCGACTTTGTGCTAGTCTGACTTGTCCTTTGACCAATCAAAACAATCCCAGGGTGAGATAAATTCCTTTTACTGCTGCTGTAATCACATGTCGGATGTCAAATGTCGGATGGTTAGGACAAGGATCCTACTTTGATCCAACTTCAATGATATTCAATGGGCTGAAGTAGGATCAAAGTCGGACCAAAGTAGTACAGGGAGCATTTTCAAAGTCGGAGCGACTTGTGTCGGACCAGTTAAGACGGCTCTCATAGGGAAACATAGATTTTCACACGTCATGCGACATGAGCTCCCAATGTCGGAGCATTTGTCGGACCAGTATGAACCCAGCCTTATACACACACACTAATTATAAGCAAACAGATCATAGGTGAGGATGGTTACCTTTAATAGCCATTCAAACCCCTTTGTATCAACTTGTGTGCATGTTATCAGGCCAAAATCACCAGGGTATGTAAACTTTTGATCAGGGTCATTTGGGTAGTTTCTGTTGCCATTATGATTTAAAAAGAGTAAACACAGTTGATTGATAATAAATGGCTTCAGCCAAACCACTAACCATGAGAAAAAGAAAAGTTTTTATGTTATCATTCATATTTTCTGAAAAATGGTCAAGAAATCATAAATTCTAAATTCTGCCAGGCAGCGTAGTAAATCCTGTAGTAATTTCTGTGCTGTAATAATCCATTGGCCACTTGCTGCTTGTATGTTTATACAGCAGCAGGCTGAACAAAAAAACGAAGATTGCTGTACTAACACACACGATGTTAGTGCGGTAATCTCCCCCGCTGTGCCTTTGTGTTCTGACAGGGGAACTGCCGCCCCCCATACCAGAACACACTAATCAGTGGTAGCAGCCATTGGCTGCAAGCACTGATTGGATACTGGTTTTCCAGCATGTCCCTTCTACAGTCGTTAGACCAGCTTCTGTGGCAAAGACAGAAGTACACACTGACTGAATGTTAGCCAGTTCCTGTTGAACAGGCATATACCAGACGATATTCTGCCAGTGTGGGCCCAGCCTAAAGCAGCTCATAGATTATGTGATTTTCTGTCCTTCCACCTGTCCCTCAATTCCTCCATCTACAGTCAGTGTTGATGAGCGAAAGCCTCCCGCAGCACTATTGTGTTCTGCCGGCCTGGGAGTGCAGGGAACCTTGCCAGCCAGCAGAACACAATTCCTGCTAGCGGCTACAGCTGCTAGCAGCAATCAGATGTAATAAATCAGACAGGCTGGTTGTACCCAAGTCAATAGATGGATCAACTTGGGTACAACCAGCCTGCCCATAGCTAGATCAATTTGACCGATCCCTGCTGAACTGCTCACCATTCGATCCATCTCTGGCCGATTTAAGGTATGTTTGGTTATGCTCTATGCACTGATTAGAGATGCCTACTAAGCAATCCTCAGTAAAACCACTGTTGCAAGTCACCTACATAGTTGAACTTTGGTATACTGCTGTGTTTTACATATGCTTGTAATAACAGATCTTTGTGTTATTGCATTCTTTATAAGTAAACATTTGTAAAAATAGGTTACTTGGCTATTGTGATGATGCTTTGGCTTCTACGCCAAAAAAAAAAGTTCTGGGTATAGATGCACTTAGAGAAGAAAAACACAGCCTGCATATATAGCTTCCCAGAGCCCTAAAACCTGAAGCATATAAATCTAAGTTCCAGCCCACCCCCACCACTGATCCCTCATATTGATAGGTGGACTCACTTGACAGTGAGGCATGGGAGGGAGTGACTCACAGCTTGCCTTTCTAGGTTGTAAATCCTTCCATATACCCGGTAAAGTGACTGGCCTCAGGTGATACACAGAGATGAAACAAATCTTCCTACATAAGTTGTGTCTGTTTATCTCTTCAACCATTCAAAGTGCTAAATCTATAAAGCATGTCTAAAAGTAAAAAAAAAAAAAAAAGGGGGGGGGGGGAGAGCTAAAGTTACACTCTGCAGAGCTCAGTGAGGAGAGGTCTGAGAGCTGATTGGGGGGGGGGGGGGAGGGACACACCCCCTCCACACAGTAACAGAGCTGAGGTGGTCAATCAGCTGGAGCTCTCTCACCTGTCACCATTTTTCTCTTGTCAAGAAAACTTTTGAGAAGTGTCTCATGCTGATAGTAGAGGAACAAAGCAGCAGACAGAAATGACACTTGATGCTCTTAATTGAGACAAGTACACACTATTGAGGGAAATGCTTTGTTCAAATTTCATGTCTGAGCTTTACAACCACTTTAAAGCATGAACCTGATTTCAGTATTCCTATGTGGCTATCCAAAATAGAGTAAAATACCTTATAGTGCCAACTATACACACCTGTTAGTTCAATTAGCTGGCAGTGATGACAGTTAAAGTGATTGTAAAGTCTTTTTTGTTTTGTTATTTTTCTATAAAATCAACAAACATGTTATACTTACCTACTGTGTTGTAGTGGATTTGCACAGAGCAGCCCCGATCCTCCTCTTCTCGGGTCCCTCTTTGGTGCTCCTGGACCCTCCTTCCTATCGAGTGCCCCCACAGCAAGCAGCTTGCTATGGGGGCACCCGAGCTGAGTCACAGCTCCCTGTGTCCATCCCGATTGGCTCGCTGACTGACAGCAGCAGGAGCCAATGGCACCGCTACAGTGTCTCAGACAATCAGGAAGAGAGAGTCTCAGATGGACGAGACACTTGTGGACATTGCTGGACAGAGAGGGGGCTCAGGTAAGTATTAGGGGGCTGCTGCGCACAGGCTTTTTATCCTAATCATTAAGATTAAAAAAAAAAACTGCCTTTACAACCCCTTTAACTTTAAGGAAAGCTGGCCTGATAAAAATAAGATAGGAGGTTTGCGTTGCTGACCTTTATTTTAAAATGCTAGGTGCTTTCCTGTCTTCAGCATAAATACTTTCCAGTCACTGACACAGAACAGGCATGCAGCTAGAGCAATCACAGGAAAGTTAGAACTCCTAATCTGCATACTTTTTCAGGGTCAGTGACTTAACATATTGTAAACTATGATCAGCATGACTGCCAAGCAACTAGCATTTTCAGAATAGTGCAGCCCCCCCCTTGGTAGAGGTTACCATTAGCCATTGAAATGCAAAAGGATATCAAAAGAAACAATGGGGTTAATTTACTTAAAGCAAATCCACTCTACACTGTAAGTGCACTTGGAAGTGCAGTCGCTGTAAATCTGAGGGAAGTTCTGAAATGAGGGGAAGCTCTGCTGATTTTATCATCCAATCATGTGCAAGCAAAAATGCTGTTTTTTATTTTCCTTGCATGTCTCTCCCTCGGATCTACAGAGACTGCACTTCCAAGTGCACTTGCAGTGCAAAGTGGATTTGCCTTTAGTGAATCAGTCCCAATGGATGGGGAGACATCTAGTACTCCTTGAACACCTCAGAACTGCAAAGATCCTCTATATATGACTCTTGATTTTTGCCAGATTTTCACAGGCCGTGGATGAAGAAGGCAAAGTCTCTCAAAGAACACCGTTATGCCCACCTGTCTCCCAAGATGCCTACCTCGGGTAGAAGCCAAAAACAACTCCCTATTACTTACCTGCAAAGTGGAGAGATCCCACAGACTCTCCAATTTCCTGCTACCCCCTGACAAAATATGTGGGTAAAGGACCAGAAAAGTAACAGACTGGACTTCGGGTCACCTAAAAGTAAATTTCTGACTAGGTCTGCTTAAAATGATGGGTAAAATCTGGAGCACACTACCGGTATACACCAACTGTTAATAGACACTTCAATATCATGTAAGCATATGCAAGAAGGGGCACTACAGGGGGCAACAAGTTCCATTTACTGACAGCGAAAAGGCCCTAAAGAGAAACTACAATTTAAACCTTGAACATAAAAAGGTCCACTACTGTAAAACGCAGTACTCGGGGCCGCCATCAGGAATTTTGGGGCCCTTTACACAGCTTCAGGCATGGGCCCCCTGGAGCAGAGGGTTGCCATCTGGGCCCCTTACAAAAAAAAAAAAAAAAAAAATCTTATAAGAAAAAAAGGGGGGTTGCCACCGGGGACCTCCAGGCCCCTTACAGGTGTACTTGCCTGTACCCCCCTGATGGCGGCCCTGCCTATATTGACGAGATCAGCATCTGTGTCCCTGGGGCATGGGTGCGCAACCTGTGGTCCTCCAGCTGTGGCAAAACTACAATTCCCATCATGCCTCTGCCTTTGGGAGACATGTTTGTAACTGTCAGCCTTGCAGTCCTACAACAGCTGGAGGGCCACAGGTTGTGCACCCATGCCCTAGTGCAGTGGTTCTCAACTCCTGTCCTCAGGACCCACTAACAGGCCAGATTTTAAGTATTATCTTGGGGAGATGCAGACTAGACTATTGCAATCCATGAGCAGTAAATTATATCACCTGTGATGTTTTTCAGTTATCTTGCAAACCTGACCTGTTAGTCAACTCCAGTACCCCCAACAGGTCATGTCTTCAGGATTTCCCTCAGATGAAATGGCTTTGGTAATTGCTAATGCAGTGAAACTGATCAAATCACCTGTGCAAAATAATGAAAAGCCTGAAAACATGACCTTTTGGGGGTACTTGAGGACTGGAGTTGAGAAACATGGCCCTAGAACAGGGATCTCCAAACAACAGCCCTCCAGCTGTTGCAGAACTACACTTCCCATGAGGCATTGTAAAACTGACATTCACAGTCATGACTAGGCATGATGGGAATTGTAGTATGTTCCTGAGCAACTGGAGGGCCAAAGTTTGGAGACCCCTGCCCTAGAGCATGGGTGCTCAACCTGTGGCTCGCCAGCTTTGCAATGATTCATGGGACTTGTAGTTCTGCAACATCTGGAGGGCCACAGATTGAAAACCCACACCCAAGAGGGACAGAAAGGTAAGATTGGACAACAATTGTATACCCATGAAGTAGCAGTACTGGCAGATATAAATGAAAAGGTACAACTGCCACAGTGTAAGTACATAAAGCCCAGAAAAACTGAGTTAAATCTGGAGTCTTCTTTGTGCTGTACAGGGGACTGCAAGAGGTTGATACCAAGTGAGATGCAAATACTTATTCCGGTAGTTGAAAAATGCATTTAAAAAACGCACTGTACACTTTCAAATGATTTTTTTGTTTTAACAAGGTATTAGTGTAGTTATATTCCCTGGCATGCTATGGCTGCAGTTTCTAATGTCTGATCAATTCCGCTACATCCATGTATTTATTGTGCACCTAGCTTGTCCCTATTGGCCCAATCCAATTTATTTAATTTTTTTGCAGTTTTCATGACGGAACAGATGGCACGTGTGTAAAAGGACCCCAAGCCACGGTTCACGCTATAAATCCCACAGGAATGTGCAGCACACTTCAGTGCAGCGTGATTTGAGCCCATTCATTTTGAAAACGCACGCACTACTTTTGGAAATCAACTGCAACTGGATTGTATAGTACTTTTGTATTATGCGATCCAGTGCAGGCAAACACACTGCATTTGTGACCTGCATTTGGTAGTCGTTATTGACACCCGCTGCAGATCACAACTACAGTGCGTTTTAAATGTGGTGCGGGAAGTGCATATGGATCACAGGTTTACAGCACTGTGGTCTAGTGTGAACCAAGGCTTACTCAGTTTCTAACCTCAAAAAAAAAAAAAAAAAAAAAAAACAAACACACGCAGCAGCCTCCCACTTCTTTTAGTACTGGTTTCCTTCAGCTCTAGGCCAAAGCAGCCAGACTGAATGGTTAAGTGTAGACCTCAAAGGGCATTTCAATAATTCAACAGAATACAAAAACTGCAGCATTTGTATAGTTAAAAAAAGTTTTATTGTTGCAAAAAGTTTACCAAAAAAACCTTCACCACACCACAGTAATAAAAACATTCATGACAACGTTGCCAAGAACAGATTCAAAACAGCCCGGGCTCATAGACATTCATCCAATCATACCTTTCGAACCATGATGTGAACTCTAATACTGTGGTTAAATAGCTACGCATTTCTTGATGGAGCGGATCCCCACTATCCATTATAAACTTGAGGATTGCCTGCCACAGTGTCCTGATGAAGCGCACGTGACCCAGTGAGCAAAAATGCAGAGACGCCATCACGTCATGTGACCCGGCTTCTCCAGCTCGTTCACTCAGCTACCTACATCTGCCGCTCCACATTGTCTGGAGGGGATCCAACAACGCTGATGAGGACTTTGAATATGGCACCAGGTCTACCTTCGCACTGACACCTGCAGCATCAGAAGACTCACAAACGCTTTGAAGCAGCATGTCTAGCAGTTACCAGATTCAGCTTCACCATGGACGAGATGGTTTCATGGGAAGCTGCTTCCAGATCTGCATGTTAAGTGCTTGAACTCAATGCTGCTGTGTGGACACTTCTCTACCTAGGAATATCTGCCTGCTGCTCACCATTTGCTCCCACTGCTTATATGGTCTTTGTCTGCATGTCTCTAGTTATATGAGCTCTTTATTTGTGTATCCCAGTGCCTTTATCTCATCTCAGTCCCCAGCCCACTTCTACCTTTTAATCACTTAAGGACCGAGCCTCTTTCTGAGATTTGTTGTCTACAAGTTAAAAACGGTTTTGTTTTTGCTAGAAAATTACTTAGAACCCCCAAAAATTATATTAAAAAATAAATTCTAACACCCTAGAGCAGGGGTCCTCAAACTACGGCCCGCGGGCCACATCCGGCCCACCAGTGTGATTTACCCAGCCCGCGGACTGCCCCTTTAACATTGCAGCAATCCCCCATCCCTCTGCTACCTTTATCACACGAGACGAGAAACATGACAGGTCCGGACAAAGGGCAGGACCTTTTGAGTTAAGAAGTGGGTGATTGGTTACTGGGCAGCGGGACAGTCCCAGCAGTTAATCACTTGCCTTTTACTTGCAAAGTCCCACCCTTTGTCCGGAGCTGCCCTGCTTCATGTCTTGTGTGATTAAGGTAGCAGCGGGGAGGGGGGGGTGCTGTGATATTATAGAAGGGGCGGCAGTGTAATATCGATGGGGGGGATCTGTTATGGGGTAGTCTGTGATTGGCGAGTCTGTGATGTGGGGGGGGGGGAGAGAGAAGAGTCTGATGTGATAGGGGGGTCTGTGATGTGATGGGGGGGGAGGGGGCCTGATGTGATGGGGTGTCTGTCACGGGGGAGGGGCTTTGTGATGGAGAGGAGTTGTGTTGGGAGGCTTTGTGATGGGGAGATTTGTGATGGGGATCTTTGTGATGGATGACCTGATATGGGGGCTTTTTGATGGGGGGAATCTGTGATGGAGAGGTTCTGTGATGTGGAGGGGGTGCTGTGATGGGGGGGGGGGATCTGTGATGAGGGGAGTCTTTGAAATACTAATAAGTTTATGTTGATTAAAATTGTTTTTTATTTTAAATATTAAATAGTTTTTTCCTGTTTTTTTGCACTACAAAATAAGATGTGTGCATAGGAATTTGTTCATTTTTTTAAACTATAGTCTGGCCCCCCCAACAGTCTGAGGGACCGTGAACTGGCCCACTGTTTAAAAAGTTTGAGGACCCCTGCCCTAGAGAATAAAATAGCGGTCGTTGCAATACTTTCTGTCACACCGTATTTGCGCAGCGGTCTTACAAGCGCACTTTTTGGGGAAAAAATAATATAATAATAATTTTTTTTTTTATTAAAAAATAAAAAACAGTAAAGTTAGCCCAATTTTTTTTTTATATTGTGAAAGATAATGTTACACCGAGTAAATTGATCCCAAACATGTCATGCTTCAAAATTGCGCCCTCTCGTGGAATGGAGACAAACTTTTATCTTAAAAATCTCCATAGGCGACGTTTAAAAAAAATTCTACAGGTTGCACATTTTGAGTTACAGAGAAAGTCTAGGACTAGAATTATTGCTTGCGCTCTACCGATCGCGGTGATACCTCACATGTGTAGTTTGAACACCGTTTTCTTCTGCGGGCGCTGCTCACGTATGCAGTAGTTTTTATATCTTTTATTTTAACACCGTTCTTTAACAAATTCAGATCCGCGCTATAGCCGAAAGACGGCTGCAGCACGGACCTGAACTGCCGGGAGGGCGTCCCTGGACGTCGTCCTGTTTACTTCCGCATTGCGTGCCGCCGCGGGCGCGCATTGCGGAACAGCTGTGCCCACTGTGTCACGTGGGTGCCGGCGTGCGTGCCTGGTGGCCGCGATGTCCGCCGGGTACCCGCGATCGCCAGTCAGAGCAGGACCGTGGATCTCTGTGTGTAAACAAAGAGATCCACGTCCTGTCAGGGAGAGGAGACCGATGGTGTGTCCCTTGTACATGGGGACAACCATCGGTCACCTCCCCCAGTCAGTCCCCTCCCCCCACAGTAAGAATCACTTCCAGGGAACACATTTAACCCCTTGATCGCCCCCTAGTGTTAACCCCTTCCCTGCCAGTCACATTTTTACAGTAATCAGTGCATATTTATAGCACTGTTCGCTGTATAAATGTGACTGGTCCCAAAATAGTGTCAAAAGTGTCCGATCTGTCCGTCGCAGTATCGCAGTCCTGACAAAAGATAACCGTCATTACTAGTTAAAAAAAAAATCATAAATCCATCCCCTTTTTTGTAGGCGCTATAACTTTTGCGCAAACCAATCAAACGCTTGTGATTTTTTTTTTATACCAAAAATATGTAGAAGAATACGTATTTGCCTAAACTGAGAATTGTTTTTTTTTTTAAATTGGGATATTTATTATAGCAAAAAGTTACAAATATTGTTTTTTTCAAAATTGTCAGTCTTTTTTTGTTTATAGCGCAAAAAATATAAAAATTTCATTTGGGTACAGTGTTGCATGACCGCGCAATTGTCATTCAAAGTGCGTCAGCGCTGAAAATTAGTCTGGGCAGGAGGGGGGTTTAAGTCCCCAGTAAGTGAATGTAAACATCCCTTGTAATAGAAAAAAAGCATGACAGGTCCTCTTAAATATAAGATCTGGGGTCAAAAAGACCTCATATTTACACTAAAATGTAATTTAAAAAAAGAAAAATTACCCTTTAAGAGCTATGGGCGAAAATTACATCTTGACGCCGCTTCCGCCCTGCAATGGTATGGAGATGGGTGGGGGCCATCTTCCCCTCACTCGTCTCCATGCCACAGAGGAAAGATCCGATCGCTTCCGCCGCTACTGACGGCTACGGTAAGCGGCTAGGGGAACCGGAGAGCGGCGCCCCCCTCCCACCACCAATAAAAGTGATCTTGCGGCGAATCTGCCGCAGAGACCACCATTATCGGAAACCGGACCGCTCACTGAAGAGGATACCGGGGTTATGGCAGCTAGCTGCTGCCATAACAAAGATATCCCCTCTTCAAAGTGCTGGCGTATATCGGCGTGAGCCGGTCCATAAGTGGTTAAATGTTACATCCATCCATGGTATATTTAAATATGGACTGCATGACATCAGTAGCCCCCATTGCTCCGCTCTTTTTGTGGCCCTCGCTTTAAATCATCTGCCACTGGTGGCTATTTTTTAACCTGCTGGCTTGCCCCCACTCATCCATCATTAGCCCCAAGGTATGATTGGATGAATGTCTGTGAGCCTGGGCTGTTTTTTATCTGTTCTTGACAACGTTGTCATGAATGCTTTTATTAATACGGTGTGGTGAAGGTTTTTTTTTTTGGTAAAACTTTTTGTAACAATAAAAAAACTTTAACTATAAACATGCGGCAGCGAGTTTCTATGTGGAGCCCCTTTGCTCTTTTTTTTGTATTCTGTGGATTTTGACTCCAGAAACCCCACCCACTACTTGGATGAGTCGGTAACGTAGGTTTTGTATATTACTTAAGTGAGGTTTTTCCCTTTTTTAATCTCTTTGATTACATTTCAATAATTCAGGTTGCCCGGAAATGGTTAAAGAGGAAGCAAACGTTCCCCTATTCTTTGTACTTATAAGCAAGGCTTACCTATAGGTACTGTAAATATTTCCTAAACTTGCAGTTTAGGAAATATTTACTGTATACTGTAGATGAGGTACTTGGTGCATGCGCTCTGAAGGAACGGACGCCTGTGCCGTTTCTTCAGAGCTGTGTACCATGACCGGCGGCTCCCACACACATGCATGGGAGTGACGTCACGCGGCTCCGGCCAGTCACACAGCTGGAGTTCACGGACCCTAAAGGAAAACGGGGAAGATGAATGCGGCCTCCAGTGGAGAGGACAAAGGCTTAGTTTGCAGGCAAGTTTCACATAATGTGCTAGTATGCAATGCATACTAGCACATTATATTTTTTTCTTACCTGCAAAGTAAAGGTAAGGAAAAAAAAAAGCCAAGTTTACTTCCTCTTTAAAGAATGGCTTGTAAACAGGAAATAAAAATGAAGTGTAGTACAAGTCTTCCCAGCAAAAGAAAATGGGTAAAAGGTAAATGTAACACTTAGCATAATGCTAAATAAAATTTATTTTAAAGTTATTACCACTTGTGCCTCTTTAAAGCACTAACCAAAGTTTTATAGCAATTACAAGCTCTCCAACAAAACACCATTTCTCAGGTTCAGAGAATTCTGAAATACTAGTGTCACAAAATTAGCAACTATGCACACAACTCTTAATAATGAATACACTGGATTGTCAAAGGATTACAAATTCAAAAGAAAAATGTGAGGCTCTATTGATGAGAAAGTAGATGCAGATATTTCTCGTCTTTTCTTGATTCCATTTCTAACATTTTGGCGTTTTGATTTTTTTCCAAGAGCACGAACACCACTACGATGAACAAAATAATTTCACCTAAATTGACATGTGCCCTCTGCATCCCACAACTACCCATGCAGTACCAGCACATATATACATTCACCACTCTGTAGAATTCGTTTATTTTGCTCCACTGAGATAAAATGTAACAGACAGGGGGTAATGTACAGACAAGGGGAAGCAGGTCAAAGCACAGAAGATGGAGAATAGAAGATGACTTCATGTAGGGGAAGAGCTGAACAATTCGGAATTTGTCACTTATAGAGAATGTCGTAGTGTCCAGGTCGGTAGAGCAGGAAAACCTGTGGAGTTGATCCCTCCGGAAACACATGGGTGACTGTGCTTCCCCCCTCACCCCTGTCCATATATTCAACCTGGATGGAAACATTCAAGGCCTGGGAGAGAGCAATGATGTGGATGTGATCACTTTCCTTACACATGGGCTCCACTTCCTAAACAGAGAAACAGAAGAAAACACCACCATGGTTGAGGAAAGCAGCAGAAATAATAAGAAAAGACAGAGAGAAAAAGGAAAAAAAATGATAATTATACTGCTGTGTCTACAACTGCAAGGTACACACATTAAAACATTTACAGAAAAAAGGTCATAAATACTTTTGAATACTAACTTACACTTCCCCCTACTGCTCCGAATCCTCCTAGTAGCTGGTACTTTGACCAAATGCTTACAGATAATAAATCTGATTAGCACTTTCCAAACAGACTAAAATACCACAGAACCAGCAATTGTTGTGTCTCAGGGTAGCAGTGAAGGTATTTTCAGACTTCTAATAAATCTAATGATTTCTAAGATATAGGATGGGCTGCAGGGCAGCATGTTTATTTGACCATAGGTCTTCCATTCAATGAAAACAATAGAACAGAGTTAGATCCTGGGAATAAAGATAAACCCTGGGGTGGTTATAAAACACATTTTCTTTAGAAAATGCACTTAAGGCATCTACCAAACCTAGGTATTTGGACACTTTCTTGCTCCATCTGAATGCACAGGTTTAATAGTTAGTTAGCACATATCCCTTTTATTCACTGCTGTGGATTGCTGAAAGATCGGTTACAGTTCCATAGTGTTAACTCAAACGCTTCTAATTTCTACAAAATATAGCAGTCCCACAGCCGGTATGATTTACTATCCAGATAAGTTACATTTCTGAAAAGTACTAAATGTACACCAATACTTCTATATATTCTCACTTTATTTCCATTACTTTCCTTAATACAGAAAGGAAATGGAGTAAGCCATCTGATAGACAATTCCCAAGAGATGGTGAGCTATAAAAAAATAAATAAAAAAAAATCTGCAGATTTTCTTTACCTGTTGGCAGAATTCCTTGACGCTTCTTCCCCCTTCTATAAAGTGCTGGTAGAAGACACCATCTCTCTGCAGGTGACCAGATGTCAGAAGACGCAGGTAGACAACCACATAGTCTGAAACAGTCTGCTCATTAAATGCAGCTAGTAGCTCCGACACTGCAGGACGCTTCTCCACAAGAGCGATTAAATCCATGAACTGAGAGTATAGAAGGAAAAGAACACTGGAGGTCATATTAAATAATATAAAACTGACATTTTCTAGCAAGCAGTAGATACACTCACAGACTTCCATCAATTACAAAATGAAAATATTTACAAAAAAACACAATAGAATTGTATGCAGAATTATCTTAAAGTGACAAATAAGCCTTAGGGATTATCAGTCTGGATAACATTGTCAAAGCCAGTGCTCACCGTATTGTGAAAATCTTCTATAGTAAACTCTGTAAAACCTTGTTGGATGAGCTCTTCCTTGCTGTGCAGCGACACTTCCTTAAACCTTCAAAAGTGAAAGGGAAAGACAGGCGATGAAGATAGAAAGATGGAGTGTGCACAGAATAAAGGAAACGTTTCATCACAGAGAAGAGCCCCACAGTGATAACCATACAAGTAAACAACCAACCTGTCCCTTATGCCATGCTCAATGAAGACACTTCCTAAGCAAATGTAGAAAAATCATTTCCATCTTACCTTGTTAGGGCAGGACCGCCCTCCAATAAAGCTTCTAAGTACGAATAGCCAAATGCTCGATAAAAACAATTTCCATCTGGTCGCGTTCGGCGTATGTGAGAATATCGTCTGTGTAAATCCTAAGACAACAACAAGACTAGTGACATGCATCTTAAATTTAGCTTTTGTATGCATTGGAATCACTTTTTCTGTAAATACCTAAATGTATGTCAACTAGTATATTGCAAGTGTGGTAAACTATTATTAATGTAAAAGACGAGAGGGAGAGTAAAAAAAGTTTCTAGTCGTGTCATGTAAGACACAAGAACCATCAGCATTGTTCTCTGGCTCCTATAGTTAAGCTACACATCTATAAAATTCCTAAAGTTGGAGTAAACTCCCATGGTTGATTTACACCTATAGGTAAGCCTATAGTAAATATCTCCTAAAAGGTGCTCCATTTAGGAGATATTTACTTGTGAAGCCGCCAGTGACATCACCGGCACATGCGCGCTAAAGAAACGACATACCCGTGCCATTCTTGCAGAGCCCTGTGCTGTGAACAGCAGCTCCCACGCGCATTGGATTGATGTTTAGTGTCATTCAACACCTGTATACATTTTTGTGAGTATCCATTTGTCTGTATCTATAATTTTTTTACAATAAACCCTTGGTAATGCACTAGGCCAGTGGTTCTCAATTCCTGTCCTCAGGACCCACTAACAGGCCAGATTTTAAGTATTACCTTGGTGAGATGCAGACTAGAATACTGCAATCCCTGAGCAGCAAATTATATCACCTGTGATGCATTTCAGTTATCTTGCAAACCTGGCCTGTTGGTGGGCCCTGAGGCCTGGTTCACACTGGGGCGACAAACGCTCCGACATTGGGAGCTCATGTCGCATGACGTGTGAAAATCAATGTTTCCCTATGGGAGCCGTCTTAACTGGTCCGACACATGTCGGTCCGACTTTGAGAATGCTCCCTGTACTACTTTGGTCAGACTTTGATCCGACTTCAGCCCATTGACTATCATTGAAGTCGGATCAAAGTCGGACCGCAGTCAGGGTTCATACACATTTTTACCAATCAAATTCCATGACTTTTCCATGACTTCACGTAAATATTCATGCCCTTATGTTTCATGAAATGTCTATGTATACATGTTAAATAAGAAGAAAATCCATGTCACACCCAGCATATTTTTACTAATATAAATTAGGGCTGTTACTGATTAAAATTTTTGTGTTCGATTAATCTTTTTTTTTAATCGATTAAACGACTAATTTTGATTAATTAATTATAACGCACATACAGATGCAACTACTTTTAGCTGATTTCCTTGCATTGCAACTCTGCATTAGTCAGTGGTAAATGTGGTATAAACACTATATACAATCACCCGACACTAGTTAGTTTCCACAATCCATGACTTAACTTCACAGCTCACACAAATAAATTCAAACTGTAGCACTGACGTAAGTACAGTACAGTACAGACACCCCCAGTGCAGACCTCCCAGTACAGACACCCCCAGTGCAAACCTCCCAGTACAGACACCCCCAGTAGTACAGAAACCCCCAGTGCAGACCTCCCAGTACAGACACCCCCAGTAGTACAGAAACCCCCAGTGCAGACCTCCCAGTACAGACACCCCCAGTGCAGACCTCCCAGTACAGACACCCCCAGTGCAGACCTCCCAGTAGTACAGAAACCCCCAGTGCAGACACCCCCAGTGCAGATCTCCCAGTACAGACACCCCCAGTGCAGACCTCCCAGTACAGACACCCCCCAGTGCAGACACCCCCAGTGCAGGCACCCCCAGTAGTACAGACACCCCCAGTGCAGACCTCCCAGTACAGACACGCCCCAGTAATGCAGGCACCCCCCCTTACAGACCTCAGAACAGCAATACACGGCGCGGTGTGTGTCCCTCGAGTTCTTGCTGACGTCAGCGTGCCGCTAAGCCGCCAATAGGCTGCTGCCGGGTGTACCAAGATGGCCGCGGCTCCGGAGCTAGGCCGAAGCCGCGGCCTTTCCTAATGGCCGAGGCTCCGGAGCGCTCCGCGGATCGCGCCGTGTGCCGATCAAAACAGGATGACCTGTTCGGATCACGGATCGCTTACGATCCGTTGCACGACTAGTAGTGACTAAAATATTCCATGACTTTTCCAAAACTTAGTGGGGTTCAGTCATTTTCCAAAACTTTTCCAGGCCTGGAAAGTGCCATGTCAAAATCCCATGACTTTTCCAGGAATTTAATGACCGTACGAACCCTGTATGAGATATTGAAAAGAAAGTCCCATGAGGCATTGCAAGCATGACTCCCAAAGGCAGAGGCCTGATGGAACTTATAGTTCCACAACAGCTGGAGGGCTGCAGGTTGGACACCCATGCCCTAGATCAGTGGTCATCAACCCTGTCCTCAGGGCCCACTAACAGGCCAGATTCTAGGTATTACCTTGGGGAGATGCAGACTAGAATACTGCAATCACTGAGCAGTAAATTATATCACCTGTGATGTATTCAGTTATCTTGCAAAGCTGGCCTGTTAGGCCTGGTTCACACTTGTCCGACAAACGCTCCGACATTAGGAGCTCATGTCGCATGACGTGTGAAAATCAATGTTTCCCTATGGGAGCCGTCTTAACTGGTCCGACACAAGTCGGTCCGACATTAAAAATGCTCCCTGTACTACTTCTGTCCGACTTTGATCCTACTTCAGCCCATTGACTATCATTGAAGTCGGATCAAAGTAGGATCCTTGTCCTAACTATCCGACATTTGACATCCGACATGTGATTACAGCAGCAGTAAAAGGAATTTATCTCACACTGGGATTGTTTTGATTGGTCAAAGGACAAGTCAGACTAGCACAATGTCGGATCAAAGTAGTATCCTGTTCATGAATGTCGGAAGGATGTCGGACCGATGTAGGACTGATGTCGCAGAGCAAAGTAGGATGAAAGTCGGATGAATGTCGTGTTGTATCAGTGTGAACCCAGCCTTAGTGGGTCCTGAGGACAGGGTTGATGACCACTGTCCTAGATGGACAAGACGCTACTTTTGAAATCCATTCACATTTATGGACAAGCCTCAAAAAAAAAAAAAAAAACATAAATCTTGCATTGAAAACTGAATACATTAACTGTCTATTTATTTTGATCTGCCGATTTTAGTCCCCAGTGGTAGGATCATACATCTCACAAATATTGCTCTAAAATTTCTAATGGAAAACGTAATGCATCACATAGATTTACATTTTCTTCTGTTGGAAATGTGTGTATATATACGGATAATTATATGAAAAAGTATAGTATAAAAATGGGAAGAACTCTTAAAAGCCAAGTCTGCAACAGCTGGGCTTATTTACCAGAATGTTAAGGAGTCCTACCAATGGCAATATCTTAATCTTCCATACATCACTGGGAAAATGAAATAAAGAGGTTTATTGGTTTACCAAAATGAGCAGATCCTCCTTCAAACACTTTGATAAATAAAGCCCAGGCTCTGTATCATACATATGAGAAAATAATGAGCTCTCAACTAATAAAGAGAAATTTAGCCTAACACTTTACTGTCCCCTTTTACCAAGTTGATTAATATTTATAACAGATTAGTCAATGTCACAGGAAATCAGGGCAGAAAATTAGGCTTCTGCCCATCACTGTGAGGAAGCATGCCCATTCTGACTCTTGGTCAACTCAAAGCCCTTATAATTGAACGTGAAACATTCAGAATGGCTTGAACACATTTCACGTCTTCTCTTAGGTTTCTAGAAAAGGGTGACGGAGGCACTGGGCAGCAGTGGCCCGCTTCTCAGGGACTAGTTCCAACATGGGCAGCAAGAAGTCTGCAAATAGGGTGCCATCCTCTTCAGACCACTCGTACTTCCCTCTGAGGACATCAGCAAGACCCCAAGGCTTAAGCTTTGAGATGTGTTTGAGGTCTCCCTTTTTTGTGAAGAAATCCTTTGAATATTTTCCAGCTGCAATAAGCTTGCGTGGGACCTGTCCCAACAGTTCAATGATCAGAGCGATGTGGTCTTCATCACGGGAATAATCCTCACCAGAGTGAGGTTCAAACAGGTAATCTCCTGTCGCCAACTCAAATGCCATGCATGCCGTACTCCAGATATCTGCTGGTGTACTGTATCCAAAACCAATGAGAACTTCAAGAGATCGATACTGTCTGGTCTGAATGTCCTCTGTAAAATGCTTCTGTACCCAGCAAGCATTTCCTAGGTCTGCAATTTTCACCTTTATTTTATCTGCATTCTGAGGCTCAAGAGGATTTAGGAGGAAGTCAGATGCCGTTTTCTCATCACCGTCCTCCGTTTTGGCAGATGTCTTCTCTTCTTCAGGCACCCCGCTCCTCTGCTGTTGGCTTGCCTCCTCCACTTCGCTTTGACGGAGCTGCTGGTCATCAGACGGCTGAGGTAGCATACCATCATCTAGAATGGGATCTGGCCCTTCATCAGGGCTACACTTTAATGAGGAAGTCGCAGAATCTGACGCCACAGAAAGGTCTTCACTGGGAAGGCTCAAACTTGTGGACACGGTGGTACAATTGGTCTGGGGGTCACTTTCATCTGGGGAGGCTTTAGACACTAACCCGTTAGCATTTATTTCTGGTCCCTCGTAAGGTTCTAACTTGACCTCATTCTCCTGGAACTGGGGATGGCTTTCTTCCTCCTCTTCTTCTTCCACATCCATTCCTACTATCTCTTGTACTCGTTTCTCCAAGAGCTCAGCCTGACGTTTCTGCTTTTTCTTTAGCTTCTTTTTTTTGTTTTTTGAGAGCTTCACGGAGGGTTTGGGCTGCGGTGCTGTACTCACCACCGATCCCGAGGGAGGAGGACCACCTGAACGGAGCCACTGAGTGGCGTCAGAGGCCAGACGTCGGATGTAGGCATCGTTGACGCACAGCAGGATATTCTCCGGCTTGAGGTCGGTGTGGATGATCTTACATTTGGAGTGCAGGTAGTCCAGGCCCAGAAGGACCTGCCGGATGATGCTCTTCACACAGGGCAGCGGCACTCCCTGATAATTGGACTTGATGATCCATTTTAGCAGGTGGTGTCCCAGCACCTCGAAGACCATGCAGATGTGCGTGCCGTTGGTTCCAGAGATTTTGAAGTCGTCTAGGAGCTGCACCACCCGTTGGTTCCCGGGGTCATCGGGGTCGGTGTCCCTGACGGCGCGGAGCAGTTTGATCTCATCCAGGGCGGTCTCTGTGTAATGCTCTGCGCTTTTCACCACTTTAAGGGCCACAAAGTGTTTGGCCTGGAGATCCCAGCACAGCCACACGGTGGAGAAGTGGCCCCAGCCCAGCTTCCGGATGACATGATATCGGTCATGGAAGAGGTCCCCGATTTTCACATGGTGGTACCCCCCCTTACAGTAGTCATTGGGGTCCTCCTGCTCCTCGTCATCAGAGCCAAGCATCTCCTCCTCATCTTCCTGAGGCTCATCTGACTGAGGATCGGGGGCAGAGCTGCGCGATGGCGGCTCCGGTTTCTTCGCGCCTTTCTTTCCCTTCACCCGCTTCTTGCGAGCTTCAGGGTTCATACACATTTTTACCAATCAAATTCCATGACTTTTCCATGACTTTTCCATGACTTCACGTAAATATTCATGCCCTTATGTTTCATGAAATGTCTATGTATACATGTTAAATAAGAAGAAAATCCATGTCACACCCAGCATATTTTTACTAATATAAATTAGGGCTGTTACTGATTAAAATTTTTGTGTTCGATTAATCTTTTTTTTTAATCGATTAAACGACTAATTTTGATTAATTAATTATAACGCACATACAGATGCAACTACTTTTAGCTGATTTCCTTGCATTGCAACTCTGCATTAGTCAGTGGTAAATGTGGTATAAACACTATATACAATCACCCGACACTAGTTAGTTTCCACAATCCATGACTTAACTTCACAGCTCACACAAATAAATTCAAACTGTAGCACTGACGTAAGTACAGTACAGACACCCCCAGTGCAGACCTCCCAGTACAGACACCCCCAGTGCAAACCTCCCAGTACAGACACCCCCAGTAGTACAGAAACCCCCAGTGCAGACCTCCCAGTACAGACACCCCCAGTAGTACAGAAACCCCCAGTGCAGACACCCCCAGTGCAGACACCCCCAGTGCAGACACCCCCAGTGCAGACACCCCCAGTGCAGACCTCCCAGTAGTACAGAAACCCCCAGTGCAGACACCCCCAGTGCAGATCTCCCAGTGCAGACACCCCCAGTGCAGACCTCCCAGTACAGACACCCCCCAGTGCAGACACCCCCAGTGCAGGCACCCCCAGTAGTACAGACACCCCCAGTGCAGACCTCCCAGTACAGACACGCCCCAGTAATGCAGGCAGACACCCCCAGTAATGCAGGCACCCCCCCTTACAGACCTCAGAACAGCAATACACGGCGCGGTGTGTGTCCCTCGAGTTCTTGCTGACGTCAGCGTGCCGCTAAGCCGCCAATAGGCTGCTGCCGGGTGTACCAAGATGGCCGCGGCTCCGGAGCTAGGCCGAAGCCGCGGCCTTTCCTAATGGCCGAGGCTCCGGAGCGCTCCGCGGATCGCGCCGTGTGCCGATCAAAACAGGATGACCTGTTCGGATCACGGATCGCTTACGATCCGTTGCACGACTAGTAGTGACTAAAATATTCCATGACTTTTCCAAAACTTAGTGGGGTTCAGTCATTTTCCAAAACTTTTCCAGGCCTGGAAAGTGCCATGTCAAAATCCCATGACTTTTCCAGGAATTTAATGACCGTACGAACCCTGCGCAGTCTTGCATGGTCCGACTTTGGCATGCGACTTGTGCTGTACTGATCTTGAGGGGGAACTCCAGGCCAAATTTTAAATAAAAAACCGGCGTGGGTTCCCTCTCCAGGAGCATACCAGGCCCTTGGGTCTGGTCTGGATTTGAACGGGCACCCCTACGCCGAAAAAACGGCGTGGGGGGGTCCCCCCAAGATCCAAACCAGACCCTTATCCGAGCACACAACCTGGCAGGCCGCAGGGGAAGAGGGGGGGACGAGAGAGCGGCCCCCCCTCCCTCCTGAACCGTTCCAGGCCGCATGCCCTCAACATGGGGGGTTTGGTGCTCTGGGGCAGGGGGGCGACCTGCGGCCCCCCCACCCCAGAGCACCCTGCCCCCATGTTGATGAGGACAGGGCCTCTTCCCGACAACCCTGGCCGTTGGTTGTCGGGGTCTGCGGGCGGGGGGCTTATCGGAATCCGGGAGCCCCCTTTAATAAGGGGGCCCCCGGATCCCGGCCCCCCACCCTATGTGAATGAGTATGGGGTACATCGTACCCCTACCCATTCACCTGGTGGAAAAAAAATTGCAATAAAAAAACACTACACAGGTTTTTAAAGTAATTTATTACACAGCTCCGGGGCTCTTCTTCCGACTTCCGGGGGTCTTTTCCGACTTCCGGGGGTCTCCGGTGTCGTCTCCGCGCTCTCCGGTTCTTTCTTCCGCCGGGCCTCCGCTAACTTCTTTTTAGCTCTCTTGCTAACAGAGGCCCGGTCTTCCCGTTGTCTCGTCCGGCTCTCCGTTGTCCTTCTGCCGGCCCCTCCACTGACTTCTTGGTAGCTCTTTCGCTAGTGGAGGGGTCGGTCTTCCCGTCGCCTTCTTCTTCCCTCTTCTCCTTCTCGATGTTGACGCGTCGCTTCCTCCCGCTGTAATACTGGCTCTCCGCTCCGCATTAATATAGGCTTCTCATGACGTCACAGTCACATGTTCCCATGACGTCACAAACACATGCTCCGGGGCCATGTGCCCCGGAACATGTGACTGTGACGTCATGAGAAGCCTATATTATTGCGGAGCGGAGCGGAGAGCCAGTATTACAGCGGGAGGAAGCAACGCGTCAACATCGAGGAGGAGAAGAGGGAAGCCGACGGCGACGGCGGGAAGACCGACCCCTCCACTAGCGAAAGAGCTACCAAGAAGTTAGTGGAGGGGCCGGCAGAAGGACAACGGAGAGCCGGACGAGACAACGGGAAGACCGGGCCTCCGTTAGCAAAAGAGCTAAAAAGAAGTTAGCGGAGGCCCGGCGGAAGAAAGAACCGGAGAGCGCGGAGACGACACCGGAGACCCCCGAAGTCGGAAAAGACCCCCGGAAGTTGGAAGAAGAGCGCCGGAGTCGGAAAAGACCCCCGGAAGTTGGAAGAAGAGCGCCGGAGTCGGAAGAAGACCCCCGGAGCTGTGTAATAAATTACTTTAAAAACCTGTGTAGTGTTTTTTTATTGCAATTTTTTTCCACCAGGTGAATGGGTAGGGGTACGATGTACCCCATACTCATTCACATATGGTGGGGGGGCCGGGATCCGGGGGCTCCCTTATTGAAGGGGGCGCCCCGATTCCGATAAGCCCCCCGCCCGCAGACCCCGACAACCAACGGCCAGGGTTGTCGGGAAGAGGCCCTGTCCTCATCAACATGGGGGCAGGGTGCTCTGGAGTGGGGGGGCCGCAGGTCGCCCCCCTGCCCCAGAGCACCAAACCCCCCATGTTGAGGGCATGCGGCCTGGTACGGTTCAGGAGGGAGGGGGGCCGCTCTCTCGTCCCCCCCTCTTCCCCTGCGGCGGGCCAGGTTGTGTGCTCGGATAAGGGTCTGGTTTGGGTTTTGGGGGGACCCTCACGCCGTTTTTTCAGCGTAGGGCGCCCGTTCAAATCCAGACCAGACCCAAGGGCCTGGTATGCCTCTGGAGGGGAACCCACGCCGTTTTTTTTTTATTTAAAATTTGGCCTGGAGTTCCCCCTCAAGATTCATACCAAACACAGTGCCTGATATTGGCGAGGATCCAAGTCGGATCCCCGTTCATTGAAAGTCGGACATATGTTGGCTTCATGTCGCAGGGCAAAGTCGGATCCAAAGTAGGACGGATGTCGTGTCGCACTAGTGTGAACCCAGCCTGAGGACTGGAGTTGAGAACCACTGCACTAGGCGTATGCTCTTTTACGCTGGTCGACTAGATTCCCTGATCTGAGATGGGCTGCATCAATAAATCATACCAGAAGAATGCTATTCCATGGCTTTTGATGATCCACTGCACAAGTAGGCTTTAAGATATAGCTCTATACACTGGAAGTATTTTGAACACTGTACCCATATTTTTTTGTAAGAAAGATGGAGCTTTTTTGGTGCCATTTATTCACCACTGGGGTTTTTTTTTTTTTTTTATATATAGGAAAAAATAAAGTGTATATTTAGCCACTGTGACAGTTATAAAGTCTACAAAACTATGGTATAAATAACCAATTTCTTGAGGCCCTAAAATACCAGGACAGTACAAACACCTACAAAATGACAAATTTTTGGAAAGTAGACACTCAGTTATTTAGTAGAAGGCATTGTGAGTTTTTTAAAGTTTAATTTTTTGCCACAATGTTTTGGGGAAATGAAGGTAAATATTAGATATTTTTTTTCAAATTTGCCATACTTAGATTTACGCTCCAAAACTAATTGTTCTACTACCTACGAGTATAGGGATACCACTTACATTATACTTTGCTACCTAGACACAGAGGTACCCAAAATCCAAGTTGCACCTAAAGCCTCATACACACGATCAGATTATACAACGGGAATTGTGTGATGACAGGCTGTTGTCGGAAAATCCGACCGTTTGTATGCTCCATCGGACAACTGTTGTCAGATTTTCCACCAATAAATGTGGGATAGCATGCTTTAAAATTGTCCGCCAACAATTGTGTGTTGTCGGATTATCCGATCGTGCATACACAAGTCCGTCGGACAAAACTCCAAAGTACAAACACGCATGCTCAGAAGCAATGCTCACCATAACACAACATTAGCAGAAGTTGCCCAAAGGGTGGTGCTAACGGGCTGAAAACCCACGTTGTTTTGCGTTTGTTGGCCGACTATTTTTTGCCGTTTGTATGCAATACAAGTCCACGGCCAACGTCCTTCGGACAAAAGTCCTACGCTCTGTCCGCAGAAAATCCAATCGTGTGTAGGAGGCGTTAGCCTTTTAAGGGGAATAAATTACACATCAGATCTCCTGAATATCCATCACATTTCTTGAAGCTCTTTAGTCCCAGGACAGGAGAAAAACCCACAAAATTACCACATTTTGGAAAGCAGACCCTCATATTTACATTATACCATAAACACACACACACACACACACACACACACACACACACACACACACACACACACACACACACACACACACACACACACACACACACTATTTACAGGAGGTGTGGCGAGTCTTTTGAAGTGGTATTAAAGATTTTGGCTTTTTAAGAATAAAAAATGAACATGTTATACTTGCCTGCTCTGTGCTGTGGTTTTGCACAGAGCAGCCACCATCCTCATCTTCTCGGGTCCCCCACTGGTGCTCCTGGCTTCTCCCCCTTGACCAGTGCCCTCAAATGCAAGCTGCTTCCTATGGGGGGCACTGGTGTGTGCTCGCTCCCAAGCACTGCTCTATGCGTCCATAAGACAAAGCTGCGGCTCGGCCCGGCCCCCGCACTCCTCATTGTCTCACTTGCTGCGACTGACAGCAGTGGGAGCCAATGGCTCCTGCTGTCTTAGCCAATGAGGAGAGGTAGTCCCGAGACAGCAGAGACTCTCATGCACATCCACTTTAATTACTATAATAGTCCTAGCCCACAGAATGTGCAAACTTAACGTTACACCCCAAAACACACTCTGCCATTTCTCTCGAGTATGGGGATACCATATGTGTGATTTTTTTTTTACAGCCTGGCCACTTAGAGAAGCCTGAAATTCAAGGAGCACCCTACAGCTTTAAAAAGCACATCAAGGTATTTTTCAAAGACTTGTCCACCAGTGTTGTTCATAAATGGCAGCTAGTAAAATGGGATTTTAAACATAGCTTGTATATTAGGTCACTTCTGGGTTTGACTGTCAATTTCCACGACTGCTGTGGCCAGAAAAATAAGCTAATGGAGCACTAGCTGTCTAATGGTCCTCTGATGTCTCATTAAAAAGAGAACCTTTTTATTACAGCATGCTGTGACATACGAGGCTATTGGGAGAAATAAAGTTAAAGCTGAAATCCAGCCTTACCTTATTTTTCATATAAGTAGCCTGTCCCCTCCTCTGCCGACACTTACTCCTCTTTGTCGGTCTTCAGGTCCAGGCGCTGGCATCTTAACTGTGGGCAGCCAACTGATCGACTGCGGCTTCACAGCTGGATGAACACTTGTGAGCTGCATTGTGCCCCATGAATGGTCCTCAAATCTCCAGGGCCCTTTGATGTGTCGCAAGAAGCTGCGGGGGAAGGAGCGAACTTCTGCCAGAAGTGGGAGCGGGTACCCTGCCAAAATCAGGTACCCGCTTTGAAATGCCTATTTCCAGAGTGTTTTGCAAGAAAAACCCTGTCATCGTAAGAACCTCAATGAATAACGAATCCCTCTGTGATAAAGCCTAATTTTAGCTAAAATTACAAATGAAAAAAAAAGGCACAAAGGATGCAATTAACAGTTAATATGATGTGTCCCTCGTGTTGATTCTTCTTTCAGCTTAAATCTTACTCTGTCCTACCCCCCATCCCTGCATCCTTCCGATGCAGCGGGGGTTAATACAGTTAAGGGGCTCTCACCAAGGCAGCTTGACTATGCCCACCCCTTCCGGCTAGATCTGCCGTTCATAGAAGCCATATTACAGCTTCTATGAATGACACTGGATCTCTGAATGAAAGGGGCAGAGATATCAATCATCCGCACAGAGCAAGATTTTGGCTTAAAGGAGAATAATCAACAAGAGACACATCATAACAAATTGTAATTTATGTCCCTATGTGCATATTTTCCCATTTGTAATTTTAGACAAACTTAGGCTTTAAATATATCCTTTGGTTGTCTGAACCTCTAAATTAAAACGACTTTGTACAGTGTAATATTACCTTAATTTTGCCTTGGTACACCTGATCTTCGGGAGCATATTCCTGATACAGTACAGAAAGGTCCAACCGATCTGAGAGTAGTGGAGTCTGTCCAGCAATCTAAGATAACATTTAAAAAAAATGTAATTTGTAAGACTGATTTTCAGAAACATCAGCTACTAATTTTTCTAATTGACAAAAAAGTACCTTCTATTACTCTCAGCCTCATCCTAATCTCCAAAATCCTTTATTTGCTGCTGTGATCCAACTACCTGTAGAGGGTGGCTACGTTTATTCTCCATGGTCCATGTATGCAGGAACATTGCCACCCCCTTATGCTTGCCAAGTTGGACTGGGGACTATGGAATCTGTAGAGTGCATATGACTGCAACTAATATGCACTGCTTGTTCCAAACAAACAGAAGGGAGGTGGAAGAGGAGGACACAATAAGGTACAAAAATAGATTACAAGTAATGGAGGAGTATGGATTATTTTTGGAGATTAAGGATATTGTTTAGTGTCACTTTCTCTGAGGAATCAGAAGAAACATAGAATACTTATCTTACTCCTCACTCTGAGGGATTAGAATTAAAATAGAATACTTACCTTACTCCTTGCGCCAGTAGACTCATGCACTTTCCTCCGCTCCAGGTAGTCCCTCACCGTTCTCACATACAATGAAGGACTATTGGCTCTGCATTGTACATGACATCATCATGCAACGGCAGCCTAGAGCATCTTAGAGAAGAGGTTTTAGGGGACCGATCACACACACATGAAGGGAGCCTGCTGGAGTGTGGAGTAACTAGTATTACAATTTATTTCTCAACCCCTAAAATATCTAGCATCTAACCCTTGCAGAAAGGTTGTTTTTTTTTGTGTAATTCCTGGATTTGGGCTTTAACTAATGTTGAAATCCATAGGTGAGCTTACAATGAAAGTAGTGCATAAAAGAATGTGCTCTAGCTCTCATGCACGGTTATCCTACATTGTGTCACACTAACCTCTTGCTGTATACGGTCCTGCTGGGCAATAATAGCTTCGTCATACGTGAGGCAATTCACACCTACGCATAAAATAAAGATTAGCATAGTTAACTGATAAAGGATAAAAAAAAAAATTATACATTTCAACAGAAACGGATTACATTTTCCTTGTCATATACTAAGCAATGTGAAGAGGGATTACCGCTCTGAAGCCTCTGAATCCATGCACTGCTCCCGCCCCACTTTGAGCACACACACACACACACACACACACACACACAGGTGCTGGCTCTGCACAATGTAGGCAATGAAAAAAAAGGATCCTGGACTGCCGCACTCTGCAAAAGATGCTGGTTTATTCCATAAAATCCACAAAATACAGCAAAAATGCCAAAAAGTGAACACAGGGACTAACGCGTTTCACATCATGAGATGCTTACTCATAGCTATGAGTAAGCATCTCATATTGTGAAACGCGTTAGATAGTCCCTGTGTTCACTTTTTGGCATTTTTGCTGTATTTTGTGGATTTTATGGGATAAACCAGCATCTTTTGCAGAGTGCGGCAGTCCAGGATCCTTTTTTTCATATACTAAGCAACTGAACAAAATGTTCCATGCCTTGAACTTACGTGGGAACAACTGAAGCTAAATAAAGATCTATAGGTCAATTTTTTTAAATTAACCCCTTCCTTACTGGGCACATATACCCCCTTCTTGCCCAGGCGAAATTTCAGCTTTCAGCACTGTCACGCTTTGAATGACAATTGCGCGGTCGTGCGACATGGCTCCCAAAAAAAATGCCAGGCAGGCGCATCGGCATTGCAGTGACGCGCCGGGCACTTGCGCGCGCCCCCAGTGGCCAAATTAGAGGAGGCCGTATAATAACGGCCTCCCGGCAATTGACAACCACCTTGCGGCCGTATATACTCGTACGGCGGACGCGAGGTGGCTAACATTTATTAATTGCCAACATTCTATTGTACTGTGAATGCACAGTACCTACATCATCACAACAATGGCACCATGCACCTCTGTCCTACAAAAATAATATCAACAGATTCCTAAAAAAGCAACAAGGGGTATGAGGCAGGCAATACAAGTATTCTCACCACTCAGATTCTAGTTCTTACACAGTACAGTCCATAAGATAAGAGCAATACACTCAACCAAGTACATTAAAACCACTGTGGATCAGGACTGATATGATTGTGCTATTCTGGGACAGCATCTTAGTCTGACTCTGTATAATGCCTGAACAAAGATAGCATCGAACTTCTGGATAGAAAATAAGGCAACATTTTAAAATAATACTAAAGGTTCCCTTTAAAAAAAAAAAAAAGTCATACTTGCCTCCACTGTGCACCTCGTTTCTTTTGTACAGAGTGTGTACAAAAAAAAAAAAAGAAGAAGAAGAAGAAGAAGAAGAAGAAGAAGATCCTCTTCTGGGGTCCCTCGGCGGCTCCTCCCGACAGACAACCCCCTAGGAGAAGCTTTCTCCCGAGGGGGTAACGTTGAGGGTGCGCTCCTGAGTCATACACTCGGCATCCATAGACGCCGAGTGTATGACTCGGCCCTGCCCCCCCCTGGTCTTCGGATTTGATTGACAGCAGTGGGAGCCAATGGCTGTGCTGCCATCAATCTAGCCAATCAAAGCTGGGACTCTGTGGAGAGGATGACGGCGGGGACGCGCCGAGCAGGTGAACTGGGTCAGGTAAGTAAAAACGGGGGGCTGGGGGAGTTATTTGCCAGGTGTTTTTTCACCTTAATGCAGAGGATTCATTAAAAGGTGAATAAACACGAACCTTTACAACCCCTATAAGGAGTACTGTAGTCTCTGTGAGGTAGGATATACCTGAAATTGATCTATACTACGATTTGGGTATGGATGAATTTAGAAACCATAAAAAACATTTTCTGTGGCATGTGTTTGGATGGGAAGATTTCTTTTTTGCAGGAAGTGAGAGGAAATCCAAAATATAAGGGGAATTCTTCTTAGTTTTTACCATAATAGGTTTTCCCATGAAAGGTTTATTCCCATCACTTGATCTAGTGACCATTCTAAAGCCTCATACACACGATCGGACTTCAAACAAACTTTTCCGTGGATTTTTGTTTCGAAGGGCGTTGGCCGGGTACACTCATAGCATATACACGGCAGGACTTTTTCTGCAAACTTTCCCAAAATCACGTGGTTTATCTGCTCTTTACCGCCACCCTTTGGTCAACGTCTGCTATTGTTGGTTGATTTTAACATTGGTTCTGAGCATGCGTGTTTGTATTTTGGACCAAAGTCCGATGGATTTCTGTACACACGATAGGACTTTGCACCGTAGGACTTTTGTTACCGAAAAGTTTGTCCGTTTGCAGAGCGAACTTTTGTCCGATGAAAACCGAAAAAGTTTGTCCGATGGAGCGTACACACGGTAGGATTTTTTTGAAAACTTGCTAATTTTGAAGTTTGTTGTCAAAAAGTTTGGATTTTCTCATGCCTTCCTGTCTCTTGAACAATAATTAGCAGACAAATAGAGAAGGTGCATCTACCTAGGTAAAATAGAGACCCAACGGGTTCTAAGCCATCCATACGCTATCCTAAAAAATGGCTAAACATACACTTTAAGCCCAAACTCCAGGCAAAGCTTTTTCTTTATAAAGTAAATAAACAAACACAAAGATCAAAAAATTCACATTACAAAATGCTTTTGCTAGGCTGGTAGCGGAACGTGAATTTATTGATCTTGGTATTTATCAAGGGACTTTGTACTTTCATGCTTTACATACAGAAACATTTTGCAATTATCACCTTTTAATAACCCTTTTTTTTTACCAAAAATAGATATTCATCGGCTGAACCTTATACTGTACATTACCCAATGAATGAAGCATTTGTTATTCACTGTTATTATTTAGGATTATCTATTCTTAAAGCAGACCTTTTACAAATCGGCATGCATCTGCATGAGCATTAGATGAGAGTGGATTAGCTGCAGGAGCTGACAGCCTCCCACTGCTTTCAATGGGGGCTGTCTAACAGCAATATGTGGGAACCCCCACTGGAGTTCTCACATCTAATACTTTTTTTTAAAATAGCAAACATGTTATACTTACCTGCTCTGTGCAGTGGTTTTGCACAGACCAGCCCTGATCCTCCTCTTCTCAGATCCCCCGCTGACAATCCTGGCTTTTCCCCCCTGCTGAGTGCGGCTTGCTATGTGGGGGAACTCATGCGGACGCGCTCTGTGTATCCATTGACACACGCAATGCTGCTCAACCCCTCCCCTGGCTGTGATTGACAGCAGCAGGAGCCGAAGGCTACCGCTACTGTGTCTGAGCCAGTGAGGAGAGAAAAAGCAGTGATTCTGCTCTTGTGCAGCGTTGGATCGACAACGGGCTCAGGTAAGTTTGGGGGGGGGGGGGGAGGATTTGCTGCACAAAGGTTTTTTTATCTCAGTGTATACAATGCATTAAAGGTGATTGTAAACTAGAGCTGCACAATTAATCGTATTAAGATTGCGATCTCGATTCACCCCCCCCGGCGAACTCCAGGCTGAATTAGCTCGATTTATCGGATCTCCCCGTCGGAACCAGCGTGGAACGATACCGGAACTGAAGTCAGCAGAACAGAGAGCGTGATTTTCCAACATCGGCTCCTGCGCATGCGTGAGCCTGTCCACAAGAGCGTCAATGTTATTCACGTAGTCTTCCTATCAGTCTCCAACTTCACAGTGCGCCTATGCGGCCGTTCATTAACACGCTAATCCCCTGAATAATTTAAATACAATTACACCATTTGCCGCTGCACTGCTCCTGTCAAGTACGCAATTCAAAGCAATACATACAAAGCACTTTAACACGCTAATCACCTGAATACATTAACTCCACAAATCCCCTGACTATATTAAATACTTTAACACCACTCGCTGCTGCACTGCTTCTGCACACCTGTTACCTATGAAATTCAAAAGCACTGATCAAAAGCACTGCACGCTACACTAAAATAAATTAAATACATTAACAAATTCAAAAACAAAAAATGCGTGCAGTGCTTTTGATCAGTGCTTTTGAATTTCGTAGGTGACAGGCGTGCAAGCGCAGAGCAGCGGCGAGTGGCGTTATAAAGTATTTGATATAGTCAGGGGATTAGTGGTGCTAATGTGTTTAATGTATTCAGGGGATTAGCGTGTTAAAGTGCTTTGTATGTATCGTTTTGAATTTCGTAAGCGACAGGAGCAGTGCAGCGGCGAGTTATAGATCGGTGGCTGGTGCATGGTGACATTGGGAGGACCGAGAGAATCATGATCTTTAGTCTAAGCAAAAGAATCGCGATTCTCATTTTTCCCAGAATCGTGCAGCTCTATTGTAAACCCCAGTCATGAAATCTGACCAGAGCACCTATCTGTGGTGTTTACTTGTCTCTCTCCAAAGCTCTAAGGTTTCATGTACATTTGGCCGTTTTATACCATGACAAAATGCAAAATGCCGCCACGGTTTTGCCGCAGTTTTGCGGTTTCTCGCGGCCAGCAGTCAAAACTTTACTATCCCTAACGCATTTCTTCCACATTCAGGAGAACCGCAGCAGCTCTTAAACTGTGCTAAAAGCCTATGTGGACACATAGGCTAATATGGAGATGAGTTTAGGAGCTTCGACAAAGAAAAAAAAAAAAAGACCAAAAGCTCCTAAACTTAAGGTTAGGAGGTGTAATGTACATGAAGCCTGAGGCTCGGTTCACACTTGTGTGATGCGGGAACCCTGCAAAGCCACTGCGGGTTCCCGCATTGCACCAGACTTCACACTGCCATATGTGAACTGCCAGGAGTGTCAATACATTGTTATTGACATCCCCATTTCAACTTGCATATCGCACTGCGAACTGACAGTTCGGCTATGAATTGGATCGCATGGGTGTGAACATCCATGCGATCCGATTCTGGTGCAGTCCAAAAAAGGGTCCTGTGAGAGTTTAGTCCGAATGCGATCAGACATCGCATGCGATTTGAGATGCGAATCACATGCAATCTCGCAGAGCGCGCTGGTGTGAACCAGCACGAAGTGTGGTTTCTCTCTGGTGCTTTGTTCCACGCTGCAACTAATCAACGCAACAAATTAATGCAATGTGTATTAAAAGATTGCCTTTTTAGTTGTTCAAGGCAAGCATCATTCTGGCCTTACACATTGCTGTTTTTAGGGAATTTTAGCCAACATTTGATTGCAAACATGGATGAAGGCAACCTACCAGAGGTTGTGTTCAAACCACAGCGTGGATAGAAACTTGTTAGCAGAGGGTTCAGCAATCGAGTCATTGTTTAAAAGTAAAGTAAAGTGGAACTGTGTTTGGGGTCTACAGCAGCGCTTGCCATAATGTGAAAATGTTCACAGCTTACTTGCAAATTACCACAGACTCACCCCTAAGGCTACATTTACACTAGCCTACGCTGACCGCGGCCGAGGGAAAACATGTTTTGCATTTTCCCACATCCAGTGGTCAAAACGTTCCTATCCTGAACGTGATTCTTAACCACATGCCGACCGCTGTACATTGACACAATGGCACGGGCAGGCACATTGGCGTACCTTTAAATTTGCTTGCGGGTCCCGAGAACTCGATG
Organism: Rana muscosa; assembly: GCA_029206835.1. Taxonomy (NCBI): domain Eukaryota; kingdom Metazoa; phylum Chordata; class Amphibia; order Anura; family Ranidae; genus Rana; species Rana muscosa. The sequence goes on from CM055119.1 coordinate 271,585,689, forward strand.
TTCCCGGGCGGCCCGCGATTGCGGTCAGCAAAGGCAGAACAGGGAGATGCCTTTGTAAACAAGGCATTCCCCTATTCTGCCTAGTGACACTGTCACTGATGGCTGTTCCCCGTGATCGGGAACGGTCATCAGTGACGTGTCACGTGTAGCCACGCCCCCAACAGTAAGAATCACTCCCTAGTACTGACTTAACCCCTGCAGCGCCACCAAGTGGTTAACCCCTTCACTGCCTAGGGCGTAACGAGCGGCGAGCTGACGTCACCTTCCCTTTCTGCTCGTATCTCCCAGACGGACGAGTCTGCCTGCTTGCATCCGGCCGGCGCAGCAGGCTATAGGCAAATCTGTCACTGCAAAATTGTAAGTGTATTTCGTTTTTTAAAGTTCAATAAAGCCTAAGAGATTTTACACTATCCGAGGCATTTTTGTTTCCTACATTTATCCACACCAATTGGCATCCATCACCTTGGAGTGTACGGAATAACGGCGGGTTCTTAGAGTTATAAAGCCCAGCAGTGACCATACTCTAAAGGCTTCCCTGGGTCCTCTGTAATAAGGGACCACGGGGCTCTGGTAAGCAGATTATTTTGGCTTATTGGTGGTGGATATCACATATCGGTCGTATATTCCATTGCCGAAGAGCGTGGATTTCATCACTTAAGGATTCTTTGCACGGGTGGATATATATCAACTGTATCTCAATCACCTTTGTGGATGGTTCAAGGCTCACTATTTTTGGACTAATGTGGATTTTTCATATATGAACTATTTTTGTGATTTATTTTCAGACTTTATTTCTATATGTATTTTTTCAACCCAGGTTTTTTTCACTATTAACACTTGGAAGTTTGTTTTATGCCCAGTGCATATGTTCAGATTAATAGTTTAGTGCGACTTTATTATTTTTTCACATCTGTTCACTGTTGTGATGTTTCGCAGAAAGTCGCAGGTTTGCACCAGCTTTTATCAGCACCATTTGCAATTCCGTGTACATACGGAATTGTTCATCTACTCTTAGCGCAGTTTCTTTCCCTTTTTTCTACCCCCTCTTACCTGCCTGAGTCTCTTCTCTCCTCTCGATTGGCTGAGACACAGGAGCGGCGCCATTGGCTCCCGTTGCTGTCAAATTCATTTAGCCAATCAGAAGAGGGGACAAACGGGGGCACCGGATCTGAATGGACACAGGGAGCTGTGACTTGGCTCGGGTGCTCCCATAGCAAGCTGCTTGCTGTGGGGGCACTCAACAGGAGGGAGGGGCCAGGAGCATCAAAGAGGGAGAAGAGAAGGATCAGGGCTGCCCTGTGCAAAACAAACTGCAGAGAGCAGGTAAGGGTGAATTTTTTTTTTTTCTCTGGGACTGGTTGAATTTCAGTGTGTGGCTATGACTAAGCACCCCATAGTGGTGTGAAACATGTCAGCTTTTCATTGATCCTGAGTAGGGATGAGCTCCGGCGTGTTTGCATTGAACACGTGCAGAGCCCGCCAGGAAGTCGGCACCGCGCTGCGCTAATCGGAACCAGGGAGACATTGTCCAGATCTCTGCAGCCGAGCTTCGGGAAATGTCTCCCTGCCTGTCATTAGCGCAGCGCAGTGCCGACTTCCTGGCGGGCTCTGCACAATGCGAACACACCGGAGCTCATTCCTAATCCTGAGCCTCTAATGTCTTTGTACCAGAAGAATTTTAAAAACTGTCTTCAATAAAAGGTATTAACAGAGTGCGGTCGTCCAGCCTTTTCTTCGACCCATTCCTACATGCAGAGCCAGCACCTGTTTCCATCAGCTGGTGGGATGCATTATATGTCTGCCAAGAGCAGTGTTCTTTTGTTGTATGTAGTACAAGAGCCTGCCTACAAATTTGAAAGTGTTTAGGTTTGACCTCATTATATGGAATTGGTAAATCTAAAAGGAAAACTGTACAAGAAAATTGTAAAATGTACAGCCAGCCTTAGCTCACACCTGTGTGTTCGGTGCTGCCTGTGTTTGCAGAGGCACAGCAGTCCTATTTGAACGAGCTGCTGTACCTGTGGGAAACGCAGGAAAAAGGTACATGCATCATTTTTAAATGTTGTTGCAGGGAAATCGCACGGCACTTTTGCACCATTTGCTGCACCCTCAAACACTGCGTATGCATGGGGGTACCATTAAGAATGAATGGCAGCCCCGCGGGTCTGTAAAGGAGCAGCATTTTGGTTGCGGGTGGTGATGGATGCGGGAAGAGGTGCAATTCCCGAACGCCTGCACAGGTGTAAACCTAGCCTTTGAAATAATAGCTCCACAAGGCGGAATGCGTGTTTTGGCGAGTTTTCAAGAACATGTACATTAACACCTGTTTCTGTGTGCGTTTCCCAGAAAGCAAGGTGTGAATGGAGCCTAAATTCCTAATGGTGCCACCACACATTGTATAACACTGTGTATTCTCACGTGTGCAGAACTGCACGGTGCTACAGCACATTGCCATTCCGTGCAGCCGCGTTTTTTTTTTTTTAAACCGTGGTTTGGGACTTCTTAGCCCGCGTTTCTTACGGGTACAGCAGGCCGTTTCAAGAAATTGGCCGCAGTGCCTGCGCAAAAGCGCAGGAACACCACACACAAGTGTGAACCTAGGCTTAGTGATACAGAGAGCGTGCACTGCAATGTACCAGACTCTGCACACAGGAAGAATATAGAGGGTCCCCTACCAGAACATTCTACCCTTCCAGCTCAGTCCCACATTGCACAGTGTCATGTATGAGGGAGGACTAAGCACACAGCCCCCACCCCTCCTATATACATGCAGTGCCCAGTGATAGTGGGATGCGGAGACACAAGGACACCCAGAGCCGAGCGATACAAAGAAATGGCCGGGTCTCCTCACACTCAGCCCTGAAGGAAGGTGGATACACTCCGGGAAAGAGCTCCAGAGGCCGCCCCCTCCTCCCCTCACACGAAACATCTCCGCTCACCGTCAGTACACTGCAACTTCTGCCGCTCAGGTTCCTCGGCCGCCATCTTTTCTCCGGTCCACCTCTTCCTACAGCACTTCCGGGAGCCGCATACCGGAAGCCGTATACTGTCCTTTCACCCCTGCGCTCCGGATGCAGCGGTCACCATGGAAACTGTGCAGTAACCCTAAACCCTGCCCCCCAGAGGACACAGGGCCTGCTGACATGCTGCACACCAGCTCCAGGCTATGGCTGCCAGGGCATGCTGGGACTCCCATGTTGCTGGTCTGGGCTTGGGGATAACATTTCTCAAAATCCTAAAATGTTATATATTTTCTGAAAGCTGCATTTTTTTTTATGTCACAACATTTGCGAAACTGTTTATCAAACCCATATTTTCAGGAAAACATATAATAAAATAAATTTTAGCGCAAACACACACAATAAAATACCCAATTTTTGGGCAACATAAATTAAAAGGTTGCATCGAGTGAATAGATACCAAACATGTCAAAACGTAAAATTGTGTGTGCCCTTGTTATCAGCAAAAGCGACAACCCAGAAATCCCCATAGGCAATTCCTTTACAGCTCATCATTTTGGAGTTAGAGCGGAACTTTACTCATAACAACTTGATGAAAAAATAATGTTCTTTAGCAAGGAACATACATTCCACATAAATAATTATGCTACCAAAATTAGTGTGTGTTGTAAATTGCCTCCAGCATTGCTCCTGTTTTTTTGTTTTGTTTTTTGCTGGAGGTCGCCATTTTGCTGAAACCCAGAGCCCCTGAACAGCAGTAAATCATAAGGCAGAACTAAACACATTGATTTAAAGCGGAGTTCCACCCAAAAGTGGAACTTCCGCTTATATGCTTCCTCCCCCCTCACATTTGGCACCTTTAAGGGGGAGGGGGAACAGGTCCCCTTCCCCACTTCCGGGAGACGGGCCACGGCTTGATCTCCTAGAAGTTCGGCCCCCCTTCTCCTTCCCCCGCCGCTGGGCCAATTAGAAAGCGCAGCCCGCTTCGCGTATGCGCAGTAGGGAACCAGGAGTAAACCTGAAAGACTTCACTGCCTGGTTGCCCTACCTGGAATGGCAGCGGCAGCACCCGGGAGTCGATCTGAAGATCGGCTGGGATGTCGACATCGCGGGCTCCTTGGACAGGTAAGTGCCCTAATACTAAAAGTCAGCAGCTACAGTATTTGTAGCTTCTGACTTTTACTTTTTTTTTTTTTTTTGGCTGGACCTCCTCTTTAAATCGGAACTTTACCCATAACAACTTGCTTCTTGCTGAAGGCTGCCATTTTGCTGAAGCCCAGAGCCCCCAAACAGCAGTAAATCTTTAAGTGGAACTAAGCTCATCGATTTAACGTTTTCAAAAAACAGTTACATTCCTGGATTGCTAAATGTCAAACCATCAAATGGCTCGTATCAGTGGCGGCTGGTGCTCAAATTTTTTGGGGGGGCGCAAACAAACTGAAAAAAAAATAAAATCATCAATTGCCGCCACTGTGCCCATTAAACGCAGCCACTGTGCCCAAACGCCACTAGTTTGTCCCCAAATGCAGCCAGTTTCCCCCCCATATACAGCCAGTTTCTCCCCCATATGCAGCCAGTTTCTCCCCCATAATGCAGCCAGTATCTCCCCCATAATGCAGCCAGTTTCTCCCCCATAATGCAGCCAGTTTCTCCCCCATAATGCAGCCAGTTTCTCCCCCATAATGCAGCCAGTTAATCCCCCATAATACAGCCAGTTTCTCCCCCATAATGCAGCCAGTTTCTCCCCCATAATGCAGCCAGTATCTCCCCCATAATGCAGCCAGTATCTCCCCCATAATGCAGCCAGTATCTCCCCATAATGCAGCCAGTTAATCCCCCATAATGCAGCCAGTTTCTCCCCCATAATGCAGCCAGTTTCTCCCCATAATGCAGCCAGTTAATCCCCCATAATGCAGCCAGTTTCTCCCCCATAAGGCAGCCAGTTTCTCCCCCATAATGCAGCCAGTTTCTCCCCTATATGCAGCCAGTTTCTCCCCCATAATGCAGCCAGTATCTCCCCCATAATGCAGCCAGTTTCTCCCCCATAATGCAGCCAGTATCTCCCCCATAATGCAGCCAGTTTCTCCCCCATAATGCAGCCAGTATCTCCCCCATAATGCAGCCAGTATCTCCCCCATAATGCAGCCAGTATCTCCCCCATAATGCAGCCAGTATCTCCCCCATAATGCAGCCAGTATCTCCCCCATAATGCAGCCAGTTTCTCCCCCATAATGCAGCCAGTTAATCCCCCATAATGCAGCCAGTTAATCCCCCATAATACAGCCAGTTTCTCCCCCATAATGTAGCCAGTTTCTCCCCCATAATGCAGCCAGTTTCTCCCCCATAATGCAGCCAGTATCTCCCCCATAATGCAGCCAGTATCTCCCCCATAATGCAGCCAGTTTCTGCCCCATAATGCAGCCAGTTTCTCCCCCATAATGCAGCCAGTTTCTCCCCCATAATGCAGCCAGTTAATCCCCCATAATGCAGCCAGTTAATCCCCCATAATGCAGCCAGTTAATCCCCCGTAATGCAGCCAGTTAATCCCCCGTAATGCAGCCAGTTAATCCCCCATAGTGCAGCCAGTTAATCCCCCATAGTGCAGCCAGTTTCTCCCCCATAGTGCAGCCAGTTTCTCCCCCATAATGCAGCCAGTTAATCCCCCATAATGCAGCCAGTTAATCCCCCATAGTGCAGCCAGTTTCTCCCCCATAGTGCAGCCAGTTAATCCCCCATATGCAGCCAGTTTCTCCCCCATATGCAGCCAGTTTCTCCCCCATATGCAGCCAGTTTCTCCCCCATATGCAGCCAGTTTGTCCCCCCAGCCCTGCACTTACCTTCCTCGAGTCAGCGCCGTCCTTCTTCCGTCCTCGATGTCTTCTCCCGCCCTCGATGTCACTTCAGCCAATCAGGTTACCGGTAACCAGACCCGGTGAACCTGATTGGCCAGGGAACGCACCCCCGTGCGTCCTCTCATTAGGTATTTAGAAGCCGATTACAGCCCTCAGGCTGTAGTCGGGAAGCCTATCAGAGCCTGCTGGCTCTGATAGGCACTTCTAAAGGCCAATCAGACGCTGTGATTCAGATGGCCGGCGCTCAAGGGGCCGGCCATCTGAATAGTGGGCGGCAGCAATACATAGGTTCATGCAATGCATGAACCTATGTATTGTTGTGGTGAGTGACGGCCGGGCGCAGAAGCGAGCGGTAGCGGCGCTTCTGCGCCCACTATGGTCGCGCCGCCATGTGTAAAAAAAAAAGACAAAAAAAAACAAAAAACTCTTAAAGGGCCCGTTTTTATTTTTTTATTTTTTGGTGACCACAGGAGGGGGGGGGCGGCGCCCGGGCGCCCCCTATGGACGGGCCGCCACTGGCTGGTATCCTAACTGATCACATGTGCAGCACCATGGCAGTTGCCGAAGCAGCGTCCTTGGCTGTAAAGGATAGGAGGGTTTAAGTCCGCTTTGAGACCCCTTTCACACTGGGGCGGTTTGCAGGCGCTATTGCGCTAAAAATAGTGCCTGCAACCCGACCTGAAACAGTCCTGCTAGCTTTGGAGCGGTGAAGGAGTGGTGTGTTTACCGCTCCTCCACCGCTCCTTTCCATTGAAAGCAATGGGAAACCGCGGCTATACCGCCGACAATGCGCCTCCACAGAGGTGCATTGCGGGCGATATTAACCCTTTTTCGGCCGCTAGCGAGGGGTTAAACTGCACCGCTAGCGGCCGAATGCCGCCGCAATTCTGACGGTAAAGCGCCGCTAAACCGCCACCGCACCTCCCACCCCACTGTGAAAGGGGCTGTCAGCAGATCGGCCTCTACAAACTCAGCAGTGCCAAAAAATGGAGAGCTACTGAGCATGTGCAGAGCAGGGTGAGACAATGGGGGTTATTTACAAAAGGCAAATCCACTTTGCACTACAAGTGCAGTCACTGTAGATCGCTGTAGATCTGAGGGGAAGCTCTGAAATGAGGGGAAGCTTTGCTGTTTTTATCATCCAATCATGCGCAAACAAAAATGTTGTTTTTTATTTTCCTTGCATGTCCCGCTCAGATCTACAGTGACTGCACTTCCAAGTGCACTTTCAGTACACTTCCAAGTGCACTTTTAGTGCAAAGTGGATTTGCCTTTTGTAAATAACCCCCAATGTATTACTGAATTTGAAACAGTATAGACACTTATTTTTATTGTTTTACATATCTATACCTGCAAAAGGGGCCAGCCTGAAGTGATCTAGCAGGACTTCATTTTCTGAATAAAGTTTCTTAAAGAGGAGTTTATTAAAGTTTATTAAAAGTCACGGCCGGGCGCGCACTGTGCATGCGCTAGTCGCGCTGCGCTCTGCTATTGGCCAGGCAGTCTTCTGGGATCTGTGACACATCCCAGAAAATTGCTGGCAGGGAGGGGCCACCTAGGGTGAGAGGAGGAGTCGCCTAGGCAGCCAAGAAGAGGTAGGAGGAAGTGGGACAGGAAGTCTGACTTAAAAAAGAAGGTACCCCCCCCCCCCCCACACAAAAATGACATGCCAAATGTGGCATGTAAGGGGGCGAGGAGTGTTTAAAGCGGAAGTTCCACATATGGGTGTAACTCCGCTTTAAGGGTTTCAAAAAACAGTTACATTCCTGGAACACGGGGATTGCTAACTGTCACATTAGTTGTACTCTTAACTGAACTCTCAAACCATCAAATGGCTGGTGTCATAACTGATCACATGTGCAGCACCATGGCAGTTGAAGATCAAATAGAAGCCGCTTCCTTGGCTGTAAAGGATAGGAGGCTGTCAACAGATCAGCCTCTACAAATTCATCAGTGCTTAAAAATAGAGAGCAACTGAGCATAGTTACATAATCGGTAAGGTTGAAAAAAGACACCACTTTAAAAAGACACCAGTCCATCCAGTTCAACCTGTGGTGTGTGAGTGTGCTTGTGTTTATGTCAATAGTAAATCGTATATCCTTGTATGTTGGGATCGTTAAGGTGCCCATCTAAAAGTTCCATACCCCTCTGTAAAGCACCTTGGTGCTATATCTCTCTGCCGAACAAAGTGAAAAACCATCCCCCGATTGGCCCGATCGCGAAACTCTGTTCATCTTTGCTTACGCAAACTCCTTCTCTTCCTCGACCTCGCCATTATTCCCAATATTGGGAAATCAACTTTTTGCCCTGGGATACCAAGACCTGACCTTTCGGAACTTGATGAGGTCTGGATTTTCGCAAGCCTCTCACTTCTTGATTGAGGGGAGCTGGCCGTCGATCTCAGCTCTCACCAAACCCGGCTAGTTCCTTCTGTTTGGGATTTTGGAAGGCTTTTCAGCTCACTAATTTTCTCAGATCCCTCCCACCCTCGAGTAACTTCAATAGACCCCTCACAACTTTAGAGGAATACTGCTCGGACTCGGGAATGATGCCTCACACACTTTCAGCCAACTACAACCTACTGAACATACCTCTGGAACCCCACTTCCTAAGGTGCCTCCACGAGTGGGAGCAGGATCTTGGTAACTCATTCAGTCCACAACAAAGACAACATATCCTCCGATTTATGTACAAATCCTCCATCTGCACAAAGGTGCAAGAAACGAACTTTAAATTGTATAGAACACCGGTGAGGTTGCACAAAATTGTTCCTGCAACTTTTGATTGTTTCAGGAAATGCCAGGAAGAATGGGGCACTATTCACCATATTATTTGGACCTGTCCCAAACGAAAACACTTTTGGAAGGAGGTCAAACGCATTGCCCAAAAATTCACAGAGCGCCCGATACCGGACGATTCAGCCTTCTTCCTCCTCCATGCCTCTGGAAAAATCTATAAAAAATCAATCATGCGCCATCTCCTTGATGCCCCCAAGGCATGCATTCCTCTTAAATGGAAATCCCCATAGCATCCGACTATCGGGGTGTGGCTTAAAAAAGTGGAGGAGATAAATACGCTGGAGAACCTCATTCTCTCTGCACGCCACCAACAAGAACGCTACTCCAAAACTTGGTCACTCTGGAACATGTTCGTTTTCTCTGATGAAGGTAGAACCCTTCTTGACTGTGACCCTGCCGACTAAATCTACCTTACTAGGACCCTGACTACACTTGATATTTTAGAAATGCCAAACCTGAATCCCGTCTGCCGTCTATGCGGCTCGCGACCTCACACTTCGTATCTCTCCAGCCCCCCCCCCCCCCCATCGCTCCCCCGCTGCTCCTCTCATTCCCCCACTTCCTACTCCTCTTCTTTCTGTTATGCACTTTTCTTTTCCTCTTTTTATATTTCACTACTTTTTCTTCATGGATCCGTGTCTCTATGGCTCCATGTTACCTTTTTTCTATACAAAATTGAGAAAATTATTTGGGCTGGTTCCATGGCCCCACCCTATTAGAACATCTTAAGTGTTTTGGCTATGGCTTACCTTAACCATGCCTGGCCCAGAGGTTCTATTTTCCTTACATCTAGCATGGCATATACAAGATACCTCGGACAGTCATTAGACATAATGTCATCCTGGGTTTACAATGTTTCATCTTTTGTAATGAATATCTGTTTTGCTGTATTTTATACCAAAACTGCTCATAGTGTGTTATGTTTCATGGAACCATGCTCTTTGACTAAATAAAAGATTTGAAAAAAAAAAAAAAAACATGTATAAATGCACATGTGGAAACGTACACTAAACACGGGAATTGAGGTGTGAACTAGCCCTAAATGTCCCTCCTTTTGGTTCTAGTGTAAAGATCTGTATACTGTATAATAAAGATAATATTTAATACCTAGAGTTGCTTATATTGTTTTAAAATTTTTCAATAATCCTGCAATACTGCATTGGTTATTTTGAAATGTTAATATGACAGAAAAGTATTGGTAAAAAAAAGGCCCAGTAGGTTCAAAGTGATCCTGTAAGTTGCAAAAAATCATATTGGAGTTTCCCAGAAATAGAAGAATTAATATATTCACCTCTCCGGTAGCCCGCGTCTTCTACCTTCTCTTCATTCCCAAGCTGCAACCTCCATCAGACTCTTTCAGGAACAGCAGAGCACAGCAGGGAAATGGTTACAACATAAAATATATATATACAGCCCCCTTTACCCAGACAGTGTTACTTCTGTCCCATCACACAGGAAGAGGACGAGGAGGAGGAGGATTGTGTCAGCATGGAGGTGGAGCCTGGCACTGAGCATCAACAGCAGCAGTCTTTTAGGGATGATTTACAGTCCCAAGAAACCCGTGGACTTGTACGTGGCTGGGAGGAGGTGGCTGTGGATCATGTCGTCCTTAGTGACCCAGAGGACTCCGGACTGAATGCCTCAGCTAACCTACGCTGCATGGCCTCCCTGATCCTGCAAAGTCTACGGAAGGATCCTCGTATTCTTCGGATCAAGGAGAGGGACCATTACTGGCTGGCCACTCTCCTTGATCCACGGTACAAGGGTAAGGTTGCGGACCTTATCTTGCCATCGCAGAGGGAGCAGAGGATGAGACATCTCTGAGAGGCCTTGCAGAAAGGTCTGTGCAACGCGTTCCTCAGAGACTGGGAGGTTAGTAGCAGAAGGAGCGGTGGAGAAGGTGGCCGTCTGACCGATGCGTTCAGACAATTTTTTTAGTCCGCTGCCCCAAGGTTTGATCGGTTCCAGCAACCATCGTCAGCGTCTGATATACATGGTGCAGGAATACCTAGGGGCAAGGTCAGACTTGGACACCTTTCCCACCGAAAATCCTCTGGCTTACTGGGTCTTGAGGATGGATCACTGGCCAGAGCTTGCACAGTATGCAATTGAGCTACTGGCCTGTCCTGCATCCAGCGTTCTTTCGGAACGCGCATTCTACTCTAGCCAAGCCTATATCTGACTGTAGGCCATTTCTGGTGTACATGTTCAAATACACTTTCAGGCAGGCAGGTGATTCAGTGATCTGCAGTGCATAAAATATATATACAGTCTCCTACATATATATATATCCACTGCATTCTACTCTAGCCAAGCCTATATCTGACTGTAGGCCATTCCTGGTGTACGTGTTCAAATACACTTTCAGGCCGGCGATTCAGTGATCTGCAGTGCATAAAATAAAATATACAGTCTCCCCCATATATATATATGTAGCGGGGTGTTCCCCTTTAATGCAGAGAGACAAGAAGTTTTAGGGGAGAGGTGAGTCAGGAGGAAGTAGAGAAAGGACATTACTGGAAGTGAAAGCAGAGGAGAGAGAGAGACTACATCTCCCAGTACATCTTGCAGCACCCAGGGTACATTGCTCCGGAACAGAGACTGCTGGGGCAGACTTTATAAAGGGGAGGTGGAGTTTGTTCGGTCTCTTTGGACACCCCTCTCCTAGCAAGAGGATCTCTGTGCTGAGCTGCTGTGTGCACAAGGCCTGAAGCCTGGGCCTTGTGCTCCTTTCCAAAGAGCCCCTCTGCCAGCCTAGCAGAGCCTTAGAGACATCTTCTCCTCCTTGCTGCAGTACACCAGAAGGATTGAAGACTTGAATGTCGGTGGATTCCTGTTCCCAGACGAATCGGCGGAGGAAACGGACTTGGACTTGTCCGGGTGGTGAGAGCTGTTTAAAGACAGATACTTTTATCTTTACTATTCGTTCGGATTACAAAGTTGTTCTTCAAGTGCACCACCGAAAGATTACTAGCGAATATTGTTTCACTGAACTTCCATTTAGATCAGTCAGGCCTGACTGCATACTTAGGTAGACATTGCTGGGTGTTAGTCTACCCATGAGGGGAAGTAGCTGTAAAAGGGCAGCGCTAGAGTTGCATAGCAATATTTTATTATTCTGATTACTCTGTTTATCTTTATTACTGTTTATTGCAGGGATCTGCAACTTGTTATACTGTTGTTTATTACTTGCCCATTAGCCTCAGTAAAATATCTGGGTCAAGTACATTGGTGTCAGTTTCACTTACTTTAATAGAAGTTTTAAAGTATATCACTGTGTGAGTGTTTGCCATAGGACTGCGTCACCTAGAGTTGCGGTCACGCGGTCCTATCTCCCCTTACTAGCTGTGCCAGTAGGGGGTTGAGCAGATTGCCGGGGGTTGGCAGAGCTGTCTTCAGGGCCCAACTAAATCTGTGGCCTTCTTAGTTGGAGGTATCGCTACACGTGGGGGTTCTCGTCCGGGATCCTGATACAGCAAGCGAACACGCCAAAAGACCGGCATGGACCCGCTAGAAGTAGGACAGTGGTACACAATGGCTGGCGCAGATCCGGCCGCGGCGGCAGTTATTGAACTCCCGGGGATCTGGCAAAGAGATGCGATAAAGCAGTTAATGACATCCCTATCACCATGCCAGAAATCATGGGTGATGGATGTGAGACCACATGCTTCGTGTACATACGCATTAATAGAGTGGAAAGACGAAATTCCAGAGCATTTTAAAAGCCAGAGCATACAAGCTATGGATGGGCAGACCTACCATCTGACACATGCGCTGCCACATAAGGGAGATCGGTTCCAAATAAGAAAGTCATCATCTCCACAGATACCTCCCCCACCATCCCCTAAGGCACAAGAGCAGGAGGATACAGAGAGTCCCAGATCATCACCGGCCACCCTCAGCACAGAACTATACGCTGTACTGGGAGAGATTGTGGCCCAGTGCAAGAAGAATCCCACAGATTACCCAATGTCGGGGTACAGAAAGCTCCGGATATTCTCAGGGAGAAAACCTGTGCCCTCAGGGGAAGAAGGATTTGAGGAGTGGCTAGATGGCACCACTCAGGCCTTAGAGGAATGGGAAGTTCCAGAACGCAGCAAGAAACAGCGAATTGCTGAAAGTTTGAAGGGGCCTGCTCTGGATGCCATACACAACCTGAAGATGAGCAGGAAAGACTGTACTGCACAGGACTACTTGGACATCTTGCAGAATGTGTTCGGGGGGACAGAAAAAGTTACCAAGCTCACCTATCAGCTGGAGCACTGCTACCAGAAAACAGGAGAGAAACTGTCAGAATATATGGGACGTCTAGACAAGATCCTGCATAGAATTATTCTGAAGAAGGGGATCGACCCAGGGAAGGTAGACGAGGCCCGGGCTCAGCAGGTATTGAGGGGAGCTCAGCCCCTGGATCCTATTGCATTGGCGCTGCGCACCCGACAGGACGGGAAGAACCTGGAATACCCCGACCTCATTCTAATGGTCAGAGAGGAAGAGGCCATGTGGGAGGAGAAAAAGAGGGAACAGCCAGTCGAGCCAACCAAACCTCTGGTGGTGATGGTCAGCCCGGCCATGACCCCCGAAAGAGATGCAGAAGTGGACACCCTGAAATCGCAGATGTCCCAAGTGTTGGAGATACTGACCTCTTTGATGGAGAAAGATCAAAGGAAACCAGAAAAGAAAAGTCCAAGAAAGGAGTTGTTCCCGAATACCTCAGCGCCCGCTTCTCTACAGGATCGTGAAGAAGAGGTGATTTGTTACAACTGCGGAGGGATTGGTCATTTTGCAAACATATGTTCCAGTCCCAGGAAGAAAAAGATAAATAACCGCCAGCCGGCGGAAAACTTCAGAGGGCCCCGGTGAAGGAGTCAACCGGGTGCCCATCATTTTCAGTGAGCTCCAAACTGAATGAAAAACAGAAGAAGAGAGAAAATAGAACACCTCAGAGGAAACACAACATTCTCCAACAGAGATACACCGCAGAGAAAGGGGGCAAGACCCCTCAGAAGAGACACAGCACTCCCCAGAGGGGGTGCACACCTAAGAAAAATAACAGTATCCCTCAGCGGGTTCCTACACCCATAAAAAGGAGGGAAGTCAATGCATACCAGGCTCAAGAAAGGTTCAAGTCCAAAGGGAATAGGACAAGAAAGAGTCCAAAAGGAAAAGGTCTGAAGAAGGCGACCCCTGCCGGGCCATATCCGGAGAAGCTGGTGGGCCCATCTCCTATAGTGCCCATTCAAGTGGAGGGAGTCTACACCAGGGCCCTCTTGGATACCGGGGCACAAGTGACCCTACTATACCGGGACTTCTACGATAGGCACTTGAGTCATCTGCCTATCCAGAAGATAGAAGAGCTGGAAATATGGGGAATTGGAACCCAGAGTTTCCCTTACGACGGCTATCTTCCCATCAAGATGACCTTTGACCCATCCGTGGCTGGGAAGGCCGAAGTGTTTGACACCCTGGCAGTCGTGTGCCCTAGGCCGCCTGGAGCCAACAAGAATTCCCTTATAAAAGGGACGAACACGGACCTGGTCCGAAGACTCCTGACCCCTCTAGTAAAAGAAGAGGGGCGAACAGCCACCAAGATCCATCCCATGCTGAAGACGGCCTACCAACGGCTGGTCCAAGAGCAGGAGACCCCTGGAGAAGGGATAGGGAAGGTGTGGAGACTTGGAAGAGAAGGGGTAGTGTTGCAGCCCGGCGAAGTAACCTGTCTCAGAGCCACTGTGAAGCTTACTTGGGAGCAGCCTGGTCCCTTTGTCGTGCTGGAGTCAGACCCAAGGGGTGAGTCCTCAGGTCTGGAAGTGATACCGGAAGTGATTCCGCTGAAGGTCCTGAAGAAGGCCCATTGTAGAGTTCCAGTGAGTGTTAGGAACACTACCAGAGACCCCATGGAAATCCCAGCCAGAATGCTGCTAGGCCAGATGAGCCCTGCGGCCCCTGTTACCCTGTCAGAAGTGAAGAGGACAGGTGAAGGAGGAGATGCTTGGGAGAAGCTGTCCATGGAAAACCCGAATCTGCCAGGAGCTTGGAAGGAGAGAGCCAAGGCCCAGTTGAATAGATGGGAGAAGATCTTCTCTAAGGATGAGTTCGATGTGGGGTGTGCAAGGAGTGCCACCCATCGGATCCGCCTCCAGGAAGACAAGCCCTTCCGAGAGAGGGTCAGGCGGGTCCCCCTAGCAGATCTGGAGGATCTAAGGGAACAACTTGCAGAACTCAAGAGGACTGGTGTGATACGGGAGTCCAGAAGCCCCTATGCCTCTCCCATCGTGGTGGTCAGAAAGAAGAATGGATCATTGAGGCTCTGTATCGACTACAGGACTCTCAACAGGAGAACCATACCTGACCAATACACCACTTCGAGGATAGAGGATGCCCTACAGAGCTTGTCTGGAGCTAAATGGTTCAGCGTTATGGATCTCAAGAGAGGGTACTATCAGATTCCTATGCACCCAGAAGACAGGGAGAAGACAGCCTTCATAACCCCAGTAGGGTTCTTTGAATTCTACCGGATGCCCCAAGGTCTGTCTGGAGCCCCAGCGACTTTCCAACATCTCATGGAGAAGACTGTAGGAGACATGAACCTTATTGAAGTCCTTGTATACTTGGACGATGTCATTGTCTTTGGGAGAACCTTGGAAGAACACGAAAGGAGGCTGGAAAAAGTGTTGAGAAGACTCAGTGAGGAAGGACTCAAGCTTTCGCCTGAGAAGTGTCGGTTCTATCAGTCTTCTGTGAACTATCTGGGGCACATAGTGTCTGAAGAAGGGGTGGCCACAGACCCTGAGAAATTGGAGGCAGTTACCTCCTGGCCACGACCCACCACAGTAACCGAACTCAGATCCTTCTTGGGGTTCTGCTCCTATTACAGGAGGTTTGTGGAAGGATTCGCCCGAATTGCCAGGCCATTGAATGAACTACTCAAGACCGAGGGGGAAGAGGACGACTCAGGGCCCAGGAAGCCGGGAGAGTCAGTCAGAGGTCAGTGGAACCAGAAGTGTGAAGAGGCCTTCCAGGCATTAAAGGAGAGCCTAACCACTGCCCCAGTCTTGGCCTATGCAGACCCAACCAAGCCCTATGAACTACATGTAGATGCTAGTCATGACGGTCTGGGAGTACTTTATCAAGAACACGAAGGGCAACAACGGCCTGTTGCCTATGTGAGCCGGAGCCTGACCCCCCCTGAGAAGAACTACCCCACTCACAAGCTGGAGTTCCTGGCCCTTAAGTGGGCGGTAGTAGACAAGCTTAAAGACTACCTGTATGGGGCGGAGTTCACTGTGAAGACCGATAACAACCCCCTTACCTACCTTTTCACCACGGCCAAGCTGGACGCCACTGGACACAGGTGGCTGGCCGCACTTTCTGGATTCAACTTCAGCCTAAAGTATAGGCAAGGGACTGGGAATCGAGATGCAGACGCTCTGTCCAGGAGATCTCATTCTCTCACCAGTGACGTAGAAGATTGGACCCAAGTGGCACCGGACGGGGTGCGGGCCCTTTGTCAAGGAGCTGAATTCCAAGCCAGAGGAGGCTCCAGAGCAGAGGAAATAGGAGTTACCATGGTGGGAGTCCCCAAACACTACTGTGGAGTAGCTCAACTGGGAGAGGACAACCTGCCAAGACTGTCCAAGAAGGAGTTGAAGTGTGACCAATTGGAAGACCCCATGGGGAGATTGGTCCTGGAGGCCCTGGAGAATCAGGATCCAAACAGACTCATGCGTCAACCTTCAAAAGAAGCTCGCCTGCTGAGGAAAGAGTGGGACAGGTTGCAGTTACATCAGGGAGTGGTCTACCGAAGGGGCCCCTCTGATGACTCAGAAGATAAGTGGCAACTGTTCCTCCCAGAGAAATATCGAGAGACTGTTCTGATTGCCCTGCATGACAACCATGGCCACCTAGGGGCTGAAAGGACCTTTCAACTTGTCAGAAGTCGGTTCTATTGGCCCTGTGGCGCCAGAGCCAGAAATCCCAAGAGAGCAAAGGGCTCGAAGAGTCATCCGGCCTCCTAAGAAGCTGACCTACCCACAAATGGGGAACAGCTCAGAAGACTCTGTAGTTACTGCTAGGAGGAATGCTGAGAATCCGGATCCCTCCACGGTCCATTTGGTGGTGGGCAACCCCAGCTCACTCTCTGGCACAGCTAGACAGGTCGCCCCCACTGAAGCGACCTGTAGACAGGACAGCTCCCCATCTTATGATGATTGGTGGGAGGCTCCTCTGTCAACCCTATGCAACCGCATTGAATCTAGAATGTTTTGCAGACCAAAAAAATGTCTTTGGGGACCAAAGATTCAAAGTGGGGGGAGTGTGTAGCGGGGTGTTCCCCTTTAATACAGAGAGACAAGAAGTTCTAGGGGAGAGGTGAGTCAGGAGGAAGTAGAGAAAGGACATTACTGGAAGTGAAAGCAGAGGAGAGAGAGAGACTACATCTCCCAGTACATCTTGCAGCACCCAGGGTACATTGCTCCGGAACAGAGACTGCTGGGGCAGACTTTATAAAGGGGAGGTGGAGTTTGTTCGGTCTCTTTGGACACCCCTCTCCTAGCAAGAGGATCTCTGTGCTGAGCTGCTGTGTGCACAAGGCCTGAAGCCTGGGCCTTGTGCTCCTTTCCAAAGAGCCCCTCTGCCAGCCTAGCAGAGCCTTTAGAGACATCTTCTCCTCCTTGCTGCAGTACACCAGAAGGATTGAAGACTTGGATGTCGGTGGATTCCTGTTCCCAGACGAATCGGCGGAGGAAACGGACTTGGACTTGTCCGGGTGGTGAGAGCTGTTTAAAGACAGATACTTTTATCTTTACTATTCGTTCGGATTACAAAGTTGTTCTTCAAGTGCACCACCGAAAGATTACTAGCGAATATTGTTTCACTGAACTTCCATTTAGATCAGTCAGGCCTGACTGCATAGGTAGACATTGCTGGGTGTTAGTCTACCCATGAGGGGAAGTAGCTGTAAAAGGGCAGCGCTAGAGTTGCATAGCAATATTTTATTATTCTGATTACTCTGTTTATCTTTATTACTGTTTATTGCAGGGATCTGCAACTTGTTATACTGTTGTTTATTACTTGCCCATTAGCCTCAGTAAAATATCTGGGTCAAGTACATTGGTGTCAGTTTCACTTACTTTAATAGAAGTTTTAAAGTATATCACTGTGTGTGTGTTTGCCATAGGACTGCGTCACCTAGAGTTGCGGTCACGCGGTCCTATCTCCCCTTACTAGCTGTGCCAGTAGGGGGTTGAGCAGATTGCCGGGGGTTGGCGGAGCTGTCTTCAGGGCCCAACTAAATCTGCGGCCTTCTTAGTTGGAGGTATCGCTACATATATCTACTGCATTCTACTCTAGCCAAGCCTATATCTGACTGTAGGCCATTCCTGGTGTACGTGTTCAAATACACTTTCAGGCAGGCAGGCAGGTGATTCAGTGATCTGCAGTGCATAAAATATATATACAGTCTCCTACACATATATATATATATATATATATATATATATATATTGTGACAGCAGGAAGGTAAAGTCACCTGGTTGCATCCAGGGGGGTAGGTATATTTCTCCCAGATTCAGGCTTTATGCCGACTTATACAACTAGGGAGAGAGTTGATGAAGCCCAGCTGAGGCTAGTGGGCTCATTGATGACTCATACCTCTAGGGAGAGGGCTGGGCGTCGTGCAGGCAGGGAGTTGATGAGACCAGCTGAAGCTTGTCAGCTGGTTTAAGGCCTATATAAAAACTCCCAGATTCATTAGGTGTTGGCTCATGCCTGGAACCAGACCTGTGTGGACTGTCTAGGGAGAGTGAACCCCTGTGCGGTGAGACAAAGCCTGTGTGGCTATTTGTTTGGACATTGACTAAACCAGGGACTTAGGGACTAGGACAGCACTAGGCTGATCCCAGTTGTTAGTTAGGAAACCTGCATGTTTAGTCAGAGGTCAAGCTGACCAGGGTTTATTTTGTTTATGTTTCTTTTTGCTTTGCTGTGTTTTTTTTGTCACTGTAAATAGAGAAATAAACCGCACCTTTTTGATCTTGAAAACCACAACCTCCGTCTGCTGGGCCTGTTTTTGTGTGGGGAGCCCACCCAGGGGATCACACACACCCGCTGCCGAGCGAACCCCCTCACAGTTGGTGGAGAACCAGTGGCAGTTTTTTTTAAGCCAGCATGGAGGAGATACTGAAACAGCTGGCTCTAGCAAATGCCAATCAACAGCAGACAAATGCAGGTTTGCAAAGGAGCCTTGCAGCCAGGGCCGGCCCTACCATGGGACCCGATGGTACCACGGTCCCAGGCGGCACTTTCAGGGGAGCGGCAAATCAGTGTTCAAACTGCTGCCTAAAAATCTCTCTGCGTTTTGAGCCAAGCTCAGCAAGGGGCAGCGGCGGGTGTCCTGTGATTGGCCGAGCAGGTTATGTGGGAGGGACGGACAGCAGACGTGAGGCTTGTGATTCGCCTGGAGGAGCGGAGGAGCTGGACTGTGGGTAATCGCGCCAGCCCTGCATGCTCCTGGAGTCCTAACTAGCGCTGTGTGTCACAGGAGACCTGAGGTCTGTCTCTCTCATCTCCCTGTCAGCTGCCCGCGGCCCCCCCCCTCTCTCTATCAGCCGCCCTCCCCCCCTCCTTAGGTCTGTCTCTCTCATCTCCCTGTCAGCTGCCCGCGGCCCCCCCTCTCTCTATCAACCGCCCCCCCCCCTCCTTAGGTCTGTCTCTCTCATCTCCCTGTCAGCTGCCCTCGGCCCCCCCTCTCTCTATCAGCCGCCCCCCCCCTCCTTAGGTCTGTCTCTCATCTCCCTGTCAGCTGCCCACGGCCCCCCCTCTCTCTATCAGCCGCCCCCCCCCCTCCTTAGGTCTGTCTCTCTCATCTCCCTGTCAGCTGCCCGCGGCCCCCCCTCTCTCTATCAGCCGCCCCCCCCCCTCCTTAGGTCTGTCTCTCTCATCTCCCTGTCAGCTGCCCGCGGCCCCCCCTCTCTCTATCAGCCGCCCCCCCCCTCCTTAGGTCTGTCTCTCTCATCTCCCTGTCAGCTGCCCGCGGCCCCCCCTCTCTCTATCAGCCGCCCCCCCCTCCTTAGGTCTGTCTCTCATCTCCCTGTCAGCTGTCCGCGGCCCCCCCTCTCTCTATCAGCCGCCCCCCCCCTCCTTAGGTCTGTCTCTCTCATCTCCCTGTCAGCTGCCCGCGGCCCCCCTCTCTCTATCAGCCCCCCCCTCCTGAGGTCTGTCTCTCTCATCTCCCTGTCAGCTGCCCGCGGCCCCCCTCTCTCTATCAGCCGCCCCCCCCCTCCTGAGGTCTGTCTCTCTCATCTCCCTGTCAGCTGCCCGCGGCCACCCCTCTCTCTATCAGCCGCCCCCCCCTCCTGAGGTCTGTCTCTCTCATCTCCCTGTCAGCTGCCCACGGCCCCCCCTCTCTCTATCAGCCGCCCCCCCCCCTCCTTAGGTCTGTCTCTCTCATCTCCCTGTCAGCTGCCCGCGGCCCCCCCCTCTCTCTATCAGCCGCCCCCCCCCCTCCTTAGGTCTGTCTCTCTCATCTCCCTGTCAGCTGCCCGCGGCCCCCCCTCTCTCTATTAGCCGCCCCCCCCCCCCTCCTTAGGTCTGTCTCTCTCATCTCCCTGTCAGCTGCCCGCGGCCCCCCCTCTCTCTATCAGCCGCCCCCCCTTTTGAGGTCTGTCTCTCTCATCTCCCTGTCAGCCGCCCACTGCCCCCCCTCCTCTCTATCAGCCGCCCCCCCTCCTTAGGTCTGTCTCTCTCATCTCCCTGTCAGCTGCCCATGGCCCCCCCTCCTCTCTATCAGCCACCCCCCCTCCTGAGGTCTGTCTCTCTCATCTCCCTGTCAGCTGCCCGCGGCCCCCCTCTCTCTATCAGCCGCCCCCCCTTTTGAGGTCTGTCTCTCTCATCTCCCTGTCAGCCGCCCACTGCCCCCCTCCTCTCTATCAGCCGCCCTCCCTCCTTAGGTCTGTCTCTCTCATCTCCCTGTCAGCTGCCCATGGCCCCCCCTCCTCTCTATCAGCCACCCCCTCTTCTGAGGTCCGTCTCTCTCATCTGCTCTGTCAGCCGCCCCCCCTTCCTCTCTATCAGCCCCCCTTCCTCTCTATCAGCCACCCCCCCTCCTCTCTATCAGCCGCCCCCTCCTGAGGTCCGTCTCTCTCATCTGCCCTGTCAGCCACCCGCGGCCCCCCTCCTCTCTATCAGCCACCCCCCTCCTCGCCCCCCCTCCTGAGGTCCGTCTCTCTCATCTGCTCTGTCAGCTGCCCCCCCTCCTCTCTATCAGCCCCCTTTCCTCTCTATCAGCCGCCCCCCTCTTCCTCTCTATCAGCCGCCCCCCTCTTCCTCTCTATCAGCCGCCCCCCTCCTCCTCTCTGTCAGACCCCCCTCCTCCTCTCTGTCAGACCCCCTCCTCCTCTCTGTCAGACGTGTGGCAGGTGATGTCATGGCAAGGGACAATCCGCTACGTGTGGCAGGTGATGTTGTGGCAAGTGACATTCTGCAATGTGTGGCATCGTGGCAAGTGACCAGCCGCAATTTGTGGCAGATGGCATTGTGGCAAGTGACAATTCGCAACAAGTGACAATCTGCATCTGGTGGCAGGTGACGCGGCAAGTGACACACTCGGGGCTCCTACTTATTCGGCATTATGGTGAGTTGAACTATTTTATTTTATATAACAATAGAAATAATGCACTTCAATCATTTTTTGCGATTCGGCACGGCATCGATTTAACTGACAATTGCGCGGTCGTGTGACGTTGTACCTAAACAAATAGAGCTTTCTTTTGGTGGTATTTGATAACTTCTGCGGTTTTTATTTTTTGTGCTATAAACAAAAATAGCGACAACTTTGAAAATTGTTTTTTATTTTAACTTTTGCTATAATAAACATCCAAAAAAAAAAAAATTTCTTCATCAGTTTAGGTCGATATGTATTCTTCTACATATGTTTGGTAAAAAAAAAACGCAATAAGTGTATATTGATTAGTTTGCACAAAAGTTATTGCGTCTACCAAATAGAGGATAGATTTATGGCATTTTTATTATTATTATATTTTTTTTTACTAGTAATGGCGGTGATCTGCGATTTTTAGCGAAACTGTGACATTGCGGTGGACAGATTGGACACTTGACACTTTTTTGGGACCAGTGACATTTATACAGCGATCTGTGCTATAAAAATGCACTGATTACTGTGTAAATGTCACTGTCAGGAAAGGGGTTAAATGTGTTCCCTGGGAGGTGTTTCTAACTGGGGGGATGGGGACTGACTGGAGGAGGAGAGAGATCTCTGTTCCTAATCACTAGGAACAGCAGATCTGTCTCTCCTCCCCTGTCAGAATGGGGATCTGTCTGTTTACATTGACAGATCCCCGTTCTGGCTCTATGGAGCGATCGCGGGTGGCCAGCTGACATCTCGGCCAACGGCCACGCACAGGTCCTTTTATACTCCTATATACATGTATAGAGCCATGACAGGTCCATTTTGGTTATCATGATATAAAATAATGAATATGGGGGCATTTTGGTGGGCGTGATTTTTCTTTTGGGGGGGGGCAGCATTTCATTCTTGGTACCAGGCAGCACAATGTCTTGGGCCGGCACTGCTTGCAGCCCAGCAGCAAGCTCACCAACAGAGTCTGGAAGCTCAGCAACAAGCCCAGCAGCAATCTGAGGCCCGCTTCATAGACCTGTTACAGAAGCAAGAGCAGAGACTACAACAAATGGAAGCAGTAGTGCAGCAACGTCCGCAGACCAGTGAGGAAAGCCGTCCCACTAATACCGCGTCCTTTGGGGTGAGTCGTTTATTGACAAAAATGACTGGAGAGGATGATCCAGAGGTATTTTTGACCACATTTGAAAGGACTGCTGAAAGAGAAAAGTGGCCTGAGGAGCAGTGGGCTGGACTGGTGGCTCCTCTGTTAACTGGTGAATCGCAGAAGGCTTACTATGACCTAGAGCCTGACCAAGCAAAAGACTATGTGATGCTAAAAGCTGAAATATTGGCAAGGCTGGGTGTCACCCTGGCTGTCCGGGCTCAGCGTGTGCATAACTGGACTTTCCAGCTTGGAAAACCCCCCAGGTCTCAAATGTATGATCTCATTCACCTGAGCAGGAAGTGGCTACAGCCAGAGACTTTGTCCGCACCAGAGATTGTGGAACGTGTTGTAATGGATCGGTTTTTGAGAGCTCTTCCTACTGCCATCCAAAAGTGGGTAAGCCATGGAGACCCAGAGACGGCCGGTGGTCTTGTGGATCGTGTCGAGAAATACTTGGCTACAGAGAACCTGACGGCCTCTTCCAGAGACTCTCGGACTTTCCACCCTAAGACCAGACCATCCCCAGGGGCGGATAAGAGGATTCCAAGGGGTGAGGGTGGAGAGAGTGAGAGGGTGGGAGCTCTACCCAAAGTTTGGCGAGAACAGCCTGGGAAGTCAGGGGCTCAAGAGGCAGCCAAAAGGATTGTTTGCTACCACTGCCGGCAAGCGGGACATATTGCAGCAAATTGCCCGGTTGTGGAGGAACCCATGCAATGTGACTTTCTGACGGACCGACGTCAGTCGCTGTGTGCGACAGTCGCATGCACTGCCATTCGGGGAACTGAGAAACATTTATGCAAAATGTGTATTAATGGTAGAAATGTTGTGGTATTGCTGGATTCAGGTAGCCTTGTGACCCTGATAAAGGCTGAATTAGTTAAAACAGAGGTCTCTGGGAATAGCAAGGTAGCTGTTATTTGTGTGCATGGGGACACCCGAGAGTATCCAGTGACTACAGTGTGTTTCGAGACCCCCAAAGGTACCCTCTCTCATCCAGTGGGGTTAGTATCTCAATTACCGCATGATGCCATTGTGGGAAGGGATTTTCCGAAGTTCTGGGAACTGTGGGATGATCCTGAGCCCCCCACTGGTGCCCCTATGTACCAGGAATGTGATAGCCAGAACTCCTCTGAGAGTGGTGAGGACTAGTGATGAGCCGAACACCCCCGGGTTCGGTTCGCACCAGAACCCGCGAACGGACCGAAAGTTCGAACGAACATTAGAACCCTATTAAATACAATGGATGCGAACGTTCGAATTCTAAAGTGCTAATTATAAAAACTATTATGCATGTTATTGTCCTAAAAAGGGTTTGGGAACCCGGGTTCTGCACCAGGGGACATGTATCAATGCAAAAATAAGTTTTAAAAACGGTCGTTTTCCGGGAGCAGTCATTTTAATGATGCATAAAGTGAAAAAAAAAAAGTCAAATATTCCTTTAAATATCGTACCTGGGGGGTGTCTAAAGTATGCCTGTGAAGTGCCACGTGTTTCCCGTGTTTAGAACTGTCCCTGCACAAAATGACACTTCTAAAGGAAAAAAAAGCCATTTAAAACTGCTTGCGGCTTTAATGTAATGTCTGGTCCCGGTAATATGGATGAAAATCTTTAAGAAAAATGGCATAGCTACCCCATGACCCCCCCCCTACCCCAGCCCATTACCAGCCCCTTTGGGTCTTGTATGGATATTAAGGGGAACCCCGCACATAAAATAAAAAAGGCCCTATATACTCTGAACAGCCGTATACAGGCGGTGCATACAAGACAGGGACTGTAGGTTTGTTCTTATGTAGAATCTGTTTGTAATTTTGAACAGGTACATTGTTGAAGTGTAGCTCCAGACCAAAAATCTATTTTTAAACTTTTTGGAAAACATAGGTAAGGGTTATCACCCCTGTAACATTTGTTTTGCTGTCTGTGCCCCTGTTCAGAACATTTCACCTCACTTTCCGTCCTAATGACAACTGTTTTTGAAATGTGGTGTTTTTCTTGAAACAAGGATTGCTGATAAAGCATCAGTACAGAGGAGACACCTTTCTCCCATATTTATTCTTACAGGAGAGAATTTTCCTTCCTAGTGGTAGATTTCCTCTCACTTCCTGTTGTCTTCTTGCGTTTGCAAGTAGGAGTCGTTTGTAAGTTGGATGTTTGAAAGTAGGGACCTGCCGTATATACTCTGCAGAAATAGGCCCCTTAGTTGTTGGTGTTGGCACAACACTGTAAGCACTCACAGTTACTCTTGGTTGGTGCTGGAACGCCCTGCTGTCAACTATTATATCAGGAATTTTAATTACATATAATTGTTGAACAGTGGTAGTAAAAATTGGGCCTTTGATGGTGGTGCTGGTGCCACAACACTGTAAGCCCTGACAGTTACTCTTGGTGGGTGCAGCAATGGGCCCTGCTGTGAATTATTAGATCAAGAATTGTAATTACATGCCCCTGTTGAACAGGGGCTGAAAAATTGGGCCTTAGGCACTGGTGGCACAACACTGCAACCCTTCACAGATACTGTACTTGGAGCACAGCAATGAGCCCTGTTGCAAAGTATTGCTTCAAAAATTGTAATGACACGCCCCTGTTAAACAGGGGCTGAAAAATTGGGCCTTACGCACTGGTGGCACAACACTGCAACTCCTCACAGATACTGTACTTGGAGCACAGCAATGAGCCCTGTTGCAAAGTATTGCTTCAAAAATTGTAATTACACGCCCCTGTTAAACAGGGGCTGAAAAATTGGGCGTTAGGCACTGGTGGCGGCACCCATAAACAAAAATGATCTTCCAAGCTATCATCATCAATCGTATCATTGAGGACTCGGAGGAGGAGGATAGCCAGTCAACATAACAGCACAGGCACTCAGCATCAGCATCAGTCTTGAAGGGATGTGACATTTTAAAATCAATTAGTCTGTTATATCAGCATCAGGTGTGTGGTAGCTGGTGGTGATCCAAGACTGGTTCATCTTGATGAAAGTCAGTCGATCAACCGAGTCGGTGGACAGGCGCACCCTGTGATCCGTGACAAATCCTCCAGCAGCACTGAATGTGCGTTCCGAAAGAACGCTGGATGCAGGACAGGCCAGTAGCTCAATTGCATACTGTGCAAGCTCTGGCCAGTGATCCATCCTCAAGACCCAGTAAGCCAGAGGATTTTCGGTGGGGAAGGTGTCCAAGTCTGACCTTGCCCCTAGATATTCCTGCACCATGTTTATCAGACGCTGGCGATGGTTGCTGGAACCGATCATACTTTGGGGCTGCGGACTAAAGAATTGTCTGAACGCATCGGTCAGACGGCCACCTTCCCCACCGCTCCTTCTTTGACTGGCCGAAGCCTCAGCAACTCGTTGTCCAGGACCAGGAGTTTGCAACCTCCCAGTCTCTGGGAACGCGTTGCACAGACCTTTCTGCAAGGCCTCCCGGAGTTGTCTCATCCTCTGCTCCCTCTGCGACGGTAACATAAGGTCCGCAACCTTACCCTTGTACCGTGGATCAAGGAGAGTGGCCAGCCAGTAATGGTCCCTCTCCTTGATCCGAAGAATACGAGGATCCTTCCGCAGACTTTGCAGGATCAGGGAGGCCATGCAGCGTAGGTTTGCTGAGGCATTCGCTCCGGAGTCCTCTGGGTCACTAAGGACGACATGATCCGCAGCCACCTCCTCCCAGCCACGTACAAGTCCACTGGTTTCTTGGGACTGTAAATCATCCCTAAAAGACTGCTGCTGATGATGCTGAGTGCCAGCCTCCACCTCCATGCTGACACAATCCTCCTCCTCCTCCTCCTCCTCCTCCTCCTCCTCCTCCTCTTCCTGTGCGATGGGTGGGACAGAAGGAACACTGTCTGGGTAAAGGGGGCCTTGAGAGGCAAGGAAGTCCTCCTCTTCCTGCCTCTGTTCTGCCTCAAGTGCCCTGTCCATTATTCCACGCAGCGTGTGCTCCAACAGGTGGACAAGAGGTACAGTGTCACTGATGCATGCACTGTCACTGCTCACCATCCTCGTGGCCTCCTCAAATGGTGCCAGGACAGTGCATGCATCCCTGATCATGCCCCACTGGCGTGGAGAAAAAAAACCAAGCTCCCCTGACCCTGTCCTGGTGCCGTAGTCGCACAGGTACTCATTGATGGCCCTCTGCTGCGTGTGCAGCCGCTGCAGCATGGCCAACGTTGAGTTCCACCTGGTGGGCATGTCACATATAAGGCGGTTCTTGGGCAGGTTCAACTCCTTTTGCAGCTCAGCCAGGCGAGCACTGGCATTATAAGATCTGCGGAAATGCACACAGACTTTCCTGGCCTGCCTCAGGACATCCTGTAAGCCCGGGTACCTGCCCAAGAAGCGCTGCACCACCAGGTTAAGGACGTGAGCCACACAGGGCACATGGGTCAGTTGTCCCTGTCGGAGGGCGGAGAGGAGGTTGGTGCCATTGTCGCAAACCACCATTCCTGGCTTAAGCTGGCGTGGCGTCAACCACCTCTCGGCCTGGCCCTGCAGAGCAGACAGGACCTCTGCCCCAGTGTGGCTTCTGTCCCCCAAACACACCAGCGCAAGCACGGCATGGCATCTTTTTGCCTGCGTACTTGCGTAGCCCCGTGAACGGCTACGGAGCACCGCTGGTTCATAGGACAAACCACAGGAAGAGGCCATGGAGGAAGAAGAAGAGGAGGGGGTGGAGGAGAGAGGTGTGTCACAACCAGTAGTAGCATTTTGGAGGCGTGGCGGTGGGACAACCTCCAACACTACTGCACCTTGTCCTGAATCCTTCCCAGCTGCCAAAAGAGTGACCCAATGGGCCGTGAAAGAAAGGTAACGTCCCTGTCCATGCCTGCTGGACCATGAGTCAGCGGTAATATGCACCTTACCGCTGACCGCCCTGTCCAGCGAGGCCAAGACATTGCCTTCCACATGCCGGTAGAGAGCCGGAATAGCCTTCCGTGAGAAAAAGTGGCGTTTGGGAACCTGCCACTGAGGAACCGCACATTGCACAAACTCACGGAAGGGGGCCGAGTCTACCAACTGAAAAGGCAGCAGTTGAAGCGCTAGCAATTTAGCCAAGCTAGCATTCAACCGCTGGGCATGTGGATGGCTGGGAGTGAACTTCTTTCGACGGTCCAGCAGCTGGGGCAGGGAAATTTGCCTGCTAGAATCGGACGTCGGTGTACTGCTAGCAGAGTGGGCGCAAGTACTTGGCTGTGACACACCTAATTCTACACCTTCATTCCTCTCAGTGCATGTTTCAGAGAGGACTGAAGTTATAGTGGGGTTGGAGATCCCAGCTGATGCGGTGCAAGGAGAGGTCCGCTTGGTTCTTTGGTGTGGGTCTTTGAGGTAGGCTTGCCAACGAGCTGCATGGCAGGTCAACATATGTCTGGTCAGGCATGTGGTACCCAAGCGGCTGATGTTTTGGCCACGCGATATACGCTTGAGACATATGTTGCAAACAGCAGCTGTGCGATCTGATGCACTAGCCTCAAAAAAGGCCCACACCAAAGAACTTTTTGAATGACGGGCAGAGGCAGCGCCCTGCACAGGCGGAGCTCTGCGGTGTGATTCCGTCGGTGTACTGCCCTTACGCTGGCCACCAAAGGGCATCCTGCCTCGTTGGAGATGTGCCTCCTCCTCATCCTCCTCCTCCTCCTCTCTCCTATTAGGCACCCACGTGGAGTCATTGACCTCATCATCCCCTCCCTCCTCATCACTGGAGCCAATCTGGCAGTATGCTGCAGCTGCTGGAACATGACTGCCAGATTGGTGTCCTTCTTGAGCATCCCCTCTGTCTGCTCTCACGCTACTGCCTTCCTCTAGCTGGGTTTCATCATCAGACCCTTCGAAACGCTGGGCATCCTCCTGGAGCATGTACCCAACACTGTGCTGAAACAGTTCGGGGGACTCCTCAGGAGGAGGACATGGTGGGTCTAGGGAAGGAGTGACTGATGATTTGTCTGACATTGATACCAGGGAAGACGACGCTTTGGCAGCTGCTTTTCCAGTACCCTGAGCCTGGGTGAGAGAGGATGAGGAGGAGGAGGAGGGCTTGGTCATCCACTCTACCAAGTCTTCGGCATGATGTGGCTCAACATGTCCAGCTGCCGAAAAGAAGGACAAGCGTGTCCCATGGCCATGTGCTGATGACAATGCACCGCGTCCACGACCAGCACTGTTGCCCCCAGACACAGAGCCTGCTTGCCCTCTTTTATTGCCTCCTGACTGTCTGCCTCTCCTTGTTTGCCTTCCAGACATTCTAATAGATGGCCTGCAGGGAGATGGGAAAAAAGCAATAAGGGCTACCTTCAGGTGTCCTTCTCTGTCCCTTGAAACAAGGACTTTCACAGTGAAAGAAACTGACACTGTCCCTACCTAGAGTTTTCTGTCCCTAGAATAAATGTTTTTTTTAATCACAATATAGCACAAGGACAATTCACTCAATGTCTCTCCAGGTCCCTGGAAACAAGGACTTGCAGAGTGAAAGAAACTGACACTGTCCCTACCTAGAGTTTTCTGTCCCTAGAATAAATGTTTTTTTTAATCACAATATAGCACAAGGAAAATTAACTCACTGTCCTTACAGGTCCCTGGAAACAAGGACTTGCAGAGTGAAAGAAACTGACACTGTCCCTACCTAGAGTTTTCTGTCCCTAGAATAAATGTTTTTTTTAAGCACAATATAGCACAAGGACAATTAACTCACTGTCCTTACAGGTCCCTGGAAACAAGGACTTGCAGAGTGAAAGAAAAAAAACACTCTCCCTACCTACAGTTTTCTGTCCCTAGAAAAAATGTTTTTTTTAATCACAATATAGCACAAGGAAAATTAACTCACTGTCCTTACAGGTCCCTGGAAACAAGGACTTGCAGAGTGAAAGAAACTGACACTGTCCCTACCTAGAGTTTTCTGTCCCTAGAATAAATGTTTTTTTTAATCACAATATAGCACAAGGAAAATTAACTCACTGTCCTTACAGGTCCCTGGAAACAAGGACTTGCAGAGTGAAAGAAAAAAAACACTCTCCCTACCTACAGTTTTCTGTCCCTAGAAAAAATGTTTTTTTTAATCACAATATAGCACAAGGAAAATTAACTCACTGTCCTTACAGGTCCCTGGAAACAAGGACTTGCAGAGTGAAAGAAACTGACACTGTCCCTACCTAGAGTTTTCTGTCCCTAGAATAAATGTTTTTTTTAATCACAATATAGCACAAGGAAAATTAACTCACTGTCCTTACAGGTCCCTGGAAACAAGGACTTGCAGAGTGAAAGAAACTGACACTGTCCCTACCTAGAGTTTTCTGTCCCTAGAATAAATGTTTTTTTTAAGCACAATATAGCACAAGGACAATTAACTCACTGTCCTTACAGGTCCCTGGAAACAAGGACTTGCAGAGTGAAAGAAAAAAAACACTCTCCCTACCTACAGTTTTCTGTCCCTAGAAAAAATGTTTTTTTTAATCACAATATAGCACAAGGAAAATTAACTCACTGTCCTTACAGGTCCCTGGAAACAAGGACTTGCAGAGTGAAAGAAACTGACACTGTCCCTACCTAGAGTTTTCTGTCCCTAGAATAAATGTTTTTTTTAATCACAATATAGCACAAGGAAAATTAACTCACTGTCCTTACAGGTCCCTGGAAACAAGGACTTGCAGAGTGAAAGAAACTGACACTGTCCCTACCTAGAGTTTTCTGTCCCTAGAATAAATGTTTTTTTTAAGCACAATATAGCACAAGGACAATTAACTCACTGTCCTTACAGGTCCCTGGAAACAAGGACTTGCAGAGTGAAAGAAAAAAAACACTCTCCCTACCTACAGTTTTCTGTCCCTAGAAAAAATGTTTTTTTTAATCACAATATAGCACAAGGAAAATTAACTCACTGTCCTTACAGGTCCCTGGAAACAAGGACTTGCAGAGTGAAAGAAACTGACACTGTCCCTACCTAGAGTTTTCTGTCCCTAGAATAAATGTTTTTTTTAATCACAATATAGCACAAGGACAATTAACTCACTGTCCTTACAGGTCCCTGGAAACAAGGACTTGCAGAGTGAAAGAAACTGACACTGTCCCTACCTAGAGTTTTCTGTCCCTAGAATAAATGTTTTTTTTAAGCACAATATAGCACAAGGACAATTAACTCACTGTCCTTACAGGTCCCTGGAAACAAGGACTTGCAGAGTGAAAGAAAAAAAACACTCTCCCTACCTACAGTTTTCTGTCCCTAGAAAAAATGTTTTTTTTAATCACAATATAGCACAAGGAAAATTAACTCACTGTCCTTACAGGTCCCTGGAAACAAGGACTTGCAGAGTGAAAGAAACTGACACTGTCCCTACCTAGAGTTTTCTGTCCCTAGAATAAATGTTTTTTTTAATCACAATATAGCACAAGGACAATTAACTCACTGTCCTTACAGGTCCCTGGAAACAAGGACTTGCAGAGTGAAAGAAACTGACACTGTCCCTACCTAGAGTTTTCTGTCCCTAGAATAAATGTTTTTTTTAAGCACAATATAGCACAAGGACAATTAACTCACTGTCCTTACAGGTCCCTGGAAACAAGGACTTGCAGAGTGAAAGAAAAAAAACACTCTCCCTACCTACAGTTTTCTGTCCCTAGAAAAAATGTTTTTTTTAATCACAATATAGCACAAGGAAAATTAACTCACTGTCCTTACAGGTCCCTGGAAACAAGGACTTGCAGAGTGAAAGAAACTGACACTGTCCCTACCTAGAGTTTTCTGTCCCTAGAATAAATGTTTTTTTTAATCACAATATAGCACAAGGACAATTAACTCACTGTCCTTACAGGTCCCTGGAAACAAGGACTTGCAGAGTGAAAGAAACTGACACTGTCCCTACCTAGAGTTTTCTGTCCCTAGAATAAATGTTTTTTTTAAGCACAATATAGCACAAGGACAATTAACTCACTGTCCTTACAGGTCCCTGGAAACAAGGACTTGCAGAGTGAAAGAAACTGACACTGTCCCTACCTAGAGTTTTCTGTCCCTAGAATAAATGTTTTTTTTAAGCACACTATAGCAGAAGCACAAAACACACTGACACTCTCCCTACCTATCCTTCTCTTTCCCTAAACTAAAGGAATCCAGGTTAAGCAAGAAAGAAATAACAGTCACTGTCCCTGCCTATGCTACTCTATCCCTGCTCCGGAACACACTACACTAGGCCGCCGTGCTGGCGGCCTTTTATAGTGTGGGGCGTGTACTAAACACCCTCAGCAATAATTGGCCACAGGCATCCTGCCTGTGGCCAATCATTGCTCTCCTCGCTGCCGGCGCTGTGATTGGCCAAGCATGCGGGGTCACAGTGCATGCTTGGCCAATCACAGCGCCTGGATGACACTGCGATGGCGTAGTGCATTGTGGGCCGTTCGCGTCACTCGAATTTGGCGCGAACGGCCCAAATCGTTCGATCTTCGTCGAACGATCGAACAGCCAATGTTCGAGTCGAACGTATGTTCGACTCGAACACGAAGCTCATCCCTAGTGAGGACTCTCCAGAATTTCCCTTGTCAGTATTGGCAGGGGAGACTCAAGAAACTGGAGAGGAGCCCACCTCCTCAGACGAAAACCTACCGTCTGTGGAGTTTTCTGATCTGGAGGTTCACAGGGAAAATTTTGCCACAGAACAGTTAAAAGACCCCGCCCTAATAAAGGCACGGGAAAACGTAGTGGAAATAGATGGTGAGTTAGTGAACCCAGATAATACCTGCACTTACCCATACTTCAGCGTAGAGAAGGACCTACTGTATCGGGTGGCAAAAAGGGCAGAAGAAACCGTTGAGCAGCTTGTGGTGCCCAAACCTTACAGGAAGTTGGTGTTGGAGTTGGCCCATGGGCACATTCTTGGAGGTCATCTGGGGACAGAGAAAACCCGAGAGAGGGTATTACAGAGATTCTATTGGCCTGGGGTGATGAAGGACATAGAAAATTATTGTTCCTCCTGCCCTGTGTGTCAGAGGTCGGCCCCGATGCCACATTTCCGTAGCCCGCTGGTCCCTCTACCCATCATTGAGGTCCCGTTTGAGAGAATCGCAATGGATTTGGTAGGTCCTATAATCAAGTCCGCTAGGGGGCACCAGTACATATTGGTTATAATGGACTATGCCACCCGTTATCCAGAAGCGATCCCTCTCAGAAATACCTCGGCCAAAACCATAGCCAAAGAGCTATCTCTTGTTTTTAGCCGGGTGGGTATTTGTAAAGAACTGCTTACGGACCAAGGTACACCCTTTATGTCCCGGGTTATGAAAGAGCTGTGTAAATTGTTCAAAGTGACGCAATTGCGTACATCTGTGTATCACCCCCAAACCGATGGGCTGGTTGAAAGATTCAACAAAACCCTAAAACAAATGTTGAAGAAAGTGGTGGATAGAGATGGAAAGGATTGGGACTGTCTACTTCCTTATTTGATGTTTGCTATTAGGGAGGTGCCCCAATCCTCTACGGGATTCTCCCCCTTTGAGTTACTGTATGGGAGACACCCAAGAGGGCTGTTGGATATTGCCAAGGAAACTTGGGAAAGTGAGAGTTCTCCCCACAGGAGTGTGATTGAGCATGTCGCCCTGATGCAAGATCGAATTGCACAGGTAATGCCCATCGTGAAGGAACATTTGGCCCAAGCGCAGTTGGCACAGCAGAGAGTGTACAACCGTGGAGCCAAGACCCGTACCTTTTCCCCGGGGGATAGGATATTGGTACTTGTCCCTACGGTTGAAAGTAAATTCCTTGCCAAATGGCAAGGCCCCTACGAGATAATGGAAAAAGTGAGCGAAGTGAATTACAAGGTCAGACAACCAGGAAGGCGAAAGCCCGAACAGATATATCACGTTAATCTGTTGAAAGCCTGGAGGGATAGAGAGTCCCTAGTTGCAGAAACTTGGTCACCAGCTCAAACTGGTTGCGTGATTCCGGAGGTTGGAATAGCAGCCACCTTGTCACAACCCCCAACAACAGGAGGTTAAGGAGTTTGTGCTTCGCAACAAGGAGGTGTTCTCTGAGCTGCCGGGACAAACATCTGGGGTAGAGCATGATATTATTACCCCGCCCGGTGAAAGGGTGAAGTTAAAACCATATCGGATCCCAGAGGCCCGACGGGAGGCAATACGGGAGGAAGTACAGAAAATGCTGAACTTAGGGGTGATAGAGGAGTCCCAAAGTGATTGGTCTAGTCCCATTGTGTTGGTGCCTAAACCGGATGGGAGCTGGCGATTTTGTAACGATTTTCGTCAGTTGAACAAAGTTACAAAATTTGACACCTACCCCATGCCACGTATAGATGAGTTGATCGACCGGCTGGGAACAGCCCGATACATGACGACTCTTGACCTCACAAAAGGGTATTGGCAAATTCCCCTGGCCAAGTCGGCCAAAGAGAAAACCGCATTTGTAACCCCAGACGGGGCGTTCCAATATAAGAGAATGCCGTTCGGGTTACAGAATGCGCCGGCCACATTCCAGCGGAAAATGGACCAGATACTGAGGCCCCATCGGAAGTATGCTGCGGCTTACCTGGATGACGTAATTGTCCATAGCACAGATTGGGCCTCACATCTGCCAAAAGTGCAAGCAGTCCTAGACTCTATCCGGGAAGCGGGGTTTACGGCTAACCCCAAGAAGTGTACCATTGGGCAGGAGGAGGCCAAATATCTTGGGTACACCATTGGCAGGGGAGTGATAAAACCCCAACTCAACAAAGTCGAGGCCATCCAGAGTTGGCCACGTCCCAACAGCAAGAAGCAGGTACGGGCCTTTCTGGGAATCGCGGGTTATTATCGGCGCTTCATTCCCCACTTTGCTTCTAAGGCTGTGCCCCTAACCAACCTGACGAAAGGGAAAGGGTCGGTCATGATTAAATGGACCCCCGAGGCTGAGGCAGCATTCCAATTCTTGAAACAAGCCTTATGTAGCCAGCCAGTGTTGTACTCACCCGACTTCTCTAAAGACTTTGTCGTACAAAGTGATGCGTCAGATGTGGGGTTAGGAGCAGTATTGTCCCAGGTCTGGAACGGGGAAGAGCACCCAGTCATTTACCTCAGCAGGAAGTTGAAGTCCCATGAGGTAAATTACGCCACGGTTGAAAAGGAGTGTTTAGCGGTGAAGTGGGCTCTAGATTCCCTTCGGTACTATCTGCTAGGTAGGCACTTTGACATGGTTACGGATCACGCTCCGTTAAAGTGGATGGCTCAAAACAAGGAGACAAATAGAAGAGTGAATAGGTGGTTCCTGGCCCTACAGGAATTCAACTTCACAGTAAAGCATCGCCCTGGCGTTCAAATGGGGAATGTGGATGCTTTGTCTCGAGTACATGAATGCCTGATTGCTGGTGTTCCAACCCCAAGGTTAAAACAAGAGGGGGGGGTATGTGACAGCAGGAAGGTAAAGTCACCTGGTTGCATCCAGGGGGGTAGGTATATTTCTCCCAGATTCAGGCTTTATGCCGACTTATACAACTAGGGAGAGAGTTGATGAAGCCCAGCTGAGGCTAGTGGGCTCATTGATGACTCATACCTCTAGGGAGAGGGCTGGGCGTCGTGCAGGCAGGGAGTTGATGAGACCAGCTGAAGCTTGTCAGCTGGTTTAAGGCCTATATAAAAACTCCCAGATTCATTAGGTGTTGGCTCATGCCTGGAACCAGACCTGTGTGGACTGTCTAGGGAGAGTGAACCCCTGTGCGGTGAGACAAAGCCTGTGTGGCTATTTGTTTGGACATTGACTAAACCAGGGACTTAGGGACTAGGACAGCACTAGGCTGATCCCAGTTGTTAGTTAGGAAACCTGCATGTTTAGTCAGAGGTCAAGCTGACCAGGGTTTATTTTGTTTATGTTTCTTTTTGCTTTGCTGTGTTTTTTTTGTCACTGTAAATAGAGAAATAAACCGCACCTTTTTGATCTTGAAAACCACAACCTCCGTCTGCTGGGCCTGTTTTTGTGTGGGGAGCCCACCCAGGGGATCACACACACCCGCTGCCGAGCGAACCCCCTCACAATATATATATTGTGAGGGTGAGAGCCCCTGGCTTAGAAGAAATGTGTTTGAAATGGACACAGGACTCTCAAAGAAGCTATTTGAGAAGTTCCAGCAAAAGATTGCTGAGCAGAGAAAACTATGCTTTAAGTTTTCTCTGGATTTTGTAAGTCTGGATTGGGGCTGGAAACTTGAAGACTTAAAAGTGCATTGGGAGGGATGGAGTCTTCAGTCATGTGTCCGGGTTTTCTAGGAGCTCTGCAGGTTGTGTGTGTGTCCAGGTGCACACACTCGTTATAAGGCAGAGCTGAACATAGCTCAGTGTGTGTGGAAAAGGAGTTGGTGTTACAGCAGTTGCTGGAAGGAAGTGTGCTACTGAAAAAGAACTCAGGCAACATCCTTAAGACGTTTATCCATGTGGGAGAGGTTCCAGGTCAGTAGACTGAGAGGGTTGGGCCAGCTGAGAGAGTCGGGGAGACTATAGCTGAGACAACTGGAAGAGAGTCTTGGGGACCAGAGGGGACTGTAAGTCTTGGAGGAGTGTGGAAGCCTGGAGTGTCAGGAGAGCCCTTCCTAGTTGCCAGGAGTGGGCCTGTGCAGCAAGGAACTGCGCCCAAGGCTGAGCGAGCCTTAAGAGCCAGGTGGATTGGCATTTTCATGTGTTGATGTTTTTGGGAGAAGAACCCCTGTGTGGGAAACCAAATGCATGTATGA
Source organism: Rana muscosa (assembly GCA_029206835.1). Taxonomy (NCBI): domain Eukaryota; kingdom Metazoa; phylum Chordata; class Amphibia; order Anura; family Ranidae; genus Rana; species Rana muscosa. The sequence continues at coordinate 271,621,787 of CM055119.1, forward strand.
ACTTTACTTTCTGTTTCTTTCAATAAAAGTGGGCTACCGCGCCCTTAAACCTTAGTTCCTGTTGGCTGTGAACTCACCTACAATGCATCTATCACTGAGCTAAACATCCCCCAATGTTACAATATATATATATATCCACTGCATTCTACTCTAGCCAAGCCTATATCTGACTGTAGGCCATTCCTGGTGTACGTGTTCAAATACACTTTCAGGCAGGCAGGTGATTCAGTGATCTGCAGTGCATAACATATATATATACAGTTTCCTACATCCACTGAATTCTACTCTAGCCAAGCCTATATCTAATTGTAGGCCATTCCTGGTGTACGTGTTCAAATACACTTTCAGGCAGGCAGGTGATTCAGTGATCTGCAGTGCATAAAATATATATGCAGTCTCCTACATATATATAGCAACTGCATTCTAGTCTAGCCAAGCCTATATCTGACTGCAGGCCATTCCTGGTGTATCTTTTCTAGTAAACTTCAGGCAGTGTTTTGCTAATATATAAACAAAAAAATCAGTGCTACTACCCATACATCACATAGAAAGCAAAGCTCCCGGGTGCTCGATCCACAGTCACTGGCTGAGTAGAGTAATGAGGAAAAGATGATCCGCACTCCGGTCATTGCTCTTAAAAAATTGTAGTATTTATTAACAAGCCGCAGTGGACAAACGCAAAAAGAAATGGTTTACGCGTTTTAGCCTATAAGGCCCTAGCCATAATCCAATTTTACAGCATGTCTGGAAGGCCACCAAGGAAAGGCAGATGCTCACAGGCCACTAAAAGAGGGCAAGCAGGCTCTGTGTCTACAGCCAACAGTGCTGGTCGTGGACATGGTGCATCCTCAGCACGTAGCCATGGGGCACGCTTGTCCTTTTTTTCAGCAGCTGGCCGTGTTGAGCCACAACTTGCAGAAGAGTTGGTAGAGTGGATAACAAAGCCATCCTCATACTCCTCATCCTCTGTCACCCAGGCTCAGAGTACTTTGCCTGGCAATGCAGCTGCCAAAGCGGCCTATTCCATCGGCTCAATGTCATCAGTCACTCCTTCCCTAGCCCCACCATCATGTCCTGAGGAGTCCCCCAAACTGTTCGACCACAGTGTCAGGTACATGCTGCAGGAGGATACACAGCGTTTTGAAGGCTCCGATGATGGTACCCAGATTGAGGATGAAGGCAGTAACGTGAGCCCAGAGAGAGGGGGTGCCCAAGAAGGACAAGAAACTGGCAGACATGTTCCCCCAGCTGCTGCATACTGCCAAGTTTGCTCCGGTGATGAGGAGGGAGGGGATGATGAGGTCACTGACTCTACGTGGGTGCCTGATAGAAGAGAGGAGGAGGAGGAGGCACATCTCCAACGAGGCAGGATGCCATCCAGGGGCCAGCTTAAGGGCAGTCACCTGACTGCATCACACCGCAGAGCTACGTATGTGCAGGGCGCTGCTGACTCCCCGCGTATTTTGAAAAGTTCTTTAGTGTGGGTCTTTTTTGAGACGTGTGCAGCAGATCGCACCGTTGCTGTTTGTAACATATGTCTGAAGCATATCAAGTGTGGCCAAAACAGCAGCCGCTTGGGCACCACATGCTTGACCAGACAAATGTCAACCTCCCATACAGTCCGTTGGCAACAGTACTCAAAAGACCCACAGCAAAGAACAAGGCAGACCTCTCCTTGGTCCTCATCAGCTGGGATCTCCAACTCCACTATACCTTCAGTCCTTTCAGAAACCTGCACTGAGAAGAATGAAGGTGTATAATTAGGTGTCCCAAGCACTTGCGGGCAATCTGCTAGCGGTACACCTAAATCCGATTGTAGCAGGCAAATTTCCCTACCCCAGTTGCTAAACCGTCTAAAGAAATTCAGTCCCAGCCATCCACATGCTCAGCGTCTGAATGCTAGTTTGGCTAATAATCAAAAGGGGAAAAATGGGGGAGCACTCACAGTGCCACATCCGTAGAATTGTGTAGAGATAGTGGGGATTACTCAAAAGAGAAACATCCAAAAAGGTCAGACTTTGGAGGCACAAGACATGGTAGGTAGTCAAAATATGTAAAAATATATATTTATTATAGAAAAACAACACAGAGATTACAAAAATGCAAAAGAGAATTAAAATATTGTCACAAGATGGAAAAATGTGGTCCCTTTGCGTCCACAAAGGGACCACGTTTTTCCATCTTGCCTCCAAAGTCCGACCTTTTTGGGTGTTTCTCTTTTGAGTTATTCCCACTATCTCTACGCTAGTTTGACTAAATTGCTAGCACTCCAACTGCTGCCTTTTCAGCTGGTAGACTCTGCCCCCTTTCGCAAATTTGTGGAATGTGCGGTACCTCAGTGGCAGGTTCCCAAATGCCATTTTTTTTCTCGGAAGGCCATACCGGCTCTCTACCGGCATGTGGAAGGCAATGTCTTGGCATCGTTGGACAGAGCGGTCAGCGGTAAGGTGCATATTACTGCTGACTCATGGTCGAGCAGGAATGGATAGGGACATTACCTTTCTTTCACGGCGCACTGGGTAACTCTGCTGGCAGCTGGGAAGGATGCAGGACAGGGTGCAGTATTGTTGGAGCTTGTTCCGCCACCACGCCTCCAAAATGCTAGTAGTGGTGACTCTGCCACACCTCTCTCCTCCACCCCCTCCTCTTCTTCTTCCTCAATGGCCTCTTCCTCTGACGACTTGTCCTCGGAACCAGCGGTGCTCCGTACGCGTTCAAGGGGCTACGCAAGCACTCAGGCAAAAAGATGCCATGCGGTGCTTGAGTTGGTCTGCTTAGGAGTACAGGAGCCACACTGGGGCAGATATTCTGTCAGCTCTGCAGGGGTAGGCTCAGAGGTGGTTGACACCACGCCAGCTTCAGCCAGGAATGATGGTTTGCGACAATGGCACCGCCCTCCGACAGGGACACTTGACCCATGTTCCTTGTTTGACTCACGCCCTTAATTTTGTGGTGCAGCCGTTCTTGTGCAGGTACCCAAGCTTACAGGATCTCCTGAGGCAGACCAGGAAAGTCTGTGAGCATTTCTGCCGGTCAGTGCTCGGCTGGCTGACCTTCAAAAGAATTGCAACCTGCCCAAGAACCGCCTCATCTGTGACATGCCCACCAGGTGAAACTCAACATTGGCAATGCTGCAGCGGCTGCACATGCAGCAAAGGGCCATCAATGAGTACCTGTGTGAGTATGGCACCAGGACAGGGTCAGGGGAGCTTGGCTTTTTTTTTGCCACTTCAGTGGCTATTAATCAAGCATGCATGCACTGTCCTGTCACCATTTGAGGAGGCCACGAGGATGGTAAGCAGTGACAGAGCGTGCATCAGTGATACTGTCCCTCTTGTTTTCCTGTTGGAGCACACGCTGCATGGAATAATGGACAGGACACTTCAGGCAGAACAGAGGGAGGAAGAGGAGGACTTCCTTAGCTCTCAAGGCCCCCTTTATTCAGACAGCATTCCTGCGGGCCTGCCGATCACACAGGAAGAGGAGGAGGAGGAGGAGGAGGATTGTGTCAGCATGGAGGTGGAGCCTAGCACTCAGCATCAGCAGCAGTCTTCAAGGGATTGTTTTCAGTCCCCAGAAACCCATGGACTTGTACGTGGCTGGGAGGAGGTGGCTGCGCATCATGTCATCCTTAGTGACCCAGAGGACTCTGGATCGAATGCCACAGCAAACCTACACTGCATGGCCTCCCTGATCCTGCAAAGCCTGCGAAAGGACCCTCGGATTCGTGGTATCAAGGAGAGGAATCATTACTGGCTGGCAACCCTTCTTGATCCACGTTACAAGGGTAAGGTTGCAGAACTTATCCAGCCTTTGCAGAGGGAGCAGAGGATAAAACATCTTTGGGAGGCCTTGCAGAAAGGTTTGTGCAATGCGTTTCCAGAGCCTGGGAGGTTACAATTTCCTGGTCCTCCTGGACAACGTGTTGCTGAGGCTTCGGTCAGTCACAGAAGGAGCGGTGTAGAAGGTGGCCGACTGACCGATGCATTCAGACAATTCTTTAGTCTGCAGCCCTAAGGTTTGATCGGTTCCAGCAACAATCGCCAGCGTCTGATTTACATGGTGCAGGAAAACCTAGGGGCAAGATCAGACTTGGAGACATTTCCAACCGAAAATCCATTGGGTTACTGGGTCTTGAGGATGGATCACTGGCCAGAGCTTGCACAATATGCAATTGAGCTACTGGCCTGTCCTGCATCCAGCGTTCTTTCTGAACGCACATTCAGTGCTGCTGAGGCTTTGTAACCGATCACAGAGTGCGCCTGTCCACAGACTCAGTTGATCGGCTCACCTTCATAAAAATGAATCAGTCTTGGATCACCAGCTACCAAGCACCTGATGCTGATGTAACCGATAAATTTTTCTATGAATGTGAGATCCCTTGAAGACTGCCTATGCTGATGCTGAGTGATTATACTGTTATGCTGAGTGACTATCCTATTCCTCCTCAATGTTCATGTTGTTAGCTTCTAAGAACATTTTTGTTTCAGGGCACCACCACCACTGCATAAGGCCCAATTTTTCTGCCCCTGTTCAACATGGACATGTAATTACAATTCTTGATATAATATTTCACAGCAGGGCCCGTTCCAGGGCCCACCAAGAGTAACTGTGGTGCTTACAGTGTTCTGGTACCACCAACACCCAAGGCCCAATTTTCTGCAGAGTATATAGGGCAGGTCGTACAGTATATACAGGCGGTCCCCTACTTACAAACATCCGACTTACAAACGACTCCTACTTACAAACGGAGGGAGACAACAGGAAGTGAGAGGAAATCTACCCCTAGGAAAGGAAATTCTCTCCTGTAAGAGTTAATATGGGAAAAAGGTGTCTCCACTGATGCTTTATCACCAATCCTTGTTTCCCTAAAAACCCAAAATTTTCACAATCCAATTATCATTGGGACAGAAAGTAAGGTGAAATCTCTGAACAGGGGCACAGACAGCAAAACAAATCTTACAGGGGTGATAACCCTTCCCTATGTTATCCAAAAAGCTTAAAAATAGATTTTTTGTCTGGAGCTACACTTAAAAAATGTTCCTGTTCCAAATTACAAACTGATTCAACTTAAGAACAAACCTACAGTCCCTATCTTGTTTGTAACCCGGGGACCGCCTGTATACTGCTGTTCAGAGCATATAGGGCCTGGGGGCCCCATGCCTTTTCTTTTTTTAATTTGGGTGCGGGGTTCCCCTTAATATCCATACAAGACCCAAAGGGCCTGGTAATGGGCTGGGGGGGAGGGGGGTGCCCATGCGGTTTTCTCAATAATTTTAATGAATATTGCCGGGACCCAACATTACATTAAAGCCGCGGGACATGTGACGTCCATCATAGGCGCTGCAGAGCTCCAGAAGGCGGGAATTACAATGCCGGTGCCATGCTACGCCACATCAGTATGAGATCCCCAGGGGTCACTGTGGCTGCTGCTGGGAGTGCGCCAACGTGGAGGGGCAGATGTGTGACCTGCCCTGGATGAAGCATCATTTTGGGACCTGTGGAGAGGAACTGAGATGCCAAGTAAAAGTCGGGCAAAGCGAGGAACCCCAATGCGTCTGCCCCAGCCAGGAGAGTGTGTGTGGCACCGTCCGCAGGACCTACAAAAACATCTGCCGCTTTCAGGAGGCTGCCAGGACCAGGCTGAGGACAGAGCTGAAGGTGAAACACACAGGACCCTGCCAGGAAGGTGAGTCCATATGGGTGCCACGAGGAGGGAAAGGGAGCTTTGGCCATGGGATGGTTGGAAGGCCAACCACGGATCTAGGATTTGTAGCAGTTAAGTTGTGGGTTGCTGAAACGGCAGCTTCTATCAAAGGCTTCCCCTCTCCTGCAAGATTAAGGGTACTTAGACAATGCAATGTGTACTGTATGTGACTAGCCTTGGTCTACACCTGGCAAAACAGAGAACATCAGGATATTACAAGTACCGTGCCACCCTAGGGAAGAACAAACTGTTTCTAAGACCAGCTGACACCATAGAATAAGTAGCCAGCTTGTATAAAAAAAAAAAATAAGAGTGGCTGGCACCATAGACCTTCAGGTTGACCGGGACCATGGAACCTTAGACTGGCCTGTACCATAGAACTCAAGACATGTCAGTGTGTGTGTGTATGTCAGTATGTGTGTGTGTATGTCAGTGTGTGTGTGTGTGTATTTCAGTGTGTGTATGTACTGACATACATACACATACTGACATTCATACAGACACTAACATACACACACACACACTGACACACACATACTGACATACCCCCCCCCCCCCCCCCCCCGGTGCCCTGGTCTTTTTTCCACCTAGCAACGCCCCTGGACACAGGTATACAAAAAGACATGGACTCCCTGGAATCTGTTTATTCACTCGGAAGAGGGCGAATCCCTTTTAGGGCCATAAAGCATTGATACGAATTTAAGCTACGAGACGTAGGAGACACGTGGTTTGATATTAGTATATACTATCAGGCGCCATCTTTGAACCTTCCCCCTCTCCCCTTTTCCCTTTCCCAATTTTTCTTTAGGGGGTGTTTTTTTTTTTTTTTTTTTTTTTTACTCTTTTATTATTCAATTTTTTTTTTTTATTTCTTATTTCTTTTATTTTTTATTTAAAGTATATGAAATGAAGCAGGGGAATTTCGTCATATAAGGTGGCATGAAGTAGGAAACACAGGCCACTGTAGCAGTGTGATAAGAGGTCACTTTGGTCTTGAATTGTTATATGTTATATGTATAGTCCAATTTATGTTATGTACCTCTATTCGAATCAAAGAAAAAAAATAGCTTTGAATACACCGTAAAAAGCAAAGATTAACAGTGCTGCCTACATGTAACCCATAATATAAAACAAACAAAGCCCACTGTAAAGGGTCCATGCTTCAAGATCACTCCAATAAATAAATTGTGACGCTCATGAGTGCTTTAAAAAGAAAGGTGCTCTGAAGTGCCGAATACTTCAAGAGAGACAGACCACATAGAATTCACACCTCGCTCACCGGATAGTTTTAACCCCTTCTGTTAGCAAGTGAGTCGAATTGAGCATAGTACACAGGACCAGGAATGTGCAGCTGTCAGTGCCTCCATAGATATTCCTTCAGCTCTATAATGTAGTTCAGCATCACCCCTTAGATTGTCTTTCAAAAACACTTGTTCTCCACATGAAATATGCAAGAGAAGGGAGCCCCACATAATGAAGTATGTAGATTTTATTTAACAATAGATAGAAATGCAGTTACATATGTAAAAACCGCCATTAGCCCAAAGAAACTCGGAAGTCACCCTCATCAAAGATGGTCGCCATACACTTCTGGTTCCAGATATGACGTCAGCCGGAAGTACCGCCCTACGCATTTGGTCATTAAAAGCTGTCGTCTTCAGGAGTTAGTATTTTTGAAGCATAATCCAAGGGGATGAGAGATTGCTGTCCGCTGAGTATGCCCTCATAGCAAGCTGTGTGCTAGGGGGGGCACGTGTGTGGGCGCGATCCCGAGCTGAGCTGCGTGCATCCATAGGCGCACCTCTGTTAAGCTTTCTGCATAAAGGTGCATCCCCACTTCTACAAGTGGAGGGCTGTGTATACATCCAGATAGTTCCCTGGCTATTGTGCTTCCTTGGCATTTGGGTACTCAGGATACCCTTTTTGTCTTGCATGCATTGTCCTTTCATGTGCTCTTTGCTGTGAAGGCCAGTTATAGATGGGGGCAGGGGCCATTTGTTTGTTACTGATGTAATATTGGTGAGGGGACACACTGGACACCTTTGCTGCCATTGTGCTATGTGCTGGGTGTCCAGTGTATCCATGTGCCTTTAAGGAGGAATGGGCTACCTCAAGGCCCACCTGCTCCTTACCTATCCATTAGCATGTATGTGCTTCCACTGTTGGACTGCAGGTAATACAGTGTGCAGTGAAGGGGCCCTGCAGTTTATGCATACGTTTGCAAATGTGTGCTAACTAATCCCCTGTTTTTAATGCATACTGTTAGACAGGTTAATTTGGTTGGTAAGCAGACTGGTTGGTAAGTTGAGTTGGAAATGTTCTCTGGTTTTGTCTTGCATACCCCTTTTAGCCCCTAGGCTAACCTCTTCGATAAGGCATCTCCATAAACTGCCCTTTACCATGTCTCCGGTGCTACAGAACATATAGTGCCTTGAAAAAGTATTCGCACCCTTTGAAATTTTCCACATTTGTCATGTATTGTCATATTAGAACCAAAAACGTAAATGTATTTTATTGGGATTTTATGTGATAGCCCAACACAAAGTGGCATATAATTCTAAGTGGAAGTAAAATGATCAATGGTTTTACAAATAAGTATGTGAAAACGTTGTAGAATCACCTTTTGCTGCAAGTCTTTTTGGGGATGTCTCTACCAGCTTTGCACATCTAGAGAGTGAACATTTTGCAAAGAAGAATGGGCAAAAATAGCTCAAGCTCTATCAGATTGGATGGAGAGCGTCTGTGAACAGCAGTTTTCAAGTCTTGCCACAATTGGATTTAGGTCTGGACTTTGACTGGGCCATTCTAACACATGAATATGATTTGATCTATTCTAAACCATTCCATTGTACAGTGTTGTTAACCTACCAGAATGAAATTTACTGACACGACACCCAAAATTTACTGGCAAAGCCACGTTTTTATTGGCATTTCTAAAAGTTTCAAAACTACAGTTTTAAGTGCAAATTTCAGTATTTAGGCTACAAACAAGTATAATATGCAATTATAAATGTGATTTAAGGTGGATATTAAGGCACAAAACATATTTATTATTTTATTTTCGATATAGTAAGCAAGTAGCTCAGGGATAGGACTCAGGAGGGCAAGAAATTAGAATGGGCAGGCACACACACATGAAACTGACTCTCACAGTGACCCTGACATCAGTATGCAGCAGCACAGATGATGATGACACCTCATCGACACAACACGTCCCCTCCTGAGTCACAGTGATAGTCTCCCTCCACGCCAGGTCATCACTTCAGTCCACTCCAGTGCAAACAGTCCTGCTCTCAGCTTGCCTTGCTCCTGTCCCGCAGACCCGCACACAAGGTTCCGGCTGCTCCTCTCAGCTCACTTGTACCATGACATCACATGACACGCACAAGCACCGCCTCTGCCAGACCCGCCGGTGCCACCCGAACACACTGTAGCAGATATTTGGATGGTCTCGGGTCGGCGACCCACGCATCACAGGCCTATTTTTTACTGGCAATCTTTTCCTGTCACTGGCATTTACTGGCAGGGGAAAAGTGCCTGTTTTTTACTGGCTGCCAGTAAAAATACTGATAGTTGGCAACACTGCCATTGTAGCTCTGGCTGTATGTTTAGGGTTGTTGTCCTACTGGAGGGTGAACCTTCGCCCCAGAACAGATTTTCTTCTAAGATTGGCCTGTATTTGGCTCCATCCATCTTCCCATCAACTCTAACCAGCTCCCCTGTCCCTGCTGAAGAAAAGCATCCCCCTAACATGGGGCCACCACCATGTTTCACTGTGGGGATGGTGTGTTCAGGGTGATGTGTAGTGTGAGCTTTCCATCACACATGGCGTTTTGCTGTTAGGCAAAAAAGTAAAATTTTGATCTCATTTGACCAGAGCACCTTCTTAATAGTGGATCTCTGCAGCTCCTCCAGAGTTACTATGGACCTTTTGGCCGCTTCTCTGATTAATACTCTCCTTGTTCAGCCTGTCATTTTAGGTGAATGGCCGTGTCCTGGTAGGTTTGCAGTTGTGCCATACTCTTTCCATTTTTGGATGATGGATTGAACAGTGCTTCTGTGAAATGTTCAAAGCTTGGGAATGGATATTTTTTAGGGCTGTGGAAATTAACTATTAATTCCTCGATTAATCGATTAATTGTTTTGATCGATCAAAATTCTTTCGATCGATCAAAATTCTTTGGGCTTGCCGTGTCCATCTGAAGGGCTCCTTTGCTGTGCCTTCATATCTGCATGCCGGCGGGACCTTACTATCTGCCATACGCAAGGGCTGTTACACTTCCCTCTATCACTTCCCTCTATCAATCTGGGATTCTACAGCCATCCACTGGGAGTTGTGATAGTTCACGGGACATCTACATGCCGACGGACTGATGTTAACCCCTCATCGGATTCAGCAGTGGTATCGTTGTACACCATTTTTATACCAGTATCATACTTAGCTACAGGTTTTTATGACTGCTTTTGCTACCGTTTGGTATTACTCGCACCATTTTTACAGTTTATGTAGCTACATCGATTTTATCTCCAGTGCAATATTTATTTTGTTACCTACTTGAAGACTATAAAAGTTTTAATGCTATTCCCATCGAGTGCTGCCTTTGTGTGTTTTTTGTATCCTGCTATCGATTTTTCCAGTGGTTGGTAGCTGCACTGGGAATCAACCTGCAAGGAGATCAGCTAAAAGTAGTTGGATCTATGTGCGTTATAATTAATTGAAATTAGTCGAACGATTAAAAAAAAAACGATTAATCGAACACGAAAATTTTAATCAGTAACAGCCCTAATATTTTTGTAAAACCTAACCCTGCTTTAAACTTCTCCACAACTTTATCCCTGACCTGTCAGGTGTGTTCCTTGGCCTTCATGGTGCTGCTTGTTCACTAAGGTTCTCTAACAAACTTCTAAAGGCTTCACAGAACAGCTGTATTTATACTGAGATTAAAATACACACAGGTGGACTCTATTTACTAAATAGGTGACTTCTGAAGGCAATTGGTTCCACTTTTTTCTAGTTATGGGTAGAGATCGACCGATATGAGTTTTTCTCTGGCCGATGCTGATGCTGATATTTAGAAATCGCCGCGGCTGATGGCCGATATATGATGCAGATTTTTTTGGGCCGATATGTTAGGCCGATTTTTTTTGTTTTTTTTCCCCCCTTCATCTCATAAAATCTAACAGTTGGATCCCTTTCATACTGGGGTGTTTTTCAGGCACTTTTGGGCTAAAAATAGCACCTGTAAAAGTGGCTGCAAAACAGCTCCCCTGCAGTCTCAGTGTGAAAGCCTGAGTGCTTTCACACTGAGGCGGTGCGCTGGCAGGACATTAAAAAAAAGTCCTGCAAGCAGCATCTTTGGAGCGGTGTATACCGCTCCTCCACCACTCCTGCCCATTGAAATGAATGGGCACTGCTGCCGAAGAACCTGCAAAGCGCTTCTGCAGCGGTGCTACACGGGCGCATTTAACCTCTTCATCGGCCGCTAGCTGGGTTATAAGCGCCCCGCTAGCAGCCGAATAGCGCCGCTAAAATGATGGCAAAGCGCTGCTAAAACTAGCTGCGTATTACCATCAACACCTGCCCGCTCCAGTGTAAAAGCAGCAGAGTTCCGCCGAAAAAAATATATTAAAAGTCAGCAGCTACAAATACTGCAGCTGCTGACTTTGAATATATGGACACTTACTTGTCCTGGGCGCCCGTGATGTCTGCACCCGAAGCCGATCTCTCCCTCGGCGCTCGGGTGCTGCCGCCGCCATCTTCGGTATGCGAATTAGGAAGCAGGCACAAAAACAGGTAATCAAAACTTTGACAAAAAAAAAAACGGGCTAACTTTACTGTTTAGTTTTATTTAGAATTCATTAAAGTGTATTTTTTCCCAAAAAATTGCGTTTGAAAGACCGCTGCGCAAATACCGTGTGACATAAAATATTGCAACAACCGCCATTTTATTCCCTAGGGTCTCTGCTAAAAAAAATATATAATGTTTGGGGGTTCCAAGTCATTTTCTTGCAGAAAATACAGGATTTTTACTTGTAAGCTACAAGTGTCATAAAAAATTTAGTCTTTAAATGGTTAAACTGAGAAGTTCTACACACGGAGTTCAGTTCATTGATAAGTAGAAACATTGTATTCTTTTCTCACACTTGGCAGGCTGCCCAGAGACAAGTCGCTCCACGTGAAACTTCAGGCAACTTGCATTGACTTCTATGAAAGAAGTTATTTGCAAGTCGCGCTGAAGTTTTTTAAAGCCGCTTTTTTTTTTCAGCACAATCGGCCGATGCCGATTAATTAAAAAGTGCCAAAAATCGGCCGATATATCGGCCGGCCGATATATCGGTCGACCCCTAGTTATGAGGTATAAGAGTAAATGCACGCCACACTTTTCAGATATTTATTTGTAAAACATTTTGAAAACCATTTAGCATTTTCCTTCCACTTCACAATTATGTGCCACTTTGTGTTGATCTATCACATAAAATCCCAATAAAATACATTTATGTTTTTGGTTGTAACATGACAAAATAGGGAAAATTTCAAGGGGTATGAATACTTTTTCAAGGCACTGTAGCTATGTTTCTATCCAGGTCTTGTTCTGGTCTAGTGGGAACCCACATTTGGGAGTCATTTCACACAAAGATTTTTATTCTCCTGTTCAGAGAAATTTTGTATCTGCGGATAATGTTGATCCCCTCAAGTTACTGGGTATCCCCCCAGTATTTCTCTCTTCTATCTAACAGGATTGGGTGGGAAAAGCTTCTACCGATGCCATCCCTAGTAGGGACTGGACTCCTCAGTGTCCTTGCAAGGCATTTGTTGTTACTTACAGTTATGATCAAAAATATTGGCACCCCTGCATTTCTGTCACCACAATAATACAAAAAGGGGGGAGCAAATATGCAAATATGGGAATCCTATCTATTAAGAGTAATTTTCACTGAATAATATCGGGGGTGTGGTCAAACTTAGTACATGTATAAAGGTAAAAAACAAAAAAGGAACAGACCTCCACACACCTAAATGAATAATATTACAGATTTTAATAGCCTATAACAGGCAAACACAAGGTAAAAACACTACTGATACCCCAATTTAACACATGACCAAAGAAGAAGAACCATATGAGAGGCCATCAAACCACTATGGGCCCCTCCGGCCGGAGAGATGCCCTCAGCGTTTGATAGCTGGTGAACCCACTCCCCCCCCCTATGAGGAACACCCCCCTATGTACCTGATATACCCCAAGAGTCCCCCAGAGAGACCAATAGTGCACCCGTATAATTTCTAAACAGAAGTAGCGTGTGCTTGAAATCAGCAAATATCAGTGCTAATGAGTGGAAGATACAACCTGGATCGGGTTCCCATGCAAAAAATCCCACCCCCCAGTCAACAGTCAGTCAGTGGGGGGACCTATTCAAGTTGTTGTATGATCTGAGTATAGGAGATATGTGGTAAATCTGGATTAGGATGGTAAAAAATCAAAAAACAAAAATGACAAGTGACTGCAAATGAAGTGAATGTCCAATCACTTATATATCACCACAATCCGGGCAAAGAATTCATTCCTATGGGAGTGTGTCTCCAACTAATTCCCAATCAATGGGTAAATGTTAGTATAGTTTCCCAGATGCACCTGATTAGAAGAAGTAATGGTGATAGTTCATATCCTCACTAGGGATGAGCTTCGTGTTCGAGTCGAACATACGTTCGACTCGAACATCGGCTGTTCGATCGTTCGACGAAGATCGAACGATTTGGGCCGTTCGCGCCAAATTCGAGTGACGCGAACGGCCCACAATGCACTACGCCATCGCAGTGTCATCCAGGCGCTGTGATTGGCCAAGCATGCACTGTGACCCCGCATGCTTGGCCAATCACAGCGCCGGCAGCGAGGAGAGCAATGATTGGCCACAGGCAGGATGCCTGTGGCCAATTATTGCTGAGGGTGTTTAGTACACGCCCCACACTATAAAAGGCCGCCAGCACGGCGGCCTAGTGTAGTGTGTTCCGGAGCAGGGATAGAGCAGCATAGGCAGGGACAGTGACTTTTATTTCTTTCTTGCTTAACCTGGATTCCTTTAGTTTAGGGAAAGAGAAGGATAGGTAGGGAGAGTGTCAGTGTGTTTTGTGCTTGTGCTATAGTGTGCTTAAAAAAAACATTTTTTCTATAGACAGAAAACTGTAGGTAGGGAGAGTGTCAGTTTCTTTCACTGTGCAAGTCCTTGTTTCTAGGGACCTGGAAGGACAGTGAGTGAATTCTCCTTGTGCTATATTGTGCTTAAAAAAAACATTTTTTCTAGGGACAGAAAACTGTAGGTAGGGAGAGTGTCAGTTTCTTTCACTGTGCAAGTCCTTGTTTCCAGGGACCTGGAAGGACAGTGAGTGAATTCTCCTTGTGCTATATTGTGCTTAAAAAAAACATTTTTTCTAGGGACAGAAAACTGTAGGTAGGGAGAGTGTCAGTTTCTTTCACTGTGCAAGTCCTTGTTTCTAGGGACCTGGAAGGACAGTGAGTGAATTCTCCTTGTGCTATATTGTGCTTAAAAAAAACATTTTTTCTAGGGACAGAAAACTGTAGGTAGGGAGAGTGTCAGTTTCTTTCACTGTGCAAGTCCTTGTTTCCAGGGACCTGGAAGGACAGTGAGTGAATTCTCCTTGTGCTATATTGTGCTTAAAAAAAACATTTTTTCTAGGGACAGAAAACTGTAGGTAGGGAGAGTGTCAGTTTCTTTCACTGTGCAAGTCCTTGTTTCCAGGGACCTGGAAGGACAGTGAGTGAATTCTCCTTGTGCTATATTGTGCTTAAAAAAAACATTTTTTCTAGGGACAGAAAACTGTAGGTAGGGAGAGTGTCAGTTTCTTTCACTGTGCAAGTCCTTGTTTCCAGGGACCTGGAAGGACAGTGAGTGAATTCTCCTTGTGCTATATTGTGCTTAAAAAAAACATTTTTTCTAGGGACAGAAAACTGTAGGTAGGGAGAGTGTCAGTTTCTTTCACTGTGCAAGTCCTTGTTTCCAGGGACCTGGAAGGACAGTGAGTGAATTCTCCTTGTGCTATATTGTGCTTAAAAAAAACATTTTTTCTAGGGACAGAAAACTGTAGGTAGGGAGAGTGTCAGTTTCTTTCACTGTGCAAGTCCTTGTTTCCAGGGACCTGGAAGGACAGTGAGTGAATTCTCCTTGTGCTATATTGTGCTTAAAAAAAACATTTTTTCTAGGGACAGAAAACTGTAGGTAGGGAGAGTGTCAGTTTCTTTCACTGTGCAAGTCCTTGTTTCCAGGGACCTGGAAGGACAGTGAGTGAATTCTCCTTGTGCTATATTGTGCTTAAAAAAAACATTTTTTCTAGGGACAGAAAACTGTAGGTAGGGAGAGTGTCAGTTTCTTTCACTGTGCAAGTCCTTGTTTCCAGGGACCTGGAAGGACAGTGAGTGAATTCTCCTTGTGCTATATTGTGCTTAAAAAAAACATTTTTTCTAGGGACAGAAAACTGTAGGTAGGGAGAGTGTCAGTTTCTTTCACTGTGCAAGTCCTTGTTTCCAGGGACCTGGAAGGACAGTGAGTGAATTCTCCTTGTGCTATATTGTGCTTAAAAAAAACATTTTTTCTAGGGACAGAAAACTGTAGGTAGGGAGAGTGTCAGTTTCTTTCACTGTGCAAGTCCTTGTTTCCAGGGACCTGGAAGGACAGTGAGTGAATTCTCCTTGTGCTATATTGTGCTTAAAAAAAACATTTTTTCTAGGGACAGAAAACTGTAGGTAGGGAGAGTGTCAGTTTCTTTCACTGTGCAAGTCCTTGTTTCTAGGGACCTGGAAGGACAGTGAGTGAATTCTCCTTGTGCTATATTGTGCTTAAAAAAAACATTTTTTCTAGGGACAGAAAACTGTAGGTAGGGAGAGTGTCAGTTTCTTTCACTGTGCAAGTCCTTGTTTCTAGGGACTGGGAAGGACAGTGAGTGAATTCTCCTTGTGCTATATTGTGCTTAAAAAAAACATTTTTTCTAGGGACAGAAAACTGTAGGTAGGGAGAGTGTCAGTTTCTTTCACTGTGCAAGTCCTTGTTTCTAGGGACCTGGAAGGACAGTGAGTGAATTCTCCTTGTGCTATATTGTGCTTAAAAAAAACATTTTTTCTAGGGACAGAAAACTGTAGGTAGGGAGAGTGTCAGTTTCTTTCACTGTGCAAGTCCTTGTTTCCAGGGACCTGGAAGGACAGTGAGTGAATTCTCCTTGTGCTATATTGTGCTTAAAAAAAACATTTTTTCTAGGGACAGAAAACTGTAGGTAGGGAGAGTGTCAGTTTCTTTCACTGTGCAAGTCCTTGTTTCCAGGGACCTGGAAGGACAGTGAGTGAATTCTCCTTGTGCTATAGTGTGCTTAAAAAAAACATTTTTTCTAGGGACAGAAAACTGTAGGTAGGGAGAGTGTCAGTTTCTTTCACTGTGCAAGTCCTTGTTTCCAGGGACCTGGAAGGACAGTGAGTGAATTCTCCTTGTGCTATATTGTGCTTAAAAAAAACATTTTTTTCTAGGGACAGAAAAATGTAGGTAGGGAGAGTGTCAGTTTCTTTCACTGTGCAAGTCCTTGTTTCTAGGGACCTGGAAGGACAGTGAGTGAATTCTCCTTGTGCTATATTGTGCTTAAAAAAAACATTTTTTCTAGGGACAGAAAACTGTAGGTAGGGAGAGTGTCAGTTTCTTTCACTGTGCAAGTCCTTGTTTCTAGGGACCTGGAAGGACAGTGAGTGAATTCTCCTTGTGCTATATTGTGCTTAAAAAAAAACATTTTTTCTAGGGACAGAAAACTGTAGGTAGGGAGAGTGTCAGTTTCTTTCACTGTGCAAGTCCTTGTTTCTAGGGACTGGGAAGGACAGTGAGTGAATTCTCCTTGTGCTATATTGTGCTTAAAAAAAACATTTTTTCTAGGGACAGAAAACTGTAGGTAGGGAGAGTGTCAGTTTCTTTCACTGTGCAAGTCCTTGTTTCTAGGGACCTGGAAGGACAGTGAGTGAATTCTCCTTGTGCTATATTGTGCTTAAAAAAAACATTTTTTCTAGGGACAGAAAACTGTAGGTAGGGAGAGTGTCAGTTTCTTTCACTGTGCAAGTCCTTGTTTCCAGGGACCTGGAAGGACAGTGAGTGAATTCTCCTTGTGCTATATTGTGCTTAAAAAAAACATTTTTTCTAGGGACAGAAAACTGTAGGTAGGGAGAGTGTCAGTTTCTTTCACTGTGCAAGTCCTTGTTTCCAGGGACCTGGAAGGACAGTGAGTGAATTCTCCTTGTGCTATAGTGTGCTTAAAAAAAACATTTTTTCTAGGGACAGAAAACTGTAGGTAGGGAGAGTGTCAGTTTCTTTCACTGTGCAAGTCCTTGTTTCCAGGGACCTGGAAGGACAGTGAGTGAATTCTCCTTGTGCTATATTGTGCTTAAAAAAAACATTTTTTCTAGGGACAGAAAACTGTAGGTAGGGAGAGTGTCAGTTTCTTTCACTGTGCAAGTCCTTGTTTCCAGGGACCTGGAAGGACAGTGAGTGAATTCTCCTTGTGCTATATTGTGCTTAAAAAAAACATTTTTTCTAGGGACAGAAAACTGTAGGTAGGGAGAGTGTCAGTTTCTTTCACTGTGCAAGTCCTTGTTTCCAGGGACCTGGAAGGACAGTGAGTGAATTCTCCTTGTGCTATATTGTGCATAAAAAAACATTTTTTCTAGGGACAGAAAACTGTAGGTAGGGAGAGTGTCAGTTTCTTTCACTGTGCAAGTCCTTGTTTCCAGGGACCTGGAAGGACAGTGAGTGAATTCTCCTTGTGCTATATTGTGCTTAAAAAAAACATTTTTTCTAGGGACAGAAAACTGTAGGTAGGGAGAGTGTCAGTTTCTTTCACTGTGCAAGTCCTTGTTTCTAGGGACCTGGAAGGACAGTGAGTGAATTCTCCTTGTGCTATATTGTGTTTAAAAAAAACATTTTTTCTAGGGACAGAAAACTGTAGGTAGGGAGAGTGTCAGTTTCTTTCACTGTGCAAGTCCTTGTTTCTAGGGACCTGGAAGGACAGTGAGTGAATTCTCCTTGTGCTATATTGTGCTTAAAAAAAACATTTTTTCTAGGGACAGAAAACTGTAGGTAGGGAGAGTGTCAGTTTCTTTCACTGTGCAAGTCCTTGTTTCCAGGGACCTGGAAGGACAGTGAGTGAATTCTCCTTGTGCTATATTGTGCTTAAAAAAAACATTTTTTCTAGGGACAGAAAACTGTAGGTAGGGAGAGTGTCAGTTTCTTTCACTGTGCAAGTCCTTGTTTCTAGGGACCTGGAAGGACAGTGAGTGAATTCTCCTTGTGCTATATTGTGTTTAAAAAAAACATTTTTTCTAGGGACAGAAAACTGTAGGTAGGGAGAGTGTCAGTTTCTTTCACTGTGCAAGTCCTTGTTTCTAGGGACCTGGAAGGACAGTGAGTGAATTCTCCTTGTGCTATATTGTGCTTAAAAAAACATTTTTTCTAGGGACAGAAAACTGTAGGTAGGGAGAGTGTCAGTTTCTTTCACTGTGCAAGTCCATGTTTCTAGTGACCTGGAAGGACAGTGAGTGAATTCTCCTTGTGCTATATTGTGCTTAAAAAAAACATTTTTTCTAGGGACAGAAAACTGTAGGTAGGGAGAGTGTCAGTTTCTTTCACTGTGCAAGTCCTTGTTTCCAGGGACCTGGAAGGACAGTGAGTGAATTCTCCTTGTGCTATATTGTGCTTAAAAAAAACATTTTTTCTAGGGACAGAAAACTGTAGGTAGGGAGAGTGTCAGTTTCTTTCACTGTGCAAGTCCTTGTTTCCAGGGACCTGGAAGGACAGTGAGTGAATTCTCCTTGTGCTATAGTGTGCTTAAAAAAAACATTTTTTCTAGGGACAGAAAACTGTAGGTAGGGAGAGTGTCAGTTTCTTTCACTGTGCAAGTCCTTGTTTCCAGGGACCTGGAAGGACAGTGAGTGAATTCTCCTTGTGCTATATTGTGCTTAAAAAAAACATTTTTTCTAGGGACAGAAAACTGTAGGTAGGGAGAGTGTCAGTTTCTTTCACTGTGCAAGTCCTTGTTTCCAGGGACCTGGAAGGACAGTGAGTGAATTCTCCTTGTGCTATATTGTGCTTAAAAAAAACATTTTTTCTAGGGACAGAAAACTGTAGGTAGGGAGAGTGTCAGTTTCTTTCACTGTGCAAGTCCTTGTTTCCAGGGACCTGGAAGGACAGTGAGTGAATTCTCCTTGTGCTATATTGTGCATAAAAAAAACATTTTTTCTAGGGACAGAAAACTGTAGGTAGGGAGAGTGTCAGTTTCTTTCACTGTGCAAGTCCTTGTTTCCAGGGACCTGGAAGGACAGTGAGTGAATTCTCCTTGTGCTATATTGTGCTTAAAAAAAACATTTTTTCTAGGGACAGAAAACTGTAGGTAGGGAGAGTGTCAGTTTCTTTCACTGTGCAAGTCCTTGTTTCTAGGGACCTGGAAGGACAGTGAGTGAATTCTCTTGTGCTATATTGTGTTTAAAAAAAACATTTTTTCTAGGGACAGAAAACTGTAGGTAGGGAGAGTGTCAGTTTCTTTCACTGTGCAAGTCCTTGTTTCAAGGGACAGAGAAGGACACCTGAAGGTAGCCCTTATTGCTTTTTTCCCATCTCCCTGCAGGCCATCTATTAGAATGTCTGGAAGGCAAACAAGGAGAGGCAGACAGTCAGGAGGCAATAAAAGAGGGCAAGCAGGCTCTGTGTCTGGGGGCAACAGTGCTGGTCGTGGACGCGGTGCATTGTCATCAGCACATGCCCATGGGACACGCTTGTCCTTCTTTTCGGCAGCTGGACATGTTGAGCCACATCATGCCGAAGACTTGGTAGAGTGGATGACCAAGCCCTCCTCCTCCTCCTCATCCTCTCTCACCCAGGCTCAGGGTACTGGCAAAGCAGCTGCCAAAGCGTCCTCTTCCCTGGTATCAATGTCAGACTCATCATCAGTCACTCCTTCCCTAGACCCACCATGTCCTCCTCCTGAGGAGTCCCCCGAACTGTTTGAGCACAGTGTTGGGTACATGCTCCAGGAGGATGCCCAGCGTTTCGAAGGGTCTGATGATGAAACCCAGCTACAGGAAGGCAGTAGGGTGAGAGCAGACAGAGGGGATGCTCAAGAAGGACACCAATCTGGCAGTCATGTTCCAGCAGCTGCAGCATACTGCCAGATTGGCTCCAGTGATGAGGAGGGAGGGGATGATGAGGTCACTGACTCCACGTGGGTGCCTAATAGGAGAGAGGAGGAGGAGGATGAGGAGGAGGCACACCTCCAACGAGACAGGATGCCCTTTGGTGGCCAGCGTAAGGGCAGTACACCGACGGAATCACACCGCAGAGCTCCGCCTGTGCAGGGCGCTGCCTCTGCCCGTCATTCAAAAAGTTCCTTGGTGTGGGCCTTTTTTGAGGCTAGTGCATCAGATCGCACAGCTGCTGTTTGCAACATATGTCTCAAGCGTATATCGCGTGGCCAAAACATCAGCCGCTTGGGTACCACATGCCTGACCAGACATATGTTGACCTGCCATGCAGCTCGTTGGCAAGCCTACCTCAAAGACCCACACCAAAGAACAAAGCGGACCTCTCCTTGCACCGCATCAGCTGGGATCTCCAACCCCACTATAACTTCAGTCCTCTCAGAAACATGCACTGAGAGGAATGAAGGTGTAGAATTAGGTGTGTCACAGCCAAGTACTTGCGGCCACTCTGCTAGCAGTACACCGACGTCCGATTCTAGCAGGCAAATTTCCCTGCCCCAGCTGCTGGACCGTCGAAAGAAGTTCACTCCCAGCCATCCACATGCCCAGCGGTTGAATGCTAGCTTGGCTAAATTGCTAGCGCTTCAACTGCTGCCTTTTCAGTTGGTAGACTCGGCCCCCTTCCGTGAGTTTGTGCAATGTGCGGTTCCTCAGTGGCAGGTTCCCAAACGCCACTTTTTCTCACGGAAGGCTATTCCGGCTCTCTACCGGCATGTGGAAGGCAATGTCTTGGCCTCGCTGGACAGGGCGGTCAGCGGTAAGGTGCATATTACCGCTGACTCATGGTCCAGCAGGCATGGACAGGGACGTTACCTTTCTTTCACGGCCCATTGGGTCACTCTTTTGGCAGCTGGGAAGGATGCAGGACAAGGTGCAGTAGTGTTGGAGGTTGTCCCACCGCCACGCCTCCAAAATGCTACTACTGGTTGTGACACACCTCTCTCCTCCACCCCCTCCTCTTCTTCTTCCTCCATGGCCTCTTCCTGTGGTTTGTCCTATGAACCAGCGGTGCTCCGTAGCCGTTCACGGGGCTACGCAAGTACGCAGGCAAAAAGATGCCATGCCGTGCTTGCGCTGGTGTGTTTGGGGGACAGAAGCCACACTGGGGCAGAGGTCCTGTCTGCTCTGCAGGGCCAGGCCGAGAGGTGGTTGACGCCACGCCAGCTTAAGCCAGGAATGGTGGTTTGCGACAATGGCACCAACCTCCTCTCCGCCCTCCGACAGGGACAACTGACCCATGTGCCCTGTGTGGCTCACGTCCTTAACCTGGTGGTGCAGCGGTTCTTGGGCAGGTACCCGGGCTTACAGGATGTCCTGAGGCAGGCCAGGAAAGTCTGTGTGCATTTCCGCAGATCTTATAATGCCAGTGCTCGCCTGGCTGAGCTGCAAAAGGAGTTGAACCTGCCCAAGAACCGCCTTATATGTGACATGCCCACCAGGTGGAACTCAACGTTGGCCATGCTGCAGCGGCTGCACACGCAGCAGAGGGCCATCAATGAGTACCTGTGCGACTACGGCACCAGGACAGGGTCAGGGGAGCTTGTTTTTTTTTCTCCACGCCAGTGGGGCATGATCAGGGATGCATGCACTGTCCTGGCACCATTTGAGGAGGCCACGAGGATGGTGAGCAGTGACAGTGCATGCATCAGTGACACTGTACCTCTTGTCCACCTGTTGGAGCACACGCTGCGTGGAATAATGGACAGGGCACTTGAGGCAGAACAGAGGCAGGAAGAGGAGGACTTCCTTGCCTCTCAAGGCCCCCTTTACCCAGACAGTGTTCCTTCTGTCCCACCCATCGCACAGGAAGAGGAAGAGGAGGAGGAGGAGGAGGAGGAGGAGGATTGTGTCAGCATGGAGGTGGAGGCTGGCACTCAGCATCATCAGCAGCAGTCTTTTAGGGATGATTTACAGTCCCAAGAAACCAGTGGACTTGTACGTGGCTGGGAGGAGGTGACTGCGGATCATGTCGTCCTTAGTGACCCAGAGGACTCCGGAGCGAATGCCTCAGCAAACCTACGCTGCATGGCCTCCCTGATCCTGCAAAGTCTGCGGAAGGATCCTCGTATTCTTCGGATCAAGGAGAGGGACCATTACTGGCTGGCCACTCTCCTTGATCCACGGTACAAGGGTAAGGTTGCGGACCTTATGTTACCGTCGCAGAGGGAGCAGAGGATGAGACAACTCCGGGAGGCCTTGCAGAAAGGTCTGTGCAACGCGTTCCCAGAGACTGGGAGGTTACAAACTCCTGGTCCAGGACAACGAGTTGCTGAGGCTTCGGCCAGTCAAAGAAGGAGCGGTGGGGAGGGTGGCCGTCTGACCGATGCGTTCAGACAATTCTTTAGTCCGCAGCCCCAAAGTATGATTGGTTCCAGCAACCATCGCCAGCGTCTGATAAACATGGTGCAGGAATATCTAGGGGCAAGGTCAGACTTGGACACCTTCCCCACCGAAAATCCTCTGGCTTACTGGGTCTTGAGGATGGATCACTGGCCAGAGCTTGCACAGTATGCAATTGAGCTACTGGCCTGTCCTGCATCCAGCGTTCTTTCGGAACGCACATTCAGTGCTGCTGGAGGATTTGTCACGGATCACAGGGTGCGCCTGTCCACCGACTCGGTTGATCGACTGACTTTCATCAAGATGAACCAGTCTTGGATCACCACCAGCTACCACACACCTGATGCTGATATAACAGACTAATTGATTTTAACATGTCACGTCCCTTCAAGACTGATGCTGATGCTGAGTGCCTGTGCTGTTATGTTGACTGGCTATCCTCCTCCTCCGAGTCCTCAATGATACGATTGATGATGATAGCTTGGAAGATCATTTTTGTTTATGGGTGCCGCCACCAGTGGCTAAGGCCCAATTTCTTTCTCGTACATCACGGGACACAGAGCGACATAGTCATTACTAATGGGTTATATAGATACCGTCAGGTGCTGGCACTGGCAACTTCCAAAACCGGAAGTACCCTCCCCTATATAAGCCCCTCCCATCCGGGAGCACCCCAGTTTTTTGCCAGTGTCTAAGGTGTTGGCCAAGAAGAAACATGTGTTTTTCACTGAGCTTGCGTACAGGTTCTTTTGGGCCTCAGTAAGCTATTCCGGATCCGACCAAAAAAGCTTCATAGCTAAACGGTCGGTACCCGGGCCTTGCAGAGAAGAGCAAGGTTTTGCCTGTAATGCTTCTCTTAGGAGAGCTGGACCCTGGGATCCAGAGCTCTGGTCATACCCACGACCAAGATGTTTTCTGTGCAGGGTGCTATACAGGTCCAGGGGAGTGGAATCCTTGGGAACCCGGTCCCTGAAGGTTTGATTACAATGCCTGCCGTGATAGGTGAAGTTTGGGCTTTTGTGGACCAAACAAAGTCCTGCGGCGGGGAACAGGTAAGTGGGGGCCCCCAGGAACTTGGTTCTATTGGGGGACCCCCAAGCCTAATTTGTCTTTCTGTCTGTTACCTAATGGTATTCCCGCAAAATTCTGTGCATGCCTGTAACTACTTAAAAAATGTAATAATTTTTAATGGTGGTCAAGAAAAAAAAAAAAAATAATTTTTTTATATATATTTAATATATTAGACTGCGGTACCTGTGTTTGTCCACTAGAGGCCGCTGTGGAATGTTTTCTTGTCATGTGGACTAGCTTCTTCTCAGCAGAGCAAAGTCCAGGCAGATGGTGAGTTCTCTTATAGGAAACTGCTTCCTCTGCCATGTTGCAGTGCTCGTCCATCCCCCGGCGTGCGGCAAAGAGGGGCCCTGGCTCCTGTCCCTTGTTACCATATTTGAAATTAGCGCCGAAGGCGCACGTGCCCGCGCGCGTGCGCGTGCACGCGCCTCTATATATAGAGGTGAGCCGGGAAAGGGGGCGGAGCCTGGGGGATGACGCTCTGTGCGCGCCGCAGCGCTTCTGCGCATGTGCGGGCGTCCCAGCAGTTTAAAAAAACCACAATATTGTAGTGAGCTGGCTATGAAGTACAGAGACAGAGCTGGCAACATTTAAAGGCATACAGCAAGCGGTTGATACAGGCATCCCCTAGAAAGGCACATTAGTAGACACCAACTGTGATATAGCAGCAATTGTGCTAGACTATTCTCAGTAAAAGTGGTGTATTACGGCTGGAATACCTCAGCTTTAGGCTTAGGAATATGCCGTCCAGAAGCTCCGGAACTGAATCTTCCAGGAAGCGAAGGGGGTCTCATCGGGCTCGGAGGATCTTGGGCATACTCCTGCTGCACCAGTCTCCCCTGAAGTTCAGAGGTAAGTGACCGTAGAGACCCCGCAGGGTACTTGGTACTGTGGCTGTCCTCAGTTCACCTGCTCCTGTGTATGTAACAGAGGAGGTTTTTTCCTCAGCTCTGGGAGGATTAGAGAGAGATTGTCAACATTTATCGCTGCCTCCCTGTCAGGGAAAGCACGCCCGATCTCCGTCTCCTCCTTCAGAGTGCCTGTTAGCAGAGCAACAGTCCCATACAGGGATCGACCTGCCTGAAGGGGATCAGGATGAGGTTGATTCTGTTATAGAGGAATCAACAGTGGGGGAACCTTTTCTCAGCATCTTAAGCTGAAAGATTATGGGTTCAGTCTCTGACTAACATGGTCCGATCAGCATTTAAAAATGCACCTTGCGGAACCATCAACCACTACTGTATCCTCGTTGGGGTCGCTAGAAGCCCCCAGACTGTTTGTTCTTTTCCACTTCACCCTTTACTGAAAGGGCTCATTTACCAGGATTGGGAACGTCCTGAGAAAATATTTATTCCCCCAAGAGATTTCCGGTGGTCTATCCCATGGAGGATAAGTTCATCAAAAAAAAATAAAAAAATGGAAGGTCCCTACAGTGGACGCAGCCATCTCTTGTATGTATAAATCACTGACATGTCCAGTGGATAATGTCCAAATGTTCAAGAACCCAATAGATAAAAGATTGGAGTCCTTATGAAAATCTGCTTGGTGATACAACCAGCAGTAGCAGCTATTGGGGTCTGCTAAGCAGTGAAGGATCAGTTGAAACAGGTCTTGAGGGACTTGACAGATCAGCAGGCTTTGCCCTAGCTGATCTACCTAGAGCCTTAGGCTTTGCGGTTGACGCCATAGAGGATTCAGTCCATCAGGCCTCCCGCCTTACGCTGTCTATAGTACATATGCGTAGGCTCCTATGGCTCAAAAACTGGTCTGCTGAAGCTCCCTGTAAAGAATGGCTGGTTAGCGTCCCATTTCATGGTGAACGCTTATTCAGGGAAAACCTGGACAAATATATCCAGAAAATTTCCAGCGGTAAAAATACGCTCTTACCGGTTAAAAGCAGAGTTAGAGGTCCCTCTTTAAGAGGCCTGCTTCTCCAGTCCCTGGGGCATCGGCTGTGTAACAGTTCCGACGGCCTCCTCGGTCAAATCCCGGGGGTAAAAAACAGGGACAGTAGCAGGGTAATGAGAAACCCTGGGTCAGGGGAGGTACAAAACCTCCCCCAAAGTTAAATTCATTGAAGCCCCCACTCAGTCGGGTGGGGGGAGGACTCCAGTTGTTCGCAAGAGACCTGGCGGGACACGATCAAGACAGATAGGTGCTCTCCGCAGTAGGTTTGGGATACAGTTTGGAGTTAAAAGACTCTCCTCCTTCCCATTTTTGAGGTCAAACGTGCCAAGGGATCCCCGGAAGAGAGAGTCCCTCCTGTTGGCACTAGAACAACTATTGCTCCAAGGAGTAATTATGGAGGTTCCCCTGGAAGAATGAGGGTTCGAGTTTTACTCAAACCTCTTTACAGTCCCGAAGCAAACGCGGTCGGGAGGCCCATATTAATTCTAAAAGGGCTATACAAATTCCTGTATATCAGGACTTTCCGATGGAGTCGATCCGATCGGTGGCCACTGCCCTACAAGGGGAGGATTGGTTAGCCACGATCGACATCAAAGATGCTTATTTGCACATTCCCATCTTTCCAGTCCACCAAAAATTTCTACGCTTTGCAGTAGAAGGGCGCCATTTTCAGTTCAGAGCCTTACCCTTCGGTTTGGCCACAGCACCACGAGTGTTTACAAAAATTCTGGCCCTTTATTGGCCAATCTAAGAACACAAGGTGTAATGATAATGGCATATCTGGATGACTTGTTGCTGATAGACCACTCAGTGAAAAAACTAGACGTGGTCGTTCACAAGACGATCAAGTATCTGGAATCTCACGGTTGGATTATCAACCGAGACAAGTCAGCCCTAAAAACCAGTCAAAAGTCTGGAATACTTGGGGCTAAGGTTGGATTCAGGCCAGAGAAAAATATTCTTGCCTCGAGGAAAGGTGTTGTCTTTGAAAGATTTGATCCACTTAGTGGGTACAAAAAAGACAGCCGTCCATACGCCTGTATATGAGGCTGCTGGGAAAAATGGTGGCATCATTCGAAGCAGTACCCTACGGTCAATTCCATTCAAGGAATTTGCAAGGGGCCATACTGTCAGCCTGGAACAAAAAAGTTCAGGCCCTAGACTTACAATGTCCTTGTCCCCTTCCGTTCGCAAGAGCCTCCGTTGGTGGTGGGTTCCCCAGAATCTGGAAAAAAGGAAATCCTTCAGTCCGATTTCTTGGAAGGTGGTCACTACAGATGCCAGCCTTATAGGCTGGGGAGCAGTACTGGAGCAATAGTCTCTCCAGGGCAGATGGTCGGATGCAGAAAAGGCCCTGCCCATCAATCTCTTAGAGATACGAGCAGCCCGGTATGCCCTAGTAGCATGGACATCCAAACTCCAAGGGTCCCCTGTCAGAATTCAATCAGACAATGCCACAGCAGTGGCATATATCAATCATCAGGGGGGCACCAGGAGTCGTGCAGCCCAGAGGGAAGTAAATTACATCCTGAAATGGGCAGGAAAAATATGTCCCAGCCATATCTGCGGTATTCATTCCAGGAGTGGAGAATTGGAAGGCGGACTTTCTAAGTCGCCAGCAATTAGGCCCAGAGGAAGGGTCCCTTCACCCCGAGGTTTTCTGGACAATATGTCAGCGGTGGGGAACATCGGATGTAGATCTTCTAGCATCCAGATTCAACGCAAAGGGGGATAGGTTTGTCTCTCGGACAAGGGATCCCCTAGCTTGCGGCTCGGATGCCCTAATGTTCCCTGGGGATCAGTTCAAGCTGATATATGCATTCACACCGCCACAATGGTTACCTCGATTACTCCGCAGAATCAGGGTAGAAAAGAAACCAGTGATTCCGGTGGCTCCAGCGTGGCCCCGAAGAGCGTGGTACGCGGAGATTGTAAAATTTCAGTGGGGAGTCCTTGGACTCTCCCACGTCGTCCGGCTTTCGCAAGGACCGATATACCACCCTTCCTTACCAGCCCTAGGTTTGACGGCCTGGCTATTGAAGCCCACATTCTAAAAAAAGAGAGGGCTCTCTAATGCTGTGGTATCTACCATGATCAATGCCAGGAAGCCGGTATCCAGGCAGATCTACTATAGAATCTGGAAGGCGTACATCGCGTGGTGTGAGGCCAAGAAATGGCATCCACATAAGTACGTAATAGGTAGGATTCTGGACTTCCTACAGTGGGCTGTAGATAGGAAGCTTGCCTTGAGTACTATCAAGGGTCAGATTTCGGCCTTGTCAATATTTTTTCAAAGGCCCTTGGCTTCGCATTCACTAGTCAAAGCCTTTATACAAGGAGTGATGCGTATTAGGCCTCCGGTTAATATTCCCATATGTCCATGGGATCTAAACTTGGTTCTGTCGGTTCTACAGAAACAACCATTTGAACCATTACAGCATATTTCCTTGGTGCTTCTCACCAGGAAATTGATTTTTCTAGTAGCCATTTGTTTGGCTAAAAGAGTATCGGAATTAGCAGCTATGTCCTGTAAGGAGCCATATCTGGTTATCCATAAGGACAGAGTAGTGTTACGTCCTCATCCAGCCTTTCTTCCTAAGGTGGTATCGAGGTTTCATTTGAACCAAGATGTGGTTCTTCCTTCTTTTTTCCCCAAACCTACTTCGGTAGAGGAAAAGTTATTGCATTCTTTGGATGTAGTAAGAGCAGTTAAAGCTTATCTAAAAGCCACTGCTCAGATTCGCAGAACAGATACTTTGTTTATTCTGCCGGAAGGCCCCAGAAAGGGTCAGGCAGCGTCAAAGTCTACTTTAGCCAAGTGGATTCGACAGGTCATTATGCAAGCTTATGGCTTGAGAAGGAGACCGCCTCCGTTCAAAGTTAGAGCGCACTCCACGAGAGCAGTTGGAACTTCATGGGCAGTGCATCACCAGGCCTCCCTGGCTCAAATCTGTAAGGCCGCAACATGGTCTTCGGTACACACGTTTACTAGGTCCTACCAGGTGGACGTTAGAAGTCAGGAGGATGTCGCCTTTGGGCGCAGTGTGTTGCAGGCCGCAAAAGATCCTCATGTCTGATAGCGCTCAGCTTATATATGGTGTATCCCCCCCTCATTTGGCATTGCTTTAGGACATCCCATTAGTAATGACTATGTCGCTCTGTGTCCCGTGATGTACGAGAAAGAAAATAGGATTTTTATAACAGCTTACCTGTAAAATCCTTTTCTTGGAGTACATCACGGGACACAGAGCTCCCGCCCCTCTTTAGGGACACTTATTGCTTTGCTACAAAACTGAGGTGCTCCCGGATGGGAGGGGCTTATATAGGGGAGGGTACTTCCGGTTTTGGAAGTTGCCAGTGCCAGCACCTGACGGTATCTATATAACCCATTAGTAATGACTATGTCGCTCTGTGTCCCGTGATGTACTCCAAGAAAAGGATTTTACAGGTAAGCTGTTATAAAAATCCTATTTTTTCAGCCCCTGTTTTACAGGGGCGTGTACTTACAATTTTTTTAGCAATAATTTGCCATAGGGCTCATTGCTGTGCTCCAAGTACAGTATCTGTGAGGGGTTGTAGTGTTGTGCCACCAGTGCCTAAGGCCCAATTTTTCAGCCCCTGTTTAACAGGGGCGTGTCATTACAATTTTTGAAGCAATACTTTGCAACAGGGCTCATTGCTGTGCTCCAAGTACAGTATCTGTGAGGGGTTGTAGTGTTGTGCCACCAGTGCCTAAGGCCCAATTTTTCAGCCCCTGTTCAACAGGGGCATGCAATTACAATTCTTGATGTAATAATTCACAGCAGGGCCCATTCCTGCACCCACCAAGAGTAAGTCTGAGGGCTTACAGTGTTGTGGCAACGCCACCACCACCACCACCACCACCAGGAAAGGCCCAATTTTTCAGCCCCTGTTCAAAAGGGGCATGTAATTACAATTCTTGATCTAATAATTCACAGCAGGGCCCATTCCTGCACCCACCAAGAGTAACTCTGAGGGCTTACAGTGTTGTGGCAACACCACCACCACCACCACGAAAAGCCCAATTTTTCAGCCCCTGTTCAACAGGGGCATGCAATTACAATTCTTGATCTAATAATTCACAGCAGGGCCCATTGCTGCACCCACCAAGAGTAACTGTCAGGGCTTACAGTGTTGTGGCACCAGCACCACCATCAAAGCCCCAATTTTTACTACCACTGTTCAACAATTATATGTAATTAAAATTCCTGATATAATAGTTGACAGCAGGGCGTTCCAGCACCAACCAAGAGTAACTGTGAGTGCTTACAGTGTTGTGCCAACACCAACAACTAAGGGGCCTATTTCTGCAGAGTATATACGGCAGGTCCCTACTTTCAAACATCCAACTTACAAACGACTCCTACTTGCAAACGAAAGAAGACAACAGGAAGTGAGAGGAAATCTACCCCTAGGAAGGAAAATTCTCTCCTGTAAGAATAAATATGGGAGAAAGGTGTCTCCTCTGTACTGATGCTTTATCAGCAATCCTTGTTTCAAGAAAAACACCACATTTCAAAAACAGTTGTCATTGGGACGGAAAGTGAGGTGAAATGTTCTGAACAGGGGCACAGACAGCAAAACAAATGTTACAGGGGTGATAACCCTTACCTATGTTTCCCAAAAAGTTTAAAAATAGATTTTTGGGCTGGAGCTACACTTCAACAATGTACCTGTTCAAAATTACAAACACATTCTACATAAGAACAAACCTACAGTCCCTGTCTTGTATGCACCGCCTGTATACGGCTGTTCAGAGTATATAGGGCCTTTTTTATTTTATGTGCGGGGTTCCCCTTAATATCCATACAAGACCCAAAGGGGCTGGTAATGGGCTGGGGTAGGGGGGGGGGGTCATGGGGTAGCTATGCCATTTTTCTTAAAGATTTTCATCCATATTACCGGGACCAGACATTACATTAAAGCCGCAAGAAGTTTTAAATGGCTTTTTTTTCCTTTAGAAGTGTCATTTTGTGCAGGGACAGTTCTAAACACGGGAAACACGTGGCACTTCACAGGCATACTTTAGACACCCCCCAGGTACGATATTTAAAGGAATATTTGACTTTTTTTTTTCACTTTATGCATCATTAAAATGACTGCTCCCGAAAAACGACCGTTTTTAAAACTTCTTTTTGCATTGATACATGTCCCCTGGTGCAGAACCCGGGTTCCCAAACCCTTTTTAGGACAATAACATGCATAATAGTTGTTATAATTAGCACTTTAGAATTCGAACGTTCGCATCCATTGTATTTAATAGGGTTCTAATGTTCGTACGAACTTTCGGTCCGTTCGCGGGTTCTGGTGCGAACCGAACCCGGGGGTGTTCGGCTCATCACTAATCCTCACGATGGTTATTATCAGTGATATCTGAACCAGCAGTGGATTTCAGAGTTTATCATAAATTTTTCTGTGCTCTACAGATAGAGGTTGTGATATAAATACACATTACATTCATTGGTTTACTCACGCAACCTGCATGAATTGATCGGAACACATGAATTGGTCCAGTGAATTCAATAGTTGCACAGAAATCTCCAGATTAGAGTAAACTGTGTATGGGCATCCCCAATGATAGTTCACAATCCGTTTTTCAATGGTGCAGGTACTGGTACAGAGATCTCCCAATGGGATCGATCTGTATATAGGCGCTTGCAGCAGCTATCAAAAAGCCTTGAACGATATGTGAGTAACACGAGCTGGTGAACAAATCCTTCCTCCAAAGTTCCATATATCTCACAATCCTTGTGAAGTATTGTTCGGGATGTATGTAGAATCCTGAAATCCAATTCAAATATCCAGATAGTACTACACGGGAACAATTTAATTCTCCTTAGAAGTTGGGGGCTACTGGGTGGACATCAGCACCACTTTGCTCAATTGCCCAAAATTGTTGAAATTGCAAATGTTTAGGCATTCTTATGTTTATTTCTTTTGTTTGTATTGGTATGGCACAAAAAGTGGAGAAACAAAAAGCCAAATCTGACACATTCCATGCAAAACTCCAAAAATGGAGTGGACAAAATGATTGGCACCCTCAATTTAATATTTGTTAGAACACCGCTTTTAAAAAATAACTGAAATCAATCGCTTCCTGTAACCATCAATGAGTTCTTACACCTCTCTACTCTTCTTTCGCCAACTGCTCCAGGTCTTTCAGATTTGAAGGGTTCCTTTTCCCAACTGCTGTTTTGAGATCTCTCCACAGGTGCTCTATGGGATTTAGATCTGGACTCATTGCTGGCCAGTTCAGTACACTCCGGTGCTTTGTCTTAAACTATTTCTGGGTGCTTTTTGACGTGTGCTTTGGGTCATTGTCCTGCTGTAAGACCCATGACCTCTGACGGAGACCCAACTTTCTGACAATGGGCCCTACATTGCACCCCAGAATTCTTTGACAGTCTTCAGATTTCATAATGCACACGGTCAAGACAATCCAGTGCCTGAAGCAGCAAAGCAACCCAAAACATCAGTGAACCTCCACCATGTTTGACTGTAGGGACTGTATTATTTTCTTTAAAGGCCTAATTTCTCTTTCTGAAAAAAGTAGAATGGTGGGCTTTACCAAAAAGTTGTAATTTTGTTTTGTCTGTCCACAGTACTTTCTCTCAAAAGGATTTTGGCTTCCTCAGGTAAGTTTTGGCAAACTCTTTGATCATTTTTTTCTTTTTCATCCACGTCCAGGGAGATTAGGTACAGTGCCATGGGCTGTAAACTTCTTGACAATGTTGTGCACAGTGGCCACAGGAACATTAAGATCTCTGGAGATGGATTTGTAACCTTGAGATTGTCCATGCTTTTCCACAATTTTTGTTCTCAAATCCTAAGACAATTATTTTCTGTTCTTTCTCTTCTCAATGCAACGTGTGGCACAGAGACACACAACAGAATGGTTGAGTCAATTTTTACCCATCTTAACTGGCTGCCAGTGTGATTTATATATTGTCAGCACCTAATAATTGATAAAAAAAATGAGTTTAATTACAAATTACAGGAGCATCACAAACTTGGAATGCAATTATTTCTTACAATTTTGAGAAGGTGCTAATATTTTTGTCCATAAATAGCAAATATAATCGGCACAGCCTTCCTTCAACCTCAAACTACAAAACCCAATTGCTACTTACACATACAAGCGTTCTCACTTCACTCATCAATACCATAAAATTACATTGATAGTGCAGCACAACCAGTAACAAAGAAACAAAATCATGTGTAAGTGTCCACAAAAAGTAGCATATCTGAACAGATAGAAATGAAACAATGTAAATAAATGAAAAACAAACTAAATTGTTTCAAAGAAAACAGTCCATGCATTCCTTTAAACAGATAATGTGTTGACCTTCCTTATACCTTCCACCTCTGTGTCTAAAGAATGATCGTAAATAAAAGGTGATCACTTTAAAAACGAATAATAAATGATATATATGAGCTGCTGCTATAACAAATAACGTATACCTATGTAGATGCGTTTAAAGATGGGTATAACCTTATTTATCATACGGTACAACATTTGAATATCTGTAGCAGAGGCACTCTTCCATTGTAACAGAATTAAGTTCCTGGTATAAAAAAGAATTGTGCGCACCAGAGTTCGAGCATGGGTCCTGGGTACGAACTCAATGAGCACTCCCAACAGTCCAACCTCTGGTGTATGAGGTATTGGTAAATGTAAGGTGTCCTTAAAAAAAAGAAAATAAGTCCTTCCAAAACGTTGATAGAGCAGAACAAGACCAAAACATATGTATGTATCTGGCCTCAGTGGAGTCACACCTAGAACAAGAAGCAGCAGAGACAAAACCCATGTGAGCCAGCCTGGCAGGAGTATAATGCAATTGGTGTATAACTTTAAACTGTACGTACAGATCATTAGATCCAATAAGATCCTGAAAGCAAACCTCCGAGGCCTCCTCCCACCCCTCCTTGGACAGCCCCGGAATGTCCACCTCCCATTTCCGCTGAGCAATCTGGAAGGGTTTAACCCCAGCAGACTGCAGGCGGGAATAAATAGTCGTAACCAGCTTTTCAATATCCTGGTACGACAGCAGCACCTCCAAAGGCGATTCAGTGAGCTCCTGGGTCAGCCCAGTAAATTGTGCCTGAACGGCATGACGTAGTAACAGATACTTATAAAATAATTTATCCGTCACCCCACACTGTACCTTCAAATCCTCAAAGGAGATAACCGTATCATTAACAAAAATGTGGGAGACATGTGTGACCCCGAGTCGTGTCCACCACAAGGAGTCTGGGTGACCCAGAAGCTCAGCGAAATTGGGGTTCCGTCACAGGGGTGATCTGGGAGACATCCCATCCGAGTCCGCAAGCACCTTGTTACCTTCATGCCAGGCTAACCAGCTAATTTTCAATGGGGAGCCTCGAGAACAACGCTTGGGTACAGACCTGTCTAAATCATCTACAAGTGAGGCCCTAGAGCCCACCAGTGCGGGGATAACATTAAGGGTTTCAAAAGAAGCATTAATATGTATCCCCAGATACTTAAACGTGTGTTGGACGGTCAATTTGGATGTAGAGAGGTAGGTGTAATCTAGTTCAGGGCCTATAGGGAATGCCACCGATTTTTCACAACCAACCCGTAACCCGGAGACCTTCCCAAACTCCTCCACAACACCCAATAGCGAAACAAACGACTTCTCAGACCCATCCAGGTAGATTAGGGCATCATCTGCATAGAGGGAAATCTTTTCAGTCAGGTCCCCATAGCAGATGCCACCTACCGTCGCCGTCTGCCGCACCGCCAGAGCAAGAGGCTCTATGGCCAGAGCAAACAGAAGCGGCGAGAGCGGGCAGCCCTGCCTGGTTCCCCTCTGCAAAGTAAAAACATCAGAGACATCCTTGTTAGTACTTATCCTAGCCCTAGGGTTGGTATAAAGCAAACTGACCCACTTAATGAATTGGGAGCTAAAGCCCATACAATGCATGGTTTCCCAAAGGAAGGACCAGTTAACTGTATCAAAGGCTTTGAGCACATCCAATGATAACACCAGGCCAATCTTTTGGTCAGTGGCAGCCCTGTGAATGTGCAGATAGAGCTGGTGAATGTTGTCATACGTACTCTTGAACCCAGTCTGATCCCTATGAATGAGATGGAGAATGACCTTTTGTAGTCGTAAAGCTAGAATTTTAGCCAACACCTTGACATCACTATTCAGTAGTGAGATTGAACGGTAAGACCCACACAACAGTTTGTCTTTATCAGGTTTAGGCAGTACTACAATCAGGGCTTCACACATGAAGGAGGGTGCACGGCTAGTGATGAGCCGAACACCCCCGGGTTCGGTTCGCACCAGAACCCGCGAACGGACCGAAAGTTCGTACGAACATTAGAACCCTATTAAATACAATGGATGCGAACGTTCGAATTCTAAAGTGCTAATTATAACAACTATTATGCATGTTATTGTCCTAAAAAGGGTTTGGTAACCCGGGTTGTGCACCAGGGGACATGTATCAATGCAAAAAGAAGTTTTAAAAACGGTCGTTTTTCGGGAGCAGTCATTTTAATGATGCATAAAGTGAAAAAAAAAAGTCAAATATTCCTTTAAATATCGTACCTGGGGGGTGTCTAAAGTATGCCTGTGAAGTGCCATGTGTTTCCCGTGTTTAGAACTGTCCCTGCACAAAATGACACTTCTAAAGGAAAAAAAAGCCATTTAAAACTGCTTGCGGCTTTAATGTAATGTCTGGTCCCGGTAATATGGATGAAAATCTTTAAGAAAAATGGCATAGCTACCCCATGACCCCCCCCTACCCCAGCCCATTACCAGCCCCTTTGGGTCTTGTATGGATATTAAGGGGAACCCCGCACATAAAATAAAAAAGGCCCTATATACTCTGAACAGCCGTATACAGGCGGTGCATACAAGACAGGGACTGTAGGTTTGTTCTTATGTAGAATCTGTTTGTAATTTTGAACAGGTACATTGTTGAAGTGTAGCTCCAGCCCAGAAATCTATTTTTAAACTTTTTGGAAAACATAGGTAAGGGTTATCACCCCTGTAACATTTGTTTTGCTGTCTGTGCCCCTGTTCAGAACATTTCACCTCACTTTCCGTCCCAATGACAACTGTTTTTGAAATGTGGTGTTTTTCTTGAAACAAGGATTGCTGATAAAGCATCAGTACAGAGGAGACACCTTTCTCCCATATTTATTCTTACAGGAGAGAATTTTCCTTCCTAGTGGTAGATTTCCTCTCACTTCCTGTTGTCTTCTTGCGTTTGCAAGTAGGAGTCGTTTGTAAGTTGGATGTTTGAAAGTAGGGACCTGCCGTATATACTCTGCAGAAATAGGCCCCTTAGTTGTTGGTGTTGGCACAACACTGTAAGCACTCACAGTTACTCTTGGTTGGTGCTGGAACGCCCTGCTGTCAACTATTATATCAGGAATTTTAATTACATATAATTGTTGAACAGTGGTAGTAAAAATTGGGCCTTTGATGGTGGTGCTGGTGCCACAACACTGTAAGCCCTGACAGTTACTCTTGGTGGGTGCAGCAATGGGCCCTGCTGTGAATTATTAGATCAAGAATTGTAATTGCATGCCCCTGTTGAACAGGGGCTGAAAAATTGGGCCTTTCGTGGTGGTGGTGGTGGTGGTGGTGTTGCCACAACACTGTAAGCCCTCAGAGTTACTCTTGGTGGGTGCAGGAATGGGCCCTGCTGTGAATTATTAGATCAAGAATTGTAATTACATGCCCCTTTTGACCAGGGGCTGAAAAATTGGGCCTTTCGTGGTGGTGGTGGTGGTGGTGGTGTTGCCACAACACTGTAAGCCCTCAGAGTTACTCTTGGTGGGTGCAGGAATGGGCCCTGCTGTGAATTATTAGATCAAGAATTGTAATTGCATGCCCCTGTTGAACAGGGGCTGAAAAATTGGGCCTTTCGTGGTGGTGGTGGTGGTGGTGGTGTTGCCACAACACTGTAAGCCCTCAGAGTTACTCTTGGTGGGTGCAGGAATGGGCCCTGCTGTGAATTATTAGATCAAGAATTGTAATTGCATGCCCCTGTTGAACAGGGGCTGAAAAATTGGGCCTTTCGTGGTGGTGGTGGTGGTGGTGGTGTTGCCACAACACTGTAAGCCCTCAGAGTTACTCTTGGTGGGTGCAGGAATGGGCCCTGCTGTGAATTATTAGATCAAGAATTGTAATTACATGCCCCTTTTGAACAGGGGCTGAAAAATTGGGCCTTTCGTGGTGGTGGTGGTGGTGGCGTTGCCACAACACTGTAAGCCCTCAGAGTTACTCTTGGTGGGTGCAGCAATGGGCCCTGCTGTGAATTATTAGATCAAGAATTGTAATTGCATGCCCCTGTTGAACAGGGGCTGAAAAATTGGGCCTTTCGTGGTGGTGGTGGTGGTGGTGGTGTTGCCACAACACTGTAAGCCCTCAGAGTTACTCTTGGTGGGTGCAGCAATGGGCCCTGCTGTGAATTATTAGATCAAGAATTGTAATTACATGCCCCTTTTGAACAGGGGCTGAAAAATTGGGCCTTTCGTGGTGGTGGTGGTGATGGTGGTGTTGCCACAACACTGTAAGCCCTCAGAGTTACTCTTGGTGGGTGCAGGAATGGGCCCTGCTGTGAATTATTAGATCAAGAATTGTAATTACATGCCCCTTTTGAACAGGGGCTGAAAAATTGGGCCTTTCGTGGTGGTGGTGGTGGTGGCGTTGCCACAACACTGTAAGCCCTCAGAGTTACTCTTGGTGGGTGCAGCAATGGGCCCTGCTGTGAATTATTAGATCAAGAATTGTAATTGCATGCCCCTGTTGAACAGGGGCTGAAAAATTGGGCCTTTCGTGGTGGTGGTGGTGGTGGTGGTGGTGGTGTTGCCACAACACTGTAAGCCCTCAGAGTTACTCTTGGTGGGTGCAGCAATGGGCCCTGCTGTGAATTATTAGATCAAGAATTGTAATTACATGCCCCTTTTGAACAGGGGCTGAAAAATTGGGCCTTTCGTGGTGGTGGTGGTGGTGGCGTTGCCACAACACTGTAAGCCCTCAGAGTTACTCTTGGTGGGTGCAGCAATGGGCCCTGCTGTGAATTATTAGATCAAGAATTGTAATTGCATGCCCCTGTTGAACAGGGGCTGAAAAATTGGGCCTTAGGCACTGGTGGCACAACACTACAACCCCTCACAGATACTGTACTTGGAGCACAGCAATGAGCCCTGTTGCAAAGTATTGCTTCAAAAATTGTAATGACACGCCCCTGTTAAACAGGGGCTGAAAAATTGGGCCTTAGGCACTGGTGCCACAACACTCCAACCCCTCACAGATACTGTACTTGGAGCACAGCAATGAGCCCTATGGCAAATTATTGCTAAAAAAATTGTAATTACACGCCCCTGTAAAACAGGGGCTGAAAAATTGGGCCTTAGCCACTGGTGGCGGCACCCATAAACAAAAATGATCTTCCAAGCTATCATCATCAATCGTATCATTGAGGACTCGGAGGAGGAGGATAGCCAGTCAACATAACAGCACAGGCACTCAGCATCAGCATCAGTCTTGAAGGGATGTGACATGTTAAAATCAATTAGTCTGTTATATCAGCATCAGGTGTGTGGTAGCTGGTGGTGATCCAAGACTGGTTCATCTTGATGAAAGTCAGTCGATCAACCGAGTCGGTGGACAGGCGCACCCTGTGATCCGTGACAAATCCTCCAGCAGCACTGAATGTGCGTTCCGAAAGAACGCTGGATGCAGGACAGGCCAGTAGCTCAATTGCATACTGTGCAAGCTCTGGCCAGTGATCCATCCTCAAGACCCAGTAAGCCAGAGGATTTTCGGTGGGGAAGGTGTCCAAGTCTGACCTTGCCCCTAGATATTCCTGCACCATGTTTATCAGACGCTGGCGATGGTTGCTGGAACCGATCATACTTTGGGGCTGCGGACTAAAGAATTGTCTGAACGCATCGGTCAGACGGCCACCTTCCCCACCGCTCCTTCTTTGACTGGCCGAAGCCTCAGCAACTCGTTGTCCAGGACCAGGAGTTTGTAACCTCCCAGTCTCTGGGAACGCGTTGCACAGACCTTTCTGCAAGGCCTCCCGGAGTTGTCTCATCCTCTGCTCCCTCTGCGACGGTAACATAAGGTCCGCAACCTTACCCTTGTACCGTGGATCAAGGAGAGTGGCCAGCCAGTAATGGTCCCTCTCCTTGATCCGAAGAATACGAGGATCCTTCCGCAGACTTTGCAGGATCAGGGAGGCCATGCAGCGTAGGTTTGCTGAGGCATTCGCTCCGGAGTCCTCTGGGTCACTAAGGACGACATGATCCGCAGCCACCTCCTCCCAGCCACGTACAAGTCCACTGGTTTCTTGGGACTGTAAATCATCCCTAAAAGACTGCTGCTGATGATGCTGAGTGCCAGCCTCCACCTCCATGCTGACACAATCCTCCTCCTCCTCCTCCTCCTCCTCCTCCTCCTCCTCCTCTTCCTGTGCGATGGGTGGGACAGAAGGAACACTGTCTGGGTAAAGGGGGCCTTGAGAGGCAAGGAAGTCCTCCTCTTCCTGCCTCTGTTCTGCCTCAAGTGCCCTGTCCATTATTCCACGCAGCGTGTGCTCCAACAGGTGGACAAGAGGTACAGTGTCACTGATGCATGCACTGTCACTGCTCACCATCCTCGTGGCCTCCTCAAATGGTGCCAGGACAGTGCATGCATCCCTGATCATGCCCCACTGGCGTGGAGAAAAAAAACCAAGCTCCCCTGACCCTGTCCTGGTGCCGTAGTCGCACAGGTACTCATTGATGGCCCTCTGCTGCGTGTGCAGCCGCTGCAGCATGGCCAACGTTGAGTTCCACCTGGTGGGCATGTCACATATAAGGCGGTTCTTGGGCAGGTTCAACTCCTTTTGCAGCTCAGCCAGGCGAGCACTGGCATTATAAGATCTGCGGAAATGCACACAGACTTTCCTGGCCTGCCTCAGGACATCCTGTAAGCCCGGGTACCTGCCCAAGAACCGCTGCACCACCAGGTTAAGGACGTGAGCCACACAGGGCACATGGGTCAGTTGTCCCTGTCGGAGGGCGGAGAGGAGGTTGGTGCCATTGTCGCAAACCACCATTCCTGGCTTAAGCTGGCGTGGCGTCAACCACCTCTCGGCCTGGCCCTGCAGAGCAGACAGGACCTCTGCCCCAGTGTGGCTTCTGTCCCCCAAACACACCAGCGCAAGCACGGCATGGCATCTTTTTGCCTGCGTACTTGCGTAGCCCCTTGAACGGCTACGGAGCACCGCTGGTTCATAGGACAAACCACAGGAAGAGGCCATGGAGGAAGAAGAAGAGGAGGGGGTGGAGGAGAGAGGTGTGTCACAACCAATAGTAGCATTTTGGAGGCGTGGTGGTGGAACAACCTCCAACACTACTGCACCTTGTCCTGCATCCTTCCCAGCTGCCAAAAGAGTGACCCAATGGGCCGTGAAAGAAAGGTAACGTCCCTGTCCATGCCTGCTGGACCATGAGTCAGCGGTAATATGCACCTTACCGCTGACCGCCCTGTCCAGCGAGGCCAAGACATTGCCTTCCACATGCCGGTAGAGAGCCGGAATAGCCTTCCGTGAGAAAAAGTGGCGTTTGGGAACCTGCCACTGAGGAACCGCACATTGCACAAACTCGCGGAAGGGGGCCGAGTCTACCAACTGAAAAGGCAGCAGTTGAAGCACTAGCAATTTAGCCAAGCTAGCATTCAACCGCTGGGCATGTGGATGGCTGGGAGTGAACTTCTTTCGACGGTCCAGCAGCTGGGGCAGGGAAATTTGCCTGCTAGAATCGGACGTCGGTGTACTGCTAGCAGAGTGGCCGCAAGTACTTGGCTGTGACACACCTAATTCTACACCTTCATTCCTCTCAGTGCATGTTTCAGAGAGGACTGAAGTTATAGTGGGGTTGGAGATCCCAGCTGATGCGGTGCAAGGAGAGGTCCGCTTTGTTCTTTGGTGTGGGTCTTTGAGGTAGGCTTGCCAACGAGCTGCATGGCAGG
Source organism: Rana muscosa (assembly GCA_029206835.1). Taxonomy (NCBI): domain Eukaryota; kingdom Metazoa; phylum Chordata; class Amphibia; order Anura; family Ranidae; genus Rana; species Rana muscosa. Next base: position 271,662,127 of record CM055119.1, read on the forward strand.
TCAACATATGTCTGGTCAGGCATGTGGTACCCAAGCGGCTGATGTTTTGGCCACGCGATATACGCTTGAGACATATGTTGCAAACAGCAGCTGTGCGATCTGATGCACTAGCCTCAAAAAAGGCCCACACCAAAGAACTTTTTGAATGACGGGCAGAGGCAGCGCCCTGCACAGGCGGAGCTCTGCGGTGTGATTCCGTCGGTGTACTGCCCTTACGCTGGCCACCAAAGGGCATCCTGCCTCGTTGGAGATGTGCCTCCTCCTCATCTTCCTCCTCCTCCTCTCTCCTATTAGGCACCCACGTGGAGTCAGTGACCTCATCATCACCTCCCTCCTCATCACTGGAGCCAATCTGGCAGTATGCTGCAGCTGCTGGAACATGACTGCCAGATTGGTGTCCTTCTTGAGCATCCCCTCTGTCTGCTCTCACGCTACTGCCTTCCTCTAGCTGGGTTTCATCATCAGACCCTTCGAAACGCTGGGCATCCTCCTGGAGCATGTACCCAACACTGTGCTCAAACAGTTCGGGGGACTCCTCAGGAGGAGGACATGGTGGGTCTAGGGAAGGAGTGACTGATGATGAGTCTGACATTGATACCAGGGAAGAGGACGCTTTGGCAGCTGCTTTTCCAGTACCCTGAGCCTGGGTGAGAGAGGATGAGGAGGAGGAGGAGGGCTTGGTCATCCACTCTACCAAGTCTTCGGCATGATGTGGCTCAACATGTCCAGCTGCCGAAAAGAAGGACAAGCGTGTCCCATGGCCATGTGCTGATGACAATGCACCGCGTCCACGACCAGCACTGTTGCCCCCAGACACAGAGCCTGCTTGCCCTCTTTTATTGCCTCCTGACTGTCTGCCTCTCCTTGTTTGCCTTCCAGACATTCTAATAGATGGCCTGCAGGGAGATGGGAAAAAAGCAATAAGGGCTACCTTCAGGTGTCCTTCTCTGTCCCTTTACTTAAGGATTTCTAAATATGGTTGAGGATGATTGCTTTTGCACAGAATAGCACAACGACAATTTCCCTGACTGTCCAAAAAAACAAGGATTTCAAAGATGGTTGATGAGGAATGCTTTAGCACACTATAGCACAAGGAGAATTCCCTCACTGTCCTTCCCTGTCCCTAGAAACAAGGATTCGCACAGTAAAAGACACTGACACTCTCCCTACCTATAGTTTTCTGTCCCTAGAAAAAATGTTTTTTTAAAGCACACTATAGCACAAGGAGAATTTCACTCACTTTCCTTCTTTGTCCCTAGAAACAAGGATTATCACAGTGAAAGAAACTGACACTCTTCCTTCCTATAGTTTTCTGTCCCTAGAAAAAATGTTTTTTTAAAGCACACTATAGCACAAGGAGAATTCCCTCACTGTCCTTCCCTGTCCCTAGAAACAAGGATTCGCACAGTAAAAGACACTGACACTCTCCCTACCTATAGTTTTCTGTCCCTAGAAAAAATGTTTTTTTAAAGCACACTATAGCACAAGGAGAATTCCCTCACTGTCCTTCCCTGTCCCTAGAAACAAGGATTCGCACAGTAAAACACACTGACACTCTCCCTACCTATAGTTTTCTGTCCCTAGAAAAAATGTTTTTTTAAAGCACACTATAGCACAAGGAGAATTTCACTCACTTTCCTTCTTTGTCCCTAGAAACAAGGATTATCACAGTGAAAGAAACTGACACTCTTCCTTCCTATAGTTTTCTGTCCCTAGAAAAAATGTTTTTTTAAAGAACACTATAGCACAAGGAGAATTCCCTCACTGTCCTTCCCTGTCCCTAGAAACAAGGATTCGCACAGTAAAACACACTGACACTCTCCCTACCTATAGTTTTCTGTCCCTAGAAAAAATGTTTTTTTAAAGCACACTATAGCACAAGGAGAATTCCCTCACTGTCCTTCCCTGTCCCTAGAAACAAGGATTCGCACAGTAAAACACACTGACACTCTCCCTACCTATAGTTTTCTGTCCCTAGAAAAAATGTTTTTTTAAAGCACACTATAGCACAAGGAGAATTCCCTCACTGTCCTTCCCTGTCCCTAGAAACAAGGATTCACACAGTAAAAGACACTGACACTCTCCCTACCTATAGTTTTCTGTCCCTAGAAAAATTTTTTTTTTAAAGCACACTATAGCACAAGGAGAATTTCACTCACTTTCCTTCTTTGTCCCTAGAAACAAGGATTATCACAGTGAAAGAAACTGACACTCTCCCTACCTATAGTTTTCTGTCCCTAGAAAAAATGTTTTTTTAAAGCACACTATAGCACAAGGAGAATTCCCTCACTGTCCTTCCCTGTCCCTAGAAACAAGGATTCGCACAGTAAAACACACTGACACTCTCCCTACTGTGAGGGGGCTAGCTCGGCAGCGGGTGTGTGTGACCCCCGGGATGGGCTCCCCACACAAAAACAGGCCCAGCAGACGGAGGTTGTGGTTTTCAAAATCAAAAAGGTGCGGTTTATTTTCTATTTACAGTGACAAAAATACAGCAAGGCAAAAAAAACAAACACAAAATAAATCCTGGTCAACTTGACCTCTGACTAAACTTACAGGTTTCCTAACTAACGACTGGGATCAGCCTAGTGCTGTCCTAGTCCCTGGTTTTAAATGTCCAAGCAAAATATAGCCACACAGGCTTTCTCTCACCGCACAGGGGTTCACTCTCCCTAGACAGTCCACACAGGTCTGCTTCCAGGCATGAGCTAACATCTAATGAAGCTGGGATTTCTTATAGAGGCCTAAATGAGCTGACAAGGTTCAGCTGATCTCATCAACTCCCTGTTTGCACGACGCCCAGCCCTCTCCCTAGAGGTATGAGTCATCAATGAGCCCACTAGTCTCAGCTGGGCTTATACAACTCTCCACCTAGCTGTATAAATCGGCGTAAAGCCTGAATCTGGGCGAAATATATCTACCCCCCTGGATGCAACCAGGTGACTTTACCTTCCTGCTGTCACATACCCCCCCCTCTTGTTTTAACCTCGGGGTTGGAACACCAGCAATCAGGCATTCATGTACTCGAGACAAAGCATCCACATTCCCCATTTGAACGCCAGGGCGATGCTTTACTGTGAAGTTGAATTCCTGGAGGGCCAGGAACCACCTATTCACTCTTCTATTTGTTTCCTTGTTTTGAGCCATCCACTTTAACGGAGCGTGATCCGTAACCATGTCAAAGTGCCTACCTAGCAGGTAGTACCGAAGGGAATCTAGAGCCCACTTCACCGCTAAACACTCCTTTTCAACGGTGGCGTAATTTACCTCATGGGACTTCAACTTCCTGCTGAGGTAAATGACTGGGTGCTCTTCCCCGTTCCAGACCTGGGACAATACTGCTCCTAACCCCACATCTGACGCATCACTTTGTACGACAAAGTCTTTAGAGAAGTCGGGTGAGTACAACACTGGCTGGCTACATAAGGCTTGTTTCAAGAATTGGAATGCTGCCTCAGCCTCGGGGGTCCATTTAATCATGACCGACCCTTTCCCCTTCGTCAGGTTGGTTAGGGGCACAGCCTTAGAAGCAAAGTGGGGAATGAATCGCCGATAATACCCAGCGATTCCCAGAAAGGCTCGTACCTGCTTCTTGCTGTTGGGACGTGGCCAACTCTGGATGGCCTCGACTTTGTTGAGTTGGGGTTTTATTACTCCCCTCCCAATGGTGTACCCAAGATATTTGGCCTCCTCCTGCCCAATGGTACACTTCTTGGGGTTAGCCGTAAACCCTGCTTCCCGAACAGAGTCCAGGACTGCTTGCACTTTTGGCAGATGTGAGGCCCAATCTGTGCTATGGACAATTACGTCATCCAGGTAAGCCGCAGCATACTTCCGATGGGGCCTCAGCATCTGGTCCATTTTCCGCTGGAATGTGGCCGGCGCATTCTGTAACCCGAACGGCATTCTTTTATATTGGAACGCCCCGTCTGGGGTTACAAATGCGGTTTTCTCTTTGGCTGACTTGGCCAGGGGGATTTGCCAATACCCTTTTGTGAGGTCAAGAGTCGTCATGTATCGGGCTGTTCCCAGCCGGTCGATCAACTCATCTATACGTGGCATGGGGTAGGTGTCAAATTTTGTAACTTTGTTCAACTGACGAAAATCGTTACAAAATCGCCAGCTCCCATCCGGTTTAGGCACCAACACAATGGGACTAGACCAATCACTTTGGGACTCCTCTATCACCCCTAAGTTCAGCATTTTCTGTACTTCCTCCCGTATTGCCTCCCGTCGGGCCTCTGGGATCCGATAGGGTTTTAACTTCACCCTTTCACCGGGCGGGGTAATAATGTCATGCTCTACCCCAGATGTTTGTCCCGGCAGCTCAGAGAATACCTCCTTGTTGCGAAGCACAAACTCCTTAACCTCCTGTTGTTGGGGTTGTGACAAGGTGGCTGCGATTCCAACCTCAGGAATCACGCAACCAGTTTGAGCTGGTGACCAAGTGTCTGCGACTAGGGACTCTCTATCCCTCCAGGCTTTCAACAGATTAACGTGATAGATCTGTTCGGGCTTTCGCCTTCCTGGTTGTCTGACCTTGTAATTCACTTCGCTCACTTTTTCCATTATCTCGTAGGGGCCTTGCCATTTGGCAAGGAATTTACTTTCAACCGTAGGGACAAGTACCAATATCCTATCCCCCGGGGAAAAGGTACGGGTCTTGGCTCCACGGTTGTACACTCTCTGCTGTGCCAACTGCGCTTGGGCCAAATGTTCCTTCACGATGGGCATTACCTGTGCAATTCGATCTTGCATCAGGGCGACATGCTCAATCACACTCCTGTGGGGAGAACTCTCACTTTCCCAAGTTTCCTTGGCAATATCCAACAGCCCTCTTGGGTGTCTCCCATACAGTAACTCAAAGGGGGAGAATCCCGTAGAGGATTGGGGCACCTCCCTAATAGCAAACATCAAATAAGGAAGTAGACAGTCCCAATCCTTTCCATCCCTATCCACCACTTTCTTCAACATTTGTTTTAGGGTTTTGTTGAATCTTTCAACCAGCCCATCGGTTTGGGGGTGATACACAGATGTACGTAATTGCGTCACTTTGAACAATTTACACAGCTCCTTCATAACCCGGGACATAAAGGGTGTACCTTGGTCCGTAAGCAGTTCTTTACAAATACCCACCCGGCTAAAAACAAGAGATAGCTCTTTGGCTATGGTTTTGGCCGAGGTATTTCTGAGAGGGATCGCTTCTGGATAACGGGTGGCATAGTCCATTATAACCAATATGTACTGGTGCCCCCTAGCGGACTTGATTATAGGACCTACCAAATCCATTGCGATTCTCTCAAACGGGACCTCAATGATGGGTAGAGGGACCAGCGGGCTACGGAAGTGTGGCATCGGGGCCGACCTCTGACACACAGGGCAGGAGGAACAATAATTTTCTATGTCCTTCATCACCCCAGGCCAATAGAATCTCTGTAATACCCTCTCTCGGGTTTTCTCTGTCCCCAGATGACCTCCAAGAATGTGCCCATGGGCCAACTCCAACACCAACTTCCTGTAAGGTTTGGGCACCACCAGCTGCTCAACGGTTTCTTCTGCCCTTTTTGCCACCCGATACAGTAGGTCCTTCTCTACGCTGAAGTATGGGTAAGTGCAGGTATTATCTGGGTTCACTAACTCGCCATCTATTTTCACTACGTTTTCCCGTGCCTTTATTAGGGCGGGGTCTTTCAACTGTTCTGTGGCAAAGTTTTCCCTGTGAACCTCAAGATCAGAAAACTCCACAGACGGTAGGTTTTCGTCTGAGGAGGTGGGCTCCTCTCCAGTTTCTTGAGTCTCCCCTGCCAATACTGACAAGGGAAATTCGGGAGAGTCCTCACCACTCTCAGAGGAGTTCTGGCTATCATATTCCTGGTACATAGGGGCACCAGTGGGGGGCTCAGGATCATCCCACAGTTCCCAGAACTTCGGAAAATCCCTTCCCACAATGGCGTCATGCGGTAACTGAGACACTAAGCCCACTGGATGAGAAAGGGTACCTTTGGGGGTCTCGAAACACACTGTAGTCACTGGATACTCTCGGGTGTCCCCATGCACACAAATAACGGCTACCTTGCTATTCCCAGAGACCTCTGTTTTAACTAACTCAGCCTTTATCAGGGTCACAAGGCTACCTGAATCCAGCAATACCACAACATTTCTACCATTAATACACATTTTGCATAAATGTTTCTCAGTTCCCCGAATGGCAGTGCATGCGACTGTCGCACACAGCGACTGACGTCTGCCCGTCAGAAAGTCACACTGCATGGGTTCCTCCAAAACCGGGCAATTTGCTGCAATATGTCCCGCTTGCCAGCAGCGGTAGCAAATGATCCTTCTTGCCGCCTCTTGAGCCGCTGATTTCCCAGGCTGTTCTCGCCAAACTTGGGGTAGAGCTCCCACCCTCTCACTCTCTCCACCCTTACCCCTTGGAATCATCTTATCCGCCCCTGGGGATGGTCTGGTCTTAGGGTGGAAAGTCCGAGTGTCTCTGGAAGAGGCCGTCAGGTTCTCTGTAGCCAAGTATTTCTCCACACGATCCACAAGACCATCGGCCGTCTCTGGGTCTCCATGGCTTACCCACTTTTGGATGGCAGTAGGAAGAGCTCTCAAAAACCGATCCATTACAACCCGTTCCACAATCTTTGGTGCGGACAAAGTCTCTGGCTGTAGCCACTTTCTGCTCAGGTGAATGAGATCATACATTTGAGACCTGGGGGGTTTTCCAAGCTGGAAAGTCCAGTTATGCACACGCTGAGCCCGGACAGCCAGGGTGACACCCAGCCTTGCCAATATTTCAGCTTTTAGCATCACATAGTCTTTTGCTTGGTCAGGCTCTAGGTCATAGTAAGCTTTCTGCGATTCACCCGTTAACAGAGGAGCCACCAGTCCAGCCCACTGCTCCTCAGGCCACTTTTCTCTTTCAGCGGTCCTTTCAAATGTGGTCAAAAATACCTCTGGATCATCCTCTCCAGTCATTTTTGTCAATAAACGACTCACCCCAAAGGACGCGGTATTAGTGGGACGGCTTTCCTCACCGGTCTGCGGACGTTGCTGCATTACTGCTTCCATCTGTTGTTGTAGTCTCTGCTCTTGCTTCTGCAACAGGTCTATGAAGCGGGCCTCAGATTGCTGTTGGGCTTGTTGCTGAGCCTCCAGACTCTGTTGTAACGTTGCAAGGCTCTGTTGATGAGCTTGCTGCTGGGCTGCAAGGCTCCTTTGCAAACCTGCATTTGTCTGCTGTTGATTGGCATTTGCTAGAGCCAGCTGTTTCAGTATCTCCTCCATGCTGGCTTAAAAAAAAAACTGCCACTGGTTCTCCACCAACTGTGAGGGGGCTAGCTCGGCAGCGGGTGTGTGTGACCCCCGGGATGGGCTCCCCACACAAAAACAGGCCCAGCAGACGGAGGTTGTGGTTTTCAAAATCAAAAAGGTGCGGTTTATTTTCTATTTACAGTGACAAAAATACAGCAAGGCAAAAAAAACAAACACAAAATAAATCCTGGTCAACTTGACCTCTGACTAAACTTACAGGTTTCCTAACTAACGACTGGGATCAGCCTAGTGCTGTCCTAGTCCCTGGTTTTAAATGTCCAAGCAAAATATAGCCACACAGGCTTTCTCTCACCGCACAGGGGTTCACTCTCCCTAGACAGTCCACACAGGTCTGCTTCCAGGCATGAGCTAACATCTAATGAAGCTGGGATTTCTTATAGAGGCCTAAATGAGCTGACAAGGTTCAGCTGATCTCATCAACTCCCTGTTTGCACGACGCCCAGCCCTCTCCCTAGAGGTATGAGTCATCAATGAGCCCACTAGTCTCAGCTGGGCTTATACAACTCTCCACCTAGCTGTATAAATCGGCGTAAAGCCTGAATCTGGGCGAAATATATCTACCCCCCTGGATGCAACCAGGTGACTTTACCTTCCTGCTGTCACACTACCTATAGTTTTCTGTCCCTAGAAAAAATGTTTTTTTAAAGCACACTATAGCACAAGGAGAATTCCCTCACTGTCCTTCCCTGTCCCTAGAAACAAGGATTCGCACAGTAAAACACACTGACACTCTCCCTACCTATAGTTTTCTGTCCCTAGAAAAAATGTTTTTTTAAAGCACACTATAGCACAAGGAGAATTCCCTCACTGTCCTTCCCTGTCCCTAGAAACAAGGATTCGCACAGTAAAACACACTGACACTCTCCCTACCTATAGTTTTCTGTCCCTAGAAAAAATGTTTTTTTAAAGCACACTATAGCACAAGGAGAATTCCCTCACTGTCCTCCCCTGTCCCTAGAAACAAGGATTCGCACAGTAAAACACACTGACACTCTCCCTACCTATCCTTCTCTTTCCCTAAACTAAAGGAATCCAGGTTAAGCAAGAAAAAAATAAATGTCACTGTCCCTGCCTATGTTTCTCTTTCCCTGCTCCGGAACACACTACACTAGGCCGCCGTGCTGGCGGCCTTTTATAGTGTGGGGCGTGTACTAAACACCCTCAGCAATAATTGGCCACAGGCATCCTGCCTGTGGCCAATCATTGCTCTCCTCGCTGCCGGCGCTGTGATTGGCCAAGCATGCGGGGTCACAGTGCATGCTTGGCCAATCACAGCGCCTGGATGACACTGCGATGGCGTAGTGCATTGTGGGCCGTTCGCGTCACTCGAATTTGGCGCGAACGGCCCAAATCGTTCGATCTTCGTCGAACGATCGAACAGCCGATGTTCGAGTCGAACGTATGTTCGACTCGAACACGAAGCTCATCCCTATGCACGGCCAAACAGTGAGCGTAATTTCTGTGCCAGTTCTTCAGCATAATTTCTGTACCATTCGGTAGGCAAACCGTCCAATCCAGGGGCTTTATTAGGGGGGGGAGAGAACATATGGCCTTTGTGACTTCCTCAGTCCTCAGGGGTTTGTCTAAGATCAGGTTATGAGATTCATCCAATACTGGGAACTGCAGAGATTCCAAAAACCCCAGCGTCTCGAGTTCATCCGGGGGGGGGGGGGCGGGGGAGAATAGAGGTTCTCATAAAAGGACTTAAATGTCTGATTAATGAGCAGGGGGTCAGATGTGACAGAGCCATCAGGTAATTGAATGTGCGGTATAGTCCTGTCAGTGTAATCAGTGCGGGAGAGAAAGGCCAACATCTTACCATTTTTACCGCTGTGATCAAGCAACCTGGCCGACAAGTACATTTGCTGTTTCCACATTGCTTCCACCCTATCGAGGTCCAGAGCCCTATGCGCCCCCACCAGGACCCCATGGGAGTCCGGAGTGGGAAGCGCAGAGTATTGGGCCCTGGCATTCTCCAGGGAGGACTCCAAGGCCAAGAGGGCAGCCTGAGAGGACTTCTGTTGCTGGGCAATATTAGAGATTAGGCTTGTGCAATTCGTTTCGTAACTAATCGAAATTCGTCCGAATTTAGCAACTTTCGGACATTCGGAAGCATTCGAATTTCCGAACAGAGCAATTACGAATAAAACCGAATCCGAAATAAATTATACCGCAAAATAGCGAATGCCCGAAGGTCTTCGGCATAATTCGTTATGAAAAAAGTTACGAATGTACGAATCCATTCGAAGCACAATAACACTCACTCTGCTCTCTGCTTCTCCCTCACCATGCTGACCTCCCTCTCAAAATGGTGTACAGGGGGCGGAGGCTATAGCCGCATGAAAAAACGAAAGTAAAATACGAGATTTCGAATCCATTCGAAGCACAATAACACTCACTCTGCTCTGCTCTCTGCTTCACCGTGCTGAACCCTCTCAAAATGGTGTACAGGGGCGGAGCCTATAGCCGGATGTAAAAAACGAAAGTAAAATACGAGATTTCGAATCGTTACAAATAACCGCTATGTATTTAGAAAAGTACAAATCCATTCGAAGCACATTAGGCATAATAGGCAGCGTCGTTGTGAGAGAGACACGGAAAATTATGAATCAACGAACCCAAAAAAAGTTACGAAAGTAGGAGTTGTGTCCAGAATCAATGAAAAACAACGTACTCTACCGAAAGTACGAATTATAAAGCAACAAAAAATTCAACGAAAAATGTCGCTTGCAAAAATACGAATGAGTCCGAACACGAAAAATCCCGTCTAGCAAAATTACGAATGATTACGAATCAACAGGACCGGAAAGAAACGAACCGAAACTGAACAAATGTTTCCGTTGTGCACAAGTCTATTAGAGATGTAGGAACCTCGCACTGACACCTTAAAGGCATCCCACGTGGGGCCAAAGGAAGCGGATCCGGCATTGTCCCCCCCCAATAGTGGGACATGTCCTGCCGGACCGGCTCCTGGAATTTAGAGGTGGAGATCCAGAGGGGACTGAGCCTCCACAACCGAAAAGAGGGCCTATGGCCTAATAGCATTTCCACAGATAGGGCAGAGTGGTCAGATATCGTCTGAGGTAAGTAAGTGACCGCCTGGATACAGGAGACTATGTCAGGAGTCCCCAGGGCATAATCCAGCCTGGAAAAAGTATGGTGCGTCCAAGACTGACATGAGAATTCCCTTACCATAGGATGTTTTTGCCGCCAGAGGTCCACATAGCCAAAGGAAGCACACCACTGACCAAACAGCTTAGAGTCATATTGGATAGGTTTCAGGCGGTCCATGCCAGGGTCAAGCACTGAATTGAAGTCCCCACTATAAGGGTAGCCAGAGCTGGAAAGGTGGCAAATTGTACATTTAAATCTGTGAAGATTGCAGCCATGACGGGGGGGGGGGAGCATACACCACCACTAACAGCAGTGGTGTTGCGTGTACCGTGCATTGAAGAAAAACACAGCGACCCTTGGGATCAAGCACCACTCGGTCACAGGAAAAGGGGAGGCCCTTCCGTATAAGAATGGACACCCCTCTGGCATAATTAGAGTATGTGGAATGATATCCATGCAAAACACAGTTTTTTTTTAAAGCCAGCACTTTTGTTCCCATAAGGTGTGTTTCTTGTAGGCACAATATATAAGGAGTATTTGTCTTTAGGAAATCAAACAGGGAGGCCCTCTTAAATTTGGAGTTCAACCCCCGGACATTCCAGGAGACACACCTGACCGTAGACATGGTGAGATATGAAAAATTAAGCAAAACATTTGCACGGCATGGATTAGAGTTATCATGAGCAAAACATAGGTCCCCACGCGGCTACAAACCCAGAGAGCAGGGCCATCTTTTCCATTGGGCACACTGGGTAGTTGCCCGGGGGCTACACTTGCCTGGGGGGGCCCCACCGGCTGCCCAACGACCCCAGTAAAAAATGGTGGGAAGCGGCGGGTCAGAACTGTGCATGCGCAGTTTGCGGAAATCGCTGAGAAGATCCGATCCTCCACGAATGCTGCCTCTGTCTGTCCGCCGATGATGACGTTAGCCACACCCGCCAGACTTGGAAAAAAAAAAAAAGCAGGAGGAGCTGAAGGTGAATGGACAGAGTAGAGTTGTCAGAGCAGACAGCACAGCAGGCTTGAAGCAGAGTGTGGCTGAGTCGGACCCCTGTCGGCAGTGCCGGTTTTCGTGAGCCTGTAACCTGCCCAGCCACCAGCCAGTACAGACACAGAGTGCCCTAGTCGGAGTCGTACGGTAAGTGGCTGTCTGGCTGACTATGCAGCTTGCACAAAGAGATCGGGGGGTGGTCTGTTGCTCTGATGTAAGTGGGAACTCTGATATAAAGAAAAAGCAGTGGACTGTGATATAAGGTGGTCTCTGGTCACCACAGCCCCCCTTACATCAGCGTTTCCCCTTACATCATGATCTGCAGCGTTCCCCTTTACATAAGAGTTCCCTTTCACTGTAAGGGGGAATCCTGCAGACTCTGATGTAAGAGGAAACTCTGTGCTGGCTGGGATATAGTATCCTGACCTTCATGTCAATGAAGAAATGTTTTTTTTTTTAACTTTTGTTTAACTTAAACACATTGCTAATAGCACGATCTATATGTTTATAGTTTAAATACTGACATTTGCACTGTTTGGCACTGAAAACTGTAATTTTAGGTACCTTTTTGCAGTGGCAGTAAAAAATGTGGTTCTGCCAGTAAATGTCATGATTTTTGTCAGTAAAAAAATTCTCGTGCGTGATTGTGTAGACAGGGCCCCAGCGCACCGTATTGCCCGGGGGCCTATAATGCTCCTAAGATGACACTGCCAGATGGGGGAGGAGGCAAGGTGGAAAACATACAAACACATACACACTTCATTCATCCCTTTACACAGCAGAAATATGACAAACTGACAAACATTCAGAATAGGCAGTAGCCCAAATTTAACCCCTGCCAGGCCCCAGAAACAAGGGGCTGGCCTAGACCCCGAACTGCATGTACACACTAGGAACATGGCCAATACAGGCAAGTCAGCGAACAAACTTTAGATCAGTCAGTGATCAAAAAAAAAAGAAGGAAAAAATTTAAATGAACGGTAGCAGCATAGTCACCAAGTGGAGATCAGCATCCTCCTGACAAGGCGTTTAACTAAATATACCTGCCCCAGGCATAGTCCCAGTGAGTGGGGTAGAAAAAATAGAACACGGTATCAGGGGAAGAAAGCAAATCAAGTGTCAGGCGCCCGGTCAGACAAACGACCAGGCTGGTGTAAGGACTCAAACCAGGACAGAGCATTTGCAGGGGTTTGGAAAAAGTGCACCTGGCCTTGGTGCACAACTCTCAGCGTCGCAGGAAACAACATGGAGTACTGGATGGTCTTCTCCTTCAACTTTTGCTTGACATGTTGGTACTTGGCCCTCGACGCCCGGACAGCAGGGGAGTAATCAGGAAAAAGGGACACTGATGCATTATTAATTTTCAGGCTCCCTTTTATGCGGGCAGCACGCAGGATAGCGTCCCGGTCCTTGTAGTTAGGAGGCGGATTACCATAGTGTGAGGGGGGTTGCCAGCGGGAAGCGGTCAGCCGGGTACTCTGTGGGCGCGCTCCAGAACAAAACAGGGGGATAAACAGTCCTTCCCAAATTCCTGGACAAACCAACTCTCCAGGAAAGATACCGGGTCAGCACCCTCAACCCGTTCAAGCAGGCCTACCAGGCACAGGTTGTTCCTTCTCAGGTGATTCTCCAAATCGTCAACCTTATCCTCCAGGGAGTGAATTTTTGTGTCGTGGGTTTTAATAGTAGGTAGGACCGGGCCGACAGTGTCCTCCAGATCACTGATGCGGCGTTCTGTGTTCGAGACCTGGTCCCGTACTTTATGCATGTTCTGGCGCATAATGAGCTCCTCCACCTTCCCCATAATATCAGAATGGTTTACCTTTATAATCTTGAGGACATCCAGCAGCGTGGGCTCCGGTTCCGGGCCGTCCTCCAGGCCGTCCTCACTGGGGGACACAAGGGCCGGTGGCGCTGGTGTAGCGGAGGTCCCGGGAGAAGGAGGCAGTGATGGATCAGGGTCTTCTGCAAATAGATCCAGCGTGGATGCCAGGGACGAGTGAGGCGTGGTGGATCGGCGGCCATCTTGGCAGGAGCACGTGGTGATGCTCATCCTGGCCGGGGGCTGTTTCTTCCCTTCACACTTTCTGTGATGTTTGTGCTGGAGCACTGTGTGACCCTTCACCTTTTTCTCTTGATGCATGCTGGGAAAGGGACTGTACCAGGAAGTAGTGAGAGTGGTGTGTGAGACTGGAAGCAGCAGCAGCATGATGCACAGAAGGGATTACATCTGGTAATGACAGAATCCTGTTGTATTAGGACTCTATGTAACAAAGTCATCATGTTCTGAGTGAGTAATAAACCCTTCCATGGTTAAGAAGTTCATCTGGCTTGTGTGTAACTTGCTGAGCAGATACCGGCAGCATTGCTAGCACGCCGTGTCTAAGGGACATAACAGTGGGGACGTGGGTGGTGGATTTTAGCACACATGGCCTTCATAGGGTTTATTCAACCATTTGATCCTGCTGCTGAATCATGGCGCTCCTGGGTAGAGAGGCTGGAGCAGTATATGGAAGCAAATAGTGTGGCTGCAGAAAAGAAGGTTGCAGTTTTCCTCACAATATTGGGTCAAGCTGCATATGGCACTCTCAGAGACCTCATTTCTCCAGACAAGCCGGCCTCTAAGCCCCTGCCTGAGTTAATTCAGAAGCTACATGAGCACTACAACCCAAAGCCATTAGAGATTGCAGAGCGGTTTAAATTCTACAGTAGAAGGCAGCATGCCGGGGAGGACATAAAGACTTATATCATTGCTTTACGTAAACTAGCTGCCACTTGTCAGTTGGAGACTACCTGCAGACGGCTCTCCGTGACATGTTTGTCATGGGACTCTGCAACCCAGCCATACAGAAATGCTTATTCACATTCACAGAACCCGACTTGACTCTGACGAAAGCCACTGACCTTGCTATGGTCATGGAGTTGCCTACACGGGACGCCACCCTACTTAAGGCACCACCTGAAACTCCTGCAAGCCAGGGAGAGGAAATATTCCACTCTGCTATCACTCGACACCGAAGACGGCCGTCTCCAAATCTGCCTAAACCTCGCCACCCTAATTCTTCTGTCTCTAGGACACCAACTTCCTACCGTTGTGGTAACACTACTCACAGTGCACCTGCTTGCAAGTTCAAGGATGTCGTTTGTTTTCTTTGTGGAAAGACTGGCCATATTGGGCGTGTTTGCCGCAGCTCACGCTCTCCGAACACTACCACAAAAGTTAGACGTAAACAGACATTTCATATGGATACTGACAATCACGGCTCCAGCTCTGATGAGGAAACCTATGTCCAGCATGTTACATAGTTACATAGTTACATAGTTAGTCAGGTTGAAAAAAGACAAAGTCCATCCAGTTCAACCATAAAAATAAAAAAATATCGTGCAATCCCATATACCCAATTCTATACCCACAGTTGATCCAGAGGAAGGCAAAAAAAAAACAGCAGAGCATGATCCAATTTGCTACAGCAGGGGAAAAAATTCCTTCCTGATCCCCCGAGAGGCAATCGGATTTACCCTGGATCAACTTTACCTAGAACTGTTAGTACTCAGTTATATTATGTACATTTAGGAAAGTATCCATGCCTTTCTTAAAGCAATCTACTGAGCTGGCCAGAACCACCTCTGCAGGGAGTCTGTTCCACATTTCTCTTACTGTGAAGAAACCTTTCCGCATTTGGAGATGAAATCTTTTTTCTTCTAGACGTAAAGAGTGCCCCCTTGTTCTCTGTGTTGACTGTAAAGTGAATAACTCATCACCAAGATCAATATATGGATTGTTGGACTGTTTCGGGTAGCTGGGAGTACTCCTGCGATAAAAGTGGATGTCACACTCAATGGCTGTCCTGTCTCCATGGATGTTGATACAGGGGCGGCAGTGTCTGTCATTTCATGGACTGATTTAAAGGCATCGGGTCTGTCCCTACCGCTCCAACCTACAAATCTCACACTACAAACCTACAGCAAGGAACTACTACAGCCCTTGGGTTATGTGAAACCCCTTGTTACATTAGGCAACCGCAGTCAAACTCTACGCCTTTATGTTGTCAATAAAGGAGGTCCTCCGCTGTACGGTAGGGACTGGATCAAAGCCCTGGGCATGCCTCCTCTTGCCATTGCCCAATGTACATTGCTTTCTGAGGTAGACCATTGGGTGGAATCCCTGAAGTCACGCTATTAAGGGGGTTTTTGGGGACTCTTTGGGCACAGTAAAAGGAAAAATGGCCCACCTCCTCTTGAAGCCTGGTGCTACACCTCGTTTTTGTAAGCCACGATCAGTACCTTTTGTCTTGAGAAAGAAAGTGGAAGCAGAGCTGGACCACCTATTGGCTGAAAAGATCATAACTAAAGTTGATAGAAGTGAATGGGCATCGCCAATTGTGCCTGTCAAGAAAAATAATGGAGACATTGGAATTTGTGGAGATTTCAGGGTTGCCCTGAACAACCAACTTCTTGTGGATCAATACCCATTGCCTCGACTTGAAGATCTATTTAGCTCATTGGCTGGGGGGCAAAAGTTTACAAAAATAGACTTAAAGCAAGCTTACCTGCAACTGCAAGTACACCCAGATTCACGCCATATGTTGACCATTAACACTCATAAAGGATTATTCCAATATAACCGCATGGTTTTTGGCATAGCCCCAGCTCCAGCCATCTGGCAGCGAATCATGGATGAGGTCCTGGCAGGCATACCTTTCACTCAATGTCTACTAGATGAAATGCTCATCACTGGTCCCACTGATGAAGAACACAGAAAGAATGTTGAAACTGTGCTAGAAAGACTCCAAAGGTATGGTTTACGTGTCAATCTTTCAAAATGCAAATTTCTAAAGTCTCGACTGGAATTTTGTGCCCACACTGTGGACCGACATGGATTACACACTACTGAAGAAAAGGTTAAAGCCCTTATCCATGCCCCTACTCCCCAGAATGTAACACAGCTCAGGTCCTACCTTGGCCTCCTAAATTACTACCACCGTTTCTTGCCGAACCTAGCACACCAGCTTTACCCATTACATCGCTTACTGGATGCAAGAGCTAAATGGATATGGACAGCCAAATGTGAAGAAGCTTTTCGGCTTTCTAAAGAACTCATTCTGTCTTCTCGAGTTCTGGTCCACTATGATTTAAAGAAACACGTCACCTTGGCTTGTGACGCCTCGCCTTATGGACTGGGTGCTGTGCTTTCCCATGTCATGCCACAGAGCGCCCCATTTCTTTTGCTTCCAGGTCTTAAACCTCAGCAGAGCAAAACTACTCCCAGATAGACAAGGAAGCTTTGGCCATTGTATGGGCCACAAAAAAAATTCATACGTACATCTATGGTCGGGAGTTCACACTTATCACTGACCACAAACCTCTGTTGTCAATACTGAACCCTCAGAAAGGAATTTCTACAACAACCGCATCTCGCTTACAAAGGTACGCTTCATTCTTGGGAGCTTATACTTATTCTATCAGATACCGCTCCCATGATGCCCATGGCAATGCAGATGCGTTTTCCAGATTGCCAATTGGAGACCACTCACCAAGAGACGTACGCATAGTGGAAATACACAGGCCGAAATCCTGCATGTCCACCTCCTTAATTGCCAGACATACAGTCACAGATCCCTTCCTGTCTCAGATATTCACATATGTTCAGGCTGGATGGCCAGAGAAAGTCCCAGGTGAATTTCGTCCGTACTTTGCCAGAAAATGTGAGCTTGTGACTAATGCTGGTTGCCTACAGTGGGGCAACAGAGTGATCATACCTTAGTATTTGCAACCAACCATGCTAAGGATACTGCATGAGGGCCATCCTGGCGTGGTGCGCATGAAGCAGCGAGCCCGGAGCTATGTTTGGTGGCCACAAATGGACACAGCAATTGAAGATTATGTGGCTCAATGTCCTGGGTGCTGTCAAGTCAGCGACCCCAAAAGAAAGGAACCCTGCTACCTTGGCCATGGCCGACAGAACCGTGGTCAAGACTCCATCTTGATTTTGCTGGCCCAATCCAGGGTAAAATATATTTGATCGTGGTAGATGCACATTCAAAATGGCCAGAGGTTTTTCAAATGCCTTGTTACCTCAGCTGCTACCATTCTAGTCTTAAGGAAGCTCTTTGCTCAATATGGCTTGCCAACAGCCATAGTCTCGGACAATGGGACTCAATTTACATTGCATGAGTTTCAATCCTTCCTCAGTGGCTTGGGCATCCAACACTACAAAACAGCTCCTTATCATCCAGCCTCGAATGGGCTGGCAGAACAGTTTGTGCAGACGTTTAAGAAGCACTTACTGTCCACTCTGGACCAGGTCGGAATGTCAGGGGAGAAGCTTCTGGAGTTCTTGACCATGTACCAAAACACAAAACACGCTACTACTGGGCTGTCACCAGCTTTTCTTATGTTTGGCAGGCATCTCCGCACCAAACTTGATTTAGTTTGTCCACAGGAACAGTCACCGACACCTCCTCCGCCAGGCCGTCCTGGATTCCGTGCTGGTGATATGGTATGGTTTCAGAATTACAGAGTTTTGCCTCATTGGCTTCCTGGCATTATTGATGGACCTCTTGGACACCGAATGTACCTTGTTCGCCTGGAGAATGGCGTTTGTGTTCGAAGACACCTTTCGCAATTGAGAACGCGCATTTGCCTGCCAGTAGAAACAAACCCGACCTCTCTTTCTACCCAACCACCAGATTCTACTCAGGGCTCTACTGGTGACATATGGCATGGTGTCTGGCATGATCCCACAAGTTTACAACCAACCCCTGAAGTGGTTGGTCACCATATTCCTGAGGAGCCCGGACATGTGCCTGGAGTTGCAGAGACTGATTTGTCTGTTGGACACCCACTGACACCTCCAGAACCTTTGACAGCCTCTACCTCTCCTGGTGCTGTGCCACTTCGTAAGTCTGCCCGCCAAAGACATCAAACTCCTCGTTGGCAAAGCACTGAAATCTTACGGGACACTTTGGAGGTCAGGAAACAGAGACAAAGGGCTCATAACGTGATGTGGGAGCCACAGAACTGAGTTGGAGATACTACTTGCTGAACTGATCCTGCTTGCCTTGTTATTGTATGTGTTGAGTATTTTGTACTCTTGTTATGTTTATTATTTATTTATTTATTTATTTATTTTCCTATTGTTTTTTTTTTTTATGGGAAAAAGAGGAGATGTGATGTTTGTGCTGGAGCACTGTGTGACCCTTCACCTTTTTCTCCTGATGCATGCTGGGATGGGGTTGTACCAGGAAGTAGTGAGAGTGGTGTGTGAGACTGGAAGCAGCAGCAGTATGATGCACAGAAGGGATTAGATCTGGTAATGACAGAATCCTGTTGTATTAGGACTCTATGTAACAAAGTCATCATGTTCTAAGTGAGTAATAAACCCTTCCATGGTTAAGAAGTTCATCTGGCCTGTGTGTAACTTGCTGAGCAGATACCGGCAGCATTGCTAGCACCCCGTGTCTAAGGGACATAACACTTTCCCATCCACCAGAGTCACCAATATAGCAGCACCGGGTTTTCCCAAGAAGATCCAGATAGTTTTTATCAATTTTTAAGAGGCAGGTGAGGAGGATTACAAAGGATTGTACAGAGGGATCTCAGAGCTGCTAGAGAAGACGTCCGCTCATATGCTGCATCAGGCCACGCCCATGCTCACCAGTCTTAATTGGTAGTTTGTCACCATTCCTGTCTACTTTTGTATGGGTACCTTTTTATAGCAAAATTTGAACAACCTAAACAGGGCTGGTGCAAGGATTTTTGGCACCCTAGGCAAAACCTAATTTTGCCTCCCCCATCGGCTCCACCCCCTTTGCCCTGCCCATGTGACAGGAGGCGGCGCTATACAGGAAGCATCAGCTCTGCTTCCCCTAGCGCTGGCTTCAGTGCTGCGCTGCACCTCTAATTACACTACCGGTCAGATGGAGCAGCTGCCTGAGACTGAGTTAGTTACATGCTGCAGTCTGCATAGCAGTCAGATGCAGAGGGAAACCAGCGGCTGAGCGCCCCTAAGCAGCAGTGTTCCCGAGGCGGCTGCCTAGTTTGCCTAGTGGTAGCACTGACCCTGAACCTAAAAAAAGTGAAAGACAACCTGCAATCTAAGCCTCAACTTTATAAAACAATAAAATATGAATAATAAAATGATATGATGAACAAATGACAAGCATAAGGGATTGCAAAGGTTAAAAAATGAAAAGGTCCCAAATAGCATGAATGGGCCATACGAAGTCCACTGTCGCATGCTTCAAAGAGATTGCTACAATATCTGTGCAGCTGCAGTTATGTCAACATTTCCCGACAGCAGCAATTCTACACACTTCTGAACATTTCCCTCTGCTGCATGTGTGGTGTGCGGTGCGCGCTGTTATAACCCCAGGAAACATGTCTCTTTCAGAGTTTGCATTTGCTCCTCTATCCAGAAGAATGTGCAAAATTTCAAAATTGCCAGTACTAGCTGCATACCTCAATAGAGTCCATCCAAACTCAAAGTTGCATTCAACACTCAATCGTGAATCTAATGCCGCGTACGTACGATATTTCCGACAACAAAACCGTGGATTTTTTTCCAACGGATGTTGGCTCAAACTTGTCTTGCATACACACGGTCGCACAAATGTTGCTCGGAAATTCTGATCGCCAAGAGCGCGGTGACATACACTACAACGAGCCAAGATTCCGAGCATGCGTAGGATTTTTGTGCATCAGAATTGGATACACACGATCGGAATTTCCGACAAGAACTTTTTTTGTCGGAAAAATTGAGAACCAGCTCTCAAACATTTGTTGTCGGAAATTCTGACAGCAAATGTCCGATGGAGCCTACACACGGTTGGAATATCCGACCAAAAGCTCACATCGAACATTTGTTGTCGGAAATTCTGATTGTGTGTACGCGGCATAAGAGTTGTTTAACTAATTTCACCTTTCCAACAGTAGGAGCATCCTTTAAAGTGGTTGTAAACCCCAAAATAAAAATAAAATAAAAATAAATACCTGCAAGACAAAGGCATAATGAGCTTGTATGACTAGCATACTAGCTCATTATGAATTATTTACCTTAGATCGAAGCCCCCGCAGCGGTGCTCGGACACCTCCGCCGCCATCTTGCCTCGATGTCCCTTCCGTGTATCGCCGCTCCGGCGCTGTGATTTGCCCCGGAGAGGCGATGACGTCACATGCATGCGTGCTCGGGCCGGCTAAATCCATTCAGAAATCCGGCTACTATGCCGGCCCGCTAGTGTGCATTCGCGTGACGTCAGCGGCACCGGTTTTAAAAGCAAATATCTCCTTAACCGTTCAGGTTAGGGAGATATTTCATGCACCTACAGGTAAGCCTTAATGTAGGCTTACCTGTAGGTGCATGTTGTCAAAGTGGGTTTACAACCACTTTAATAAATCTTCATTGCTTTCAGACACCAAATATTTGTTACTTTTTTCTCTCTTCTCTCCGTAATCCCCAATATCCCAAGTATCGTCACTATTGCTGCTCTCTCCACCACCAGAAATCGCATTGCAGGTTGTTTTGCACTTTTTTGGGTTGTTTGGTTTATGTTGTCCACCAGCTTATATCTGGTGCCCATAGTGACAACTACCTGATTTTAGATTTTCTTTATTTTTTGACTCTGCGTTACCTGATGGTAACAGTGTGTTTGGTGCTTAAGGATTTGTGTTTTTGTACCTTTTATGGCACCCTACCTCGCTCTATTTAGTCTCGCTGACTTCTGGGTGGTACCCTTGGAGTCGTTCCCAATCCCTCATTTCCTTTGGCTGTCTCTTTGGAATATTACATTGTAGGGCTTCTCACTGCCTTGTTCTCCAAAAGCACTGGATTGGGAGACATCTGCCTGCCTTTTGTAGTGACTCTAAGGCCTGCACACACAATAAGAAGATCGAAAGAAAAATTTCTTATGGCGAACAATCGGCCAATTATCTGATCGTTAGTATAGTGCTTTCCACAGCCGATTCTGGCTTTTCTGACAACAAAAATTGAAGGTGCAGGCTAGAAAAATCTTATCATAAGTGAACACAATGTCCGCTTTTCATTTAAAGTGTGTGCACAGAAATAATTAAATAGAAACAAATGTGCATGCTCAGAAGCATAGAACAACCCTAAACTTCTTCTTCTACTACACTAACACTACGGTATGTTTGCCTTTGTCGGCCGTCTATTTTTGTACAAATTCCAAATTAAATTGCTAAACTAAATTACTTTTGTGTAAAATCGAACGATCGGTCATCCGATTTTCTCCTAGTGTGTACCAGTGGCAGCCCGTCCATTGGGAGCGCAGGGGCACCACCCCCTTATCCATGCATCTGGCCCCCTAATCTACATTTGGGGCGCTGGATGCATAGATTCCAATGGGGGGGAGGGTTGAAGCACGTGATTAGAGGCAGAGGCTTAAATAGGTTTCAAAAAAGTGTGGGCTTGGGTGCAGAGCACTACCCAGTTGTGTGATAATAGCAAATGATTATTCGCTTTTGTCACACTGAATCTCCTCCCCGCCAATCAGGAAGCGGACGCTGGAGACCCATGTTCCGATTGATCAAAATGACACGGGATTCTGTTTGACCATGACGAGGAGAGAGGAGTAGGGAGGAGACATGGAGGATGCCGGAGGAGACGCAGAGGACGAAACCGATGGTTGTGGTGGTTGTGTGCGGACCCGACTGACCCATTGGGGTGGGGGGGTAACCTGATCGATGGGGGGGTGGCTATCTGTGCATTGTTTTCCTCCCCCTTCCCCCCGAAATATGCCACTGGTGTGTACTAGGCTTTACAGTAACACACTGTCAGTTTTTTGGGAGTTATTTCACACAAAGATTTTCATTTCCCCATTCAAATAAATTTTTTATCTGCGGATAATGTTGATCCCCTCAAGCTACTGGGTACCCCTCTGTATTTCTCTCTTCTGCCTAATGGTATTGGGTGGGACAAACTTCTACTGCTGCCATCCCTAGCAGGGACTGGATTCCTCAGTGTCCTTGCAAGGCATTTGTTGTTACTTATAGCACTTAAAGTTATGGTCGAATATATTGGCACCCCTGCATTTCTGTCAGATAATGCACCACTTTGCCCATATTTTTTTTTTATTATTACAAATGTTTAGGCATTCTCATGTTTATTTCTTTTGTTTGTATTGGTATGACACAAAAAGTGGAGAAACAAAAATCCAAATCTGACACATTCCACGTAAAACTCCAAAAATGGACTGGACAAAATAATTGGCACCCTCAATTTTAATATTTTGCAGCTTACCTCTTTTGAAAAATAAATGAAATTACTTGCTTCCTGTAACCATCAATGAGTTTCTTACACTGTTCTACTGGAAGTTTGGACAACTCTTCTTTCCCCAACTTCTCCAGGTCTTTCAGATTGGAAGGGTTCCCTTTCCCAACTTCTGTTTTGAGATATCTCCACAGGTGCTCTATGGGATTTAGATCTGGACTCATTGCTGGCCAGTTCAGTACTCTCCAGCACTTTGACTTTAACCATTTCTGTGTTCTTTTTGATGTGTGCTTTGGGTCATTGTCCTGCTGTAAGACCCATGACCTCTGACAGAGACCCAACTTTCTGACACTGGGCCCTACATTGCACCCCAGAATTCTTTGGTGATCTTCATATTTCATAATACCATACACACGATCAAGACATCCAGTGCCTGAAGCAGAAAAGCAACCCCACAACATTATTAAACCTCCACCATGTTTGACTGTAGGGACTGTTTTCTTTTCTTTAAAGGCCTAATTTCTTTATCTGAAAAAAGCAGAATGATGTGCTTTACTAAAAAGCTGTCATTTTGTTTCGGCTGTCCACAGTACTTTCTCTCAAAAGGATTTTGGCTTCCTCAGGTACGTTTTGGAAAACTCTTTGATCATTTTTACTCTTTCGACAATGTCCAGGGAGTAAGTGCCATGGGCTGTAAACTTCTTGAAAATGTTGCACACAATGGACACAGAAACATTAAGCTCTCTGGAGATGGACTTGTAACCTTGAGATTGGTGATACTTTTCCACAATTTTTGTTCTCAAATCCTCAGACAATTCTTTGCTGCTCTTTCTCTTCTCCATGCAACGTGTGGCACAGAGACACACAACAGAAAGGTTGAGTTCATTTTTCACCATCTTAACTGGCTGCCGGTGTGATTTCTGTATTGTCAGCACCTATTAATTGATACAGGTGAGTGATGCTGCTTGTTCACTAAGGTTCTCTAACAAACCTCTAAGGCTGGGTTCACACTGGTACGACACGACAGTAATACAACTTTCATCCTACTTTGCTCTGCGACATCAGTCCTACATTGATCCTACATTGGTCCGACATCCATCCGACTTTAATGAACAGGATACTACTTTGATCCGACTTTTTTGCTAGTCTGACTTGTCCTTTGACCAATCAAAACAATCCCAGGGTGAGATAAATTCCTTTTACTGCTGCTGTAATCACCATGTCGGATGTCAAAAATCGGATGGTTAGGACAAGGATCCTACTTTGATCCGACTTCAATGATATTCAATGGGCTGAAGTAGGATCAAAGTCGGACCAAAGTAGTGCAGGGAGCATTTTCAAAGTCGGACCGACTTGTGTCGGACCAGTTAAGACAGCTCTCATAGGGAAACATTGATTTTCACACGTCATGTGACATGAGCTCCCAATGTCGGAGCGTTTGTCGGACCAGTGTGAACCAGGCCTCAGGCAGGGATATGCAATTAGCGGATCTCCAGCTGTTGCAAAACTACAAGTCCCATCATGCCTCTGCCACTGGGTGTCATGCTTGTGGCTGTCAGAGTCTTGCTATGCCCCATGGGAATTGTAGTTCTGCAACAGCTGGAGGTCCGCTAATTGCATATCCCTGCTCTAAGGGCTTCACAGAACAGCTGTATTTATACTGAGATTAAATTACACACAGATGGACTCCAACTGGTTCCACTAGATTTTAGTTAGGGGGTATCAGAGTAAAGGGAGCTGAATACAAATGCACGCCACAATTTTCATATATTTATTTATAAAAAATATTGAAAACCATTTATCATTTTCCTTCTACTTCACAATTATGTGACACTTTGTGTTGGTCTATCACATAAAATCCCAATAAAACATTTATGTTTTTGGTTGTAACATGACATAGTGTGGAAAATGTCAAGGGGGTATGAATACTTTTTCAAGGCACTGTATATGCTTTCCCAGTAATGGTTCATTTACCTTGCAAATATTTTGTTTCCAGCCAATCTCTTCATTTTTTTCCTGGAAAAATGTTTTTACCCGTGCTTGAAAGTTATACAAAAAATGCAACAAGAAAAGCAAAACTAGTTTACACAAACCAGAAACAAGTTTGAGGCAGACAAACATTTGTCATATGACAGTCAAGGTGACATTTGGAACTGTAAGATTACATTAATTAGAGGAAACCGGTATTGAGAGAAATATGGAGGTTGCCATTAGGCCTCTTTCAGACACACTGCAGTTCGGATCTGCGGTGGATCGCATTTCAGAGGGTGGAGGAGCAGCAGCTGCCAAACATTCAGGAATCTGTACTGCCGCCTCCTGATGCCTTTTTTTTTTTCTTTTTTACTTTGATTTCTAAATGGTCTAATGACAATTTTACATTGCAGGACCGCAACTGCGAGCCGAGTCTTAAGGCCTGTACACACAATCGGATTTTCCGACAGCAGTTTTGTGATGACAGGCTTTTTTCGGAAAATCTGACCATTTGTATGCTCCATCGGACAATTGTTGTCGGATTTTCCGGGGTTTATGAGCATCTTTCAGCCATAAGCTTTTGTAGGGGTATAGTTTTGCTGCTAAAGAAAAAAAAACACTAAAAAGCGCTAATGTAAAAACGTGGCAAAACTCACATTTTTAACGCAGCATTCTACAGCTAAAGCTTTGGTGTTTTTATAATGTCTAGTATGCATGAGGCCTACTGGCTGGCTCACTAGCTCTCCAAGCATCAACTACCCTTCCAGTAAAATAATACTTTCTAAGATTAGTTTTGAACTTTCCTCCAGTTCGTTTAAGGTCATGTCCCCATGTTCTTGATCTTGGTTTCATATTGAAAAAAAAAACTGCCTTCTTGAACCTTATTCACCCCCCTTGATCGTCAAAGCTCTGTCTTTTTTATTCTTTTATTAAGTCATGTTGTGGTTGCATGCATTTGAGCCATGCATTCTGAAAAAATGCAGCATGATGTTTTTTTTTTAAACCAAATATCACTGAAATGCAATGGTGTGAACCAGGTGTTGAAATGCTGCATGTTTGGGAGTAGGGGGTTGACCTTGTCTACCTGCGTACTAAGTATAATAGACTCTCCGCATTAAAGGAGTAGTAAAGGTACATGTTTTTTCACCTTAATGCATCCTATGCATTAAGGTGAAAAAACATCCGACAATACCGCCCCCCCCCCCCCGAGCCCCCGTTTTACTTACCTGGCCCCTCGAAAGTCCCGCGCTCGTCCCCGTCATCCTCTTCGGTTCTCAGCCTGGCCGCCGATTGGCTACACTGGATGGATTGAAAGCAGCGCAGCCATTGGCTGGCGCTGCTGTCAATCACATCCAATGACGCGGCGCGCCGGGGGGCGGGGCCGAGTGATACAGTCGGCAGCTATGGCTATGGCTTGCTCGCATTATGGTGTGGAGTCCTTGCGGGGAGGAGCCAAGACAGCCGCCGAGGGACCCCAGAAGACCAGGATCAGGGCCACTGTGTGCAAAACGAGCTGCACAGTGGAGGTAAGTATAAACTGTTTGTTATTTTTTTGCAAAAAAAAGGGAAGCTTTAGTGTCCCTTTAAAGCATAACTTCAGTCATTTTTTTCATCTTTCCATCTATTAAATTTATCTGCCTTTGTTGTTTTAAAGTGATTGTAAAGTCTCATCTCTTTTTCTTTAAAAATAACAAACATGTTATACTTACCTCCTCTGTGCAGCTGGATTTGCACAGAGCAACCCAGATCCTCCTCTTCTCAGGTTCCTCTTTGCTGTTCTTGGCTCCTCCTCCTATCGAGTGACCCTCAGCCAGCAGCCTGCTACAGGGGACACCCGAGCCAAGTCAGAGCTCCGTGTATCCATTCAGACATGGAGCCCCAACCTGGCTCCGCCCCCTCTCCTCTGATTGGCTGACTGATTCTGATTGATAGCCGCGGGTGCCAATGGCACCGCTGCTGTATCTCCGCCAATCAGGAGGAGTCTCTCAGACAGCTAAGAAACTTGTGGACATCCCCGGAGAGAGATGGGGCTCAGGTAAGTAATTAGGGGGTGCTGGGGACAGTGCTACACACAGAAGTTTTTTTTTTATCTTAATGCATGGAATGCATTAAGATAAAAAAAACCTTCTGCCTTTACAACTTCTTTAACTGTGGATAGTAAAACATTTTTTTTCTGCTAGTAAATACCTTATACAGCCCACTTCCTGTTTCTTATCCCTTTAGGTGGGCTCCGTGTTCCTTTCCGATTAATGTAATTAAGCGGGTCATGTGATTAGTGGAAGGTTTTTCTTTCATGTCTTGGAACGCATCGTGGAGCGCACGTTGGAGATGTTGAATTTTCGGCTTGTCTTTGTGCTATTTATAGCATGCTTGCGTCCAGCCACTACGACTCTGATATCAGAATATGACAAAATGCGAAAGACGGGACGGGACCGGACCATACGATAGCCATCTTTAAGAATTGTTTGATATGCCCGTTTGAATTTTACTGCTTGTGAGTGCAATATTTTTTTTTTTTTAAAATAAATTTGTGATTTTAAGCTTCCTAGAGGTACTGCACCATTTTTGTGAGATTTGCACCGTTTGAGGTAACATTGCTGACATGCATGTACCGCTGGAAGTGTGATCTTCTTCTCTCAGGATTCCGTAGTTGTTGCAAGAAATGTGTTGCTGATCCATCCAGCCCTTGATTCTTTACATGCTGCTGCTGATCTCTATATAACTCGAGGATCAATTGGATCCAGTAAGCAGGCTTGCCCCTTCTTTCACAGTGGTGATGAGTGCATGCATATTCTCTCACAGAAGCTGGTGCAGGGATTCCTTTACCATCATATATCGGTGGACTCTCATGTGATGTTTTTAATGACTTTTTCAAACATTGAGTTAGTTCTGCACCCCATTTGTATTATTATATATGGATGTATAACTTATTAGTTATGCTTTAAATCATTTTCTGATACTGTGATTTTTCAGTTGGTGGAAGGTATATTTGTGTCTGGCATAAAATATGTTTCTCTTTTCGTCCATGGACGGACACAGCTCCTTGACTTGTGGGTTATGTTCCGTCTATTAGGAGAGGACTAGGCAGATATGTTAGTTATTTAAATACATGTAACTTTAACAGAGTTGAACAGCCCCACCCAGGGGGCGGTCCCTCTGGTCATAACCCCTCACCCTGCAGCTAGCAGCTCAGTTTTTTTCTGCCTAGTAGAGAAGGACCTGGCTCCCCCTTGGGCCCAGAGTCCTATGAAAATGTTTACTTTTTCTTGTTTTATTATTTTATATTTTGATCCTGAGATCTTCTGCCGGCTGGGTGACAGGCTGGATAATATAGATCCTGGTGGTCTTCCCAGCCCGGCCACCGAGCATGAGCAGACCTTAGCTAAGCGCTGGGTCGGCCACGACATACTCCATGGCTCCAGAGGTGGCCGGTGAGCTATTGCTCTGGGGTCCGCATATGACCGGGCTGCTTGCTGTCTCAGTCACAGTGGACCGTGGCCGACAGCCACTCCGTACTGTCCGGCGGTGAGTCTGTCTGGAACGCACCAACAAGTCCACGCATGGACGGGTAAGTACAGTTCCTCCTGTTTTGGGCAGTTTGGAACAGCTGGGCTTCCTGGAGGGTCTTTAGGGGTCTTCTGTCCTCCCTTTCCCTCTTTCTGTCTCCCACTCTTTCCTCCTCCCCATTGCGGGGCCTGCTGCGTCCGCGGGGTGTACCTGTAGGGGGCCTCCGTATCCCAGTTGGGGGCTGTAGGTGTGCACGGGCCCGCTCTCTGTGGGGGGTGTCTGTCTTTTGGGGGTCTCCGCTCGGCATCCCTGCGGCCTTCTCGTCCACCTCTGTGTGCTCGGCCGCCATTTTTGGTAGCGCCGGCGCAATTTTCATGTGTTTTTTTTTCTACATTGAAAATTTCCATTGTTGGCCATTTTGTCGTGGCCGTGCTGTGGCGCAGGTCTTCATTGCGGGCGGCCATTTTCTTGTAGCCCGCGCCCTTTTTCCCTGAGGAGTCCGGCGGCAATTTTACAGTAGTTTTTCACTGTATGGCTTGCCCTCTAGTGCTGGAGACTTCCTGAACAGCGGGAATAGCGCGGATCACCTCACAGAACACCTCAGTCACACGCTGTGTTTGAGGCAGAGTGGACAACGGCACTGAGAAGTCTCTGGCTGGGTGGTGAGTCCCTGGGCAACCCCCCTTGTCAGCGCAGCTAGGAGGGTGGACATTTGTTTTTACAAGTGCCTTGACTTAGTCCCTAAGGGCTGTCAGTAGGTCAGAATGGAGTCTGAAGCTGGCGTTTCTTCCCCAGACATTCCAGAGGCAGAAACCGGTGCCCCTGCACCTGTGGTTCCCATGGACACTTTGTCTGCGGTCCTGGAGTCATTTGTTGCCAGTGTGGAAGCGCCATGCGGGCGTAAGGGGGGTAAAAGCGCCCCCTCCCCCCGCCATCTCCTGGGGAATGCTGTCAGGAAAGGCTTCACCCGCAGGTGGTGCTGTTGGTCCTATGGACTGCAGTACTAGTGTCCGCCAGCAGGTGTCCTCTTGACGAACAAAAACAGAAACCGCTCAGGTGTAGATGTCCTCCAGGTGACTATCTCCTCCCAACAGCCAAGGGTGCAGGCAATGCAATTTCAGGCAAAACAAAATATCAAGTCTTCTGGACAGCAGCACTCCAATAAAAAGCCTTTATTATGTAAAATCTTCAAAAATCCAAATACAGCACAGCAAGTCACAAAATTCTGGTTAGAGCTGACTAGTTTCACACTTTCTTAGTGTTTAATCATAGCTATGGTACCTGGTATCTCTCTCCCTGATCTAGGACCTGTGACCTGGACTTGAACCTGCATCCTGCATCCTTCTTGACCCGATCCGACCTGATCCCTACCTTGAGCCCATCCTGCATCTGTCCCTCCTGTTACCTGGATCCCTGCTCTGCAGCCAATCCATCCTTCCCCTCCCTGTTCCTGTTTTATTCCCATCCATACCCATCTGCTTCGATCCCCTTGTGTATGACCTCGGCCTGGCTTTCACTACGATTCCGGTATTCCCCCTTATTGTATATATTTTCTATAAGTCACTGTTATTTGGTTAGGTTACTGCACTGTGTTCTGTTGGAGGTGTTTGTCTGTTTACTTTCCTTAATAAATTGTTACACTTTCACCTACACCTGTCTGGTCTCCTCTGTGCAGTCACACAGTCTGGTTTGCTAGCATTCTATGACAGTATACCAGGGCCATCCCTAAACCAGACGTGGCTGCATTGAGGGACCATCCTGGTTTGTTAAACCCGGTTGAGATGGATAATAATGAAATCATTTATTATTCTCTGCTGGCAGCCGAGGATAACGAATATTGTCGTCAGATTCTAAAAGATTGGACCCGTGACCAGCTGATAGAAACCATCCGATCAGCTTATTCCCTAGTGGGGCAGGGTTATATATCTTTTGAGGATATTCAGCCTTTATGCCGCGTACACACGACCGTTTTTAATGTCATTGAAAAAAACGACGTTTTTCTCAACGTGATTCTTCTCAAGCCTGCCTTGCCTACACACGATCATGAAAAAAAAATGCTCGAGCAAAGCGCGGTGACGTACGAAATGTACGACGGCACTATAAAGGGGAAGTTCCATTCGGATGGCGCCACCCTTTGGGCTGCTTTTACTGATCCTCGTGTTAGTAAAGTTTGGTGAGAGACGATTCGTGCCTTTCAGCCTCGTGCTCTTCAGTCCGTTACAGCATGACGAATGTGCTATCTCCATTACGAACGCTAGTTTTACCAGAACGAGCGCATTTTTTTTCACGTCGTTAAAGTCTACACACGGCCGTTTTTCATGACGAGAAAAACGACGACGTGAAAAACTACGAGAAAAATTAGAGCATGTTCCAATTTTTTGATGGCCATTTTTCACATCGAGAAAAATGCTATGAAGCCCACCACACGATCATTTTTAATGACCATTTAAAAAAATTGCATTTTTCTCGTCATTAAAACCGGTCGTGTGTACGCGGCATTAGTTCGGTTATGTGAAAAGCCAGCCCTGTCATCTATTCTCGATGGGAGTGACAATTTTTCACCCCTTCAGTTTTGACCAGGTTGAATCCTTATGCCGCGTACACACGACCGAGTTTCTCGGTGGTGAAAACACCGCTGTGAAACCGGACAGGAAAAACGAGGACCGGCTTGGTCCCCTTTTCCCAGTCTACACGCGGACGTTTTTCACGACATGTTTTCTCTTGATCGAGAAAACCGGCCGTGTGTAGGCTCCCTAGCAGTGTTTGCCTATGGGAGAACTGCAGAGGAAAAAAATTCCTCGATTCGCGCCGAGAAAAATTAGTGCATGTTCTAATTTTTCTCGTCGTGATTCTCTGCGGTTTTCTCGTCGGGAAAACTGCTGGAGAGCCTACACACGGCCGTTTTTCTCGTCCAAGTGAAAAAATTACAGTTTTCCAGACGAGAAAAATGGTCGGTTGTACGTGGCATTAGTGTGGTTGTTAGAGGATGATCCAGCCTATATTTGGGAACATTATTCCTCCTGTTCCCAGCAGGTGTTGTCCGATTGCATCCATTCAGTGCAATCCCTGGTCAGACAGGCTGTGTGTAAGACAGTTTTGCTCAACCTGTGCTACAGGCATGGTCAGATCTCCTGAACTTAACCAAGCCACACTACATATTTTCTATAAGTTACTGTTATTTGGTTAGGTTACTGCACTGTGTTCTGTTGGAGGTGTTTATTTGTCTGTTTACTTCCCTTAATAAATTGTTACACTTTCACCTACACCTGTTTGGTCTCCTCTGTGTAGTCACACAGTCTGGTTTGCTAGCATTCTATGACAAATGCTCTGACTCAGACTCAGGGTTGGCTGCAGCTCAGGACCCCTGTTCTGGGATGTCAGAGGATGTGGACCAAGACTGTCCGGGCACTGAGGAAGACTCCTCGTCCGGGTCAACGCAGGACAGAGCACTTGTGGCAGCTCTTATCAAACGCAGTAAGGGACACCCTTAAGCTAGAAGATACAGCTGGGACATCCACTTAGGTGTCAGTCCCTTTTGGGTCTTACAAACCGACCCGCTCTGTTAAGGTTTTTCCTTATGTTGAATTCTTTGACAAGTTCATAGATAAGGAATGGGAACGGCCGCAGAGGTCCTTTGTAGTCCCTCAGCGCATTGCGGTCCGTTACCCATTTGAAGAGAGTCTTTTGAAAAAATGGGCTTCTCCACATGTCGTTGACCCCCCGGTCTCAAGGTTGAACAAGGTAACCACTATCCCGGTAGAGGGGACCCCTGCTTTTAAGGACCATACTGATAGAAGGTCCGAAGCGGTGAGTCGGACCGTGTTCACCATGCTGGGGTCAGCATTGCGGCCGATAATGGCTGTGACTTTGGTGTCTCAGACACTCACTGAATGGGCAAAAATTTTGCACCAGGCAGTGGAAGAGCATCAGCTCCCACAGGAAATCATAACACTGGCCGACCAGCTGGTGCAGGGTCTTGTGTACGTCTGTGATGCAACACTGGATGTGGCCCCTTAAATTTCCAGGGCCTTTGTATCCGTGATGGTCTTGCGCCGCCTGATATGGCTAAAATGCTGGTCTGCGGACCAAGCTTCTAAGAAAGCTCTGACAGATTTACCTTTTAAAGGTGAGAGGCTTTTTGGTGCCTCACTGGACGACATTATTAAGGATGTCACTGGAGGTAAGAGCACATTTCTACCTCAGTCCACTAAAGGTAAGGAGCCGGAACGTAAGTCGGGGCCCTCCTTTCCCGCACAAAGGCAGTATTTTCGTCAGTCAGGGCCTGCTAGCAGACCCTCCCAAGCTGATAAGGCTTCAACTGGGGGACAGAAGCGTCCCTGGGTGCGCAAGCAATCCAAGTCCGCAAACAAGCCCGCTTCAGCATGAAGTCTTGCCCCCACCCGATTCTTGGGTGGGGGGCCGTCTTCGCAAGTTTGCAGCTCGGTGTACCTCCCTGCTTTCCGACCAGTGGGTTTGTGAAGTGATCACTTCAGGGTACAAGATCGAGTTTCTTTCTTGTCCACCAAACAGATTCTTTCCCTCAAATCTGCCTGTCCTTCCAGCTCGTCGCACTGCCCTACTGGGGGCGGTGCAAGACTTGTTGAGGTGCGGGGTGATCATACCCATACCATCGCAGGACAGGTTTCAGGGATTCTACTCAAATCTGTTTGTGGTCCCAAAAAAGGACGGAGTTCGTCCAATCCTAGATTTCAAGGCCCTCAATGCCTTTGTGAAGGTTCAGAAATTCAGGATGGAATCTATTCACTCGGTGGTAGCTGCGCTCCATCCGGGGGACTTTCTGGTGTCCTTGGACATCAAGGACGCATACTTGCATGTCCCCATCTGCGTCAGGCATCAGAGGTTCCTGCGTTTCGCGGTAGGGGAAGACCACTATCAATTTGTGGCTCTCCCCTTTGGCCTAGCATCGGCACAAGAGTTTTCACCAAGGTGCTCGCCCCGATTCTGGCTTTGCTGAGACAGCGAGGCATTGCTGTCGTGGGCTACTTGGACGATCTCCTTCTGAGAGCTGCTTCACGCTCAGAATTAGAGGAGTGTGTGTCTATAGCCAGTCAGACTCTCCGAGAATTTGGTTGGGTACTGAACCTCCAGAAGTCGGTGTTAGTACCGAATACCTGGGGCTGATTCTGAACTCCTCGGAGTCTAGAGTTTTTCTTCCTCCAGAGAAGTTGCAGACACTCCAGGCTGCAGTGAGGTTGTTGACATCCCGCAAATGGTCGTCTCTCCGTTTCTGCATGAGAGTCCTGGGCCTTATGGTAGCCTCCTTCGAGGCAGTACCGTATGCCCAATCCCACACTCGAGTTTTGCAGGAGATTCTGTGCAAATGGAACAAATCCCCATTGTGTCTGGATCATCAGATTCAGGTAAGTCACTGACTTGGTGGCTGACATCCCCGGCACTTCTGTCCGGGAAGTCGTTTCTTCCTTTCCACTGGACTGTGATCACTACGGACGCCAGCCTGACAGGTTGGGGGAAAGTCTGGGGGGTTCAGTCGGCCCAGGGCCGCTGGACTCTGGAAGAATCTCTCCTGCCGATCAATGTCCTCGAGCTTCGAGCGATCAGGCTATGCCTCTCCAAGTGGTCTCAGAGACTTCAAGGGCATCCAGTCAGGATCCAGTCAGACAACGCCACGGCGGTGGCTTATGTCAACCATCAGGGAGGAACAAGGAGCTGGGCCGCAGCATTGGAGATCGCTCACATCCTAAGATGGGCCGAAAGGAGCGTACCGGTTCTATCGGCTGTTTAGATTCCGAGCGTAGAAAACTGGCAGGCGGACTAAGTCGCCAGATGCTGGACCAAGGGGAATGGTCGCTACACCCGGAGGTGTTTCAACTCCTTTGTCAGAAATGGGGCACACCAGATGTGGATCTCTTGGCCTCTCGACTCAATCGCAAGGTGTCGAGGTTTGTGGCCAGGTCCAGAGATCCCTGGGCAGATGCGTTAGTGGCTCCATGGGGTCACTATCGGCTAATTTATGTCTTTTCCCCACTGAAGTTGCTTCCTCGTCTGCTCCGCAGAGTGAAGGCTGAGGGGATTCTGGTGATTCTAATTGCCCCAGACTGGCCCCGGCGTCCCTGGTACGCCGACCTGGCGCGCCTGGTGGCGGACACTCCCTGGCGTCTGCCAATGCGGGAGGACCTTCTGTCTCAAGGTCCCATACTTCATCCTGCTTTACAGTCGCTGGCTTTAACGGCATGGCTATTGAAAGCCAGGTACTAAGGGACCATGGTCTGTCAGACTCGGTAATCTCCACCATGTTGAGGGCTCGGAAGTCATCTTCCCGGAAGATCTACCATCGCACTTGGAAGGCCTACATCTCTATGTGTGAAGAGATGGATTGGCGCCTACGGGCATATTCGGTTTCTCAAATCCTGCTGTTCTTACAGCGTGGAGTGGATCAGAAACTGGCCTTAAGCACTATTAAGGGGCAGATTTCGGCCTTAGCTGTTTTCTTCCAACGACCCCTGGCGGCTCATTCACTGGTAAGCATGTTTTGTGCAAGGGGTCCGACACCTGATTCCTCTGATTAGACAACCGCTCCCTCCGTGGGACTTGAATCTGGTGCTCTCGGTACTTCAGGAATCTCCTTTTGAGGACATCAGGGAGATTCCTCTCTTGATACTTTCTCAGAAAGTTGCCTTCCTAGTAGCCATTACATCGGTCAGAAGGGTTTCTGAATTGGCAGCCTTGTCCTACAAGTCACCTTACTTGGTCCTCCATAAGGATTAAGCAGGGCTACGCCCGCAGCCTCTTTCCTTCCTAAGGTAGTTTCGGCTTTTCACCTAAACGAGGACATTGTACTTCCATCCTTGTGTCTTTGGCCGTCGCATCCCAAGGAGGCTGCGCTACATACCTTGGATGTGGTACGTGCCCTATGGGTGAACCTGTCTGCTACTGCTCGGTTCCGGAGATCTGACTCACTGTTCGTGGCGGTCTCGTCAGCCACCATTTCTCGGTGGATCAGACAGACCGTGATCCAGGCCTATGCCCTTAGGGGATGGGCGCCTCCTTTTCCCATCACAGCACATTCTACCAGGGCAATTGGTGCCTCCTGGGCTTTCTGACATCAAGCGTCTGTCTCACAGGTGTGTAAGGCGGCGACCTGGTCGTCCATTCACACTTTTTCCAAATTTTATAAGGTTGATGTGAGTGCATCTTCGGATGCTTCTTTTGGCCGCAAAGTTTTACATACGGCTGTTTGAGGTTGCAACTCCTTCGTTGAGGAGCTCTGCTGTTTGGGGTGAAGTTTGTTTTTTGATTGCTGTTCCCAGTCCTCGTTTTTTTTCTGACACTGCTTGGGGACGTCCCACAAGTCAAGAATTAAGAAGCTGTGTCCGTCCATGAACGAAAAGAGAAAATAGGATTTTTGTACTCACCGTAAAATCCTTTTATCTGTCGTCCATGGACGGACACAGCAACCACCCCTCCTTTTTAAGTTTGTACTGCTTTTTGACGAACTGAGCTGCTAGCTGCAGGGTGAGGGGTTATGACCGGAGGGACCGACCCCTGGGCGGGGCTGTTCAACTCTGTTAAAGTTACATGTATTTAAATAACTAACATGTCTGCCTAGTCCTCTCCTAATAGATGGAGCATAACCCACAAGTCAAGAATTAAGGAGCTGTGTCTGTCCATGGACGACAGAGAAAAGGATTTTACGGCGAGTACAAAAATCCTATTTTATCATTTATCAAAAAAAAAAGATGACCAGGTCTTATATAAATTTTGCCCACAAATAACACACTAGGGCTTATTTTCAGGGGATGTCTTATTTACAGTATGTACAATCTACATTTAGATACAGACATGTCATCATCTTCTGGGGGAAAAAAAATATATGTCTCATGATTAGAGTTGAGCGGACACCTGGATGTTCGGGTTCGACTGAACTTCGGACAAAAGTTGGAGTTCGGGACCGAACTTGACCCCGAACCCAAACCCCATTGAAGATAATGGGGACCCGAACTTCTGAGGACTATTCGCGCTTGTTTCCCGTGCTTAGAACTGTCCCTGCACAAAGTGTAATTTCTGAAGGAAAAAAAGTAATTTAAAACTCACTCGTGGCTATAATGAATTGTCAGCTCTCGGAAAAGTCATAGAAAAGTCATTGATTAAAAAAAAAAAAAAAGTGTGGGGGTTCCCCCAAATTTAATTACCAGGCCCTTCAGGTCTGGTATGGATATTAAGGGGAACCCTGCCGCAAATTTAAAAAAAAATGGCGTGGAGTACCCCCAAAAATCCAGACCAGACCCTTTATCCGAGCACGCAACCTGGCAGGCTGCAGGAAAAGAGGGGGAACGAGAGAGCGCCCCCCCTCCTGAACCGTACCAGGCCACATGTTCTTAACATGGGGAGGATGTCCCCATGTTGATGGGGACAAGGGCCTCATCCCAACAACCCTTGCCCGGTGGTTGTGGGGGTCTGCGGGCAGGGGGCTTATCGGATTTTGGAAGACCCCTTTAACAAAGGGGACCCCCCGATCCCGGCCCCCCTATGTGAATTGGTAAGGGGTACATTGTACCCCTACCATTTCACGAAGAAAGTGTAAAAAAAAATGATCCCGATGTCCAGACGAAATGTCATTGGCTGAGCCTCAGCGGACCTGATGGGGAACTTCCTCGGCAGTGTATTAAATGAATAGACCCGCCCCTTCTAAAGTTCCCCATCAGGTCCGCTCAGCCAATGACGTAGAGTAAGGCTGAGGACCTGATGCAGAACGTGAGAAGGGGCAGGTCTATTCATTTATTATACTGGAGGAAGTTCCCCATCAGGTCCGCTCATCCAATGACGTAGGCGGAGTCTGACATACGAGGGGGCGGACCTGATGGGGAACGTCCTCCACAGTGTAATACAAGAATAGACCCGCCCCTTCTCACGTTCCACATCAGTTCCTCAGCCTTACACCTATGTCATTGGCTGAGCGGACCTGATGGGGAACTTTAGGAGGGGCGGGTCTATTAATTTATTAGTAATAAATGAATAGACCCGCCCCTTCTAAAGTTCCCAATCAGGTCCGCTCAGCCAGTGACATAAGTGTAAGGCTGAGGACCTGACACGGAACGTGAGAAGGGGCGGGTCTATTCATTTATTATACTGGAGGAAGTTCCCCATCAGGTCCGCTCATCCAATGACGTAGGCGGAGTCTGACATACGAGGGGGCGGACCTGATGGGGAACTTTTCATGTATTAAACTGTGGAGGAAGTTCCCCAACAGGTCCGCCCCCTCGTATGTCAGACCCCGCCTACGTCATTGGATGAGCGGACCTGATGGGGAACTTCCTCCGCAGTACAATACATGAATAGACCCGCCCCTTCTCACGTTCCGCATCAGGTCCTCAGCCTTACACTACGTCATTGGCTGAGCGGACCTGATGGGGAACTTTAGAAGGGGCGGGTCTATTAATTTAATACACTGCCGAGGAAGTTCCCCATCAGGTCCGCTCAGGCTCAGCCAATGACATTTCGTCTGGACAGTGCTGGACATCGGGATCGCCGCGGGACACTGGATTTCATCGCTGGAATGTTTATTTTTAATAAAGGACTTTCCCAATGGTGTCTGTGTATTTTTTTTACACTTTCTTTGTGAAATGGTAGGGGTACAATGTACCCCATTACCAATTCACATGGGGGGGCAGGGATCTGGGGGTCCCCTTTGTTAAAAGGTTCTTCCAGATTCCGATAAGCCCGCCCGCAGACCCCCACAACCACCAGGCAAGGGTTGTGGGGATGAGGCCCTTGTCCCCATCAACATGGGGACATCCTCCCCATGTTGAAGGCATGTGGCCTGGTACGGTTCAGGAGGGGGGCTCTCTCCTCCCCCCCCTCTTTTCCTGCGGCCTGCCAGGTTGTGTGCTCAGATAAAGGGTCTGGTCTGGATTTTTGGGGGTACTCACGCCATTTTTTTTTAAATTTGGGGTGTAGTTCCCCTTAAAATCCATACCAGACCTGAAGGGCCTGGTATGGATATTTGGGAGAACCGCACGCATTTTTTTTTTTTTATTTGCGGCAGGGTTCCCCTTAATATCCATACCAGACCTTAAGGGCCTGATAATTGAATTTGGGGGAACCCCCACGCTTTTTTTTTTATCAATGACATTTCTATGTATTGCCGGGAGCCGACAATTCATTATAGCCGTGAGTGAGTTTTAAATGACTTTTTTTCCTTCAGAAATGACACTTTGTGCAGGGACAGTTCTAAGCACGGGGAAACAAGCGCGACTTTACATGCATATTGCCGAACACCGGACCCGAACATACAGTCAATTGTTCGGGTTCGGGACCCAAAAGTTCGGGTTCGCTCAACCCTACTCATGATCCTTTAACGCATGATAGACAGAACAGTGCTTGTGCTGTGTCATTTACCCCTCTGTGTTCTCAAAAAAAAAACATAAAATGTTTTAAAAAAGTTCCTGTGTCCCCTTCCTCTTTCAGCTCAGGAGTCAGCATTATGACTATCACGTGAGCACCAAGCGGCACTGTAAATAATAGGATTTTTGTACTCACCGTAAAATCCGTTTCTCTGACGTCCATGGACTGACACAGCTCTCATTCTGATTACATGTGGGTATATGTCCCTGCTTGCAGGAGAAGACCTAGGCAGGATGTTAGATGTTAAAAGATTCTAGAACAAACAAGAGCTGAACAGCCCCGCCCAGGGGGGCGGTCCCTCCGGACATTACCCTCCCACCTGCAGCTAGCAGCCTCAGTTCATAACAAGCAGTACAAACCTTAAAGGAAGAGTGTGTGTTGTATCAGTCCATGGACGTCAGAGAAACGGATTTTACGGTGAGTACAAAAATCCTATTTTCTCTTATCGTCCATGGACTGACACAGCTCTCATACTGATTACATGTGGGACGTCCCAAAGCACTATAAGAAAAGGGTGGGAGCAAAATAGTAAAGGAACAACCAAAACTTCACTCCAAACCAGCAGAGCTCCTCAACGGAGGAGTTGCAACATTAAACAGCGGCCTGCAACATTTTGCGGCCGAAGGAAGCATCCGAAGATGCAGCCACATCAACCTTATAGAATTTTGAAAAGGTATGAACGGACGACCAGGTCGCCGCCTTGCACACTTGTGCAACCAACGCTTGATGTCGGAAAGCCCACAAAGCACCAATTGCCCTGGTGGAATGCGCCGTAACCGGGAAGGGAGGTGCCCACCCCTAAATGGCATAGGCCTGTACAACAGTCTGTCTGATCCACCTAGAAATGGTGGCAGACGACACCGCTTGGCCCTGTTTCGGACCAGAGACAGACAAACAGTAAGTCAGACTTCCGAATAGAAGCAGTAGCCGCCAGGTATACCCGTTAGGCACGCACCACATCCAAATTGTGAAGCGCAACCTCTCTAGGATGCGATGGATGAGGGCACAAGGACGGAAGGACAATGTCCTCATTAAGGTGAAAAGCCGAAACCACCTTAGGAAGGAAAGACAGTCGCAGTTGCAACACCGCCTTATCCTTATGGAGGACCAGGTAAGGAGAACTGCATGACTGAGCCGCCAACTCAGAGACCCGTCTAACAGAAGTGATGGCCACTAAAAAAGCCACCTTCTGAGACAAAGTTAAAAGAGGAATATCTCTGATATTTTCAAAAGGAGGTTCCTGAACAACCGAGAGCACTAAGTTCAGATCCCAAGGAGGGAGCGGAGGCTTGGCAGGTGGAACCACATGGCGTACCCCCTGCACAAAAGTGCTCACTAAGGAATGACCTGCTAGGGGTCTGACCCTTAATAGTGCTCAAAGCCAGCCTTTGTGCAACACCACGCTGCAAGAACCGCAGGATTCTGGGAACAGAGTACGTCCGTGGATGCCAGTCTAGCTCTTCGCACATAGCGATGTAAGCTCTCCAGGTACGGTGATAGATCTTCTTAGAAGAAGACTTCCTTGCCCTAAGCATGGTCGAAATTACCGAATCCGACAGGCCTCGGTCCTTCAGCACCTGGCTCTCAATAGCCATGCTGTTAAAGCCAGAGACTGTAAAGCAGGATGAAAGATAGGACCTTGAGATAGAAGGTCCTCCCTCAAGGGCAGGCGCCAAGGGACATCCGCAATGAGACGTACCAGGTCGGTGTACCAGTGACGCCGAGGCCAGTCCAAGGAAATGAGGATCACCGGGATGCCCTCGGCCGCTACCCTGGACAGCAGATGAGGAAGCAACTGCAGCGGAGGGTAGACATACATTAAGCGATACTGACCCCATGGGGCCACTAACGCGTCCGAGGCATCTGCCCAGGGGTCCCTGGACCTGGCCACAAACCTCGACACCTTGCGATTGAGTCGAGACGCCATCAGGTCCACATCCGGAGTGCCCCACTGCCGACAAAGGAGTTGAAACACCTCTGGATGCAAGGACCACTCCCCCTGGTCCAGGGACTGACAGCTCAGATAGTCCGCCTGCCAGTTTTCTACGCCCAGAATGTAGA
This sequence comes from Rana muscosa, assembly GCA_029206835.1. Taxonomy (NCBI): domain Eukaryota; kingdom Metazoa; phylum Chordata; class Amphibia; order Anura; family Ranidae; genus Rana; species Rana muscosa. The sequence goes on from CM055119.1 coordinate 271,702,716, forward strand.
CGGCCGACAGCGCCGGCACGCTTCTTTCCACCCACCTTAGGATGTGGGTGACCTTGGACGCTGCAGCCGAGCTCCGAGTGCCCCCCTGATGGTTGACATACGCCACGGCCGTGGCGTTGTCCGACTGAATTCTGACCGAGCGGCCCTGTAGCCTCTTCGACCACGCAGAGAGACACAGTCTGATCGCCCGCAATTCCAGGACGTTGATTGGGAGACGAGATTCGTCCAGAGCCCTTGAGCTGACAGGACTCCCCACACTCCTCCCCAGCCCGTCAGGCTGGCATCCATCGTGACCACCGTCCATTGGATGGGGAGGAACGACTTCCTGGCCCGAAGAGAGGGGATCTCAGCCACCACGTCAGGGACGCCTTGACAGAGTGACTCACCTGAATCTGAAGATCCAATGACAATGGGGACTTGTCCCAAACAGAAAAAATACCCTTCTGCAATGCCCGAGTGTGTGATTGGGCATACGGAACCGCCTCGAAGGAGGCCACCATTAGTTCCAGGACTCTCATACAGAAGCGAATTGACGACCATTTTTGGGACGTCAGAACCCGCACTGCCGACTGAAGTGTCAGTAACTTCTCTGAGGGTAGAAACACCTTTGCTGCCGAAGTGTCCAGGATCAGACCCAGATACTCCAATCGTTGAGTCGGGACAAGAACCGACTTCGGATGGCTTCTGAACACGCAGAAGTCCCGGAGGGTCTGACTGACTATTGTCACATTTTCCTCCAATTCAGAGCCATTTTCTGCTCTGAGAAGGAGATCGTCCAGATAGCCCACGATAACAATTCCTCGCTGTCTCAGCAAAGCTAGAACCGGGGCAAGCACTTTGGTGAAAACCCGTGGTGCCAATGCTAGGCCGAAGGGAAGAGCCATGAACTGATAGTGGACTTCGCCTATGGCAAAGCGCAGAAACCTCTAGTGGCTTGCGCAGATTGGAACGTGCAAGTAAGCGTCCCTGATATCCAAGAACGCCAAAAAATCCCCTTGGTGGAATGTCGCGATCACCGTGCGAATGGATTCAATCTGGAATTTTAGTACCCTCACATAGACATTCAGGGCCTTGAGGTCCAGGATTGGCCGGACCCCGTCCTTCTTTGGGACAACAAACAGGTTTGAGTAAAACCCCTGAAACCTCTCTTGCGACGGAACCGGCACAATTACTCCGCACCCGAGAAAATCCTGTACGGCCCCCAAGAGGGCTGCCCGGCGGGCAGAAAGGAGAGGGAGGTTCAAGAGAAAGAACCTGTTTGGGGGCCATGAGGGGAACTCTATCCTGTATCCGGAGGTGACCACCTCGCACACCCACCGGTCGGAGATCCGGGAGGTCCACCGCACCGAGAACCTGCGAAGGCGTCCCCTCCATCCCAGAGTCGGGCAGGGGCAAGACTTCATGCGGTGACGGGCTTGGGAGCTTGCTTGGTAGGCTTACGCACCCAGGGAACTCTTTGTCCCCCAGCCGCACTTTTTTCAGTCTGGGCAGGCTTACCCGTGGAATCTGACTGACGAAAAAACTTCTTCGCCGGAAAGGAAGGGCCCGGCCTGCAGTGGGGCTCCTTTCCCTTAATAGACTGGGGAAGGAAGGTGCTCTTACCTCCTGTGACATATTTAATAATGTCATCCAGGGCGGCCCCAAACAGTCTACCACCCTTAAAGGGCAAGTCAGCCAGGAGCTTTTTGGAAACTAGGTCGGCCGATCAGCATTTCAGCCAGATAAGGCGACGCAGCACCACAGCAGAGATAGAGGCCCCTGTTATTAAAGGGGCCGCATCCAAAGTGGCATCGCACACGAAGACTAAGCCCTGCGCAAGTTGGTGAGCCAGGGCAATGGTCTCAGGAGGGAGATTATGCTCCTGCACTGTCTGGTGCAAAATCTTTGCCCCTCCTGTGAGTGTCTGAGACACAAGCGTCGCCGCCACCATAGGGCGTAATGCGGACCCCAATAAAGGTAAACATAGTTCTACTCGCCACTTCTGACCTCCTGTCGGTGGGATCCTTAAATGCAGGAGTCCCTTCCATCTGGAGTGTGGTAGCCTTATTCAAACAGGCGACCAGGGGGGGTCGACCACTGGGGGGAGTGTCCAATTCTTAACCAGGTTCTCCTCAAAGGTTCTCCTATGCGCCACGGGACCGTCAAGGTCTTCTGCGGCTTATCCCAGACTTGGTCAATGAATGTATCAAAAAAAGGCACATATGGAAAAACCTTTTTTGAAGAAAGGCTTTAAAGGAACCAAAGGATACAGCTTCCACCTGAGGTTCCTCCGTCTCAACATTCAGCTTGAGAGAGTCCCTCACAGCATCAATGAGTTCACTTACAAGCACCCTGTCAGTTGGTGGTTCAAGACAGGGGTCTTCCTCACAAGGAATGTCCTGTCCAAATACATCAAAATCCTCAGAGCTAGGGTCCTAAGCAGCAGTAGCTAGGCCCATATCTGAGTCAGAGCACTCCCCATGTGGAGATTTGTGTGGGGAGGGGGCACTTTACAGCCCCCGTGCGTTCGCACACCGCTTCCATCCTGGCAAGGAATGATTCCAGGACTGCCGACAACTGGTCCATAGGGACCGCAGGTGCAGGAGCACTGCCAGTTGCCTCTGACAAGTGTGGAGAAGCAGGTGAACCAGACTCCATACTGCCACCCTCTGAGACCTTATTCACTAACACAGTGAATAATATAGTCCACTCACTGGCTGTGCTGAGGCTGGAGAGGGGATACCCAGAGGACTCACCACCCTTAGGGACCGCTCGGTTCCGCTGTATGAGCCGCGCTGCAGCACGAGTGAAGCCTGAGGAGAGTGAAGAATCTGTGAGGAGATGCGGAAATTCGCGCCGTCAGCAGCGCCGCTAGAGGCCAAAAGTGAAAGTGAAAGCGCCACGGCTACAAGAAAATTGCTGCTGGGTGCCTGTATAACTGAGCAAAATGGCCGCCGAGCGCACTATTTAAATTTAAAAAACAGCAGTAATGGCGCACGCAATACAGATTCACACACTCCACACCAAAACACTTCCCAGAGTTCACCAACAGCCATGAGCGCCCCCCACCAGGCCCGGAGCGACCCCTCAAGCACCCCCGCACAGCACCAGTACAGGGTGCAGAGAGCAGCATAACAGGGGGGAGACAGGGAGAACCCCCCACATAAAGAAACACAGCCAGCATGTACTCACCTGCATCAGGAGAGACTACTTACCCGTCCCTAGAGGGACCCACTGGCTTGTTTCAGACAGACCTATCACAGAGTAGTACTGCGTAGCTGTCGGCCCGGTCCACCACGAAAGATACAGTCAGTCAGGTACTGTTCAATCTTGAGAGGACCGCGGGAGCATGAAAGCAACCCGGCCACCCCTGGAGCCATGGGGTATGTCGTGAACTGTCTCACGCACACAAGGTGAGGATCAGCACGCTCGATGGTCGGACAGGGAAGACTACGAGGATACCAGTGTACCCAACCTGTTGCCCAGCCGACAGTTGATTGAAGGTCTCAAAAATAAAATTCCCAAAGGAATAGAAATTAAAAGTAAAATCTTCCAGAAGACTGGCTCCTGAGAGAGCCACATCTTCTCCTTCTGCTAGGCAGAAAAAAAACTGAGGCTGCTAGCTGCAGGTGGGAGGGTAATGTCCGGAGGGACCGCCCCCCTTGGGCGGGGCTGTTCAGCTCTGGTTTGTTCTAGAATGTTTTAACATCTAACATTCTGCCTAGGTCTTCTCCTGCAAGCAGGGACATATACCCACATGTAATCAGTATGAGAGCTGTGTCAGTCCATGGACGATAAGAGAAAAGGTATTTTCCACACTAAAGTTACACAAGGGGACACACTGTATATTATATAATCTTTTTCCAAAACAGATTACATGGTTTTTACAAGAACTTTAACTAGGGCTAATCTTGCAGCCATCCCCAAAAATCATACTAGGTCTTATTTTCAGGAAAACAGGGTATGATATGCCTTTTTATTTTGTGAATCAATGAAAAAGATATATATTTTTAAACTATTCATGAGTGTGTCATTCTTGAGAACAGTAAGGTCCCCTTTGCTTTCTAAAATTTTCTAGTGACATTTGAATCTGCTGGCTCCTCTGAGCCACATACTAACTCCAATACACCAGAATTACAGCAGAGACAGCAATATACCCACACATTTAGGCTAGGTTCAAATATGTACAGCCCATAATGTGGCTAACAGAGCCGCGTAGGTGTGACCAAAAGCAAAAAAATATAAAGCGTGGGGGTAGTCTAGTACACTATAAAACCAAAACGTAATAAATTTAATGTGTAACATGCTTCAGGTGTACCCCTTGTGACAGTGGGCAGGGGACCCTCTCCTCACACACAATATCACTTTTCAAAAACAATATGGCTGTGCAGGGCACCGCCCACAAAGCCACATCATTATCACATTAATGAATTACTACTCCCGTCTATCACTGAGGGCAGGTGGCTTGTAGTTCTCAATAAACTGAGGGTGCTGATGTGCATTCTTGTAGTTTAACCCTTGATCCAGCTTTGTAACAGTGTGTCCATGTGGTGGGGCAGGCAAGCTGGTTCACCTGGGTGCAATGCTGTGCAAGCTCATCAGATGGAAAGAGGAAAAAAATACTAATGCACTTTTCCTGCAAAAATATATGCACATTTATAAAAAGAAAAAAAAATCTTAAAAGTGAACTGAACCTGTAATGGCCAGATCACATGTGCAAATAAGGCAAAAAACTGCAGCTACCACATTTAAGCCGCAATAAACTTCATTTTTTTTGTGGTTAGAGAAGCCTTAATCTTACAGGGGGTACACGAGATGGGGGGGAATCCTCCCTAAAATAACTGGTAAGCAATTAGTGTCCTGCCACATGTCTAGGGAAAATGCATCAACTGCATGCAAAGACCTTGTTCACACAGGTTTCAGCTTGCATAGCATCAAGGTTTTGCAAAGCATATGTCAAGGGTTTGCTGAAGCCTTTAAAGTCCCATTCAACTTCATCTTTGAAATGAGAAACACAGAGATTAACGGGAGTGCTATGGATAATGGGAAGGCCAACTGACTTTAATCAAGCTGCTAACAGGCTTCAGTACTGCTTAATGAAAGCCTGCTGAGGCCGGGTTCACACTGGGGCGACAAACGCCCCGACATTGGCAGCTCATGTGGCATGACGTGTGAAAATCAATGTTTCCCTATGGGAGCCGTCTTAACTGGTCCGACACATGTCGGTCCGACTTTGAAAATGCTCCCTGTACTACTTCGGTCCGACTTCAGTTCATTGACTATCATTGAAGTCGGATCAAAGTCGGACCGCAGTCTTGCATGATCCGACTTTGGCATGCGACTTGTGCTGTGCTGCTCTTGAGGGGGAACTCCAGGCCAAATTTTAAATAAAAAACCGGCATGGGTTCCCCCTCCAGGAGCATACCAGGCACTTGGGTCTGGTCTGGATTTGAAGGGGAACCCCTACGCCGAAAAACGGCGTGGGGGTCCCCCCCCCCCCAAAATCCAAACCAGACCCTTATCCGAGCACGCAACTTTGCAGGCAGCAGGGGAAGAGGAGAGAGCGGCCCCCCTCCCTCCTGAACCGTACCAGGCCGCATGCCCTCAACATGGGGGGGGGGGGAGTTTGGTGCTCTGGGGCGACCTGCAGCCCCCCCCACCCCAAAGCACCCTGTCCCCATGTTGATGAGGACAGGGCCTCTTCCCGACAACCCTGGCCGTTGGTTGGCGGGGTCTGCGGGCGGGGGGCTTATCGGAATCCAGGAGCCCCCTTTAATAAGGGGGCCCCCAGATCCCAGCCCCCCCACCCTATGTGAATGAGTATGGGGTACATCGTACCCCTACCCATTCACCTGGTGGAAAAAAACACAATAAAAAAAACACACACAGCTTTTTAAATTAATTTATTGCACAGCTCCGGGGGTCTCCGCGCTCTCCGGTTCTTTCTTCTGCCGGGCCTCCGCTATCTTCTTCCAGCTCCTTTGCTAGCGGGGCACGGTCTTCTCCGTCGCCTTCTTCTTCCGCTCTCCGGTTCTTTCTTGCGCCAGGCCTCCGCCGTCTTCTTCCAGCTCTTTTGCTAGCGGAGAGGCCCGGTCTTCCCGTCCGGCTCTCCGTTGTCCTTCTGCCGGCCTCTCCACTATCTTCTTCCAGCTCTTTTGCTAGGGGAGGGGCCAGTCTTCCCGTCACCGTCTTCTTTCTTCTCCTCCATGATGTTGACGCATCGCTCCCTCCCGCTGTAATACTGGCTGTTCGCTCCGAATTAATATAGGCTTCTCATGACGTCAGTCACATGCTCCGGAGCATGTGACTGTGACATCATGAGAAGCCTATATTAAATTCGGAGCGGAGCGAACAGTCAGCATTACAGCGAGAGGAAGCGACGAGTCAACATCGAGGAGGAGAAGAAGACGGCGACGGGAAGACCGGCCCCTCCACTAGCAAAAGAGCTGGAAGAAGATAGTGGAGGGGCCGGCAGAAGGACAACGGCGAGCCGGTCAAGACGACGGGAAGACCGGGCCTCTCCGCTAGCAAAAGAGCTGGAAGAAGATAGCGGAGGCCCGGCCGAAGAAAGAACCGGAGAGCGGGAGAAGAACCGGAGACGGAGAAGACCGGGCCCACTAGCAAAAGAGCTGGAAGAAGATAGCGGAGGCCCGGCAGAAGAAAGAACCGGAGAGCACGGAGACCCCCGGAGCTGTGCAATACATTAAATTTAAAAAGCTGTGTGTGTTTTGACATTTTTTTTCCCCACCAGGTGAATGGGTAGGGGTACGATGTACCCCATTACTCATTCACATATGGTGGGGGGCCACGATCTGGGGGCCCCCGGATTCCGATAAGGCCCCCGCCGCAGACCCCAACAACCAAGGTTGTCGGGAAGAGGCCCTGTCCTCATCAACATGGAGACATGGTGCTTTCGGGTGGGGAGGCCGCAGGTCACCCCCCTACCCCAGAGCACCAAACCCCCCCATGTTGAGGGCATGCGGCCTGGTACGGTTCAGGAGAGAGGGGGGCCGCTCCCCCGTCCCCCCCCATCTTCCCCTGCCAGGTTGCATGCTCGGATAAGGGTCTGGTTTGGACCTTGGGGGGGACCCCAACGCCGTTTTTTTCAGCGTAGGGGTTCCTTCAAATCCAGACCAGACCCAAGGGCCTGGTATGCTCCTGGAGGGGGAACCCATGCCGGTTTTTTATTTAAAATTTGGCCTGGAGTTCCCCCTCAAGATTCATACCAAACAGTGCCTGCTATTGGCGGGGGCCCAAGTCGGATCCCCGTTCATTGAAAGTTGGACATATGTCGGCTTCATGTCACAGGGCAAAGTCAGAGCCAACGTAGGACGGCTGTTGTGTTGCACTAGTGTGAACCCAGCCTCAAACACGCTGGCAGCTTGTTTCATGTGAGAATCAGCACTCCCATTAGGATCTGTTTGACATTGCAAAAGTGAAATTAAAGCAATCTTTAACACCTTTATTGCCAAGGGGAATATATATACACTTTTTTTTTTTAAACACAAAAAGTGCATTTTTTGGCTTAACCACTTCAGCCCCAGACCAGGTCACTTTTTGCGATTCGGCACTGCGTCGCTTTAACTGACAAATTGTGCAACGTGGCTCCCAAACAAAATTGACGTCTTCTCCCCACAAATAGAGCTTTCTTTTGGTGGTATTTGATCACAGCTACGATTTTTATTCTTTGCGCTATAAACAAAGATAGAGCGTCAATTTTGAAAAAAAAAAAATGAAATATTTTTTACTTTTTGCTATAAATAAATATCCCCAAAAAATATTAAAAAACATTTTTTTTTTTCCCCTCAGTTCAGGCCGATACGTATTCTAATTTTTTTTGCTAAAAATCACAATAAGCGTTGGATAGGTTAGCGAAAAAGTTATAGCGTTTACAAAATAAGGGGTAGTTTTATGGCATTTTAATAACTTATTTTTTTAACTAGTAATGGCGGCGATTATCGTGACTGCAACATTATGGCAGACACATCTGACACCAGTCATTTTTACAGCAATCAGTGCTATAAAAATGCACTGATTACTGTAAAAATGACACTGGCAGTGAAGGTGTTAACCTGTAGGGAGTGCTTGTAACTGTTAGGGGGCGTGGCACGTCACTGATCGCTGTTCCCGCTGACCGGGGACAGACGATCAGTGTCACTAGGAAGAACAGGGAAAGGTTTGTTTACACTTACCTCTCCCTGTTCTTCACCTCTGTGACCCGATCGCGGGACACCGGCAGAAATCAGGTCGTGAGCGCGGTGGCGACCCACGGCTGGCATCTTAAAGGGGACGTACCTGTACGCCCTTACGCCTGTCCGTGCCATTCCGACGACGTACATCATCGTGCGGCAGTTCTTAAGTGGTTAAAGAGGAACTCCAAGCAATGCAGCTAAAAAAAAAACTTTAGGCATTCGAGAATGATGATCCCAATTATGAAGTTTGCTAAAAATGTGATTTACATGTAAAAATTCAATTTTACTAACTCACTGGTTTCCTGCATGCTGCCATCTTAACTCTGGGCAAGTAAACCCATGGCTGCTCTATTGCAAGTATTCCATCTCATGTAGCGCTTCCAGCCCTTCACTTACATGTGCCTATAGCAGCAGCGAACTTCTGCTGTCGCTCCTATGGCAACAGAAAGGGCTGGAAGTGCATGCGTGGCAAGGGAACAGCGAGGCCGTGCCTACAATAAAGAGCCAGCCAACCTCCCCTCAAAAAAAAAAAAATGTAAATATATATATATATATATATAATATTAAAAAGCCCCACCCTACTCTTGGCCTGGGATTAGTGACAATAATATCCCAGGCATCAGCAGAACTAAAGCATACTATGTCATTTGCCTAGGCAAAGTATGCAGATGAGAACCAGCACTACTGGAATTATTGTAGTTAAAAAGGTAGCAAAATGCAATTTTGTAATCTATTGACACTTCCACCCAGAAGTGGAAGTTCTGATTTAAGGACTCCTAACATGCCACATTTGGCATGCCTTTTTGGGGGAGGGCGCCTAGTTTTAAAAAAGGTATCCAGCTCCCGCTTCAGCCACCTAGACGATCTGACTGAAAGTTCTCCTCTCCCACTCCCTGCAATCTTCTGGGAAACGTCAGTTCCCAGAAGATTGTCAGGCTATTGAGGAGGGCGCAGCGCAGCTGTGAAGCCACAAGCTGTCACAGCTGGGTGCCCACACTTGTGATGCCGGCGTGAGGTAAAGGAGAGAACTGAGTGTTCTGGGCGGTTGCATCACTGGATCGCTGGACAGGCGAGTGTTTTTTTCAGCCCAGGTTCACACTGAGCTGCGGTAATGAAGCCGTGCAAATTCAGCTGAACTCATGATTTCACTCCTGCATGTTAGTCCCAATTTCAGCTGCAATTTCACAGACATCTGTGCGGGTTTCTGCACAGATGTCAATGGAAATCGCAAAAAAGTCAGGCTGACAATAGCAGGAGCTATCCATGACTGCTCCAACCCCTTTTGCTAGCAATTACCTACATATAGCCATGATCACTGGAGGTAGTTGCCGGCTGTGCAAAGTCACGGATAGAGGCACCCACTGTTAGCCTGTCAATGTATCATTTAGCAGCCACAGCTCTCTGCCCACACCTGTCATTCCAGACCCAGGAACCCAGATTCTTGCTGCTGGAATTTGCAGGGTAAGCTGCAGTAATAAAATTTGAAAATACACACCACCGATTTAACCACTTTGTGCCTAAGGCTAAAAACAAATAAAAAAAAAAAAAACTCCCAACCACAATTTTTCAACTTTGACATGTGTTAGTAAAATTGTACATATTACAACTACGTTGTGCATCCAGGTGGATTATACCTTTTTTTTTAGGACAGATTGGGCTTTCATTTGGTGGTAAACGGTAAATGGATATCTCCCAATTTTTATTTTAATCAAAAAGGCAAACTGGTCCAAAATAGTGGAAACACGCACAAACACACACCACCCTTTACATTTTGCTGTATATTTTTGGCTGTCACCAAAGATTCTCCCCCCCCCATAGTGCAGCTCCAAAACAAATTCCTTTTTTCCCCCATCCTTCCTAAAAACACACGGACACAAAAAAAAAAAAACCACACACACACACACACACACACACAATAACCTTGGCACTGTTAAAATATAACAACTTTGATCTAGGGATTTATTTTTACACACTTCTCTCCTTCATTCACAGGGGGGGGGGGGGGGGGGGGGCAGGCTTCACAGCATCGGATCACTGTGATATGCAGAGGTTATCCGATGACCAGAATTGGGAGATCCAGGTCCCGATCGTTAGTATGGGGCTGAGGGCCCCCGCTGAGACCATGGTCTTGGTCCCAGCAGAAGAGGAGCTATGCAAATATGCAGCCCTTTGGAAAAAAAAGCCTAGTCCAGTAGGGCTGAATATTTGCGTATGTTGGCATGAAGGCGTTAACATACTTTGTGTCAAAAATAAAAAAAGGTGCCCTGTGTTTAGGAGACCACAACATTTTATCCAGCAGAACAAAACCACATTTGTGAAATTAAATGCCAACAAGTAAATGAGAACTGTGTTGAGATAACATTTATACTTCATAGAACCCTTAAAAGAAAACAGCCAATACATGATACAGGGGTGTAAACAGGTTTTAATGTAACAGACTGCTTGGTCAGAATTGGTGTGCGTTGGATACCAGCATATTGCTTCAGTCTCTACTTGAGCCAGAGCACTGAAAATGGAATGCAGCAAACTTGATGGCGTACAGAATCAGTCCCTCCTTTTATAGTTTTCCATATGGGAAAGGATCCACCCCGATGGCACCAGGAAGCAGACCATAAAGGTACCAAAACCAATGAATGCATCCTGTAGAGGGCAAAAAAAATAAATAAGTATAGTACTGCACAAGGATAAATACAAATTCAGCTGCAAAACACTACAGAAAAGCTAACATTTCCATGTAGATGCTCTCCCCATCACTAAATGTCACTGATAAGCATACATTTATAAATTGCATCAGAACCCCCGTTTCATCTACTTGCATCTTTTATTTAAAATGTGAATTTCAAGCAGCTAAATACACAAATGACAGTACTGAAAGCGGAGCTCCACCCAAAACGGGATGTTCCGCTTTAAGACCCTCCCCTGCTCATGAAATTGAGCTGGGGGAGGGCGGCACCTGTCAAAATCAGGTACCACCATGGCAATTGTAAGCTGAGGTTCTCTCTCCTCTACCTCCTTCCCCCAGTCTTCGGGGACATGACATGTTCCAGATGACTGCCGGACCATTCACAATGCACATGTACAGTGGCTAAGATGCCGGTGCGAGGAAAGAAGACAAGGTGAAACTGGCTGGAGTGAGCACAGAGCTGGATAGGGGTGCAACAGATCGATCCTCGGATCAGGGGTCACAGATCGGATCATTTTCGGATCGGCAAAAAAAAAAAAAAAAACACAAATCTTGTTACCCCCACCGGAGTTTTACATTTCAGTTATTTTCAACACAAAATGGAGTTTTATATGCTTAAATACATTTGTAAATCCAACAGACTGTTTACATGTTACATTTTAAAAGCAGCAGCAAACCTGCTGACCTTACATGGTTGCTAATGTGACAGAACACCTTCGATTTTCACATTTAACTAAATGTTAAATGTGAAAATCAGGTGTTCTGTCACATTAGCAAGCATGTAAGGTCAGCAGGTTTGCTGCTGCTTTTAAAATGTAACATCTAAACAGTCTGTTGGATTTACAAATAATGTATTTAAGCATATAAAACTCCATTTTGTGTTGAAAATAACTGAAATTTAAAACTCTGGTGGGGGTAACAAGATGTCCACTTGACCCCTTCTTACTATCATTACTGTGCAGGAGTGTGAGTGGAGCAAGATGGCGGCGACAAAACATTACAGCGGCGCCGCCGGGTGTACCAAGATGGCTTCCGCTGCGGAGCTAGGCCGAAGCCGCGGCCTTTCCTATGGCCGGGGATCGCGTGGTGATCCGAACAGGGTGACCCGCTCGGATCACCACCGATCCGTTGCACCACTAGAGCTGGATTGTGGGACAGATGAGTGGTAGTTTATTAAAAGTCAGCAGATACTTTAATAAAATTTTAATACTTGGATTGTAAAGGTCTGTTTTTGTTTTTTTAAACAAACATGTTATACTTGCCTGCTCTGTACAAGGCTTTTGCAAAGAGCAGTCCCTATCCTCCTTTTCTGGGGTTCCCCAGGCAGAACTCCTGGCTCCTCTTCATCGGGTGCCCCCGCGGAATGCCGCTTTCTATGGGGGCACCCAAGCGGGCAATCTCACGAGTCCCGCTGCTGCGTATATGGACACAGACAGCAGGGCCCCGCCCCCATGTCACTGGATTTGATTGGCGGGAGCCAATGGCTTCTGCTGCGATCTATCTATCCAATGAGGTCCAAAGACAGCGTCTGGAGCCGATGGTTTCATGCTCGTCGCTGGAATGATCGAGTTCAGGTAAGAAAAGGGGGGGGGGTCCTGGGGGGCAACTGATGCACAGGTTTTCTCCTTAATGCATAGAATGCATCAAGGTAAAAAAAAAAACAAAAAAAACATGAGACTTAACTAGGGTTGTCCCGATACCACTTTTTTAAGACCGAGTACAAGTACCGATACTTTTTTTCAAGTACTCGCCGATACCGATACTTTTTTTCAATGTCATGTGACAGTTTGAAAGATGGGCACTGATAGGTGGCACTTATGGGCACTGATAGGCGGCACTTATGGGCACTGATAGGCGGCACTTATGGGCACTCAGTGCCATCTATCAGTGCCCACAAGTGCCACCTATCAGTGCAATCAGTGCCCATAAGTGCCACCTATCAGTGCAATCAGTGGCATCTACCAGTGCCACCTGATAGGTGGCACTGGTAGATGGCACTGATTCCACTGATAGCCACCTATCAGGTAGCACTTGTGGGTACTACTGGCACCGAAATGCTGCGGGGGGGGTGAGGGGAAAGGACACAGGATTTAAGAAAAAAAAAAACTGCTGCAACGCCCATCTTGGTACACCCTGCACTCGGCTGCAGTAAGCAACAGCAGACATCTTGTTACACCCAGCCCATATAGCTCGGGCTGGGTGTAACAAGATGTCTGCTGCTGCTTACTGCAGCCGAGTGCAGAGTGTACCAAGATGGGCGTGGGGACGTTCAGCCGCTGACGGCGACCGAATGTGACAGCACCGGTCACCGATCCTGATGCGGCTGCGCCCTGAACCCCTGCCAGCTTACCAGGTTCAACTGCAGGTGAGGGACTCGCTCTCCGCCCGCGGACTACGTCCGACTGTGCCCGCCCTCTTCAGCCAGACTCCGCCCGCACTTTCCTCTCCCGCCCTCCCCAGCCACTGACTCCTCCCGCCCTCTCCGGCCAGACTCCGCCCGCACTCCCCCGCCCTCTCTCCTGCCCTCCCCAGCCACTGACTCCTCCCGCCCTCTCCGGCCACAAAAAAAAAAAAAAGTATCGGGTGAAGCATCGGGAGCATTTGCGCGAGTACAAGTACTCGCGCAAATGCTTGGTATCGGTCCCGATACCGATACTAGTATCGGTATCGGGACAACCCTAGACTTAACCCCTTTAAAGCGGTAGTAAAGATATTTTAATTTTTACCTACAGGCAAGCCTATAAGAAGGCTCTCGTAGGTACAGTGAATATCTTCTAAACTTCCAGTTTATGAGATATTCACACTGCATGCAGCCATTGACGTCACCGGCGCATACGCTCTGAAGTTCCGGCATACAGCCACTCAAGAGCCGGAATCTGCGAACCCGGAAGACCGCTGGCAGATGGAAGCAGTCAGCATATCGCTGGAGGATTGTGTTTTAAAAGGCAAGTATTTCATAATGTGCTTGTATGCAATGCATACTAGCACATTATGCCATGCATTTGATTTTTTTTTTAATGACGCAGTTTACTACCGCTTTACCTGCATTATTAAGAGTTATGTCTGGGTCAGGAGCACAGATAAGTGGAACATGCTGTTTGGAGTCCTAACATTACTTAAGCCAGCATGCAAGTCACTTTACATTAATATTTATTAAATCACTTTTAAACTGGACTGAAAAGCAGAGATCTGCACAAGAATACATATGAAAACATATTTGCAATATACAGTGGAACCTTTGATTACAAGCATAATCCGTTCCAGGAGAATGCTTGTAATCCAAAGCACTCACATATCAAAGAAAGTTTCCCCATAGAAGTCAATGGAAACAAAGATAATTCATTCCACATTGACTTCCATGGCATGCAATACCGCATGTGGCCAGAGGTTGGGGCGCCAGAGAGCCTCGGAAATACTCAGGGAAAGCTTGGCTGATCTCAGAAAGGTTCGGGAACGGAGTATTTCGGAACGGCTCAGAACCATTCTGAGTGTCACCAATGCCCCCGCACCTCTGGCCAAATGCAGTACTGCACACCCCATTAGCTTAAATTCTGCTCGTTTTTCAAGACACTCAGAATAAAAAAAATAAAATAAAACATTGCTCGTTATTCAAATCGCTCTTTAACCATGTTACTCATAAACCAAGGTTCCACTGTACTTAAAAAGTATAGCAGTAGACAAAAAAACCCTACAAAACACATTGGTATGCATGGTATCTCAAACTATCAACCACCCAAAACTGAAGCTTTATTTTATAGGTATACACTGAGGTACAGAAACCTCCAATGACAATACCCAACAAGCTGAGATTAGGAGCACTTTCTTTAAGTGCTTCTAATCTCAGCTCATTACCTGTATAGAAGACACCCAGGAGCCAGAAATATTGCTTATTGATAGAGGATCAAATACATTTCACTCATTAAAATGCAAATCAATTTATAAATTAAAAAAACATAAAAAAATTGTTTTTCTGGATATTTGTTATTCTGTCTCTCAAAATAAACCTACCATTAAAATCATATACTGATCATGTCTTTGTCGGCGGGCAAACTTACAAAATCAGCAGGGGAGCAAATACTTTTTCTCCCCCTCACTGTAGTTCTAAGCACCAACACAAAACAGACACACCGATTTACCGGCGTATAACACGCACTTTTCCCCCCTGAAAATCAGGGGAAAATCGTGGGTGCGTGTTATACGCCGATACCCACATCCCCGGGCGGTCTCCGCTGACTGAGCGGAACGGAGCGAGATGCACATAGCCGAATGTACTCGGCTATACTCTGCTTTTCTCGGTTCCGCTCACAGTCACGCCCAGTCCCGCCACTGGACCTGTGTTATGTCCATCATAGGGCGGGACTCGGCGTGACTGAGCGGAGCCGAGAAAAGCCGAGTACACTCGGCTATGTGTATCTCAGCTCCGCCCAGTCCCTGCATTCTCGGCAGCGTTCGCCCCGCTGCGCTCAGTCCCGGCGCCAATTTTAAAATCAGGCTGCACTGGACTCTGGGGCAAGGCTGCACTGGACTCTGGGGCAAGGCTGCACTGGACTCTGGGGCAAGGCTGCACTGGACTCTGGGGCAAGGCTGCACTGGACTCTGGGGCAAGGCTGCACTGGACTCTGGGGCAAGGCTGCACTGGACTCTGGGGCAAGGCTGCACTGGACTCTGGGGCAAGGCTGCACTGGACTCTGGGGCAAGGCTGCACTGGACTCTGGGGCAAGGCTGCACTGGACTCTGGGGCAAGGCTGCACTGGACTCTGGGGCAAGGCTGCACTGGACTCTGGGGCAAGGCTGCACTGGACTCTGGGGCAAGGCTGCACTGGACTCTGGGGCAAGGCTGCACTGGACTCTGGGGCAAGGCTGCACTGGACTCTGGGGCAAGGCTGCACTGGACTCTGGGGCAAGGCTGCACTGGACTCTGGGGCAAGGCTGCACTGGACTCTGGGGCAAGGCTGCACTGGACTCTGGGGCAAGGCTGCACTGGAATGCAAGTTATTTTTCCTTAAACTTCGCTCCTAAAAGTTTTTTTCCCTAAAATTCCCTCCTAAACTTGGGGTGCGTGTTATACGTCGATAAATACGGTACTTGTTAAGCAGCCCAAGCACATAAAATGTCATGAATTAAATAGGACTTTAGTGTTTATTATACAAGTGGCACCTACAGGAGACACTCTTGTCATTCTTGCAGCAGCTTCCAACACCGTCCTGTCACAGCCAAATCCCAACTAAACAGAACAGGTAGAGCTCTGATATTTCTGGGTAGCATCAGAACTTACCAAGCCATGCTCCCACACCGCTCTAATGGCCCATCCCTGTGATGAACAGCCTCCCTAGCCAATCAGACCTACCACATTGTGCCAAAGCCTTTCAAAGCAGCCAGTTATCTGGCTAGGACAGAAGCCTGATAGGAGTGCACATGTCTGCCTAGGTACCTGAGGCAATTTAATTACTTCTTGGCACAGTGACATTACTGGCACTCCCACCCAGAGCTGGCAATGTTGCCTATGCTTCCAGGCTGCCTTCTGGGAAAACTATGGCACCAGTGCCTTCCAAGCAGCTCTTGCACCTAAAATGAGAGCCATTCACTTCCAACACGCCTAAAGTGTGAGTAAAGTAACAAAAAATGTTTTGAGTTACAAGGATTAGAAACTACGTTTTTATTGCTGTCTGTGCCCACACTGAAATAATGGACTTGGTAGCCATTCTTCCTAGGACAGAAACGAATGGGAAATCTAAAATTCTCCTCACTTTTGCATTTTTAGGACAGAAGGTTGAGAGAGGGGGAGAAAAAAAAAAATCCATACCCTATGAGCAATTCCCCACTGAGCAGGTGGACTCTAAATAGAGCCCACCCCGTATGCAAGGGGCCTTTAACCGGTTCCCGACCGGCTCACGCAGATATACTGCGGCACAATGGCTCTCCTGGGCAAAACCCCATACTAGTACAGCAGAGCTTTCCCTTTAGAAGCCGCCAGAGGGCGCGCGCCTGCTGCACGGCAGGGTACCCGATGTGCGTGGCGGATGCAATCGCCGCCGGCCACACGCGATCGTGTGCACGAGAGCCAGCATGGGGGTTTGTGTGTGTAAACACACAAATCCCTGTTCTGTCAGGGGAGAGGAGACATATTGTTTGTTCCTACTAAGTAGGAACAATATGTCTCCTCCCCCCCAGTCAGAACACACATGAGGGAACACACATTTAACCCCCTTGATCACCCCCTAGTGTTAAGCCCTTCCCTAGCAGTGACATTTACACAGTAATCAGTGCATATTTATAGCACTGATCGCTGTATAAAATGTCAATGGTCAAAAAAAATTGGTCAAAAGTGTCCTATCTGGCCGTCGCAATCCCGCTAGAAATCACAGATCAATGCCATTACTAGTGTAACAAAAATCAAAAAATAAAAAGAGGGGGGTCCACTAACATTTTCACTGCACTTCAAAACCATTGTGTAACAGCACACTATGAAACAGCAATACCAACCTAAATCATAACTTTTGTTTTGGATAGGTTTGGTCAGGTTTTGTTTTTTTTAGGGGTTGACCGAACACCAGCCATTTGATGGTTTGACAGTTTGGTTGAGGACACAAGCAAATGTGACAGTTAGCAATTCCAGGAATGCAACTTTTGAAACCATCAATGAGAATTGTGCCACTTTGATTCACTGCTGTTCAGGGACTTCAGTAAAATGGAAGCCTCCATCAAGAAGAAACAGGAGCAATGCTGGAGGAAATTTACAGCACACTAATTTTAGTAGCATTATTATTTTGGAATGCATGTTCCTTGCTGAATACATACAAGATTCTGCACTTCCACCTGCAGGGGGTGCACACCACTGGTGGCCCGCTTCTGGTGTGATTGTACATAGCAGAAGCCAATGTGCGGGTACTGGTCTGTAAAACACACAGAGAATGGAGATCTGCATTGTTTACATAAGCAGATCGCCGTTCTGCTTTGCAGGAACACAAAATCCATCTCTTGCCTGAGTAAAAGCAGCACTCCCATGTCACAAAAACACTGACTAGGCACACCATTAACCCTTTGATCGCCCTGCTTAACCCCTAGACCGGAAATGAATCTCTAACCTCTGAAGGCAGTACAACCTGACAGGGGTTCTAATCCTTCACCATTTTATCCAACACACAAAAAAGGAAGAAGGTTCTGTCTGTAGACACTTCAGGAATGAAGAGCTCAGAGTGGACTCTCCTCGGCCCATTGCTTGCTTTGGCCTTCGTGTACAGTGGGAGTTTTCAGAACATATGGGGGTCAGCCTAGCACTGGCCTTGTTATTGTGGGGCCCCTGGTCTCAGCACACCTCTCAGGGGCCCCCATACCTCACTCGTGGGATAGGAGAAGCACACCCACCTCTCAGGGGCCCCATACCTCACTCGTGGGATAGGAGGAGCACCCACCACCTCTCAGGGGCCCCCATACCTCACTCGTGGGACAGGAGAAGCGCCCCCCCACCTCTCAGGGGCCCCATACCTCACTCGCGGGACAGGAGCGCCCCCCCCCCTCTCAGGGGCCCCATACCTCACTCGCGGGACAGGAGCGCCCCCCCCCACCTCTCAGGGGCCCCATACCTCACTCGTGGGACAGGAGCGCCCCCCCCACCTCTCAGGGGCCCCATACCTCACGCGTGGGACAGAAGCACCCCCCCACCTCTCAGGGGCCCCATACCTCACTCGTGGGACAGGAGGAGCGCCCCCCCACCTCTCAGGGGCCCCATACCTCACTCGTGGGACAGGAGGAGCGCCCCCCCACCTCTCAGGGGCCCCATACCTCACTCGTGGGACAGGAGAAGCGCCCCCCCCACCTCTCAGGGGCCCCATACCTCACTCGTGGGACAGGAGAAGCGCCCCCCCCACCTCTCAGGGGCCCCATACCTCACGCGTGGGACAGGAGAAGCACCCCCCCACCTCTCAGGGGCCCCATACCTCACTCGTGGGACAGGAGGAGCGCCCCCCCACCTCTCAGGGGCCCCATACCTCACTCGTGGGACAGGAGGAGCGCCCCCCCCCCCACCTCTCAGGGGCCCCATACCTCACTCGTGGGACAGGAGGAGCGCCCCCCCCCCACCTCTCAGGGGCCCCATACCTCACTCGTGGGACAGGAGGAGCGCCCCCCCCCCACCTCTCAGGGGCCCCATACCTCACTCGTGGGACAGGAGGAGCGCCCCCCCCACCTCTCAGGGGCCCCATACCTCACTCGTGGGACAGGAGGAGCGCCCCCCCCACCTCTCAGGGGCCCCATACCTCACTCGTGGGACAGGAGGAGCGCCCCCCCACCTCTCAGGGGCCCCATACCTCACTCGTGGGACAGGAGGAGCGCCCCCCCACCTCTCAGGGGCCCCATACCTCACTCGTGGGACAGGAGGAGCGCCCCCCCCACCTCTCAGGGGCCCCATACCTCACTCGTGGGACAGGAGGAGCGCCCCCCCAACTCTCAGGGGCCCCATACCTCACTCGTGGGACAGGAGGAGCGCCCCCCCACCTCTCAGGGGCCCCATACCTCACTCGTGGGACAGGAGGAGCGCCCCCCCCCACCTCTCAGGGGCCCATACCTCACTCGTGGGACAGGAGGAGCGCCCCCCCCCCCCACCTCTCAGGGGCCCATACCTCACTCGTGGGACAGGAGGAGCGCCCCCCCCACCTCTCAGGGGCCCATACCTCACTCGTGGGATAGGAGGAGCGCCCCCCCCACCTCTCAGGGGCCCCATACCTCACTCGTGGGACAGGAGGAGCGCCCCCCCCCCCCACCTCTCAGGGGCCCATACCTCACTCGTGGGATAGGGGGAGCACCCCTCACTCATAGGTTAGAGGAGCACATGGCCAGGTATTAGCTCTGTCCTCCTCAGCCTGTATGACCTCCATAGATTACACAGTGATGGGCACCATAGTCAGGTATCTGCCCACACAACTTACCATGGTGGTAAAGGATCCTCCGGCTGGTTTGGAGGCCAGCCCTCTCCTCGGGATGAACTGTCCCAGGGCGGGGAGGCGGAATAGACGGGTCATGGCGGAGGACATGCTGAGCGATCGCTGAACTACAACACAGAGCCTGCGGCAAGGTCGGTGAGATGAGAGGCGGAGGAGACGTCTTAGCTTTATATAAGACCTCTGTCACATGGCCGGAAAGGACCTCACATGACGTCACTGCTGTGCTACCACTAGAGGGAAACATCCCCGCTATAAAGCCGCCATTTTCTAGAAGTCACATTCGGCTCCCCATCACAGATTGCTCCGAAAGTGACGGTCCGCCGCCGCCATCTTGCTACACCCCACACTCCTGTACAGTAACTATAGTGTGTGAAGGGGGCAAGCGGACATCTTGTTACACCCACCTGAGTTTAAGATTTCACAATTATTTTCAACACAAAACGGAGCTTATATGCTTAAATACAGTATTTGGAAATGCGACGGACTGTTTAGATGTTAAATTCTAAAAGCAGCAGCAAACCTACTGACCTTACATGGTTGCTAAGGGACAGAACACCTCAGATTTTCCCATTTAACATTTAAACTGTCCGTCGGATTTACAAATTCTGTATTTAAGCATATAACCTCCGTTTCTAAAATCTAAAACTCCGGTGGGTGTAACAAGATGTCCGCTTGCCCCATTCTCACTCTACCATTACTGTGCAGGGGTATGGGGTGTAGTAAGATGGCGGCGACGAAACGTCACTTCTGGAGCAATCTGTGATGGGGAGCCAAATGTGACAAGACAGCGGCTGTAGGGATACACCGTTCAGCTGAGATAAAAATTGGGTCCCAAAATGATTTTTGTTACAACCTGCAAATGATCTGATAGTGTCCGTCTTGTTTTTGCACAGTAAACGCCTTTTACACAGAACACAAAATGGCATACCTCCTAAGATTAATCTATACCCAAATGTATTTATTTTTAGTTTTTAGCTTTTTAGTTTTGGCTATAGAGGAAGGATGTTCCATTGAAAACTGATAGATTTTCACACTTGCATACCTCCCAACTGGCACGGATTGCGCAGGTTTTACCCGCACAGGCTCCTCCTTCCCGCAGTCCCGCGAGAGTGTCCTTTTTCCCACACAGACAGCAGGAAGCATAAAGAGGAGGAAACAGCAACCAGCAGGCAAGCCCCCCCCCCCCGCGACTGGTGGACAAAAGAGTGTTCGGAGTCACCCCCCCCTGCGATCGGCAGAACCCCCCCCCATCTGCCGCGGACCCCCCCGCTCAACAACTTTCGTATTAGCAGGGGAGAGGGGAGATCTGAATGTCCCGCGGTGGGACTTTTAAAAGTTGGGAGGTATGCACTTGTGCGGCTTGTCATGCGACGTGACAAGTCGTGACCTATATTTTCCAATGATAACCAGTCATATATGTGCGACTTAAAGCGGGACTCCACCCAAAAGAGGAAGCTCCACTTGTTTGCCCCCGCTGCTATATTTGGCACCTTTCGGGGGGAGGGGGTACCTGTTTTTGACAGGTACCCATCCCCACTTCTGAGAGACCTCACCACTAGGGTTGAGCGGACCCGAACTGTAAAGTTTCCCAATGGTGTCTGTGTATTTTTTTTTACAATTTTTTACACTTTCTTTGTGAAATGGTAGGGGTACAATGTACCCCATTACCAATTCACATGGGGGGGCGGGATCTGGGGGTCCCCTTTGTTAAAGGGGTCTTCCAGATTCTGATAAGCCCCCCGCCCGCAGACCCCCACAACCACCGGGCAAGGGTTGTGGGGATGAGGCCCTTGTCCCCATCAACATGGGGATATCCTCCCCATGTTGAGTGCATGTGGCCTGGTACGGTTCAGGAGGGGGGGGCGCTCTCTCATCCCCCCCTCCTCTTTTCCTGCAGCCTGCCAGGTTGCGTGCTCAGATAAAGGATCTGGTCTGGATTTTTGGGGGTACTCCACGCCATTTTTTTTTTAAATTTGGGGTGGAGTTTCCCTTAAAATCCATACCAGACCTGAAGGGCCTGGTATGGATATTTGGGGGAACTGCAAGCATTTTTGAAAAAAAATTGCGGCAGGGTTCCCCTTAATATCCATACCAGACCTGAAGGGCCTGGTAATTAAATTTGGGGGAACACCCACGCTTTTTTTTTTTTTTTTAATCAATGACTTTTCTATGTATTGCTGGGAGCTGACAATTCATTAATAGCCGCGAGTGAGTTTTAAATGACTTTTTTTTCTTCAGAAATGACACTTTGTGCAGGGACAGTTCTAAGCACGGGAAACAAGCACGAATAGTCCTCAAAAGTTCGGGTCCCCATTGACTTTAATGGGGTTCGGGGTCAAGTTCGGTCCCGAACTCGAACTTCTTACCGAAGTTCGGCCGAACCCGTCGAACCCGAACATCCAGGTGTCCGCTCAAATCTACTCACCACGGCAAGATCTCCCAGAAGTTCGGCCCTCCTGCTTCCACCGCCACCGCCGCCGCCACCGCCACCGCCACCACTGACGGTTTCCCTTACAAGAAATGAAAACAGCAGCACCCGAGAGCCGATTGAAAAATCGGCTGGGGTGCCGACATCGCGGGGTCCCTGGACAGGTAAGTGTCCTAATATTATAAGTCAGCAGCTATAGTATTTGTAGCTGCTGACTTTTAATTTTTAGAGGAGGGGGGGCGCAGAGCTTCACTTTAAAGTCACAGTGACTTCAAAGTAGTTCATGCCCTACTTTGGTCCAACTTTCATGCCACTTGAGGTCCATAGACTTCAATGCCTCTCAAAAGTTTCATGAAAGTTGTACCTGAATGCCTTACATGCAACAGTGGGTCCCAGTTTGCAGAGAGACAACAAGCCACATCTAAGTCACACCCATCCAAAGTTGCATCAAAGCTGCACTCCAAAGTCACGCAGCTTTGGAATATACAAGTGTGAATGGAGCCTACTGTCTGGAAACACTGTCTCCAGAACAGAAGTGACCAATGATGGGACACTATTCCTTCCATTATTAATCATGGGTCACAGTTCCTTCTACTGACTACAGGCAATATGTAATTTTTCTACCCCACCAAGTCTGAGGCATTATCTTCTCCCGCTAGCCACAGTCCGGCCCCCTATAGTTTGAAGGACAGTAAACTGGCCCTTTGTTTAGAAAGTCCCCTGCTCTAGAGGTTAAGAAGGGTTCCTTCCTTGAGCTGTGAGCAATGATGTATTGATTTCCCACCTACAATAACTACCAATGTAAGGGGACAATTTCGCACTGGAATGTAAGGGTCCACTGCAATAGAGACTCTTATATCCTCTTAATATTGTTTAATTATATTCCTAGCTGGCACTAGTTTGTTATCACCAGAAGAAGATACCAGGCAGTAGGACTACTTAAGTAAAACTGCATTTTTATGGTTCCAGGTCAGCTCAGTTAGTCTCCAAAGGAGTGACATATCTACTGCCTGAAAAGGGGGAAGCCGTTGTGACATCCTGACTCCTCCTGGCTGCCCAGGTCACTACACCAACCCATACTGGATGGGTCTATGGTTGCTGACTTCTGGGGATCTATTGTTGCTGGAGAAAGAGGGGCAGTAGTGTCACTGGGGGGGGTCTGTTGTTGTTAGGAGGAAGGGGTCTGCTGTTGCTGGCTGTTGGAGGGTCTGTTGTTGTTGCTAGAAGACTATTGTTGCTGGTGGGGGATCTATTGCTGCTGGGTGGGGGGGGAGGGATCTATTGGTCCTGGCTGCAGAGGATCTATTTTACTGCATTTCTTACTATCATTATACCATACAAATTACTTAGCACCACAAACTCATACTTGGTTCTGTATTCTCTAAAAGTGGCGGTACTGGGAGGTAGTTAGGGAGCACCTCCTCTCTGTGGGAAAAAAACCCTGAATATAATTTTTTTAGCAGAGGTTCCAAAATAAAAAAAATATTTTGAGGGTTCCTCCAGAGTTAAAAGGTTAAGAAAAATTAATCAAATGCAACTGGGGTTTCTCTGTATTACAAATTAGGTCGGTCTGGGTAATAAACTGGATCTCCATTCTTGAACTGTTACAATAGCACAAGAGTACTTCTCAAAGACTGGGACTACTTGATTTTGTATTGTATTTTCTGTCATCCAGTGGCGTTGCTAGGGGGTGGCTGATGGGGCTATAGCCCTGAATCTGGGACCCATAGCCCGAGTCCAGAGCCCGCCCTACCATGAGAATGTCGTGGGCTGCCTGACACTGCGCTGTCCCGCACAGCGGCGGCACTCTCACTGAGCCTGCACTCGGTGCTTCACTGACAGCCAGAGCCAGAGATCAGTGTGAAAGTGAGTCTTTTCCCTTGTCCCGCCCATATCATAGAGTTGGGAAGAACTTACTCACATGAGCTCCTGAGCTGGGGAGGTGGCAGGTAAGTGCAGACCACGGAGGAGGGGGGAGAACTCTGTACTATCTTACCCTGTCTTCTGTATACCCTAGCCTGTCTTCTATATACCCTAGCTTCACTGTATACCCTAGCATGTCTTCTGTATACCCTAGCCTCTCTGTATACCCTAGCCTGTCTTCTATATACCCTAGCCTGTCTTCTATATACCCTAGCCTGTCTTCTATATACCCTAGCCTGTCTTCTATATACCCTATCCTTTCCTCTATATACCCTAGCCTGTCCTCTATATACCTCAGCCTGTCTTCTATATACCCTAGCCTTCTATATACCCTAGCCTCTCTGTATACCCTAGCCTGTCTTCTATATACACTAGCCTCTCTGTATACCCTAGCCTGTCTTCTATATATCCTAGCCTGTCTTCTGTATACCCTAGCCTGTCTTCTGTATACCCTAGCCTGTCTTCTGTATACCCTAGCCTGTCTTCTGTATACCCTAGCCTGTCTTCTGTATACCCTAGCCTGTCTTCTGTATACCCTAGCCTGTCTTCTGTATACACTAGCCTGTCTTCTGTATACCCTAGCCTTTCTGTATACACTAGCCTCTATGTACCCTTGCCTGTCTTCTGTATACCCTAGCCTCTCTGTATACACTAGCCTCTATGTATACCCTAGCCTGACTTTTGTATACCCTAGCCTGTCTTCTATATACCCTAGCCTCTCTGTAGACCCTAGCCTGTCTGTCTACAGGAACCTGTCTTCTGTATACCCTAGTCTGTCTTCTATATACACTAGCCTCTCTGTACGCCCTAGCCCAGTGGTCATCAACCCTGTCCTCAGGGCCCACTAACAGGCCAAGTTTTCAAGATAACTTAAATACATCACAGGTGATATCATTTGCTGCTCAGTGATTGCAGTATTCTAGTCTGCATCTCCCCAAGGTAATACATAAAATCTGGCCTGTTAGTGGGCCCTGAGGACAGGGTTGATGACTACTGCCCTAGCCTGTCTTCTATATACCCTAGCCTCGCTGTATACACTAGCCTGTCTTCTGTATACCCTAGCCTGTCTTCTATATACCTTAGCCTGTCTGTATACCCTAGCCTGTCTTCTATACCCTAGCCTCTGTATACACTAGCCTCTCTGTATACACTAGCCTGTCTTCTATATACCCTAGCCTATCTGTATACCCTAGCCTCTCTGTATACACAAGCCTGTCTTTTGTATATCCTAGTCTGTCTTCTATATACACTAGCCTCTCTGTATACCCTAGCCTGTCTTCTATATACCCTAGCCTCTCTGTATACACTAGCCTGTCTGTATACCATAGCATCTCTGTATACACTAGCCTCTCTGTATACCCTAGTCTGTCTTATGTATACCCTAGCCTCTCTGTATACCTTAGGCAGTCTGCACTCGGTGCTTCACTGACAGCAAGAGATCAGTGTGAGAGCAATTCTCTTTCCTTGCCCCGCCCATACCATAGAGTTGGAAGGAACTTTCTCACATGAGCTCCCGAGCTGGGGAGGTGGCAGGAGAGTGTGGACCATGGAGGAGAGGGAGGGTGGAAACTCTGTTCTACTCTAGCCTATCTTCTGTATACCCTAGCCTGTCTGTATACCCTAGTGGGTCTTCTATATACCCTAGCCTCTCTGTATACACTAGTCTGTCTTCTATATACCCTAGCCTGTCTTCTGTATACCCTAGCTTCTCTGTATACCCTAGCCTGTCTTCTGTATACCCTAGCCCGCCTTCTATATACCCTACCCTCTCTATATGTGACAAGCTGCATCTTGTGGCAGGTAACGTGACAAGCTCTCTGGTGACCCTGATGTAATGGGGGGGCTCTCTGGGGATCCCGATGTAAGGGGGAGACTCTCTGGGGACCCTGATGTAGGGGGAGGCTCTCTGGGGACCCTGATGTAAGAGGGGCTCTCTAGGGACCCTGATGTAAGGGAGAGGCTCTCTGGGGACCCTGATTTAAGGGGAGGTTCTCTGGGGACCCTGATGTAAGCGGGGTCTCTGGGGACCCTGATGTAAAGGGGAGGCTCTCTGGGGACCCTGATGTAAAGGGGAGGCTCTCTGGGGACCCTGATGTAAGGGGGATGCTCTCTGGGGACCCTGATGTAATGGGGATGCTCTCTGGGGACCCTGATGTAAGGGGGAGGCTCTCTGGGGACCCTGATGTAAGGGGGAGGCTCTCTGGGGACCCTGATGTAAGGGGGAGGCTCTCTGGGGACCCTGATGTAAAGGGAGGCTCTCTGGGGACCTGATGTAAGGAGAGGCTCTCTGGGGACCCTAATGTAAGGGGGAGGCTCTCTGGGGACCCTGATGTAAGGGGGGTCTCTGGGGACCCTGATTTAAGGGGGAGGCTCTCTGGGGACCCTCATGTAAGGGGGAGGTCTCTGGGGACTCTGATGTAACGGGGGAGACTCTCTGGGGACCCTGATGTAATGATATATATATATATATATATATATATATATATCAAGCCCAAGCGTATGGCTTTCTTTACTTCGCTGCTATGGGCTCTAGCCCCAGATCTTTTGTAGACCTAGCAACGCTTCTGGTGTCATCAGAGAAGTGTCAGGCTGTAAAGCCGTACAATCTTCTGTCTGTCATATAACAAAAGGTGCTGTTTGGATTACAACGTACACTTGACAGTTTTACCTAACTTGTTTACCCAGAAAGTGTTGGTTATCAACCCTGAACATTATGAGGCACAAGTGCTGGACCTCTGGAGGTTGAAACCTCCCCCAAAGCTTGACAAAGATATTTGTGGATGAGTACATGGCCACTTGGCAGACTTAATCAAGTAGAACTTGAGGGCTGATAGGTGCCTTGCCATATGCTGTGGGAATGTACGTTAACACACAAGTGTGTATGGGCCCTAAAAGCAAACCATACAAACCAAGTCAGTTGAAACTTATCGTGATAAAAAAAATGCATCAGTGGAACATATATACAGTAAAACCTTTGTCAAAACAGTGACTGGGTAAAATAGGCAGCTGCTCAGGTCCTCAGACTCCGGGGGGTCCCATTGGGATGCTAAAAATAGTTTTGCACTTCAGTGCTGTTTATAGCAAGTACATTTCAGGTTTTCAAGTTTGCATTTTTTCAGAAGGTAAAAAAAATAGCAGCTTTTATAGTCCTTTCAGTTATGGTTGCCTTTAAGATAATCCAACTATCATACACAATACACATGCACACTCCCTGAATGTGAAAGTGTAACTACAGCCAAAACTTTTTTTTTTCTAGCTATGAATACAGTGAGGAAGTGTATTTTTTGCTGTGTCCCTTTGGGGTGATTTCCCCTCATTTTCTGTCCCAGAGGCACAACTGGATGTGTGAGGAAATCTCTACAAAAGGGAATTTACTCTAGAGATAAACGATAATCCTGCCAATTTATAAAACTCTGATTCAACCACATCTGGAGTATTCCATCCAGTTCTGGTCATCAATCCTCAGGAGGGAGGTGCAGGAGCTGTAGGGAGTAGTGATGAGCCGAACACCCCCGGGTTCGGTTCGCACCAGAACCCGCGAACGGACCGAAAGTTCGAACGAACATTAGAACCCTATTAAATACAATGGATGCGAACGTTCGAATTCTAAAGTGCTAATTATAACAACTATTATGCATGTTATTGTCCTAAAAAGGGTTTGGGAACCCGGGTTCTGCACCAGGGGACATGTATCAATGCAAAAAGAAGTTTTAAAAACGGTCGTTTTTCGGGAGCAGTCATTTTAATGATGCATAAAGTGAAAAAAAAAAAGTCAAATATTCCTTTAAATATCGTACCTGGGGGGTGTCTAAAGTATGCCTGTGAAGTGCCACGTGTTTCCCGTGTTTAGAACTGTCCCTGCACAAAATGACACTTCTAAAAGGAAAAAAAAGCCATTTAAAACTGCTTGCGGCTTTAATGTAATGTCTGGTCCCGGTAATATGGATGAAATTCTTTAAGAAAAATGGCATAGCTACCCCATGACCCCCCCCCCCCTACCCCAGCCCATTACCAGCCCCTTTGGGTCTTGTATGGATATTAAGGGGAACCCCGCACATAAAATAAAAAAGGCCCTATATACTCTGAACAGCCCTATACAGGCGGTGCATACAAGACAGGGACTGTAGGTTTGTTCTTATGTAGAATCTGTTTGTAATTTTGAACAGGTACATTGTTGAAGTGTAGCTCCAGACCAAAAATCTATTTTTAAACTTTTTGGAAAACATAGGTAAGGGTTATCACCCCTGTAACATTTGTTTTGCTGTCTGTGCCCCTGTTCAGAACATTTCACCTCACTTTCCGTCCCAATGACAACTGTTTTTGAAATGTGGTGTTTTTCTTGAAACAAGGATTGCTGATAAAGCATCAGTACAGAGGAGACACCTTTCTCCCATATTTATTCTTACAGGAGAGAATTTTCCTTCCTAGTGGTAGATTTCCTCTCACTTCCTGTTGTCTTCTTGCGTTTGCAAGTAGGAGTCGTTTGTAAGTTGGATGTTTGAAAGTAGGGACCTGCCGTATATACTCTGCAGAAATAGGCCCCTTAGTTGTTGGTGTTGGCACAACACTGTAAGCACTCACAGTTACTCTTGGTTGGTGCTGGAACGCCCTGCTGTCAACTATTATATCAGGAATTTTAATTACATATAATTGTTGAACAGTGGTAGTAAAAATTGGGCCTTTGATGGTGGTGCTGGTGCCACAACACTGTAAGCCCTGACAGTTACTCTTGGTGGGTGCAGCAATGGGCCCTGCTGTGAATTATTAGATCAAGAATTGTAATTACATGCCCCTGTTGAACAGGGGCTGAAAAATTGGGCCTTAGGCACTGGTGGCACAACACTGCAACCCCTCACAGATACTGTACTTGGAGCACAGCAATGAGCCCTGTTGCAAAGTATTGCTTCAAAAATTGTAATTACACGCCCCTGTTAAACAGGGGCTGAAAAATTGGGCGTTAGGCACTGGTGGCGGCACCCATAAACAAAAATGATCTTCCAAGCTATCATCATCAATCGTATCATTGAGGACTCGGAGGAGGAGGATAGCCAGTCAACATAACAGCACAGGCACTCAGCATCAGCATCAGTCTTGAAGGGATGTGACATGTTAAAATCAATTAGTCTGTTATATCAGCATCAGGTGTGTGGTAGCTGGTGGTGATCCAAGACTGGTTCATCTTGATGAAAGTCAGTCGATCAACCGAGTCGGTGGACAGGCGCACCCTGTGATCCGTGACAAATCCTCCAGCAGCACTGAATGTGCGTTCCGAAAGAACGCTGGATGCAGGACAGGCCAGTAGCTCAATTGCATACTGTGCAAGCTCTGGCCAGTGATCCATCCTCAAGACCCAGTAAGCCAGAGGATTTTCGGTGGGGAAGGTGTCCAAGTCTGACCTTGCCCCTAGATATTCCTGCACCATGTTTATCAGACGCTGGCGATGGTTGCTGGAACCGATCATACTTTGGGGCTGCGGACTAAAGAATTGTCTGAACGCATCGGTCAGACGGCCACCTTCCCCACCGCTCCTTCTTTGACTGGCCGAAGCCTCAGCAACTCGTTGTCCAGGACCAGGAGTTTGCAACCTCCCAGTCTCTGGGAACGCGTTGCACAGACCTTTCTGCAAGGCCTCCCGGAGTTGTCTCATCCTCTGCTCCCTCTGCGACGGTAACATAAGGTCCGCAACCTTACCCTTGTACCGTGGATCAAGGAGAGTGGCCAGCCAGTAATGGTCCCTCTCCTTGATCCGAAGAATACGAGGATCCTTCCGCAGACTTTGCAGGATCAGGGAGGCCATGCAGCGTAGGTTTGCTGAGGCATTCGCTCCGGAGTCCTCTGGGTCACTAAGGACGACATGATCCGCAGCCACCTCCTCCCAGCCACGTACAAGTCCACTGGTTTCTTGGGACTGTAAATCATCCCTAAAAGACTGCTGCTGATGATGCTGAGTGCCAGCCTCCACCTCCATGCTGACACAATCCTCCTCCTCCTCCTCCTCCTCCTCTTCCTGTGCGATGGGTGGGACAGAAGGAACACTGTCTGGGTAAAGGGGGCCTTGAGAGGCAAGGAAGTCCTCCTCTTCCTGCCTCTGTTCTGCCTCAAGTGCCCTGTCCATTATTCCACGCAGCGTGTGCTCCAACAGGTGGACAAGAGGTACAGTGTCACTGATGCATGCACTGTCACTGCTCACCATCCTCGTGGCCTCCTCAAATGGTGCCAGGACAGTGCATGCATCCCTGATCATGCCCCACTGGCGTGGAGAAAAAAAACCAAGCTCCCCTGACCCTGTCCTGGTGCCGTAGTCGCACAGGTACTCATTGATGGCCCTCTGCTGCGTGTGCAGCCGCTGCAGCATGGCCAACGTTGAGTTCCACCTGGTGGGCATGTCACATATAAGGCGGTTCTTGGGCAGGTTCAACTCCTTTTGCAGCTCAGCCAGGCGAGCACTGGCATTATAAGATCTGCGGAAATGCACACAGACTTTCCTGGCCTGCCTCAGGACATCCTGTAAGCCCGGGTACCTGCCCAAGAACCGCTGCACCACCAGGTTAAGGACGTGAGCCACACAGGGCACATGGGTCAGTTGTCCCTGTCGGAGGGCGGAGAGGAGGTTGGTGCCATTGTCGCAAACCACCATTCCTGGCTTAAGCTGGCGTGGCGTCAACCACCTCTCGGCCTGGCCCTGCAGAGCAGACAGGACCTCTGCCCCAGTGTGGCTTCTGTCCCCCAAACACACCAGCGCAAGCACGGCATGGCATCTTTTTGCCTGCGTACTTGCGTAGCCCCGTGAACGGCTACGGAGCACCGCTGGTTCATAGGACAAACCACAGGAAGAGGCCATGGAGGAAGAAGAAGAGGAGGGGGTGGAGGAGAGAGGTGTGTCACAACCAGTAGTAGCATTTTGGAGGCGTGGCGGTGGGACAACCTCCAACACTACTGCACCTTGTCCTGAATCCTTCCCAGCTGCCAAAAGAGTGACCCAATGGGCCGTGAAAGAAAGGTAACGTCCCTGTCCATGCCTGCTGGACCATGAGTCAGCGGTAATATGCACCTTACCGCTGACCGCCCTGTCCAGCGAGGCCAAGACATTGCCTTCCACATGCCGGTAGAGAGCCGGAATAGCCTTCCGTGAGAAAAAGTGGCGTTTGGGAACCTGCCACTGAGGAACCGCACATTGCACAAACTCACGGAAGGGGGCCGAGTCTACCAACTGAAAAGGCAGCAGTTGAAGCGCTAGCAATTTAGCCAAGCTAGCATTCAACCGCTGGGCATGTGGATGGCTGGGAGTGAACTTCTTTCGACGGTCCAGCAGCTGGGGCAGGGAAATTTGCCTGCTAGAATCGGACGTCGGTGTACTGCTAGCAGAGTGGGCGCAAGTACTTGGCTGTGACACACCTAATTCTACACCTTCATTCCTCTCAGTGCATGTTTCAGAGAGGACTGAAGTTATAGTGGGGTTGGAGATCCCAGCTGATGCGGTGCAAGGAGAGGTCCGCTTTGTTCTTTGGTGTGGGTCTTTGAGGTAGGCTTGCCAACGAGCTGCATGGCAGGTCAACATATGTCTGGTCAGGCATGTGGTACCCAAGCGGCTGATGTTTTGGCCACGCGATATACGCTTGAGACATATGTTGCAAACAGCAGCTGTGCGATCTGATGCACTAGCCTCAAAAAAGGCCCACACCAAAGAACTTTTTGAATGACGGGCAGAGGCAGCGCCCTGCACAGGCGGAGCTCTGCGGTGTGATTCCGTCGGTGTACTGCCCTTACGCTGGCCACCAAAGGGCATCCTGCCTCGTTGGAGATGTGCCTCCTCCTCATCCTCCTCCTCCTCCTCTCTCCTATTAGGCACCCACGTGGAGTCAGTGACCTCATCATCCCCTCCCTCCTCATCACTGGAGCCAATCTGGCAGTATGCTGCAGCTGCTGGAACATGACTGCCAGATTGGTGTCCTTCTTGAGCATCCCCTCTGTCTGCTCTCACGCTACTGCCTTCCTCTAGCTGGGTTTCATCATCAGACCCTTCGAAACGCTGGGCATCCTCCTGGAGCATGTACCCAACACTGTGCTGAAACAGTTCGGGGGACTCCTCAGGAGGAGGACATGGTGGGTCTAGGGAAGGAGTGACTGATGATTTGTCTGACATTGATACCAGGGAAGACGACGCTTTGGCAGCTGCTTTTCCAGTACCCTGAGCCTGGGTGAGAGAGGATGAGGAGGAGGAGGAGGGCTTGGTCATCCACTCTACCAAGTCTTCGGCATGATGTGGCTCAACATGTCCAGCTGCCGAAAAGAAGGACAAGCGTGTCCCATGGCCATGTGCTGATGACAATGCACCGCGTCCACGACCAGCACTGTTGCCCCCAGACACAGAGCCTGCTTGCCCTCTTTTATTGCCTCCTGACTGTCTGCCTCTCCTTGTTTGCCTTCCAGACATTCTAATAGATGGCCTGCAGGGAGATGGGAAAAAAGCAATAAGGGCTACCTTCAGGTGTCCTTCTCTGTCCCTTGAAACAAGGACTTTCACAGTGAAAGAAACTGACACTCTCCCTACCTACAGTTTTCTGTCCCTAGAATAAATGTTTTTTTTAAGCACAATATAGCACAAGGACAATTCACTCACTGTCCTTACAGGTCCCTGGAAACAAGGACTTGCAGAGTGAAAGAAAAAAAACACTCTCCCTACCTACAGTTTTCTGTCCCTAGAAAAAATGTTTTTTTTAATCACAATATAGCACAAGAACAATTCACTCACTGTCCTTACAGGTCCCTGGAAACAAGGACTTGCAGAGTGAAATAAACTGACACTCTCCCTACCTACAGTTTTCTGTCCCTAGAATAAATGTTTTTTTTAAGCACAATATAGCACAAGGAGAATTCACTCACTGTCCTTCCAGGTCCCTGGAAACAAGGACTTGCAGAGTGAAAGAAAAAAAACACTCTCCCTACCTACAGTTTTCTGTCCCTAGAAAAAATGTTTTTTTTAATCACAATATAGCACAAGGACAATTCACTCACTGTCCTTACAGGTCCCTGGAAACAAGGACTTGCAGAGTGAAATAAACTGACACTCTCCCTACCTACAGTTTTCTGTCCCTAGAATAAATGTTTTTTTTTAATCACAATATAGCACAAGGACAATTCACTCACTGTCCTTACAGGTCCCTGGAAACAAGGACTTGCAGAGTGAAAGAAAATAAACACTCTCCCTACCTACAGTTTTCTGTCCCTAGAAAAAATGTTTTTTTTAATCACAATATAGCACAAGGACAATTCACTCACTGTCCTTACAGGTCCCTGGAAACAAGGACTTGCAGAGTGAAATAAACTGACACTCTCCCTACCTACAGTTTTCTGTCCCTAGAATAAATGTTTTTTTTAAGCACAATATAGCACAAGGACAATTCACTCACTGTCCTTACAGGTCCCTGGAAATAAGGACTTGCAGAGTGAAATAAACTGACACTCTCCCTACCTACAGTTTTCTGTCCCTAGAATAAATGTTTTTTTTAAGCACAATATAGAACAAGGACAATTCACTCACTGTCCTTCCAGGTCCCTGGAAACAAGGACTTGCAGAGTGAAAGAAAAAAAACACTCTCCCTACCTACAGTTTTCTGTCCCTAGAAAAAATGTTTTTTTTTAATCACAATATAGCACAAGGACAATTCACTCACTGTCCTTACAGGTCCCTGGAAACAAGGACTTGCAGAGTGAAAGAAAATAAACACTCTCCCTACCTACAGTTTTCTGTCCCTAGAATAAATGTTTTTTTTAAGCACAATATAGCACAAGGACAATTCACTCACTGTCCTTACAGGTCCCTGGAAACAAGGACTTGCAGAGTGAAATAAACTGACACTCTCCCTACCTACAGTTTTCTGTCCCTAGAAAAAATGTTTTTTTTAATCACAATATAGCACAAGGACAATTCACTCACTGTCCTTACAGGTCCCTGGAAACAAGGACTTGCAGAGTGAAATAAACTGACACTCTCCCTACCTACAGTTTTCTGTCCCTAGAATAAATGTTTTTTTTAAGCACAATATAGAACAAGGACAATTCACTCACTGTCCTTCCAGGTCCCTGGAAACAAGGACTTGCAGAGTGAAAGAAAAAAAACACTCTCCCTACCTACAGTTTTCTGTCCCTAGAATAAATGTTTTTTTTAAGCACAATATAGCACAAGGACAATTCACTCACTGTCCTTACAGGTCCCTGGAAACAAGGACTTGCAGAGTGAAATAAACTGACACTCTCCCTACCTACAGTTTTCTGTCCCTAGAAAAAATGTTTTTTTTAATCACAATATAGCACAAGGACAATTCACTCACTGTCCTTACAGGTCCCTGGAAACAAGGACTTGCAGAGTGAAATAAACTGACACTCTCCCTACCTACAGTTTTCTGTCCCTAGAATAAATGTTTTTTTTAAGCACAATATAGCACAAGGACAATTCACTCACTGTCCTTACAGGTCCCTGGAAACAAGGACTTGCAGAGTGAAAAAAAAAAAACACTCTCCCTACCTACAGTTTTCTGTCCCTAGAATAAATGTTTTTTTAAGCACAATATAGCACAAGGACAATTCACTCACTGTCCTTCCAGGTCCCTGGAAACAAGGACTTGCAGAGTGAAAGAAACTGACACTGTCCCTACCTACAGTTTTCTGTCCCTAGAATAAATGTTTTTTTTAAGCACACTATAGCACAAGCACAAAACACACTGACACTCTCCCTACCTATCCTTCTCTTTCCCTAAACTAAAGGAATCCAGGTTAAGCAAGAAAGAAATAACAGTCACTGTCCCTGCCTATGCTGCTCTATCCCTGCTCCGGAACACACTACACTAGGCCGCCGTGCTGGCGGCCTTTTATAGTGTGGGGCGTGTACTAAACACCCTCAGCAATAATTGGCCACAGGCATCCTGCCTGTGGCCAATCATTGCTCTCCTCGCTGCCGGCGCTGTGATTGGCCAAGCATGCGGGGTCACAGTGCATGCTTGGCCAATCACAGCGCCTGGATGACACTGCGATGGCGTAGTGCATTGTGGGCCGTTCGCGTCACTCGAATTTGGCGCGAACGGCCCAAATCGTTCGATCTTCGTCGAACGATCGAACAGCCGATGTTCGAGTCGAACGTATGTTCGACTCGAACACGAAGCTCATCCCTAGTAGGGAGTTCAAAGAAGGGCAAGGTTAATAAAAGGGACTGGAGGACCTCAGTTAGGAGGAATGACTACAAGCACTAAACGTATTATCTCTAGAGAAGAGACGCTTGAGAGGAGATATGATAGCGATATACAAATACCTCAATGGTGATAATTGCATAGGGAATAAACTATTCAGTCTCAGGGAGTGTAAGAAGACACAGGGCCACTCAATGAATCTGGAGAAGTGGTTTAACCTTAAAGTGTTACTAAACCCAGTAATATGAAAATAGTTAATCCGCCCCCCGCAGTGCCCACAGCTTATAAATCTTCTTTTTACATTAAAATACTGCCACTATATACCTTGTTGGCTGCTCTGTACATCCTGGTCACATAATAAACTGCAGGGTTTTCCTGAGTGCTAAGTGTTCAGGTAGGAGGAGATTTTCACTACAGCCTGTGTCCTCATGCTGTTATGGGAGGCGGATCATCCATCAATCAAGATATGACATCCAACCCACTGTGTTTTTTTTTTTTAGTTACTTGACATGGAGGAGGAGGGAGGGAGGGACTGGGCTGATATTTAGGATCTGTATACACACCCAAAATGTGTGGTCTTAGTACCATGTGACCTGAAAATCTCAGCTCAACAAGAAAATGTTCTCTTCAGCGATAGAGACCAAACTGAGCATGTGCAGCTTTACTACCCTATCTGTGTCTTATCTGGCCTTGCTGAGAGAGACCCTGCAGGAGGGAGGAGGATCTATCCATACAGAATCAAAGAGCCTTTTTACACAATGCAGAGGATTAGTTCCAAGCATGCTATTCTGCATACACACAGATTTTACTGTTGTGGATTTAGTAACACTTTAAACTGCGTAGGTTTTTTTTCACTGACAAGGTGGTAAGGATGTGGAATTCACTTCCACATTCGGTGGTGTCAGCAAAAAGTATTGATAGTTTTAAAAAACTTTTGGACTCTTAGCGAGCACAGTATACAGGGATACGGGAAATTATTATGAACACGCACACCTACACAGGTTGAACTAGATGGACTAGTGTCTTTATTCAACGTTACCAACTATGTAACTATGAGTGTAGTTAAATAGGGTTTGAGATGATTTGCACAGTGTAGAATGAGGCAGTGCAGAATAGGGAATTTCAAAGAACAATTGGTATTTGGGAGTCCCCACTTTATCAGGCTCATCACGATACGATGTTGTCCTCTTAACCTTACATAGAATCTCGAATCCGCTATCACTATAAAGGAGCGATTTAAAAATAGCAGTTAATATTTGGGACTACTGTGATTTATTTAGTCTCATAAAAAAATACAATCCTACAAAGTGCTTGAAAACGATATGCAAAATAGTTTATTAATAGGGAATGTACAGTACAGTGTACAGAATGAAGCAGTGTGGAATGGAGGAATATACACAGTGGAGTACAGAATAATGCAGTGTGGAATAGCAAATGTACAGCCAGTCATACAGATTGCACTTGTGTGAAATAGGAAATTTGTTGCACATCATACAGAAAGAGGCAGTGTTGAGAAGGGCGT
This sequence comes from Rana muscosa, assembly GCA_029206835.1. Taxonomy (NCBI): domain Eukaryota; kingdom Metazoa; phylum Chordata; class Amphibia; order Anura; family Ranidae; genus Rana; species Rana muscosa. The sequence goes on from CM055119.1 coordinate 271,739,565, forward strand.
ACGGCGCATCATACAGAGTAAGACTGTGAATCCCTCTATACATCAGAGTCCTTAGTCCCCTTTACATCAAAGGTCCTCTCTATATCTCTATACATCAAAATTATGCCACCCCCCTTCACATCAGGGGCCTTGTGGATAAAATGTGCCAGTCACTGGCTGAAGAAGGAACCAATGAGCTGTTCCGAAACGCGTCCCGCCTCTATGACACACTTCCTGTCCACTTCCTGTTTGTGTTCCATGCTGGTTTCTGTCTCGCTTCCTCTGACATCATCCCCAGGCTCCAGCGTTACTGTGTCCTCTGAACATTCACAGCACAATCAGCTGTTATCTCGTGGACTTCCTGGAAGCTTTACCATCACAGACTGGGACTGCCCTGCCACTGGAACATCTCCTGGACGCACTTACCTGCTATATGCCTGTTTCATCCACTAGCTTGTAAGTGTTTTTAACCCTTTTAGGGGATATTAAAAGTTTTATACTTCTGCACTTAGAGGCACCTTGTTTGTTTTTTCTGTTTCCATTAGAGATTGCTTGTCTCCCTGAGTGCCTAAAGTGTGTGAAGATTTGCTACCCTCTCCAACACAGACCTTATATGTCAGGATTCAAATGCTTGGAGCACCCTGGATATACACATTTTTCTAGTCACATCCAGCCGCACGTTATGCTAGTAAAATTAGTAAAATTATACCCTGGCATGGGATTTGAACTAGGGTTGTCCCGATACCACTTTTTTAAGACCGAGTACAAGTACCGATACTTTTTTTCAAGTACTCGCCGATACCGATTACCGATACTTTTTTTTCAATGTCACGTGACAGTGGCACATGTGTCAGTATTTTTTTTTTACGATTTTTTGTTATGTTTTTTTACAGTGCTTTCTTCTTTTTTTTTTGGTGGGGGGGGGGGGGGGTTGGATTGTGTGAGTGTGTTTTTTTTATTCACATTTTTATTATTTTTTTCAATTCATTTTTTTTATTTATTGCAATTTTTATTTTTATTTTTTTACACCTGTTGGGGGGGCTTTGGTGAGATTTCAGGGGTCTTAACAGACCCCTGACATCTCCCCTTTGAGACAGAGAAAGGGACTAGGGACACAGATCCCCCAGTCCCTTTCTCTGCAGCCTCAGATAAAATGAATGGACAGGAGGCTCCTCTCCATTCATAAACTGAAGCATCGTAAACACAGGTTACGATGTTTCAGATATATGAATGGACAGAGTCAGTGATGACTCTGTTCATTCAGAAAAGGTAGGAGCCGGCTTTAGCGGCTCCTACCTCCGCTCTCCATCCTGACAGATCGAGGACAGAGGGAGTGGAGGAGGACATGGAGGGGACACGGAGCACGGAGGGGGAGAGCAGCAGGAGTGGGACACGGAGCGCGGACAGCAGCACGGAGGGGACAACGAACCCGGAGGGGGAGAGCAGCATGGAGGGGGACACAAAATGCGAAGGGGGAGAGCAGCATCACGGAGGAGGACAAGGGACACAGATCATGAAGAAGGACAGCAGCAACAGCACGGAGGGGGTTACAGGGACAGTCAGCGGTGATCGGTGCGGCTTTGGGGGGAGTTTAGAAGCACCGATCGCCGCTGTATATATTTCGCTAAAGCAGCTGAAAGGGGGGGGGGCTCCGGGGGGAGAAGCTGTCAGCTGTATTGAAATGTATACAGGGAGACTAGTGCTTGAAACTTCCCCCCGCCGCACCGATCATCCCTGACTGCCCAGGTATCGGGTGAAGCATCGGAGCATTTCCCCCGAGTACAAGTACTTGGGGAAATGCTCAGTATCGGTACCGATACCGATACTAGTATCGGTATCGGGACAACCCTAATTTGAACATCTTAATATTTTTTAGTGAAGTGAAAAATTGTACTGAAGACTCTTCACTACAGCACTGCAGCACTGGGGAGGGCCGGGGCCAGAGCGGCTCAGAATGAAGACGGCCTTCAAGTGATTTCCTACCATGACAGCAATTCCATTCCCTTCTGAATGCTGGTGCAAGAGCAGGGCTGGGCTGTACTGCGGGCCACTCAGAAACACTGGTTGCTAGGAATGCTGATGGTAAGGGTAGGGGGGCGGGGGGGTTTGGAGAGCACAGACAGCCCCTGCTGACCTGAATCCCCAATGTGTGCAGTCAATGAGTGCACAGGGGGCAGCATCTCCGACGGGCCTGGGTGCACCAACCACACTGAACATATTAACAATATGCCACTGCTTAGATGTGATCTATAAGATCTAGTTCATGCAAAAGCATCCAAACAGTAGTGATGACAGGGCCTTGTGACTCCAAAGCAGAAAGAGGGAGCCTTGACTGAAAAAGAAGGAAAAAAAATATAAAAAAGGGCACAAAACGACCTTATGCATTAAAGGACACACTGGGCTTGAATTAAAAAAAAAGTAGGTGTTGCATACCTCTGAACATTTTGAGATGGAAATGAGGGACACCTACTTGCAAACATATGTAGGTATAAGACACACACCCCTGACACACACCCTTAAAAAAGGAGAATTAACCAATTAACCAAAGTTAATTAAATCCACTTTTTTTTACCACTCCTATTCCTTTATATTGGCTTTTAAAAATTACAAAATGCAGCAATTTAGAAATTGGATGAAAGGTTTAGCACTGGGAAACACTTTTTGAAAGATAAAAAGTGCATTTTATATACAACTATATGGATCAGACCAAAATGAGGGACAAATGAGGGACAGAGGGACATTGTTCCAAATCAGGGACAGTTCCTCCAAATCAGGGACAGTTGGGAGCTATGGTATTGCACCCAAAATGACCAAAAGATTCTGGGTCGAAAACAGTGGCACAATTTAGCACATTAAACATACAGTATACCACTTTAATAAAAAAAATAAAAATGTAATTAAAAAAAAGGTTAAAAACACTCACAGACAATGAACTCCGATTAACGGATCAAAAGAGGCAGCAGGACCCACTCAAAACTGTTGGATGGACAGCATCCTCCTTGCTCGTCATGCAGGAAGGGGGTTCAAGCATTACAACAATGTAAAGGGTCAGTTCACGCAAAACTATTTACATTTCAATAATTTCTCATATCTCAAAAAACAATTGGGGAAATCTTTTTGCTCGCATTTCCGTGTTTGCACATCTGCTGGGTCGCTATGAGAGATTTTTTTATCTTAGATCATGGAGATTGCAACAGTAGGTGCCCAAACCGGCAAAAGTGGACAGAAACAGAATCAGTGTTTATGGCTGGGAGATCTTGCTGTTGAGGTATCTAAAATATTCAGTGTAAGCCAGGGGTTGGCAGCCGGCCAGGCTACACATACACACACACACCGTATAGTTATATATAATCAACAGATCACTTTTCAGAGTTCTGACCCTTTACATTTCTTTGCAGCTGAAAGATTAAAAACTGGCTAAGCAAATATATTTTCATGTACAATTCATGTTACTTATACATTCAGGCTAAATAATTTGGTAACTGTAGCACTTGTAGGTATTTATGATCATGTAAAGACAACTTAGTAAACCTTTAGATACTGCCTTTATCTTTTCCTATCCTCCCCAAAATCCAGCACCATCTCTGTTTAGGCATCAAAGTGAGCATCCATCACTTAGGGGGTTATTTACTAAAGGCAAATCCACTTTGCACTACAAGTGCACTTGAAAGCTCACTGAAAGTGCACTTGGAAGTGCAGTCACTGTAGATCCGAGGGGGACATGCAAGGAAAATAAAAAACAACATTTTAGCTTGCACATGATTGGATGATAAAATCAGCAGAGCTTCCCCTCATTTCAGATCTACCCATCAGATTTACAGCGACTGCACTTATAGTGCAAAGTGGATTTGCCTTTTGTAAATAACCCCCATTGGGGCCAATTTATAATGGAGAGAAGATAACACTATCCGCGCTCTGCTATACACTGCAGTACTCGATACAATGACCCACATTTTGTGCTCTACTCATTAAACGCAGGACACAATATTAAGCCTGTGGCATCTTACAAAGCTTTCTCTGCATAACACAGCACCTGATCGGACTCTCATTCCAGCTTTTATTTCTATTAGTCGCTGAAACTCCAATGTGCTTTGAGGCGACCTGGGTCATTTCCCCCATTTGGATATAGCGTCATAAGATCTTGATTATATTTATGTGAGTACTCAGCTACTATTGGGTTTATGCTTCATGCCATATGTACTTATTAATGTTTATATATTTCACAAATAATTGTGATTTATTCTCTAATACAATAGGGTCTCCTGAGGAAGCCAGTAAACGACAAAACGCGTAGAGACCGGAGCCCAATCTTCTGCAGTCTAGCCTAATATACTATATTTGTTGTATATTGAATACTATTCTTTATATATGTATGAATATCTATTGCTATGGCACAGAATGAGCACCTTTTTAAGGAGCCTCTTATACGCAATGTAAATCTGTATTGAAATGTTTTTATGGATATAGGGATTTTTAAGGAATTATGTTGTGAATAAAAAATGTAACTAGTCGAGTGTTCACTTTCTTGTGGCACCTTAAAAGTGCTTATCTTCTATTTTTGTTTGTCTAATATGTTCATGGATGTGGCGCCACGTTAGTGATCTGTGCTCCATGTTTTTCTATATGTACACAAATATCGTATATGGATCAGTCCCCTGCTGTTGCCCCTCACTTTGTGACTTGCTAGAATGTTATATTACACTCAGTGATCATTGAGGAAAGCAAAAAAATGCTTTCAGTGCGGTTCTTTCTTCCGCCGGGCCTCCGCTATCTTCTTCCAGCTCTTTTGCTAGCGGAGAGGCCCGGTCTTCCCGTCGTCTTGTCCGGCTCTCCGTTGTCCTTCTGCCGGCCCCTCCACTATCTTCTTCCAGCTCTTTTGCTAGTGGAGGGGCCGGTCTTCCCGTCGCCGTCTTCTTCTCTCTTCTCCTCCTCGATGTTGACTCGTCGCTTCCTCTCGCTGTAATACTGGCTGTTCGCTCCGCTCCGAATTAATATAGGCTTCTCATGACGTCACAGGGTGGCCCCGGAGCATGTGACTGTGACGTCATGGGAGCATGTGACTGTGACGTCATGAGAAGCCTATATTAAGGATAAGGGTCTGGTTTGGATTCTGGGGGGACCCCCACGCCGTTTTTTCGGCGTAGGGGTCCCCTTCAAATCCAGACCAGACCCAAGGGCCTGGTATGCTCCTGAAGGGGGAACCCATGCCGGTTTTTTATTTAAAATTTGGCCTGGAGTTCCCCCTCAAGAGCAGCACAGCACAAGTCGCATTCCAAAGTCGGATCATGCAAGACTGCGGTCTTAACCAATTTAAAGTAACACTAAAATCTATTTTTTTTTTTTTTTTAATCAATCATTCTAAAATATCAAGACTACCCCACGGCTCATTTTTAAAATTCTCTTACTGCTGTTCTCAGGCTTCTTTTTTATATGTGTGTTTCAAATCTTTTGCTGATACACCTCACCGTCACTAGTGTAGAGCGAGTAGTGCCCATGACTTCTGGTCACATGCTCCACTCTATGCATACTGCAATTCCTTTAGCACTGAATGCATCTGCACATAGACGCAGGAGCAGGAAATGGTGACTACGTTCAGATACACAATGGGGGTATAAAGAATCAATTTAGACACCCTAGAACAGGAAATCTGAGAGAAGCAGAAAACAGCTTGCATTTGAGAAATAAAACAAAGGAAGAGAGAGATAGAAGGCACGATACACTTACATTTAAATGTATTTGATTTTCTGGCTTACTTTTATAAAAAAATAGAGTTTAGTGTCACTTTAAATCCCAAATGAAGTCACAGATATATACATATTAAAGAAGTTCTATCATTAAATATGTTATTGTGTTTCCCTCCTCTCTAAAGCCACTTCCATCTGACTTTCCGTGGATTTTTGTCCGAACGGAGCTGGCCGGGCACACCCATAGCATACACACCACAGGACTTTTCTGCAAACTTTCCCAAAACTTTTCCCAACATCACGTGGTTTTTCTGCTCTTTACCGCCACCCTTTGGTCAACTTCTGCTATTGTTGGTTGATTTTAACATTATTTGTTTTGTCCATCGGACAAAAGTCCGATGGCTTTCTGTACACACGGTCGGACTTTGCTCCGTCTGACTTTTGTAGGCCAAAAGTTTGTCCGTTTGCAGACCGAACTTGTCCGATGAAAACCCAAAAAGTTTGTCCGATGGAGCGTACACACGGTCGGATTTTTTGGCAAACTTGCTTTACATGTCACCACATGTTTGGTGGCCACATATTGTTTTTTTCTTTTGGTGTTTTTCCCTCCCCTCTACCCACTTTTAACGTTCCCTAGAACACCCTAGCCATGTAATGTTGGGTTTACGCCAGGGATATGCAATTAGCGGACCTCCAGCTGTTGCAGAACTACAAGTCACATGAGGCATAGCAAAACTCTGACAGCCACAAGCATGACACCCAGAGGCAGAAGCATGATGGGACTTGTAGTTTTGCAACAGCTGGAGGTCCGCTAATTTAAGGTGACCAGATTTTTTAAATGAAATCCAGAGACATATTTTTTTTTCTACTAGTAATGGCGGCAATCAGCGATTCTCTGCCCGTCGCTGCCCGCCTCACAGCCTCTTAAGTCTTACTCCCTGGGCCACGGCTACTACTGGTTGGGGAGCGGAGGAAGATCACTCTGCCAGGGAAAGCAAGGAGATAAGCAGGCAGGCGGCTGGCCGGGACTTGAGCCAAGGCAGAAGAACATGCAAGCGGAGCTGAATGGGCATGCACCTGAAACTGAAGAAATATTCCCTCCACCCCGACCAGCACATGAGCATCAGAAAGGGGCACAGATAATGGAAAAAAATACACCCCCTAAACTAGTAGGAGTGGCAGAGCGGGGGGGTGTAATTCAGATTTTTTTATTTTTTATTCTGCACTGGCTGTCTTTGAAAATGCCCCAGCCCCTGTTCAAATCCAATCCGGGGACAAAATATTGGTCTGGGGACAGTGCCCTCAATCCGGGGACTGTCCCCTTAAACCAGGGATGTCTGGTCACCCTACGCTAATTGCATATCCCTGGTTTACGCTATAGATTTGATGGTGTTTACTCACAACATGTTTGCAGAACCCTATTGAAGTCCTATAGTGGACAGTTTTGACAGTTTCTTTTTCTCTGGAATATTTATGTCTTTATTGTGATTTTTGTATCTTGTATCAGAGCTGCCATTTACAAACATAAGATCACAGCCTGCAAAGCTGTGTATCTAGTAGTGGCTGTACACACACACAGCCCGGTGGATTGATGACAGTGCTGTAGCACTGAAGGGTCTTTCAGTTTTATGAATTAGCAATCAGTGATTTCAGGCTGTGGTATGCACTTTGCTGGCCCGATATCACTGATCGTTCATTCATAAAACTGAAAGCTTGCACAGCTCTGCAGCTGTGATCTGTTACTGTTATAAATGAATGATGTGTGCTGCTTGCTCACTGATAGTAGTAAAAAATCACTCAGAATTGTGGCTCTGTGTAATGTATCTGAGGCTGCTTGTGCACATACAGGGCAACGGCAGATATATTATACAGAGGCACAGCTCTAAATGATCTTTTACTATTATGAATGAACAAGCTGCGCTGATAATTCATTTAGAATAGTGACAGATGTGGCGGCCCCATCCATGCCCCCGGCCCCTTTTCAGGACGTCAGACTGACTGGACTGGGGGAGGATTCTGTCCAAGCCGCGAGTGTTTTTTTGTGCTATTAGAGCTGTGAGCCTGGGGGGCTGTTCTGTGCTAGTGCCGAGCGGGGTGGAGTGCTGTCAGAGCCGCGAGCCTGGGGGGGGGGTTAGATTATGGTGCTGCTGTCAGTGCCGGGAGCCAGTGCAGGTCAGTAAGGCTGATCTGTATACCCTGAGCTGTATACCTTGAGTTGCATTCCCTGATCGGTGATGCTGAGCTGTATTCCATGATCTGTAATGCTGAGCTGTATACCCTGATCTGTGAGGCTGGGGCTGTATACTTCTGACACTATGGGTGGAATACAGGGGATGAAGTGGGTGTATTCTATAAGGGGTGGGGCTTATGAGAAGTGGGAGGGGTCAAACAAGGAAAAGCGGGGTTTGGCAACCCCATCCTTAAACTTCACCAGCCACCACTGCAGATCACTCAGCTTGAGGGGGGCTATATGCTGTATCTAAAAGACTTGCAGCTGTAATTGCAGCAAAAGGTGGTTCTACAAAGTATTGGGGCTGAATACAAATGCACGCCACACTTTTCACATATTTATTTGTAAAAAAAAATAAAAAATTAAAAGCATTTAGCATTTTCCTTCCACTTCACAATTATGTGCCACTTTATGTTGGGCTACCACATAAAATCCATTTGGTTGAAACATGACAAAATGTGGAAAATTTCAAGGGGTATGAATACTTTTTCAAGGCACCGTATTGCAGGGTTCCCTGATCACTACATTATCTATGGTGAAGGAGTCAGTGCTTTGTCATGTCATCCAATAACACGGCCCCATTTCACCTTCTTGCTGCCCGACAGCTCCATCAGCTGCATGTATCGCTCACAGGTGAGCTAATTCTGGCATCAGGTAGGGAGACGCCGCCTCCTCCGCTCCCCTCACTGTCCCCAGCACAGTCAGGGTTGCCGTCAGAAACCACAGGGCCCCATACAGTCTATCTGACAGGGCCCCTCTGCTCCCAGTTCAAATATTTGGCCTCCACCTCAAATCCCACCCCAATTCCCATTCCTAGCAGAAATCTCCTTCACCCCAAAAAATCACCCGCCTAGCACACATCCTTTTACTTTCTAGCACAAATATACTCCCCCTAATTCCCCCAATCTCTTTCCCTAGCAGAAATCCCACCCCAATCAATCCTTCTAGCACAAAGTCCCCCACCCCCAATCCCTCCTCCTAACAGAAATCCCCCCAATCCCTCCTCCTAACAGAAACCCCCCTCCCGTCCCTCCTTCTGAGTGTGTGTGTGTAGTCCAATGCCATCTAAAAGCAATCCGGTCTAATGTGCTGTTCTGACAGGAGGGAGAACCCGGCGATCTCAACACAGCAAACCTGCTCCCAGTTCTCTCCACTCCGTCACTTCTCCTCTCACTGCCCCAGGATGCCGCTCCCTTGTCCTGGCAGGGGTGGGGAGAGATCAGTGGCCACTCAGGCAAAGCATCCAAGGGAGGGCTGGACTGGGGGAGGCATAACTGATATCTGTGTGGCTGCAGCCCACCCCAGCACCCCTCTAGATACAGCCATGCCTGTGCCTCTCCCTTCAGCAGCTGAAAGCTGGCAGGGAGGGAGAGAAACTGGCTTTCAGATGCTGAAAAGACCAGCACAGTGCATTGTTCTGCATTTTCTCCTCCCCGCCCCACCTGTCTGGGCCCCCCATACAGGAGTACCAGTGATGCCCCCCGATGGTGGCCCTGCCGGCAGTCCCTTGTTCTCCCTGCCTTTTCGTCAGCTCCTATCCTGGGCTTGCCTCACCCTCCCCACCAGGCAGTGCCCGAAGTCTGCCCCTGGCTACAGGTTATGAGCAGACCCAAAAACAGATAGCTTTATGGACGGCATCAATACCAATCCCCTGCTTGTTAGTGAGGCAGGGGAAGCCAGAAGCTCCTAGTGTGTCCTTCACCTTTGTCCTGGCCCTGGCTGGGAGGAAGGAATCTTTAGCACCCTCCTACTGGGTTGTATGCTTGCTTGCAGTTCCTTCTGCAGGTACAGAAGCGATGCCCTGGCAGGCAATAGCATGGGGAAAGGGAACACAGCCTTTACTGTCTCTCTTCTGCTCGCTGCCAGGGCTGGGCTGGCAGAAGCCACTGTCGTTGCTCCTGTCAGCAGTGCTCCCTCTCAATGGGGCACCGGGGGCAGAGCCCCCCCCCCCCCTTTCAATCCTTGTCCTATGAAGTGAGAAAATTTGGAAAAACACTAGGGTGGACTTAAAATCTCTCTACAGCAAATAAATGGAACCACCTCTGTAGCACCATTCATAGTGTTCATGTTATTCATTTGATGCAGAAGCTAGGATTTTTATCGGGACTGCGCCATTATGGTGGACACTAGGGATGAGCTTTGAGTTCGAGTCGAACTCATGTTCGACTTGAACATTGCCTGTTCGCCAAACAGCAAACAAATTCGAAAAGTCTATGGGAGAAATCTAAAGTGCTAATTTTAAAGGCTTATATGCAAGTTATTGTCATAAAACATGTTTGGGGACCCGGGTCCTGCCCCAGGGGACATGTATCAATGCAAAAAAAAAGTTTTAAAAACTGATGTTTTTTCGGGAGCAGTGATTTTAATAATGATTAAAGTGAAACAATAAAAGTGAAATATTCCTTTAAATTTCGTACCTAGGGCGTGTGTATAATATGAATGTAAAGCAGCGCTTCTTTCCCGTGCTTAGAACTGTCCCTGCACAAAAAGTGTAATTTCTGAAGGGAAAAAAAAGGGAAAATTTTATACTTACCTGACGGTAATTTTCCTTTCCTGATGCAAGCATGACAGCATATACATATGGGAAGGCTCCGCCTCCCTGCCCAATTCAGGACAGGTTATATTATAAAAGTAGGTCTCCTCCCTTCCTGCAGTATTCTCGTAACTTAGTATCACTGCGAAGGCCTTTATTATATTTTTGTGATATTTTTATTTTATTTTTATTTTATTTTTTTGTGAGGGGACCTATATGCTGTCATGCTTGCATCAGGAAAGGAAAATTACCGTCAGGTAAGTATAAAATTTTCCCTTTTCCTGACACAGCATGACAGCATATACGTATGGGATGTACCAAATCACCAGACAACAAGGTACTGCTCAAGTGTTTAAGAGGATTAGCTCTATCCCCACTAACGACTGAGATGTATTGTAGTTAAGACTGCTGGGTCCACAAGAATGGACCCCCAAACGTGTTGAATGTAGACCAGGTCGTAGTTTACATATTAACTCTGGAGGAACTATTTTGGAGTTCCGTCAATGCATGCACAATCAGACTGGAAGAGTGGTCTCTGCCCTCATCTGATGGGTTTGTCCTAGTCATCTAAGCTTTGACTAACTTGATCCGCACCACTGCGATTGTCTTCGTTAGACAGTGATTGTCTTTTTCCGATGCCGTTAGGCCTGATGAGTCTATTGTTTTTCTCCTAGAAGAAGGGCCAATTCTAGGTCTCTTTTAAACCTGGACTATTTTCAATGTTCGTGGTACTTCAAACACTTTAGTTTGGATATGCCAGAAGGCCGATGTTCTATCCCAGATTGCAAAGATACCAACCTTTGTATAGTGTTGAGGAAGAGACTAGAGCCATTTTGCCTGATCATTTCAGCAACAAGGTAGTTTATAGCTTGACACTTGGATGTCTGAGATCTTTCTAGACCTATTCGCCAAAAGGAATACTTATTCCATGTTACTGGCCATATTTAGGATGTCCTATCCCTCTAAATGGAGAGTGAGATAATGTGTCTCACACTATTTGGAAGACTAAATGGGGAAAGAATAACTTGCCCAGGTCTTTCGGAATTGGTTGCTAAGATATGCAACCGTTACTGGATCCCACCGTTGCTGGATACCACAGAGTGAGGACACGACTGAGTTTCATGTATCCTTTAATGCCGTATCTAGGCTTACTTGTATACAATGCAATCCTTACAGTAAGGAGTAGAGAATTCCATCCTTTAAATTCTGTAGGCTTTTCTCGTATCTAATGTACTTGAAGTTTGGAGTAGGCGCTCTGACCTCCATAGGATTTCAAACACTAAACGGTGAGACCTCTACTTCTTGGTCTCCAGCCTCTAGACATGACTTGTATGAAATTTGGAAGATACCGTTGGCTACGCTGTATGACGTGTTGGATCTCAGGAAGGAGAATAGGAGGAGGTTCTCGGATCTGAGACTGTACCCGCGGATATTATGGCCTGCAAGCCACAGGGCAATTATTGTTATCACCACCGAATGACTGCAAATCCGGATAAGGATCCTGGAGAGTATTAGGTTTGTTGAATATACATATTGGCTAATTTGCCGACCCAGTTGGCTGTCATTAGTTTCTCTGCTTCCACCTCTGGGAAGCCACCCAGGTTACAGTCAGACCAATATCTTGATAGCCTTATCTGTTGCCCATCTCTTGACCAGCTTTTTGTTTTGGAGACCGTCCCTTGTCATCTGACGGCTTTTGTATCTTACGCCCTCTGGCCGTAAGTTCTAGAAAACCTTACTTAACGTGCTGGGAGATACATCTGACAGAAGTTGACTAGTTTTGCATTCCTTCTTGACAGCGAAGATAGGACTTCCCCATTTTGCTGAGTCTTTTCAGCATAGTTGAGGCTTATTTGTTGCGCTTCGGAAAGACTCCAGTCTGCGACCGCTATAACTCTGACTTTTGGACACCTTGTCCTCCATTGGCATGAATACCCGACGAGTAACCACTTGGGATGATTGGTATGCCTAATATCTGATACGCTGACAGATTGGTTCGTTTAGCTACCTCCCCAAGAGGGGACTTTTCTCCTCTGTGGAGTTATTGTTTCTAGTGCAGGAAGTAAGTCTTTCCTTACTACAAAACCAGTTAACACAGTTGTCAACCTTCCCTTGGGCACCTCGGACCTCATGGTTTACTACCGGCTACTTTATTGCTCTTGCGACCATGGGATGCAACCCATGGGAAAGAGCCATTTGTTCAAGTGAGATACTTATACTGTTGCTCTCTCTGAGTGTAACTTTATTGTATTTATTTTCAGAGATTCAGAATTGCTTCCCAGTAGGTCATTGTTGTGATGAGACTAGTTGGTCTCTCGATGATGGTCTCTCGATGATGGTTCCTCCCTACTCGATCAGAGTCTGTACTGGGACTCTTTTCCCAGAATCTGGAAGTCATTGCGCCAGTCTGTTGTCCAGACAAGGCTCACCAGAAGTCCTTGGTCCCGCAAGTCAGCCCTTACTGGACCCAATATCCCAGGAAATGTCTGGAGTTTGTGGAAAGGTCACAGTCTGCCAGATGAACTCGTAGTGAACTCTAATTGCCAGGCGAAGGTACTTGCTGCAACATGGGTCTTTTGAAGTGTGTATACAGTATATATATACACACACACACACACACACACACACTTGTGGATGACCACAACATACAGGATATATAAAGGTAATATCGACATATAATCACACATAGGTTGGACTTGATGGACCTGTGTCCATCCTCAACCTCACCCCCTATGCAACCATGCAAATATACAACTTGCTAGGTCTAAAGACCATCGACAGTCTTAGCCTAGGTTTCCACTATTGCGACCTAAAATCGTGTGATTTACTGCGATTTCTATGTGTCTTGAATCAATGCCTGTGTATTCTTGATGTCTATGGCCCCAAGTTAGATCACAGTGGGCTTAAAAGTAGTGTAGGGACTACTTTACCGTTGCAGCGACTTGGGGGGGGGGGGGGTCGCACCGCTATGAACGATACTCCTTGGAAATCATATGGTATGATTTGTGGAGGTCAAGCCTTACTGATGGCTGGAGAGATTAATTGCAACGATGGCCTGTGCAATTTTTGGATCCTTAACCTTCCGCCTGTTATTCAAGTCTTACTTTTGACTAACGACCATGTAATCACAACCCTTGTGCTCTGATGCATCATGAAGGGAATGCAATGAATTGGTAGAGAAATGAAAAAAAAATTCCATTGGCTTCCTTAATGCACAGGACCCACAGATCCTAAGCTTAAATTTACATATAACTGTCAGCTGATCCTATTGGGTGGCTTGGGTTTAGGCAAATAAAGATAATTCTTGATTCTTTATTCTCCGCTATAGTTCTCCCAGGTCTAACCTGTCATGCACTCTGTTACTTTGCCTTTTGGCCATGCTCTGGTCATTGGTGATTAACATAAGGAATTAATCCTCCTTCTAAATATCACCAGATCCGACTTGAACAGTCACCACTCTGACTTAAAGCGGCATGTGTTTACTTGTGGGATGGGACATAAGGGTTCACTGACCACAATGATTACTGGAGAAACCGCATATAGTTTTGTATTCGCAGTGTCTGAACTGCATCATTGGCTACTCCATTTTCAATCTAGGATCCGCCATCATAGAGATTTTATCACAGACCAGAGCTCTGCTTTCATCCTGTCTGGGGTCCTGACAGTCTGGCTACCGAAGTGAGCACAATCGCAGGACACAAAACACTACTTAACAGCAGTATGAACCTTCTTCATCTCTGGCTCTATTTGCTGTCCCAGGGTCTCTGCAAAGGATATTGCCTCTTCTGTTGGAAGAATGACACCCTTGGTTAATCTGATGCAGCCCGTTTGGCCGACTGCTTGAGGCAGAGGTACCCTTTAGATGCCTTAGTTTGAATAGCTTAGTCCCCGAGCTCCACACAGTCAGCTTGGATGGGGTTAAAGTATCCACCTTTTGCTTCTGATATGCCAACTTGTCATAGCAATTTTCCAGAAGCAAGCTCTGAGGTAGAGGTTGCCTTTAAACAAACACAATTGTTTGATTAGGCTTGGTATGGAACCATTAGTGACTGTAGGCCTTTTCAGTCTCTGCACCTTTGTCACTGTCTTTGGCCTGCCACCTTGTTTTGCATTTTGGCCGACACACCAGTTACCCCCAGACCACTATGATTACTGTAGAGACTTCTTGATCTGCCTCCACTGGCAGTTAACTACATAGTGGTTCTTTCAGGGCTGAAGAGGATCTGTCCCCTGTTGCAGAAGTAGGTTGACTGGTGTTGGTGTTGAGGGCTGGAGAGATTTAGGCTCATTATGCCCATAATGTGCACTCTTTTAGGATATACCATATACCTACCTGCCCTCACCTTAGTTAAAGTTGCTGGTCTCTAGGAAGGCTGATTGCTACTGGTTCACATATGAGCTGAAGCCTGGAGCCATGCCTGGGGTATTTGCCATAAGTAGTAACCACTACAAACCACATATCTTTCTGTGGGGTACCCCAAATAATACAAGCAATTACATATTGCTAACAGGTAAGTACTAAGGAATGTGACTAAACAGATCCTGACTTTTATTTTAGAACCAAGGTCAGCTTGTAAATGCATAGAAATAAACACATCACAGTCATTCACACTGTAGAGTTAATGTAATCATAGACAAGCAGCGCAAGTTAATAATCATCTGACAATTAGCACTAGCAGGTTAAACCTACCTTAGACACATGTACCACCAAGGATCATACCACAACCAAGCATCAATACACAGTGAGCCCAGCCTGCAGGGCCAGGCCCTGCATTAAAAGGAAAGGACTCAATATCACCTGTTATCAGTTCAAGCATTAGCAAAACTGCAGACACAGACTCCAATCTGTGAAACATTAGTAAACAAAGTGGCACTATGCATAGCCAGTTAGATTCACAAGTGCGATATATGCTTTTCAGAAATGCAAACCAACAGCATACCTGCAGAAAATAAGTCAAGACTGTAGGGCCAGGCTTGTTCAGTTAGTAGGAAGGCCTCAGCACAGCACAGCACACCTGCTATCATCATTAGCAGTATTGCAGACACAACTACAACCCTTCAGAAATGCAAGCTTAACCACATACTTGCAGCAGTAACTGAATGGAATTTTGCACCATGTGGTGCCTTACCACTTGCATGCTTCATGTCCAAACAGACAGTCCAATGAATGTCCATCCATGGCGTCATGATAAAGGAGCACTCCCTAGAGACCAGATGCCCTCACCCCCATAGCTTCCTGGATCTTGAGAGGGGGGGTGGGGTCTCCCCCATATAGGCGTTCATGTCTGCCTTTACAGCGGGGAGCTTCGTCACAGGAGAGGCTTGAACCTGTGCGGCTTGGCCAGAAGCATCCGGCAAGGTGAGGGAAAAATAAAAATTCTGCTTTTTAGCAGTAGCATAACCGGCTGTAGCAGTGAGGAAAAAAAAAGAGAATACTGCAGGAAGGGAGGAGACCTACTTTTATAATATAACCGGTCCTGAATTGGGCAGGGAGGCGGAGCCTTCCCATACGTATATGCTGTCATGCTGTGTCAGGAAAGTAATTTAAAACTCACTCGTGGCTATAATGAATTGTCGGCTCCTGGCAATACATAGAAAAGTCATTGATAAAAATAAAAAAAAGATGGGTGGGGGTTCCCCCAAATTCAATTACCAGGCCTTTCAGGTCTGGTATGGATATTAAGGGGAACCCTGCCGCAAATGAAAAAAAAATGCGCGCGGTTCCCCCCCAAATATCCATACCAGGCCCTTCAGGTCTGGTATGGATTTTAAGGGGAACTCCACCCCAAATAAAAAACTCCAGACCAGACCCTTTATCCGAGCACGCAACCTGGCAGGCCGCAGGAAAAGAGGGGGGACGAGAGAGCGCCCCCCCTCCGTACCAGGCCACATGCCCTCAACATTGGGAGGATGCTTTGGGGGTCTGTGACCCCTCAAAGCACCATGTCCCCATGTTAATGGGGACAAGGGCCTCATCCCCACAACCCTTGCCCGGTGGTTGTGGGGGTCTGCGGGCGGGGGGGCTTATCGGAATCTGGAAGACCCCTTTAACAAAGGGGACCCCCAGATCCCGCCCCCCCATGTGCATTGGTAATTGTACCCCTACCATTTCACAAAGAAAGTGTAAAAAAAATAAATACAGACACCGTTGGGAAAGTCTTTTTTTTTTTTTTTTAATAAAACACATTCCAGCGATGAAATCCAGCGTCCCACGGCGATCTGATGTCCAGCGCTGTCCCCACGAAACGTCATTGGCTGAGCCTGAGCGGACCTGATGGGGAACTTCCTCCGCAGTGTAATAAATGAATAGACCCGCCCCTTCTAAAGTTCCCCATCAGGTCTGCTCAGCCAATGACGTAGGTGTAAGGCTGAGGACCTGATACAAAACGTGAGAAGGGGCGGGTCAATTCATGTATTACACTGTGGAGGAAGTTCCCCATTAGGTCCGCCCCCTCGTAGGTCAGACCCTGCCTACGTCATTGGATGAGCGGACCTGATGGGGAACTTCCTCTGCAGTATAATAAATGAATGGACCCGCCCCTTCTCACAATCCGCATCAGGTCCTCAGCCTTACACCTACGTCATTGGCTGAGCGGACCTGATGGGGAACTTTAGAAGGGGCGGGTCTATTCATTTATTACACTGCGGAGGAAGTTCCCCATCAGGTCCGCTCAGGCTCAGCCAATGACGTTTCGTGTGGACAGCGCTGGACATCAGATCACCGCGGGACACTGGATTTCATTGCTGGAATGTTTTTTTTTATTTTTAATAAAAAGAAGGACTTTGCCAACGATGTCTGTGTATTTTTTTTACACTTTCTTTGTGAAATGGTAGGGGGTACAATGTACCCCATTACCAATTCACATAGGGGGAGGGGCGGTATCTGGGAGTCCCTTTTGTTAAAGTGGTCTTCCAGATTCCGATAAGCCCCCTCCCCGCAGACCCCCACAACCACCGGGCAAGGATTGTGGGGATGAGGCCCTTGTCGCCATCAACATCCTCCCCATGTTGAGGGCATGTGGCCTGGTACAGTTCAGGAGGGGGGGGGCGCTCTCTCGTCCCCCCCTCTTTTCCTGCGGCCTGCCAGGTTGCGTGCTCGGATAAAGGGTCTGGTCTGGATTTTTGGGGGGAACTCCGCCATTTTTTTTGTTTGGGGTAGAGTGCCCCTTAAAATCCATACCAGACCTGAAGGGCCTGGTATGGATATTTGGGGGAAACCGCACACACTTTTTTTTTTAATTTGCGGCAGGGTTTCACTTAATATCCATACCAGACCTGAAGGGCCTGGTAATTGAATTTGGCGGAACTCCCACACATTTTTTTATTTTTTTTAAAAATGACTTTTCTATGTATTGCCGGCAGCCGACAATTCATTATACCCGCTTGTGAGTTTTAAATGACTTTTTTTCCCTTCAGAAATGACATTTTGTGCAGGGACAGTTCTAAGCACGGGAAACAAGCGCGACTTTCCATGCATACTATACACACACCCTAGGTACGAAATTTAAAGGAATATTTCACTTTAAGCAATATTAAAATCACTGCTCCCGAAAAAACAGCCGTTTTTAAAACTTTTTTTTGCTTCGATACATGTCTCCTGGGGCAGGACCCGGGTTCCCAAACCCTTTTTAGGGCAATAACTTGCATATAAGCCTTTAAAATTAGCACTTTTGATTTTGGACGTTCGAGTCCATTGTATTTAATAGGGTTCTAAAGTTCACACGAACATTCTGGCTGTTCGCAGGTTCTGGTGCGAACCAAACGGGGGGTTCGGCTCATCCCTAGTGGAAACATCGGACACTTTTAAACACATTTTTGGGACCATTGGCATTTATACAGCGATCAGTGCTATAAAAATGCACTAATTACTTTAAAAATG
This sequence comes from Rana muscosa, assembly GCA_029206835.1. Lineage (NCBI taxonomy): Eukaryota > Metazoa > Chordata > Amphibia > Anura > Ranidae > Rana > Rana muscosa. The sequence goes on from CM055119.1 coordinate 271,757,870, forward strand.
TTACTGGCAGGGAAGGGGTTAACACTAGACGGCGATCAAGGGGTTGTGTTCCCTAATGTGTGTTCTAACTGAAGGGGGGATGGGACTTACTAGGGGAAATTACAGATCATGGTTCCTAGCTATTAGGAACTCACGAGCTGCATTTCCTCAGCTCACAAACAAGGAATGTGTGCGTTTACACACACGCGTCCCTTTTCTGACTCTCGTACCCGGAGATCGCTCCCGACTGCCGATCACGAGCACCGGCTGCGCACCTGCTAGCCCACTTAAAGTGACCAACGTACAGCTACGACGGTTCGCCCAGCGGAGCCAACCTGTAAAGCTATGAAAAACTCTCATTAAATGCTATGTAACAGAGTGTTCACAAAACAAATGTAGTAGCTTTGTGAGAATGAAGAGTGAAATATACCTGGATGATCATGCCAGCAGCTGTCCCTCCCATCTTGTGTCTCCCCTGCAGCCCGAGATTGTGGAGCCGCGAGAGTGTCCTCTACCGAGCATGCTCATATTTCAGTTCCCTTCTTAGCTTTTAATTTCGTCTTTTTTCTGATCCGTGCAGCCTATATATATATATATATATATATATATATATATAGTCACACAGGTAGGCATATACAGTGGTAAATGACACTCGCCTCCATCCATGTCCTCCTATTGCCAACCACTCTGGGGGCGGGATATATTATGCCGATTGATTACATTCACTAAGAAACTCACCAAAAACGTAGTTTTATATAAGTTAGTAATAAATATATCAAAACATAATTCCTAATACCTGAAAATTAAAAAAAGGGAGCCCTGGATGCAGATGCTGTCTGAAAAAAAAATGAAAGCTAGTGCCAATCATCTTTGACTCTGCCTACCCCATATTAAAATCCGAGGTCCACCCAGAAAAAAAATTCTCACAAAAATTCAAAAAAATAAAAAAAAAATGAATAGAAAAATAAAAAATATTTTTTTTTGTTATACTCACCCGAAATGCCCGTTGCTATGCGGAAGTCCCCTAATCTGCCTTCTTCCTTATCCAAGGTGAGTCTCCTTCCGCTTCCTCATCTTGTGAGTGGGGCACGCTGCCTTCTGGGAACTGTGTATCCCAGGAGGCAGCTGCCCATTCACAAAGCGCCGTGCGAGTCACGCATGCGCAGTAGGAAACGGGCAGTGAAGCCGTAAGGCTTCACTGCCTGTTTCCCTTAGTCAGGATGGAGGAGCCGGGACCTGCCAGCACCGATCGATCACCGTCGCGGGCGAGTAGGACAGGTAAGTGTCCTTAGTAGCTGCTGACTTTAAAAAAATAAATAAAAAAATTGCGGGTGGAATCCCGCTTTAATACATTAAAAAAAATACACATTTGATGTTTAATAAAGGTTTATAGGGAGCTATAAAACATTTTACTATTTATAAATTAAATTTGAATTCCTCTTCTGAAGCTGCTTTTTCTAGTCACGTGACTAGCACAGCACCAATCAGGGCTGGCCAGACCCTGACTCAAACTGTAGAGAACATACATGAGCAGAGTAATAGAAGCCCTTCACAAAAAACGTTTCCTGCAGATGCAAAAGACCAGAGAAAGATCACGTGACCACAGAAATAAGATACTCCCAAGAATATTTATATATTTTTTTAAACAAAATACAGGGGCATGATATATAGGATTTATATGAATGAATGATAATTAAAGCGCAGGTTCCACAAAATTTTTCTTTTTAAAAGCCAGCAGCTACAAACACTGCAGCTGCTGACTTTTAAAATATGGACACTTACCTGTCCAGCGCACCCGCAATGTCGGCAGCCGGGGACGATCAAATCGCTCGGCCCATGGTTGCACCCGCCGCCATCCTCGGTGAGGAAATCGGGAAGTGAAGCGCTACGGCTTCACTGCCCGGTTCCCTACTGCGCATGCGCGAGTAGCGCAGCGCGCCATCACTGGTTCCCCGCTCTCTCCTGGGAACAGTGTTTCCCAGAAGACAGCGGGGGTGCAGGTAGGGGTGTGACTCCCGCACGAGTCTGTTCCCGGAAGTGGGTGCAAATACCTGTCTTAAACAGGTATTTGCACCCCCCTAAAGGGTGCCAAATGTGACACCTGAGGGGGGGGGGGGGTTCCGAAAAGCGGAAGTTCCATTTTTTGGTTGTAAATCCGCTTTAACACTTTTCTGTTTTGTAAGACTTTAAACACTTTGGTGGCGAAACAAAATTGTATACCTGCTCTTTGAAAAGTTCTTACTTCTGTATAACACTTGTTAAATAAATACCGTATGAGTGCTTCCTCCTCTTTTTGGTACACACCTGCATGGCAGCCAGGCAGCTGGCCTTTTCAGAAGATGGCGAAAACTGTTTCCGAAGTTCTCTCAGCACATGATATTTCAGTTACAGGTGGACCAATTTAGGTGCACTAGTAAACAGCATCTAAGCACAGAGCTGAATGTCATACCACATGTAGTGGAAGTATTAAGACTTTAGTAGTGGGTACTATAACAGATTTAACAAGCCAATAAATGGATCAGTCTAGTAACTTGCATTCCATCCTACGAAGGTAAGGTAAAGAACAGTCATGGGGAGATCCTGTCATGATAGAAATGCGGAAACAGCCACAGTTACAATAAGTAGTCTGTCATGCTCATCCTGTGGCTTCACTATTCAGTGAGCAAAGCACTAGAATAATCATACTGCCAGTGAAGCAAGAAGCCCTGGCTTGTAGCCTTGGTCTGCGCCAGCTATTTGGTTAGTGACGCCACAGAATGAGCATGACAGCCTGGGATCTAGCAACATCAAAAAAAACGAATTGGAAGCTTCTACTGTATATTTATATCATGCCTGATCCAGTTTAAAGAAAACTTGTACTGAAAATATATAGACTGCCAAAAAAAAGGATTTGCTTGGTTTTATCTGGCTTCAGTACATTGAAACACTGCTATGGATCAAAAAAGTACCAGTTACTTACCGGTAATGGTCTTTCTGGTAAGTCTTCCAGGACGGCACAAAGAGATGACTAGTCCACCTGACAGGAAACACAATCAATCAAAGAGGTTAAAAACCCCACCCCTCCCTGTGCTCCTCAGTTTGTGAAAAAGTACTCCACACTAGTGCACGAGAGTGAAAACAACATACCACAACAACTCATATATATATATATATATATATATATATATATATATATATATATATATATTTTAATATACTTAACCAGAGCGGTGGGAAGTAGGCCTGCCGTCCTGGAAGACTTACCAGAAAGACCATTACCGGTAAGTAACTGGTACTTTTCTCAAGACGTCTTCCAGGACGGCACAATGAGAGAGAAGCAAGTAATTTGCAGGCCTACCTTAGGGTGGGACGACCGCTTGCAGGACCTTCCTACCAAATGAGAGGTCCTGAGGCGACAGCAACTCCACTCTGTAATGCTTCAAAAAAGTGTTCTGGCTTGACCATGTCGCAGCTTGGCAGATTTGTTCGACCGAAGCTCCGGCCCTTTCTGCCCAGGAGGTCGCCAGAGACCGAGTGGAATGTGCTTTAACCTTCGGGGCTGTCTTAGCAGCCTGGTCATAAGCTAGGGAGATTGCTTGTTTTATCCACCTAGCTATGGTTACTCTAGAAGCCTGTTGGCCCTTTTTCTGACCAGAAAAATTAATAAATAAGTGGCTGGATTTTCTGAAAATGCTAACTCTATCCAAATAAGAAAGCAGACATCGTCTGACATCCAAACAATGAAAGGAAGCCTCCCTTTCATTCTGGGGATTGGAACAAAAAGAAGGGAGTATTATTTCCTGCGTTCTATGAAATTTTGATACTACCATGGGAAGGTACAGGGGGTCCTGCCTGAGAACAACCCTGTCCTCAAACGAAAAAACGGCTCTTTAATTGACAGAGCCTGCATATCACCTACTCTTTTGGCTGTCGTTATCGCCAGCAGAAAGGTAAACTTAACTGTGAGAAGTTTAATAGAAATACTGTCTAAAGGCTCAAACGGAGCCTTAGTTAACTGTTCTAGAACCAAGGAGAGATCCCAGGGTGGAACCCTAGAGATCTGTACTGGAGACATTCTGTCCCTAGCTGACAGGAATCTTTTAATCAACGGGTCCTTGGACAATCTTCTGTCCAGGAAGTAAGATAAGGCTGCTACCTGAACTCTTAGTGTCTTGGTAGCCAGCCCCAGATCAACTCCATCCTGGAGAAAATTCCAGAATGACCGAAGTTTCCTGTTGGGAAACCTCTCTCTCTGAACACCAGCGAGAGAAGACCCCCCACACCTTAGCATAAATCCGCCTGGTGACCTCCTTTCTACTAGAGAGGAGAGTGGTGATCACTCTCTCTGAACAGCCCTTCTCCCGCAGGTTCTGCCTTTCAAGCACCAGGCCGTCAGTTTGAAGAAGCTGGGCTCTGGGTGGAAGACCGGACCCTGAAGAAGAAGGTCTGACCGAACTGGTAGATGGAGAGGGGGAGCTACCGACCAGTTCTCCAGAGTGGGAAACCAGGCTCTCTTGGGCCACCAGGGGGTGACCAAAATGAGACAGCATTCTGAGAGGTCCAGCTTCTGCAGGATCCTCGGAATCAGACTCAGAGGAGGAAAGGCATAGGCCAGATGAAAACTCCACACCTGGGCCAGCGCATCCACTCCCTCTGAGCCCCATTCCCGGGTCAGGGAAAAGAACCTCTTTAGCTTTTTGTTTTCCCTGCGGGCGAAGAGGTCTATCTCCGGATTGCCGAACCGTTGGCACACCAGATCGAACACCTCTGTGTTCAACTCCCATTCTCCCTGGAGAATCGGGTGGCGACTTAAAAAGTCCGCCTCTACGTTGTGAACCCCTTTTATGTGAACCGCTGTGATAGAGGGAATCCGGAGCTCTGCCCAGCTCAGGATCTCCAGAGAAAAAGCCAGAAGGGTACGCGACCTGGTGCCTCCCTGATGGTTCAGGAATGCCACTGTGGTGGCATTGTCGGATAGAATCTGGACCTCTCGGTCCCTGACTCTCTCCTCGAAGGCCTTTAGAGCCTCCCGGACCGCCAACAATTCCCGGAGGTTTGAGGAGGCGCCCCTCTGACCTCGGTTCCAGGAACCCTGAGCTCTGAGCTCGTCTAAGTGAGCCCCCCAACCCCAGGCGCTTGCGTCTGTGGTTATCCTGAGAGGGTTGGACTGACTCCACAGACGACCCACCAGTAAATTCTGAGGAAGGAGCCACCACCTCAGAGATTCCTTTGCCACAACTGGGATGGGGACCCTGTAGTCTAGAGATTCCCTTGATCCGTCCCAAGAGGATAGAAGGAATTCTTGGAGAGGTCTGGAGTGGAGCTGAGCCCACGGCACCGCTGGGATGCAAGAGGTCATTAGACCCAGCACCCGCATGATGCTTCTGAAAGAAGATTCCTCTGCCTCCAACATAGACCTGACCGTTGTCATAAGACCTTGGACCTTGTCCTGGGGTAAAACAAGTTTTCTTTCTAAGGAATCCACTAGGAATCCCAAGTAAACTTTCTTCTGTTCTGGGACCATCGAGGATTTTTCTTTGTTGATGATCCACCCCAGGCTTTCCAAGGTGCTCACGACCCTGGCCAGGTCTGCAAGAAGGAGATCTCGACTCCGATTGTAGAGAAGCAGATCGTCGAGGTAGGGGACTACTGCTATACCCTGCAGGTGCAGGTAAGCAATCACCTCCGCCATGATCTTTGTAAAGACTCTTGGACTGGATGACAGTCCGAAGGGAAGCGCAGCAAACTGCCAATGCTGCACTCCCTGGGCGGAAGTGATTGCAAACCTGAGGAAGGCCTGATGTGCTGGGAATATTGGGACGTGTAGATAGGCGTCCTTTAGGTCTATGGTCACCATGAACACCCCCTCAGAAGAAGCTTCCTGAGAGTGTACACGCTCTCCATCCGAAACCTCTTGCGACGCAGATAAGCGTTCAAGGGTCTCAAGTTTATTATAAGTCGATGCTTCCCTGACGGCTTTGGAACAACGAAAACGTGGGAATAGATGCCCAAACCTTGTTGTTCCGTAGGTACCGGGATAACTACTCCCTGCCTTTCCAGATCTGAGACATTCTGTACCAGACCTGCAGCTTTTAAGGGGTCCCTGGGTAGATGCGTTACCAGAAACTTCGGGGGAGGGGAGTGAAGGAACTCTAGCTTGTAGCCCTCTTTTAAAATTTGGAGGACATGGGGGCTCTGAGATATGCTTTCCCATCTGGGGAGAAACTGGGAAAGCCTTCCCCCTACCCTTACGTCACTTAGAGTTCTTGTCATTAGGCTTTTGGCTGGAGAAAAGGATACCTCCCTTCTGTTTGTCCTTGCCAGCACTCCACCTCCTAGTATTGATAGGTCTTTTGTCTGAAGACCGGTTCTTACCCTGGGGGCCTCGAAAAAACCTCTTTTTTTCCTTTTTAGGTTTGGTAGGAAATTTCTTACCCTTTTTGGTGGACCTGGACAAGGCTTGGTCAAGTCCTGTACCGAAAAGAAGGGAGCCCTCAAATGGGAGACCACATAAACGGGTCTTGGATGCACTATCACCATCCCAGGTTTTAACCCATACAGCTCTTCTAGCAGAGTTTAAGAGGGCTCCAGTCTTTGCGGTGGTTCTTACGGTTTCTACCGCTGCGTCCGCTAGGTACGCCACCGCGTTACCTATTAGCTGCAACGACGCCAAGACTTCCTTGGATTTGGAAGTGCCTGAAACATGGTCCGTTAATTTTGAGATCCATGCATCTGCATTCCTGGCTACGCATGCTGAAGCCAGCGCCGGGCTCATGGCTGCCGCATTGGCTTCCCAGGCCCTCCGCAAGGTGGTTTCAGCACGCCGATCCATCTGATCTTTGAGGTTACCAGTATCCTCAAAGGAGAGGTCAGACTGTTTGGATACCTGGGCTAAGGAAGCATCCAATCTGGGTGTTTTGAAGAACCTATCTTCATCCTCCTCCTTGAAAGGGCACCTACGTTTCCACGTCTTTGGTCTTAAGAGCTTCCTTTCAGGATCCTTCCATTCCTGAAGGATAATGTCCTTCAGTGCCTGGTGGACGGGGAAGGTTTTGGGTTGAGACTTCAACAAACCCTGATACATTCTATCCTGTGCGGAAACCTGTTCCGCAGGCTCCTGGATCTCCTCAGAAGCATAAATTGCCCCAAGGAGGCCCTCCATATCATCGGCCGAGAAGATGTGCCTTCCTGGCCTGGAGCCCTCTTCCTCGTCCTCTGCCTGACTATCCACCAGACCCTCATCAGATACTTCTCGATCGGAGATATCTGAATCCTCCTCCGGCTCCGAACCCTGTGAAGGTAGGGATTTTAGAGGCTGCGGGCGTCTTTTTACTACCCTGGGAGTCAAAGAACTCTCCTGAGAGGAAGAGCCCCCCCCACTTGTCTGAGGTTCTGGTTCCCTAGACCTGAGTGAGGATTGAAATTCCTTAAGCGTAGTCAGCATCTGGGTCTGGACAGACAAGAAGTCTTTCATGACCTGAGATGTTTCTTTTCCAGCCAATTTCTGAATGCATTTAAAACAGAAAGGTCTGGAATAGTCTGGAGGCAACCTATCGTTGCAGTAGCCACATCTTTTGATGCGAGCAGGGGCCTTAGAGGGACGGCTGGTAGACCCCTGGGCAGTGACGTCCCCTCCTGCAGAAAAAAACAAATATACACAGGGAATTTTTTAGTACCAAACACCCCTGTGCAGAGCAAAAGGGGGAAGAGTCGGGGTACCTCCCCCATCATAACCCCTGCTGGCTGGGTAGGACTCACCTCCTGTGGCCTCCTCTGTAGCCTTGGCCGTACCGGGCCTTTCCTCATGCTCCATGCGCCGTCCGGGCTCGAACCGTGTCGCTAAGAGCAAACAGGAGGAATGGGCGCCTCTTTTCCTGGCATCTTTATAGAGGAAGCTGGCTGAAAAGACGCCGGCCGTCGCCATCTTGCCGTAGACCGGAAGTGGCGCGGCGCGCGATGACGTCATTCCGGGCGCTAGAGGAGGAAATCAACGAGTCCTCCAGGCCATGGGAAAATGGCGCCGCACATACCTGAGCGGCGCCAATAGCCAGAACAGCGCTTCACCGCTGGATTCACCACCGCATCTGCGGGAGACCTCCCAGCCCCCCCTCCGAAGTGGACACCCACCAGGTAGGGAGGGAAAAAGAGGAAATATTTGGCCCCTGAAGCTTCCAGGTACCCTGTACCTTAGGGCTTCAGAAAACTCAGGGGGGTTCTTCAAGGCTATTCCTTCCCCCCTGAGTATGTTACAAAAAAGGGGGACCCCCCAGGAAGGATGAGCCCGTCCTGCTAGGTCCAGAGGCTTCCTAAGCGTTCGACCTAGGTCCCAGGGGGAGACCTCCAGCACCAGGCCTTTAGGTCTTTAGAAAATAACAAACGGTTTCGCTGTGGGGAAACACAATCAAAAACTGAGGAGCACAGGGAGGGGTGGGGTTTTTAACCTCTTTGATTGATTGTGTTTCCTGTCAGGTGGACTAGTCATCTCTCATTGTGCCGTCCTGGAAGACGTCTTGAGAAATGCAGGTCAGCAAAATCGTAACTCGGTATGTGCATACTCTGACATAAGTTAGTCACTTACAAAGTACTAAAGCCACCGATCAGCATGAAAAGATTGTGCACCAATACTTCCTCCTGTAATTACAATGTGACCAATCTTCATAACAAAGTATCAAAATATACAAATGCAAGTCATGGTATAGCTAGTAGTAAGGGTGATGTCATCTGAGCGACTCATGCCACTAGTGATCTGTCAAAATTGCCATGAGCAGGATCGAGAAGGGGCTGACTGTTTGGTCCTATGAAATCATTCCCTCTGTAGCTTAAGCGGCAAGATGTCATTCCCATAACTAGTGTTCAAGATTCAGCAGTATTGGGGCAATAACATCTCGCTACAGAGGGAGAGATTTTGTAAGGAGAGACAGGCTTCTTTAGCGCTCGCTTATCTGACCATACACTGTTGCATGTCTTTAGTTCAGGCTGAGAGCTGAACAATAGACATCAAATAGATCCCTCCATCCATGCTAAACAGCAAGGATGGACGAATCCCCATGCTGGGCTTTTGTATTCTAACAGCCACTCATAGCAGCTGTCAGAATAGCTGAACAGGGGAGGCAGCTGATTGGATGCCCCCACTGTTCATCCAAACATTTTCCAGAAGGCTGTCAAAATTTCATCAAATGTTTGACTTTTGGCAAACAGAGCTGGATCAGCAGGGGCATCCGGTGAGCGAAATATAGGCCAGTACATTAGGAACCAGCTGATATTTGCTCAGTGTGGCCAGCACAAGTCCAATGCTAGCCATACACCAGTTGAAAAATTATTCAAAACGCGTTTTTGAAAATCAAACACATGGTCATGAGAGCAAACGATATTGCCATCATGTAATGACCGAATTTCAAATGATAAATCATTTAATGGACATAAATGAATCAGTTTCGCATTTGTTTTTTGCTTCTGGGTCATATATGTGCAGTATCAACAGTAACATTTTTAAACGGGCGAGAAACATTAACCTTTCAATCGTCAGTTTGGCTTTTCCTTCGATTTTTGGCTCAAAAACACCACAACTGATTTGTGCCCATTAGCTGGACGAAAAAACAAAAGAACTGTTCAAATGACAGATTTGTGAACAATTTTTCGTCTAGTGTATGGGCACACTTAGTAAACTAGACTTATTCTAATGTTGCAAATTCATTAGAGCGGGACCTAAACTATCAAAATATGTTTAATGTACTTTGCAGTTTCTATCAAGCCCACTGAAAATAAAAATGTATCTACTGTAATCCTTTATAAGCAATATTTAACCACATTTTCCCGATTATGGGTGTGTGGTATAGTATTTCTTTTACATCTAAATACACCGACTAGTGTGACAAAAATAAATAAAAAAAAGTAAAATGTATTCCTGTGATCAAGAATCTGCAGCTGTTATCCTAAATATTCAGATTTTTCCATCACACATTAGGTACAACCAGGCAGAAATACCAAGAAACATTACCAATGTGAAGCTACAAATTAATACTGCTTATTTTAATGAATAAGTATTTCAAAATATTCAGTTCATAGATCTCAACCGAAGTCAGTGATAACCAAACGCTCTCAGTAATATATAGTGTGTTAAACGTTAACAGCAAGTTCTAGAATTTCTTACTACTTAGCAATTAATCAGATTTAAATTTTTCAGAATTAGCACCATAAATACAGCAAAGCTGCAAATAAATAATTATTGCCTTCCGATCTGTTATGTTTAATCCTGTTAATCTAATCTGTAAAACTATCAATATAAAAAACTCTTAAGAGTCTGGATCTATACACACACAGCACTTTCTAAGTAAAGCCTCTCCTGTTCTATATCCAGGAATAGCCATGTGTATGGGCAAGCTGTATACAGGCTTAGGGGGAGGGAGACCCCTCTATATATGGTCAGCACTTGGACCCCCAGCTCAGACCCTCACAAGGCTGGCCAGTCCTGGCTTGTCTCCAAATATGGAGTTGAGCGAGTGTGGGGTTTCCCTGACCACTACTACAGGGGCCATCAATATAAATACATGGCTCAATTCAGCATTTGCCAGCTCACAGCTACACCAACGCCCTCACTGCTGCAGCACGGTGAGTTCTGCACGGCATCATTTGACCCAGTCTTACATAGCATAGTAATAGCATAGCATTATCTGAACTATTTAACTTTTTAAGTAGAGGATTCCTTTAACATACTGCCTTTCTTTTTGCAAGTCCTGATCTAGTTCTTTAATTTTATCCTCTTTTCATTTTTTAACTCCCTCTTATTTAACCTATTATTTTACAATACAATTTAATAATTAATAACTAGCAGAAAATGTATCTTTTAGAACACAGAAAATAGATTCTTCCCTCCCCATTTATTTACAAAATCCATAATCTTTGCATTTTCCAAAAGGTATTAATTGACCTTTAAGCGTTTTTGCTCTGTAACTTACTACAGGTTGTCTTCCTGGCAATCTTGCTTGGCATAACTAATCCACACAGGAAATCCCACAGGTCATAACTTAATCATGTTCTTGCCAGTCTTGCCAAGCCTCAGTTTAATCCCCACTTACAAAAAAAAAATCACTTAACGGCTCCATTAATTTAACTGCAAACTGTTGTTCAGCCAATTCCCTGCACTGATGCACAGCCTTTCTGAAACAATTGAGGCACCAATTAACTATATTCTTGGTCAAATTCCTTTAAACGATTTTATAGATTTTCTCCACTTACTCCAGCAGCAGAATTAACTGATAATCATAAAACTATTCTTAGGTGGGCCATAAATTGTCACAACTTTCAGTCCCTTATCTTTTTTACCCAACTTAAAAAAAAAATCCTTTTCATTTATAAAAATACATGTGAATACTTACTATTTTCCTAGCTGCAAAACCCCCTTTTTTTAATTAAATTCTTTATTTTTAATTTTGCAAAAAGGAAATAGAGGATCTTCAGGGTTTTAAAGGGACAATTTTCCTTGTCATTTCAAATCCCAAAATGATCACTAAATGTTATTCCCAGAGTAGCATACAACCCCACCCTTTTTATAGTTCCACAGAATGTTATTTAACTCCTCGCTCAGAGATCCTTGCCTTATGGAGTCATTCTGCTGCCAAAACGCTAACTTGACAAGTTCTTCTGAGACGGCGAGGAACAGCTGGGTTCTAAAACAGATGGGACAGCAATATAGACGACAGGTGGAACAGTCAGACTTGAAAGCAGAGGAAATGATATATAGCAGACAATCTCTAAGCTATACTCTAAACTACAGTACACAAATGTATTTATTTTTTTAACTTATTTAATCCTCCAACAGCCCCTCCTCTTGAATCCACCATGTGTGACGACGACGAGACCACCGCCTTGGTATGTGACAACGGCTCAGGACTGGTAAAAGCTGGCTTTGCCGGGGATGACGCTCCCCGTGCTGTCTTCCCCTCCATCGTGGGACGTCCTCGTCACCAGGTAAGTGCACCTAAGATCTGACCAGCTTACACACCTATAAAGACTTACAGAATCACTAAACATGGTTATATACAAAAACTAAGGTTTGTTATTTAGAACATTATACACTGCCCTTGGGTATTTGTTTTTTGGAACTATATTAGATTGCATTTTTTTTTTTTATACATTTCAAAAGATTCCATTTTTTTTTAAAACACATTTAGCTCAATCACTGCAAATACTAGCAGTATGGCTTGGTGCTTAAAATGTTTTTGTTAGTTTGTTTGTATTGGATCACTTTCCTCTTTTTCTGCAGTTACTTTTTTACAGCTTACCATTTAATTCTGACTTCATTAAAAAAATAAAAAAAACTCCTGCAGTTAATAACTGGTAATTACCAGGAGGGCACAATGTCAGAACTATAGATTGCCAACAGCACCACCCAGTGGAGCTGTAAACAGAGTCAAACTTTTAAATTACAAGGGTGCATAGATTATAAAATGATTAAAGATTATTAATGTATTACTGTTTTTAGATCTTGCACCCTCTCTTTCATAAATTAGCACAGAGCAAGTATATAGATCTTACAGGCCACGTATATAATCCCTGACCCCTGAGCCAACATGTTACAGATTTCTAATTTAAAGGTTCAAAATCAAACACATAATAAAATCAATTCAAGCCAATTATACCCTTGGCTCCAATTAAGTAGCTTTAAACACAAGAATAATGATCTTTGATTTAGCTATGTGACTGCAAATTTTTAATCTCATTGAACTTCGCTAAAATGAACTACTATCCAGAATGCTTATAGTACTGCTTTATCAGTGTTATTGTTACAAACAAAACTATGGGGTTAATTTACTAAAACTAAAGAGTGCAAAGCCCGGTGCAGCTCTGCAAAGAAACCAATCCGATTCCATGTTTTTGTTTTTTTTGTCAAAGCTTAATTGAACAAGCTGAAGTTAGAAGGTGATTGGCTACAATGTAACAGATTTAGCACTCTCCAGTTTCAGTAAATCAACTCCATTTCCAGTACTTTAAAGGGGTTAATACTTACCTCTACAACTCTTGCCGGCATCCTCTGTGTGCCAGACTAGGTTGGTCAGCACAGAATGACATCACACTTGTGCATGAGGCCGTCATTCTGCCACACAGAGTCCAGCACAGCACTGTAAGCGGAGCATGCGCAGTTTACAGTGCTGGAGAAGACAGCAAGCAGGTGGGTAGGGCGTTTTTAGTAAAGAAGAGAAATTGCATGTCTCTTCTGTAATAAAAGCCTGCCTGCTTGCGGTTTGTCACAGCGGAACTTTAACTTTTAAATGACACCTGATGTGAGAGAAATATGTAGGCTGTCATTACCAATGCTTCTCCTGAAAAGTTTGCTGCCATACTGATGCCTTGGCTTTAAAACTACTAGCATTAGTAAATGGATAGGAAATATATCGCATTTGTTTGAACCCCAGCCCCCCCCCCCCTTCTTTTTTTTAAACATTTCTACATTACTTTAAAATTTCTTCCTGGTTTCTGGCCTAGGCGTTTCATTGGCATTTTCTTTTTTAGCTGGAGGAGGGGCTTTCTCAGCTAAGCACACCCTCTTGTCTGCATGCCTGAGATGATGGCTTCCATGAAGTAAATGCTACATGAATGCCTTTACTCAATATGCCATGGCTGGGGGTTTTTTCAAAGCAATTTTTCTACAAAATAAAGTATTGATACATGGATGGATGGGTTCAGTTTTTGGTACTCAGATACAGTTAAGTTCTGCTTTAATACTAGCCTTAGATATGGACCCGAAGTAAAGAGTAGGAAATTTGACCTTTGTTATGCTTAGAAGTACTGAAGCCAGATAACTTTAAAAGGAGGTCAGTAATGATAGCCCACGTATTACCACCTTTTGAGGTCATTTACAATCAATTGATTTTGTCAGTATGTCATGTTTTAGCACTTTCAGTATGCATCTTATGTATTAATCATATATTTATTTTTTTCCCCCCCTCTTTTTCTTTTTCAGGGTGTCATGGTTGGTATGGGTCAGAAAGACTCCTACGTTGGGGATGAAGCCCAGAGCAAGAGAGGTATCCTGACTCTGAAGTACCCAATTGAACATGGTATCATCACCAACTGGGATGACATGGAGAAGATCTGGCACCACACCTTCTACAATGAACTCCGTGTTGCCCCAGAGGAACACCCCACCCTGCTCACTGAGGCTCCCCTGAACCCCAAGGCCAACCGTGAGAAGATGACACAGATCATGTTTGAGACCTTCAACGTCCCTGCCATGTATGTTGCCATCCAGGCTGTACTGTCCCTGTATGCCTCTGGCCGTACCACCGGTAAGACTTTTACTGAAATCCAATATATATATATCTGCATGAATGAATGAACGAACGAACGAACGAACGAACAATAAAAAAAACACATCCAAAACAAGTACACATGATTACAAAAATTGTGGAACTGATTCTCTTGTGAAGGATAGACCCCATGGCAGTTAATTTACCGTTAACAAAATTATAACAGTTTATGCAGTATTTGAGACATAAAACTGGGTTGGGTACAAAAGTTTTCCAAAATGTTATTTTTAGGACTGAATTATATCCTAGAAGCCTAAAAGGCTTTAGCCCATTTCTAAATATTGTCCACTAATGTTTGTGAAGTAGGCTGTGTACACACGGGACGAAAATCACCCGAAAACAGTTGGTTCGGCAGGAACCGGACGATTTTCGGCCAGTGTGTACAGATGCCTGTTCTACAGAAGCCAGGCTCACGACCAGCTTCCGTCGAACAAGCATGCTGCAAAACCAGCATCCAATCAGCGCTGACAGCCGGTGGGTGAGTGCTCATCAGTGTATTTTGGTGGGCGAGGGTGGTCAGTCCCCCCTGTCAGAACACAATAGCTCAGTGGGGAGATCAGCGTACTAACATCTCTCGTGTTAGCACTGTGGTCTGCAAGTTGGGGGGGGGGGGGGGGGAACACTTCTAGTGTTTACCCTGCAGTAGGATAGTACCTAGTCTAAAAACTCTGTGTTTACCTTTAGATACAAACCTATAGCACTTTCTGCAAACATAGTTTTCTATATTAATTCACATTAAACACGACTACCTCTTTGCAGCTTTAACAGTTTAATCTTGGCTTCATTAGGTATCGTCCTGGACTCTGGAGATGGTGTCACCCACAACGTACCCATCTATGAAGGTTATGCTCTGCCCCATGCTATCCAGCGTCTGGACCTGGCTGGCCGTGACCTCACTGACTACCTCATGAAGATCTTGACTGAGAGAGGCTACTCTTTTGTCACCACTGGTAAGGACTGCTTCCATCACGTAAACTTAGCAATATGGACAAAATAATTCATGAAATCTAGCTTTAGAATAATACACATTATTTACAATTAAAAGCACTAACAGAAGTATTGTACAAAAGCAAATATATCTTCTACAAAGCATCTTTTTAGTCTTGGTGAATCACATTATAGATAATAGAGTTAACAGAAGCCTAACAATGCCCATTTTCTCTCACCACAGCTGAGCGTGAGATTGTGCGTGACATCAAGGAAAAGCTTGCCTATGTAGCTTTGGACTTTGAGAATGAGATGGCAACTGCTGCCTCTTCATCCTCCCTTGAGAAGAGCTATGAGCTCCCAGACGGACAGGTCATCACCATTGGAAATGAAAGGTTCCGTTGCCCAGAGACCCTCTTCCAGCCATCCTTCATTGGTAAATATTGCTTGTTTTTTCCTAAGTATATATTTACTCCATCTTTAACACCTGTACTCTGAAAATAACACACCGTGTCTGGTTTACCCTAGGTATGGAATCTGCAGGTATCCATGAGACAACCTACAACTCCATCATGAAGTGCGATATTGACATCCGCAAGGACCTTTATGCCAACAATGTGCTCTCCGGTGGTACCACCATGTACCCTGGTATTGCTGACCGTATGCAGAAGGAAATCACAGCCTTGGCTCCCAGCACCATGAAGATCAAGGTAAGCTTACTAAAATTTTAAATGCAACTCCCAAACCTTGTGCTGTATCTACGGAAAAGCCACACAGTCGCAATTCAAAATTCATTTCTTGAAAATATACCCTTCCTGCAAGCTAGAATGTAGCATAACTGATAGTTTAACAAATCCCAAGGTAATATACAATGCTTTAATAATTCTCCAGGAAGGCATCTACTGCTACAAGTTTAAATGATCTCTCATTTCCTGGGGCAACATGGCAGAGTAACACCAATGTAGAAAGCCAGTTTATTCTAAAAACTGAACTTTTTGTACCTTTGTTATTTTGTATTCTACAGATTATTGCTCCACCTGAACGTAAATACTCTGTCTGGATTGGAGGCTCCATCCTGGCTTCTCTGTCCACCTTCCAACAGATGTGGATCAGCAAGCAAGAGTATGATGAGGCTGGTCCTTCCATTGTGCACAGAAAGTGCTTCTAAATTATTTATTCACTTTTCTTCTCCCCAGTCCTTTATATGGTACATGGATACATATAAAAATAAATGATTCCTACAAATAAACACATTTTGAATAAACCTATTGTTTTCGTGTCCATTAATACTATTTAAACTCTAACCCACATTATTCGTAGGTAAAGTGTGAATTTTTATGCTTACATTAAAGAAAGCCAATACTGCACAGTACTAAAGAACATAGTTTTACAATGCACAATTGCGTTTTCTAACAGTTTACAAATTTCTTCTATACATTTACTACAATATAGGTATTTGGGGCACTTAACTGCATATCAAGTAGCTCTCTATAACCCAGTGTTTCTCAACTCCAGTCCTCAAGGCGCCCCAACAGGTCATGTTTTCAGTATTTCCCTCAGATGAAACAGCTGTGGTAATTACTAAGGCAGTGAAACTGATCAAATCACCTGTGCAAAATAATGGAAATCCTGAAAACATGACCTGTTGGGGCGCCTTGAGGACTGGAGTTGAGAAACACTGCTATAACCAGTTACCTGTTATTTAAAACTTCCATTTTAATGAGTATTACTTCACACTGGCTTGTGGATTCAAAGAGAATTTATTTAATAAAAGAACTTGCAAAGGTGCAAGTCAAATGGACGTGCACAAAAGTGCAGTATTGCAACAACACTAAATTTAAAAAGGGGGGGAAAAAAAAAAAAAAAAAAAAAAAAAAAAAAAAAAATTTAAAAAAAAAGACAATTTTTTTGTCCATTCAAAAATCACAAAAATTCACATGTCCATCGAAAGGTATGTTCAATGGCAGCAGCCAGCACATTGTCCTGAATGTGAATGAGAGGTGTCTCCATACTTTGTCTTGCGGCTCAGAATCTCATAAGTGCAATCATCACTGCAGCACCCCGATACACTGGGAGAGGTCTCATCTATCTCAAACCTGATGGGAAAAGTAAAGAAAGACATAACATTGGGAATAAATATACAAAACATGGGAAGCAGTAAATCAGACTTACTGTAAAGCATCTCTGAAGAACTGGTAAGCCCCATGATTGTGTTTAAATACTGTAAGGACCACTTTCTTCATCTGTGTGCTGTGGAGACAGGTAGGAGTAGTGAGGAAAAATCACAAGAATAATACGATATCTACAAAACAATGGAAGTCTATCTTCCAAGTCACAGGGAAAGACCATGACCTGTGCACCAGTATGGCAACAGTGTGAAAATGTGTTATTTTCATACCCACAAAGAATAAGAGGTAGCCCTCTGCAGTCAAGAAATCAACTTTAATATGACGGACATCTTTAAATGCTGGCCAAACAGTAGTTTTGCAAAAAAATCAACCACTTTCTGACTGCATTGATATACCTAATCACATATGTGTCCTGCAACAATTTTGTAATTTACATAATGTTCGATGATAGAATCATTGTTCTAGCTACATGAAATGTGGTTGACATTGCCAAGAAGTTTTCATGTGTATGGCCAGTGTTAGCCTCTGACAGCTGTTCTCTGATATCTGTCAAAGCACATGGTTGGTTATTGCAGTAGTGGATTTGTCAATCAAGAAAGTCACAGCATAACATTTAATTTGATTGAAATGAAAGGTTTCAGATTTGTCCCTATGGGTTAGTATACTTTTATTTAAAGGCTCTATGTAGTTAGATTCCACCAACAGCTTCACTCACATTTCTACATCATTATACATATAAACTGCATTGACAAATATGCATATTTCCTGGATTCAAAGCATATAAAAGAATATTTGAAGAAGACCCTGCCTTTGCAGACTCACAAAGGGTATGCCAAATTAAAGCTTCCCTTTAAACGAGGGGTCTCCAAACTTTCTAAATAAAAGGCTAGTTACCTGTGCTTGGGACTTTAGGGGGGCCAGACTGTGGTCGATGGGAGTAAATAATGTCCTGATGTAAGTGGGAGTAAACAATCACATCTTTGGTATATGGGGAGAAATAGTGCCCCATCATGGGTACCAGTGGCAGCAATTAGCCTTCATTGTTGGTGACAGTAATAGTGTTCCGAGGGCTGGATAAAACAACAATAAAAAAGGACTACAGTTTGGAGACTACTGCTCTAGACTCAGAACACTGAGAAAAAAAGTTTAACATCTGCGTGCACACACACGCACCAATTTTGAACCAAACACAGGCGTTTTTCAGTCAAAAGAAACAGATCCATTAGCTGCATAGATTCAACTGTACACAGAATGATTGGGGTTTGAAGTATTGGACCATGTAGCAAGGGTCATCAACATTTGTAACGTTCACACAATATAATAAATAGATATACTAAAAGCAGGAGGCACAAAAGGTACATTGAATACACTCACCTATTCGCCATCAACTGTAAGATTTGGACCAGAAATTTTCCTACTCCTTTCCTGCGGACACAAACTTCTAACTGTACTTCATAACTGAAAAAAAAAAAAAGGGGGGGGGGGGGGGGGTTTAGAGAACAGAGTGGGAAACTACATTTAAATCAGAAAAAAAAAAAAAAAAAAAAAAAAAGTGTTGATACTGCACAGCTACACAAAAAATTACACTGCAATAAAATACCAAAATGTGATTTACATTGTATTGTTGTACATGCACACCATGTTTACTAGCAAGTGAAGCCTAGTACACACGGGCCGATGTCAAGCAACATTGGCTGTTTTTTAATAAATTCGGCTTGTGTGTGTGTATGGCAGCCTGTCCAAAAGAAGCTGGATGAGCATCCTGGAAAACCAGCAGCCAACCGTCTCCCGATCAGCCAATTACTGAAAGTGCTGATCAGAGTGTTCTGGCGCATCGCCCTGTCTGAGCACAACAGCTCAGCAGGGGAGATCGCTGTACTAACGTTGGATCATTAGTACAGCCGCTCCAACCTGAGCTGACAGTTTATTTTCGTTAAACACCTGATAGTGTGCACCAGGCTTTAGAATGAAAAATGATGGGTCAAACTAGAACATTGGTTGTAATGCTTAAGCAGCTGTAGAATTTATTTATTTTTTTTAAGAATATTTAATTCAGGTAAAAAAAACACGTCATTTTATTTTGAGACATAAAAAAAATAAAATAAAAAAAAATAAAAAAATAAATAAATAATATATGTACAATTAAAAGTACAACTATAGGCAAAACGTCCCCCCCCCCCCCCCCCATTTTGGATAGAGTAAGGCCTCGTACACACGACCGGTTTTCTCTGCAAGAAACGACAAGAAAACTGTTGGGAGAGCCTTTTTGCCGAGAAAACCGTTTGTGTGTATGGTTTCTCGTCAAGAAAACTGCCGGGAATCTTGACGAGAAAAATAGAGAACCTGCTCTCTATTTTATCATCAGGATTCTCATGCTTTTTCAAGTCTAGCGTTCGTAATGGAGATAGCACATTCGTCACGCTGTAACGGACTGAAAACCATGAGGCTGAAAAGCGCGAATCATCTCTCCCCAAACTTTTACTTACACAAGATCAGCAAAAGCAGCCCAAGGGGTGGCACCATTGGAATCGAACTTCCCCTTCATACTGCCGTTGTACGTTACCACGCATTACAACGACGAGATTTGAAATTCACAGTGTGTATAAAAAGGAAAGCGTGACAAGAATCTCGTCGAGAAAAACTACGGGTTTTTTTACGACGAGATTCTCGGCCGTGTGTACTAGGCTTAACGGAGGGCTACAACCCCTGTAAGGTTTATTTTTGTGATCTGTGTCCCATTGGGGAGATTTTCCTTCACTTCCTGTCCCAAACAGGAAGTAAATTAAAGGGAATTTCTTAGGAGACACCAGAACTAGTGACCCCATTGGAAGATTTCCCCTCTATTACTTTTCTAGGGACAACCCAAAATTTGGGATGTTCTTTTACTTTCACTTTTAATGATAATGCAGGACAAATAGAGGGCGAATCTCCCCAACATGGACACAGACAGCAATAAATACAGACACAGGTTCAAATTCATCTCCATTCCATCCAAAAAGGAAAAAAGTTTTGCTTTTAGTTATACAAAAAAATTATAGCATTAAAAATGGGATGTACACAGATTCTATGAGCCTAAAAGACTGGAAAAAAAAGAAAAGAAAAGAGAAAAGAAAAAAAAGAAAGCCACCATGACATTATCTTGAAGTCATATACATCAGCTACATTCTTACCAATAAAGAACCTCATCTCCACACTCCACATCAAATCTGAAGTGCACAAAGGCGACGGGTGATCCAAGTTCATCTCTTGCAATAAGATACCAGGCACGCTCATCTATCAGTTCCTCTCGCTTTTCTCTCTCTTTCCATCCCCATTCACTTTGCTCATAGCTGCAAGCAGAGAAAACAAAATATATATATATATATATATATATATATATATATATATATATATATATATATATATATATATATATATATATATATATATATATATATAAATAACACAAACATTCTCTTTAAATATTGCAACTGTAAGATCCTCTTTCAAACCCAGTAAGCATCCATTTCATTAAGATGATAAAGATCAGAGAGTGTGTAAATGTGTCTGTACAAAATTGCTGCATTCATAAATCAGCATTTTAATATTGCACACCGCAGCAGTACAACTCCCGTAAACTGGGAAAACTGTTCCCTTACCATTATACAGTGCCTTGAAAAAGTATTCATACCCCTTAAACTTTTCCACATTACAACCAAAAACATAAAATGTGTTTTATTGGGATTTAATGTGATAGACCAACACAAAGTGGCACATAATTGTGAAGTGGAAGGAAAATGATAAATGGCTTTCCAAACCAATATCTGAAAAGTGTGGTGTGCATTTGTATTCAGCCCCCTTTACTCCGATACCCCCAACTAAAATCTAGTGGAACCAATTGCCTTCAGAAGTAAGCTAATTAGTAGAGTCCACCTGTGTGTAATTTAATCGCAGTACAAATACAGCTGTTCTGTTAAGTCCTCAGAGGTTTGTTAGAGAACCTTAGTAAAACACACAGCATCATGAAGGCCAAGGAACATACCAGACAGGTCAGGGATAAAGTTGTGGAGAAGTTTAAAGCAGGGTTAGGTTCCAAAAAAATAAAATTAAAATTAATAATAATAATAATAATAATAATAATATCCCAAGCTTTGAACATCTCGCGGAGCACTGTTAAATCCATCATCCAAAAATGGAGAGTATGGCACAACTGCAAACCTATCAAGACATGGCCGTCCACCTAAACGGACAGGCCGGGAAAGGAGAGCGTTAATCAGAGAAGCAGCCAAAAGGCCCATGGTAACTCTGGAGGAGCTGCAGAGATCCACAGCTCAGGTGGGGGAATCTGTCCACAGGACAACTATTAGTCAGGTACTCCAAAAAGCTGGCTTTCATGCCAGATTTGTGGACTGCATGACTAATAGCCTTGTTGAAAGAAAGCCATAAGAAGTCCCATTTGTAGTTTGCAAAAAGCCATGTGGGGGAACACAGCAAACATGTGGAAGAAGGCGCTCTGGTCAGATGAGACCAAAATTAAAACGTTTTTGGCCTAAAAGCAAAACGCCATGTGTGGCAGAAAACTAACACTGCACATCACCCTGAACTAGGGGTGTCGAATTTAATCGGTGCATCGCGATTCGGGCGGCACCGATGCAGGGAAACCCATTAATCGATTCCTGGCGATGTCTAGCCCCGCCCCCTCCTCCCGGGAGATCTGTTGCTTTTTTTTTTCTCCTCCTATGATGCGGTCATGTGACTGCCCCCTCTCCTCTCTGCTTTCACGTCTCACCTGGCGTCAGAGACGTGAAAGCAGAGAGGAGAGAGGGCAGTCACATGAGCGCGGCATTGTACACAGCACCCGCCGGATTCCGTTCCCTCTGTCACTCGGCTATCGGAACTCCGCCCCCCCCTCAGCCCTGTACATTGCCGCTCTCTCCTAGTACTCACGAATGCAAATTCTTCTAATACCGCCCCGCCTCTCCAGCGCCGCTCACGCCTACGCCTCACGAATGCTAATGAGCAGAGGGCTGGAGAGGCGGGGCGGTATTAGGAGCATTTGAATTCGTAAGGAACAGTAGGAGGAAGCAGCAATGTACAGCGATGAGGGGGCGGAGTTCCGATAGTAGCCGAGAGACGGGGGGGGGGGGGGGGGGGGAGAACCATTCTAAATCTCGGCACAACAGGTATTATTTTTTTATACTTACCTGCTAATCTCATGTAGCGTGTCCGCAGTCACTGACCATCTCATGTAGCCTGTCCGCAGTCACTGACCATCTCATGTAGCCTGTCCGCAGTCACTGACCATCTCATGTAGCCTGTCCGCAGTCACTGACCATCTCATGTAGCCTGTCCGCAGTCACTGACCATCTCATGTAGCCTGTCCGCAGTCACTGACCATCTCATGTAGCCTGTCCGCAGTCACTGACCATCTCATGTAGCCTGTCCGCAGTCACTGACCATCTCATGTAGCCTGTCCGCAGTCACTGACCATCTCATGTAGCATGTCCGCAGTCACTGACCATCTCATGTAGCATGTCCGCAGTCACTGACCATCTCATGTAGCATGTCCGCAGTCACTGACCATCTCATGTAGCATGTCCACAGTCTGACCATCTCATGTAGCGTGTCCGCAGTAGCTGATCATCTGTAGCATTTCCGCAGTCTCTGACCATCTCCTGTACTAGGTTTGCACTCTCTGACCATCTCCTGTACTATGTACAAGTTTTTGTCTGCTTTGTTTAGACTTGGCTACATGCAGGGAGTGTTGCCTTTTTTTTTAAAAAGAACAGATATAATTTTAAAAAATTGAGTTCTCCTCACTACTTAAATTTTTTGGGTGAAAACCATGCGCACTTGCGCTGTAATCGTGATGCATTGCGGAATCGAATCGTTGACCTGATAAATCGTAATCGAATCGAATCGTGAGGCCAGTGAAGATGCGCACCCCTACCCTGAACACACCATCTTGAGCAGGGACAGGGAAGCTTGTGAGAGTTGATGGGAAGACGGATGGAGCCAAATACAGGGCAAACTTAGAAGAAAACTTGAGTCTGCAAAAGACTTTAGACTGGGGCGGAGTTTTATCTTTCAGCAGGACAACGACACTAAACATTCAGCCACAGCTACAATGGAATGGTTTACATCAAAGCATATTCATGTGTTACAATGGCCCAGTCAAAGTCCAGACCTAAATCCAATTGAGAATCTGTGGCAAGACTTGAAAACTAATGTTCACAGACACTCACCATCCAATCTGACAGAGCTTGAGCCATTTTGCAAAAGGAGGAGAATGGGCAAAAACTCCACTCTTGGAATGTTCAAAGCTGGTAGAGACATACCCAAAAATAATTGCAGCTGTAATTGCAGGGAAAGGTGGTTCTATAAAGTATTGACTCAGGGGGCTGAATACAAATGCACACCACACTTTTCACATATTTGTAAAAACAAAAAAATTAAAATTGAAAACCATTTACCATTTTCCTTCCACTTCACAATTTGTCACTTTGTGTTGGTCCATCACATAAAATACATTTTACGTTTTTTGGTTGTAACATGACAAAATGTGGAAAATTTCACGGGGTATGAATACTTTTTCAAGGCACTCTGTCAGTTGCCGCCCCACCACAGCGCAGAGTTTTTCGACCAGTGTGACGTGATGTGCAGTGTGTATTTGGATCCCTGAATTTTAAAATAAAGGCTTTTATTTTTGGAGTGCTGCTATCCAGAAGACTTTTTTGTTCCTGTTTACAGCGCAGAGATACACCTTTTTTATTTCTAAAAAGGAACACTGCTCGCTGCTGTGATCGAGCCTCTAAGAGCTGCAGTGTGCTGAAACTTGACCAGGACACGTCAGCACAATTTGGGGCACTTCTCCCACTGACCACCAATGTAAAGGGGTTGAGAGATCCTTCTTCCAATGACCACCAAGGTACAACTTGCTGATAAGACCAACGTTCTGTTAATATTTTTAGCTGGAAATGGGGGGGGCTTCTTAAAATATTTTTTTTTCAAAGGATTCCTAAGTAAAAAGGCTGCTCTAGGCAGTGCTTGCGTTTATGTTTCACATAATTTCAGAATAAGACTTTGAAGCTCAAAATCTATGATTGCATCAGGAATGGTAACATGTCTGTATGACTGACAGAAGCTATAGCTGGAAAATCTGAACCTAGTGAAATAACAGTGTGATTATTAAACTTACAGCATCTGCATATTTGTCTTTGTAAGTTCAAATGCCCAGTCAAGAGTCTTCTGGTCCAAATGTGTTACTTTGCTGCATTCAATTGTCAGAATCAACCTGATAGGGTGAAGAACAAGCATGTGTGATGAAGAAAACCAAAGTACAATGTATTCAATAAAGAGCTCCTATTCTCAAGTGCAGCAAGTCAGAGCAATCAAGTAGAATCTATTGTATACATGTTTAGTCACCCAAAGGGTCACTTCTAAACAGGTAGCCTGTATTAAAAAAAAAAAAAAAAAAAAAGAAGAAGAACTAATATTTTACCTTTCCAGCAGCTTATGCGTTACAGCTGCTGGGAAAAAAAAAAAAAAAAAAAAAAAAAAAAAAGAAGAGTAACTGTGGGTTTTCAAGTTTTCAACCCTTCAGGTAGGTTGAATACCCGCTATCCCCCCCCCCCCCCCCCCAGCTGTGGTTCCTCCTGCCAGCTCTTATGTTCTATAGTACAGTGAAACCTCGGATTGCGAGTAACGCGGTTAACGAGCGTTGCGCAATACGAGCATTTTTTTTTTTTTTTATAAATCATGACTCGGTTTGCGAGTGTTGTCTCACAAAATGAGCAGGATTCAAGCCACAGCGGTGTGCAGTACCGCATTTGGCCAGATGTGCGGGGGGCCGGAGCCGTTCGGAAATACTCAGAAAAACTCTGTTCCCGTGCCTTTGAGTTCAGCTGAGCTGTCCGAGTATTTCCAAAGATCTCCGGCGTCCCCCACCTCTGGCCACATGCGGTATTGCATGTCATAGAAGTCAATGCGGAACAAATTATTTTCGATTCCATTGACTTCTACGGTGAATCTCGCTTTGATATGCGAGTGCTTTGGATTACGAGCATTCGCCTGGAACGGATTATGCTTGTAATCCAAGGTTCCACTGTAATGTCTATAATAAACCTATAAAAAGGGGAACCACAATGTGTAGCAGGAGAGCAGGTATTCTACACACCCAGAAGGGTGTACAAATGGTATGTTGGAAAGGTAAATATATTCACCCTTAAGCCTCATACACACGGTCTGATTTTTTGCGGACAAAGCGTAGGACCTTTTTCCGAAGGGCGTTGGCCAGGAACTTCTATTGCATACAAAACGGCAAAGAATTGTCAGCCAACAAAAACAAAACTACTTGGTTTTTCAGCTCTTTAGCGCCACCCTTTGGGCAACTTCTGCCAATGTTGTATTATGATAAGCATTTTGAGCATGCGCGTTTGTACTTTGGAGTTTGGTCCGCGGAAGATCCGACAATAATTTTTAGATGGAGAGTACAAAAACGATCAGATTTTCCGACAACAGCATGTCATCACACAATTCCCGTCGGATCGTGTGTATGAGGCTTAAGGCTCGGTTCACACTGGATGCCGATGTGGCTCCCAGAAGGGGTCCTGTGCGTCCTGGTTCACCGTTTCAGGTCCGAATTCGGACCAAAAGGGACGAACATGGTTCTTGCGCAAATTCGCACTGGAGCCGCATCGGAGATATGTGAACCGTCTCCATAGAGAGCCGGTCACATTCTCCTGCTATTGCGAATTGGATGCGGGGATCCTAAAGTAGAACTATAGGCAAAAAAAAGGGACGTTTTTCCTTTAGCTATACTTTAAGGTGAGTGAATTGTGATTAAGTACTATCGGCTTGCTGAACTTTAAAAAAAAAAAAAAAGAAGAATAAAAAGCACATAGCAATATTCAGTTAAGAGTTGTGATTGCTATCTCCTATACCAAGTTATTTGTCAAATATATTTTCTCTTACCCATTTCTGTCAAATTTCTTAAAAACTGGGAATGCACCAAGTGGGTCTCCAAGCTATGGAGGGAAAATGACAGACATTAAAAAAAAAACAAAAAAAAAACAAGCACCTTAAAAACCTCCGATTCATATACAGAGATCACAGTTACCTGGTTGGCGGCTTGCACCTTAGCAAGGACCGCAGCCATGGCCGCACGCTCCTCTTGGCGCTTTTGCTTCTTCTCTTTCGCTCTTACAGATTTTCGCTAAGACACACATGAAAAATAGTGTAAACATATAATTTGAAATAAACGTAAAAAAAAAAAAAATGTAAGAAATAATAATGTGTTTGAAGTGCATGTAAACCCATTTGCACCAGTTTACCCATATGTGAAGTGAATAAATACATAAAAATACTAGACTGTATGTCACAGCATTTTAATTATTGCAAATACCTATGTATTTTCTTCTTTACTGAGGTTGCCTGATCATTTTTCGGTTCCTCCACATTGCACTGTCTGATATGTGGGCACTATGAGACGGGTCCTGCAGATGCTGCAATGTTTTCCCGTCCCTTGCCTGATCCACACAGAGCCGACAGGCGCTTTTGAAGTCACGTGGATACATATAGAAATAGTATCTTTTAAAACTTTTTATAACTATTATTTAAATAATGCATATTTTAAAGTACATTTAGTGATAAATTGGAAGGATGCGTTCACTTTGCTCTTGGATACTTACCTTGCAATCCCAAGAAGGACGCCACTGCTTTATTTTGTTTTGGATCTGACAATAAGGCTCCATGGAGGAGCCTCTGTCAATCCTCAGCTAAAACTACCCTGCAAGGCATTCAAGAGTGCCATGTGGGGCAGTTCTAGCTCAGGGGAAAAAAAAAAAAAAAGAGAAGAAGAGGAAGCCATGGCAATAGACCCATTCCCTAGAGATAAAACAGGAGCATGCTCAGACAGGGTGGCAACGCTGAAGACTGGGGATCGACTTACAAAGTGTTGCCGACCTCAGGAAGTACTGGCTGGATCACCAGATATTTACTATAATAGATAATATATCTTTCAAATAAAGGAAGAGCACACAGTTCAAAAAAGAAAAAATGTTTTTAAGCCTCTGCTGAAAATAAATTTTTTGGTTTATTGAGTTCTTCTAAAAACTGATGCTACCTATAGGTGGTATATGGTGGGCTGAGTCATTCTCTGGCCTCGTAACTTTTGGAGCCTCCAGTGGTTTTACTTCCCCCTTGCTATTGCTCTTAGCTTTGGTCCCAACCAGACTGAACTCAACAGAAAGATCAGTATCCCCTTCTAAGGCCTTATGCCCACAGAAGTTTTTACAGCCGCGTTTTTTACAGCTTAAAAACGCCTGTCCATCTTCTTGTTAAAAAAAACGCCTGTCCATGTTATTGTATAAATTTTTCGACCGTATTTTTTCCGAAAAAAAAACAAACAAAAAAAAACGCCGGAGCTCAAAAACGCAATAGCGGTGCTTTTGCGCGTTTAATGCTTCGCGTTTTTAATGCCCAACCCCGAGGAACGCACTGGTCCTGGGTTTTTTTTACAGCTTAAAAACACCTATGCTTTTTGCAGATCAAAAACGCCTAAGTGGGCATGAAGCTATAGACCAGGGATATGCAATTAGCAGACCTCCAGCTGTTGCAAAACTACAAGTCCCATCATGCCTCTGCCTCTGGGTGTCATGCTTGTGGCTGTCAGGGTCTTGCTAAGCCTCATGGGACTTGTAGTTCTGCAACAGCTGGAGGTCCGCTAATTGCATATCCCTGCTATAGACTAACATGGACAGGCGTTTTTAAGCTGTAAAAAACGCGGCTGTAAAAACGTCCGTGGGCATGAGGCCTAATGGTTATGGCGGGTTAGTCAAGCAGAGAGATCTCATAGTTCTTGTCTGTGTGATGAGGTACATTGTAAAACAGGATATATCCACCAGTGAACTAATGAAGCACTCTTGGGTGGACCAACTCTTTAAAAAATAATAAACGTTTTCTAAATCATGTCTTAGGCCCCTTTCACATGGGTAATCTGATCGGGTCTGCCCGCTAGTTTTTCAGGTGGACCTGATTGGAAGGTCTATGCATACCTATGAACATGCAGGTATAAACGGACTTGTCTGTTTACACCTGCCTTCCGCTTTGATCAGACGATCCAGTCTACTAAAGGGATAAAAAAAAAAAAAACAAACACAGGAGGATCCGTCCTCTTCCATTTAGGCGGATTGGATCGGAGGGTAGTCAGGTGTAAACAAACAGCAGAGTCCATTCACTCTCGGCCACCCATAGAGATGCGTCATCTGCCTGCTCTGCTCTGATTAGCTGGGGATCTGCAAGCTGATCAGAATGGAGTCCGCCTCATGTGAAGATGGCCTTATGTGAACCTTTTAATGCCTATCGCGATTCAGTAGGCTGGTTTGATAAGAGAAGAATTCAACTGCACAATAAAGATGGCGGAAGACTGGCACCTGGAAGAAACCAGCAAAAAGATGACCCCATTTTACGCAGAATCTTCTAGCTCTGCCAGGAAGAACTTTACCTCCATGCATAAAATACATGTATGCTGTGTGAATGAGCCCTTAGACTTGAATAATTCTTCCAATTACTTCAGGCGTATATGTATTTATACCCATAAAATTTGCAGATATACGCTTGTAGACGCAGCTGTGTGTATGATTAATTACCATAGCGTTGCATTTAGATGCATACAAAATTATACGCATCTCATCCCATGTGAATGAGCCCTTAAGCAGACCTTGCATCAAAAATCGAATTACCGCTAGGAAAAGCCCCACCCCATGTAAAAATATTAGAGATAGAAAAAAAAATTATTATTATTTACCTCACCCACTCCCCCTTTGCATAAGCACCAATTACATCACTGTCCAGAAGATCATCAACCCAAGAGTGACATCACTGACCCCTAGGCAGATTCCACACATTTATTTTTACCCAATTTCTCTATCCCCCCCTTTCTATAAGGGGAGGGGGGCTGTATGAAATAACAGTGCCCTCTAGGGCTGCAACTAACGATGATTTTTTTCATCGATTAGTTGGCCGATTAATAACCTTAAAATAAGAATAAATAAATTAAAAAAGTAATTTGCTGTGATTTGCTTTTTTTTTTGCCAATTTGTTGTTAGGCAGGTTAAAAAAAAAAAAAACACAAAATTGCCGCAAAAACGCATTACATGCTTTTCTGCAGCTTCTCTGTTTAAGTATATTGAACCAAAAAAGCACAGTTTTGCCTTAAAAAAAAAAAAAAAAAAAAAGGAAGAAGTCCTTGCCCTTTCCAAATACACAGCAGCTGAAAAAATCATGGCTGTGAACGTGTCCCATAGGAAACCATGTAAATTCTCTGTAGTGCGTTTCTGCAAAAAGCACCAAAAAACACAGAGGTGTGACGCAGGCCTGAGACGTTTAGGAACATAATGGGGTTAAAAAAATAAATAAAAATGAGTACAAAAAGAGCAAATAATCGCTACTGTAAGGGGTTCATTTTTTACTGTGGGACAGTGAAAGTAATATTTACAGTAG
Source organism: Rana muscosa (assembly GCA_029206835.1). Lineage (NCBI taxonomy): Eukaryota > Metazoa > Chordata > Amphibia > Anura > Ranidae > Rana > Rana muscosa. The sequence continues at coordinate 271,787,670 of CM055119.1, forward strand.
CGATTTGCTCTTTTTGTACTATAAAGGGCTAGTTTTAGTTGTTTTTTTTTTAACCCCATTATGTTACTGGCCGATTAATCGAAAATGGTAATCGATTCATTGATTAGTTGTTTCGACCCTAGTGCCCTCCAGAGAACAATACACAATCTTCAAGTATGGTCCCAAATTGTGAATGGACGCTCTCTATTCCAGATATCTGGGTCCACCACCTCAGATCTCAGGTGTTCACTACACCTCGTCACCCTCCTCAGACAGGGGTGGTCCATAGGCACTACATACGGAAAAACAAAAAGCAGGCGCACCAGCCTAGTGCATTAATGTAGGACACCATTTACTGAGTTAAGTTTAAAATAGGCGATTGTACACACAAACGGACATAAGAATAAAGCTCATCAAAAATATCCAGGGAAAGGATGACCACAACCACTGTAAATGCCTCCAAATGGACGGGGAAGATGCCGCAAAAGCCTGCAGAGGCTGACGCGTTTCAAAAGTGTCCCCTCTGATGAGAAAAACCCATGAAACGCATCAGCAGGCCCTTGCAGCATCTTTCTTCCCTTGCTATCTGAAGGCCGGTGCTGTGGTTCTGGTTGGTCTTTATCTGGATATTTGTAATGAGCCTAAAGCTCATCCACAATCCAATTGTTGGCAGGGGATTGTCTTTTGAAAGACTGTTGTCCTAAAATCTCCTTTTGACAATTGTTGTCCAGCTTTCAGCCAACAAATGTTGGATGACATGCTAGTAAATTTTCGGCGGACAACAGTCTGTTGTCAGATTTTCTGATGGTCAGTACACCAGTCCGTCACACAAAAGTTGAAAGTACAAACACGCATGCTCACAATCAATGCTCAAATATGAAATTAGCAAAAGGGGCCCAAAGGGTGGCGCTCAAGAGCTAAATTTCCTCGTAGTACGTCACTACATTCGTTTGTTGCATGAAAATTGTGTACCATTAGTATGCAAGACAAGATCCTGGCACACGCCCTTAAGACAAAAATCTGACGCTCAGTTGGCCAACATTTGGATCGTGTGTACGAGGCTTTATACCAGATACTCACTCAGCTGTATTTGCACTAATGAACACAAATGTGCAGCCGCCTGGCACCAAGGCCCACCCGCCGAGAGTCTGCATATTTGCATGCAGCCAGCGCCAAGAGGTTAAACATATCAGTAAATGGTGTCCTAAGAATGCATGCAGCAGTGTCCTCCATTCTGACGCCATAACTGCTTATTCTGCATTAGGCACCATCCACTGAACATACACACCAACGAAGCCCCTGCGTGTTGTTATGCCATGTGTAAAAACTTACAAGTGCATCTGGGGTTCCAATAAGAATTAGGCTGCAGTCACTCTTTCATGTAGGGGGAACAAGCGTTCCCGCTCGCGATTTGCACGATTTTGCGTGTCGCACACAGTGGTAGCCCTATGCACATTAGTTGCCTGAAAAGAAGCTCATGCCACAATCGCATTGCATTTCGGGTGCCATTAGAGAATAATAGCACCCAAAATGCGAGTTGCACGTTCTGCAGCGAGTTGGGACTGCGGCATATCTGCCCACAATGCCAAATCGCGAGATGTGAATGTGGTCTTAATGGCACGACATGCATGAGGTGGGTTTTTCGCACCTTCTGGAACATGCAAATGTAAAACGCAGACTTAAGAGGCCATTGCCATACACAGGTACAGTGGGCAGTGTATTTGTGTATGCCCTGTGTACCTGTGTATGCCCTGTGTCTGGGCATACGCAGATACACAGGGCATACCCTGCCCAGACACAGGTACACTGGGCAGTGTATTTGTGTATGCCCTGTGTCTGGGTAGTGGACCTGTGTATGCCCTGTGTATGCCACAGGGCATACGCAGGTCCACTGCCCAGACACAGGTACACCTGGCATACACTGCCCAGACACAGGGCATACACTGATACATTGGGCATACACTACCCAGACACAGGGCATACAGATACATTGGGTATACACTGCCCAGACACAGGGCATACACAGATACACTGGGCATACACTGCCCAGACACAGGTACACTGGGCATACACTGCCCAGACACAGGGCATACACTGATATATTGGGCATACACAGATACATTGGGCACACACTACCCAGACACAGGTACACTGGGCATACAGATACATTGGGCATACACTGCCCAGACACAGGGCATACACAGATACACTGCCCAGACACAGGTACACTGGGCATACACTGCCCAGACACAGGGCATACACTGCCAAGACACAAGCACACAGGGCATCCAGTGCCCAGACACAGGGAATACACAGGCACACAGGGCATCCAGTGCCCAGACACAGGGCATCCACAGGCACACAGGGCATCCAGTGCCCAGACACAGGGCATACACAGGCATACAGGGCATCCAGTGCCCAGACACAGGGCATATACAGGCTACAAAGGCCACAGCTTATAAACTTGCAGCCACTCCTGGTATTCTGGGCACACAGGAGGAAGCCAGGCACACAACTTTTTGTTGCTCTCCCCCCACCCCATCACTCATATATCTTCCACTCAGGGAAGTTGTGCCCCCACATACCCAGTTCCCTCTACCCACTCTGCCGGCACCCATCCCATTCATCAATCACAGCCCAGCAACTACCCCCCCTCCCGATTCTCTCCATCTACCCAGCCCCTCCCTCCTCCTCCTCACCCCCATGACGTAGCTGATGACATAAGACACTCAGTCCCGGTTCGGTTCGGTGCTGGAGGGGCAGATAGAAAAGCAAGGGGGCAAGTCCTAATGATATCATCACGTACGGTGCCCAGCACGCCCCCTCAGCAGCTCCCCCGACTGATTAGAAAGCGGTGGAACGCACGTGAGCTGCGTGTGCGCTCCAAGCCTCGCTGCGTCTTGGCGGGGAAAATGAGGCCCCGCCCGCTTTCTCTGAGGCTTTGTTTGGGTGAGAAGGAACATGCGGGGAGGAGGAGGGCTGTGAGGGAATGCTTTGTGGCAGTGCTCTGCATCATGTGCTGTTATTTCTAATGGGGAAGTGCACTGTAGAGTTATGCCTCAGCTACACCCATTCATGTTATTGCTGGCTTGCAGTTAAAGTGTATTTATAGCCAGAACTTCCTGAACGGTTTTATCTTCTGGATAGCTTATGAAAAGGTTAAAATCTGGCAGTTTTTATTTTTTGCTGTCTGTGTACCAATTGGCTCTCCACTTCCTGTGAGGAGAATTTCTGGCCTTGCCACTTACATTTTTTTGAATTTAATGTGGAGTTCCACCCAAAAGTGGAACTTCCACTTATCTGTCTCCCCCCCCTCTGGTACCACATTTGACACCTTTCGGGGGAGGGGGGGGGATAGCAGGTACCTGTTCTTAATGGGTACTATGGATGCCGAGTGCATGACACAGGAACACGCCCGCAAGGTAGCCCCCTCGGGAGAGAGCCTCCCAGAGGGGTTCCCAACGCGTTTCGTCTTAGAAGACTTCATCTGGGGTGCTGATCCACTGCAGTCACTGTATATTTATAGTAAAAAGTACCCCCATAATGATAAGCAGCTCTGTCTGGGTGTTTGTGTGATTCTGTGATTACTTCCGGTTTTTGGCAAAGATGGTGCCGCCGTGTGCGTCTCACGCCTCGTTCTGAGAAGCCGGAAATGGAAGTGACGTCTTGCCAAGCTCAGACGACTTCCGATAACCAACAAAATGGCGTGGCACGTCTGCGGGACGCAGCTCACAGGGAAAAATATAAAACTGGAAATTGCGTCATCGCTGATGAAAAAGTGGTGGAATTAAAATGCATTACATTCCACAGCATCCACATATGATAGATCCATATGTGGATAAATATAAAAAAAAGGAGTAAATTCAAGCAACTATGTCATCTGGAGTAGGAAAAAGATTGAATAAGCAACTAGATTGCTATGTGTCCGGGTGGACATCATATGACGCAGGACCGTGCTGCGGTGCAATCTGTCACCGACTGTGTCTACCAGACACAGCTGATCACTGTACTGGTCCGCTGTCAGTACCATGTGACCGCTGTAACCAATCACAGCAAGTCACATGACAGTTGATGGATGGCTTCCTTTCAAGCCATACATTGTGTACAATTGTGTTGTTAGCTGTGATTAGTCACAGTGATCACATGGTACATACTCGCTTCCTGTTGTCGCCCTTCGTTTGTAAGTAGGAGTCGTTTGTAAGTCGGATGTTTGAAAGTAGGGGACCGTCTGTATATACTATACGGCCTGCCCTATATACTCTGCAGAAATTTGGGCCTTGGTGGTACCAGAACACTGTAAGCCCTCACAGTTACTCTTGGTGGGCGCTGGAACGGGCCCTGCTGTGAAATATTAAATCAAGAATTGTAATTACATGCCCCTGTTGAACAGGGGTAGAAAAATTGGGCCTTTGGTGGTGGTGGTGATGCCACAACACTACAACCCCTCCCAGATACTCTAGTTGAGCACATGAACGAGCCCTGCTGTGAAATATTAGATCAAAAATTGTAATTGCACGCCCCTGTTAACCACTTGACAACTGGGCACTTAAACCCCCTTCCTAACCAGACGAATTTTCTGCTTTCGGTGCTCTCACATTTTGAATGACAATTACTCAGTCATACAACACTGTACCCATATGAAATTTTTGTCCTTTTTTTCACACAAATAGAGCTTTCTTTTGGTGGTATTTAATCACTGTTGGGTTTTTTATTTTTTGCGCTATAAGAGAAAAAAGACTGAAAATTTTGTAAAAAAATGAATTTTTCTTTGTTTCCGTTATAAAATTTTGCAAATTAGTATTTTTTCTTCATACATTTTGGCCAAAATTTATACTGCTACATATCTTTGGTAAAAATAAGTACAAATTGGTGCATATTTTTTGGTCTTTGTGAAAGTTATAGAGTCCACAAGCTATGGTGCCAATATCTGAAAATTGATCACACCTGAAGTACTGACGGCCTATCTCATTTCTTGAGACCCTAACATGCCAGAAAAGTACAAATACCCCCCAAATGACCCCTTTTTGGAAAGAAGACATTCCAAGGTATTTAGAAAGAGTCATTGTGAGTTTTTTGAAGTTGTCATTTTTTCCCACAATTCTTTGCAAAAATCAAGAATTTTTTTTTTTCCACAAAATTGTCATATTAGCAGGTTATTTCTCACACACAGCATATGCATACCACAAGTTACACCCCAAAACACATTCTGCTATTCCTCCCGAGTATGGCGATACCACATGTGTGAGACTTTTACACAGCGTGGCCACATACAGAGGCCCAACATGCAGGGAGCACCATCAGGCGTTCTGGAGAACCCAGGCCAATTCTGACATTTCTCTCCTACATGTAAAAATCATAATTTGTTTGCTAGAAAATTACATAGAACCCCAAAACATTATATATGTTTTTTTAGCAAAGACCTTAGAGAATATAATGGTGGTCATTGCAACTTTTTATCTTGCACGGTATTTACGCAGAAATTTTCTAACGCGTTTTTTACGGAAAAAAACTGTTTTGTGCCTAAAAGAAAAAAAAAACAGTAAAGTTAGCCCAATGTTTTTGCATAATGTGAAAGATGAAGTTACGCCGAGTAAATAGATACCTAACATGTCACCCTTCAAAATAGCACACGCTCGTGGAATGGCGCCAAACTTCGCTACTTAAAAATCCCCATAGGCAACGTTTTAAATATTTTTACTGGTTACATGTTTTGAGTTACAGAGGAGGTCTAGGGCCAAAATTATTGTTCTCGCTCTAACGTTCGCAACGATACCTCACATGTGTGGTTTGAACACCGTTTTCATATGTGAGCGGGGCTTACGTATGCGTTCACTTCTGCATGCGAGCTCGCGGGGGCAGGGGCGCTTTAAAAAAAATATATATATATTTTATTGTTCATTTTACTTTATTTATTTTAGTTTGACATGTTTTTCCGCCCCAAATTTTTTATTGATCACTTTTATTCCTATTACAAGGAATGTAAACATCCCTTGTAATAGGAATATGGCATGACAGGTCCTCTTTACAGTGAGATATGGGGTCAATAAGACCCCACATCTCACCTCTAGGCTGGGAAGCCTGAAAAAAACACAAAAAAAAAACCAATGCTGGCTTTGATCGTAGCGGTGAGTCGGTAGAAGCACCGGAGGGCAGCGGGAGGGGGGGGGGCATCCCCTCTCACCTTCCGTAAGAGCGATCAAGCAGTGGAACAGCCGCTACGATCATTCTTATGGTGCAGGGAATCGCCAGCTGAAAAAGCGAATATCTGAATGATGCCTGTAGCTGCTCCCATCATTCAGATATCTCCGCACAAAGTCAAGGACGTCATATGATGGCCGGCGGGCGGGAAGTGGTTATTGCAGAGTATTGCCGGGTATTGCGGAGTATTGCCAGGTATTGAGGAGTATTGCCGGGTATTGAGGAGTATTGCCGGGTATTGAGGAGTATTGCCGGGTATTGAGGAGTATTGCCGGGTATTGCGGAGTATTGCCGAGTATTGCCGAGTATTGCCGAGTATTGCGGGGTATTGCGGAGTATTGCGGGGTATTGAGGAGTATTGCGGAGTATTGCAGGGTATTGCGGAGTATTGAGGAGTATTGCAGGGTATTGAGGAGTATTGCAGGGTATTGTGGAGTATTGCAGGGTATTGTGGAGTATTGCCGGGTATTGTGGAGTATTGCCGGGTATTGTGGAGTATTGCGGAGTATGGCAGGGTATTGCGGAATATGGCAGAGTATTGCACAGTATGGGCAGAGTATGGGCAGGGTATTGCACAGTATGGGCAGGGTATTGCACAGGGTATTGCACAGGGTATTGCAGAGTATGGGCAGGGTATTGCACAGGGTATTGCAGAGTATTGCACAGGGTATTGCAGAGTATTGCACAGGGTATTGCAGAGTATTGGCAGGGTGTATTGCAGAGTATTGGCAGGGTGTATTGCACAGGGTATTGCAGAGTATTGCACAGAGTATTGCAGAGTATTGCACAGGGTATTGCACAGGGTATTGCAGAGTATTGCACAGGGTGTATTGCAGAGTATTGCACAGGGTGTATTGCAGAGTATTGGCAGAGTATTGCACAGGGATGGCTGAGCAGGGATGGATGGATGGCTGGATCTGTGACTGCAATTGTCACAGATCCAGCCAACAGCTGACATGGGGGAGGGAGCGGACATGATCCGCTCCCTCCCCTCTCCTCTCACACTGTACCGATCGGGAGGAACCGGCGTCATCACATGATGGGGGGCGCGCGGGAGCAAGATTCTGGGAGAACGTCCACTCAGGATAACTCGACCGCGCTGTGGACGTCTTTTGTACATGGCGCGGTCGGGAAGTGGTTAAACAGCGGCAGAAAAATTGGGCCTTAGGTGGTGGTGGTGACACAACACTGTAAAGCCTCACAGATACTCTTGTTGAGTGCAGGAACGGGCCCTGCTGCGAAATATTATAGCAAAAATTGTAATTACACGCCCCTGTTAAACAGGGGCAGAAAAATTGGGCTTTAGGTGCTGGTGCCACAACACTGCAACCCCTCACAGATACTCTAGTTGAGCACAGAAACGAGCCCTGCTGCAAAATATTACAGCAAAAATTGTAATTACATGCTCCTGTTAAACAGGGGCAGAAAAATTGGGCCTTAGCCACCGGTGGTGGTGCCCAGAACCAAAAATGTTCTTAGAAGCTATCAACATGAACATTGAGGAGGAATGGGATAGTCACTCAGCATAACAGGATAGTCACTCAGCATAGGCAGTCTTCAAGGGATCTCACATTCAGAAAAAAATTAATCGGTTACATCAGGTACTTCGTAGCTGGTGATCCAAGACTGATTCATTTTTATGAAGGTGAGCCGATCAACCGAGCCAGTGGACAGGCGCACTCTGTGATCGGTTACAAAGCCTCCAGCAGCACTGAATGTGTGCGTTCCGAAAGAACGCTGGATGCAGGAAAGGCCAGAAGCTCAATTGCATACTGTGCAAGCTCTGGCCAGTGATCCATCCTCAAGACCCAGTAACCCAGTGGATTTTCGGTTGGAAAGGTCTCCAAATCTGATCTTGCCCCTAGGTATTCCTGCACCGTGTAAATCAGACGCTGGCAATGGTTGCTGGAACCGATCAGACCTTGGGGCTGCGGACTAAAAAATTGTCTGAACGCATCCGTTAGACGGCCACCTTCTCCACCGCACCTTCTGTGACTGACCGAAGCCTCAGCAACACGTTGTCCAGGACCAGGAAATTGTAACCTCCCAGGCTCTGGAAACGCGTTGTACAAACTTTTCTGCAAGGCCTCCCGAAGATGTTTCATCCTCTGCGAAGGCTGGATAAGTTCCGCAACCTTACCCTTGTAAGGTTGCCAGCCAGTAATAATCCCTCTCCTTGATACCACGAATCCGAGAGTCCTTTTGCAGGCTTTGCTGGATCAGAGAGGCCATGCAGCGTAGGTTTGCTGAGGCATTCGGTCCGGAGTCCTCTGGGTCACTAAGGACGACATGATCCGCAGCCACCTCCTTCCAGCCACGTACAAGTCCATGGGTTTCTGGGGACTGAAAACAATCCCTTGAAGACTGCTGCTGATGCTGAGTGCTAGGCTCCACCTCCATGCTGACACAATCCTCATTGCATGCATCCTTGATCATGAGCCACTGGCGTGGTGAAAAAAAAAGCCATGCTCCCCTGACCCTGTCCTGGTGCCATACTCGCACAGGTACTCATTGATGGCCCTCTGCTGCGTGTGCTGCGTTGAGTTCCACCTGGTGAGCATGTCACAGATGAAGCGGTTCTTGGGCAGGTTGCATTCCTTTTGAGGTCAGCCAGCCGAACACTGGCATTATATGACCGACAGAAATGCCTACAGACTTTCCTGGCCTGCCTCAGGAGATCCTGTATGCCCGGGTACCTGCACAAGAACCGCTGCACCACAAAATTAAGGACGTGAGCTAAACAGGGCACATGGGTCAAGTGTTCCTGTTGGAGGGCGGAGAGGAGGTTGGTGCCATTGTCGCAAACCACCATTCCTGGCTGAAGCTGGCGGTGTCAACTAACTCTAAGTTTGCCCCTGCAGAGCTGACAGAATCTCTGCCCCAGTGTGGCTCCTGTCCCCTAAACAGACCAACTCAAGCACCGCATGGCATCTTTTTGCCTGAGTGCTTGCATAGCCCCTAGAACGCCTACGGAGCACCGCTGGTTCCGAGGACAAATCTGCACAGGAAGCGGCCATAGACGAAGAGGAGGGGGTGGAGGAGAGAGGTATGGCAGAATCACCACTACCAGCATTTTGGAAGCGTGGTGGCGGAACAAGCTCCAACAATACTGCACCCTGTCCTGCATCCTTCCCAGCTGCCAGCAGAGTTACCCAGTGCGCCATGAAAGAAAGGTAACGTCCCTGTCCATGCCTGCTGGACCATGAGTCAGCGGTAATATGCACCATACCGCTGACCGCCCTGTCCAACTCGGCCAAGACATTGCCTTACACATGCCGGTAGAGAGCCAGAATCGCCACTGAGGTACCGCACATTCCACAAATTCACGAAAGGAGGCAGAGTCTACCAGCTGAAAAGGCAGCAGTTGGAGTGCTAGCAATTTAGCCAAGCTAGCATTCAGTCACTGGGCATGTGGATGGCTGGGACCGAATTTATTTTGCCGGTTTAGCAACTGGGGTAGGGAAATTTGCCTGCTACAATTGGACATTGGTGTAGCGATAGCAGATTGCCCGCAAGTACTTGGCACACCTAATTCTACAGCTTCATTCCTCTCAGTGCAGGTTTCTGAGAGGACTAAAGGTATAGTGGGGTTGGAGATCCCAGCTGATGAGGAGCAAGGAGAGGTCCGCCTTGTTCTTTGGTGTGGGTCTTTTACGTATTGTTGCCAACAGACTGCATGGGAGCTCGACATATGTCTGGTCAAGCATGTGGTACCCAAGCGGCTGCTGCTTTGGCCACACTTCATACGCTTCAGACATATGTTGAAAATAGCAACGGTGCGATCTGCTGCACACGTCTCAAAAAAGGCCCACACCAAAGAACTTTTGGAAAAACGCGCAGAGACAGCAGCGCCCTGCACATGCAGAGCTCTGCGGTGTGATGCAGTCGGTGTACTGCCCTTAAGCTGGCCCCTGGAGGGCATCCTGCCTCATTGGAGATGTGCCTCCTCCTCTCTCCTATCAGGCACCCACGTAGGGTCAGTGACCTCATCATCCCCTCCCTCCTCATCACTGGAGCAAACCTGGCAGTATGCTGCAGCTGAGGGAACATAACTGCCAGTTTGCTGTCTTTCTTGGGCACCCCCTCTCTCTGGGTTCACGTTACTGCCTTCCTCAAGCTGGGTACCATCATCGGAGCCTTCAAAACACTGCGCATCCTCCTGCAGCATGTACCCAACACTGTGGTCAAACAGTTCGGGGGGACTCCTCAGGAGGACATGGTGGGGCTAGGGAAGGAGTGACTGATGCCATTGAGCCGAGGGAAGAGGCCGCTTTGGCTGACACACGTCTCAAAAAAGGCCCACACCAAAGAACTTTTGGAAAAACGCGCAGAGTCAGCAGCGCCCTGCACATGCGGAGCTCTGCGGTGTGATGCAGTTGGTTGGCTGCCCTTAAGCTGGCCCCTGGAGGGAATCCTGCCTTATTGGAGATGTGCCTCCTCCTCCTCCCCCTCTCTCCTATCAGGCACCCACGTAGAGTCAGTGACCTTATCATCCCCTCCCTCTCGTCACTGGAGCAAACCTGGCAGTATGCTGCAGCTGGGGGAACATGACTGCCAGTTTGATGTCCTTCTTGGGCACCCCCTCTCTCTGGGCTCACGTTACAGCTGGGTACCATCATCGGAGCCTTCAAAACGCTGCGCATGCTCCTGCAGCATGTACCCAACATTGTGGTCGAACAGTTCGGGGGACTCCTCCGTGCATGATGGTGGGGCTAGGGAAGGAGTAACTGATGACATTGAGCCGATCGAATAGGCCGCTTTGGCAGCTGCATTGGCAGCCAAAGTACTCTGAGCCTGGGTGACAGAGGATGAGGAGAATGAGGATGGCTTTGTCATCTATTCTACCATCTCTTCTGCATGTTGTGGTTCAACACGGCCAGCTGTCGAAAAAAAGGACAAGCGTGCCCCACGGCCATTTGCTGAGGATGCACCGTGTCCCATGACCAGCACTGTTGGCTTTAGACAGAGAGCCTGCTTGCCCTATTTTAGTGGCCTGTGAGTGTCTGCCTCTCATTGTTGGCCTTCCAGACATACTGTAAAATTAGACTAGCAAAACACTGTCTGAAGTTTACTAGAAAAAGTACACCAGGAATGGCCTGCAGTCAGATATAGGCTTGGTTAGACTGGATGCAGTGGATATATATATGTAGGAGACAGTGTATATATATATATTATGCACTGGTAGCCAAAGCGGCCTCTTCAGTATTTTATGCACTGCAGATCACTGAATCACCTGCCTGGTGGCTTGGTTAAACTGGATGCAGTGGATATATATATGTATATAAATCGGCCTTTATATATAAAGCGGCCTCTTCAGTATTTTATGCACTGCAGATCACTGAATCACCTGCCTGGTGGCTTGGCTAGACTGGATGCAGTGGATATCTATATGTAGGAGACAGTATATATATTTTATGCACTGGTAGCCAAAGCTGCCTCTTCAGTATTTTATGCACTGCAGATCGCTGAATCACCTGCCTGGCCTGCCTGCCTGAAAGTGTATTTTTATACGGACACCAGGAATGGCTTGCAGTCAGGAATAAGCTTGGCTACAATACAATGCAGTAGATATATATGTAGGAGACAGTATATATTTTATGCACTGCAGATCACTGAATCACCTGCCTGACTGAAAGTGTATTTTAATACGGACACCAGGAATGGCCTGCAGTGAGATCTAGCTACACAGGATACAGTGTATACATATATACAAAGCCGGGATGTATATATATATATACTTTTTTTTTATTATCTTTTTTATTAATTTTCCAACAACATATAACACACATTACAATACATAAAACACATATACAGTCTCAATGTTTCCCATTACAGAAAAAAAAAAAAGTGATAATGATATTTAGTAATAATAATCAATGGTCTACACTCCCATATAAAAAGCCCAGCCATGAAGCCCCACATTACATAGTGACTAGGGGAGTCAGGGGGCTGGGTGGGAGAGAGGAAGAAGAGTGCATAGGAAAGAAAGAAAAAGGAGGAAAAGAGCGAGAGATGGGGAGAAGGAGAAGGAAAGAGAAAAAAAAAAAGGGGGAAGATTTGAGGGGGGGGGGGGAATAAAGTCCCCCCTACTCCCCTCCAGGTATATTATGTGGAAGTATTCTAGTGTTGGTGCCCTTTAAGGTGAGAGTACTTAATAAGAAGTGAGGAAAAGTGATTCCAAAAACTACAACAAACTAAAAAACAAGTGTTAAAATCCGAAAGTGAACTATATAGAGGACTGGGGGATTAGTTTGTGGGTGGCGTATTGTTGGAGTGATAAAACATGTATATAGAGAGAAGAAGAAAAAAAAAAGTATATATATATATATATATACTAAACACACTACAGCTAACTGAATCAACTGCCTGCCTGAATTATATTAGAAACAGTACACCAGGAACGGTCTGCAGTGAGATCTAGCTGCACAGGATACATATATGTATATATATATATATATCTATATATATATATATATATATATATATATATATATATATATATATATATATATACAAAGCTGGGATGTGTGTATATTAGGGTTGTCCCGATACCGATACTAGTATCGGGACCGATACCGAGCATTTGCGCGAGTACTTGTACTCGCGCAAATGCTCCCGATGCTTCACCCGATACTTTTTTTTTTCTAGTGTAGTGTGGCTGGAGAGGCCGGGAGGAGTCAGTGGCTGGGGAGGGCGGGGGAGTGCGGGCGGAGTCTGGCTGGAGAGGGGGCGGGCAGAGTCTATGGAAGGAAAGTGTGGGCGGAGTCTGGCTGGAGAGGGCGGGCACAGTCGGTGGATGGATTTGGCGGGCAGAGAGTGAGTCCCTCACCTGGTAAGCTGGCAGGGGTGTAGGGCACAGCCGCATCGGGATCGGTGACCGGTGCTGTCACATTCGGTCGCCATCAGTGGCTGAACGTCCCGACGCCCATCTTGGTACACCCTGCACTTGGCTGCAGTAAGCAGCAGCAGACATCTTGTTACACCCAGTCCGGGCTATATGGGCTGGGTGTAACAAGATGTCTGCTGCTGCTTACTGCAGCCGAGTGCAGGGTGTACCAAGATGGGCGTTGCAGCTTTTTGCAGTTTTTTTTTTTTTTTATAAATCCTGTGTCATTTTTTGCAGCATTTCAGTGCCAGCCACCTATCGGTGCCATCTATCAGTGCCCACAAGTGCCACCTATCAGTGCAATCAGTGCCATCTACCAGTGCCACTTGATAGGTGGCACTTGTGGGCACTGATAGGTGGCACTTGTGGGCACTGATAGTGCTACCAGTGCCATCTATCAGTGCAATCAGTGCCACCTATCAGTGCCCACAAGTGCCATCTACCAGTGCCATTTATCAGTGCCCACAATTGCCATCTATCAGTGCCATCTATCAGTGCAATCAGTGCCACCTATCAGTGCCCACAAGTGCCACCTATCAGTGCCATCTATATGTGCCACCTATCAGTGCCCATAAGTGCCACCAATCAGTGCCATCTATCAGTGCCACCTATTAGTGCCCATCAGCGCCAGTCACCAGTCAGTGCCCATAAGTGCCGCCTATCAGTGCCAGCCACCTGTCAGTGCCACCTATCAGTCCCCATCTGTCAAACTGTCACATGACATTGAAAAAAAAGTATCGGTAATCGGTATCGGCGAGTACTTGGAAAAAAGTATCGGTACTTGTACTCGGTCCTAAAAAAGTGGTATCGGGACAACCCTAGTGTGTGTATATATATATATATATATATATATATATATATATATATATATATATATATACTAAATACACTGCAGCTAACTGAATCAACTGCCTGCTTGAAGTATATTAGAAACAGTACACCAGGAACGGTCTGCGGTGAGATCTAGCTAAACTGGATACAGTGTGTAATATATATATATATATACAAAGCCGGGATGTGTGTGTATTGTGACAGCAGGAAGGTAAAGTCACCTGGTTGCATCCAGGGGGGTAGATATATTTCTCCCAGATTCAGGCTTTATGCCGACTTATACAACTAGGGAGTTGATGAAGCCCAGCTGAGGCTAGTGGGCTCATGAATGACTCATACCTCTAGGGAGAGTGCTGGGCGTCGTGAGGCAGGGAGTTGATGAGACCAGCTGAAGCCTGTCAGTTCGTTTAAGGCCTCTATAAAAACTCCCAGCTTCATTAGATGTTAGCTCATGCCTGGAACCAGACCTGTGTGGACTGTCTAGGGAGAGTGAACCCCTGTGCGGTGAGGCAAAGCCTGTGTGGCTATTTGTTTGGACTTTTACTAAACCAGGGACTTAGGGACTAGGACAGCACTAGGCTGATCCCAGTTGTTAGTTTAGGAAACCTGCATGTTTAGTCAGAGGTCAAACTGACCAGGATTTATTTTGTTTGTTTCTTTTTGGCTTTGCTGTGTTTTTGTCACTGTACATAGAGAAATAAACCGCACCTTTTGATTTTGAAAACCACAACCTCCGTCTGCTGGCCCTGTTTTTGTGTGGGGAGCCCAACCAGGGGGTCACACACACCCGCTACCGAGTTAACCCCCTCACAGTTGGTGGAGAACCAGTGGCAGTTTTTTTTAAGCCAGCATGGAGGAGATACTGAAACAGCTGGCTCTAGCAAATGCCAATCAACAGCAGACAAATGCAGGTTTGCAAAGGAGCCTTGCAGCCCAGCAGCAAGCTCATCAACAGAGCCTTGCAGCAATCTGAGGCCCGCTTCATAGACCTGTTACAGAAGCAAGAGCAGAGACTACAACAAATGGAAGCAGTAATGCAGCAACGTCCGCAGACCAGTGAGGAAAGCCGTCCCACTAATACCGCGTCCTTTGGGGTGAGTCGTTTATTGACAAAAATGACTGGAGAGGATGATCCAGAGGTATTTTTGACCACATTTGAAAGGACTGCTGAAAGAGAAAAGTGGCCTGAGGAGCAGTGGGCTGGACTGGTGGCTCCTCTGTTAACTGGTGAATCGCAGAAGGCTTACTATGACCTAGAGCCTGACCAAGCAAAAGACTATGTGATGCTAAAAGCTGAAATATTGGCAAGGCTGGGTGTCACCCTGGCTGTCCGGGCTCAGCGTGTGCATAACTGGACTTTCCAGCTTGGAAAACCCCCCAGGTCTCAAATGTATGATCTCATTCACCTGAGCAGGAAGTGGCTACAGCCAGAGACTTTGTCCGCACCGGAGATTGTGGAACGTGTTGTGATGGATCGTTTCTTGAGAGCTCTTCCTACCGCCATTCAAAAGTGGGTAAGCCACGGAGACCCAGAAACGGCCGGTAAACTTGTGGATCGTGTAGAGAGATACTTGGCTACAGAGAACCTGACGGCCTCTTCCAGAGACTCTCGGACTTTCCACCCTAAGACCAGACCATCCCCAGGGGCGGATAAGAGGATTCCAAGGGGTGAGGGTGGAGAGAGTGAGAGGGTGGGAGCTCTACCCCAAGTTTGGCGAGAACAGCCTGGGAAATCAGCGGCTCAAGAGGCCGCAAGAAGGATCGTTTGCTACCGCTGCCGGCAAGCGGGACATATTGCAGCCAATTGCCCGGTTGTGGAGGAACCCATGCAGTGTGACTTTCTGACGGGCAGACGTCAGTCGCTGTGTGCGACAGTCGCATGCACTGCCATTCGAGGAACTGAGAAACATTTATGCAAAATGTGTGTTAATGGTAGAAATGTTGTGGTATTGTTGGATTCAGGTAGCCTTGTGACCCTGATAAAGGCTGAGTTAGTTAAAACAGAGGTCTCTGGGAATAGCAAGGTAGCTGTTATTTGTGTGCATGGGGACACCCGAGAGTATCCAGTGACTACAGTGTGTTTCGAGACCCCCAAAGGTACCCTCTCTCATCCAGTGGGCTTAGTATCTCAGTTACCGCATGACGCCATTGTGGGAAGGGATTTTCCGAAGTTCTGGGAACTGTGGGATGATCCTGAGCCCCCCACTGGTGCCCCTATGTACCAGGAATGTGATAGCCAGAACTCCTCTGAGAGTGGTGAGGACTCTCCAGAATTTCCCTTGTCAGTATTGGCAGGGGAGACTCAAGAAACTGGAGAGGAGCCCACCTCCTCAGACGAAAACCTACCGTCTGTGGAGTTTTCTGATCTGGAGGTTCACAGGGAAAATTTTGCCACAGAACAGTTAAAAGACCCCGCCCTAATAAAGGCACGGGAAAACGTAGTGGAAATAGATGGCGAGTTAGTGAACCCAGATAATACCTGCACTTACCCATACTTCAGCGTAGAGAAGGACCTACTGTATCGGGTGGCAAAAAGGGCAGAAGAAACCGTTGAGCAGCTGGTGGTGCCCAAACCTTACAGGAAGTTGGTGTTGGAGTTGGCCCATGGGCACATTCTTGGAGGTCATCTGGGGACAGAGAAAACCCGAGAGAGGGTATTACAGAGATTCTATTGGCCTGGGGTGATGAAGGACATAGAAAATTATTGTTCCTCCTGCCCTGTGTGTCAGAGGTCGGCCCCGATGCCACATTTCCGTAGCCCGCTGGTCCCTCTACCCATCATTGAGGTCCCGTTTGAGAGAATCGCAATGGATTTGGTAGGTCCTATAATCAAGTCTGCTAGGGGGCACCAGTACATATTGGTTATAATGGACTATGCCACCCGTTATCCAGAAGCGATCCCTCTCAGAAATACCTCGGCCAAAACCATAGCCAAAGAGCTATCTCTTGTTTTTAGCCGGGTGGGTATTTGTAAAGAACTGCTTACGGACCAAGGTACACCCTTTATGTCCCGGGTTATGAAAGAGCTGTGTAAATTGTTCAAAGTGACGCAATTGCGTACATCTGTGTATCACCCCCAAACCGATGGGCTGGTTGAAAGATTCAACAAAACCCTAAAACAAATGTTGAAGAAAGTGGTGGATAGAGATGGAAAGGATTGGGACTGTCTACTTCCTTATTTGATGTTTGCTATTAGGGAGGTGCCCCAATCCTCTACGGGATTCTCCCCCTTTGAGTTACTGTATGGGAGACACCCAAGAGGGCTGTTGGATATTGCCAAGGAAACTTGGGAAAGTGAGAGTTCTCCCCACAGGAGTGTGATTGAGCATGTCGCCCTGATGCAAGATCGAATTGCACAGGTAATGCCCATCGTGAAGGAACATTTGGCCCAAGCGCAGTTGGCACAGCAGAGAGTGTACAACCGTGGAGCAAAGACCCGTACCTTTTCCCCGGGGGATAGGATATTGGTACTTGTCCCTACGGTTGAAAGTAAATTCCTTGCCAAATGGCAAGGCCCCTACGAGATAATGGAAAAAGTGAGCGAAGTGAATTACAAGGTCAGACAACCAGGAAGGCGAAAGCCCGAACAGATATATCACGTTAATCTGTTGAAAGCCTGGAGGGATAGAGAGTCCCTAGTCGCAGAAACTTGGTCACCAGCTCAAACTGGTTGCGTGATTCCGGAGGTTGGAATAGCAGCCACCTTGTCACAACCCCAACAACAGGAGGTTAAGGAGTTTGTGCTTCGCAACAAGGAGGTGTTCTCTGAGCTGCCGGGACAAACATCTGGGGTAGAGCATGATATTATTACCCCGCCCGGTGAAAGGGTGAAGTTAAAACCCTATCGGATCCCAGAGGCCCGACGGGAGGCAATACGGGAGGAAGTACAGAAAATGCTGAACTTAGGGGTGATAGAGGAGTCCCAAAGTGATTGGTCTAGTCCCATTGTGTTGGTGCCTAAACCGGATGGGAGCTGGCGATTTTGTAACGATTTTCGTCAGTTGAACAAAGTTACAAAATTTGACACCTACCCCATGCCACGTATAGATGAGTTGATCGACCGGCTGGGAACAGCCCGATACATGACGACTCTTGACCTCACAAAAGGGTATTGGCAAATTCCCCTGGCCAAGTCGGCCAAAGAGAAAACCGCATTTGTAACCCCAGACGGGGCGTTCCAATATAAGAGAATGCCGTTCGGGTTACAGAATGCGCCGGCCACATTCCAGCGGAAAATGGACCAGATGCTGAGGCCCCATCGGAAGTATGCTGCGGCTTACCTGGATGACGTAATTGTCCATAGCACAGATTGGGCCTCACATCTGCCAAAAGTGCAAGCAGTCCTGGACTCTGTTCGGGAAGCGGGGTTTACGGCTAACCCCAAGAAGTGTACCATTGGGCAGGAGGAGGCCAAATATCTTGGGTACACCATTGGCAGGGGAGTAATAAAACCCCAACTCAACAAAGTCGAGGCCATCCAGAGTTGGCCACGTCCCAACAGCAAGAAGCAGGTACGAGCCTTTCTGGGAATCGCGGGTTATTATCGGCGCTTCATTCCCCACTTTGCTTCTAAGGCTGTGCCCCTAACCAACCTGACGAAAGGGAAAGGGTCGGTCATGATTAAATGGACCCCCGAGGCTGAGGCAGCATTCCAATTCTTGAAACAAGCCTTATGTAGCCAGCCAGTGTTGTACTCACCCGACTTCTCTAAAGACTTTGTCGTACAAAGTGATGCGTCAGATGTGGGGTTAGGAGCAGTATTGTCCCAGGTCTGGAACGGGGAAGAGCACCCAGTCATTTACCTCAGCAGGAAGTTGAAGTCCCATGAGGTAAATTACGCCACGGTTGAAAAGGAGTGTTTAGCGGTGAAGTGGGCTCTAGATTCCCTTCGGTACTATCTGCTAGGTAGGCACTTTGACATGGTTACGGATCACGCTCCGTTAAAGTGGATGGCTCAAAACAAGGAGACAAATAGAAGAGTGAATAGGTGGTTCCTGGCCCTACAGGAATTCAACTTCACAGTAAAGCATCGCCCTGGCGTTCAAATGGGGAATGTGGATGCTTTGTCTCGAGTACATGAATGCCTGATTGCTGGTGTTCCAACCCCAAGGTTAAAACAAGAGGGGGGGGTATGTGACAGCAGGAAGGTAAAGTCACCTGGTTGCATCCAGGGGGGTAGATATATTTCTCCCAGATTCAGGCTTTATGCCGACTTATACAACTAGGGAGTTGATGAAGCCCAGCTGAGGCTAGTGGGCTCATGAATGACTCATACCTCTAGGGAGAGTGCTGGGCGTCGTGAGGCAGGGAGTTGATGAGACCAGCTGAAGCCTGTCAGTTCGTTTAAGGCCTCTATAAAAACTCCCAGCTTCATTAGATGTTAGCTCATGCCTGGAACCAGACCTGTGTGGACTGTCTAGGGAGAGTGAACCCCTGTGCGGTGAGGCAAAGCCTGTGTGGCTATTTGTTTGGACTTTTACTAAACCAGGGACTTAGGGACTAGGACAGCACTAGGCTGATCCCAGTTGTTAGTTTAGGAAACCTGCATGTTTAGTCAGAGGTCAAACTGACCAGGATTTATTTTGTTTGTTTCTTTTTGGCTTTGCTGTGTTTTTGTCACTGTACATAGAGAAATAAACCGCACCTTTTGATTTTGAAAACCACAACCTCCGTCTGCTGGCCCTGTTTTTGTGTGGGGAGCCCAACCAGGGGGTCACACACACCCGCTACCGAGTTAACCCCCTCACAGTATATATATATATATATATATATATACTTACTGTATTTATTGGCGTATAACACTCACTTTTTTACCCTGAAAATAGAGGGTAAACTGTGCCTGCGTGTTATACGCAGGGGGCTGTGGAAAGTTTTTTTTCTGAAACGTACCCCTTAAAGTTAGGGTGCGTGTTATACACCTGTGCGTGTTATACGCCGATAAATATGGTATATATATATATATATACATACACTAAATACACTACAGCTAACTGAATCGCCTGCCTGCTCAAAGTAAATGAAATGACACACTCTCTCTCTCTCTCTCTATCTCTCCCTCCGCCAGGAACACACTACAGAAGGCCGACGTGCAGGCGGCCTTATATAGTGTGGGGCATGGACTTAACCCCCTGAGCCATAATTGGCCAAAGGCACCCTACCTTTGGCCAATTATGGCTCTTTTTGCTGACGGCGTTGTGATTGGCCAAAGCATGCGGGTCATAGTGCATGCTTGGCCAATCATCAGTCAGCAATGTACTGCGATGACGCAGTGGATTATGGGGCGTGACGCGCCGCTCTAATTTTGCGTGAACGCTCCATAATGTTCGATCTTCGTTGAGCGATCGAACAGCCAATGTTCGAGTCAAGCTCGTGTTCGACTCGAACAGATAGCTCATCCCTAGTATAGAGTCTACGTTCTCGAGATCCCACTTTGCTAACTATTGTAGCTGTGCAGCTAGAAAATGCATACTGGGGTTCAGGACCACCGGTCCCCCAGATTCTTTGTCAAATTGTAGGGTAATCAGCTTAATCCTAGTGTGTTTCTTCCAAATTAGTGCCCTAAACTTGGTGTCTATACGTGTAAACCATTTCCTTGGTATCAACATAAGAGAATTGAGAATTATGAAATATGTAAAGCTGAGAGACTCATACCATTTTATGTTCACTCTAAACACCACTGAGAGTGGCAATTTGCATCGGCTATTGCACTTAATTTTGAATTTTTGTAGTGGGGTAGAAGATTTAGGTCCAAATACTTCCGTGGGTTGGGGGGAAAACGTTGTCATCACTGTATGCCTCCTTTGCACTGTTCTTATTTTGTTGATTTAGCCTTCACATCTGCTTTTTTTTTTTTTCAATTATTTTTTATTGAAAACATTTTTAAAATGTTTTTTTCTTACATACATACAAACAACCAAAACAGTTGGCACTGTACAAAGGTAGGGCACAAGTTCCAAAAATGTTGCAATTGATCTCACATCATGTATTGAATTATTTGCAGACTTAATAGTATTATACTAGAAAGAAGAGTCATTGTAACATGTTAACGCACATGTAGCCTTCACATTTGCTTTAGTTTGCTGGTATATTTCAGTCCCAACTGCAGCCATTTATTCTTTTTTTGATTTGGAAAGTAAACTGGGAAAGTGTACAATCTCAGTCAGGTCTTATTGTTTGTGATTAGAGCTGCCACCCATCTGGTGTTTATAACTGCTGTACGCTTCTTCTCTTATAATGAAAACAGTCTGGTGTTCAGAAAACTAGACCTTCAACCCACTACCATGACTGCCATGCCTCTTGTGTGTCTTGTGGTGTTATTGTAGTTTGATAGCTGGGTCCATCTTAAAGTATAACCTGTTTGCACCGGAGCAACTTGTCATGCGATTTGACAGGTCAAATTGCATGACAAGTCGCACCCTATTGCCGGTGATGTAAAAAAAGTCTCGACCTATGCAGGGTCTCGACCGCGTCACTTCCGGTGCAGCTACGTCAAAAACACAGCTGATGGCGGGCTTGACTGCGCATGCGCGGCTTCACCGCATCTATACCGCGCAGACGCTCGGTTTAGTCCGTGAAAATTCTAGACTCGAGCGGGCGGACGGAGGCGTTGCGAATTGCTTAACATCGTCGGCAGCACCGCCTCCAGACCCGCCCCCAACACGCCCCTAGCTTGCTCTGGAGAAGGGGGGCGGGCCCCGTGCATAGCACTGTGTACTGTATATTATTGGGACCCACCGAGGTCGAGAGAAAATATAGAGCTGCACCGCCTCCAGCCCCGCCCCTAGCCTGCTCTACTGAAGGGGGGCGGGCCCCGTGCATAGCACTGAGTCCAAGTACAGTACTGTACATTGTTCTGCCATCAAATACCAGCGCTGCCTCACTGTGCCCGTCAAACGCAGCCACTGCACCCAGCAAACGCAACCACTGTGCCCGTCAAACGCAGCCACTGTGCCCGTCAAATGCAGCCACTGTGCCCGTCAAACGCAACCACTGCACCCAGCAAACGCAGCCACTGTGCCCGTCAAACGCAGCCACTGCACCCAGTAAACGCAGCCACTGTGCCCGTCAAACAGCAAACGCAGCCACTGTGCCCTTCAAACGCAGCCACTGTGCCCATCAAACGCAACCACTGCACCCAGCAAATGCAACCACTGTGCCCGTCAAACACAGCCACTGCACCCAGCAAACTCAGCCACTGTGCCCATCAAACAGCAAACGCAGCCACTGTGCCCGTCAAACAGCAAACGCAACCACTGTGCCCATCAAAGGCAGCCACTGTGCCTGTCAAATGCAACCACTGTGCCCGTCAAACGCAGCCACTGTGCCCGTCGAACGCAGCCACTGTGCCCGTCAAACGCAGCCACTGTGCCCATCAAAACGCAGTCACTGGGCCCTTCAAACACAGCCACTGCACCCAGCAAACGCAGCCACTGTGCCCGTCAAACGCAGCCACTGCACCCAGCAAACGCAGACACTGTGCCCGTCAAACAGCAAACGCAACCACTGTGCCCATCAAAACGCAGCCACTGCGCCCGTCAAACGCAGCCACTGCGCCCGTCAAACGCAGCCACTGCGCCCGTCAAACGCAGCCACTGTGCCCGTCAAACAGCAAACGCAGCCACTGTGCCCATCAAATGCAGCCACTGTGCCCGTCAAACAGCAAACGCAGCCACAGTGCCCATCAAATGCAGCCACTGCACCCAGCAAACGCAACCACTGTGCCCGTCAAACAGCAAACGCAGCCACTGTGCCCATCAAACGCAGCCACTGTGCCCATCAAACGCACCCACTATTGACGCCACTGTGCCATCAAACGCAGCTACTTTACCCATCAATTGCTGCCAGTGTGTCCCATCAATTGCCGCTACTGTGCCCCATCAAATGCTGCCAGTGTGCCCATAATTACCACTAATGTGTCCCATCAAATGCTGCCCGGCACTTACCTGTCTCGCAGCGGGTCAGCGGTGGTGTCCTGCACGTCCTCCATGTCTTCTTCCGTCCTCTCTCAGGCATCCAATCACAGCGCCTGATGTTTCAGCCAATCAGGGGACCGGTAACAGACTCGAGCACCTGATTGGCTAAGAGGCAGTTTAGTGTTAGCAAAGCGAATTCCTTTGCTTTGCTAACACAACGCTGAGTGAACAGAGAATGCCCAGCATGGCGCCCGCTGTTCACCTTTTTGGGCGCCTATTAGAGCCTATGGCTCTAATCAGGTGCTTCCAAAAAACACCCCGCCGATGTAATTCAGGTGCCCGGCGCCCAAAAAGGGGCCCGGACACCTGAATAGGGGGTGTCAGCAGTGACCATAGATAGAATCATGCAATGCATGAATCTATCTATGGTGAAAGAGCGGTGCAGGAGAGAGGGGGCGGCGCCCATGCGCCCCTTATGGAAGCACCACCACTACGTACTCTTTGATCTTTTGAAAAGTGTGATGTTAAGCCGTAGCTGTGCTCCTTTGGGATATGCTGCTCGCGCATGCGTGCTGCTGGAGGGAGCCCAGACCACCATAAACGAGGGACCTGCAAACTTGGTCATGGTGAGTGAGATCATCCCATATCCCACTCCATATTGCCTGAGGACAGGGACCCCCCCCGAGGACAGGGACCCCCTCTGAGGACAGGGACCCTCTCCCCCCTCTGAGAACAGGGACCCCCCCCGAGGACAGGAAAACCTCCCCCCTGAGAACAGGGACTCCCTTCTCTCCTGGGGACAGGGACTCCCTTCTCTCCTGGGGACAGGGACCCCCATCTTCCCTGGGGATCGGGACCCCCCCCCCTAAGAACAGGAACCTGATCACCCTGTGGGTGCCAACCTCACTGCCCTGCCTGCCATGTGTCCTGTGTGAGGGCCCTCCTGTGACAGCTCTTATCAGAACTTCATCCCACTTTGTGATCCCCCTACATGACTGATCCCTCTGTGTGCACCCCTTACACGGGGAACCCCTCTGTTTGCTACCCCTACATGTCTGCATACTCTGACCACAACCTGTACCATTTCCACATCCTCTGACTGCCTCCTATATCCTGTGTGCCATCCTCTGACCACCTCCTCTATCGGGGGAAAGTGGGGCGCCTGGGTCCGCTTCTGTGAGGGGGGGTCTGTCTTCTGGAAAGTCTGTGCAGGCCTTCTCGTCCACATCCCGGGGCTCGGGCGCCATTTTTTGCAGCGCTGACGCCATTTTCAGTGTGCTTTTTTCTATATTGAAATTTCCATTGGTGGCCATTTTGTCGTGGGCGTGCTGTGGCACAGGTCGGTATTGCGGGTGGCCATTTTCTTGTGGTCTGTGCCCTTTTTATCTGAGGCGTCTGGCGGCCATTTTGGAGTGAGTTTGGCCTCTAGGACTGGCTTTCTGAACGGCGCACAGTTCATTCTCCTCAGTTTTTTCCTCGCACACGCGCTGTGTATACAAGGCAGGCAGCGGTGCAGAGCGGTCTCCCTCTGTGTGTTGAGTCCCCTGGGTTACCCCCCCCGGTCAGTGCAGCATGGAGGGTGGACTCTAAAGTGTTTTTCACTTGGTCCCTGAGGGCTGTCAGTCGGTGTTTATGGAGTCAGTATGTGACCTTTCTTCCCCTACATTGCCAGAGGCAGCTAAAGGTGCCCCTGCACCTGCGGTTTCCATGAATACATTGTAGACAGTCCTGGAATCATTTGTTGCCAGGGTAGAAATGGTGTGCGGGCGTAAGGGGGTTAAAAAAGCGCCCCCTCCCCTGCCATCTTCTGGGGAGTGTTAGTCAGGGCACTTATGAGTGCACTTCTGATGCTGTGCGAGACACTCTCCAGCTGGTAGATGCAGCTGGGACTTCCGCAGAGGAGTCTGTCTCCTTTGGGTCACACAAATCTGACCGCTTTGTGACAGTTTTTCCTTATGTTACTTTCTTTGATAAGTTCATAGATGAGGAATGGGAACGGCCCAAGAGGTCCTTTGTGGTCCCCCAGCGCATGGCGGTCCGTTATCCTCCAAGGTAACCACTCTCCTGGTAGAGGGAACCTTTGCCTTTAAGGACCCTACTGATAGGAGGTCCGAAGCGGTGTCCGGCTCCAGGTTCACCATGCTGGGGTCAGTGTTGCGACCTATATTGGCTGCGACTTGGGTGTCTCAGACATTCACTGAATGGAGGGCAGCACAGTGGTGTAGTGGTTATCTCCCTCACCTGGCAGCAAGAGGGTTACTGGTTCGACCCGGACCCCATCCCCATCTGCCGGGAGTTTGCATGTTCTCCCTGGGTCTGCGTGGGTTTCCTCCGGGTACTCCGGTTTCCTCCCACACTCCAAAGACATGCGCGCCTTCGGCGCCACAGTAAAATCATATACACTAATACATACTCAGTGTGTGTATGTAAAATTATTTCCAGAGCCTCTGTATCTGCAGTGGTACTGCGCCGCCTGATTGGCTGGAGTGCTGGTCCGCTGACCAAGCATCCAAGTGAGCTCTGGCAGATTGCCTTTTCGGAGGCTTTTTGGTACCTCGCTGGATGACATTATTAAGGATGTCACTGGAAGTAAGAGCACACTTCTCCCGCAGTCCTCTAAGGGGAAGGAGCCGCGCCGTTGGCCGGGGCCCTCCTATTCCGCTCAAAAGCGGTATTTTCATCAGTCAGGGTCAGCCGGCAGATCCTCCCAGACTGACAAGGCTCCAGCTGGGGGACAGACGCGTCCCTGGGTACGGAAGCTGAACAAGCCGGCTAACAAACCTGCTACCGCATTAAATTTTGCCCCCGCCCGACTCAAGGGTGGGGGGACGGCTTAGTGAGTGGACCTCCCTGCTCTCCGAGTGGGTCTGCGAGGTGGTCGCTTCGGGGTACAAGATAGAGTTTCTTTCTTGTCCACCAAACAGATCTTTCCCTCAAATCTTTCTCTCCTTCCGGCTGGGAGCTGTACAAGATTTGGTCAGGTGCAGAGTAATTTTACCTGTGCCCCTGGAGGAAAGGTTTCAGGAATTCTATTTGAATCTGTTGGTAGTCCCAAAGAAGGACGGTGTCCATCCAATCTTGGACCTCAGGGTCCTCAATACCTTTTGTGAGGTTGCTGCGCTCCATCCGGGGGATTTTCTGGCGTCCCTGGACATCAAGGCGCATACTTGCATGTCCCCTTCTGCAACAGCCATCATAGGTTTCTGCGCTTTGCGATCTGTCTTAGCGTCAGCGACAAAAGTTTTTAACAAGGTGCTCGCCCCGATCTGGCTTTGCTGAGACAGCAAGGCATTGCTATCGTGGGCTACTTGGACGATCTTCTTCTGAGAGCTGCTTCTGGCTCAGAATTAGAGGAGGACATGTCTATAGCCAGTCAGACCCTCCGGGACATTGGTTGGGTACTGAACATAAAGAAGTCGGTGTTGGTACTGACTCAGCGTCTGGAGTACCTAGGCTTGATCCTGGACTCCTCAGAGGCAAAGGTTTTCCTTCCTTTGGAGCAGTTACAGACGCTCCAGTCGGCGGTGAAATTGTTAGCATCCCGCAAATGGTCGTCTCTCCGTTTTTACATGCGAGTTCTGGGCCTCATGGTGGCCTCCTTCGAGGCAGTACTGTATGCCTGTATTGCGTTTGTTAAAAATATGATTTTTTATTATATTAATCAGACATAGGATACATGGGACAATTTTACAATAGTCAGATTACCTGTCAGCATTTGGTTTAAGTAGATCTGTCAAACAAATGACAATGGGATTAGATACCATTGTTGTATCCAATATGCTAATGTCTCTATAGCCACAGTAAACATTACCTGTTTGAGATTTCTTTCAGCTCTCAAACTGAAAGAAATCACAGTTTAGATTACAGGTTCGTTTTTTTGAGTAGACAGTAGGTAGATAGCATTGTTGTATTCAATGCTATTGTTGAAATACAGCTACAGTTTTGATAATGGTAAACAGCCTGACACACATAAAAAAGCAGGACAGAAAGGTACACAGAGAGGACACACCATGTTGCTGTAAGATCATGAAGAAGAACAGGACCTGATCTCCAAGAAGAATCATTGCCAATGGAGATCATGAACAAAGCGTAATCCAAGTTAAGTAACCTTTAAATGTATTTGTAGTTATAGACCATAGGCTGTTCTATTTGCTAGGCATTTTGCTTGTTATAGAAACCTGTCAGTCTTGTAGTATATTCCTAATATTGTAATAGTTTTGTATGTACAGCATCTTGTATAGTAAAAGCACATTTACACACTGCAGAAGTCTCAGCTTCCTTGTTATACCACAGAGTAACCTTGCTAGATAGACGCAAGCAAAACAATGCCCAATTCCACACTCGAGTATTGCAGAAGGAGATCCTGTCCCAATGGAACTGATCTCCATTGTCTCTGGATTCAGGTGAGTCACCTGGTCAAGGCTTCCCTGAGAGGATGCCTGAGATCCCCGGCTCTTCAGTCCGGGAGGTCGTTCCTTCCTTTCCATTGAACTGTGATCTCGACGGATCACCAACCTCACAGGTTGGGGGGGAGTCTGGGGGTCCAGTCGCCCCAGGGTTGCTGAACTCCGAATTTTTTTTGCCTACCTCTCTAAGTGGTCACAGAGACTTCAAGGGCGTCCGGTCCGGTTCCAGTCGGACAGCGCATCGGTGGTGGCTTCTGTCAACCATCAGGGAGGAACAAGGAGCTCGGACGCAGCGTCGAAAGTCGCTCATATCCTAAGATGGGCCGAAAGGAGCGTGCCGGCTCTATCGGCATAGAAAACTGGCAGGCGGACTATCTGAGTCGCCAGATGCTGGACCAAGGGGAATGGTCGTTACACCCGGAGGTGTTTCAACTCTTTTGTCAGAAATGGGGCACACCAGTTGTGGATCTCCTGGTCTCGCAACTCCATCACAAGGTGTCAAGGTTTGTGGTCAGGTCCAGGGATCCCTGGGCAGACGCGTCGGACGCGTTGGTGGCTCCATGGGGTCAGTATCGGGTAAATTTATGCCCTTCTCCCAATGAAATTGCTTCCTCATCTGCTCTGCAGAGTGGAGGCCAAGGGGATTTTTGGTGATTCTAATTGCCCCAGACTGGCCCCGGCATCCCTGGTACGCCGACCTTGTGAGACTGGTAGCAGATTCTCCCTGGTGGCTGCCAACGCGGTAGGACCTTCTGTCTCAAGGTTCCACACTTCATCCTGCTTTACAGTCGCTGGCTTTACCGGCATGACTATTGAAAGCCAGGTACTAAGGGACCGTGGTCTGTCAGATTTGGTAATCGCCACCATGTTGAGGGCCCGAAAATCTTCTTCCCGGACGATCTACCATTGCACTTGGTAGGCTTACATCTCTATGTGTGAAGTGATGGCTTGGCACCCATGGGCATATTTGGTTTCTCGGATCCTGCTGTTCTTACAGTGCAGAATGGATCTGAAACTTGCCTTCAGCACTATTAAGGGACAGATTTCAGCCTTGGCAGTCTTCTTCCAACGATCCCTGGCGGCTCACTCACTGGTAAGTACGTTTGTATAGGGGGTCCGACACGTGGTTCCCCCGATTAGACCACTGCTTGCTCCGTGGGACTTGAATCTGGCGCTCTCTGTACTTCAGTAACCTCCCTTTGAGAACTTCAGGGGGATTCCTCTCAACGCTTTCTAAGAAAGTTGCCTTTCTAGTTGCCATTACATCGGTCAGAAGGGTCTCTGAATTGGCGGCCTTGTCTTGCAAGTCGTCTTATTTGGTCCTCCATAAGGATAAAGCGGTGCTACGCCCGCAACCTTCGTTCCTTCCTATGGTAGTTTTGGCTTTTCACATAAACAAGGACATTGTGCTTCCATCCTTGTGTCTTCAGTCGTCGCATCCCAAGGAGGCTGAGCTACATACCTTGGACGTGGTACGTGCCCTACGGGTGTACCTGTCTGCTACTGCTCCGTTCCGGAGATCTGACTAACTGTTCGTGTCGGTGTCTGGTCCACAGAAGGGCCTGGCGGTCTCGTCGGCCACCTTTCTAGGTGGATTAGGCAGACCGTCATCCAGGCCTATGCCCTTAAGGGGCGGGCGCCTCCCTTTCTTGTCACGGCACATTCAAACATGGCAATTGGTGCCTCCTGGGCTTTCCGACATCTAGCATCTGTCTCACAGGTGTGTAAGACGGCGACCTGGTCATCTGTTCACTCTTTCTCAAAGTTTTACAAGGTTGATGTGAGTGCATCTTCGGATGTTTCCTTTGGCTGCAAGGTTTTGCAGGCGGCTGTTTGAGGTTGCAACTCCTCCGTTGAGGAGCTCTGTTTGTTAGGGGTGAAGTTAAGTCTTCTTTTGATTGCTGTTCCCACCCCTCGTTTTTTCTGACACTGCTTGGGGACGTCCCACATGTCAAGATTTAAAGCGGAGCTCCACCCTAAAGTGGAACTTCCGCTCATCGGAACCCTCCCGTTTGGCACCTTTTAGGTGGGAGGGGGTGCAGATACCTGTCTAATGCCGCGTACACACAATCGTTTTTCACGTCGTTAAAAATGCAATTTTTTAAATTGGGCATTAAAAACGATCGTGTGTAGGCTCCAGAGCATTTTTAACGACGTGAAAAATGGCCTAAAAAAAATGAGAACATGCTCTATTTTTTCACGTCGTTTTTTTAACGGCGTGAAAAACGGTAGTGTGTAGGCTTTTACGAGGGGGAAAAAACGCGCATGCTCAGAATCAAGTATAAGACGGGAGCACTCGTTCTGGTAAAACTAGTGTTTGGAATGGAGATAGCACATTCGTCACGCTGTAACGGACTGAAAAGCACGAGGCCGAAAAGCACGAATCGTCGCTCAACAAACTTTACTAACATGAAGGGTGGCGCCATTCGAACGGAACTTCCCCTTTATAGTGCCATCGTACATGTTGTACGTCACTGCGCTTTGCTCGAGCGTTTTTTTTAATGAACGTGTGTATGCAAGACAGGCTTGAGAGGAAACAAGAAAAATCACGTAGAGAAAAACGTCGTTTTTGAAAATGACATTAAAAACGATTGTGTGTACGCGGCATCAGGCAGGTCCGGGAGTCCTCTCTGCGAGTATTCTGCGGGTAGTGCGTCACTTCCCGCCCCTGCCCGTTGTGTTCGGGTAAACACACGGCTCCCAGAACACAACGGTGACCAGTGAGGACGGCGCTGCGCGACTCGCGCATGCACCGTAGGGAACCGGGCAGTGAAGCCGGAACGCTTCACTTCCTGATTCCCTCACCGAGGATGGCGGTGGGGGCAGCAGATAGACGAGCGATTGCTCGTCTTCTGCTGCAGACGTCGCTGGACTCCAGAACAGGTAAGTGGCCATAAATTAAAAGTCAGCAGCTGCAGTATTTGTAGCTGCTGGCTTTTAAAAAAAAATTAACGGCGGAGCTCCACTTTAAGGAGCTGTGTCCGTCCATGGACAAAAAGAGAAAATAGGATTTTTTGTACTCACCGTAAAATCCTTTTCCTGACACAGCATGACAGCATATACGTATGGGAAGGCTCCGCCTCCCTGCCCAATTCAGGACCGGTTATATTATAAAAGTAGGTCTCCTCCCTTCCTGCAGTATTCTCTTTTTTTTCCTCACTGCTACAGCCGGTTATGCTACTGCTAAAAAGCAGAATTTTTATTTTTCCCTCACCTTGCCGGACGCTTCTGGCCAAGCCGCACAGGTTCAAGCCTCTCCTGTGACGAAGCTCCCCGCTGTAAAGGCAGACATGAACGCCTATATGGGGGAGGCGGGAGGCCCCACCCCCCCCTCAAAAGATCCAGGAAGATATGGGGGTGAGGGCCTCTGGTCTCTAGGGATTGCTCCTTTATCATGACGCCATGGATGGACATTCATTGGACTTTCTGTTTGGACATGAAGCATGCAGGTGGTAAGGCACCACATGGTGCACAATTCCATTCAGTTACTGCTGCAAATATGTGGTTAAACTTGCATTTCTGAAGGGTTGTGGTTGTGTCTGCAATACTGCTAATGATGATAGCAGGTGTGCCTGGCCCTACAGTCTTGACTTATTTTCTGCAGGTATGCTGTTGGTTTGCATTTCTGAAAAGCATATATCACACATGTGAATATAACTGGCTATCCATAGTGCCACTTTGTTTACTAATGTTTCACAGATTGGAGTCTGTGTCTGCAGTTTTGCTAATGCTTGAACTGATAACAGGTGATATTGAGTCCTTTCCTTTTAATGCATGGCCTGGCCCTGCAGGCTGGGCTCACTGTGTATTGATGCTTGGTTGTGGTATGATCCTTGGTGGTACATGTGTCTGATGCCGCGTACACACGATCGTGATTCACGGCGGTGAAAACACCGCCGTGAATCACGACATGAAATAAAATGAAAAACGAGGGAACAGCATTTTCCCCCACACACGACCGTTTTTCCCGTCATTTTTTTCTTTGTCGAGAAAAACGACCGTCTGTGGGCTCCGCGGCAGTGTCTCCCTATGGGAAAACTGCCGCGGAAAAAAATGATGGAAAAAACGATGATAAAATTAAGAACATGTTCTAATTTTTCTCATCGTGATTAATGCCGTTTTTCCCGTCGGGAAAAACGGCAAAAAGCCCACAGACGATCGTTTTTCTCGTCCAAAGGAAAAAATTTCATTTTTCCCGACGGGAAAAATGATCGTGTGTACGCGGCATAAGGTAGGTTTAACCTGCTAGTGCTAATTGTCAGATGACTATTAACTTACGCTGCTTGTCTATGATTACATTAACTCTACAGTGTGAATGACTGTGATGTGTTTATTTCTATGCATTTACATGCTGACCTTGGTTCTAAAACAAAAGTCAGGATCTGTTTAGTCACATTCTTTAGTACTTACCTGTTAGCAATATGTAATTGCTTGTATTATTTGGGGTACCCCACAGAAAGATATGTGGTTTGTAGTGGTTACTACTTATGGCAAATACCCCAGGCATGGCTCCAGGCTTCAGCTCATCTGTGAACCAGTAGCAATCAGCCTTCCTAGAGACCAGCAACTTTAACTAAGGTGAGGGCAGGTAGGTATATGGTATATCCTGAAAGAGTGCACATTATGGGCATAATGAGCGTAAATCTCTCCAGCCCTCAACACCAACACCAGTCAACCTACTTCTGCAACAGGGGACAGATCCTCTTCAGCCCTGAAAGAACCACTATGTAGTTAACTGCCAGTGGAGGCAGATCAAGAAGTCTCTACAGTAATCATAGTGGTCTGGTGGTAACTGGTGTGTCGGCCAAAATGCAAAACAAGGTTGCAGGCCAAAGACAGTGACAAATGGGCAGAGACCTGAAAAGGCCTACAGTCACTAAATGGTTCCATACCAAGCCTAATCAAACAATTGTGTTTGTTTAAAGGCAACCTCTACCTCAGAGCTTGCTTCTGGGAAATTGCTATGACAAGTTGGCATATCAGAAGCAAAAGGTTGATACTTTAACCCCATCCAAACTGACTGTGTGGAGTTCAGGGACTAAGCTATTCAAACAAAGGCATTTAAAGGGTACCTCTGCCTCAAAAGCAGCCGGCCAAACAGGCTGCCTCAGATTAACCAAGGGTGCCATTCTTGCAACAGAAGAGGCAATATCCTTTGCAGAGACCCTGGGACAGCAAATAGATCCAGAGACGAAGAAGGTTCATACTACTGTTAAGTAGTGTTTTGTGTCCTGCGATTGAGCTCACTTCGGTAGCCAGACTGTCAGGACCCCAGACCAGATGAAAGAAGAGCTCTGCTCAGTGATAAACTCTCTATGATGGTGGATCCTAGATTGAAAATGGAGTAGCCAATGATGCAGTTCAGACACTGCGAATACAAAACTATATGCTGTTTCTCCAGTAATCATTGTGGTCAGTGAACCCTTATGTCCCATCCCACAAGTAAACACATGCCGCTTTAAGTCAGAGTGGTGACTGTTCAAGTCGGATCTGGTGATATTTAGAAGGAGGATTAATTCCTGATGTTAATCACCAATGACCAGAGGATGGCCAAAAGGCAAAGTTACAAAGAGTGAATGACAGGTTAGACCTGGGAGAACTATAGCGGATAGGGATGAGCTTCGTGTTCGAGTCGAACATACGTTCGACTCGAACATCGGCTGTTCGATCGTTCGACGAAGATCGAACGATTTGGGCCGTTCGCGCCAAATTCGAGTGACGCAAACGGCCCACAATGCACTACGCCATTGCAGTGTCATCCAGGCGCTGTGATTGGCCAAGCATGCACTGTGACCCCGCATGCTTGGCCAATCACAGCGCCGGCAGCGAGGAGAGCAATGATTGGCCACAGGCAGGATGCCTGTGGCCAATTATTCCTGAGGGGGTTTAGTACACGCCCCACACTATAAAAGACCGCCAGCGCGGCGGCCTTGTGTAGTGTGTTCCGGAGCAGGGAAAGAGAAGCATAGGCAGGGACAGTGTCATTATTTTTCCTTTACTAATCCTGGATTCCTTGTGTTTAGGGACAAATAAGGATAGGTAGGGAGAGTGTCAGTGACAGTGTGCTATTCTGTGCTAATCCTTGTTTGTAGGGACAGAGAGGTACAGTGAGGGAAAGTGTCAGTGTGCTATTCTGTTCTAAACCAATCTTGCTGAACCATATTTTCAATCCTTGAGTTTAGGGACAGAGAGGTACAGTGAGTGAAACTGACAGTGTGCTATTCTGTTCTAAACCAATTTTGCTGTTCCATATTTTCAATCCTTGAGTTTAGGGACAGAGAAGGACACTCGTAGAAATTATCAGTGTGCTATTCTGTGCTAAATCTTGTTTGTAGGGAGGGACAGAGTAGGACAGTGAGGGAAAGTGTCAGTGTGCTATTCTGTTCTAAAACTATTTTGCTGAACCATATTTTCAATCCTTGAGTTTAGGGACAGAGAGGTACAGTGAGTGAAACTGACAGTGTGCTATTCTGTTCTAAACCAATTTTGCTGTTCCATATTTTCAATCCTTGAGTTTAGGGACAGAGAAGGACACTCGTAGAAATTATCAGTGTGCTATTCTGTGCTAAATCTTGTTTGTAGGGAGGGACAGAGTAGGACAGTGAGGGAAAGTGTCAGTGTGCTATTCTGTTCTAAAACTATTTTGCTGAACCATATTTTCAATCCTTGAGTTTAGGGACAGAGAGGTACAGTGAGTGAAACTGACAGTGTGCTATTCTGTTCTAAACCAATTTTGCTGTTCCATATTTTCAATCCTTGAGTTTAGGGACAGAGAAGGACACTCATAGAAATTATCAGTGTGCTACTCTGTGCTAAATCTTGTTTGTAGGGAGGGACAGAGTAGGACAGTGAGGGAAAGTGTCAGTGTGCTATTCTGTTCTAAAACTATTTTGCTGAACCATATTTTCAATCCTTGAGTTTAGGGACAGACAGGTACAGTGAGTGAAACTGACAGTGTGCTATTCTGTTCTAAACCAATTTTGCTGTTCCATATTTTCAATCCCTGAGTTTAGGGACAGAGAAGGACACTCGTAGAAATTATCAGTGTGCTATTCTGTGCTAAATCTTGTTTGTAGGGAGGGACAGAGTAGGACAGTGAGGGAAAGTGTCAGTGTGCTATTCTGTTCTAAAACTATTTTGCTGAACCATATTTTCAATCCTTGAGTTTAGGGACAGACAGGTACAGTGAGTGAAACTGACAGTGTGCTATTTTGTTCTAAACCAATTTTGCTGTTCCATATTTTCAATCCTTGAGTTTAGGGACAGAGAAGGACACTCGTAGAAATTATCAGTGTGCTATTCTGTGCTAAATCTTGTTTGTAGGGAGGGACAGAGTAGGACAGTGAGGGAAAGTGTCAGTGTGCTATTCTGTTCTAAAACTATTTTGCTGAACCATATTTTCAATCCTTGAGTTTAGGGACAGACAGGTACAGTGAGTGAAACTGACAGTGTGCTATTCTGTTCTAAACCAATTTTGCTGTTCCATATTTTCAATCCTTGAGTTTAGGGACAGAGAAGGACACTCGTAGAAATTATCAGTGTGCTATTCTGTGCTAAATCTTGTTTGTAGGGAGGGACAGAGTAGGACAGTGAGGGAAAGTGTCAGTGTGCTATTCTGTTCTAAAACTATTTTGCTGAACCATATTTTCAATCCTTGAGTTTAGGGACAGAGAGGTACAGTGAGTGAAACTGACAGTGTGCTATTCTGTTCTAAACCAATTTTGCTGTTCCATATTTTCAATCCTTGAGTTTAGGGACAGAGAAGGACACTCGTAGAAATTATCAGTGTGCTATTCTGTGCTAAATCTTGTTTGTAGGGAGGGACAGAGTAGGACAGTGAGGGAAAGTGTCAGTGTGCTATTCTGTTCTAAAACTATTTTGCTGAACCATATTTTCAATCCTTGAGTTTAGGGACAGACAGGTACAGTGAGTGAAACTGACAGTGTGCTATTCTGTTCTAAACCAATTTTGCTGTTCCATATTTTCAATCCTTGAGTTTAGGGACAGAGAAGGACACTCGTAGAAATTATCAGTGTGCTATTCTGTGCTAAATCTTGTTTGTAGGGAGGGACAGAGTAGGACAGTGAGGGAAAGTGTCAGTGTGCTATTCTGTTCTAAAACTATTTTGCTGAACCATATTTTCAATCCTTGAGTTTAGGGACAGACAGGTACAGTGAGTGAAACTGACAGTGTGCTATTCTGTTCTAAACCAATTTTGCTGTTCCATATTTTCAATCCTTGAGTTTAGGGACAGAGAAGGACACTCGTAGAAATTATCAGTGTGCTATTCTGTGCTAAATCTTGTTTGTAGGGAGGGACAGAGTAGGACAGTGAGGGAAAGTGTCAGTGTGCTATTCTGTTCTAAAACTATTTTGCTGAACCATATTTTCAATCCTTGAGTTTAGGGACAGAGAAGGATAGGCAGGGGACAGTGTCAGTGTCATTGTTGCTAAGCCTCCTGCACAGTATACACCTGAAGGTAGCCCTTATTGCTCTTTTTCCCATCTCCCTGCAGGCCATCCATTAAAATGTCTGGAAGGCAAACAAGGAGAGGCAGACAGTCAGGAGGCAAAAAAAGAGGGCAAGCAGGCTCTGTGTCTGGGGGCAACAGTGCTGGTCGTGGACGCGGTGCATTGTCATCAGCACATGGCCATGGGACACGCTTGTCCTTCTTTTCGGCAGCTGGACATGTTGAGCCACATCATGCCGAAGACTTGGTAGAGTGGATGACCAAGCCCACCTCATCCTCCTCATCCTCTCTCACCCAGGCTCAGGGTACTGGCAAAGCAGCTGCCAAAGCGTCCTCTTCTCTGGTATCATTATCTTCATTAGTCAATCCTTCCCTAGACCCACCATGTCCTCCTCCTGAGGAGTCCCCCGAACTGTTTGAGCACAGTGTTGGGTACATGCTCCAGGAGGATGCCCAGCGTTTGGAAGGATCTGATGATGATACCCAGCTAGAGGAAGGCAGCAGCGTGAGAGCAGAGAGAGGGGATGCTCAAGAAGGACACCAATCTGGCAGTCATGCTCCAGCAGCTGCAGCATACTGCCAAATTGGCTCCAGTGATGAGGAGGGAGGGGATGATGAGGTCACTGACTCCACGTGGGTGCCTAATAGGAGAGAGGAGGAGGAGGATGAGGAGGAGGCACATCTCCAACGAGGCAGGATGCCTTTGAGTGGCCAGCGTATGGGCAGCACACCGACGGAATCACACCGCAGAGCTCAGCCTGTGCAGGGCGCTGCCTCTGCCCGTCATTCAAAAAGTTCTTTGGTGTGGGCCTTTTTTGAGGCGAGTGCATCAGATCGCACAGCTGCTGTTTGCAACATATGTCTCAAGCGTATATCGCGTGGCCAAAACATCAGCCGCTTGGGCACCACATGCTTGATCAGACATATGTTGACCTGCCATGCAGCTCGTTGGCAAGCCTACCTTAAAGAGCCACACCAAAGAACAAAGCTGACCTCTTCTTGCACCGCATCAGCTGGGATCTCCAACCCCACTATACCTTCACTCCTCTCTGAAACCTGCTCTGAGAGGAATGAACGTGTAGAATTAGGTGTGTCACAGGCAAGTACTTGCGGGCACTCTGCTAGCAGTACACCAACGTCCGATTCTAGCAGGCAAATTTCCCTGCCCCAGCTGCTGGACCGTCGAAAGAAGTTCACTCCCAGCCATCCACATGCCCAGCGGTTGAATGCTAGCTTGGCTAAATTGCTAGCGCTTCAACTGCTGCCTTTTCAGTTGGTAGACTCGGCCCCCTTCCGTGAGTTTGTGCAATGTGCGGTTCCTCAGTGGCAGGTTCCCAAACGCCACTTTTTCGCACGGAAGGCGATTCCGGCTCTCTACAGGCATGTGGAAGGCAATGTCTTGGCCTCGCTGGACAGGGCGGTCAGCGGTAAGGTGCATATTACCGCTGACTCATGGTCCAGCAGGCATGGACAGGGACGTTACCTTTCTTTCACGGCCCATTGGGTCACTCTTTTGGCAGCTGGGAAGGATGCAGGACAAGGTGCAGTAGAGTTGGAGGTTGTTCCACCGCCACGCCTCCAAAATGCTACTACTGGTTGTGACACACCTCTCTCCTCCACCCCCTCCTCTTCTTCTTCCTCCATGGCCTCTTCCTGTGGTTTGATCTCGGAACCAGCGGTGCTCCGTAGGCGTTCAAGGGGCTACGCAAGTACGCAGGCAAAAAGATGCCATGCCGTGCTTGCGCTGGTGTGTTTGGGGGACAGGAGCCACACTGGGGCAGAGGTCCTGTCTGCTCTGCAGGGGCAGGCCGAGAGGTGGTTGACGCCACGCCAGCTTAAGCCAGGAATGGTGGTTTGCGACAATGGCACCAACCTCCTCTCCGCCCTCCGACAGGGACAACTGACCCATGTGCCCTGTATGGCTCACGTCCTTAACCTGGTGGTGCAGCGGTTCTTGGGCAGGTACCCGGGCTTACAGGATGTCCTGAGGCAGGCCAGGAAAGTCTGTGTGCATTTCCGCAGATCTTATAATGCCAGTGCTCGCCTGGCTGAGCTTCAAAAGGAGTTGAACCTGCCCAAGAACTGCCTTATATGTGACATGCCCACCAGGTGGAACTCAACGTTGGCCATGCTGCAGCGGCTGCACACGCAGCAGAGGGCCATCAATGAGTACCTGTGCGACTACGGCACCAGGACAGGGTCAGGGGAGCTCGGGTTTTTTTCACCACGCCAGTGGGGCATGATCAGGGATGCATGCACTGTCCTGGCACCATTTGAGGAGGCCACGAGGATGGTGAGCAGTGACAGTGCATGCATCAGTGACACTGTACCTCTTGTCCACCTGTTGGAGCACACGCTGCGTGGAATAATGGACAGGGCACTTGAGGCAGAACAGAGGCAGGAAGAGGAGGACTTCCTTGCCTCTCAAGGCCCCCTTTACCCAGACAGTGTTCCTTCTGTCCCACCCATCGCACAGGAAGAGGAGGAGGAGGAGGATTGTGTCAGCATGGAGGTGGAGGCTGGCACTCAGCATCATCAGCAGCAGTCTTTTAGGGATGATTTACAGTCCCAAGAAACCAGTGGACTTGTACGTGGCTGGGAGGAGGTGGCTGCGGATCATGTCGTCCTTAGTGACCCAGAGGACTCCGGACTGAATGCCTCAGCTAACCTACGCTGCATGGCCTCCCTGATCCTGCAAAGTCTGCGGAAGGATCCTCGTATTCTTCGGATCAAGGAGAGGGACCATTACTGGCTGGCCACTCTCCTTGATCCACGGTACAAGGGTAAGGTTGCGGACCTTATCGTACCGTCGCAGAGGGAGCAGAGGATGAGACAACTCCGGGAGGCCTTGCAGAAAGGTCTGTGCAACGCGTTCCCAGAGACTGGGAGGTTACAAACTCCTGGTCCTGGACAACGAGTTGCTGAAGCTTCGGGCAGTCAAAGAAGGAGCGGTGGGGAAGGTGGCCGTCTGACCGATGCGTTCAGACAATTCTTTAGTCCGCAGCCCCAAAGTATGATCGGTTCCAGCAACCATCGCCAGCGTCTGATATACATGGTCCAGGAATACCTAGGGGCAAGGTCAGACTTGGACACCTTCCCCACCGAAAATCCTCTGGCTTACTGGGTCTTGAGGATGGATCACTGGCCAGAGCTTGCACAGTATGCAATTGAGCTACTGGCCTGTCCTGCATCCAGCGTTCTTTCAGAACGCACATTCAGTGCTGCTGGAGGATTTGTCACGGATCACAGGGTGCGCCTGTCCACCGACTCGGTTGATCAACTGACTTTCATCAAGATGAACCAGTCTTGGATCACCACCAGCTACCACACACCAGATGCTGATATAACAGACTAATTGATTTTAAAATGTCACATCCCTTCAAGACTGATGCTGATGCTGAGTGCCTGTGCTGTTATGTTGACTGGCTATCCTCCTCCTCCTCCTCAATGATACGATTAACGATGATAGCTTGGAAGATCATTTTGGTTTATGGGTGACGCCACCAGTGGCTAAGGCCCAATTTTTCAGCCCCTGTTTAACAGGGGCGTGTAATTAAAATTTTTGATGCAATACTTTGCAACAGGCCTCATTGCTGTGCTCCAAGTACAGTATCTGTGAGGGGTTGCAGTGTTGTGCCACCAGTGCCTAAGGCCCAATTTTTCAGCCCCTGTTCAACAGGGGCATGCAATTATAATTATTGATCTAATAATTCACAGCAGGGCTCATTGCTGCGCCCACCAAGAGTAACTGTCAGGCCTTACAGTGTTGTGGCACCAGCACCACCATCACCACCACCACCACCACCAAAGGCCCAATTTTTAAGCCCCTGTTCAACAGGGGCATGCAATTATAATTATTGATCTAATAATTCACAGCAGGGCCCATTGCTGCGCCCACCAAGAGTAACTGTCAGGCCTTACAGTGTTGTGGCACCAGCACCACCATCACCACCACCACCACCACCAAAGGCCCAATTTTTCAGCCCCTGTTCAACAGGGGCATGCAATTATAATTATTGATCTAATAATTCACAGCAGGGAGCATTGCTGCGCCCACCAAGAGTAACTGTCAGGCCTTACAGTGTTGTGGCACCAGCACCACCATCACCACCACCACCACCACCAAAGGCCCAATTTTTCAGCCCCTGTTCAACAGGGGCATGCAATTATAATTATTGATCTAATAATTCACAGCAGGGACCATTGCTGCGCCCACCAAGAGTAACTGTCAGGCCTTACAGTGTTGTGGCACCAGCACCACCATCAAAGGCCCAATTTTTACTACCACTGATCAACAATTATATGTTATTACAATTCCTGATATAATAGTTGACAGCAGGGCGTTCCAGCACCCACCAAGAATAACTGTGAGTGCTTTCAGTGTTGTGCCAACACCAACACCTAAGGGGCCAATTTCTGCAGAGTATATACGGAAGGTCCCTACTTTCAAACATCCAACTTACAAACTACTACTACTTGCAAACGGAAGAAGACAACAGGAAGTGAGAGGAAATCTACCCCTTGGAAGGAAAATTCTCTCCTGTAAGAATTAATATGGGAGAAAGGTGTTTCCTCTCTACTGATGCTTTATCACCAATCCTTGTTTCAATAAAAACACCACATTTCAAAAACAGTTGTCATTGGGACGCAAAGTGAGGTGAAATGTTCTGAACAGGGGCACAGACAGCAAAAAAAATGTGACAGGGGTGATAACCGTTCCCTATGTTTTACAAAAAGCTAATAAAAAGGAATTTGGCATGGAGCTCCACTTAAACAATGCAGCTGTTCAAAATTACAAACAGATTCTACATAAGAACAAACCTACAGTCCCTGTCTTGTATGCACCGCCTGTATACGGCTGTTCAGAGTATATAGGTCCTTTTTTATTTTGTGTGCGGGGTTCCCCTTAATATCCATACAAGACCCAAAGGGGCTGGTAATGGGCTGGGGTAGGGGGGGGGGGTTGATGGGGTAGCTATGCCAATTTTCCTAAAGATTTTCATCCATATTACCGGGACCAGACATTGCATTAAAGCCGCAAGCAGTTTTAAATGGCTTTTTTTCCTTTAGAAATGTTATTTTGTGCAGGGACAGTTCTAAACACGGGAAACACGTGGAACTTCACAGGCATACTTTAGACACCCCCCAGGTACAATATTTAAAGGAATATTTGACTTTTTTTCACTTTATGCATCATTAAAATGACTGCTCACGGAAAACGTCCGTTTTTAAAACTTCTTTTTGCATTGATACATGTCCCCTGGTGCAGAACCCGGGTTCCCAAACTCTGTTTCGGACAATAACATGGATAATAGTCGTTATAATTAGCACTTTAGAATCCGAACGTTCGCATCCATTGTATTTAATAGGGTTCTAATGTTCGTGCGAACTTTCGGTCCGTTCGCGGGTTCTGGTGCGAACCGAACCCGGGGGTGTTCGGCTCATCACTAATAGCGGAGAATAAAGAATCAAGAATTATCTTTGTTTGCCTAAACCCAAGCCGCCCAATAGGGTCAGCTGACAGTTATATGTAAATTTGAGCTTAGGATCCGTGGGTCCTGTGCATTAAGGAAGCCAATGGAATTTTTTTCATTTCTCTACCAATTCATTGCATTCCCTTCATGATGCATCAGAGCACAAGGGTTGTGATTACATGGTCGTTAGTCAAAAGTAAGACTTGAATAACAGGCGGAAGGTTAAGGATCCAAAAAATTGCACAGGCCATCGTTGCAATTAATCTCTCCAGCCGTCAGTAAGGCTTGACCTCCACAAATCATACCCCATGATTTCCAAGGAGTATCGTTCATAGCGGTGCGACCCCCCAAGTCGCTGCAACGGTAAAGTAGTCCCTACACTACTTTTAATCCCACTGTGATCTAACTTGGAGCCATAGACATCAAGAATACACAGGCATTGATTCAAGACACATAGAAATCGCACGATTTTAGTTTGCAATAGTGGAAACCTAGGCTAAGACTGTCGATGGTCTTTAGACCTAGCAAGTTGTATATTTGCATGGTTGCATAGGGGGTGAGGTTGAGGATGGACACAGGTCCATCAAGTCCAACCTATGTGTGATTATATGTCGATATTACCTTATATATCCTGTATGTTGTGGTCATCCACAAGTGTGGGTGTGTGTGTGTGTGTGTATACTGTATACACACTTCAAAATACCCATGTTGCAGCAAGTACCTTCGCTTGGCAATTCGAGTTCACTACGAGTTCATCTGGCAGACTGTGACCTTTCCACAAACTCCAGACATTTCCTGGGATATTGGGTCCAGTAAGGGCCGACTTGCGGGACCAAGGACTTCTGGTGAGCCTTGTCTGGACAACAGACTGGCGCAATGACTTCCAGATTCTGGGAAAAGAGTCCCAGTACAGACTCTGATCGAGTTGGGAGGAACCATCATCGAGAGACCATCATCGAGAGACCAACTAGTCTCATCACAACAATGACCTACCGGGAAGCAATTCTGAATCTCTGAAAAAAAAAAAAATACAATAAAGTTACACTCAGAGAGAGCAACAGTATAAGTAACTTACTTGAACAAATGGCTCTTTCCCATTGGTTGCATCCCACGGTCGCAAGAGCAATAAAGTAGCCGGTAGTAATCCATGAGGTCAGAGGTGCCCAAGGGAAGGTTGACAACTGTGTTAACTGGTTTTGTAGTAAGGAAAGACTTACTTCCTGCACTAGAAACAGTAACTCCACAGAGGAGAAAAGTCCCCTCTTGGGGAGGTAGCTTAACAAACTAATCTTTCAGCGTATCAGCTATTAGGCATACCAATCATCCCAAGTGGTTACTCGTCGGGTATTCATGCCAATGGAGGACAAGGTGTCCAAAAGTCAGAGTTATAGCGGTCGCAGACTGGAGTCTTTCCGAAACGCAACAAATAAGCCTCAACTATGCTGAAAAGACTCAGCAAAATGGGGAAGTCCTATCTTTGCTGTCAAGAAGGAATGCAAAACTAGTCAACTTCTGTCAGATGTATCTCCCAGCACGTTAAGTAGGGTTTTCTAGAACTTACGGCCAGATGGCGTAAGATACAAAGCCGTCGGATGACAAGGGACGGTCTCCAAAACAAAAAGCTGGTCAAGAGATCGGCAACAAATAAGGCTATCAAGATATTGGTCTGACTGTAACCTGGGTGGCTTCCCAGAAGTGGAAGCAGAGAAACTAATGACAGCCAACTGGGTCGGCAAATTAGCCAATATGTATATTCAACAAACCTAATACTCTCCAGGATCCTTATCCGGATTCGCAGTCATTCGGTGGTGATAACAATAATTGCCCTGTGGCTTGCAGGCCATAATATCCGCGGGTACAGTCTCAGATCCGAGAACCTCCTCCTATTCTCCTTCCTGAGATCCAACACCTCATACAGCGTAGCCAACGGTATCTTCCAAATTTCATACAAGTTATATCTAGAGGCTGGAGACCAAGAAGTAGAGGTCTCACCATTTAGTGTTTGAAATCCTATGGAGGTCAGAGCGCCTACCCCAAACTTCAAGTACATTAGATACAAGAAAAACCTACAGAATTTAAAGGATGGAATTCTCTACTCCTTACTGTAAGGATTGCATTGTATACAAGTAAGCCTAGATACGGCATTAAAGGATACATGAAACTCAGTCGTGTCCTCACTCCAGTAACGGTGGGATCCAGTAACGGTGGGATCCAGTAACGGTTGCATATCTTAGCAACCAATTCCGAAAGACCTGGGCAAGTTATTCTTTTCCCCATTTAGTCTTCCAAATAGTGTGAGACACATTATCTCACTCTCCATTTAGAGGGATAGGACATCCTAAATATGGCCAGTAACATGGAATAAGTATTCCTTTTGGCGAATAGGTCTAGAAAGATCTCAGACATCCAAGTGTCAACCTATAAACTACCTTGTTGCTGAAATTATCAGGCAAAATGGCTCTAGTCTCTTCCTCAACACTATACAAAGGTTGGTATCTTTGCAATCTGGGATAGAACATCAGCCTTCTGGCATATCCAAACTAAAGTGTTTGAAGTACCACGAACATTGAAAATAGTCAAGGTTTAAAAGAGACATAGAATTGGCCCTTCTTCTAGGAGAAAAACGATAGACTCATCAGGCCTAACGGCATCGGAAAAAGACAATCACTGTCTAACGAAGACAATCGCAGTGGTGCGGATCAAGTTAGTCAAAGCTTAGATGACTAGGAAAAACCCATCAGATGAGGGCAGAGACCGCTCTTCCAGTCTGATTGCGCATGCATTGACGGAACTCCAGAATAGTTCCTCCAGAGTTAATATGTAAACTACGACCTGGTCTACATTCAACACGTTTGGGGGTCCATTCTTGTGGACCCAACAGTCTTAACTACAATACATCTCAATCGTTAGTGGGGATAGAGCTAATCTTCTTAAACACTTGAGCAGTACCCACCCTTGTTGTCTGGTGATTTGGTACATCCCATACGTATATGCTGTCATGCTGTGTCAGGAAAAGGGAAAATGTTATACTTGCCTGACGGTAATTTTCCTTTCCTGATGCAAGCATGACAGCATATAGGTCCCCTCCCAAAAAAAAAAATAAAAAATAAAATAAAAATATCACGAAAATATAATAAAGGCCTTCGCAGTGAAACTAAGTTACGAGAATACTGCAGGAAGGGAGGAGACCTACTTTTATAATATAACCGGTCCTGAATTGGGCAGGGAGGCGGAGCCTTCCCATACGTATATGCTGTCATGCTTGCATCAGGAAAGGAAAATTACCGTCTGGTAAGTATAACATTTTCCCTTTTCTCTGTCGTCCATGGACGGACACAGCACTCACCCCTCCTTTTTTGGTTTGTACTGCTTTTCTACGAACTGAGGCTGCTGACTGCAGGGTGGAGGGTTATGTACGGAGGGTGTTC
This sequence comes from Rana muscosa, assembly GCA_029206835.1. NCBI lineage: Eukaryota > Metazoa > Chordata > Amphibia > Anura > Ranidae > Rana > Rana muscosa. The sequence continues at coordinate 271,832,254 of CM055119.1, forward strand.
AACTCTGTTAAAGTTACATGTTTTAAGATAACTAACATGTTCTGCCTAGTCCTCGCCTATGAACAGGAACATAACCCACATGTCAAGATTTAAGGAGCTGTGTCCGTCCATGGACGACAGAGAAAAGGATTTTACGGTGAGTACAAAAAAATCCTATTTTTTGATGCAATACATTGCAGCAGGGCTCATTCCTGTGCTCCAACTAGAGTTTCTGTGAGGGGTTGCAGTGTTGTGGCACCAGCACCAGTGCCTAAGGCACAGTTTTTCTGCCCCTGTTTAACAGGGGCATGTAATTACAATTTTGATGCAATACTTTGCAGCAGGGCTCATTCCTGCGCTCCAACTAGAGTTTCTGTGAGGGGTTGCAGTGTTGTGGCACCGCCACCAGTGGCTAAGGCCCAATTTTTCTGCCCCTGTCTAACAGGGGCGTGTAATTACAATTTTCGATGCAATACTTTGCAACAGGGCTCATTCCTGCGCTCCAACTAGAGTTTCTGTGAGGGGTTGCAGTGTTGTGGCACCGCCACCAGTGGCTAAGGCCCAATTTTTCTGCCCCTGTTTAACAGGGGCGTGTAATTACAATTTTTGACGCAATACTTTGCAGCAGGGCTCATTCCTGCACTCCAACTAGAGTTTCTGTGAGGGGTTGCAGTGTTGTGGCACCAGTGCCTAAGGCCCAATTTTTCTGCCCCTGTTCAACAGGGGCATTGTCACGTACCTGGTGGAAGAGTCTGGTATGCAGAGGGAGGCCTCTCTTACGCCTCTAGCTCGAGGCCCCTGGTAGAGAAAACAGGAGGCACAGGAGTGCAGAGTCGCACGAGAGCCTGGCAAGGTTGCTGGTAGACAAGCTGGACCGGAACTGGAACAGGAACTGGAATGGACCCAGGAACAGCTGTCAGACTGGAAACTGGAGCTCAGGCAGGTGCAGTCAGATGGACTGGAAGAGTGGATACACCAGTCCAAAGCAGGTGAACACTGGAGCAGGATCAGGTACAAGCAGGTTTAGGCAACTGGCTGGTGGCAGGGTAGCAGATGGGGTAGACAGGAACGTGGTCTCAGGTACAGGCAGTTTCGGCAATAGGCTGGCAGCAAGGTAGCAGGAGGAGCAGGCAGGAACGTAGTCAACACAGGCCGAGGTCAGATGCAGGCTGATAAGCAGGGACGGTCAAAAGCAAGCCAGGTAGGGTCAGCTGGAGCAGGATACAGGTAAACAACAATCAGAGGTCTCAGGTAACACTGTAGACAGAACAGCAAGGAGCCCAGGCATCAGTCCCTTTAAATAGCCCCGTGCGCCGCTACTGTGCATGCGCGCACCGATGCATCGCTATCGCCATCTTGATTGCTGGCGTGCCCTTCCTGACATTGCACTGGAGTCAATTATAGTGGAGACAGAAATACTTCTTCCGGGAAGCTGTAATACAATGGGAAGAGCCAGGTGAGCTGGCAGGATGGGCATGCTGGCAGAGAATATAGTTTGGCCCTTGCGGATCTTGGCTGGACACGATCTCACATAATGTCCTGGTTTCCCACAATACAGGCAGAGATTTTCGTGTCTTCGGCGTTGACGTTCCTCATGGGAAAGTGAGGGACGGGGCATGCCAAGCTGCTTAGGTTCAGGGACATCGGATGTGGGTGAAGCAGGGGTAGAAGATGTCGGGCTGCTGGAGTTGGAGGCTCGGGGTAATTTCCAGTCCGGACAGGACGACTTCGTCGCTCTCTCTGATCTACGCTCTCGTAGTCGATGATCACCAGTGAATCTTTCAGGCGCAGGAACCCTTGCCATTGCTGAAGTAGCTCCTTGCGGGGCCGTAATAGGTGAGGAAAGAGCCTGGACACGTTCTTCCAGACTGGTATATGCATCTTGTGCGATTTTAACAGTCTGGGTGTGGTCTTCGAGGTGTAAGTGGAATCCCTCCATGGAAGAGGCTCCCTGCACAGACTCTGACGTGGCTGTTTGGTACTGTCACGTACCTGGTGGAAGAGTCTGGTATGCAAAGGGATGCCTCTCTTACACCTCTGGCTCGAGGCCCCTGGTAGAGAAAACAGGAGGCGCAGGAGTGCAGAGTCGCACGAGAGCCTGGCAAGTTTGCTGGTAGACAAGCTGGACCGGAACTGGAACAGGAACTGGAACGGACCCAGGAACAGCTGTCAGTCTGGAAACTGGAGCTCAGGCAGGTGCAGTCAGATGGACTGGAAGAGTGGATACACCAGCCCAAAGCAGGTGAACACTGGAGCAGGATCAGGTACAAGCAGGTTTAGGCAACTGGCTGGCAGCAGGGTAGCAGACGTTTCTGGCCAGCCATATTGTTCAGTAGAACATTTTGGATGCATGTGAAAAGCAGCACAGTGCAATATGATGGAGTGTAACACAGCAAGGAATGAGGATGTAATGTATAAATATTAATTTGTTTTGACTGTTTATATTATTAACTGTACTCATCTCTAACCCCTATTTAGAGCTATTTCAGATGGGTAAGCTTGTTCCTCAATCACTATTATTATTATTCAGGATTTATATAGTGCTAATACAATAAAATAAAATACTAGAGGACCCTGATATTCAAAAAAATTATTCAAATACAGAGGAAGTGACCCCGTAGGGTAATGTACGCAGAAGATTAGAAATTTTGTGACTTGCAACATACCAACAACAGAATTTCCAGTCAGGCATGGCCTAAGGCCCGGTTCACATAGGGGCGACTCATCAGGCGACTCGGTCGCCTGACGAGTCGCGTCCCGCTCTGTTAAATGGAACCGTTCTAATAGGAGCGACTCAGGTCGCTCCGACTTAGAAAAAGGTTCCTGTACTACTTTTGGGGGCGACTCGGGACGACTTGCATTGACTTCTATACAGAAGTCATTATGCAAATCGCCTGAACCGGGCGTCTCAAGTCGTCTTGAGATCGCGCCGCCGAGTAGCCCCCAAAGTCGTGCCGCCCCTGTGTGAACCGGGCCTAAGGAGAATGTGTATAAAATATTTTTGATTTTTATATTGGATATTTTGTGAATGTTTATGCTGAATTTGGCAGCAAAAGTTTATAAATATGTGCCCGAATTACCTAAAATTATGTTTGTTTCTTCCAGCAGGGGGAGATGCAGACTCTTTGTGGAAAATCACCATGGTTTAATTGCCTTTCTGGGATTTGGTTGCAGCTATTGTTCAATCTAACACGTACAGAACCCCCCCCCCCCCCCTTCCCAAAAATGTCACACTTTTCATTTAGGCACTGGTAATTAGATACAACACACCCACATGCCACTGTTTCCACTTAGGCACTAATAATTAGATACACTTACACAAAAGGGCACTCTTTCCATAGTCCACCTTCACGCTGAAGCAATTTTCTGCTTGTTTCCCTATGCCTGACTGTGCTCAAAATGCAGAATCTCATTCTTTCTAATTGTCCCTGTTCACACTTGTATGCTCAGCCGCTCTAAATACTATGTTCTACAAAAAAAAAGTACATGGGCTTTTTTTTTAATTTATTTTTTTAGGGCAATCAGGCATTTGTGGGTTCACTGACTTTAATAAGCAGTTTCAGAAACTCGGAGCATACAGAAGAAAAAAAGCCTGGAACTGTTTGAACACTGTAATCAAACTGAATCAGATCACTGCAATATAGGCATAGGTTTGCTTATGTCTAGAACAGATTTTGGATCATGCTTGACAATAGCTACAAAAAAACAAGTGCATGGTGGAGAAAACCACAGTAGATACAAAAGATGCAATCACAATTTACTCCACATGATGGCGGTGTAGAGTCAGTCACAGCTCTGGGCATGTCTTGATTACTAAAAAGTTACTTTTTGTTTGTTACAGTAAAGCAATGATTAGTGTAATACAGTAAAGTACACTTACTATACATGGAAACTTTTTTTCTTTTTTTATCAGATTTTATTTAGAAGTGATATACATCTTAAACCAGTGGTCCTCAAACTACGGCCCGCGGGCCGCATCCGGCCCGCCAGCGCGATTTACCCGGCCCACGGACTGCCCCTTTAACATTGCAGCAATCCCCCTTCCCTCTGCTACCTTTATCACACAAGACGAGAAACATGACAGGTCCGGACAAAGGGCGGGACCTTTTGAGTTAAGAAGTGGGTGATTGGTTACTAGGCAGCAGGACAGTCCCAGCAGTCAATCACTTGCCTTTTACTTGTGTAGCGGGGTCTCTTTTAAGGCCCCAGGACTATGTTACCCAGAACCCCATTCGGCCCCAGGGCGGAGGTTCCACCGCAGAGACTCATGGGAGGGGTTACTTAAGTGAGAGGCGAGGCAGAGCTCGCTCTCTTGGGACACGGCGCTTCAAGCAACAAGTCATCCTGTGCGGATCGGCTGTGGGGCAAGGCCTGAAGCCTGAGGCCTTGCTTGAAGTCCGAAGAGCCTTCCACCATACTGCGGAGCCTGGGTGGATCCTGACCCATCGTGATAGGATGTGAGTTGGATCGGGGACTCGATCGGAGCAGACGCTGTTTTCGACACACATGCGGTGGAAGTCCCAGGCTGGGATCGCGCCTGGAGTGGTGAGCGGGCATCTGCCCATATCAATAGACTGAGTTGTGTTTAGGCCTGTAGACTGCCTAGGCCCGCTGTTCGCTCACCAGTGTTTCTTGGCGGGTCCGGTAGCGGGACAGAGTTGAAGTACCTACCCCCCCCCCGTTTTGCCCTGTTATTTCAAGTTACCACCCAATGTGGATTACAAATGGTTATTTCTTCAAGTGCACCAACGAAAGCTGGCCGGTGAAGAAACCTTCCTTCCTTAGGGAAAAGAGACTCAGTTCCATCCCATGTCAGGCCTGACTTAGGCGGGGAGTTAGAAAGTTTGTGTTACCATGCCATAGGAGAGCGCACGCCATAATAGCTCCGCGTGGTGGACACTGCGCGGTGCCATATTATTGTGCTGCACCTAGTACATTGATTGATGCAGGGCTCTGCATGCTCATGTATATGTTGCATGTTATACCTTGAATCCTTCGTTACCAGTAAAGCTGATATATATTTATATTCTTGCCTCAGCGTGTTGTCTGACTGTTTAGAGATTATTAAGTACAATACACCTGAGAGTGATAGGAGTTTAACCTGACTGACTGTGCCAGAGTGGGTCGAGTAAAATTGCCGGGGGTTGGCGGTACTGTGTGCAGGGCCCGAAATCAAACCAGCGGCTCTCTTAACTGGGGGTAGCGCTACACGTTGGGGCTCGTGAGTCCGGGATCCTGTTGCAGCAAATAGCAGCCAAAAAGTACCAGCATGGACCCACTAGAAGTAGTGAAGTGATGCGCAACAGTCAACACAGATCCAAATGGGGCAGTGATTATAGAACTCCCAGGGATCTGGCAAGAAGATGCAGTGAAACAGTTAGTGATGTCACTGTCCCCACAACAGAAGCCATGGATAGTGGATGTCAGATTAGAACCTCCTTTGACATATGTACTGATAAAATGGAAGGATGGAGTCCCAGAAGACTTCAAGAAGCCAAGCATAGAAACGGCGGATAAACAAACTTATAAGCTAATACGCGCCCCACCCAACCTAAAAGATGTAAAGAAAGAAGAGAGTCCCGGGTCGCCGCAGGGCACCCTCAGCACAGAATTATGCGCGGTTCTAGGGGAAATCATAGCGCAATGCAAGAAAGACCCGGCAGATTATCAAATATCAGGATACCGGAAATTCTGAATGTTTTCAGGAAGGAAGAAGAAGGATTTGAGGAGTGGTTAGACGGTGCAACTCAGGCTCTAGAGGAGTGGGAAGTCCCAGACCACAGGAAGAAGCAGAGAATTGCGGAGAGCTTGAAGGGGCCTGCTTTAGAGGCCGTACGCAACCTCAAGATGAGTAAGACAGACTGTATTGCGCAGGACTATCTAGACCAGGGGTGTCCAAACTTTTTTCAAAGAGGGCCATATTTGATGAAGTGAACATGCTCGAGAGCCGACCATTTTGCCTGACATTCTTTGAACCATTAAAATTTGGTCTAAGTGTGTTCGTCCGAGTACTGATATACTACCCAACAAGAATTCTCTTGCCTTTGTGGCTGTGTGTGAGTAAAGAGGTGAGCTCTCTGTGTTTCACTTTAAAGAGGGAAGTTTCAGGAATTTTTATTTTTTTTTTTTAAGTAAAGGTCTGTGAAGCAGATCCCCAGACCATCCCCAGTCCATCACGGGCTGGGGATCTGTGAGGGACTGGGGCTCTGCGAGGGACTGGGGCTCTGTGATGGGCTGGGGATCTGTGATGGGATTGGGGAATGCCCCAGTCCATCACAGATCCCCAGTCCATCACTGATCCCCCCCCCCATCGCAGAGCCCACTTCATAGACCCCACTCCCCTTACAGACTCCCTCCATATTAGAGTCAGACTGTCACTTTTATCAATGCGAGCTCTGTGTGTTTCACTTTAAAGAGGGAAGTTTCAGGAATTTTTTTTTTTTTTTTTTTTAAGTAAAGGTCTGTGAAGCAGATCCCCAGACCATCCCCAGTCCATCACGGACTGGGGATCTGTGAGGGGCTGGGGATCTGTGAGGGGCTGGGGATCTGTGATGGGATTGGGGATCTGTGAGGGACTGGGGATCTGTGAGGGACTGGGGATCTGTGAGGGATTGGGGATCTGTGATGGGACTGGGGATCTGTGATGGGACTGGGGATCTGTGATGGGACTAGGGATCTGTGAGGGACTGGGGATCTGCGAGGGACTGGGGATCTGCGAGGGACTGGGGATCTGTGAGGGACTGGGGATCTGTGATGGGATTGGGGATCTGTGAGGGACTGGGGATCTGTGAGGGACTGGGGATCTGTGATGGGATTGGGGATCTGTGAGGGACTGGGGATCTGTGATGGGATTGGGGATCTGTGAGGGACTGGGGATCTGTGATGGGATTGGGGATCTGTGATGGGATTGGGGATCTATGATGGGATTGGGGATCTGTGAGGGACTGGGGATCTGTGAGGGACTGGGGCTCTGTGAGGGACTGGGGCTCTGCGAGGGACTGGGGCTCTGCGAGGGACTGGGGCTCTGTGATGGGCTGGGGATCTGTGAGGGATTGGGGAATGTCCCAGTCCATCACAGATCCCCAGTCCATCACTGATCCCCCCCCATCGCAGAGCCCACTTCATAGACCCCACTCCCCTTACAGACTCCCTCCATATTAGAGTCAGACTGTCACTTTTATCAATGCAGTATTCCCCCCTCCCCACACTGCCCTACCTTAATCACACAAGCCAGGAAGCACACATGGCATGGCAGGTCCAGAAAAAGGGCGGGACTTTTCAAGTTAAAGGCGGGTGATTGGTTGCTGGGACCGCCCCACTGTCTAGCAACCAATCACCTGCTTTGTAACTTGAAAGATCCCGCCCTTTCTCCGGACTTGCAGCACTTCCAGGCTTGTGTGGGGAGGGGGAGGAAGGGGGAGTGATGCAAGAGTCGGCAGAGGGGAGAGCACACTGACAATTTAGCAAAGCTGCGGGCCACTACTGGGTCCGGATTCGGCCCGAGATCCACTATTTAGTGATGCCACATATATATCTTTTGTGGTCCCGGTGCTGGGAGATCGTTGGGGGCCACAAAAGATATATATGCCCAGATAACCAAGCGGGCCATTCAAAACCGGAACGCGGGCCGCAATTGGCCCGCGGGCCGGACTTTGGACATGCCTGATCTAGACATTCTGCAGAATGTGTTCGGCGGAACAGAGAAGATCACTGAACTTTCCTACCAACTGGAGCATTGCTATCAAAAGGCAGGGGAGAAGCTATCAGAGTTCATGATGCGCCTAGATAAAATACTGCACAAGATGATCCTAAAGAAGGGGATTGACCCGAAGAAGGTGGATGAGGCCCGAGTCCAACAGGTGGTGAGAGGATCTCAACCCCTGGATCCCATCGCACTGGCGCTACGTACAAGACAGGACGGGAAGAGCCTGGAGTACCCTGACTTGATCCGAGTAGTCAGAGAGGAAGAAGCTATGCTGGAGGAGAAAAAGAGGAGCCAACCAGTTGAGACGGTGAACCCTTCCCCGGTGATGGTCAGGACGGCCATGACCTTAGAAAGAGATGCAGAGGTGGATACCTTGAAGTTGCAGATGTCCCAAGTGCTGGGAATGTTGACCTCCTTGATGGAAAAGGAGTCAAGGGTACCAGAGAGGGAAAGTCCGAGGAAGGAATTTTTCCCGAATACCTCAGCACCCGCATCCCTGGAAAATTGGGGAAATGTGATCTGTTTCAATTGTGGGGGAGCTGGCCATCTTGCCAAAGTACGTGCCAGTCCCAAGAAGAAGAGACTGAATAACCACAAGCCGCCGGAAAACTTCAACGGGCCCCGGTGAAGGAGTCAACCGGGTGCCCATCATCATCAAGGAACTCCATACTGAATAAGAAGCACATGAGAGAAGGGGCCAGGACCTCACAGAAGAAACCAAGGGTTCCTCAGAAGGAATGCACTCCAAAGAAACACAATAATGTCCCTCAGCGGGTAGTTACACCCATACAGAGGAGAGAGATCAATGCATACCAGGCTCAGGAGAGACTTAGGTCCAAAGACAAAAGGAGAAAGGAAAGTCAAAAAGGGAAATGCAAAGATCCAAGGAAAGAGACCCCTTTGAAGCAGTACCCAGAGAAACTGGTGGGTCCCTCTCCAATTGTATCCATTCAAGTAGAGGGGATCTACACAAGAGCCCTGTTGGAAACTGGAGCGCAGGTGACCCTGTTGTATCGAGACTTCTACGACAGGCACCTAAGTCACCTACCCATCCAGAAGATTGAAGACTTGGAGATATGGGGAATTGGAACAGAGAAGTTTCCTTGTGATGGCTATCTACCCATAAAACTGACGTTTGACCCATCCATAGCTGGGAAGGGGGAAGTGTTCGACACCTTGGCTGTGGTGTGCCCCCGACCGCCTGGAGCTAACAGGAGTTCCTTGATAATAGGAACCAACACGGATCTGGTCCGAAGACTTTTGGTCCCGCTAACAAGAAGGAAGAACCTCCCAGTCACAGAGATTCACCCAATGTTGAAGACCGCCTTCCAACGGCTGATCTTAGAGCAAAAGGCCCCGGAAGAGGGGGTAGGGAAGGTCTGGAGACTCGGAAAAAAAGGGATAGTGTGGCAACCCGGTGAAGTAACCTGCTTGAAGGCCACAGTGAAACTCACTTCGGAGCAGCCGGGCCCTTTTGTGATGTTGGAACCCGACCCAAGAGAAGAACCTTCGGGCTTGGAGGTAGTCCAGGAAGTGGTCCCGGTGAGGGCCCTGAAGAAGGCCCACTGCAAGGTGCCTGTGAGTGTCAGAAACACCACAGATGGTCCCATGGAAGTCCCAGCCAGGCTGTTATTGGGCCGGGTGAGCACAGCCACACCAGTTGCCTCATCAGATGTGAGGAAGACAGATGGAGAGAGTACAGTGTGGGAGAAGCTTTCCATGGAGAATCCAAACCTGCCCAGGGCTTGGAGGGAGAGAGCCCGGAACCAGTTGATTCGGTGGGAGAGGATCTTCTCACATGATGAGTTTGATGTGGGGTGTGCTAGGAGTGCCACCCATCGAATCCGCCTCCAGGAAGACAAGCCCTTCAGAGAAAGGGTTAGGCGGGTTCCATTGGCAGACCTCGAAGATTTGAGGGAACAGCTTGCTGAGCTCAAGCGAACAGGTGTGATCCAAGAATCTAGAAGTCCGTATGCCTCCCCCATAGTAGTGGTCCGGAAGAAGAACGGGTCACTAAGGTTGTGTATTAACTATAGGACCCTCAACAGGAGAACCACTCCGGATCAGTATACCACTCCAAGGATAGAAGATGCCTCGCAGAGCTTGTCCGGAGCCAAGTGGTTCAGTGTTATGGACTTAAAGAGTGGGTATTATCAGATCCCGATGCACCCAGAAGACAAAGAAAAGACGGCTTTCATAACCCCAGTGGGGTTCTTTGAATTCAACCGGATCCCTCAAGGTCTGTCTGGAGCTCCAGCCACATTCCAAAGACTCATGGAGAAGACTGTGGGAGACATGAACCTCATTGAGGTCCTTGTATACTTGGATGACATCATAGTCTTTGGCAGAACTTTGGAGGAACATGAAGAAAGGCTGGAGAAGGTCTTGAAGAGACTGAGTGAAGAAGGACTCAAGCTCTCACCTGAAAAATGTCAATTTTACCAGTCTTCAGTCAACTATCTGGGACACATAGTGTCCGAAAATGGGGTATCCACAGACCCTGAAAAACTGGAGGCTGTCACCTCCTGGCCAAAACCTACCACCGTAACAGAACTCAGGTCCTTCCTAGGATTCTGTTCCTATTACAGGAGGTTCGTGGAGGGGTTTGCTCGAATAGCGAGACCCTTGAATGAGTTGCTGAAGACGGAGGGGGAAGAGGATGACTCGGGCCCCAGGAAGCCGGGGGAGTCAGTCAAGGACCAGTGGAATGAGAAGTGTGAAGACGCCTTCCAGATGCTGAAAAAGAGCTTGACCACCGCCCCTGTTCTGGCCTATGCAGACCCAAAGAAGCCTTACGAACTCCATGTGGATGCCAGTCATGATGGTCTGGGAGGAGTACTCTACCAGGAGCATAAGGGGAGCAGAGACCTGTTGCGTATGTGAGCAGAAGCTTGACCCCCTCCGAAAAGAACTATCCCACCCATAATTTGGAGTTCCTGGCCCTCAAGTGGGCCGTAGTAGACAAACTTCGAGATTACCTATATGGGGCAGACTTCACTGTCAAAACGGATAACAACCCCCTTACCTACCTGTTTACCACAGCGAAGCTGGACGCCACAGGACATAGATGGCTGGCGGCGTTGTCTGCCTTCAGTTTCAGCTTGAAATATAGACCTGGGGCGGGAAACCGAGATGCAAACGCCCTGTCCAGGAGGTCTCATGTTCCCACCCACAGTATTGAAGACTGGAAGCCAAGTGGCACCTGACGGGGTGCGGGCCCTTTGCCAAGGGGCTGAACTCCAAGCCAAGGGAGGCTCAAGAGCAGAAGAGATAGGGGTCACTATTGTAGGAGTCCCCAAGCAGTACTGTGGAGCAACCTTACTGGGGGAAGACAACTTACCCAGACTGACCAAAAAGGAGTTGAGATCTGACCAATGGGAAGACCCTATGGGGAGATTGGTCTTAGAAGCATTAGAGAATCAGAACCCAAACATACTCCTACGTCACCTCTCGAAGGAAGCTCGCCTGTTGAAAAAAGAGTGGGACAGGCTACAGGTGCATCAGGGAGTGGTCTACCGAAGGGGCCCCTCTGATGACCAAGAAGACAAGTGGCAGTTGTTCCTGCTGGAGAAACACAGGGAGACGGTCATGATTGCCTTACATGACAACCATGGCCACCTGGGAGTGGAAAGGACTTTCCAACTTGTTAGAGACCGTTTCTATTGGCCCTGCATGAGGGCTGAAGTTGAGGAATACTGCCATTCATGTGCACGATGCATACAGAGAAAGACTCTGCCCCATCAAGCTGCCCCAATGGGCCATTTACAAAGTGAAGGCCCGCTTGACCTGGTGTGCATTGATTTCCTCTGCCTCGAACCTGACCTGAAGGGACTAGGAAATGTTCTGGTAGTAACCGACCATTTCACCCGGTATGCACAGGCTTTTCCAGCCAAGGACCAGAAGGCCTCTACTGTGGCCAAAATACTCGTGGAGAAGTACTTTATACATTATGGACTGCCACAAAGGCTCCATTCAGATCAGGGGAGGGATTTCGAGAGTAAACTGATACGAAAACTCCTAGATGCCTTAGGGATCAAGAAGACCAGGACTACTCCTTATCACCCTCAAGGTGATGCTCAGCCGGAAAGGTTCAATCGAACCCTGCTCAACATGCTGGGAACTTTAAGTGGCGAAAAGAAGCAACATTGGAGTAATCACATAGCGGCCCTTGTGCATGCTTACAACAGCACTGTCAGCGATGCTACAGGATATTCATCTTACAGACTTATGTTCGGGAGAGAAGCAAGATTGCCGGTGGATCTGGCCTACGGCACTTCCATAGATCATTGTTCTGCTGCTTCCCACAAGGGATATGTAGATAGACTTAGACACAACTTGAAGATGGCCTATGAGCAAGCTCAGGCGGCCTCGGAACAGAGGGGGGCTCGCAACAAGAGGAATTTCGACCTAAAGGTTAGGATCCAAGACCTACAACCAGGAGACAGAGTGTTGTTGCGGAACCTGGGGGTCCCTGGAAAACATAAGCTTGCAGATAGATGGAGACCAGAACCTTATGTCATTTGTAAAAAATTACCGGGCCTACCCGTTTACAGACTTTAACCCGAGGGGAAGTTGGGGCCCTTGAAGACTTGGCATCGGAACCACCTACTTCCGTTAGCTGAAGCAGTTCTGTTGCCTCCTAGGATGGATTTTCCTGAACCCATGTACATTCTGAACACCCCTAGACCCAACACTCGGTCTCAGACCCCTCTGATAGAGGATACAGAAGATTCAGAAATGAGTGAAGATAAGGGAGAGGAAATTGGCTGGTTTTGGCCTTCCCAGGGTCCAACGACTTCTGCTATTGATCTTCCACCTGATGAAGATAACGAGGATCAGACACTGAATGCAGAAGCTACGGAGTTCATTCCGTCTAGTCATTGGTCAGATGCTTGGGAGAGTGTCGGTGAACTATCCCCCGAGGAGGACCCAAGGGAAGCCATGTATCTTCCTGCTCCGGAGCCAGATGCTCCCGAATTAGAAGGAACTCCCGAGTTGGTTACAGAAGAAGAATCTGTTCCCACAGAAAGTCCAAGAGGACAGAGGAAGCGGAGGGCAATAAAACCTCCCAGGAGATTAACCTACCCACAAATGGGGGAGAGTGCGGAAGACACTTTATTCACTGCCAGAAGGAGTATGGAAGACCCTGACCCTCCCACTGTTCATTTGGTGGGAGGCAACCCCAGCTCACTCTCTGGTACAGTTAGACAGGATGCTGTTGTTAATGTGTCCTGTGGGCAGGGGAGTTCACTGCCTTGTTTCTGGTGGGAATTTCCTCTGCCGACATCATATGGAGAATTGATGGATGTTGTTAAATGTGTAGCTTGAAGTTATGTTATCTTTGGGGACAAAGAGTTCAAGTGGGGGGAGTGTGTAGCGGGGTCTCTTTTAAGGCCCCAGGACTACATTACCCAGAACCCCATTCGGCCCCAGGGCGGAGGTTCCACCGCAGAGACTCATGGGAGGGGTTACTTAAGTGAGAGGCGAGGCGGAGCTCGCTCTCTTGGGACACGGCGCTTCAAGCAACAAGTCATCCTGTGTGGATCGGCTGTGGGGCAAGGCCTGAAGCCTGAGGCCTTGCTTGAAGTCCGAGGAGCCTTCCACCATACTGCGGAGCCTGGGTGGATCCTGACCCGTCGTGATAGGACGTGAGTTGGATCGGGGACTCGATCGGAGCAGACGCTGTGTGCGACACACATGCGGTGGAAGTCCCAGGCTGGGATCGCGCCTGGAGTGGTGAGCGGGCACCTGCCCATATCAATAGACTGAGTTATGTTCAGGCCTGTAGACTGCCTAGGCCCGCTGTTCGCTCACCAGTGTTTCTTGGGGGGTCCGGTAGCGGGACAGAGTTGAAGTACCTACCCCCCCCCCCCCCCCGTTTTGCCCTGTTATTTCAAGTTACCACCGAATGTGGATTACAAATGGTTATTTCTTCAAGTGCACCAACGAAAGCTGGCCGGTGAAGAAACCTTCCTTCCTTAGGGAAAAGAGACTCAGTTCCATCCCATGTCAGGCCTGACTTAGGCGGGGAGTTAGAAAGTTTGTGTTACTACGCCATAGGAGAGCGCACGCCATAATAGCTCCGCGTGGTGGACACTGCGCGGCGCCATATTATTGTGCTGCACCTAGTACATTGATTGATGCAGGGCTCTGCAGGCCCATGTATATGTTGCATGTTAAGCTGATATATATTTATATTCTTGCCTCAGCGTGTTGTCTGACTGTTTAGAGATTATTAAGTACAATACACCTGAGAGTGATAGGAGTTTAACCCTAGACTGACTGTGCCAGAGTGGGTCGAGTAAGATTGCCGGGGGTTGGCGGTACTGTGTGCAGGGCCCGAAATCAAACCAGCGGCTCTCTTGACTGGGGGTAGCGCTACACGTGCAAAGTCCCGCCCTTTGTCCGGACCTGCCCTGCTTCATGTCTTGTGTGATTAAGGTAGCAGCGGGGGGGGGGGGGGGGGTGCTGTGATATTATAGAAGGGGCGGCAGTGTAATATTGATGGGGGGTTGATCTGTTGGGGGGGAGTCTGTGATTTGGGGGGGGGGCCTGTGATTGGGGGGGGTCTGTGATTGGGGGGGGAGTCTGTGATTGGGGGGGAGTCTGTGATGGGAATCTTATAGGGGGATATGTGATGGGGGTGTCTGTTATGGGGGGGCTTTGTGATGGAGAGGAGTTTTGTTGGGGGGCTTTGTGATGGGGAGATTTGTGATGGGGGGTCTGTGATGGGGGATCTTTTATGGGGGGCTTTGTGATGGATGACCTGATATGGGGGCTTTTTGAGGGGGGGAATCTGTGATGGAGAGGTTCTGTGATGCGGAGGGGGTTCTGTGATGGGGGGGAGGGGGATCTGTGATGGGGAGGGGATCTGTGATGAGGGGAGTCTGTGAAATACTAATAAGTTTATGTTGATTAAAATTGTTTTTTATTTTAAATATTAAATTGTTTTTTTCCTGTTTTTTTGCACTACAAATAAGATGTGTGCATAGGAATTTGTTCATATTTTTTTTAAACTATAGTCTGGCCCCCCAACAGTCTGAGGGACCGTAAACTGGCCCACTGTTTAAAAAGTTTGAGGACCCCTGTCTTAAACAGTAGAACAAGACATACAAAACACGCCACACGGGGCATAAAAACAAAACAAAAAAACACAGGAACATCGCCATGGAACATACATACAAAGTAATAGGCACATACATGCTTACAGTGATAAGATAGCGACTAACAGAACATATGAATACTTTAACCGATTGCCGACCGCCGCACGCCAATGTACGCCGGCAGAATGGCACGGCTGGGCATATTGGCGTACAGGTACGTCCCCTTTAATATGCACAGCCGTGGGTCACGCTCGCGACCCGGTTGGGTATTCCGTGACCGCGCCCACAGGACCTGCGGACCCGATCGCCGCCGGTGTCCCGCGATCGGGTCACAGAGCTGAAGAACGGGGAGATGTAAGTGTAAACAAACCTCTCCCCGTGCTTCCTAGTGAGCCTGTCACTGATCGTCTGTTCCCTGTCATAGGGAACAACGATCAGTGACGTCACACACCAAGCCACGCCCCCCTACAGTAAGAATCACACATTAGGTCACACTTAATCCCTTTAGCGCCCCCTACAGGTTAACCCCTAAACTGACAGTGTAATTTTCACAGTAATCAGTGCATTTTTATAGCACTGATCGCTGTAAAAATGACAACAGTCCCAAAAAAGTGTCCGATGTGTCCGCCATAATGTCGCAGTCATGATAAAAATTGCTGATCGCCGCCATTACTAGTAAAAAAAAAAATATTAATAAAAATGCCATAAAACTATCCCCTATTTTGTAGAAGCTATAACTTTTGCGCAAACCAATCAATAAACGCTTATTGCGGGTTTTTTTACCAAAAATATGTAGAAGGATATTTATTATAGCAAAAAGTAAAAAATATGTTTTTTTTTTCTAAATTGTCGCTCTATTTTTGTTTATAGCGCAAAAAATAAAAACCGCAGAGGCGATCAAATACCACCAAAAGAAAGCTCTATTTATGGGAAAAAATTATGTCAATTTTGTTTGGGAGCCACGTCGCACGACCGCGCAATTGTCAGTTAAAGGGACGCAGTGCCGAATCGCAAAAAGGGTCCTGGTCCTTTAGCAACAAAATGGTCCGGGGCTTAAGTGGTTAAAAATTGTTATAATGACCTGGAGACTACTGAAGAGTAGGCATTACGTGGCACCACTGTCTGTGACATTCATGATCCATCCATTGGGTGCTTCAGTGAAGGGAATTGGGTTAAACAGAGTGGAGGGGGGTGACCAGGTAATCAGAGCCCAGATCGTGCTGTAACCTCTCCATTTTAAAATGGTGAAAGGGTGGCCACAGAGAATTTTCCCAGGACTAATGCACCCCAGCATACATTTAAAGCCTATTGCACTCATAACAAAACACCATAATTTCACTTTTCTTACTGACCCATATACATTAAGCTAGAAACCTGGCTTTTCCCAAAGTTTTGGGGAAGTAAAAACTCTCAATTTTACTAATCCCTAGTAGCAAGGCAGAGCAACTCTACAAGTATTCTTTACTGTATATAGTTGAAAGTGTACTTTGGCTTCTTGGAGGAAAAGTGTTTTGTATTTGATTGTATAATGAACATGAAGATAGATGGCAGAGTATATTTGTGTCCTCAGTGACTGTGGAGATGGATTACTACTGAACAGAATATCCAGGATTTAGATGGTGGTTTATGATACACTTAGAGACTTGATTGGGTATGAATATTTGTATGTTCCAGCCAGCCTTAAGCCTAGTATACGTGGGCCGAATGTTGTCTGTCATTGACTGGTTCAATAGAAACAGGCAGACATTCGGCCCTTGAGTACCACATCCAGTTTGTCCAGCTTCTGTCAAAGGTGCATGACCAAAAAAGTTTTGACAATCAGCCCCTGATCAGCATTCTCAGCCAATAGCTATGACCGCTAACTGGAGTGTTCTGGCAGGGAATCTGTCCCCCTGTCAGAACACAATAGCACAGCAGGAGAGATCGCTCTACTTAGTACAGAGGCTCCTCCTGAGTCAGTCAGAGGCGGAGAAGGCAAATTGTGGACTTTCAAAGTGCCACAAAAAGAAACATCTCACCATAAATTAAAAATCCATAACCCCATTATATAGTTAAAAACACCATTAAAATTACAAAGAGTACTGTTGCCATATCTAAATTTCTGCAACCGTTGCGTGTTTGTAGTTCCAAGTTGGTATGGTGGGTTGACGCGTTTCGCAATGGTCTTGTTTCCTTGGGATCCACACCCTTACATTAAGCTGTCTCTACAAGGACGATAGCAACAAATAAATATGTGACAGTGGTTTGTCCCTCTGTCTCCCAGTTGTGCTTGGCTGTTGTCATCCTATCACATGTGCTTCCAGCAAAGAATATAAGCAGATACTCCGATGCTCTTTGCAAAAACACGTACCGCTATTGTCACGTTCACTAAGACGGTACAGAGTGATGATGTACACCCACATGTAGAGAGCAAGCATGTATACAAAAGGCAGCTATAAAGGGTCTGGATTAGATTAACAGCACTGATATGAAACAATGGTAAAAATAGTACCTTAAAGTGGTTGTAAAACTGACCGGCCTCAGGTGATACACAGAGATGAAACAAATCCTCCTACATATGCTTTTCTGTTTATCTGCAGTGTTCTCTTCTTCGCTCTACAGCTGTTCAAAGTCCAGAATTTATAAAGCTTTTCTGAGCTGTTTGAAGTGGACAGAATTGGATGTCGGCAGGTGTCAACGGACACATGTCTGTTCACATCCGCCACTCCATAGAGGGCAATGGATGGTCTGCTCGGGTCCGCCTAAAAAACTGACAGGCGGACGCAATCAGCCCACTCGTGTGAAAGGGGCTTTAGTGCACCTCGCCAAGACACTCGCGCTTTAGCCCCCTACAACACAGTAAAACACTACCATATATTGTGGTGGGCTGCCGTTTGAAAAAGCAGTACATGCACCTATTTTGGTGCATCAAGAAGCCTACTTAATCATATGGGCTGCCCTAACCCAACACTAAGGATGAGCTCCGGCGTGTTCGCAAAGTGCACATGCAGAGCCCGCCAGGAAGTCGTCACTGTGCTGCGCTAATCACAAGCAGTGAGACATTTCCCGATCTCTGCAGCCACGCATCAGGACAATGTCTCACTGCCTGTGATTAGCACAGCGCAGTGCCGACTTCCTGGCAGGCTCTGCACGTGGACTTTTCAAACACACCGGAGCTCATCCTTACTCAACACACTTCAACTCAGCAGCATGCTTTCCACGATTGCACTTAAAACCCACCCTAAAAAAAAATCCTTGGTAATTGATGCACAATTTTTTTTTTTGCAGGTCCAGTTAGGCCCCATGCACACGAGACGCTGTTATTTGCTGTTGAACGCGTGTTCAGAGGCAGTTGGACGCTTTTTTCAACTGCCCCTGAACCCATTCAATATTATCCTATGTGTCCATGCACACACTCTCGTTTTTTGGCGTTTACAAGCAGTTGCGTTTAACCTCGTTTTTCCAGAAGCAAAAAAATGGGTTCAAAAGTTTTCCACGTTTCAGACGCTAAACGCGGCTAAACGCGGTACCGGCGTTTTGCCGCGTTTGCGTTTATAAGAGTTTTTAAAGGTGACCTATTTTTTAACATTAGAAATCTCAAAAATGATGGCAAATGATGAAAAACTATTAAAAAATATAAAAGAAAACTGTAATTGCTTGCATTGCATTGTGGACAATCCACAACTTGTGGCAGGTAACGTGGCAAGTGGACAATCCACAGCTTGTGGCAGGTAACGTGGCAAGCAGGCAATCAACAACTTGTGTCAGGTGACGTGGCCAGGTGACGTGGCCAGTGGACAATCCACAACTTGTGGCAGGTGACGTGGCCAGGTGATGTGGCAGGTAACGTGGCCAGGTGACGTGGCACGTGATGTGGCCAGGTGACGTGGCCAGTGGACAATCCACAACTTGTGGCAGGTGACGTGGCAGGTAACGTGGCCAGGTGACGTTGGACGTGATGTGGCCAGGTGACGTGGCCAGTGGACAATCCACAACTCGTGGCAGGTGACCTGGCCAGGTGACGTGGCAGGTAACGTGGCCAGGTGACGTGGCACGTGACGTGGCCAGGTGACGTGGCCAGTGGACAATCCACAACTTGTGGCAGGTGACATGGCCAGGTGACGTGGCAGGTAATGTGGCCAGGTGACCTGGCACATGATGTGGCCAGGTGACGTGGCAAGTGGACAATCCACAACTTGTGGCAGGTGATGTGGCCAGGTGACATGGCAGGTGACGTGGCAGGTGACGTGGCAAGTGGACAATCCACAACTTGTGGCAGGTGATGTGGCTAGGTGACGTGACAGGTAACATGGCCAGGTGACGTGGCCAGGTGACATGGCAGGTGACGTGGCAGGTGATGTGGCAAGTGGACAATCCACAACTTGTGGCTGGTGACGTGGCTAGGTGACGTGGCAGGTAACGTGGCCAGGTGACGTGGCCAGGTGACGTGGCCAGGTGACATGGCAGGTGACGTGGCAGGTGACGTGGCAAGTGGACAATCCACAACTTGTGGCAGGTGACGTGGCTAGGTGACATGGCAGGTAACGTGGCCAGGTGACGTGGCACGTGATGTGGCCAGGTGACGTGGCAAGTGGACAATCCACAACTTGTGGCAGGTGATGTGGCCAGGTGACGTGGCAGGTAACGTGGCCAGGTGACGTGGCAGGTAACATGGCCAGGTGACGTGGCAAGTGGACAATCCACAACTTGTGGCAGGTGACGTGGCCAGGTGACATGGCACGTGATGTGGCCAGGTGACGTGGCAAGTGGACAATCCACAACTTGTGGCAGGTGACGTGGCCAGGTGACATGGCACGTGATGTGGCCAGGTGACGTGGCAAGTGGACAATCCACAACTTGTGGCAGGTGACGTGGCTAGGTGATGTGGCAGGTAACGTGGCCAGGTGATGTGGCAGGTGACGTGGCAAGTGGACAATCCACAACTTGTGGTAGGTGATGTGGCAAGTGATACGCTAAATACAAGTACACTGCTGCTCTCTCAGCTGCTGCTACTCACTCTGGTCTCACAAACTGGCTGAAATGGTTAAAATTTACTGTTTTTTGAGCTTAGGGAGGGTCTTATGATGAAACGCTTATAAACGCAAACGCGGTAAAACGCCGCTAAACGCGTCTAAACGCGGCCGCAAACGCGGCAAAACGCGCGTTTTTAAACGCCGGTTTCAGCGTTTAAAAACGTGTGTTCAGCAGAGTTTGCACCTGCGTCTCGTGTGCATGGGGCCTTAAGGTTTCCATCTACTTTAGCTACAATACTGATGCTAGTCAGAATAAATGTTGACCACTTGCATTTTAGCCACATGTAATTCCCATATGTCCAAATTTCAATGACTTATCTGACAATCTGACTTCTTTTTATATTCCTAGTTCAGATCTGATGGATAATATCCCCCATAGTTTCTACTAGATGGAATTCCATGGAGAAGGAAGGAGTGTGTTTTGCGAAGGCCTGCATCCATTCATGGATTACTGAGCCTTAGAGGTTCAGGGGTTGTTATGGAAGAAGATGTCTGTGCAGTCACAAATACCAGCAGGTGAGGAAGATTTCTAAATACATAATTGATCCCACTAGAGAACAGGGAGTCATATTTGTATGTGGGGGAGGGGACCCAGTAACAGGGAAGTATATATATATCCACACGTCTGTGCCTCTAGCAGACTGCTGTCGGTCCATATAAGCCACATTACAGAGCTGTTTCCTGTAGTGGGGGGAGCTTGTCCTTACTGGGTGTCTGGGACAAGGACAGCTCGGGGGAAATGTGAGTGGGGGGAGGGCAGGACAGCTGGGTGGTGAAAGTCCTGAATGATCCGTTCTATTAACCTGTTCAATGCTGGCAACATATCAAAACAGAGAGCAGATGGTCTTTTGTGAATCATAAAGCGTTTGTTTTTCAAACAAAGAAATAGTAAACCTGCAGAGTCTGCTAGGTGACCCTTTATCTGCTCAGAGCCCTGGAAATGTATTGGTTGATTACATGATAACATTCAGTGTACTTTTCTTGGTAACCGTTAGAGGGGATCAGCCTCTACACAAGTGAAGTATTCTATGCAATATGCTTCTACGTATAGGGGCGCTCCAAATAGAAGTTGGTGACCCTGTAGCTAGTAGTGGGTGGAAGTGACCAGAGTGAACAATAGGAAACACCCCTCCCCCACCAATTTCTTTTGCCATTTGTGAGGGGGTTAACTCGGTAGCGGGTGTGTGTGACCCCCTGGTTGGGCTCCCCACACAAAAACAGGGCCAGCAGACGGAGGTTGTGGTTTTCAAAATCAAAAGGTGCGGTTTATTTCTCTATGTACAGTGACAAAAACACAGCAAAGCCAAAAAGAAACAAACAAAATAAATCCTGGTCAGTTTGACCTCTGACTAAACATGCAGGTTTCCTAAACTAACAACTGGGATCAGCCTGGTGCTGTCCTAGTCCCTAAGTCCCTGGTTTAGTAAAAGTCCAAACAAATAGCCACACAGGCTTTGCCTCACCGCACAGGGGTTCACTCTCCCTAGACAGTCCACACAGGTCTGGTTCCAGGCATGAGCTAACATCTAATGAAGCTGGGAGTTCTTATAGAGGCCTAAATGAGCTGACAAGCTTCAGCTGGTCTCATCAACTCCCTGTCTCACGACGCCCAGCACTCTCCCTAGAGGTATGAGTCATTCATGAGCCCACTAGCCTCAGCTGGGCTTCATCAACTCCCTAGTTGTATAAGTCGGCATAAAGCCTGAATCTGGGAGAAATATATCTACCCCCCTGGATGCAACCAGGTGACTTTACCTTCCTGCTGTCACATACCCCCCCCTCTTGTTTTAACCTTGGGGTTGGAACACCAGCAATCAGGCATTCATGTACTCGAGACAAAGCATCCACATTCCCCATTTGAACGCCAGGGCGATGCTTTACTGTGAAGTTGAATTCCTGTAGGGCCAGGAACCACCTATTCACTCTTCTATTTGTCTCCTTGTTTTGAGCCATCCACTTTAACGGAGCGTGATCCGTAACCATGTCAAAGTGCCTACCTAGCAGATAGTACCGAAGGGAATCTAGAGCCCACTTCACCGCTAAACACTCCTTTTCAACCGTGGCGTAATTTACCTCATGGGACTTCAACTTCCTGCTGAGGTAAATGACTGGGTGCTCTTCCCCGTTCCAGACCTGGGACAATACTGCTCCTAACCCCACATCTGACGCATCACTTTGTACGACAAAGTCTTTAGAGAAGTCGGGTGAGTACAACACTGGCTGGCTACATAAGGCTTGTTTCAAGAATTGGAATGCTGCCTCAGCCTCGGGGGTCCATTTAATCATGACCGACCCTTTCCCTTTCGTCAGGTTGGTTAGGGGCACAGCCTTAGAAGCAAAGTGGGGAATGAAGCGCCGATAATAACCCGCGATTCCCAGAAAGGCTCGTACCTGCTTCTTGCTGTTGGGACGTGGCCAACTCTGGATGGCCTCGACTTTGTTGAGTTGGGGTTTTATTACTCCCCTGCCAATGGTGTACCCAAGATATTTGGCCTCCTCCTGCCCAATGGTACACTTCTTGGGGTTAGCCGTAAACCCCGCTTCCCGGATAGAGTCTAGGACTGCTTGCACTTTTGGCAGATGTGAGGCCCAATCTGTGCTATGGACAATTACGTCATCCAGGTAAGCCGCAGCATACTTCCGATGGGGCCTCAGTATCTGGTCCATTTTCCGCTGGAATGTGGCCGGCGCATTCTGTAACCCGAACGGCATTCTCTTATATTGGAACGCCCCGTCTGGGGTTACAAATGCGGTTTTCTCTTTGGCCGACTTGGCCAGGGGAATTTGCCAATACCCTTTTGTGAGGTCAAGAGTCGTCATGTATCGGGCTGTTCCCAGCCGGTCGATCAACTCATCTATACGTGGCATGGGGTAGGTGTCAAATTTTGTAACTTTGTTCAACTGACGAAAATCGTTACAAAATCGCCAGCTCCCACCCGGTTTAGGCACCAACACAATGGGACTAGACCAATCACTTTGGGACTCCTCTATCACCCCTAAGTTCAGCATTTTCTGTACTTCCTCCCGTATTGCCTCCCGTCGGGCCTCTGGGATCCGATAGGGTTTTAACTTCACCCTTTCACCGGGCGGGGTAATAATATCATGCTCTACCCCAGATGTTTGTCCTGGCAGCTCAGAGAACACCTCCTTGTTGCGAAGCACAAACTCCTTAACCTCCTGTTGTTGGGGTTGTGACAAGGTGGCTGCTATTCCAACCTCCGGAATCACGCAACCAGTTTGAGCTGGTGACCAAGTTTCTGCGACTAGGGACTCTCTATCCCTCCAGGCTTTCAACAGATTAACGTGATATATCTGTTCGGGCTTTCGCCTTCCTGGTTGTCTGACCTTGTAATTCACTTCGCTCACTTTTTCCATTATCTCGTAGGGGCCTTGCCATTTGGCAAGGAATTTACTTTCAACCGTAGGGACAAGTACCAATATCCTATCCCCCGGGGAAAAGGTACGGGTCTTTGCTCCACGGTTGTACACTCTCTGCTGTGCCAACTGCGCTTGGGCCAAATGTTCCTTCACGATGGGCATTACCTGTGCAATTCGATCTTGCATCAGGGCGACATGCTCAATCACACTCCTGTGGGGAGAACTCTCACTTTCCCAAGTTTCCTTGGCAATATCCAACAGCCCTCTTGGGTGTCTCCCATACAGTAACTCAAAGGGGGAGAATCCCGTAGAGGATTGGGGCACCTCCCTAATAGCAAACATCAAATAAGGAAGTAGACAGTCCCAATCCTTTCCATCTCTATCCACCACTTTCTTCAACATTTGTTTTAGGGTTTTGTTGAATCTTTCAACCAGCCCATCGGTTTGGGGGTGATACACAGATGTACGCAATTGCGTCACTTTGAGCAATTTACACAGCTCTTTCATAACCCGGGACATAAAGGGTGTACCTTGGTCCGTAAGCAGTTCTTTACAAATACCCACCCGGCTAAAAACAAGAGATAGCTCTTTGGCTATGGTTTTGGCCGAGGTATTTCTGAGAGGGATCGCTTCTGGATAACGGGTGGCATAGTCCATTATAACCAATATGTACTGGTGCCCCCTAGCGGACTTGATTATAGGACCTACCAAATCCATTGCGATTCTCTCAAACGGGACCTCAATGATGGGTAGAGGGACCAGCGGGCTACGGAAATGTGGCATCGGGGCCGACCTCTGACACACAGGGCAGGAGGAACAATAATTTTCTATGTCCTTCATCACCCCAGGCCAATAGAATCTCTGTAATACCCTCTCTCGGGTTTTCTCTGTCCCCAGATGACCTCCAAGAATGTGCCCATGGGCCAACTCCAACACCAACTTCCTGTAAGGTTTGGGCACCACCAGCTGCTCAACGGTTTCTTCTGCCCTTTTTGCCACCCGATACAGTAGGTCCTTCTCTACGCTGAAGTATGGGTAAGTGCAGGTATTATCTGGGTTCACTAACTCGCCATCTATTTCCACTACGTTTTCCCGTGCCTTTATTAGGGCGGGGTCTTTTAACTGTTCTGTGGCAAAATTTTCCCTGTGAACCTCCAGATCAGAAAACTCCACAGACGGTAGGTTTTCGTCTGAGGAGGTGGGCTCCTCTCCAGTTTCTTGAGTCTCCCCTGCAAATACTGACAAGGGAAATTCTGGAGAGTCCTCACCACTCTCAGAGGAGTTCTGGCTATCACATTCCTGGTACATAGGGGCACCAGTGGGGGGCTCAGGATCATCCCACAGTTCCCAGAACTTCGGAAAATCCCTTCCCACAATGGCGTCATGCGGTAACTGAGATACTAAGCCCACTGGATGAGAGAGGGTACCTTTGGGGGTCTCGAAACACACTGTAGTCACTGGATACTCTCGGGTGTCCCCATGCACACAAATAACAGCTACCTTGCTATTCCCAGAGACCTCTGTTTTAACTAATTCAGCCTTTATCAGGGTCACAAGGCTACCTGAATCCAGTAATACCACAACATTTCTACCATTAATACACATTTTGCATAAATGTTTCTCAGTTCCTCGAATGGCAGTGCATGCGACTGTCGCACACAGCGACTGACGTCTGCCCGTCAGAAAGTCACACTGCATGGGTTCCTCCACAACCGGGCAATTGGCTGCAATATGTCCCGCTTGCCGGCAGCGGTAGCAAACGATCCTTCTTGCGGCCTCTTGAGCCGCTGATTTCCCAGGCTGTTCTCGCCAAACTTGGGGTAGAGCTCCCACCCTCTCACTCTCTCCACCCTCACCCCTTGGAATCCTCTTATCCGCCCCTGGGGATGGTCTGGTCTTAGGGTGGAAAGTCCGAGTGTCTCTGGAAGAGGCCGTCAGGTTCTCTGTAGCCAAGTATTTCTCTACACGATCCACAAGACCACCGGCCGTCTCTGGGTCTCCATGGCTTACCCACTTTTGGATGGCAGTAGGAAGAGCTCTCAAAAACCGATCCATTACAACACGTTCCACAATCTCTGGTGCGGACAAAGTCTCTGGCTGTAGCCACTTCCTGCTCAGGTGAATGAGATCATACATTTGAGACCTGGGGGGTTTTCCAAGCTGGAAAGTCCAGTTATGCACACGCTGAGCCCGGACAGCCAGGGTGACACCCAGCCTTGCCAATATTTCAGCTTTTAGCATCACATAGTCTTTTGCTTGGTCAGGCTCTAGGTCATAGTAAGCCTTCTGCGATTCACCAGTTAACAGAGGAGCCACCAGTCCAGCCCACTGCTCCTCAGGCCACTTTTCTCTTTCAGCGGTCCTTTCAAATGTGGTCAAAAATACCTCTGGATCATCCTCTCCAGTCATTTTTGTCAATAAACGACTCACCCCAAAGGACGCGGTATTAGTGGGACGGCTTTCCTCACTGGTCTGCGGACGTTGCTGCATTACTGCTTCCATTTGTTGTAGTCTCTGCTCTTGCTTCTGTAACAGGTCTATGAAGCGGGCCTCAGATTGCTGCTGGGCTTGTTGATGAGCTTGCTGCTGGGCTGCAAGGCTCCTTTGCAAACCTGCATTTGTCTGCTGTTGATTGGCATTTGCTAGAGCCAGCTGTTTCAGTATCTCCTCCATGCTGGCTTAAAAAAAACTGCCCGCATTCTCCACCAACTGTGAGGGGGTTAACTCGGTAGCGGGTGTGTGTGACCCCCTGGTTGGGCTCCCCACACAAAAACAGGGCCAGCAGACGGAGGTTGTGGTTTTCAAAATCAAAAGGTGCGGTTTATTTCTCTATGTACAGTGACAAAAACACAGCAAAGCCAAAAAGAAACAAACAAAATAAATCCTGGTCAGTTTGACCTCTGACTAAACATGCAGGTTTCCTAAACTAACAACTGGGATCAGCCTGGTGCTGTCCTAGTCCCTAAGTCCCTGGTTTAGTAAAAGTCCAAACAAATAGCCACACAGGCTTTGCCTCACCGCACAGGGGTTCACTCTCCCTAGACAGTCCACACAGGTCTGGTTCCAGGCATGAGCTAACATCTAATGAAGCTGGGAGTTCTTATAGAGGCCTAAATGAGCTGACAAGCTTCAGCTGGTCTCATCAACTCCCTGTCTCACGACGCCCAGCACTCTCCCTAGAGGTATGAGTCATTCATGAGCCCACTAGCCTCAGCTGGGCTTCATCAACTCCCTAGTTGTATAAGTCGGCATAAAGCCTGAATCTGGGAGAAATATATCTACCCCCCTGGATGCAACCAGGTGACTTTACCTTCCTGCTGTCACACATTGTTCTGACATCTTATGGTCACTCTTTTTGCTTTTTCCCTTCTCTTTTTATCTAGCCATTTATGCATATGTTCTTTTAGTTTAAGTTCTTAGTCTAGTATATTTTCTCTGCCTACTTGAAATACCTATGTCATAAAATTGTAACCAATACTGAGTTAACACCAAATAGGGCCCCAGTCAAGGTTTATTGTTCTCCATTGCAACAATTTATCAGATAAATTCTGCTCTTTAGTAACAAAACAAATAATAGTAAACACCAAATTATGAGATGGGTGCTCCTCTTTTCTCCTGGTACGCTGGGTTGAATGAAAAAAAAAACTGACAGCGCTGGTCTGAACTCCTTTACTAAAGTACTGATCAGGAGCCGATCGGCTGCTGGCTTTCCAGCATGGTCGGCTTCTGTCGGACTGACTGACATACACACAGGCCTAATGCTGGACAGCTTTTATTGAACCGGTCGATGTCTCCCTACATTTGGCTCGTGTTTATGGGAGCTTAAAGGGGTTGCAAACCCTCATGTTTTTTCACCTTAATACATCCTATGCATTAAGGTGAAAAAACATCTGACAGTTACCGGCCCCCCCACCCCCCCATTTTACTTACCTGAGCCCTGGAAAGTCCTGCGTTGAGAACACGCTGGATCTTTGGCTGGGGTTCTCGGCTCTTCATCGGATAGATTGATAGCAGTGGCCATTGGCTTCTTCTGCTGTCAATCAAATCCAATGACGCGGGCACCGGGGCCGAGTCTTGCACTCGGCGGCTATGGACGCCGAATGCAGGACACAGGAGCGCCACCGCAAGATAACCCCCTTGGGAGAGCGCTTTCCATAGGGGGTTATCTGAAGCGGGGAGGAGCCGAGAGAGCTGCCGAGGGACCCCAGAAAACAGCGTTCGGGGCCACTTTGTGCAAAACGAGCTGCACAGTGGAGGTAAGTATGACATGTTTGTTATTTAAAAAAATAAATAATTGAACCTATAGTATAACTTTAACTAGGTTCACACTATTGTAGCTCTCTGCGGGTCTGTTTGCATTTTATTTGAATGGGCTGCTATGTCTGCGGAAAACACAAGGAAAAGGTCTCTGATCCTTTTCCCTAAAATGCACTTGCAGGGCAGCCACAGGGAACCATGGCACCATGCGGTTTCCCTGCACCTGAAAATGTGCTGCGTTTTCAGATGTGTGGGGTTGCCAATAAGAATTGGCATCCCCAAGCATCTGCTAAAGAGCAGCAAATTTTAGCTGCAGATGCCTGCGGGTGCAGGAACGTGTGTGATTTACACACGCTTCTGCACCCACCATAGTGTGAACCTTGGCTAAAGTGATAATAAACCCAAAAACTTAAATTTTATATATTCTATGCTGGTTTCCTCCCGCACTCCAAAGGCATGCTGGTAGGTTATCTGGATTCTGTCTAAATTGGCCCTAGTATGTGGATATATGAATGTGAGTTAAGGACCCTAGATTGTAAGCTCCTTCAGGGCAGGGACGGATGTGAATGTACAATATACTGTATACCGTATTTATCTGCGTATAACACGCACTTTTTTCCCCTTAAAATCAGGGGAAAATCGTGGGTGCGTGTTATACGCCGATACTCCGTCGAATTCCCCTGCTGAAAACGAGCGAGTGGAGCCGAAGCCGAAGTACACTCGGCTTTACTCGGCTCCTCTCGCAGTCCCGCCCATCTCTGACTGCGCCGCTGACATAGAGAAAGCCGAGTGTACTTCGGCTAGTCTCGGCTCCTCTCGCAGTCCTGCCCCTGACTGTGAGAAGAGCCGAGTCTAGCCGAAGTACACTCGGCTTTCTCCGTCAGCGGCGCAGTCAGTGGAGATGGGCGGGACTGCGAGAGGAGCCGAGTCTAGCCGAAGTACACTCGGCCCCGCTCACTCCTCTCCACAGAAATCGGCGCCAAATTTAAAAAAACGCCGAGACTGACAAGATCGCAAAGGCACTGGGCAAGGCTGCAGATGGACACTGGGCAAGGCTGCAGATGGACAGATGGACACTGGGCAAGGCTGCAGATGGACAGATGGACACTGGGCAAGGCTGCAGATGGACACTGGGCAAGGCTGCAGATGGACAGATGGACACTGGGCAAGGCTGCAGATGGACAGATGGACACTGGGCAAGGCTGCAGATGGACACTGGGCAAGGCTGCATGCTGCATTTAAATGTAAGTTTTTTTTCCTTGAATTTCCCTCCTAAAAGTTTTTTTCCTTAAAATGCCCTCCTAAACTTGGGGTGCGTGTTATACGCCGGTGCGTGTTATACGCCGATAAATACGGTATGTAAATTGACGGCGCTCAAAATTTACCTGTACTAAATAAATATTACAGCTAACCAAATCTTAGATGTGGTGGGTGCAATTGTCTTCCTTTTTTAAGTCCGCGGCCGCCATGGAGAGCCGGTCACACTCTCCTGTCATGCGAATTGGATTCGGGGAAACCCACATCTAATTTGCATCAGTGTGAACCCAGCCTAAGGGGCCTTTCACACATGTGTTTAGTCTGGATGGGTCTGTTAGTATTTGAGATGAATCCATACTTAAAGTACAAGTTCACTTTAAAAAAAAAAAAAGCTTCTTTTGAAGCCTATGAAACATTGCACCAGCGATCAGCAGTTCGCTGGTGCCATGCAGGTCTCCTGCAGATCTGTCAGTGTATCTGTGTGCCTGTACTTCCCATACGAGCAAGTAAATACAATCTGACAGGAAGAATCAATGAACTGCCATGGTGCTCCACAGCGCTGTGGTAGCTCATTGAGAGCTACAAGGTGACAGACGCAAAGGATGTTGAGGCCAGGGCCGGCGCTACCACTAGGCGGACTAGGCGACCGCCTAGGGTGCCCGGCCGCTGGTTATTTTATTCCCGCACAGTCCTCCACAGAGCTCCACCTGTGCCCTGACATGTCAAGCAGTGCCGCCAAACCCCCGCCCCCCAGCGCAGCTCGCTCAAGTTCACTGCTGCTCTGGACATCACAGACAGTGTCACATGGCATATGGGTCCCGGCTGCCCCCCCCCCCCCCGGACAAGGAGCCGCCGACTGGAAGTGTTGCATGATAAATGAAACCGGCTGGGGCAGATGAGATGGAAGCCCTGCATACGGGCTTGCCGTGATATCCGCTCCCCCTCCTCATGGTCGCTCGGGAATCTGTTGTGAGAGGACAGGCAGGCAGCAGCGCCGCTCTCATGGAGTAAAGTCATCACCCACCGCTGGCTCAGGTATGGAAGCACAGGCAGCACGCTCAGTGCTGCAGTCTGCAGTCACATAAACATTTTTTACTCTGCTGTCAAGTTTATAGTGCATTGCACTGTGTACAGAGGGGGAAACAGATATATGTGTTTTGGGAGGGGACAGACGTGCGGGGCCCAGGGGTACCGTACAGATATGTGTGTGGGAGAGGGTACCGAGGGGGAACAGATATATGTGGGGGGGAACAGATATATATGGGGGGGAACAGATGTGCAGGGGGGTACAGAGGGGAAACAGATGATATGTGTGGGGGGGGACAGATGCGCAGGGGGGTACAGAGGGGGAACAGATATGTGTGTGTGTGTGTGTGGGGAGTGGGGGGGGACAGAGGGGGAACAGATATGTGTGTGTGGGGGGGACAGATGCACAGGGGGTACAGAGGGGGAACAGATATGTGTGTGTGGGGGGGACAGATGCACAGGGGGTACAGAGGGGAACAGATATGTGTGTGTGGGGGGGACAGATGCGCAGGGGGGTACAGAGGGGGAACAGATATGTGTGTGTGGGGGGGGACAGATGCGCAGGGGGGTACAGAGGGGGAACAGATGTGTGTGTGGGGTGGACAGATGTGCAGGGGGGTACAGAGGGGGAACAGAAGTTGCGGGGGAGTGCAGAGAGGGGACAGATGCGCAGGGGGTACAGAGGGGGAACAGTTATGTGTGTGGGGGGTGCAGAGGGGAACAGAGGTGCGGAGGAGGGGTGCAGAGGGGAACAGAGGTGCGGAGGGGGGGTGCAGAGGGTAACAGGCATTTAGGGTGATACAGTGATGGGGTGATCTGAGGTGTGAAGGTGGAAGAATTGGGGTGATCTGAGAACCTGAAAGAACAGGAATTGGGGTGATCTGAGGTGTGAAGGTTCAAGTTCACCTTTGTAAAAAAATAAATAAATGCAGATCTTTTTGCAGGTACAAAAATGTGCATTTATTATTATTTTTAGTAGGAGCCTGTAAAACATTGTCAGTGTATCTGTATGCTCTTACAGACAGGCAGTTACACAGTTAACCTGTCTGTATACTGCCCTAGCCTGTGGACCACGGCTGGCGCGAGGAAGCGAGCTGGTGCGAGGAAGCGAGCTGGTGCCATCCACTATTTGTCTTCAGGCCGGGTCCAGAGGCACAGGTGCAGACCTGTGGACCACGGCTGAAGAAATAGTTGAAGAGGCGCCGCAAAAATCTCAGTGAGGGGCGGAGCCAATTGGAGGGGCGGAAAAATTAGGTTTTGCCTAGGGTGTCAAAAATCCTTGCACCAGCTCTGGTTGAGGCTTGTAGTTCATTCTCACACAGAGCTATGTGTGGGTGGAGCCCTGAACAGCCAATCTGATTGGAAATCTAGTACAGGGAACTTCTCCATTGTAAACATGTAACATGTTTAGAAAGGTGAACTTATCCTTTAACCACATTGTAATGTCAATGGGTGGAAATATTTAAAAAATGTACATCCTTTTACATCCGAGTCAGTTTATTTCTACAGAAAAAAAAACAAAAATGGTGTGTGTCCTTTTCTGTTTATTTTTCTGAGGACATAAACTAATCTAAATGGATGTAAACCAATGAGCGAGAGCCTGTATTATAATAGGTTACAATTGTGACCTCCAGAGTTAAGGACAGCTGACATCCTTCAGTGTAGAGTGGGTTACAAGGCATGGTGGTTATAATGCAAGATGAACAGGTGGGCGCCAGACACTTTTTGAATGCAAAGAGATTTACTCTCTTGAGCAGAACTGTGGGAGAGAGTATTAGGGCCAGGACATCCTTAGGTAATGCAATGTTAATTGGCAGATTCTGAGACTTCTATAGGTAGATAGCTATATATGTGCCTCCAGCCGGACACCACTTCTGTATAGGTAGGATATCTGTCTCCTATGGCAACAATCTTGTAGCTGTTACAAACGGTAAAGGTATTCACTATCTGCAACGCAAACAGTTCTCTTTACCCCCACACTCACTCACTGTGGTTCTTCACTCAACGAGCTCTCTCTCTAGACTTCAGATCCACTAGCCACTGGATACCCTAAGCTCTTTCACTGTAGCACTCAGTATCTTCCTCAAGCATCACCCCCGCTTCACTGCTGTGTCCCTGGCTTGGCACTCACAGATACTCGTAAAGCTTCACCCCTGCTGACACGTTAGGTCCCTGGCTTGGCACTCCAAAAGCGTCACCTCTGCTGTCCCGCTGGTCCCCGACTTGGCACTTGCTGATGCTTTCCCACTTTTTCACCGTCCCCAGCTGGCGAAAAGTCTGCTCTGGTACTGGCCTCAGCTCACTCGCTGTGGTCTCCGGTAGCAAGGTGGACGGTCCCTTTGCGGTGACAGCTTCCCCTCTACCTTGAACCATGACTGGCTCCCTGGCCGACGGAACCATTACTTCTGGTTGGACTACAAGCCCGCAGTCCCAACCCTGAACTACTTCTGGATAGGCTCTCAGATAGCCTAGCAGCCAAATGTCCCCAGGATAGGCCTTAGGTTTCTGGTCTAGCAGCCCAGGGCAATACAACACACGTCCACCCAGACAGCTGTCCAGGTGGCACAGAACACAGATCACCTGACTTCACCCAAATAAATAGGTTCTTTCAGCAGGCCAAGGGACCCAAGAAAATCCCTCCCCATTGGCTGAGACACCAGATTAATTCCTAATCTGTCCTTGCAATGTCCTTGTTTTATCTAATGTCACCAGACACCCGGCCATCTAGTGACAGAAAAGAGAAGTGCAGCAATTCCAGAATTAGGGCAAAATCAATTGACTTCCTAACAATTGGCCAAGGCAAGGCAACTATCACTTGGCAAATAAATTTAATAGCAACCCTGCCTAAACATTAGGATGCTACATCCTCCCCCTGCCTAGGAAAACTACATCTCGGAGCTTGCAGAAAAATTATTTGAGCTCTCAAGCCTGAGAGCGAATGTCCTGGCAAAAACTTGGATGGGTGGGGAAAAACAGGAAAAGAATGATAACAAACAATACACGTGGCATACCACCTGAAGTAAACATGTATAACATATACATGAGCAAGTGGCAGTTCACACAGGGCAGATAAATATTAGACATTATATGCAATTTCATGTGTGCCGTACCACCCAAATAGTTAAGGGAAAAATATAAACAGTAGCCTTATATCCTAACTATCTAGTATATACAGTAGTAAAGGGCATGAACAGTTAGCATTATTATCCATTTCACGTCACTGTCTCTCCTTGTCCAAGAAAGACGCAATGGGTGCAGGAACACCTGAAAGAGAAAACAAACAGCGATGCAAATGCATCCTATCCCAATGATAACACAGTGCAATATATACATAAGTGAATCTTAAGAAGTTGTTAATTGCTCTTAGCCGAGAACAGCATAGCAGTATAAATACACCATATAATATATCTAATCTACACACATATAAATGAAGGTGGGCCCCATCCTTGTCTGAAGATACCACCCCTTCCACAACAAGCCTATAGAAACTTTACTTAGCATGTTCTATCAGATATACTGTACACATAATATGAATAAGGGCTCACTTAGGTTGGCACTACTCACGCCACCTGGTGACCAGGATAGGAAACAATCCTGGTACATTGCACAGTTCATAATTCAAATGTAACGTAAGAATTTGCCCCCACAGCTCATTCTACCTAACTAGCTAAGCACCCCAAGTGTCCTTGAAACTTCAGAGTCAATCAAAAAAAAAATTCACTCGGGGTAGAACAATATTTCCTAGCAGTTTCCCTCCTTCTCAGGAATAACTCTGGCGACAGGAGGCACGGCTGAAATCAGGCAACAAGCAGCCAGGCCATGGTGCAAGGGACCGCACTTCTGAATATAGGTCCCCTTGCAATGGTAATCTCAGTCTGTCGGTGTGACAGCCGTGAATTGAGTAAAGATTTACTCAATGGTTGAAGAACAAACAGGTTGAAAGTCACATCAACAAGTTACTTTTCAGAGGGAGACACACTGGCAACTTCACAGCACTAGCCAGCATGACGCAGGTGGGCACTCCCTGTATCTGCTGGCAATATTCAGTCCAGCACAGTCCCAGCAATACAGCCAACAGGAGTGTTCTCCACTAGCAACAATTCTTGTACAAAAGGTGGAGTGACTTCTCAGCATAGCATCCCAACTTCACAAAGTACACATTTGTAATCAACAGTGTCAGGAAAACACAGTCCAACATCATTTACCAGTAATACCTGGGATCCGGTAACTTCAAGGCCTCTCCTTTAGCGTTTACCGTGGTAATGTAATGTCGAATGTCTGCCTGTGGATAATCACACTATTTCAGTTAATTTTTCGACCATGGCCCCAGGTGTGCAGCACTGAAAGATACTTCTCGGCTATCTTGGGGGAAAACTTTGGAACATTGGGTATCCATTTACTCAACCCAACCTAGCCTTTATCATTTTACAAAAAATGGGTATTATATTGGGTGTGTTTGCACTAAAATTAATTTTATTATATTGTTTCCTGAAAATGTGCATTTAATAAATAGTCGCACAAATATCGTGTGACATAAAAGTTTGCAGCTGTCATCTTTTGATTCTATAGGGCCTCTGATTCTCAGAAAATATACAATGTTCTAGGGAATTAAGTAATTTTATTGCCAAAAATTACCATTTTTACATGTGTGCAAAAAATAAAAATATTTGCTCTAGAGCCAAACTAGTTAAAGGAAAAAAAAAGTGATCACATGCTCGCTGGAGGCTTAATCGGCAGGGTTAATATAGAATTACAGTATTTTAAATGTTAATAAAAAAAAATGAAAAAAAATGTGGGCATGTGTTTAAAAAAACAGTACTGGGTTTTAATTAAAGTGATTGTAAACCCATAATTGTTTTTAAATAGCAATCGTGTCATACTTACCTGCTCTGTGCAATGGTTTTGCACCTAACTAAATGACCTAACCAAAAAACAGAAAATCGAACTGTCGAACTAACTATATACAATATATTCTCGTTAAAAAAAACTATAAACAATATATACAAATGGGGAACACAGGAAAGCAAGGTAACACTGGAGGTGCAGGGAACATAAAGGAAGGGGGAACCGAAACTGAGATCAGGAACAAGGGGAAATAGGAACAAGGCAGCGGGGTTCAGGGTATAAGTACAAGGTAAAAACACAGTCAAGAGCAGGCACAGGATAAACTGCTAGCAGTAGTTTGCAACAAAGTAAGACCATCCACCGTTGGTGGACACTGGAACTACAAACTTCCCCTCTGGGAATTACAATGCCACCAGCAGGTGATCCTGGCACCCTTATTAGGTTTCCACCAAGGGCTGAAGAAGTGCAACAGTTCAATCGCATCTTTCTTTCAGTTCCAATCGTGTTCCCATACATGGACCGATCAAACTCTCGAGTCTGTTTTTCACTTGTATTTATAACCCTCCAGGAACCCAGGAACCCAGGAACCCAGGAACAAGGCAGAACAGCTTAACTCCTTCCATCTCGCGGGCACCAACCCAAATACACAGATAAACATTTAACATAATAAATGGCAGTAAACCAGTGTCGTATCATCCATAGGTGCAGGGCGTTCACTGAACACAGGCCCTGGGGGGGAGGGAGGCCCACTGTGACCGACGCTGCACCCATGGATGATCTGTCCCTGGTTGACAGTCATGGTCATTGATGTGGGGGGGGGGGGACAGTTGCTGTCAGGGAAGAATCAGGAGGAGAACTGGCAGGTATGCCAATATCCAATATGGCCACGCTAATTTGCGCTTTAGCCATTGGCACACAACGGCAAACGTATGTTCGTGCCGGCAAACTTGCGTACGCAAAACATGCTAATTACCAGTGTTTACTGGCCTATATAAGAACACAAGTGGCTCTCACAAATTGCTGGATTATTGTCAGCCTTGTATCCTGTGTTCCTGTGCCTTGTGCTCCTGTTTGATTACCTGTTACCGACCCAGCTTACCCCTGACCTGCTCTGGCTTCTCTCCTGGCTCTGAACCTGGCTGGCTATACGGACCTGCTTCTGCCTGTTCCAAATTGACATCCTGTGCTTGACCCCGGCTTGATCTCGAATATGCTTCCTGCCTCTGCTCCTGACTGACTTCCTGTGTATGACCCTCGGTCTGGCTTCTGACGTTGCTTCTGTTTACCCATCTGTCAAGATCCGCCAGTATCTTCAGGGTGTCCCACATCTGGAACCATCAGACAACTTTATCTGCAGGCAACCCATGCATCTCTGGGCAGGCCTCCTCTGTCACCAACTCCAGAGCTACTCTGTACACAGCCGCAAGGGGAGCCCTCTTGTCACCTCAGCCTCCAGTCTGGTACGTGACAGTATAATCCAGCCATAATGTCTGAGGCTGAAAGAGGTGCTTCCCCATTAGAGACTCTATGCCAGCAAGTTACCGCCCTTTCCCAAGCGTTGAAAAACTTGCAAGAAGGTTACTTTCATCTGGAAGATCGCCTACAGAACCTTGCTGTGCACCTGTTCATCAGAATCCACCTGCTGCCCCCTCCACTTCAGCTGTTCCTGCCCAAGAACATTCTGCCTCTGCTCCCGCTGTGGTAATGCCACCTCCAGAACCCAGTGTACCAGTCCCCAAACGCTTCTCAGGGGACTGATGAAAGTTCAGGGCATTCCAGAACGCTAGCCATCTATACTTTGCACTTCAGCCAAGGACTTTTTCTTTGGAAACCATGAAAGTAGGGTTTATCATCTCCCTCCTCTCAGATGAACCCCAGTCATAGGCCCAACACCTGCTGGAGCAGAAAAGTCCTGTGATCAACACTGTCTCCACATTGCTTGATGCCATGGCACAACTCTATGATGATCCTCAACGTGTGGCAACTGCAGAGGCTGCTCTTCATACCCTGCAACAAGGGCGATGCCCAGTTGAGGATTATACCGTTGATTTACGTAAATGGTCCGCAGATACTGGATGGAATGTGGCGGCCCTTAAATACCAGTATCGGTTCGGTCTGTCCGAAGCCCTTAAGGACAAATTAGCCAGAGTTGAGGCTCCCGCTACCCTTGAAGGCCTTTTCAAACTGGCCATTTAGCTTGACCGCTGCTGGCGGGAGCGATGATCAGAAAAGACTAATTCCTAAAGACCCACTTGGATGCTGCCCAGGATTCCATCCGCACCTACACCTATGCCTATTTCCCCACCTGCTCCTGCTACTGAAGGAGAACCAATGCAGATTGGACTGGTACGTAGTGCTTTATCTCTGGATGAAAAGATGCAGAGGCGTCAGGCTAACCTTTGCCTCTACTGCAGAGGTACGGGACACTTCCTACGTAACTGTCCTGTGAGACCCAATAAGTTCCTCCCTCCATGTCCTGTCTACTTCCAAGTTTCTGGATCTTTATTGGGAGTGAGTATACCTTTTTCTGACAAGTACCCGCTCCTACTTCTGCTTGCCTAGACACAAAACCTCCTGGAACATGTCACATGGAGACTGTGGGACCTTCTAAATGTGCCGAACGTCTCGCGCATACGCAGTGGAGAACTGGCTGTGAAACACCAGGAAGTCACAGCCAGCTTTCCACACCCATGATGGCAGCACCAGGGACCCGAAGACTGGCTAAGAACCAGCCTAGATGAGGACAGCATTGGACTCCTGGTCTGTTTATTAAAAGTCAGCAGTGACAGTATTTGTAGCGGCTGACATTTAATTTTTTTATAAAAGTTCCTCTTTAAAGCTGTAGTAACCCCGCACCCTCCCCTCCCCCCAAAAAAACAACCAAAAAATACTTCCCTCTGCAAGTTAGGGCTCATGCACACTACAGCTAAAAAAAGCTGCATTTGAGCTTCTATTTCTCAGCCTAAAAACTTGAAGAAGCTTGTGCCTTTTTGTGCTCTCTTGTGAGTTTTTTTTTTTAGAGCTTTTTTGAGCATAAGCATTTTTTTTTTCACAAACCCTCCACTCAGCTTATTTTTCCTTCTTTTTTTTGTGCGTTTTCGAGCTTCTATGAGCTATTTGATGCTTTTTTACGCTTTCCCGCTTGTTTCTGGGATCTTAGGTGTCTTTTCTGCTCAAAGCTCCCCTCAAAGAAGCGAGTTTGTTAGGGGGGGGGGGGAGGGTTCTGCCTGTAAGAGCATATGCCTGTAAAATCCTGAATAAGCCATAGTGTGTATAGACACATTGGCTAACATGGAGGGGAGTTTCCAGGCATAAAAAAATTTAGAGCTCAAAAGGAGCAACTTATTTGAGCTTCTTTGAGATGCAGTGTGCATGAGCCCT
Organism: Rana muscosa; assembly: GCA_029206835.1. Lineage (NCBI taxonomy): Eukaryota > Metazoa > Chordata > Amphibia > Anura > Ranidae > Rana > Rana muscosa. Next base: position 271,870,197 of record CM055119.1, read on the forward strand.
TAATTTCATAATGTGCTAGTATGCACATTATGAAAGACTTGCCTTAAAACAAAGCCCTCCTGTGGAGCGCTGTCAAGCTGACAGGGCTTCAATCTTCACCCAGTATTCCTTCCTGGTTTGCGGATTCCGACCATTTAAATGGCCAAGCCGTAATGACGTCACTCCTGCACATGTGTGTGGATGTCATAGCTGCAGCACGGCTGTCCATTGAGAGTGCAGTGTGCATTTGCCATCTTCTAACGGGTGCATGTTTAGGAGATATTTCTTTTTCGTACATCACGGGACACAAAGCGACTTAGTCATTACTAATGGGTTATATAGATTACCTTCAGGTGTTGGCACTGGCCAATTCCAAACCGGAAGTACCCTCCCCTATATAAGCCCCTCCCACCCGGGAGCACCTCAGTTTTTTGTCAGTGTCTAAGGTGTTGGCCAAAGAGTAACATGTGTTTTCACTGGGCTTGCGTACAGGTTCTTTTGGGCCTTAGTAAGCTGTTCCGGATCCCACCAAAAAAGCTTCATAGCTAAACGGTCGGTACCCGGGCCTTGCAGCAGAAGAGCAAGGTTTTGCCTGTAATGCTTCTCTTAGGAGGGCTGGACCCTGGGATCCAGAGCTCTGGTCATACCCACGACCAAGATGTTGTCTGTGCAGGGTGCTATACAGGTCCAGGGGAGTGGAATCCTTGGGAACCCGGTCCCTGAAGGTTTAATTACAATGCCTGCCATGATAGGTGAAGTTTGGACTTCTGTGGACCAAACAAAGTCCTGCGGCGGGGATCAGGTAAGTGGGGGCCCCCAGGAACTTGGTTCTATTGGGGGACCCCCAAGCCTAATTTGTCTTTCTGTCTGTTACCTAACGGTATTCCCGCTAAATATCTGTGTTTGCCTGTAACTACTGAAAATGTAAAATTTTAATAGTAGTCAAGAAAAAAAAAAAAAAAAAGGGACCGCGGTACCTGTGTTAAACCACTAGAGGCCGCTGTAGTCCATTTTTCTTGTCATGTGGATCTTTGGTTTTCTCAAGTCAAAAGATCCAGGCAGCTGGTAAGTTTCTCTGTGGGAATCCACTTCCTCTGCCCTGTTGCTGCGCTCATCCACCGCACAGGCCCTCCGGCAAAAAGGGCCCTGGCTCCTAGTCCCCTGTTTGATTTCGAAAAGGGCGCCAATGGCGCACGGACGCGTGCGCGGGCGCGTGCACGCGCCTCCTATGAAAAAAAAGGGGCGGGGCGGGTGGATGACGCTCGATGCGCGCCGCGGCGCTTCTGCGCATGTGCGGGCGTCCCAGCATAGTTAAAAGACACAGTACAAGTGTCAGCTGGATGCAAACAGAGCTAGCAACAAACAGTGGCACACAGAGGCGGTTGATGCAGGCATCCCCATAGAAAGGCACTTTAGTGGACACCAGCTGGTATATAGCAGCACCTGTGTTAGATTATTACCAGCAAAATTGGTGTATGACGACGGGAATACCTCAGCTTTGTGCTTAAAGGATATGTCGTCCAGACGCTCCGGAAATAGATCTTCCAGGAAGCCAAAGGGGTCTCCATCGGGCTCTGAGGATATTGGGCATGCTTGTACTGCACCAATCTCCCCTGAGAATTCAGAGGTCAGTAGCCGTAGAAACCCCGCAGGAATGCCTGGTGCTGCGGCTGTCCCCAGTCCACCTGCTCCTGTATATATAACAGAGGAGGTTTTATCCTCAACTCTGGGAGGATTGGAAGAGAGATTAACAGCATTGATCGCTGCTTCCCTGTCTCAGGAAAAGCGCGTCCGATCTCCGTCTCCTCCTTCAGAGTGCCTGTTAGTGGAGGAACAGTCCCAGAGATCGACCTACCTGAAGGGGATCAGGATGAGGTTGATTCAGTTATGGAGGAATCAACAGTGGAAGAACCTTTCTCAGCATCTCAGGCTGAAAGATTATGGGTTCAGTCTCTGACTAATATGGTCCGATCAGCATTTAAAATGCCTCTGGCGGAACCACCATCCACTACGGTTTCCTCGCTGGGGTCGCTAAAAGCTCCCCAGGCTGTCTGTTCCTTCCCAATCCACCCTTTATTAGAAGGGCTTATTTACCAGGATTGGGAGCATCCTGATAAAATATTTTCTCCCCCCAAGAGATTTCCGGTGATCTATCCCATGGAGGATAAGTTCATAAAAAAATGGAGGGTCCCTACAGTGGACGCAGCCATCTCTTCTGTTAACAAATCACTGACATGTCCAGTAGATAATGTTCCAATGTCAAAGACCCAATAGATAAAAAATTGGAGTCTTTACTAAAATCTGCTTTCTCTACAGCAAGCATGGTGACACAACCTGCGGTAGCAGCGATTGGAGTCTGCCAAGCAGTGAAAGATCAGTTGAAACAAGTCTTAAGGGACTGTGACAGCAGGAAGGTAAAGTCACCTGGTTGCATCCAGGGGGGTAGATATATTTCGCCCAGATTCAGGCTTTACGCCGATTTATACAACTAGGTAGAGAGTTAATGAAGCCCAGCTGAGACTAGTGGGCTCATTGATGACTCATACCTCTAGGGAGAGGGCTGGGCGTCGTGCAGACAGGGAGTTGATGAGGCCAGCTGAAGCTTGTCAGCTCATTTAGGCCTCTATAAAAACTCCCAGCTTCATTAGATGTTAGCTCATGCCTGGAAGCAGACCTGTGTGGACTGTCTAGGGAGAGTGAACCCCTGTGCGGTGAGAGAAAGCCTGTGTGGCTACATTTTGCTTGGACATTTAAAACCAGGGACTAGGACAGCACTAGGCTGATCCCAGTCGTTAGTTAGGAAACCTGTAAGTTTAGTCAGAGGTCAAGTTGACCAGGATTTATTTTGTTTATGTTTTTTTTTGCCTTGCTGTGTTTTTGTCACTGTAAATAGAAAATAAACCGCACCTTTTTGATTTTGAAAACCACAACCTCCGTCTGCTGGGCCTGTTTTTGGGTGGGGAGCCCATCCCGGGGGTCACACATACCCGCTGCCGAGCTAACCCCCTCACAGTTGGTGGAGAACCAGTGGCAGTTTTTTTTAAGCCAGCATGGAGGAGATACTGAAACAGCTGGCTCTAGCAAATGCCAATCAACAGCAGACAAATGCAGGTTTGCAAAGGAGCCTTGCAGCCCAGCAGCAAGCTCATCAACAGAGCCTTGCAACTTTACAACAGAGTCTGGAGGCTCAGCAACAAGCCCAACAGCAATCTGAGGCCCGCTTCATAGACCTGTTGCAGAAGCAAGAGCAGAGACTACAACAACAGATGGAAGCAGTAATGCAGCAACGTCCGCAGACCAGTGAGGAAAGCCGTCCCACTAATACCGCGTCCTTTGGGGTGAGTCGTTTATTGACAAAAATGACTGGAGAGGATGATCCAGAGGTATTTTTGACCACATTTGAAAGGACCGCTGAAAGAGAAGAGTGGCCTGAGGAGCAGTGGGCTGGACTAGTGGCTCCTCTGTTAACTGGTGAATCGCAGAAAGCTTACTATGACCTAGAGCCTAACCAAGCAAAAGACTATGTGATGCTAAAAGCTGAAATATTGGCAAGGCTGGGTGTCACCCTGGCTGTCCGGGCTCAGCGTGTGCATAACTGGACTTTCCAGCTTGGAAAACCCCCCAGGTCTCAAATGTATGATCTCATTCACCTGAGGAGAAAGTGGCTACAGCCAGAGACTTTGTCCGCACCAAAGATTGTGGAACGTGTTGTAATGGATCGGTTTTTGAGAGCTCTTCCTACTGCCATCCAAAAGTGGGTAAGCCATGGAGACCCAGAGACGGCCGATGGTCTTGTGGATCGTGTGGAGAAATACTTGGCTACAGAGAACCTGACGGCCTCTTCCAGAGACACTCGGACTTTCCACCCTAAGACCAGACCATCCCCAGGGGCGGATAAGATGATTCCAAGGGGTAAGGGTGGAGAGAGTGAGAGGGTGGGAGCTCTACCCCAAGTTTGGCGAGAACAGCCTGGGAAATCAGCAGCTCAAGAGGCGGCAAGAAGGATCGTTTGCTACCGCTGCCGGCAAGCGGGACATATTGCAGCAAATTGCCCGGTTGTGGAGGAACCCATGCAGTGTGACTTTCTGACGGGCAGACGTCAGTCGCTGTGTGCGACAGTCGCATGCACTGCCATTCGAGGAACTGAGAAACATTTATGCAAAATGTGTATTAATGGTAGAAATGTTGTGGTATTGCTGGATTCAGGTAGCCTTGTGACCCTGATAAAGGCTGAGTTAGTTAAAACAGAGGTCTCTGGGAATAGCAAGGTAGCCGTTATCTGTGTGCATGGGGACACCCGAGAGTATCCAGTGACTACAGTGTGTTTCGAGACCCCCAAAGGTACCCTCTCTCATCCAGTGGGCTTAGTATCTCAGTTACCGCATGACGCCATTGTGGGAAGGGATTTTCCGAAGTTCTGGGAACTGTGGGATGATCCTGAGCCCCCCACTGGTGCCCCTATGTACCAGGAATGTGATAGCCAGAACTCCCCTGAGAGTGGTGAGGACTCTCCGGAATTTCCCTTGTCAGTATTGGCAGGGGAGACTCAAGAAACTGGAGAGGAGCCCACCTCCTCAGACGAAAACCTACCGTCTGTGGAGTTTTCTGATCTTGAGGTTCACAGGGAAAACTTTGCCACAGAACAGTTGAAAGACCCCGCCCTAATAAAGGCACGGGAAAACGTAGTGAAAATAGATGGCGAGTTAGTGAACCCAGATAATACCGGCACTTACCCATACTTCAGCGTAGAGAAGGACCTACTGTATCGGGTGGCAAAAAGGGCAGAAGAAACCGTTGAGCAGCTTGTGGTGCCCAAACCTTACAGGAAGTTGGTGTTGGAGTTGGCCCATGGGCACATTCTTGGAGGTCATCTGGGGACAGAGAAAACCCGAGAGAGGGTATTACAGAGATTCTATTGGCCTGGGGTGATGAAGGACATAGAAAATTATTGTTCCTCCTGCCCTGTGTGTCAGAGGTCGGCCCCGATGCCACATTTCCGTAGCCCGCTGGTCCCTCTACCCATCATTGAGGTCCCGTTTGAGAGAATCGCAATGGATTTGGTAGGTCCTATAATCAAGTCCGCTAGGGGGCACCAGTACATATTGGTTATAATGGACTATGCCACCCGTTATCCAGAAGCGATCCCTCTCAGAAATACCTCGGCCAAAACCATAGCCAAAGAGCTATCTCTTGTTTTTAGCCGGGTGGGTATTTGTAAAGAACTGCTTACGGACCAAGGTACACCCTTTATGTCCCGGGTTATGAAAGAGCTGTGTAAATTGTTCAAAGTGACGCAATTGCGTACATCTGTGTATCACCCCCAAACCGATGGGCTGGTTGAAAGATTCAACAAAACCCTAAAACAAATGTTGAAGAAAGTGGTGGATAGAGATGGAAGGGATTGGGACTGTCTACTTCCTTATTTGATGTTTGCTATTAGGGAGGTGCCCCAATCCTCTACGGGATTCTCCCCCTTTGAGTTACTGTATGGGAGACACCCAAGAGGGCTGTTGGATATTGCCAAGGAAACTTGGGAAAGTGAGAGTTCTCCCCACAGGAGTGTGATTGAGCATGTCGCCCTGATGCAAGATCGAATTGCACAGGTAATGCCCATCGTGAAGGAACATTTGGCCCAAGCGCAGTTGGCACAGCAGAGAGTGTACAACCGTGGAGCCAAGACCCGTACCTTTTCCCCGGGGGATAGGATATTGGTACTTGTCCCTACGGTTGAAAGTAAATTCCTTGCCAAATGGCAAGGCCCCTACGAGATAATGGAAAAAGTGAGCGAAGTGAATTACAAGGTCAGACAACCAGGAAGGCGAAAGCCCGAACAGATCTATCACGTTAATCTGTTGAAAGCCTGGAGGGATAGAGAGTCCCTAGTCGCAGACACTTGGTCACCAGCTCAACCTGGTTGCGTGATTCCTGAGGTTGGAATCGCAGCCACCTTGTCACAACCCCAACAACAGGAGGTTAAGGAGTTTGTGCTTCGCAACAAGGAGGTATTCTCTGAGCTGCCGGGACAAACATCTGGGGTAGAGCATGACATTATTACCCCGCCCGGTGAAAGGGTGAAGTTAAAACCCTATCGGATCCCAGAGGCCCGACGGGAGGCAATACGGGAGGAAGTACAGAAAATGCTGAACTTAGGGGTGATAGAGGAGTCCCAAAGTGATTGGTCTAGTCCCATTGTGTTGGTGCCTAAACCGGATGGGAGCTGGCGATTTTGTAACGATTTTCGTCAGTTGAACAAAGTTACAAAATTTGACACCTACCCCATGCCACGTATAGATGAGTTGATCGACCGGCTGGGAACAGCCCGATACATGACGACTCTTGACCTCACAAAAGGGTATTGGCAAATTCCCCTGGCCAAGTCGGCCAAAGAGAAAACCGCATTTGTAACCCCAGACGGGGCGTTCCAATATAAGAGAATGCCGTTCGGGTTACAGAATGCGCCGGCCACATTCCAGCGGAAAATGGACCAGATACTGAGGCCCCATCGGAAGTATGCTGCGGCTTACCTGGATGACGTAATTGTCCATAGCACAGATTGGGCCTCACATCTGCCAAAAGTGCAAGCAGTCCTAGACTCTATCCGGGAAGCGGGGTTTACGGCTAACCCCAAGAAGTGTACCATTGGGCAGGAGGAGGCCAAATATCTTGGGTACACCATTGGCAGGGGAGTGATAAAACCCCAACTCAACAAAGTCGAGGCCATCCAGAGTTGGCCACGTCCCAACAGCAAGAAGCAGGTACGGGCCTTTCTGGGAATCGCGGGTTATTATCGGCGCTTCATTCCCCACTTTGCTTCTAAGGCTGTGCCCCTAACCAACCTGACGAAAGGGAAAGGGTCGGTCATGATTAAATGGACCCCCGAGGCTGAGGCAGCATTCCAGTTCTTGAAACAAGCCTTATGTAGCCAGCCAGTGTTGTACTCACCCGACTTCTCTAGAGACTTTGTCGTACAAAGTGATGCGTCAGATGTGGGGTTAGGAGCAGTATTGTCCCAGGTCTGGAACGGGGAAGAGCACCCAGTCATTTACCTCAGCAGGAAGTTGAAGTCCCATGAGGTAAATTACGCCACCGTTGAAAAGGAGTGTTTAGCGGTGAAGTGGGCTCTAGATTCCCTTCGGTACTACCTGCTAGGTAGGCACTTTGACATGGTTACGGATCACGCTCCGTTAAAGTGGATGGCTCAAAACAAGGAAACAAATAGAAGAGTGAATAGGTGGTTCCTGGCCCTCCAGGAATTCAACTTCACAGTAAAGCATCGCCCTGGCGTTCAAATGGGGAATGTGGATGCTTTGTCTCGAGTACATGAATGCCTGATTGCTGGTGTTCCAACCCCGAGGTTAAAACAAGAGGGGGGGGTATGTGACAGCAGGAAGGTAAAGTCACCTGGTTGCATCCAGGGGGGTAGATATATTTCGCCCAGATTCAGGCTTTACGCCGATTTATACAACTAGGTAGAGAGTTAATGAAGCCCAGCTGAGACTAGTGGGCTCATTGATGACTCATACCTCTAGGGAGAGGGCTGGGCGTCGTGCAGACAGGGAGTTGATGAGGCCAGCTGAAGCTTGTCAGCTCATTTAGGCCTCTATAAAAACTCCCAGCTTCATTAGATGTTAGCTCATGCCTGGAAGCAGACCTGTGTGGACTGTCTAGGGAGAGTGAACCCCTGTGCGGTGAGAGAAAGCCTGTGTGGCTACATTTTGCTTGGACATTTAAAACCAGGGACTAGGACAGCACTAGGCTGATCCCAGTCGTTAGTTAGGAAACCTGTAAGTTTAGTCAGAGGTCAAGTTGACCAGGATTTATTTTGTTTATGTTTTTTTTTGCCTTGCTGTGTTTTTGTCACTGTAAATAGAAAATAAACCGCACCTTTTTGATTTTGAAAACCACAACCTCCGTCTGCTGGGCCTGTTTTTGGGTGGGGAGCCCATCCCGGGGGTCACACATACCCGCTGCCGAGCTAACCCCCTCACAGGACTTACCAGATCAGCAGGCTCTTGCCCTAGCTGACCTGCCTAGAGCCTTGTGTTTTGCGGTGGACGCCATAAAGGATACAATCCAACAGGCCTCCCGCTTTACGCTGTCTATAGTACATATGCGTAGGCTTCTGTGGCTCAAAAACTGGTCTGCTGAAGCTCCCTGTAAAAAACTGCTGGTTAGCTTCCCATTTCATGGAGAACGCTTATTTGGAGAAGATCTGGACAAATATATCCAGAAAATTTCTGCCGGTAAAAGTTCACTCTTACCGGTTAAGAACAAGGGTAGAAGTCCTTCTTTTAAGAGGCCTACTTCTCCAGTCCCTGGCACATCGGCGGTGAAACAGTTCCGACGGCCTCCGCGGTCAAATCCAGGGGGCAGAAATCAGGGACAATCACAGGGTATCAAGAAACCCTGGGTCAAGAGAGGTACAAAACCTCCCCCTAAGTCATGAAGGGTTGCCCCCACTCAGTCGGGTGAGGGGAAGACTTCAGTTGTTCACAGAGACCTGGCGGGACACCATCAGAGATGGGTGATCCCCGCAGTAAGTCTGGGATACAGGCTGGAGTTAAAAGACATTCCTCCTGCCCATTTTATAAGGTCAAACGTGCCAAGCGATCCCCAGAAGAGTGGATCCCTCCTTCTGGCACTAGAGCAACTATTGCCCCAAGGGTAATCATGAAGGTTCCCTTGAAAGAAAATGGGTTCGGGTTTTACTCGAACCTTGTCACAGTCCCCAAACCAAATGGGGACATGAGGAGGCCCATATTGAATATAAAAGGGCTAAACAAGTTCCTACATATCAGGACTTTTTTCGGATGGAGTCGATCCGATCGGTGGCCACCGCCCTACAAGGGCAGGAATGGTTAGCCTCGATCGACATAAGGGATGCTTATTTGCATATTCCCATCTGTCCGGCCCACCAGAAATTTCTACGCCTTGCAGTAGAAGGGCGCCATTTTCAGTTCAGAGCCTTACCTTTCGGTCTGGCCACGGCACCACGAGTGTTCACAAAAATTCTGGCCCTACGATTGGCCAAACTAGGAACACAAGGTGTAACGATAATGGCATATCTAGACGACTTGTTGCTGATAGACCACTCAGTGAAAAAAACTAGAAGTGGTCGTTCACAAGATAATCAAGTATCTGGAATCTCACGGTTGCATTATCAACCGAGACAAGTCAGCCCTAAAACCAGTCAAAAGCCTGGAATACTTGGGGGCTAAGACTGGATTCAAATCAGAGAAAGATTTTCTTACCTCCAGAGAAGGTGTCGTCTTTGAAAGATTTGACCCACTTAGTGGGTACAAAAAAGAAAAACCATCCATACGCCTGTGTATAAGGCTGCTGGGAAAAATGGTGGCTTCATTCGAAGCGGTACCCTACGGTCAATTCCATTCAAGGAACTTGCAGAGGGCCATACTGTCAGCCTGGAACAAAAAAGTTCAGGCTTTAGACTTACCAATGTCCCTGTCCCCTTCCGTTCGCAAGAGCCTCCATTGGTGGTTGGTGCCCCAGAATCTGGGAAGGGAAACCTTTCAGTCCGGTTTCTTGGAAGGTGGTCACTACAGTTGCCAGCCTCATAGGCTGGGGGGCAGTACTGGAGCAATGGTCTCTCCAGGGCAAGTGGTCAGAAGCAGAGAAGGCCCTGCCCACCAATCTCTTAGAGATACGAGCAGCCCGGTATGCCCTAGTAGCATGGACATCCAAACTCCAAGGGTCACCTGTCAGAATTCAATCAGACAATGCCACAGCAGTGGCATATATCAATCTCCAGGGTGGCACCAGGAGTCGTGCAGCCCAGAGGGAAGCGAAATGCATCCTGGAATGGGCAGAAAGGTATGTCACAGCCATATCCGCGGTTTTCATCCCAGGAGTGGAAAATTGGAGAGCGGACTTTTTTAAGTCGCCAGCAATTATGCCCGGGGGAATGGTCTCTTCACCCCGAGGTTTTCCAGGCAATATGCCAGCGGTGGGGAACACCGGATGTAGATCTGCTAGCATCCAGATTCAACGCAAAGGTGGACAGATTTGTGTCTCGCACAAAGGATCCCCTAGCTTGCGGTTCGGATGCCCTAGTGTTCCCTTGGGATCAGTTCAAGCTGATATATGCATTCCCACCGCGATTAATCCGCAGAATCAGGGTAGAAAAGAAACCAGTGATTCTGGTGGCTCCAGCGTGGCCCCGAAGGGCATGGTACGCGGAGATTGTAAAAATGTCAGTGGGAAGTCCTTGGACCCTCCCACATCGTCCGGACCTGCTTTCGCAAGGACCGATATACTACCCTTCCTTACCAGCCCTAGGTTGACGGCCTGGCTATAGAAGCCCACATTCTAAAAAAGAGAGGGCTCTCTAATCCTGTGGTATCTACCATGATCAATGCCAGGAAGCCGGTATCCAGGCAGATCTATTATAGGATCTAGAAGGCGTACATCACGTGGGGTGAGGCCAGGAAATGGCATCCACGTAAGTACGTAATAGGTAGGATTCTGGACTTCCTACAGTGGGCTGTACATAGGAAGCTTGCCTTGAGTACTATCAAGGGTCAGACGGCCTTGTCAATATTTTTTTTTCAAAGGCCCTTGGCTTTGCATTCATTAATCAAAGCTTTCATACAAGGAGTGATGCGTATTAGCCCTCCGGTTAGTATTCCCATATGTCCATGGGACTTAAACCTGGTTCTGTCGGTTCTACAGAAACAACCATTTGAACCATTGCGGCACATTTTCTTGGTTCTTTTCACCAGGAAATTGATTTTCTTAGTAGCCATTTGTTCGGCTAAAAGAGTATCGGAATTAGCCGCCTTGTCCTGTAAGGAGCCATATCTGGTTATCCATAAGGACAGAGTAGTATTACGTCCTCATCCAGCCTTCTTCCTAAGGTGGTATCGAGGTTCCATTTGAACCAAGATGTGGTTCTTCCTTCCCTTTTCCCCAAACCTAGTTCGGTAGAGGAAAAGTTATTGCATTCTTTGGATGTAGTAAGAGCAGTTAAAGCTTATCTTAAAGCCACTGCTCAGATTCGTAGAACGGATACTTTGTTTGTTCTGCCGGAAGGCCCCAGAAAGGGTCAGGCAGCATCAAAAATCTACTTTAGCCAAGTGGATTCGACAGGTCATAATACAAGCCTATGGCTTGAAAAGGAGACCGCCTCCGTTCAAAGTTAGGGCGCACTCCACAAGAGCAGTTGGAACTTCATGGGCAGTGCATCACCAAGCCTCCCTGGCTCAAGTACTGTAAGGCCACAACATGGTCCTTAGTACACACGTTTACTAGATTCTACCAGGTAGACGTCAGAAGTCAGGAGGATGTCGCCTTTGGGCGCAGTGGGTTGCAGGCCGCAAAAGAGCCTCATGCCTGATGGCGCCCAGCTTATGTATCCCTCCCCTCATTTGGCATTGCTTTGGGACGTCCCATTAGTAATGACTAAGTCGCTCTGTGTCCCGTGATGTACGAAAAAGAAAAAGGGATTTTTATAACAGCTTACCTGTAAAATCCTTTTCTTGGAGTACATCACGGGACACAGAGCTCCCACCCCTCTTTTTGGGACACTTATTGCTTGGCTACAAAACTGAGGTGCTCCCGGGTGGGAGGGGCTTATATAGGGGAGGGTACTTCCGGTTTGGAATTGGCCAGTGCCAACACCTGAAGGTAATCTATATAACCCATTAGTAATGACTAAGTCGCTCTGTGTCCCGTGATGTACTCCAAGAAAAGGATTTTACAGGTAAGCTGTTATAAAAATCCCTTTTTTGTGTACCTACAGGTAAGCCTTATTATAGGTATAAATAAACAAGCAAACTTTACTACCGCGTTAACTTTTATATCCTGCTGCACCCCGCAATTTGCAATTGAAACCTCTTGTGGTTTTCACTTGTTCTTTTGGACTTTGGCTGGTGTAAATATTGCTTTCTTTACAGTCATGGAGATTAACAAAGAAGAAAAGTTGCCAATTTTGATATGCACATTTATTTAGTGTCATGTGCCAAATAAATGTTGCATGATAATTTGTTATTTTAGTTACATAATAATGGTGCGCTGTCTGTCCATACACAACCCCCCTCCCCTCTCCTTTCTGCAGTGCTTCTGTTTTCCCCTCCTCACTAGAGTATTTTTTACCACTGTGGTAATGGTGTGAAATTTAAAACAATATTTACCTTAGAATAATGGCGCAAGTGCTTGATTATTTTTCTGCATTATTTTGGACAATAATAGAAACTGTTGTATATCACTTTTAAACAGGGACGTGCAGTCAGGGGAGACAGGGGAGGCAGGTAAGGCAGAGCCTCACCTGCCATAAACATAAAAAAAAAAAAGAATCTAGCTGTGACCTTAAATTTGAGGGATAGGTAGCCTAATGCCTTGTACACATGAGCGGAATTTCCGTCTGAATAAACTCTGACGGGTTTTTCCGACGGAATTCCGCTCAAGCTGTCTTGCATACATACTGTCACAACAAATTCCGACCGTCAAAAACGCGGTGACGTACAACTCGTATGACGGCAGTATAAAGCGGAAGTTCCAATCCAACGGCGCCACCCTTTGGGCTGCTTTTGCTGATCTTGTGTTGGTAAAAGTTTGGTGACAGACGATTCGCGCTTTTCAGTGTTCGTGCTTTTCAGAACGTTTTCTGCTGTTCAGTTGGTGCTTGTGGGTTCGTATCTGTCTTTCAGGGCGTGTAGTCAGGTCGTATCTGTTTTTCAATGCGTTCTTGTCCGCTCGTTTATGATTTTCAGGTCGTTCTTCATAGGACTTTCTGTTCTTCAGTGCGTTCTGTTTAGTTTGTTCTGACCAGCCGACCGTTTTCTAGCTATGTTGCGGGTACGTATTCGTCGTAGAGTTCGTGCTGTGCATGGGCTTGGTGTTCGTGTTCTTGTCTTGGCCCAAGCTCAGTCCATGAACAGGGTGAGGAGGAGTTCATGGACAAATAATTGGTTGCTCCAGCGTGACCAATTCTGTCACATGACTTTGCTGCGGGAGATCCAGGAGAATAATTCTGATGATTTTAGGAATTATCTCCGGATGACGGACCCCATTTTTCATCGTCTGTTGGCTTTGCTGTCCCCTTATATTACGAAGCAGGACACCTGCATGCGACAAGCCATCACTGCCCAGCAAAGGCTAGTCGCCACGTTGAGATACCTGGAGACAGGGAGAAGTAAGCAGGACCTCAAGTTCATGGCACGCATCTTCCCCCAGGCTCTGGGGATCATTATACCAGAGACCTGTTCTGCCATCATCCAAGTCCTGCATATTAAGGTAAGTTTTCTCCTTTAACATCACATTCTATGTATGTATTGTATTTCTTTCATCATTCCCTAATTACCATGATTGTAATATGCTGTGAATGTCCCCTTTGATCCCATGCATGATGTAAGCTTTTAATTCTCCTTTTTTGGCCTACATGCATATGTCTCTACACTAACCTCTCCAGCATGCTATCCTTGGCCCATACACACCTAGCCTGGTCATTTAACAGTCTATTTTGTCAGCTCCATTGTAGTGCTTTACCCTAAACACCCCCTAAAATGTGTACAAATGTTATTGTTGTCCTTAAATTCATGCAGAGTGGCAGAGTCTTTTTTTGGGGTCCCAAACTCAGCTAGAACCCTCCTCCCCCTAAAATGTCTAAAAATGTTTTTGTTCTCATTAAATTCAGGCAGAGTGGCAGAGGCTTTTTTTGGGGTCTCAAACTCAGCTAGAAACCCCCCCCCCTAAAATTTGTAAATATGATTTTGTTCTCATTAAATTCAGACAGAGTGGCAGAGGCTTTTTTTAGGGTCCCAAACTCAGCTAGAACCCCCCCTAAAATGTTTACAATGGGGGGGGGGTGAGGAATCTGATAAGTGGGCCTTATATTTTTGTCTTTAAATACTCTTTAAAATAAATGTTATACTGATGTTGGCCAAGAATGTTTTTGTATAATCTGCTTGCAATGTTATGTGCAAAAGTACAATTTTTTTTTATTCTGGTTTGACTCCACAGTTTCCTTTAACGCCACAGGAATGGCAGACTGTGGCTTCCCAATTTGCCCAGTGGTGGGACTTTCCTAACTGTGGAGGTGCAATAGATGGGAAGCACGTCCACATCATGCCACCACCCCATTCGGGGTCATACTATTATAATTATAAGGGGTTTAATAGTATAGTGTTGATGGCGGTGGTGTCGGCACAATATGAGTTCCTCTGTGGGGAAGACATGTCGGATCGTGGAGTCTTCGCCCGGATGGAGTTTGCCCGACGTCTCCAGACTGGTGGCCTGGCATTGCCACCTGATGAAGACAACAAGGCCTTCCGTTCGTCTTTATTGCTGATGAAGCCTTCGGTCTGGGCAATCTCCTGATGAGGCCATTCCCCCAGAGAGGAGGGTTTTTAACTACCGGCTGGCCAGATCCCGAAGAGTTGTTGAGAATAATGGCCAGCCGGTTCCACCTGTTTCTGACAACTATCAACATGGCGGAGTATAAACTGAACCACATAATATTCTGCTGCTGCATATTGCACAATTATTTACGTAAAAATTCCCCAAATTATATTGCCACAGTTGGGCCTGAGGCTGGACTTTCAGGGAATCCCCTGACGGGCCTGGATACTAACCGTCCTGGCTTGCCCCCCCAAAGCGCCCGTGAAGTTCGGCAGAAATATGTCGAGTATTTTACGGGTTGGGGGGCCATTGCTATGCCAGCCAATGTATAAATATTATTTTATTAAAAAAAAAAAATGTATCTGATAAAATCTTGAATTTTCTTTCTTGCTTGTGTTTATTTTAGCTGTCTCCTAGGTTCGCCTAGTGCACTTGTAGTGCCAAGTGGATTTTCCTTTAGTAAATAACCCCCATTGTCACAGTAAACCCAAAATTACTTCAAAACTGGTATTGAACATTGAAAGAAAAAGCCACATATTGTTGATTATAAAACTTTTTTTACTCTGTGCACATTCACATGGGCGTTCTTAAATTTTTGGGTAAATTCAGACATATTTTTTTCCCCAAGTTTAAATTTTTTTTTTTTATATTTTTTGTATAAACAGGCATTTTTCAGACCATAAAATATACACAACTCTGGAACTTACAAAGTTCAACGTAGAAAAACTGAAGGCAGTATCCGACATTATAGTATGTCAAAAAAGTGTTGATCTTGCCTTCATCAGATGGGGTAATGTCACCCCTGTAAAAGCCAAATTTCGAAGATGGACACAAATTGGGAGTCAAAATGTGGATTTCCTTCCTGATCCCATGCCTAATGTTAACATGTGCTATCTGCCATCATGGGGGATCAATGGACGTGTTTTAGGGGTGCAACCCCTTCTTCTCACTTACTTGAGTTGCAAGGAATGGGTTGCACCCACAAAACACGTACATTGATCACCAGTGATGGCAGATAGCACATGTTGACACATTGGGGCTGATCTACGAAACGTTTGCGCCATGAGTATCGGCGCATCTGCGTGCGCAACGGCAGTTTTGGTATTTACAAAACATTTGCCCCGGTAACGCAGCGCGATTCCCTATTTACTATAGTGTTCTCGGCGCACGGGAGGAGGCGCTCAGTGCGCCACTATGGACCTGGCACACGGCATCTTCAAATTAAAATATAAAGAAGCTGAAAGTGCCAATATAATGGGGTGATGTGTGGTGATGTGAGGAAGTATAGTGACAACTGCCCAAGTAACAAATATGTCCAAAATAGAATGAGAAAGTAACTTTTTCTGAACCAGCCTGCTGCACCGGCAATTACATTTAGAACTGCAAGGGTTTTTTTTGTGCTCTGCGCTGCAATTTCACTCGTTCAAATGCGGCGGTTCACTGCGCCGGCAAAATCTTAGTAAATGTCAAGTCACGTAAATGCATTTGCGTAAGTTGAACAGGCGCTCCTCTAAACTTGCCATTGTATAACAGTCCCTGCACAAAATTACATTTCTAAAGGAAAAAAAAAGGCATTTAAAAGCACTCGCGGCTATAATTGAATTGTCGGCTCCCGGCAATACAGAGAAAAGTCATTGAAAGTCATGGAAAAAAAAAATGCGTGGGGTCCCCCCAAATTCCATTACCAGGCCCTTCAGGTCTGGTATGGATATTAAGAGGAACTCCGCGCCAAATTAAAAAAAATTACGTGGGGGGTCCCCTCAAAATCCATACCAGGCCCTTCAGGTCTGGTATGGATTTTAAGGGGAACTCCGCGCCAAACTTAAGTCTGGAGTCCCCCTAAAAATCTACACCAGACCCTTTATCCGAGCACACAACCTGGCAGGCTGCAGGAAAAGAGGGGGGGACGAGAGAGCGCCCCCTCCTGAACCATACCAGGCCACATGCCCTCAACATTGGGAGGATGCTTTGGGGTCTTTGACCCCAAAGCACCATGTCCCCATGTTGATGGGGACAAGGGCCTCATCCCCACAACCCTTGCCGGTTGTGTTGGGGGTCTGCGGGCGGGGGGCTTATCGGAATCTTGAAGTCCCCTTTAACAAAGGGGACCCCCAGATCCCAGCCCCCCCTGTGTGAAATGGTAATGGGGTACAAATGTACCCCTACCATTTCACAAAAAAAGTGTCAAAAATGTTAAAAATGACAATAGCCGGTTTTTGACAATTCCTTTATTAATGTCTTCTCCTTTCTTCCATCTTCTTTCTTCTTCTTCTTCTTCCTTCTTCTTCCATCTTCTTCTCTTCTCCATTCGGGTTTATTCCTCCATCTTGTTCTTCATCTTTATCTTCCTCCTTCCATCGGTGTTCTCGTCCGCATCTTGCTCCGGCTTCTTTTTCCCCTCTTCTTTCTCCGGCCGATCCGCTTGAATTCGAGGTTCCCGCTGTGTGACGCTTCAGTTCATCAGTTCTCCTCTGGGTCCGCTGCCACCCGGTGACCCCGCCCCCGTCTGACGCACATGGATTTTATGGGGACTTTCCCTGTGGTGTCAGAGGGGGGCGGGGTCACCGGGTGGCTGCGGACTCAGAGGAGAACTGACAGAAGAAATGAAGCATCACACAGCGGGAACCTCGAATTCAAGCGGATCTGTCTCCTATGGCAACAATCTTGTAGCTGTTACAAACGGTAAAGGTATTCACTATCTGCAACGCAAACAGTTCTCTTTACCCCCACACTCACTCACTGTGGTTCTTCACTCAACGAGCTCTCTCTCTAGACTTCAGATCCACTAGCCACTGGATACCCTAAGCTCTTTCACTGTAGCACTCAGTATCTTCCTCAAGCATCACCCCCGCTTCACTGCTGTGTCCCTGGCTTGGCACTCACAGATACTCGTAAAGCTTCACCCCTGCTGACACGTTAGGTCCCTGGCTTGGCACTCCAAAAGCGTCACCTCTGCTGTCCCGCTGGTCCCCGACTTGGCACTTGCTGATGCTTTCCCACTTTTTCACCGCCCCCAGCTGGCGAAAAGTCTGCTCTGGTACTGGCCTCAGCTCACTCGCTGTGGTCTCCGGTAGCAAGGTGGACGGTCCCTTTGCGGTGACAGCTTCCCCTCTACCTTGAACCATGACTGGCTCCCTGGCCGACGGAACCATTACTTCTGGTTGGACTACAAGCCCGCAGTCCCAACCCTGAACTACTTCTGGATAGGCTCTCAGATAGCCTAGCAGCCAAATGTCCCCAGGATAGGCCTTAGGTTTCTGGTCTAGCAGCCCAGGGCAATACGACACACGTCCACCCAGACAGCTGTCCAGGTGGCACAGAACACAGATCACCTGACTTCACCCAAATAAATAGGTTCTTTCAGCAGGCCAAGGGACCCAAGAAAATCCCTCCCCATTGGCTGAGACACCAGATTAATTCCTAATCTGTCCTTGCAATGTCCTTGTTTTATCTAATGTCACCAGACACCCGGCCATCTAGTGACAGAAAAGAGAAGTGCAGCAATTCCAGAATTAGGGCGAAATCAATTGACTTCCTAACAATTGGCCAAGGCAAGGCAACTATCACTTGGCAAATAAATTTAATAGCAACCCTGCCTAAACATTAGGATGCTACATCCTCCCCCTGCCTAGGAAAACTACATCTCGGAGCTTGCAGAAAAATTATTTGAGCTCTCAAGCCTGAGAGCGAATGTCCTGGCAAAAACTTGGATGGGTGGGGAAAAACAGGAAAAGAATGATAACAAACAATACACGTGGCATACCACCTGAAGTAAACATGTATAACATATACATGAGCAAGTGGCAGTTCACACAGGGCAGATAAATATTAGACATTATATGCAATTTCATGTGTGCCGTACCACCCAAATAGTTAAGGGAAAAATATAAACAGTAGCCTTATATCCTAACTATCTAGTATATACAGTAGTAAAGGGCATGAACAGTTAGCATTATTATCCACTTCACGTCACTGTCTCTCCTTGTCCAAGAAAGACGCAATGGGTGCAGGAACACCTGAAAGAGAAAACAAACAGCGATGCAAATGCATCCTATCCCAATGATAACACAGTGCAATATATACATAAGTGAATCTTAAGAAGTTGTTAATTGCTCTTAGCCGAGAACAGCATAGCAGTATAAATACACCATATAATATATCTAATCTACACACATATAAATGAAGGTGGGCCCCATCCTTGTCTGAAGATACCACCCCTTCCACAACAAGCCTATAGAAACTTTACTTAGCATGTTCTATCAGATATACTGTACACATAATATGAATAAGGGCTCACTTAGGTTGGCACTACTCACGCCACCTGGTGACCAGGATAGGAAACAATCCTGGTACATTGCACAGTTCATAATTCAAATGTAACGTAAGAATTTGCCCCCACAGCTCATTCTACCTAACTAGCTAAGCACCCCAAGTGTCCTTGAAGCTTCACAGTCAATCAAAAAAAAAATTCACTCGGGGTAGAACAATATTTCCTAGCAGTTTCCCTTCTTCTCAGGAATAACTCTGGCGACAGGAGGCACGGCTGAAATCAGGCAACAAGCAGCCAGGCCATGGTGCAAGGGACCGCACTTCTGAATATAGGTCCCCTTGCAATGGTAATCTCAGTCTGTCGGTGTGACAGCCGTGAATTGAGTAAAGATTTACTCAATGGTTGAAGAACAAACAGGTTGAAAGTCACATCAACAAGTTACTTTTCAGAGGGAGACACACTGGCAACTTCACAGCACTAGCCAGCATGACGCAGGTGGGCACTCCCTGTATCTGCTGGCAATATTCAGTCCAGCACAGTCCCAGCAATACAGCCAACAGGAGTGTTCTCCACTAGCAACAATTCTTGTACAAAAGGTGGAGTGACTTCTCAGCATAGCATCCCATCTTCACAAAGTACACATTTGTAATCAACAGTGTCAGGAAAACACAGTCCAACATCATTTACCAGTAATACCTGGGATCCGGTAACTTCAAGGCCTCTCCTTTAGCGTTTACCGTGGTAATGTAATGTCGAATGTCTGCCTGTGGATAATCACACTATTTCAGTTAATTTTTCGACCATGGCCCCAGGTGTGCAGCACTGAAAGATACTTCTCGGCTATCTTGGGGGAAAACTTTGGAACATTGGGTATCCATTTACTCAACCCAACCTAGCCTTTATCATTTTACAAAAAATGGGTATTATATTGGGTGTGTTTGCACTAAAATTAATTTTATTATATTGTTTCCTGAAAATGTGCATTTAATAAATAGTCGCACAAATATCGTGTGACATAAAAGTTTGCAGCTGTCATCTTTTGATTCTATAGGGCCTCTGATTCTCAGAAAATATACAATGTTCTAGGGAATTAAGTAATTTTATTGCCAAAAATTACCATTTTTACATGTGTGCAAAAAATAAAAATATTTGCTCTAGAGCCAAACTAGTTAAAGGAAAAAAAAAGTGATCACATGCTCGCTGGAGGCTTAATCGGCAGGGTTAATATAGAATTACAGTATTTTAAATGTTAATAAAAAAAAAATGAAAAAAAATGTGGGCATGTGTTTAAAAAAACAGTACTGGGTTTTAATTAAAGTGATTGTAAACCCATAATTGTTTTTAAATAGCAATCGTGTCATACTTACCTGCTCTGTGCAATGGTTTTGCACCTAACTAAATGACCTAACCAAAAAACAGAAAATCGAACTGTCGAACTAACTATATACAATATATTCTCGTTAAAAAAAACTATAAACAATATATACAAATGGGGAACACAGGAAAGCAAGGTAACACTGGAGGTGCAGGGAACATAAAGGAAGGGGGAACCGAAACTGAGATCAGGAACAAGGGGAAATAGGAACAAGGCAGCGGGGTTCAGGGTATAAGTACAAGGTAAAAACACAGTCAAGAGCAGGCACAGGATAAACTGCTAGCAGTAGTTTGCAACAAAGTAAGACCATCCACCGTTGGTGGACACTGGAACTACAAACTTCCCCTCTGGGAATTACAATGCCACCAGCAGGTGATCCTGGCACCCTTATTAGGTTTCCACCAAGGGCTGAAGAAGTGCAACAGTTCAATCGCATCTTTCTTTCAGTTCCAATCGTGTTCCCATACATGGACCGATCAAACTCTCGAGTCTGTTTTTCACTTGTATTTATAACCCTCCAGGAACCCAGGAACCCAGGAACAAGGCAGAACAGCTTAACTCCTTCCATCTCGCGGGCACCAACCCAAATACACAGATAAACATTTAACATAATAAATGGCAGTAAACCAGTGTCGTATCATCCATAGGTGCAGGGCGTTCACTGAACACAGGCCCTGGGGGGGAGGGAGGCCCACTGTGACCGACGCTGCACCCATGGATGATCTGTCCCTGGTTGACAGTCATGGTCATTGATGTGGGGGGGGGACAGTTGCTGTCAGGGAAGAATCAGGAGGAGAACTGGCAGGTATGCCAATATCCAATATGGCCACGCTAATTTGCGCTTTAGCCATTGGCACACAACGGCAAACGTATGTTCGTGCCGGCAAACTTGCGTACGCAAAACATGCTAATTACCAGTGTTTACTGGCCTATATAAGAACACAAGTGGCTCTCACAAATTGCTGGATTATTGTCAGCCTTGTATCCTGTGTTCCTGTGCCTTGTGCTCCTGTTTGATTACCTGTTACCGACCCAGCTTACCCCTGACCTGCTCTGGCTTCTCTCCTGGCTCTGAACCTGGCTGGCTATACGGACCTGCTTCTGCCTGTTCCAGATTGACATCCTGTGCTTGACCCCGGCTTGATCTCGAATATGCTTCCTGCCTCTGCTCCTGACTGACTTCCTGTGTATGACCCTCGGTCTGGCTTCTGACGTTGCTTCTGTTTACCCATCTGTCAAGATCCGCCAGTATCTTCAGGGTGTCCCACATCTGGAACCATCAGACAACTTTATCTGCAGGCAACCCATGCATCTCTGGGCAGGCCTCCTCTGTCACCAACTCCAGAGCTACTCTGTACACAGCCGCAAGGGGAGCCCTCTTGTCACCTCAGCCTCCAGTCTGGTACGTGACAGTATAATCCAGCCATAATGTCTGAGGCTGAAAGAGGTGCTTCCCCATTAGAGACTCTATGCCAGCAAGTTACCGCCCTTTCCCAAGCGTTGAAAAACTTGCAAGAAGGTTACTTTCATCTGGAAGATCGCCTACAGAACCTTGCTGTGCACCTGTTCATCAGAATCCACCTGCTGCCCCCTCCACTTCAGCTGTTCCTGCCCAAGAACATTCTGCCTCTGCTCCCGCTGTGGTAATGCCACCTCCAGAACCCAGTGTACCAGTCCCCAAACGCTTCTCAGGGGACTGATGAAAGTTCAGGGCATTCCAGAACGCTAGCCATCTATACTTTGCACTTCAGCCAAGGACTTTTTCTTTGGAAACCATGAAAGTAGGGTTTATCATCTCCCTCCTCTCAGATGAACCCCAGTCATAGGCCCAACACCTGCTGGAGCAGAAAAGTCCTGTGATCAACACTGTCTCCACATTGCTTGATGCCATGGCACAACTCTATGATGATCCTCAATGTGTGGCAACTGCAGAGGCTGCTCTTCATACCCTGCAACAAGGGCGATGCCCAGTTGAGGATTATACCGTTGATTTACGTAAATGGTCCGCAGATACTGGATGGAATGTGGCGGCCCTTAAATACCAGTATCGGTTCGGTCTGTCCGAAGCCCTTAAGGACAAATTAGCCAGAGTTGAGGCTCCCGCTACCCTTGAAGGCCTTTTCAAACTGGCCATTTAGCTTGACCGCTGCTGGCGGGAGCGATGATCAGAAAAGACTAATTCCTAAAGACCCACTTGGATGCTGCCCAGGATTCCATCCGCACCTACACCTATGCCTATTTCCCCACCTGCTCCTGCTACTGAAGGAGAACCAATGCAGATTGGACTGGTACGTAGTGCTTTATCTCTGGATGAAAAGATGCAGAGGCGTCAGGCTAACCTTTGCCTCTACTGCAGAGGTACGGGACACTTCCTACGTAACTGTCCTGTGAGACCCAATAAGTTCCTCCCTCCATGTCCTGTCTACTTCCAAGTTTCTGGATCTTTATTGGGAGTGAGTATACCTTTTTCTGACAAGTACCCGCTCCTACTTCTGCTTGCCTAGACACAAAACCTCCTGGAACATGTCACATGGAGACTGTGGGACCTTCTAAATGTGCCGAACGTCTCGCGCATACGCAGTGGAGAACTGGCTGTGAAACACCAGGAAGTCACAGCCAGCTTTCCACACCCATGATGGCAGCACCAGGGACCCGAAGACTGGCTAAGAACCAGCCTAGATGAGGACAGCATTGGACTCCTGGTCTGTTTATTAAAAGTCAGCAGTGACAGTATTTGTAGCGGCTGACATTTAATTTTTTTATAAAAGTTCCTCTTTAAAGCTGTAGTAACCCCGCACCCTCCCCTCCCCCCAAAAAAACAACCAAAAAATACTTCCCTCTGCAAGTTAGGGCTCATGCACACTACAGCTAAAAAAAGCTGCATTTGAGCTTCTATTTCTCAGCCTAAAAACTTGAAGAAGCTTGTGCCTTTTTGTGCTCTCTTGTGAGTTTTTTTTTTTTAGAGCTTTTTTGAGCATAAGCATTTTTTTTTCACAAACCCTCCACTCAGCTTATTTTTCCTTCTTTTTTTTGTGCGTTTTCGAGCTTCTATGAGCTATTTGATGCTTTTTTACGCTTTCCCGCTTGTTTCTGGGATCTTAGGTGTCTTTTCTGCTCAAAGCTCCCCTCAAAGAAGCGAGTTTGTTAGGGGGGGGGGGAGGGTTCTGCCTGTAAGAGCATATGCCTGTAAAATCCTGAATAAGCCATAGTGTGTATAGACACATTGGCTAACATGGAGGGGAGTTTCCAGGCATAAAAAAATTTAGAGCTCAAAAGGAGCAACTTATTTGAGCTTCTTTGAGATGCAGTGTGCATGAGCCCTTAATTTCATAATGTGCTAGTATGCACATTATGAAAGACTTGCCTTAAAACAAAGCCCTCCCGTGGAGCGCTGTCACAGCTGACAGGGCTTCCATCTTCACCCAGTATTCCTTCCTGGTTTGCGGATTCCGACCATTTAAATGGCCAAGCCGTAATGACGTCACTCCTGCACATGTGTGTGGATGTCATAGCTGCAGCACGGCTGTCCATTGAGAGTGCAGTGTGCATTTGCCATCTTCTAACGGGTGCATGTTTAGGAGATATTTCTTTTTCGTACATCACGGGACACAGAGCGACTTAGTCATTACTAATGGGTTATATAGATTACCTTCAGGTGTTGGCACTGGCCAATTCCAAACCGGAAGTACCCTCCCCTATATAAGCCCCTCCCACCCGGGAGCACCTCAGTTTTTTGCCAGTGTCTAAGGTGTTGGCCAAAGAGTAACATGTGTTTTCACTGGGCTTGCGTACAGGTTCTTTTGGGCCTTAGTAAGCTGTTCCGGATCCCACCAAAAAAGCTTCATAGCTAAACGGTCGGTACCCGGGCCTTGCAGCAGAAGAGCAAGGTTTTGCCTGTAATGCTTCTCTTAGGAGGGCTGGACCCTGGGATCCAGAGCTCTGGTCATACCCACGACCAAGATGTTGTCTGTGCAGGGTGCTATACAGGTCCAGGGGAGTGGAATCCTTGGGAACCCGGTCCCTGAAGGTTTAATTACAATGCCTGCCGTGATAGGTGAAGTTTGGACTTCTGTGGACCAAACAAAGTCCTGCGGCGGGGATCAGGTAAGTGGGGGCCCCCAGGAACTTGGTTCTATTGGGGGACCCCCAAGCCTAATTTGTCTTTCTGTCTGTTACCTAACGGTATTCCCGCTAAATATCTGTGTTTGCCTGTAACTACTGAAAATGTAAAATTTTAATAGTAGTCAAGAAAAAAAAAAAAAGGGACCGCGGTACCTGTGTTAAACCACTAGAGGCCGCTGTAGTCCATTTTTCTTGTCATGTGGATCTTTGGTTTTCTCAAGTCAAAAGATCCAGGCAGCTGGTAAGTTTCTCTGTGGGAATCCACTTCCTCTGCCCTGTTGCTGCGCTCATCCACCGCACAGGCCCTCCGGCAAAAAGGGCCCTGGCTCCTAGTCCCCTGTTTGATTTCGAAAAGGGCGCCAATGGCGCACGGACGCGCGCGCGGGCGCGTGCACGCGCCTCCTATGAAAAAAAAGGGGCGGGGCGGGTGGATGACGCTCGATGCGCGCCGCGGCGCTTCTGCGCATGTGCGGGCGTCCCAGCATAGTTAAAAGACACAGTACAAGTGTCAGCTGGATGCAAACAGAGCTAGCAACAAACAGTGGCACACAGAGGCGGTTGATGCAGGCATCCCCATAGAAAGGCACTTTAGTGGACACCAGCTGGTATATAGCAGCACCTGTGTTAGATTATTACCAGCAAAATTGGTGTATGACGACGGGAATACCTCAGCTTTGTGCTTAAAGGATATGTCGTCCAGACGCTCCAGAAATAGATCTTCCAGGAAGCCAAAGGGGTCTCCATCGGGCTCTGAGGATATTGGGCATGCTTGTACTGCACCAATCTCCCCTGAGAATTCAGAGGTCAGTAGCCGTAGAAACCCCACAGGAATGCCTGGTGCTGCGGCTGTCCCCAGTCCACCTGCTCCTGTATATATAACAGAGGAGGTTTTATCCTCAACTCTGGGAGGATTGGAAGAGAGATTAACAGCATTGATCGCTGCTTCCCTGTCTCAGGAAAAGCGCGTCCGATCTCCGTCTCCTCCTTCAGAGTGCCTGTTAGTGGAGGAACAGTCCCAGAGATCGACCTACCTGAAGGGGATCAGGATGAGGTTGATTCAGTTATGGAGGAATCAACAGTGGAAGAACCTTTCTCAGCATCTCAGGCTGAAAGATTATGGGTTCAGTCTCTGACTAATATGGTCCGATCAGCATTTAAAATGCCTCTGGCGGAACCACCATCCACTACGGTTTCCTCGCTGGGGTCGCTAAAAGCTCCCCAGGCTGTCTGTTCCTTCCCAATCCACCCTTTATTAGAAGGGCTTATTTACCAGGATTGGGAGCATCCTGATAAAATATTTGCTCCCCCCAAGAGATTTCCGGTGATCTATCCCATGGAGGATAAGTTCATAAAAAAATGGAGGGTCCCTACAGTGGACGCAGCCATCTCTTCTGTTAACAAATCACTGACATGTCCAGTAGATAATGTTCCAATGTCAAAGACCCAATAGATAAAAAATTGGAGTCTTTACTAAAATCTGCTTTCTCTACAGCAAGCATGGTGACACAACCTGCGGTAGCAGCGATTGGAGTCTGCCAAGCAGTGAAAGATCAGTTGAAACAAGTCTTAAGGGACTTACCAGATCAGCAGGCTCTTGCCCTAGCTGACCTGCCTAGAGCCTTGTGTTTTGCGGTGGACGCCATAAAGGATACAATCCAACAGGCCTCCCGCTTTACGCTGTCTATAGTACATATGCGTAGGCTTCTGTGGCTCAAAAACTGGTCTGCTGAAGCTCCCTGTAAAAAACTGCTGGTTAGCTTCCCATTTCATGGAGAACGCTTATTTGGAGAAGATCTGGACAAATATATCCAGAAAATTTCTGCCGGTAAAAGTTCACTCTTACCGGTTAAGAACAAGGGTAGAAGTCCTTCTTTTAAGAGGCCTACTTCTCCAGTCCCTGGCACATCGGCGGTGAAACAGTTCCGACGGCCTCCGCGGTCAAATCCAGGGGGCAGAAATCAGGGACAATCACAGGGTATCAAGAAACCCTGGGTCAAGAGAGGTACAAAACCTCCCCCTAAGTCATGAAGGGTTGCCCCCACTCAGTCGGGTGAGGGGAAGACTTCAGTTGTTCACAGAGACCTGGCGGGACACCATCAGAGATGGGTGATCCCCGCAGTAAGTCTGGGATACAGGCTGGAGTTAAAAGACATTCCTCCTGCCCATTTTATAAGGTCAAACGTGCCAAGCGATCCCCAGAAGAGTGGATCCCTCCTTCTGGCACTAGAGCAACTATTGCCCCAAGGGTAATCATGAAGGTTCCCTTGAAAGAAAACGGGTTCGGGTTTTACTCGAACCTTGTCACAGTCCCCAAACCAAATGGGGACATGAGGCCCATATTGAATATAAAAGGGCTAAACAAGTTCCTACATATCAGGACTTTTTTCGGATGGAGTCGATCCGATCGGTGGCCACCGCCCTACAAGGGCAGGAATGGTTAGCCTCGATCGACATAAGGGATGCTTATTTGCATATTCCCATCTGTCCGGCCCACCAGAAATTTCTACGCCTTGCAGTAGAAGGGCGCCATTTTCAGTTCAGAGCCTTACCTTTCGGTCTGGCCACGGCACCACGAGTGTTCACAAAAATTCTGGCCCTACGATTGGCCAAACTAGGAACACAAGGTGTAACGATAATGGCATATCTAGACGACTTGTTGCTGATAGACCACTCAGTGAAAAAAACTAGAAGTGGTCGTTCACAAGATAATCAAGTATCTGGAATCTCACGGTTGCATTATCAACCGAGACAAGTCAGCCCTAAAACCAGTCAAAAGCCTGGAATACTTGGGGGCTAAGACTGGATTCAAATCAGAGAAAGATTTTCTTACCTCCAGAGAAGGTGTCGTCTTTGAAAGATTTGACCCACTTAGTGGGTACAAAAAAGAAAAACCATCCATACGCCTGTGTATAAGGCTGCTGGGAAAAATGGTGGCTTCATTCGAAGCGGTACCCTACGGTCAATTCCATTCAAGGAACTTGCAGAGGGCCATACTGTCAGCCTGGAACAAAAAAGTTCAGGCTTTAGACTTACCAATGTCCCTGTCCCCTTCCGTTCGCAAGAGCCTCCATTGGTGGTTGGTGCCCCAGCATCTGGGAAGGGAAACCTTTCAGTCCGGTTTCTTGGAAGGTGGTCACTACAGTTGCCAGCCTCATAGGCTGGGGGGCAGTACTGGAGCAATGGTCTCTCCAGGGCAAGTGGTCAGAAGCAGAGAAGGCCCTGCCCACCAATCTCTTAGAGATACGAGCAGCCCGGTATGCCCTAGTAGCATGGACATCCAAACTCCAAGGGTCACCTGTCAGAATTCAATCAGACAATGCCACAGCAGTGGCATATATCAATCTCCAGGGTGGCACCAGGAGTCGTGCAGCCCAGAGGGAAGCGAAATGCATCCTGGAATGGGCAGAAAGGTATGTCACAGCCATATCCGCGGTTTTCATCCCAGGAGTGGAAAATTGGAGAGCGGACTTTTTTAAGTCGCCAGCAATTATGCCCGGGGGAATGGTCTCTTCACCCCGAGGTTTTCCAGGCAATATGCCAGCGGTGGGGAACACCGGATGTAGATCTGCTAGCATCCAGATTCAACGCAAAGGTGGACAGATTTGTGTCTCGCACAAAGGATCCCCTAGCTTGCGGTTCGGATGCCCTAGTGTTCCCTTGGGATCAGTTCAAGCTGATATATGCATTCCCACCGCGATTAATCCGCAGAATCAGGGTAGAAAAGAAACCAGTGATTCTGGTGGCTCCAGCGTGGCCCCGAAGGGCATGGTACGCGGAGATTGTAAAAATGTCAGTGGGAAGTCCTTGGACCCTCCCACATCGTCCGGACCTGCTTTCGCAAGGACCGATATACTACCCTTCCTTACCAGCCCTAGGTTGACGGCCTGGCTATAGAAGCCCACATTCTAAAAAAGAGAGGGCTCTCTAATCCTGTGGTATCTACCATGATCAATGCCAGGAAGCCGGTATCCAGGCAGATCTATTATAGGATCTAGAAGGCGTACATCACGTGGGGTGAGGCCAGGAAATGGCATCCACGTAAGTACGTAATAGGTAGGATTCTGGACTTCCTACAGTGGGCTGTACATAGGAAGCTTGCCTTGAGTACTATCAAGGGTCAGACGGCCTTGTCAATATTTTTTTTTCAAAGGCCCTTGGCTTTGCATTCATTAATCAAAGCTTTCATACAAGGAGTGATGCGTATTAGCCCTCCGGTTAGTATTCCCATATGTCCATGGGACTTAAACCTGGTTCTGTCGGTTCTACAGAAACAACCATTTGAACCATTGCGGCACATTTTCTTGGTTCTTTTCACCAGGAAATTGATTTTCTTAGTAGCCATTTGTTCGGCTAAAAGAGTATCGGAATTAGCCGCCTTGTCCTGTAAGGAGCCATATCTGGTTATCCATAAGGACAGAGTAGTATTACGTCCTCATCCAGCCTTCTTCCTAAGGTGGTATCGAGGTTCCATTTGAACCAAGATGTGGTTCTTCCTTCCTTTTTCCCCAAACCTAGTTCGGTAGAGGAAAAGTTATTGCATTCTTTGGATGTAGTAAGAGCAGTTAAAGCTTATCTTAAAGCCACTGCTCAGATTCGTAGAACGGATACTTTGTTTGTTCTGCCGGAAGGCCCCAGAAAGGGTCAGGCAGCATCAAAAATCTACTTTAGCCAAGTGGATTCGACAGGTCATAATACAAGCCTATGGCTTGAAAAGGAGACCGCCTCCGTTCAAAGTTAGGGCGCACTCCACAAGAGCAGTTGGAACTTCATGGGCAGTGCATCACCAAGCCTCCCTGGCTCAAGTACTGTAAGGCCACAACATGGTCCTTAGTACACACGTTTACTAGATTCTACCAGGTAGACGTCAGAAGTCAGGAGGATGTCGCCTTTGGGCGCAGTGGGTTGCAGGCCGCAAAAGAGCCTCATGCCTGATGGCGCCCAGCTTATGTATCCCTCCCCTCATTTGGCATTGCTTTGGGACGTCCCATTAGTAATGACTAAGTCGCTCTGTGTCCCGTGATGTACGAAAAAGAAAAAGGGATTTTTATAACAGCTTACCTGTAAAATCCTTTTCTTGGAGTACATCACGGGACACAGAGCTCCCACCCCTCTTTTTGGGACACTTATTGCTTGGCTACAAAACTGAGGTGCTCCCGGGTGGGAGGGGCTTATATAGGGGAGGGTACTTCCGGTTTGGAATTGGCCAGTGCCAACACCTGAAGGTAATCTATATAACCCATTAGTAATGACTAAGTCGCTCTGTGTCCCGTGATGTACTCCAAGAAAAGGATTTTACAGGTAAGCTGTTATAAAAATCCCTTTTTTGTGTACCTACAGGTAAGCCTTATTATAGGTATAAATAAACAAGCAAACTTTACTACCGCGTTAACTTTTATATCCTGCTGCACCCCGCAATTTGCAATTGAAACCTCTTGTGGTTTTCACTTGTTCTTTTGGACTTTGGCTGGTGTAAATATTGCTTTCTTTACAGTCATGGAGATTAACAAAGAAGAAAAGTTGCCAATTTTGATATGCACATTTATTTAGTGTCATGTGCCAAATAAATGTTGCATGATAATTTGTTATTTTAGTTACATAATAATGGTGCGCTGTCTGTCCATACACAACCCCCCTCCCCTCTCCTTTCTGCAGTGCTTCTGTTTTCCCCTCCTCACTAGAGTATTTTTTACCACTGTGGTAATGGTGTGAAATTTAAAACAATATTTACCTTAGAATAATGGCGCAAGTGCTTGATTATTTTTCTGCATTATTTTGGACAATAATAGAAACTGTTGTATATCACTTTTAAACAGGGACGTGCAGACAGGGGAGGCAGGTAAGGCAGAGCCTCACCTGCCATAAACATAAAAAAAAAAAAAGAATCTAGCTGTGACCTTAAATTTGAGGGATAGGTAGCCTAATGCCTTGTACACATGAGCGGAATTTCCGTCTGAATAAACTCCGACGGGTTTTTCCGACGGAATTCCGCTCAAGCTGTCTTGCATACATACTGTCACAACAAATTCCGACCGTCAAAAACGCGGTGACGTACAACTCGTATGACGGCAGTATAAAGCGGAAGTTCCAATCCAACGGCGCCACCCTTTGGGCTGCTTTTGCTGATCTTGTGTTGGTAAAAGTTTGGTGACAGACGATTCGCGCTTTTCAGTGTTCGTGCTTTTTTTTTCAGAACGTTTTCTGCTGTTCAGTTGGTGCTTGTGGGTTCGTATCTGTCTTTCAGGGCGTGTAGTCAGGTCGTATCTGTTTTTCAATGCGTTCTTGTCCGCTCGTTTATGATTTTCAGGTCGTTCTTCATAGGACTTTCTGTTCTTCAGTGCGTTCTGTTTAGTTTGTTCTGACCAGCCGACCGTTTTCTAGCTATGTTGCGGGTACGTATTCGTCGTAGAGTTCGTGCTGTGCATGGGCTTGGTGTTCGTGTTCTTGTCTTGGCCCAAGCTCAGTCCATGAACAGGGTGAGGAGGAGTTCATGGACAAATAATTGGTTGCTCCAGCGTGACCAATTCTGTCACATGACTTTGCTGCGGGAGATCCAGGAGAATAATTCTGATGATTTTAGGAATTATCTCCGGATGACGGACCCCATTTTTCATCGTCTGTTGGCTTTGCTGTCCCCTTATATTACGAAGCAGGACACCTGCATGCGACAAGCCATCACTGCCCAGCAAAGGCTAGTCGCCACGTTGAGATACCTGGAGACAGGGAGAAGTAAGCAGGACCTCAAGTTCATGGCACGCATCTTCCCCCAGGCTCTGGGGATCATTATACCAGAGACCTGTTCTGCCATCATCCAAGTCCTGCATATTAAGGTAAGTTTTCTCCTTTAACATCACATTCTATGTATTTAATGTATGCTAATGTATTGTATTTCTTTCATCATTCCCTAATTACCATGATTGTAATATGCTGTGAATGTCCCCTTTGACCCCATGCATGATGTAAGCTTTTAATTCTCCTTTTTTGGCCTACATGCATATGTCTCTACACTAACCTCTCCAGCATGCTATCCTTGGCCCATACACACCTAGCCTAGTCATTTAACAATCTATTTTGTCAGCTCCATTGTAGTGCTTTACCCTAAACACCCCCTAAAATGTGTACAAATGTTATTGTTGTCCTTAAATTCATGCAGAGTGGCAGAGTCTTTTTTTGGGGTCCCAAACTCAGCTAGAACCCTCCTCCCCCTAAAATGTCTAAAAATGTTTTTGTTCTCATTAAATTCAGGCAGAGTGGCAGAGGCTTTTTTTGGGGTCCCAAACTCAGCTAGAAACCCCCCCCCCCTAAAATTTGTAAATATGATTTTGTTCTCATTAAATTCAGACAGAGTGGCAGAGGCTTTTTTTAGGGTCCCAAACTCAGCTAGAACCCCCCTAAAATGTTTACAATGGGGGGGGGGGGTGAGGAATCTGATAAGTGGGCCTTATATTTTTGTCTTTAAATACTCTTTAAAATAAATGTTATACTGATGTTGGCCAAGAATGTTTTTGTATAATCTGCTTGCAATGTTATGTGCAAAAGTACAATTTTTTTTTATTCTGGTTTGACTCCACAGTTTCCTTTAACGCCACAGGAATGGCAGACTGTGGCTTCCCAATTTGCCCAGTGGTGGGACTTTCCTAACTGTGGAGGTGCAATAGATGGGAAGCACGTCCACATCATGCCACCACCCCATTCGGGGTCATACTATTATAATTATAAGGGGTTTAATAGTATAGTGTTGATGGCGGTGGTGTCGGCACAATATGAGTTCCTCTGTGGGGAAGACATGTCGGATCGTGGAGTCTTCGCCCGGATGGAGTTTGCCCGACGTCTCCAGACTGGTGGCCTGGCATTGCCACCTGATGAAGACAACAAGGCCTTCCGTTCGTCTTTATTGCTGATGAAGCCTTCGGTCTGGGCAATCTCCTGATGAGGCCATTCCCCCAGAGAGGAGGGTTTTTAACTACCGGCTGGCCAGATCCCGAAGAGTTGTTGAGAATAATGGCCAGCCGGTTCCACCTGTTTCTGACAACTATCAACATGGCGGAGTATAAACTGAACCACATAATATTCTGCTGCTGCATATTGGACAATTATTTACGTAAAAATTCCCCAAATTATATTGCCACAGTTGGGCCTGAGGCTGGACTTTCAGGGAATCCCCTGACGGGCCTGGATACTAACCGTCCTGGCTTGCCCCCCCAAAGCGCCCGTGAAGTTCGGCAGAAATATGTCGAGTATTTTACGGGTTGGGGGGCCATTGCTATGCCAGCCAATGTATAAATATTATTTTATTAAAAAAAAAAAATGTATCTGATAAAATCTTGAATTTTCTTTCTTGCTTGTGTTTATTTTAGCTGTCTCCTAGGTTCGCCTAGTGCACTTGTAGTGCCAAGTGGATTTTCCTTTAGTAAATAACCCCCATTGTCACAGTAAACCCAAAATTACTTCAAAACTGGTATTGAACATTGAAAGAAAAAGCCACATATTGTTGATTATAAAACTTTTTTTACTCTGTGCACATTCACATGGGCGTTCTTAAATTTTTGGGTAAATTCAGACATATTTTTTTCCCCAAGTTTAAATTTTTTTTTTTTATATTTTTTGTATAAACAGGCATTTTTCAGACCATAAAATATACACAACTCTGGAACTTACAAAGTTCAACGTAGAAAAACTGAAGGCAGTATCCGACATTATAGTATGTCAAAAAAGTGTTGATCTTGCCTTCATCAGATGGGGTAATGTCACCCCTGTAAAAGCCAAATTTCGAAGATGGACACAAATTGGGAGTCAAAATGTGGATTTCCTTCCTGATCCCATGCCTAATGTTAACATGTGCTATCTGCCATCATGGGGGATCAATGGACGTGTTTTAGGGGTGCAACCCCTTCTTCTCACTTACTTGAGTTGCAAGGAATGGGTTGCACCCACAAAACACGTACATTGATCACCAGTGATGGCAGATAGCACATGTTGACACATTGGGGCTGATCTACGAAACGTTTGCGCCATGAGTATCGGCGCATCTGCGTGCGCAACGGCAGTTTTGGTATTTACAAAACATTTGCCCCGGTAACGCAGCGCGATTCCCTATTTACTATAGTGTTCTCGGCGCACGGGAGGAGGCGCTCAGTGCGCCACTATGGACCTGGCACACGGCATCTTCAAATTAAAATATAAAGAAGCTGAAAGTGCCAATATAATGGGGTGATGTGTGGTGATGTGAGGAAGTATAGTGACAACTGCCCAAGTAACAAATATGTCCAAAATAGAATGAGAAAGTAACTTTTTCTGAACCAGCCTGCTGCACCGGCAATTACATTTAGAACTGCAAGGGTTTTTTTTGTGCTCTGCGCTGCAATTTCACTCGTTCAAATGCGCCGGTTCACTGCGCCGGCAAAATCTTAGTAAATGTCAAGTCACGTAAATGCATTTGCGTAAGTTGAACAGGCGCTCCTCTAAACTTGCCATTGTATAACAGTCCCTGCACAAAATTACATTTCTAAAGGAAAAAAAAAGGCATTTAAAAGCACTCGCGGCTATAATTGAATTGTCGGCTCCCGGCAATACAGAGAAAAGTCATTGAAAGTCATGGAAAAAAAAAATGCGTGGGGTCCCCCCAAATTCCATTACCAGGCCCTTCAGGTCTGGTATGGATATTAAGAGGAACTCCGCGCCAAATTAAAAAAAATTACGTGGGGGGTCCCCTCAAAATCCATACCAGGCCCTTCAGGTCTGGTATGGATTTTAAGGGGAACTCTGCGCCAAACTTAAGTCTGGAGTCCCCCTAAAAATCTACACCAGACCCTTTATCCGAGCACACAACCTGGCAGGCTGCAGGAAAAGAGGGGGGGACGAGAGAGCGCCCCCTCCTGAACCATACCAGGCCACATGCCCTCAACATTGGGAGGATGCTTTGGGGTCTTTGACCCCAAAGCACCATGTCCCCATGTTGATGGGGACAAGGGCCTCATCCCCACAACCCTTGCCGGTTGTGTTGGGGGTCTGCGGGCGGGGGGCTTATCGGAATCTTGAAGTCCCCTTTAACAAAGGGGACCCCCAGATCCCAGCCCCCCCTGTGTGAAATGGTAATGGGGTACAAATGTACCCCTACCATTTCACAAAAAAAGTGTCAAAAATGTTAAAAATGACAATAGCCGGTTTTTGACAATTCCTTTATTAATGTCTTCTCCTTTCTTCCATCTTCTTTCTTCTTCTTCTTCTTCTTCTTCTTCTTCCTTCTTCTTCCATCTTCTTCTCTTCTCCATTCGGGTTTATTCCTCCATCTTGTTCTTCATCTTTATCTTCCTCCTTCCATCGGTGTTCTCGTCCGCATCTTGCTCCGGCTTCTTTTTTCCCCTCTTCTTTCTCCGGCCGATCCGCTTGAATTCGAGGTTCCCGCTGTGTGACGCTTCAGTTCATCAGTTCTCCTCTGGGTCCGCTGCCACCCGGTGACCCCGCCCCCGTCTGACGCACATGGATTTTATGGGGACTTTCCCTGTGGTGTCAGAGGGGGGCGGGGTCACCGGGTGGCTGCGGACTCAGAGGAGAACTGACAGAAGAACTGAAGCATCACACAGCGGGAACCTCAAATTCAAGCGGATCGGCCGGAGAAAGAAGAGGGGAACAAGAAGCCAGAGAAAGATGCGGACGAGAACACCGATGGAAGAAGGAAGATGAAGATGAAGATGAAGAACAAGATGGAGGAAGAAACCCGAATGGAGAAAAGAAGAAGATGGAAGAAGAAGAAAGGAGAAGACATTAAAGTGGAGCTCCACCCTAAATTTGCACTTCTGCTAATCAGAACCCTCCCCCCCTCCGGTGTCACAATTGACACCTTTCAGGGGGGAGGGGGGTGAAGATACCTGTCTAAGACAGGTATTTTCACCCACATCCGGGAGTCCTCTCTTCGGGAATCTGCGGGAGTGACGTCACTTCCCCCAGACTTCCCGTAGTGTTCTGGGAGACACTCGGCTCCCAGAACACAGGAGGACGAATCAGAACGGTGCAGCGCAACTCGCGCATGCACCGTAGGGAACCGGGCAGTGAAGCCGCAAGGCTTCACTTCCTGGTTCCCTCAGCGAGGATGGCGGAGGGGCAGCAGAGTGACGAGCGATCGCTCGTCCTCTGCTGCGGACGTCGCTGGACTCCAGGACAGGTAAGTGTCCAAATATTAAAAGTCAGCAGCTGCTGTAGCTGTAGCTGCTGGCTTTTAATATTATTTTTTTTGGCGGAGCTCCGCTTTAATAAAGGAATTGTCAAAAACCGGCTATTGTCATTTTTAACATTTTTGGCACTTTTTTTGTGAAATGGTAGGGGTACATTTGTACCTCATTACCATTTTACACAGGGGGGGGGGCCTCCAGATTCCGATAAGCCCCCCGCCCGCAGACCCCCACAACCACCGGCAAGGGTTGTGGGGATGAGGCCCTTGTCCCCATCAACATGGGGACATGGTGCTTAGAGGTCACAGACCCCAAAGCATCCTCCCAATGTTGAGAACATGTGGCCTGGTACGGTTCAGGAGGGGGGGGGGCTGCTCTCTCGTCCCCCCTCTTTTCCTGTGGCCTGCCAGGTTGCGTGCTTGGATAAGGGTCTGGTGTGGATTTTTAGGGGGACCCCCACGCCATTTTTTTTTAAGTTTGGCGCGGGGGTCCCCTTAAAATCTATACCAGACCTGAAGGGCCTGGAATGGATTTTGAGAGGAACCCCCACGCCATTTTTTTTTTATTTGGCACGGAGTTCCCCTTAATATCCATACCAGACCTGAAGGGCCTGGTAATGGAATTTGGGGGATCCCCACGCATTTATTTATTTTTTCAAAGACTTTCAATTACTTTTATCTGGATTGACGGGAACCAGCAATTCATTACAGCCGCCAGTACTTTTAAATGACTATTATTTTACTTTAGAAATGTCATTTTGCTCTCGGACTGTTATAAACATGGAAAACATGCGCTACTTTACAGGCATACTATAGACACCTCCCCAGGTATGATATTTAGGGCCAGTTCACACCATAGAAAAGCAATCCGGATGCGTTCCAGGTCCTTTTTTGCATGCGGGTTTTTGATGCGTTCCAGTGCATTTTTGGTACGTTTTTGATGCAGTCCAGTGCTTTTTTTTCACTCCTCTTTTTTATTAACCATAGATAAGGACAAGTGTGTTCCAGTACGTTTTTGGTGCATTTAGGTGTGTTCCGGTGCGTTCCAGTGCGTTTTTGATGCGTTTTGCAGCGTTCCAGTACAGTCCAGTGCAGGTAAAATGCAGCATTTTCTACTTTTTTTGTGGAACTGGAACGCACTGGAACAAACACTGCCATTTAGAACCATATAACCAACTTTCCATGCATTTTTGATGCATAAAAAACGCAATGGACTGCATGTGGTGTGAAATGGCCCTTAAGCAATTTGGCATATTTAAAGGCACTTCTTGTTTTGTTTTTGGTGTTGTCCAAATTGGTGACATTGATATATGTCCCTTAGGGTGGGACCTGGGCCCCCATTTTAAGGCCAATAACTAGAAGATAAGCCAGCCAAGTGGGGATTAGCAAAATCAACAAGTCATTTCCCATAGACTGCAATGGTATTTGTTGTATAACTTTTGCCCATGTTAGGCTCGTTGTTTGCCCCCTGGACCGGGGGGTGTTTGTCCCATCTCTAATTTTGTAGCATGCTGGATGATGTGCTTCATTTTGGACGGGGGGGGGGTATTTTCTGCTAGCTGCATTTGTGTTGGTCTGAGCATGCTCAGGAACTTCGTTTTTTTTTTTTGGTGCTTTTTGTGTGTGAACAGCACCTGGATATTTGTTGGCATGCTCAGAAAGAGTGTGTTTTTTGGGTTAGTAATTGAAGGACATCCTTAACAGGTGTACCCGCAGTCTCTACATTGGGTGAACTTGCATTTTGGGTGTTTCATGGACTGAGCATGTGTTTTCAATTGCCTCATTAGCACACAAACCTATGTTATATAAAGCTTGCAGATAGCATTCTCTCCCTTGCCCTGAAAAGAGGCAAGATTGTGTGTGTGGCCGCCTGGCAAAAAGTACATTTTGGTGTCCTTATCGAGTTTGTAACACATGCATTTTATTTGTTATGTCTTTGCAAAACAGATGTTTGTTTTACTTTTGTTGATTGTTTTTTTTTTTGTGTGGAGCATATGTTCCCCTGAAATATTTTTGATGTTGTTAATGTGTGTCGTTTGTTCACTTTGATTTAATTGTCTGTGCTGCATTATTTTGCTATATCTTTCTCAAGATGTGACTAATGTTTCAAATTTACCTTCATGTGTTTTTATTTATTTATTTTGCTTCCCTTTGTGTTTTCCAAGTCCTGTTTTGTTGACCAATAAAATTTGATGCAAAGTTTGATGTTTGAGTTTTGTTTTCTATGCAACAAATGTGACAGCTGCAGCTTAACTATGCTTATTGGCATAACAAAACAGGTGTGATTTGTCTAACCTGGTGACTTCATGGTAGCATATGCATGTATTGTGTGCTGCCATGGATAGTCACCAGGAAATAAAAAATACAGAGCGGTAAGTATTCAATTTTCCTTTTTACTGCAGTGGTTCTCAGCCTCAGTCCTCAAGTACCCCCAACAGGACATGTTTTGTGAATTTATCTTATCGAGAATTGCTGTCCAAAATACCAAACCATTGACTGTGATTTAAAGCACATGTGCAAGATGAAGGAAAACCTGCAAACATGGCCTGTTGGGGGTACTTGAGAAGCACTGATTTAGAGCACTGCAATTGAAAATAGCTCAAGGCAATACTATTCTAATTGTGGGCATTTTGAGGGAAACCAAGTAAGTGTTAGAACCCATGCTTGTTTTTGTTTTTTTTAGGTTGGGCTTTGTGTCCCTTTTAGTAAAATTGGCTTCACTTCCTGTCACACAGCTAAACAGGAAGTGAAGGTAAACCCTACCAATGTCTTTTCTTGGGGACACACAGATCAATCTAACTAGTGTCCCCATTAAGCAAATTGCACTCTAGCACTTTGTTGTGTACACCCCAAATCATAGGTAGTTTGGGGTTTAGTAAAGGCAAATCCACTCTGCAGTACAAGTGTAGTTGCTGAAAATCTGAGGGGAAGCACTGGTGATTTTAACATCCAATCATGTAGAAGCAAAGATGGTGTTTTTTTTTTGTTTCCTTGCATGTCCCCCTCGGATATCCAGCAAGTGCACTTGTAGTGCAAAGTGGATTTGCCTTTAGTAAATAAACCCCAAAGTCCAAAATACCTAATAATTTGGGGTGTACCCAGCAAAATGCTGGAGTGCAATGTACATAATGGGGAAAGTATTTAGATTGACCTGTGTGTCCCCAAGGAAAGACATTGGTAGGGATTTACCCTCACTTCCTGTGTGTGACAGGAAGTGAATTATTTGGAAGGATAAAGTGGCCAAATTTGGGAGTTGTCTTCACCCTATCAGGGGTGCAGACATCCCCAAAAACTGTCTAGACTTCTAATCCCTCTGCACTCTATCCCCAGGCAAAAATAAGAAAGGATTTCATTTAGTTTAACTTTGCAAAGACACATTCTTAAGTTGAATTGTGATGCATGTCAATGGCCCATTTAGACCCTCTTTAATCACTTGAGATCAGCGCTATAGCTGATCGACGGCCACAGCACGGTCCTCAATTGCCGGGAGTCCGTCAATAGACGTCCTCCCCTTCGTGCGCGCGCTGTGGTCACCGAGTCACTGAGACTCGGGTGATGACAGATCCGAGTAAGGGGCCGATCCCTGCCTCTTACCACGTGATCAGCTGTCAGCCAATGACAGCTGATCACGTGATGTAAACAAAAGCTCGGTAATGGTTTTAGCTTTCTCCTTGTGCTGACAGCGTGAGCATAAAAAAAGGCAATCACCGTCTTATGTGCAAAGGACATCGGGCCCGAAGAGGAAGAGGCAATTCTGCGTCATCTGTGACAATCAGTAGCCCCTGCCAGTGCCACCTATCAATGCCCACCACTGGTGCCAATCAGTGCCACCTAGCAGTGCCACTTCTCAATGCCCACCAGTGCCAACTAGCAATGCCACCTCTCATTGCCCACTTTTGCCACCTTATCAGTGCCCATCAGTGCAGCCTCATCAGTGTACATCAATGAAGGAGAAAAATAACCTTTTTTCAAAATTTTCGAACAAAATATTAACCACTTCCCTACCGCCCACCGTCAAATGACGTCCTTGACTTTGTGCGGTGACATCTGAATGATGCCTGCAGTTGCAGGCATCATTCAGATATCATTATTTTCAGCCGGCGATTTCTGTGCACGATAAAAACGATCATAGTTCCCCCGCTTGATCGTTCTTATAGGTGGCCCGACATCCGGTGCTTCTCCGGGCTCTCCCGTGCCATCGGGGGCCCAGAGAATGAATTGGCCAGCGCCGAATGGGAATCATAGAGATGACTGGTGACCAGATGGTCACCAGTCATCTCTATGACCGTCGGAGGCCCGGGTGCGACGTTATGACGTCACGCCGGGGAATGATGGGACTGTGATGTCATACGGGGGCGGGGTCACTGGGTGGCATCACCCAGTGACCACGCCCCATGCCAATATAAGTCATTGCGCTCTGCGCACACAGCATTGTAGCGGCAGACAGCGACGAGGCAACATCGGGCGGAGAGAAGAGGGAAGAAGAGGACGATGAAGACCGGGACCCCGCTAGTAAAAGAGCTGGAAGAAGATAGCGGGGCACCGGGCAGAAGGCAGAAAGAACCGGAGATCGTGGAGAAGGCACCGGAGAGCGGTAGAAGAACCAGAGAGCGCAGAGACGACACCGGAGAGCAGAATAAGAGACCCCCGAAGTTGGAAGAAGACCCCCGAAGTTGGAAGAAGACCCCCGAAGTCGGAAGAAGACCCCGGAGCTGCCTAATAAATCACTTTAAAAACCTGTGTTGTGTTTTTTTATTGACATTTTGTTGCCACCAGGTGAATGGGTAGGGGTACGATGTACACCATACTCATTCACATAGGGTGGGGGGGCCGGGATCTGGGGGCCTTCTTATTAAAGGGGGCTCCCGGATTCCGATAAGCCCCCTGCCCGCAGACCCCGACAACCAATGGCCAGGGTTGTCGGGAAGAGGCCCTTGTCCCCATCAACATGGGGGCAGGGTGCTTTGGGGTGGGGGGGTGCAGGGCGCCCCCTGCCCCAAAGCACCCAACCCCCCCATGTTGAGGGCATGCGGCCTGGTACGGTTCAGGAGGGGGGCACTCGCTCGCCCCCCCTTTCCTGACCTGCCAGCCTGTGTGCTCGGATAAGGGTCTGGTATGGATTTTAGGGGGACCCCAAGCCATTTTTTCGGCGTAGGGGGGTTTCCCTTAAAATCCATACCAGACCTAAGGGCCTGGTATGCTCCTGGAGGGGAACCCATGCCGTTTTTTTATTTAAAATTTGGCCTGGAGTTCCCCTTCATGATTCATACCAAACACAGGGGACAGCGAGCGTGAGGCTTGCAGTACCTTGTCGCCGAGAACATTCTCGAGCAGGTACTGCCAAAGGAGCCTGTACTGGAGGCGACTTCAAGTCGCCTCCAGGACACGACTTGAACGTCTGCTTCACGCTCAAGTCATGTCCAAGTTGCCTCGCAAAGTCGCGTTGCCCCTGTGTCAACCGGCACATGAGTCGCCCCACAAGTCGGATCGTCTTGATCCGACTTCCCGTGCAACCTCTATTCAAATCAATGGGCTCCCATAGGGAACCATTCATTTTAAATAGAGATACAAGCGCCGCTGACATTTTTATTTACTATAACAGTGCTCCGCTGGTTCATGCGCCCAATTAAGGATTTATCCGGCGC
Source organism: Rana muscosa (assembly GCA_029206835.1). Classification (NCBI taxonomy): domain Eukaryota; kingdom Metazoa; phylum Chordata; class Amphibia; order Anura; family Ranidae; genus Rana; species Rana muscosa. The sequence goes on from CM055119.1 coordinate 271,911,107, forward strand.
ACCAATTAAGGTATGAACCGGCGCAGCGCACTGTTGTTAGTAAATCACCCCCACTGTGTGCATCTTCAAAATTTGGCTTCTAAAATTACACTAAAATTTTTGAATTTAGTCCACAAAAAGTTAAAATGGTGGCATTTTGAAGATATTTAGATTCTCCCCAACACATCAATCATGTTATTTGTTGATCAAAAAATTTTAGTTTATTCCTTATTATGTCTATTTCCCGACACACCATGAGGTCCTGGATTAGGATTTGGGCACTAGCACTTGTGAAATGTTAAACTTGCTCTTCCACAACCAGCACATCACCTAAAAATTATAAGAAAAACATGTATTATAAATATGCAGGCCTTCATCTATTACCTGAAGCTGTGGTGTCAGACACTGACCTGTTGTGGTGACAATTTCGCCCACTTCCTCCACCTCTCCTTCCTCCACATCCTCGGGGTGTGGTGTTGTGCTGAGTTACCCTTCTTTCTGAGGTGTGGGGTTCCTGGTGTCCTCTGAGTGGTGTCCTCCGAGTCTTTGCTCCCATATGAGAATGAAACAAAAGGTATACTTAGCACATAGATATTTGAGGCCAGAAATAGGAATATGAAAAATTACTTGGAAGTGGGGTACAATTGTCTGTTTTTGCAGAGTTCCAAGATGAAGACATGATTTTTTCTCTTCCCAAAGCTGGAATAATTACCTTTTTTGGCCAAGTTTCACACATGGAGACACCCCAAGTATCCACTGGAGCACCTGTGTGGGACACCCTAAAAAGGTTGTTCTAGTGTCCCACACTAGTGCTCCAGAGTCCAGATGTGTAAACAGCTGCTGAGTGTCCTCTCCTTTACACTAAATCAAGTTTGCATTTCATTCTAGTTACAAACACATCTAGACAACAATGTACTAAAATTATATTTCAAGAAATAGGTATTTTAACCTGTATCTGCCCAAAACATTGTATTTAGGGAGCGAACAAGGTTTAATACGACTGATTACCGATTAATGTGCCCATTAACCTGAAAGTTGCCATTTTAAAATGTCCAACAGTAAATAAAAGCACATGGAGCAACATGCAAGGAATAATAATCATAAGAACACTAGAGAAATACTTACTTTTTGCAAGGACTTTCTTGATCCTTCTGTATTGATCGTGCTCCCTCAGTTTCAGGTCTGACCAGCGTTTCCTCAGCTGCTCCTTGGATCTTCATACCCCAAACTTCCTGTGCAGACTTCTCACAACTTTAAACATGATCTTGGCCTTTCTCACATTAGGGTTGGTATGCTTCCCATCATAGTCGGCCCTCCTCAAGATCTCCGCCATCTCTGCAAAGGACATATTTGAGGCCTTATATCTCCTCCTGGATCAGGACGTTTCTGGCTCTGGGCTTTCCTCGTCATTACTGTAATTAACATGCACCCACTGTGTCTACGCCATGTCGTCTCCCACTGCGCGCCGAAAGAGAAGGGACGGGGAATATACTAGAAAGAACGTCAGGGGCGGGCGACGCTGGCGGAGTTTCACGCATGCACGGTGTATATAAATCTAACACGCATGTGTCGTACCTACGTTCTGTGTGCAGAGGAAGAAGGAACGGAAGTGGCGAACGTCCTAACGAAGGTAAAATTTAAACTTGGGGCATCAGTGACCTATACTGCTTCAAGATTGAGGTCTATATTGGGATAAGATTCTGAGAGTTTAGAATGACATAGTGTTTTTGTCTTGTGTTTTATCTTGCAGAAAATATGAATCACTTTAAGAACTCTGATTTTCTGATCGGATTCATAGTCAGGTACAGGGAGATGAGTAATTTGTAGGAGCTGAAACACCCCTTATATCATAATAGAGAATTAAAGAGGGCAACGATGGAGAAATTGCTTGAATTTGTGCAGACACGGATCCCAGAGGCAGACATCGAGATGTTGGTCAATAAAATTGGTAACTTGAGGAACATGTATAAGAAGGAGCATAATAAAATCCATAAATCCATCAGATCAGTAGTAGCAGCATCGAAAGTGAATGTCCCCCAGCTGTGGTACTACAACAGACTGCGCTTTCTGGACGACCAGCTTGAAGCCAGGGAATAACTTTCTAGCCTTCCCTACAGCCTTCCCTCCACCCTTTGCTCCACCCCAGCAGAGGGTGACGAGGACCAACCTGGCCATGACATCCTGGAAGAAGTGGATGCACCCAGCTGGAGCCAGGTATAGTATTTTTCTAAGTATTTATTGTCCTAAAATTATTGTTGGAAACTAGATGTTATTATTGACAAATTAATGATTAATCAAAAAGTGTTTTACATATCAATAGACAGTAGTGGCCAAAAATGATTGGGACAAAAATGAAAACTGCTGGGGTCAGAATGATAGTCTTTTCTATTTATTAACATTCAATTTGCAACAGTCATGAGCTGAAAATTGTGTGTGATTGATGAATGAAAAACTAAAACTATGTCCCTTTTTCATACACAGGATGACATCAACCAGGATGAGGGTCAGGAAAGTGGCAGGCAGGAAGAGGCAGGAGTGAGTGTCAGCCAGGAGGTGGTCAGGTCCAGTGTCAGGCAGGAGGTGGTCGGGCCCAGTGTCAGGCAGGAGGTGGTCGGGCCCAGTGTCAGGCAGGAGGTGGCCGGTCCCAGTGTCAGGCAGGAGGTGGCCGGGCCCAGTGGCCTCACCCAATCACAGGTGCCTGCCCTCCGCCTTACAACAAAAAGGCCCAGGAAGGGGAGTAACATGGAGGTGGCAGCTCTGGGCATCATTAGGGAGGCAAGTGAGGTCCTCAGAGCCCCCCTCCCCCAACGCTGAAAGGCCTATGGCTGCTATCTAGCCACTAGACTGCAGAAAGTGGAGGAGGTCCAACGCCTCCTCTGTGAGGAGATTTTTGCTCAGGCCCTTCAGAAGGCGATGAGGGGCCAGCTGACTGAGAACAGCCACATATGTGAGCTTGCCCATCCTCCCCCTCCTCCTTCTGCCACAAGCCCACCACCAGAGCCACAGCCTCCAAAGAAGCGTGCAGTGAGGCGTGGAGGGAACGCTGCAGGGAAGGGTGCAGGGAAGAAAAGAAAGTGATTGCCTGGCTTCAGTTTGGTCTGACAGACGATGTAGGCTGTTGTAGTACCACAGACTGGGGACATATACTCGAGTATAAGCCGAGTTTTTCAGCACATTTTTTTTGTGCTGAAAATGCCCCCCTCGGCTTATACTCGAGTCTGTGTCCATCTTCACATTTTGTGCGCCTGATTCCAGGCCAAACTTGGCACACATGTAGCCCCACTCTTCCTCTATAAGTGTGCAAAGTTTGTTGTCCAGGGGACCTACGGCCGGGGAGCACCGATTTTTCAAACCCGGGCACCCCTTCCATAGACTCCCATGTTAAACATCAGTCTAGTCACACAGCGCCGGAGATCAGGTAGGGAGATTGGGCACAGTGAGGCATGGGCACAGTGAGGCATGGGCACAGTAAGGCATGGACACAGTGAGGCATGCACATGGACACAGTGAGGCACAGTGAGACATGCAGATGGACACCCTAGCCTTATACTTGAGTCAATACGTTTTTTTTTTTTTCGTCTAGTGCATATATTTTTAACAATCTTTTTCAATTACAAAGTTTGTAATTGTTTGCAAAACAAAATCTTTACTCTAAAATAATTAACTAACATAGAAGAGAAAAACTGAACAATGTGCACCATAATCCATGGCTTAACAAACATAAAATTCAATACACTCCCCTTGCTACCATCCCATCCCCCCCCCTTGTCCCATCTCGCCCCTCCTCCAGTCCCCTGACCTCTTTCTTCCGTATTAACTACTTCTTTATTCTACATCTTTAAATTATTATTATCTAATTGTATAAATTATATTATATTATGTTATTCACCCATTATCTCTGTAAATTCCAATGTGTGTTTGAAAGCCGTCCACACCTTCCACTTGTCTTCAAATGCTTCCAATGAGTCCCTATCACTAGATCTTAAGTATTCCATATTATAAATTTCGTCTACTCTATTGCACCATCCCTTCTGATTAGGGCTATCCAATTTTTGCCAGTATTTAGGAATTTGGCTCTTAGCAGCATTTAATAAATGCGGGATCAGACTTTTGAGATATAATTTATTAGGCATCCGGATTCCATGTAATAGGCATCCCCACGGATCATCCGGTATTTCTATATTAGTAATATCTCTGCTGGTTCTCCTTATCTCAGTCCAATATGTTTTAATTTTTGGACAAGTCCACCATATGTGGGCCATTGTCCCGATTTCCTGGCACCCACGCCAGCAAAACTGTGATTTCTCCGTTGCGTATCTATGTACCCTGTCCGGGGTTAAATACCATCTAACAAGACATTTGTAATTAATTTCCACTATGTTGTAGTTCACAGAAGTTGAATGGACCCTGTTAATTATTTGTTTGATCTCGTTCTCTTGTACTTGTGATCCCAATTCCTCTTCCCACTTCTTAATAAATGTCAATTCCTCCGATTTTCTTTTTATATTGTTTAAGATTTTATAAATCCTAGACATAACCCCTCTCATCCTTTTTTCCTCACACATTTTCTCCAGTGGCCTTAGTTTGTCTTTAGCTCTAATAGGTTTGGGTAGGTTTTCAAAGAAATGTTTTAAATGATTATACCGCCATTCGTTGATCAGTCTCCATTCCGTATTTTTTTTTAATTCCTGAAAAGTGATTAATTTGTTTTGAACCATAACGTCCTTTAATTGTGCATTTTCTTTTAGAATCCATTTTCCAAATTTTTTTTCCTTTCCTGGTGTAAAATAACTTGTGTCCTTTAATGGTATAAGAGGCGAGTTAAACTGCCAATTTTCTTTTTTGTGAATCCTGTCCCAGATTTTTAGTGCGTTTCTAGTGATCTCGTGTGTGTTTGTGCCCATTTCTCGATGATGTGCCGGTATCCATATTACCTTCCCTAATGACCTATTGCTGATTCCACTCTCCATTTTCACCCAACTCTTCTCCGTATTATCGTTAGCCCATTCCATTATCCGCGCTATCACTATTGCATTATAATAATTTCTAATATTGGGTGCCCCTAATCCTCCCTGACCCTTCTCTTTTGTAAGTATCGTCCACTTGGTGCGTGGTTTTTTCCCACGCCAAGTGAATACCGAAAACATTGATTGTAGTTTTTCTAAGAAAGCGCGAGGTAATGAAATCGGGAGCATCTGCATCTTATAAATTATTTTTGGAAGAATGATCATCTTCAAGATTCCTATTCTCCCGGTCCATGATAGTTGCCCCCGTGTGATTTTATTCTACCCTAATTTCATTCAATAATGGGATGTAATTCTCTCTATAAATTGTCTCACTATCCACGGCTAATTTAACTCCAAGGTACAAAAGTGCTCTGTTCCCCCATTTGAATGAATAGGCTTTTTGGTAGTTATTCCTATCTATCTTATTAATATTCATACTCAATATTTCGGATTTGGTCCGATTTATTTTATAATTAGACAACTCCCCGAACTCATTCAGGGTTTTTAAGATCTTGGGTAGAGTGTCTTTAGGGTGAGTGATGAAGAACAAGACATCGTCAGCATAAGCTGCGAGCTTATGCTCTTCATCCCCCACCCCTATCCCACTTATTTCCGGGTCCTGCCTGATTTTCCTAAGTAAGGGTTCCAACGCAAGCACGAATAATAGCTGTGACAGTGGACAGCCCTGTCGGGTACCATTCTTCATCTGGAATGGTGCAGATAGAATCCCGTTTACTTTCACTCTCGCTACTGGATTATTATACAAAGATTTAATCCAAATACTCATTCTGGTTCCTAGACCTATTGCCTCCAATGTGGATTGCATGAAGCCCCAGTCCATCCTGTCAAAGGCCTTCTCGGCGTCAATTGACAGAAGTAGACCTAGGGCCCCACTTTCTTTAATTTTTTTAATGGCCAGGAGCGATCGTATTCCATTGTCTTTACACTCCCCTCCTGGAATAAAACCAACTTGATCTGGGTGTATGACATCTTTCATGATGGTCTTCATTCTATTTGCCAGAATCTTGGAGAAAATTTTAGTATCTATATTTAAGAGTGAGATTGGTCTATAACTAGAGCATAATGTAGTGTCTTTACCCTCCTTGGGGATTAGGGTTATTGTGGCTTCTAATGCTTCCTTCCTCATCTCCCAGTTTACACCTATCCCATTCATGTAAGAGCACATTTTCGGAGTTAGAAGATCTATGTACTTTTTATAGTAAAGTGTCGTCAGACCATCTGGCCCTGGGCTTTTCCCATTTGGTAATGTTTGGATAATTTTTTAAATCTCCTCTTCATTTATAGGTGCTTCTAAGGAATCTAATTTATCTTCAGGGATTTTATCTAAGGGGATCTCCTTAATATACGTTTTAATTTTCTCCCTTTTTTGTTTAATCTCTTCCCTTGTATCCTGGTCACTGAGTGAGTACAACTGACTATAATATTCTTGAAAGGAATGAACTATTTCCGATGTTTCATATCTAAGTTCCCCTGTCTTGTTTTGTATTTTCTCTATATAATTAAAAAAAAAAATCTTTTTTAGTATTTTCGCCAAATACTTTCCTGGTTTATTACCCCATAAATATCTTTCTTTCTTCGTTTGATTATAAACTATACGGTTTTCTTGTTCGTAAACCTCTCTTAGTTCCTCTCTTTTCCTATTGAGGCATAATAGAGTCCCTTTCCCCCTAGTTGTCTTATGTTGCTGTTCTAACTCGGAGATCTCTTTTATTAGTAGTGTTTTTTTTTCATTATTCCTTCTCTTTTTCACCGCCCCTTCCTTTATTAATATCCCTCTAATATATACTTTATGGGTTTCCCAGATTATGGCCTCTGACATACCCTCCGTGCTATTCTCCCTGAAAAATTGATCTAGTTCTGTTTTTATTCGCTGGCCTATATTTTTATCCAGTAATAATTCTTCGTTCAGCCTCCAGTTGTTGTTACTTTTTTGTGCTTCCCCGATATTCCATTGGAGTGTAATTGGTGCATGGTCAGAGAAAGTTGTAATACCAATCTCAGTTTCTACTGTATCCAATACCCGATGTTCTACTAAGAAATAATCAATTCTCGAGTGCGTCCCATGAACGGGGGAGTAGAAAGTAAAATCCTGGTGCTTTAAATGTTGTGTTCTCCAAGCGTCCACTAGTTGATATTGGTGCATTTTTTTTTTTTTAGTTTATTTCTCTGGGCCATTCCAATCCCCCTAGCATGTGACGTACTGTCGATTGTCGGCTCCAAACCAACATTGAAATCTCCAGCTATTATAACCCCCCCCTTCCTAAAATCCATAAATTCAGCTATGATCTTCATTAAGTAATGGATTGGTTTTTTATTTGGTCCATACACGTTTGCCAGTGAGACCTTGGCTCCATTCAGTTCTCCTTTTAAGAATAAATATCTCCCCCCTGGCAAACCCTATGGCCACACCTTTAGCTCTGCTTATAGGTGAGTCCCCATAGTACCACAGGGGGTACTCCTTTGAAATAATATGACGGTTGAAACTTAGACAAAAATGAGTCTCCTGTAAGAAAACTACTTCCGCCTTCAGTGAGGTTAATTCTCTAATTATATTTGCCCTCTTGATGGGAGCATTTAATCCCCTAACATTATATGAAATTATATTTATTTTAGGCATTTGATGTTCCTAGGGTGAACATGCTAAACAAACATAAACCACTTCTCTCAAGGTTCTTACCTATAGGTCCTGCCTTCCCCCTACACCCCCCCTCCCCCCAATTCCTCTCCAACCCACCCCCCACCCCCTCAGACCACCCCTCTCCCTTCCTCCCTCCCCTATCCCTCCTCCCTCCAAATTGGGGATATGAAGCCTCCTTGAGGCCCCGTAATCCGTAGCCCTCCTTCTCCATATCTCCTACGGATTCCCTCCCCTTGAGGTTGAGCTCTAACTGCGGAGCGGGATCCAGGACAGCCACTCCTCACTCCGGGGAAATCCCCTAAACCCGTTCCACTCCTCCGGTTACTAAAATTTCACAGTTGATGTCCCCTCCCCAAACCCCACCCCAGGTCCCCCCTCCCCCCTCCTGATCTACCCCGGTCCTTCTTCTGATTTTACTCAGTATTATTTTTTCCTCGGATTCGAGGACCAGGGTTGTTTATCGGATATCTTCTGCCTATGCTCTCCTTCCCACCATCCTGGAATGTCCATTTCCGGGATATCCAGTCTTTTACAGAATTTAGGGGTGTCGTCAGGAAATCTCAGGGTAGCTGATCGTCCTCCCTTTCGACCCACTAGGCACGCTGGGAAACCCCAAGAGTATTGAATCTCCTGACTCTTGAGTTGTTCTAGGAGTGGTTTTAAAATTCTTCTCCTATTCAATGTCTCTCCTGCTAAATCTGGGAATATCTGCAACGTGGTCTCGTCATACTTTGCGGGGACCTTAGATTTTAAGCTTTGTTGAATCTGTTCTTTATCTTCATAGTTATGAAATCGTGCAATTATATCTCTTGGGATTTCTCCCGCCAGTCCCGCAGGTTTCCTGATCCTGTGGATTCTTTCAAATTTTATATTTTATGTGGCCTTTTTACTTAGCATATGTCCAAAACTTTTGTCCATTTTTTCCTGTAGATCTTCAATTTGTTGGTCTGGTAATCCACGTATCCTCAAATTTTTTCTCCTGTTACGGTTTTCCTGGTCTTCGAGTCTGTATTTCATATACATTTGCTCTTTCTGAATATCTTCCAGTTGCCCCATTAGTTCCTTGACTTCTACTGATTGTGCATCCATTTTTTCTTCTGTTTCCTCAACTCTCCTCAGTAAATGATTCAAATCCTCCTGTATTATCAGCATTTCCCCTTTAATCGATTTCTCCATTCTGTACATGACTGTTTCCATTCTAGCTAACATCTCCACAATTTCTCTCTTAGTGGGTAGTTTGTCATTTTGTCTAGTCTCAGCAATATCTTCCTCTTCTTCTTCTTCCGTTGTGTTAAGGTTTTCGGTCTCAGTGTACTCTGAATGTCTTCTCGTGACTACTTGTTGTGAACCCTCAGATGTCCTCCTGCTTACCGGTGTTACTTTCCCTGGGCTGTCCTTAGATCTTTCTTGTGTCATATATTTTTTAATGGTACTCGGGCTTTCACCCATTTTTGGGGTTTTTGCTGTTGCCCCCCTTAGCTGCCTTCCCCTCATCATTCTTTCACGTGGCTCTGCGTTTAATTAATGAAACTCTCTGTATATTTTCTTGCTAGTGCTGTAACTCTAACTGTTACTATCGTTCTTATGAGTGATACATAACGAAAGGAAGTTAACCAACGTTAATAGGGTAAAGGGGCAAAAAGCCAGGGTTCATATAGATCCAACTTTATCCAAGGATGTTTTAAGATCTAGAGGTCCAGAGGACAAGTAGACCAAATGGGTAAAGTAGGAGTATTCAGTTACTGGTGGGGTTTTTTTAATTTTTATTATATATATATTTTTTTTTATCTTGCCACTTCTTCTTTTGATTTCCACGTGGTCTCTATATGGTCTTTGCCAAAATCACAGTGTCACAAAGCGATCACGTAGCATTGCTAAGTTGCCAATGCCATTGCTATCTTGCCATGCCGTGTCTAATATTGTAATTTCTTTAATTTCTTCTTTCTTAAGTTTTCATGTGCAACAATATCCTTCAATATCCTTCTGATACCTTCCACCAATACCTCCTATACTTCACATTCCTCCCTGCATCCACCAGCTACAGCCGCATGCAGTCCCTCAGGCTTTCCCCCTTCTCCAGCCCTCCTGCTCCACTTTACTCACCACTTCACGTCCTGTCTGTCAGGCAAAGACTCCGGTGGGAGACAGGAGGGGGGGGCATGACCGTCCCGGCGGCCTGGCTCAGCTCAGCTCAGCCGACGAGCCTCTCCTCAGGCATCCGGCATCAAGCGCATCGGAGCGTACTCGCCCCAGGAGCAACGGGACTCCGTGCGTCCCCGAGCGCCGTATCCCTGGGAGACAGATCTGGCAGGCGCACGGATGGACAAACAGGCAGGGGGGCGCGAACGGGCTTCAAGCCAGCTAACACTCCTGCAGTAACCTGTCTGCTCCCACACGTAGGAAGTCCACAATGCGGAAATGCAGGAGCGCGGCTACGCGGCAGACGGCAGTGCGGGAACTCGATCGTACCGTAGCACCGTGGCACCGTAGGAGGCGGTGAGGAGGTGAGGGGGTGGTTAGATTTAATATAATATATATAATATAATTAATGTAATTTTAAAGGAAAGAGGGCTATGACAAGCAATGACAAGGCCTCAGCAATAGCAACAAATGAGATAGGTTGTATTATCTTACATTACATTACTTCCCTTCCTTATATTACCGTGTGCCAGGCGAGTCAGTAGAGACAGCTTTTGTAGCTCTTATTCATATTACCATTCATATTACCAGGAGCTCGCTAGGGGGATCCAGGGGAGGAGATGAGATGAGACGAGGTGAGAAGAGATGAGATGGGGAGCTCCGGGGAGCTCCGGGGGGAGATCCAGGGAAGGGTCCTAGGGATGGGTCACCTCACGCTGTTCATGCTCATGGAGCTTCACAGGTTTCTCGGAGCTAGCAGCTCTTCCTGTCCTCCGCCTCCATCAGCAGCAGCTCCTCCCTCCACCGGCTCGCCCACCGTGTCAATACGTTTTCCCAGTTTTTTTGTGGTAAAATTAGGTGCCTCGGCTTATATTCGGGTCGGCTTATACTCGAGTATATACGGTATGTCATCTGCTGCTGTTCCTGATCTCTGGGATTTCTGGACCAGATTATATGGACTCCTCAACATACCAATTTTATTTTCCACACACTTGATGTCTGCCCTGGCGTCCAAAGGCTTCGCAAATTCTACCAGTTTCTCCATCGTTGCCTTCCTTGTTACCCAGAATAAATGGATATTTTATTTATTAAAAATACTTGCCTATGTGTTTTTCTAAAAAAGGACAGTTTGGTTGTGAGTAGGCAGGTACATTTCACAAATACAATGTCAAATTAAACTCCTTGAGGTAAAAAAATACAAGATAATAATGTTATTGTGGTAACTTGACCAAAAAAAACAAAACCATGGAGATCACGAGAAAAAAAAAAAGGAGATCTTGATTAAAATAAAAAAATATATAAAATTTTAATTAAAACCATTATTATGGAGATCTGGCTTTAAAATAAAGAAAGATTATTTATGAGATCACAATAAACAATAAAGAAATAAGTTTGTCAGAACTCTGTGTGAATATCAGCAGCAAAACAACTTCATTATTCTAGCATTATAAAGAACAAAGGAATGCGCTGCATTAAAATATCCCAGAATTTGCAGCATGACGAATGTGCTATCTCCATTATGAACGCTAGTTTTACCAGTCCGAGCGCTCCCATCTCGTACTTGATTCTGAGCATGCCTGTTTTTTTTCCATCGTAATTGCATCCAGACGAACGGAATTTCCGGTAGAATATTTTCCGTCGGAAAAAAAGAGAACATGTTCTCTTTCTAAGTCCGTCTGAGTTTCCGACGCAAAAAGTCCAATGGGGCATACGCACGGTCAGAATATCTGATGAAAAAATTCCGTCTGACTTTTTCCATCGGAAATTCCGAGCGTGTGTATGCTACCCCACCACGACTTATGGTTCTGGAGATACGGGGCTCCTTGCTCAGCCTGTCAGAAGCTACATACAGAGCGGCCAGTTTAAATACAATCTGGCACACTCTTTTTGCAGCAGACTGAGAGGTTGAGCTCCCAGTGCCTCTCCTCACTTGTTGTCAGAGGCATTGAGCTCAATGGACAGCTTGGAGTCTTGGACCAATGGTAAAGTACCATTATCCCCAGCTGTCTAATAAAAATGCTGCAGTGGAGTCTGTGTCAATCTTCAAATTTGTGCGCCTGTTTCCAGCCAGCCGTAGGTCCCCTGGACCCCAAACTTGGCACACATGTAGCCCCACTCCACTTCTACAAGTGTGCAAAGGTTGATGTCTGGGGGACCTACGACCGGGGAGCACCGGTTTTTTTCAAAGCCGGGCACTCCTTTCATAGACTCCAATGTTAAACTGTAAGTTCTCCGGTGATTTTGGGGACCCGCTACCAGCCGGCCCTAGGTTTCCTGGACCCCAAACTTGGCACACATGTAGTCCCACTCTTCATATACAAGTGTGCGAGGTTTGTTGTCCAGGGGACCTACGGCTGGGGAGCACTGATTTTTCAAAGCTGGGCACCCCTTCCATAGACTCCCATGTTAAACGTCAGCCTAGTCACACAGCCCCGGAGATCAGGTAGGGAGATTGGGCACAGTGAGGCATGGGCACAGTGAGGCATGCAGATGGACACCCTAGGCTTATACTCGAGTCAATACGTTTTCCCATTTTTTTGTGGTAAAATTAGGTGCCTCTGCTTATATTCGGGTCGGCTTATACTCGAGTATATACGGTATTTACAAACTGATCTTTCCAAGCCTACTGTAGACTTTACCTTACACATTAGCCGTGTGTGGGGAACTGTTACAAATGCTTTTGCAAAATCCAAGTATATTCTGTCCACTGCCCAGGCCAATTTTCAGCGTTCAGTACTGTCTCAATTTTTTTTCCCACAAATAGAACTTTCTTTTGGTGGTATTTAACCACTTGCTTACTGGGCACTTAAACCCACCTCCTGCCCAGACCAATTTTCAGCTTTCAGCGCTCTCACTCTTTGAATAACAATTGCGCGGTCATACAACGCTGTACCCAAATAACATTTTTGTAATTTTTTTCCCACAAATAGAGCTTTCTTTTGGTGGTATTTGATCACCTCTGCGGTTTTTATTTTTTGTTAAAAAAAAAAAAAAGACTGAATTAAAAAAAAAAAATACAAAACCGTTTTATATTTTGTTATAAAATTTTTCAAACGGGTAATTTTCCTCCTTCATTGATGTACGCTGATGAGGCTGCACTAATGGGCACCAATGGGCTGCACTGGTGGGCACGGATAGGCGGCACTGGTGGGCACGGATAGGTGGCACTGGTGGGCACGGATAGGCGGCACTGGTGGGCACTGAGAAGTGGCATTGGTGGGCACTGAGAGGTGCCACTGATGGGTGGCACTGAAGGGCATTGATAGGTGGCACTGGTTTGCACTGAGAATTGGCACTAATAGGTGGCATTGATAGGTGGCAGTGATGGGCACTGATAGGTGGCAGTGATGGGCACTGATAGGTGGCAGTGATGGGTGGCAATGATGGGCAATGATCAGCACTGGTAGGCGACATTGATAGGCAGAACTGCTAGGTGGCACTGATGAGGCACTGACTGGCACCACTGGTGGGCATTGCTAGGTGGCAGTGATGGGCATTGATGGGTGGTACTGATTGGCACTGACAGGTGGCACTGGTGGTCATTGTGGGCACTGGCAGGGGGTACTTGATTCCACTAATGAGGCAGAATTGCCTCTTCCACTGGGGACCGATGTCCCTCACTCAGCAGCCGGTGATCGGATTTTCTTTCTCCTCACGCTGTCAGCACGAGGAGAAAAAAAAAACGATTACCGAGCTTTGCTTTGATCACGCGATCAGCTGTCATTGGCTGACAGCTGATCACGTGGTAAGGGGCCGGGACCGGCCCCTTACTTGGATCCGTGATCACCGGAGTCTCAGTGACTCGGTGATCACAGCGCGCGCCGCGTGCGCCCTGCAGGGGAGCATGCAAAGGGGAGGCCGTCTATTGACTGCCTCCCGGATTTTCAGGTCCGCGCTGAAGCCGTCATTTGGCTATAGCGCGGGCCTCAAGTAGTTAATTGCCACTGGGTTTTTTATTTTTTGCTAAATGAATGAAAAAAGACCACAAACTTTGAGAAAAAAATATTTTTTCTTTGTTTCTGTTTTAAAAAATGTTCTAAATAAATTTAGGCCAAATGTATACTGCCACATTTCTTTGATGAAAATAAGCCAAATCAGTGTATATTATTTAGTCTGCAGGAAAGTACAGTCCACAAACTATGATATACAGTATATATATATATATATATATATATATATATATTATATATGAAAATCTATCAATCCTGATGTACTGACACCCTATCTAATTGAGGTAAGTAATTTTTTGTTGTAAAAACCTTATTTTTCAATGTTTTTTTCAAGCCATTCATATTAGAGTCAGTCAGTAAAGCGGACGTTCCTTTTTATTTTTATTTTTATGGAAGGTCTGCTTTAAAGTAGTTCAATGGATGTTACATGGATTTCAACAATAACCGGTATAAAACGCGCCATGCACATTTACTGCACTGCACCTAAAATGTGCACATGTCAACAGGGACTTATAGTAGTAATATACCTCCTTACCAGGGAGAGTTTGGTAATTGCTATGTCCTCGTCTGCTCTGTCTGAATTGCGATTTGCCTGTACAAGCCATTGTGAATGGAAACAAAAGCAACTCTAAAGCATACCAAATGAAGGCCTTTTTTCCAAAAACATGCTTTTTTTTTTTTTTTTTTTTAACCTGCTTCTGTATGTAATACTCTCGTTTCCTAACCCTTAACCAATAAGATATATTGCAAAGTCATTTACGTTTATTTTGGAAAGCTGAGCTTCAGCTGAATTTAAATTCTGAGAATGTACAGTACTTCAATGACTTGCAGCCTGTCATTTTGACTGAGCCTGCATTCTAGCTGCACAAAATGAAGCCACTAGGTATACAGAATTTTATTTTTACTGACTAGGTAGAACCAGTAGGGACACTTCAGGCAATGTTTCCTGTATGTACATAGAGGATAAGATTTCTCAATAAATGCAATTTTTACATGGCAGGCAGGTAAATGAAGTCACCTCCCGCTGGGTTTTTAAAACATCACACAGCCTTTGCTGACTCAGAACACCTACCTGTGGACAACACTGTTACAGTCTGCCGCTGGCTCCATGCTGATGCCATCCATTAGGCCAAAATAAGACTGTCCATAGGTAGGCGTTTTGAGTTAGCACAGGGCCATTTGATGTTTTAAAAACCCTGTGGGTGGGGCATTCATTTACAGGCTTGCCATTTCAGAGTGGCATTTACCCAGAAGTCCTTTCTCTTTTTGAAGACTCTTATTTCCATGACATTTTCTTTATATTTTATTAGCAAGAACTTTAAAAAATGTAGCAAGGTACAGTACAATAAAATTAAAACATTTATTTTCTCTTACCGTCCATGGACTGACACAGCCTCTTCATACTTGACAAGTGGGTTTATGTCCCTGCTCATAAGAGAAGACTAGGCAGAATGTTAAATGTTACAACATACATTCCAATACCAGAGCTGAACAGCCCCGCCCAGGGAGCGGTCCCTCCGGACATAACCCTCCTACCTGCAGCCAGCAGCCTCGGTTTTTTCTGCCTAGCAGAGGAGAGGACGTGGCTCTCTTCGGAGCCAGTCTCCTGAAAATATTTTTTATTCCTTTTGGAATTTTATTATTTTCTTTTTGAGATCTTCTATCAACTGTCGGCTGGGCAACAGGTTGGGTACAAGATATCCTTGTAGTCTTCCCTGTCTGACCATCGAGCGTGCTGATCCTCGCTTTGCGTGAGACTCAGTTTACGACATGCCCCACGACTCCAGGGGTGGCCAGTGCTTTTATGCTCTGCGGTCCACACAAGATTGAGCAGTTCTGCTGTATCTTTCGCGGTGGACCGGGCCGACAGCTACTCAGTACCACACTGTGATAGGTCTGTCAGGAACACACCAGTGGGTCCTTCTAGGATGGGTAAGTAGTCTCTCCTGCCTCCGCAGGTGAGTACATGCTGTGTGTTCCTCTGTTATGGGGGATTTTCCCTGTCTCCCCCTTGTTTGTTGCTCTCTGTCACCTTACTCTGGCGCTGTGCTGTCTGGGGGTCACTCTGTGTCCCGGGGGGGGGGGGTGCCTAATGGTGTCTGCATTGAGCTGGGGAATGTTTTCAGTGTTTTGGGGCCTGGTGCATGTTTTTTTCTCATACTGTATGTTTTTACATGTGCGCATGGCGGCCATCTTGCCGTGGATCGCTATAACACAGTTACATTGCGGAGGCCATTTTCTTGGAGCCATGCGCGCTTTTTGTGGTGTTTGGCCTCTATCGCTGCTGACACGGCGCGATTCACCTCTCACTCTCCTCACTGCTCACTCGCGCTGTAAGCACAGCGCAGGCTGCGGAGCCGAGCGGTCCTATCCGAGTTGGTGAGTCCCCTGGGTAACCCCCCACAGTCAGCGCAGCCAGAGGGTGGGCTTTTCTTTTACTATTGACAAAAGTCTAAGAGAGTGGCGTGTTATCGAGTCTGGTTCACCTGCTTCCCCATACATGTCAGAGGCAACAGGCAGTGCTCCTGCACCTGCGGTCCCCGTAGACCAGTTGTCGGCAGTCCTGGAATCATTTCTTGCCAGGATGGAAGCAGCGTGCGAGCGCAGGGGAACTATTAAGCGCCCTCTCCCCACACAATCTCCAGGGGAGTGCTCTGATTCAGATATGGGCCTAGCTGCTGCTCAGGACCCTAGCTCTGAATTTTTTGATGTTTTTGAACAGGACATTCCTTGTGAGGAAGACTCCTGCTCTGAGTCAGTACATGACAGGGCGCTTGTAAGTGAACTCATTGATGCTGTGAGGGACACTCTCAAGCTGGATGCTGCGGCTGAGGAACCTCAGGTGGAGGCTGTCTTCTTTGGTTCTTTTAAATCCAAGCCTTCTAAAAAATGTTTTTTCTTACATGCCTTTCTTTGACAGGTTCATAGATCAGGTTTGGGAAAAGCCGCAGAAGACTTTTGCGCTCCCGCGGCGTCTGTCTATTAGGTACCCCTTTGATGAGGCCCTGATTAAAAAAAATGGGCCTCTCCTCCAGTAGTCGACCCCCCGGTCGCCCGTTTGAATAAAGCCACAACTCTGCCAGGGGACTCCTGCCTTTAAGGACCCCACTGACAGGAGGTCGGAAGTGGTGAGCAGAGCCATGTTCACCTTGCTGGGATGCGCCTTACGTCCTATAGTAGTCTCAGACACTCACGGAATGGGCAAAGATTTTGCACCAGACTGTGCAGGAGCATAATCTTCCTCCAGAAACCATTGCACTGGCCCACCAACTGGTGCAGGGCTTAGTGTATGTGTGCGATGCCACTTTGTACGCTGCACCCTTAATTTCTAGTGTCTCTGTGTCTGCGGTGGTGTTGCGTCGTCTTATCTGGTTGAAATGCTGGTCTACTGACCTGGCCTCTAAGAAGCTCCTGACTGATTTGCCCTTTAAGGGTGGTAGGCTGTTTGGTGCTGCCCTGGATGACATTATTAAGGATGTCACGGGGGGTAAGAGCACCCTCCTTCCTCAGACTACTAAAGGTAAGGGGCCCCGCCGTAAGCCGGGCCCCTCCTTTCCAGCACATAAAAGTTTTTTTTCGTCAGTCAGAGTCCACAGGTAACCCCTCCCAAACTGACAAGAGTGCGGCTGGTGGACAGAAGCGTCCCTGGGTGCGTAAGCCGACCAAGCCGGCTACCAAGCCTGCCACTGCATGAAGTCTTGCCCCCGCCCGACTCCGGGGTGGGGGGACGACTTCGCAGGTTCACGGATCGATGGACCTCCCGGATCTCCGACCGGTGGGTGTGCGAGGTGTTCACCTTGGGGTACAGGATAGAGTTCCGTTCCTGGCCTCCAAACAGATTCTTTCCCTCAAATCTTCCTCTCCTTCCAGCGCGCCGGGTGACCCTCTTGGAGGCAGTGCAGGACTTGCTCAGGTACGGAGTAATTGTGCCAGTACCGTCGCTGGAGAGGTTTCAAGGGTTTTATTTGAATCTGTTTGTGGTCCCAAAGAAGGACGGAGTACATCCAATCCTGGACCTCAAGGCCTTAAATGCCTTTGTGAAGGTTCAAAAGTTCCGCATGGAATCCATTCGCACGGTGATTGCTGCGCTCCATCCTGGGGACTTTCTGTCTTCCGTGGACATCAAGGACGCCTACTTGCATGTCCCAAGAAGTTTCTGCGCTTTGCGATCGGCGAGGTCCACTATCAATTTGTGGCCCTTCCCTTCGGCTTAACGTCGGCACCGCAGGTTTTCACCAAGGTGCTTGCCCCGATTCTGGCTTTGCTGAGACAGCGAGGCATTGCTATCGTGGGCTATCTGGATGATCTTCTTCTGAGAGCAGACTCTGGCTCAGAATTAGGAGAAAATGTGACGATAGTCAGTCAGACCCTCCGGGACTTCGGTTGGCTACTTAACACTCAGAAGTCGGTCCTGGTTCCGACTCAGCGTCTGGAGTATCTAGGTTTGATCTTGGACTCCTCGGAAGCGAAGGTGTTCCTTCCCTTGGAGAAGTTACAGACTTTTCAATCTGCGGTTCGGGTTCTGACGTCCTGAAAATGGTCGTCGATCCGTTTCTGCATGAGGGTCCTGGGACTCATGGTGGCCTCCTTTGAGGCCCTTCCGTATGCCCAATCACATACTCAGGCCTTACAGAGGGAGATCCTGTCCACTTGGGACAAGTCCCAGTTCTCGTTGGATCGTCAGATCCAGGTGAGTCACCTGGTCAGGGCATCCCTGACGCGGTGGTTGAAATCCCCAGCCCTTCGGTCCGGGAAGTCGTTCCTTCCTGTACAGTGGACGGTGATCACGACGGACGCCAGCCTTGCGGGCTGGGGTGGAGTTTGGGGAGTACTATCAGCCCAAGGGCTTTGGACTCTGGACGAATCCTGTCTACCGATCAATGTCCTGGAACTCCGGGCAATCAGACTGTGCCTCTTCTCGTGGTCGGAGAGGCTACAGGGACACTTGGTCAGAATCCAGTCGGACAACGCCACAGCGGTGGCTTATGTCAACCATCAGGGGGGAACTCGGAGCTCGGCTGAGGCGTCCGAGGTCGCTCACATCCTAAGGTGGGCGGAAAGAAGCGTGCCGGCTCTGTTGGCCGTTTATATTCCAGGAATAGACAACTGGCAGGCGGACTATCTGAGCCACCAGACGTTGGACCAAGGGGAGTGGTCCTTGCATCCGGAGGTGTTTCAACTCCTTTGCCGGCGGTGTGGCATGCCGGATGTGGATCTGTTGGCCTCTCGACTCAATTGCAAGGTGTCAAGATTTGTGGCCAGGTCCAGGGATCCCTGGGCAGACGCCTCAGATGCGTTGGTTGCCCCGTGGGGTCAGTATCGCCTGATGTATGCCTATCCTCCGCTGCAGTTGCTTCCTCGCTTGCTTCGCAGGGTGGAGGCCGAGGGCATTCCGGTGATTCTCATTGCTCCGGATTGGCCACGGCGTCATTGGTACGCCGATCTTGTGCGCCTCGTTGCGGATGTTCCCTGGCGTCTGCCATTGCGGGAGGACCTTCTGTCTCAAGGTCCCATACTTCATCATGCTTTACAGTCGCTGGCTTTAACGGCATGGCTATTGAAAGCCAGGTGCTGAGAGACCAAGGTCTCTCGGATTCGGTCATCTCGACCATGCTGAGGGCACGGAAATCTTCCTCAAGAAAGATATATCACCGTACCTGGAAGGCTTACATCGCTCTGTGCGAGGAGCTGGATTGGCGTCCACGGACGTATTCCGTTCCTAGGATCCTGCTGTTCTTACAGCGTGGCGTGGCCCAAAAGCTTGCTTTAAGTACCATCAAGGGTCAGATTTCGTCCTTGGCTGTCTTTCAACGAGTGCTGGCAGGCCATTCCCTGATTGGCACCTTTGTGCAGGGGGTTCGCCATGTGCTCCCCCCTGTTAAACCTCCTCTCCCTCCTTGGGATCTGAATTCGGTGCTCTCGGTTCTTCAAGAACCGCCCTTTGAAAACATCAGAGATATCCCTCTCTTAACCTTGTCTCAGAAGGTGGCTTTCCTGGTAGCCATTACTTCTGTCAGGCGGGTGTCTGAGTTGGCGGCATTGTCTGGCAAGCCGCCTTACCTGGTCCTCCATAAGGCGGTGTTGCGTCCGCTGCCTTCTTTTCTTCCGAAGGTGGTCTCGGCCTTTCACCTTAACGAGGACATTGTTCTTTCGTCCTTGTGTCCTCATCCATCGCATCCCAGAGAGTTTGCGCTTCACATGTTAGACGTGGTACGTGCCTTGCGGGTGTACCTGTCTGTAACTGCTCCCATTCGGAAGTCTGACTCACTGTTTGTGGCTGTGTCTGGTCCACAACAGGGCCAAGCGGTGTCGTCTGCCACCATTTCTAGGTGGATCAGGCAGACCCTCATACAGACCTATGCCCTTAAGGGGTGGGCACCTCCCTTTTCCAGTTACGGCGCATTCAACCAGGGCAATTGATGCTTCCTGGGCTTTCCGACATCAAGCGTTGGTTGCACAAGTGTGCAAGGTGGCGACCTGGTCGTCCGCACATACCTTTTCAACGTTTTACAAGGTTGAAGTGGCTGCATCTTCTGATGCTTCTTTTGGCCGCAAGGTTTTGCAGGCGGCTGTTTAAAGTTGCAACTCCTCTGTTGAGGAGCTCTGCTTGTTTGGAGTGAAGTTTGTTTGTTTTTTCGTTAAAACTGCTCCCACCCCTCTTCTTTGACACTGCTTTGGGACGTCCCTCTTGTCAGGTATGAAGAGGCTGTGTCAGTCCATGGACGGTAAGAGAAAATAGGATTTTTGTACTCACCGTAAAATCCATTTCTCTGACGTCCATGGACTGACACAGCACCCACTCTTCCTTTTAAGGTTTGTACTGCTTTGTTACGAACTGAGGCTGCTGGCTGCAGGTAGGAGGGTTATGTCCGGAGGGACCGCCCCCTGGGCGGGGCTGTTCAGCTCTGGTTTTGGAATGTATGTTGTAACATTTAACATTCTGCCTAGACTTCTCCTATGAGCAGGGACATAAACCCACTTGTCAAGTATGAATAGGCTGTGTCAGTCCATGGACGTCAGAGAAATGCATTTTACGGTGAGTACAAAAATCCTATTTTTATAGATTGTGCAAGCAAAACATAAGAAAATATGATGCTCAGCAAATTTTAATGTTTGCTCTGTTTAAAGTTAGACTTCATATCATATCATATATATATATATATACAGTGCCTTGAAAGAGTATTCATACCCCTTTAAATTTTCCACATTATGTCATGTTACAACTAAAAACGTAAATGTATTCTAATGGGTTTTTATGTGATAGACCAATACAAAGTGACACATATTTGTGAAGTGGAAGGAAAATGATTAATTGGTTTTCAAAATTTTTTACAAATAATTTTGTGAAATGTGTGGTGTGCATTTGTATTCAGCCCTCTTTACCCTGATTAAAGCAGATCAACCAGCGCAAATAAAATTAACACAAAAAGAATTGCAGCTGAACACTGAGGGTCAAAATATCAAATCCCCAAGTAAACTGGCATAAAAGCAGTGCAGCGCAGCAAAAAAAATTAAATTTAAATAAAAATAAAAATAAAACCCAAAATAAATCATAAAAAACAAACAATAATACTGAGAACGGTAGTAAATAGTTAAAAACAATGTGTCCATAGAATTCCTCTTAGCAAGAATAGAAGCCCAAGACAGTGTCCATATAGGAAGTGACTCCTAAAGATTATCAAATGGTGACTTATGTGATATTCCTCCACCACCGAAATAGGTTTGCAGCTCACCTCAGAGCATGGACCCCTGAACCAGTCAGTCAGGTCATGCAAGCATGTTTCCCTTGTGGGACAAATATTCCAAGGTAGATAAACTCAGGAAGGCAATACGATAGGGGGAATCCACAGGTCACTAGATCAGAGCTCCGGTCCGGGTGTAATAATATGCAAGAGAATATATAGAGATCTAATGCTCTCCGTATGGTACAACATATGTTTATTTTAAAAAAAGAAGAAATGCACTTACATACATAGCACTGTATAAACCCCAGTGCATGGGAATGCCGGCATGTAATAAAACGAGTGACCAGGTGTAACGAGTATCAGCATGGAAGAGAGGCGCGGGTGACGTCACATCTGCTCACGTATTCCGTACGCGTTGCGTCCTAGCACTGGGCGGGACTTCATCAGCGGTACGGAACAGCGTGAATCACCCGCTATAAATATCAATGGAACGTGGAACCGGCCAATCACAGCACAATCAACAATCGATTGTCATGGAAACCCTGCCAGCAGGGGAATAAGACGGAGGCCGGTACGGACCAAAATGAAGAAAAAAGCAAAGATCCCTTTAAAAGGGAAAAACTTTACTGCACCACTTGCGTGGAGCATATAATTTTGCTCAATCGATTATCAAATCAAGAAACAAATGAACAGTATGTGAATCGTAACCCACGTCTCCTGCTGACACTGAAAATACAATATATACTATCCCAATATATTAAGAAAAAATTTAAAAGAAGGGAAAGATAGCTGGAATCAGGGAAATCAGTGACAGGTCATGCATATCTAAAATACACTGTTGACCCTATTGAAAAATTCCTAAACAAATAATTAAAAAAAATATACATATAAATAATGTAAAATGAGCATAATAAAATACCACAGAAATTCATTTTAAAATCAGGCAAAATAAAATAAAATATGGCAAAATTAAAAATTCAACGATCAGAGATAAAACAATTTAAATCAAATTCAACATTCAAGCCAGCAGGTACTAAAACTTGTGTCTCGTGTATCCACTGAGATTCCCTGCGGCTTAACTGGCGTATAAAACTACCACCTCTCCAATGTTTGATTACTCGTTCGATGCCCCAAAATTTCAAACCTCTAGGGTTTTGATTATGCATCAATTTAAAATGTCTAGACACATTGTGTGTTTTAACTCCTCTTTTAATGTTGTTCACATGCTCCCCTAGACGAACGTGAAGTGGTCTAGAGGTTCTACCAATATACTGAAGACCACATTCGCATTCTAGCATGTAAACAACACCTATAGTGGTGCACGTAATCAACTGACCTATCTTATATGATTTTTTGGTAGCAGTGGCAAGAAAATCTTTCCTCTTTTTTATATTGCACTTAGAATGCTTGCAGGCTGTGCATCGCCCGCAAGCATAAAAACCAGCGAGGAAGGAGAAGAGTCTGTTTTCAGAATGCACTGGGGGGTCAACAACTCCTGGTGCCAGACAATCACGCAAAGACGGAGCTTTCTTATAGATAAATGCTGGGCGTGATGGCAACAGCGGGCCCAAAACCTTGTCTTGCTTTAGTATTGACCAGTTATTTGAAACAAGTTTTTCAAATTTCTTATATTGTACGTTATAATTGAGTACCATTTTGAAATTCGAGATACTAATATTGGTTTCTCTGACTTTATCAGCTACCAATGATCCCCTATCCAAGGAACGTACATTCTCTATCTCTTTATCTAAAGAGTCCCTATTATACCCTTTCTGTTGGAATCTGGATGACAAAATCTGTGCCTGTGTGAGAAAGTCCTCCTCCCTTGTGCAATTTCGCCTGAGCCTAATAAACTGACCTTTCGGTATATTGCATAGCCACGATTTATGGTGGCAACTATCAAGTGGTATGTATGCATTACGATCAGTAGGCTTAAGATAATTACACAGGCGGAATTTCTCACTATCCTTCCAGATTTCCAAATCTAGGAACACAATATTTTTCATACTAATATTCCAGGTTAATTTAATATTCTTGGTATTCTCATTCATTGTCCCGATAAAGTAATCAAGACTGGGACGATCCCCCTCCCAAATTAGAATGAGATCGTCTATGTACCTTTTGTAACAGACTAACTGGGGGGGACGATTCTTGAAAACCACGTCCTCCTCCCAGTGGGCCATAAAAAGGTTGGCCACACTGGGAGCAAAACGGGCTCCCATCGCGACCCCCCTTGTCTGCAAAAAGAACTGACGATTGTACCAAAAATAATTTCTAGATAAACAAAAACCCAGACTGGTCAAAAGAAAATCCTTATGTTTAGCCGGAAGATCTGAAGATGCTAAAGCCCACTGCACGGAAGACAAAGCATCCTCATGTCCTATTATAGTGTACAGTGAGCCTACATCCGCAGTGACAAGGATACTGGATGGTGAGCATGTGACAGCCTCCAATAATTGAATAATATGTTTGGTGTCCCTAAGGTAGGCTCTAGTTTCTGACACCAGGGGTTGCAGAAATGAATCTATATACTGCCCCACTCTCGAGCTAATGGAGTCAATGCCATTAACGATAGGCCTCCCCGGAGGGTTGGCACTATCCTTATGGATTTTTGGAAGGCAGTATATGATTGGTGTTCTACAGAACAAAGGATCTAAATAGAGGGCCTCCTTTTTATTAAGGACACCCATAGTTTGTCCTGATTCTACTAACAGATGAAGCTCATCCTTATATGTCAGCATAGGATCCCTATTCAAAATACGGTAAGTATCATGATCACTCAATAACCGATCCATTTCTGCTGTATAAACAGCTTTATCTAGAATAACCAATCCACCCCCTTTATCCGCCGGACGGATAATAATTTCTTTACGTTTTTCTAGAGATTCCATCCCCTTTTTAATGTACTGTGGGTCCATCACTTTCCTTATCCTCATTTTATCTAAGTCATTAAACATCATATGTTTAAACACCTCTAAGTATTTATTATCAACATTCAGAGGGTTGAAAGTGGACTTATTACGTAGGTTGGAGTGGACACCATCAGCTACTCTAGTTGATTTTATGGGGTTAGTCAAAAAATATTTTTTCATATTGAGGTTTCTAACAAATTTTTGAATGTTGACATAAGTTTGGAATTTATTGAGATTTTTTGTTGGGGCAAACTTCAAACCCCTATCCAACACTCGTAACTCGTCATCATCCAAAGTGCAACTGCTCAAATTATAGATCCCTGTGCCTATTGGGGTTTTGGTCTTTTGTATTCTCCTTCCCCCTCTCCTTCCTCTCTGGCCTTTCTTTTTTGAGATTGACCATTTCCTTGTGGAATCTGTTGAGGTTGGTGCCTCCACCAATCGCCTGGGTTCGGTTGGTATGAGGGACCCCTCCCTGACCCTTGGTTCGATTGATTGTACGGAGGACCCCTCCCTGGCCCACTCTGGGCCCCTGAAAAATCCCCTCCCTCCCTTATAGCCTGATTTTGGAGGGGGGTAAATCTATTTATAATAGGTACCTGACCACCTCGTGGGAATGTAGGTTTGCCTCTATTTTGATTATGAGAATAGGGGGCTTGATCATATCCATGACTCTCCCAACCATGGGGGGATTCATATTGATATTGATGGTGGGGGTAATTTCTAGATGGAGATTGATAAGAGGATGAATTTCCTCTTTTACCTCTACCACCACCTCTCTTTCCCCTAAAGTTATTACCTCTATATGGCTGATCTCCCCTCTGGGGCGGGGGGCCTACTACAGAATAATTTTTTCTTCATTTTGGTCCGTACCGGCCTCCGTCTTATTCCCCTGCTGGCAGGGTTTCCATGACAATCGATTGTTGATTGTGCTGTGATTGGCCGGTTCCACGTTCCATTGATATTTATAGCGGGTGATTCACGCTGTTCCGTACCGCTGATGAAGTCCCGCCCAGTGCTAGGACGCAACGCGTACGGAATACGTGAGCAGATGTGACGTCACCCGCGCCTCTCTTCCATGCTGATACTCATTACACCTGGTCACTCGTTTTATTACATGCCGGCATTCCCATGCACTGGGGTTTATACAGTGCTATGTATGTAAGTGCATTTCTTCTTTTTTTTAAAATAAACATATGTTGTACCATACGGAGAGCATTAGATCTCTATATATTCTCTTGCATATTATTACACCCGGACCGGAGCTCTGATCTAGTGACCTGTGGATTCCCCCTATCGTATTGCCTTTCTGAGTTTATCTACCTTGGAATATTTGTCCCACAAGGGAAACATGCTTGCATGACCTGACTGACTGGTTCAGGGGTCCATGCTCTGAGGTGAGCTGCAAACCTATTTCGGTGGTGGAGGAATATCACATAAGTCACCATTTGATAATCTTTAGGAGTCACTTCCTATATGGACACTGTCTTGGGCTTCTATTCTTGCTAAGAGGAATTCTATGGACACATTGTTTTTAACTATTTACTACCGTTCTCAGTATTATTGTTTGTTTTTTATGATTTATTTTGGGTTTTATTTTTATTTTTATTTAAATTTAATTTTTTTTGCTGCGCTGCACTGCTTTTATGCCAGTTTACTTGGGGATTTGATATTTTGACCCTCAGTGTTCAGCTGCAATTCTTTTTGTGTTAATTTTATTTGCGCTGGTTGATCTGCTTTAGTACTGCTTGTTTATCAATATATCACAATTCAGCTGCATTTATGGATGTATTTCAATATCTAGAGATACGTGAGGTCAAATTAGGGGATGTTTTTTCCCGAACCCCACCCAATGAACAAATTAATGATGTGGCTCATTCGTTCAAAAAATTGGGCCACTTATTTGAGAAAAAGGTTAAAATATGGTGGGACATTGCATCTTTTAGACAGTATTTGGCTGCTAAACTGGTTCCACGCCGTTTAAGATGGGATGTCCCACCTAATGATGGGCTCTTAGATGATGAGTCGATGAAAGAGTGGGGAGAATTTTTTGTCCTAAAAGGTTTACAATTGCTAGAATTTTTACTTTCACGTAAAGAAAGAAAAATGTTAGCGATAGAATCTCAGATTCGGGACATAAAAAATCTTATAGAACCCCTCAAAGAAAGTGAAGAGTTCCTGCGGTTATCAGCTGAACTCAAAAACAAATTGTGTAAATGGGATATAGAAATCCAAAATAAGAAAAAGAAAAAATTCATCCGGGATTTTGATGATTTTAATAAAGGCAATATTTTTAAATGGCAAAATGTCAACGTTTCCAACCCGCTTGTCTCAGATAATGTTCCTATTCAGGACATTATTCCATCATCTGCCCCCACCCCTATTAGAGAAACGATTCATAGTTATGATTATTCTGTAGTAGGCCCCCCGCCCCAGAGGGGAGATCAGCCATATAGAGGTAATAACTTTAGGGGAAAGAGAGGTGGTGGTAGAGGTAAAAGAGGATATTCATCCTCTTATCAATCTCCATCTAGAAATTACCCCCACCATCAATATCAATATGAATCCCCCCATGGTTGGGAGAGTCATGGATATGATCAAGCCCCCTATTCTCATAATCAAAATAGAGGCAAACCTACATTCCCACGAGGTGGTCAGGTACCTATTATAAATAGATTTACCCCCCTCCAAAATCAGGCTATAAGGGAGGGAGGGGATTTTTCAGGGGCCCAGAGTGGGCCAGGGAGGGGTCCTCCGTACAATCAATCGAACCAAGGGTCAGGGAGGGGTCCCTCATACCAACCGAACCCAGGCGATTGGTGGAGGCACCAACCTCAACAGATTCCACAAGGAAATGGTCAATCTCAAAAAAGAAAGGCCAGAGAGGAAGGAGAGGGGGAAGGAGAATACAAAAGACCAAAACCCCAATAGGCACAGGGATCTATAATTTGAGCAGTTGCACTTTGGATGATGACGAGTTACGAGTGTTGGATAGGGATTTGATGTTTGCCCCAACAAAAAATCTCAATAAATTCCAAACTTATGTCAACATTCAAAAATTTGTTAGAAACCTCAATATGAAAAAATATTTTTTGACTAACCCCATAAAATCAACTAGAGTAGCTGATGGTGTCCACTCCAACCTACGTAATAAGTCCACTTTCAACCCTCTGAATGTTGATAATAAATACTTAGAGGTGTTTAAACATATGATGTTTAATGACTTAGATAAAATGAGGATAAGGAAAGTGATGGACCCACAGTACATTAAAAAGGGGATGGAATCTCTAGAAAAACGTAAAGAAATTATTATCCGTCCGGCGGATAAAGGGGGTGGATTGGTTATTCTAGATAAAGCTGTTTATACAGCATAAATGGATCGGTTATTGAGTGATCATGATACTTACCGTATTTTGAATAGGGATCCTATGCTGACATATAAGGATGAGCTTCATCTGTTAGTAGAATCAGGACAAACTATGGGTGTCCTTAATAAAAAGGAGGCCCTCTATTTAGATCCTTTGTTCTGTAGAACACCAATCATATACTGCCTTCCAAAAATCCATAAGGATAGTGCCAACCCTCCGGGGAGGCCTATCGTTAATGGCATTGACTCCATTAGCTCGAGAGTGGGGCAGTATATAGATTCATTTCTGCAACCCCTGGTGTCAGAAACTAGAGCCTACCTTAGGGACACCAAACATATTATTCAATTATTGGAGGCTGTCACATGCTCACCATCCAGTATCCTTGTCACTGCGGATGTAGGCTCACTGTACACTATAATAGGACATGAGGATGCTTTGTCTTCCGTGCAGTGGGCTTTAGCATCTTCAGATCTTCCGGCTAAACATAAGGATTTTCTTTTGACCAGTCTGGGTTTTTGTTTATCTAGAAATTATTTTTGGTACAATCGTCAGTTCTTTTTTCAGACAAGGGGGGTCGCGATGGGAGCCCGTTTTGCTCCCAGTGTGGCCAACCTTTTTATGGCCCACTGGGAGGAGGACGTGGTTTTCAAGAATCGTCCCCCCCAGTTAGTCTGTTACAAAAGGTACATAGACGATCTCATTCTAATTTGGGAGGGGGATCGTCCCAGTCTTGATTACTTTATCGGGACAATGAATGAGAATACCAAGAATATTAAATTAACCTGGAATATTAGTATGAAAAATATTGTGTTCCTAGATTTGGAAATCTGGAAGGATAGTGAGCAATTCCGCCTGTGTAATTATCTTAAGCCTACTGATCGTAATGCATACATACCACTTGATAGTTGCCACCATAAATCGTGGCTATGCAATATACCGAAAGGTCAGTTTATTAGGCTCAGGCGAAATTGCACAAGGGAGGAGGACTTTCTCACACAGGCACAGATTTTGTCATCCAGATTCCAACAGAAAGGGTATAATAGGGACTCTTTAGATAAAGAGATAGAGAATGTACGTTCCTTGGATAGGGGATCATTGGTAGCTGATAAAGTCAGAGAAACCAATATTAGTATCTCGAATTTCAAAATGGTACTCAATTATAACGTACAATATAAGAAATTTGAAAAACTTGTTTCAAATAACTGGTCAATACTAAAGCAAGACAAGGTTTTGGGCCCGCTGTTGCCATCACGCCCAGCATTTATCTATAAGAAAGCTCCGTCTTTGCGTGATTGTCTGGCACCAGGAGTTGTTGACCCCCCAGTGCATTCTGAAAACAGACTCTTCTCCTTCCTCGCTGGTTTTTATGCTTGCGGGCGATGCACAGCCTGCAAGCATTCTAAGTGCAATATAAAAAAGAGGAAAGATTTTCTTGCCACTGCTACCAAAAAATCATATAAGATAGGTCAGTTGATTACGTGCACCACTATAGGTGTTGTTTACATGCTAGAATGCGAATGTGGTCTTCAGTATATTGGTAGAACCTCTAGACCACTTCACGTTCGTCTAGGGGAGCATGTGAACAACATTAAAAGAGGAGTTAAAACACACAATGTGTCTAGACATTTTAAATTGATGCATAATCAAAACCCTAGAGGTTTGAAATTTTGGGGCATCGAACGAGTAATCAAACATTGGAGAGGTGGTAGTTTTATACGCCAGTTAAGCCGCAGGGAATCTCAGTGGATACACGAGACACAAGTTTTAGTACCTGCTGGCTTGAATGTTGAATTTGATTTAAATTGTTTTATCTCTGATCGTTGAATTTTTAATTTTGCCATATTTTATTTTATTTTGCCTGATTTTAAAATGAATTTCTGTGGTATTTTATTATGCTCATGTTACATTATTTATATGTATATTTTTTTAAATTATTTGTTTAGGAATTTTTCAATAGGGTCAACAGTGTATTTTAGATATGCATGACCTGTCACTGATTTCCCTGATTCCAGCTATCTTTCCCTTCTTTTAAATTTTTTCTTAATATATTGGGATAGTATATATTGTATTTTCAGTGTCAGCAGGAGACGTGGGTTACGATTCACATACTGTTCATTTGTTTCTTGATTTGATAATCGATTGAGCAAAATTATATGCTCCACGCAAGTGGTGCAGTAAAGTTTTTCCCTTTTAAAGGGATCTTTGCTTTTTTCTTCATTTTGGTCCGTACCGGCCTCCGTCTTATTCCCCTGCTGGCAGGGTTTCCATGACAATCGATTGTTGATTGTGCTGTGATTGGCCGGTTCCACGTTCCATTGATATTTATAGCGGGTGATTCACGCTGTTCCGTACCGCTGATGAAGTCCCGCCCAGTGCTAGGACGCAACGCGTACGGAATACGTGAGCAGATGTGACGTCACCCGCGCCTCTCTTCCATGCTGATACTCGTTACACCTGGTCACTCGTTTTATTACATGCCGGCATTCCCATGCACTGGGGTTTATACAGTGCTATGTATGTAAGTGCATTTCTTCTTTTTTTTAAATAAACATATGTTGTACCATACGGAGAGCATTAGATCTCTATATATTCTCTTGCATATTATTACACCCGGACCGGAGCTCTGATCTAGTGACCTGTGGATTCCCCCTATCGTATTGCCTTCCTGAGTTTATCTACCTTGGAATATTTGTCCCACAAGGGAAACATGCTTGCATGACCTGACTGACTGGTTCAGGGGTCCATGCTCTGAGGTGAGCTGCAAACCTATTTCGGTGGTGGAGGAATATCACATAAGTCACCATTTGATAATCTTTAGGAGTCACTTCCTATATGGACACTGTCTTGGGCTTCTATTCTTGCTAAGAGGAATTCTATGGACACATTGTTTTTAACTATTTACTACCGTTCTCAGTATTATTGTTTGTTTTTTATGATTTATTTTGGGTTTTATTTTTATTTTTATTTAAATTTAATTTTTTTTGCTGCGCTGCACTGCTTTTATGCCTCTTTACCCTGATACCCCTAACTAACATCTAGTGGAACCAATTGCCTTCAGAAGTTACCTAATTAGTAAATGGAGTCCATCTGTGTGTAATTTAATCTCAGTATAAATACAGCTGTTCTGTGAAGCCTTCGGAGGTTTGTTAGAGATCCTTCGTGAACAAACCGCATCATGAAGGCAAAGGAACACACCAGACAGGTCAGGGATAAAATTATGAAGTTTAACCACTTACCGGTAAGCCCCGGACCATTTTGCAGCTAAAGGACCAGGCCCCTTTTTAAGATTCGGCACTGCGTCGCTTTAACTGACAATTGCGCGGTCATGCGACGTGGCTCCCAAACAAAATTGACGTCCTTTTTTTCCCACAAATAGAGCTTTCTTTTGGTGGTATTTGATCACCTCTGTGGTTTTTATTTTTTGCGCTATAAACAAAAATAGAGCGACAAATGGAAGGGGGGGACCTAATTAAGATATATATTTTTACACAATACTACACCATTGGAGGTTTCCTGTCTGTCCCTGCTGGACCCTGGGTTGGAGGTCCGTTCCCCCCCCCTTCCATTTGCAGGTAGCGTGAGTGGCGGTGGCCAGATTTTTTGTTATATCCAAGTGGAGATGATTCAAAGAGAAAGACAAGACCCCATGCCAAGCCCGTTTTATTCCTCAATGAGGTGAGAATATTGGGAGACAGGTGGAGGATATACCAGTGGTTCAATACTCCAATTGGATATATAATTTAGAAGACCCTGACACCATTTAAGGACTACACCAATTAGATAACCTTATCAAAACTCATGGACTTTATGATCTCATTTACCATTGTACCATTGCAATATTGAACCTTTTACGTTTATTGTGTTTATTTTTCACATTCACTGTTTTGCATTTTATTATTTCACTAGTGCATTCTAGTAACAATACTTACTGCTATATTGTATCCAGATTATTAGTTACACCTTCACGGTTGTTAGAGACATTGTATTGTGTTATGCAATTTTATTTTTGTCACTTTGTCACTTAGTGTGTGGGTTTAATATTATTACACATTAGCGCAAAATCCCCCCCCTTTTTTGTTTCTAACACTTCACATCACCATGAACTCACACTATGGGGATGCTTTTCTTCAGCAGGGACAGGGAAGCTGGTCACAGTTGATGGGAAGATGGATGGAGCCAAATACAGGGAAATCTTAGAAGAAAACCTGTTAGAGTCTGCAAAAGACTTGAGACCGGGTTGGAGGTTCACCTTCCAGCAGAGGCGTAACTAGAAACTTCTGGGCCCCTGGGGAAGAAATCACGAAGGGCCCCCCCCCCCCCGAAAATGCATGATTTTGATCCTTTTTATTTTTGAGGGGGGGGGTGACAATGGCAGTAGTTGAGGGGGGGGGGGGGTGGCAGCAGTGGTACTTGAGGAGGGTGGCAACGGTGATGTTAAGGGGGGGGGTGGCAGCAGGGATACTTGAGGGGGAGGGGTAGCAGCGGAGGTACTTGAGGGAGGTTGCAACGGTGATGTTGAGGGGGTGGCAGCGATGGTACTTGGGGGGTGGCAGCGATGGTACTTGGGGGTGGCAGTGGTGGTACTTGAGGGGGGGTGGCAGCGGTGGTACTTGAGGGGGGGTGGCAGCGGTGGTACTTGAGGGGGGGTGGCAGCGGTGGTACTTGAGGGGGGTGGCTGCGGTGGCAGTGCCATCCTCTCCCACCACCACCTGTGCCTCTTACTGATCCCATCCCCCCACCACTTATCTCATCCCTTCCCATCACCTCTGTTGTAGAAGTATTGGGGGGATAGGGATGAGATCAGTGGTGGGGGGATGAGATCAGTAAGGAGGCACAGGTGGTGGTGGGAGAGGATGGCACCACCACTGCCACCTCCCTCAAGTACCACCGCTGCCACCCCCCCTCAAGTACCACTGCTACCACCCCCCCTCAAGTACCACCGCTACCACCCCCTGGGGACGGGTTATCAGAACTGGGTGCAAGGGTGTCACTGGGGACGGGAGATCTGAATTGGGTGCCCGGTGTCACTGGGATGTGGGATCTGAATTGGGTGCCCGGTGTCACTGGGGACACAAGATCAGAATTGGGTGCCCCATCTTTAGATGAACAGCCCTATGTTCCATGATTATAAAGACAACCCTAGAGACACCTTCCTCTGAGCCCCCCACACTGCCCGGCCTCCAGTCACACAATGGGGGGGTTTATGGGTTTTATGATCAGCCTTGATGGAATAGAGCTACAAGTCCCAGCATGCCTAGCTGTCAGAGTGTGCCATGGCAGACTGGGTATTGCAGTGATCTGATTGTCTGGGCGCTCTTACCTAGTCTACACAGTCTATGGCTCGGTGCTTCTTGTGTCATACGACTCAGCAGCAGCCGGCAGCCCGCATACCCCCACACAGGGGCCTCCTTCGCCGGCCAGCCAGGGCCTCTCCTCTCCCGGCACACGGAGCAGTCTGTGGCTCGGTCTGCGGCGGGCGGGCTTCTCACACGGACGGATGGTGGGCCCCCCGGACTTGGTGGAAGTACAGGGCCCAGTCGCAACTGCGATAATTCCGCCACTGCCTTCCAGCAGGACAACAACCCTAAACATACAGCCAGAGCTACAATGGAATGGTTTACAGAAAAGCATATTCATGTGTAAAGCCTCTTACACGAGATACGATTGTTGGCAGGGGAATGTCTGTTGTCCTAAATTCTTACCGTTAGTACGCTCCTTTTGACAACTGTTGTCCAACTTTCGGGCAGCAAATATTGGATGATATGCTAGTAAATTTTCGGCGGACAACGGTCTGTTGTCTGATTTTCGTATGGTCAGTACACAAGTCCGTCACACAAAAGTCAAAAGTACAAACACGCATGCTCACAAAACACGAAATTAGCAGAAGGGGCCCAAAGAGCTGAAATTCTTCGTAGTACGTCACTACGTTCGTGTTTGTGGCACGACAATTGTGTACCATTAGTATGCAAGACAAGTTCCTGGCACACGCCCTTTTGACAAAAATCAGACGCTCGGTTGGCCAACAATCGTATCGTGTGTACGAGGCTTTAGAATGGCCCAGTCAATATCCAGACCTAAATCCAATTGAGAATCTGTGGCAAGACTTGAAAATTGCTGTTCACAGATTCTCTCCATCTGACAGAGCTTGAGCTAGTTTGCAAAGAAGAATGGGCATAAATGTCACTCTCCTAGATGTGCAAAAATGGTAGAGACATCACCAAAAAGACTTGCAGCTGTAATTGCAGCGAAAGGTGGCTCTACAAAGTATTGACTCAGGGGGGCTGAATACAAATGTACACCACACTTTTCACACATTTATTTGTAATACATTTTGCAAAAACATTTATCATTTTCCTTCCACTTCACAATTTTATGTGCCACTATGTCTAAAATCCCAATAAAATACATTTAAGTTTTTGGTTGCAACATAAAAAAAATTGGAAAATTTCAAGGGGAATGAATACTTTTTCAAGGCACTGTACATTGTCCATAGCATTTAATCAAATTAATTTATACAGTGTTCATAACATTTAGGTTTTTTGCTTTTTATGTTTCTACATAAGGGACAAAGAAAAACTAGATTGCTACCCCCAAAGGGACCGCAGGCAACTGGGCCTATTTCCCCTATACAGCACTCAAAGCCAGGCACATGGCATTCTCGGCTCCACAGGCTCAATAATCAGTCTTAGGGGGGTTTTGTTTTTGGGTGTTTTTAATGGGGAGCAGTGAACTTGGATAGGGATGAGTGCATGGGATACCCCAAACTGTAGTTCTAGCTGGGACCTTAAAGGCTGCACCAAGCTCCTGAGGCCACTCTCCTTCTTCTCTCTGCCTCAAGGGCAGAGCCCCCAGCACAGGGGTCTCCTCCAGATGGGTTTGATCCTGGACTTCTCTCTTCATCTTCCAGGGTTCAGAACATTTATGAAATCCCCAACCACCTACTGGACCGCCCCTTCTCGCGTTCCGCATCTGGTCCGCTGAGCGGACCTGATGGGGAACTTTAGAAGGGGCGGGTCTATACATTTAAAACACTGCGGAGGAAGTTCCCCATCAGGTCCGCTCAGGCACAACCAATGACGGACAACGCTGGACATCGGGATCGCCGCGGGACACTGGATTTCATCGCTGGAATGTTTTTTGTAAAAAAATTTATAAAGGACTTTTCCAAGGTGTTTGTGTGTTTTTATTTACATTTTTTTACACTTTCTTCGTGAAATGGTAGGGGTACAATGTACCCCTTACCAATTCACATGGGGGGGGGCCGGGATCTGGGGGTCCCCTTTGTTAAAGGGGTCTTCCATATTCCGATAAGCCCCCTGCCCGCAGACCCCCACAACCACCGGGCAAGGGTTGTGGGGATGAGGCCCTTGTCCCCATCAACATGGGGACATCCTCCCCATGTTGAGGGCATGTGGCCTGGTACGGTTCAGGAGGGAGGGGGGGCGCTCTCTCGTCCCCCCCTCTTCCCCTGCGGCCGGCCAGGTTGCGTGCTCGGATAAGGGTCTGGTATGGATTTTTGGGGGGACTCCACGCCATATTTTTTTTTAATTTGGGGTGGAGTTCCCCTTAAAATCCATGCCAGATCTGAAGGGCCTGGTATAGATATTTAGGGGGAACCGCACGCCATATTTTTTTTTAATTTGCGGCGGCGTTCCCCTTAATATCTATTCCAGACCTGAAGGGCCTGGTAATTGAATTTGCGGGAACCCCCACGCTTTTTTATTTTTTTTATCAATGACTTTTCTATTAATTGATAAAAGCCGACAATTCATTAATAGCCACGAGTGAGTTTTAAATGACTTTTTTTCCTTCAAAAATTACACTTTACATGCATATCATACACACCCCCCAGGTACGAAATTTAAAGGAATATTTCACTTTTATTGTTTCACTTTAAGCATTATTAAAATCACTGCTCCTAAAAAAACGGTAGTTTTTAAAACTTTTTTTTGCATTGATACATGTCCCCTGGGGCAGGACCCAGGTCCCCAAACACTTTTTAGGACAATAACTTGCATATAAGCCTTTATAATTAGCACTTTAGATTTCTCCCATAGACTTTTCGAATTTGCCGCGAACACCCCAAATTGTTCGTTGTTCGGCGAACGGGCGAACAGGCAATGTTCGAGTCGAACATGAGTTTGACTCGAACTCGAAGCTCATCCCTACTCTGCTCCTATGCTTACAGAGGAACCAACTAAATCTACCTGTCAGCCTACAAACTAGGAGGGTGCTACATCACGCTAAAAGTCTAAGGCCCCTTTCACACTGGGGCGGTTTGCAGACGCTATTTTGCTAAAAATAGCGCCTGCAAACCGAGCCTAAACAGCGGCTGCTGTTTCTCCAATGTGAAAGCCCTGAGGGCTTTCACACTGGAGCGGTGCGCTAGCAGGACGTGAAAAAAAGTCCTGCTAGCCGCATCTTTGGAGCGGTGAGAGGAGCGGTGTGTTTACCGCTCCTACACCGCTCCTTCCCATTGAAATGCATGGGACACTGCGGTAATACCGGCCACAAACCGCGGCTGTAGCCGCGGTTTGTGGGTGGTATTAACCCTTTTTCGGCCGCTAGCGGGGGTTAAAACCGCACCGCTAGCGGCCAAATACCTCAGCAATCCCGACGGTATAGCGCCGCTAAAAATATACCGCCACCGCACACACCGCCCCAGTGTGAAAACCGGCCTAAGCAGTGCCTTAGAAAAAAATAAAATAATGATTTTTAACATACGTTAGTGTATGTGCATAGGTTAGCCATTGTTTTCAGTGGTACTAGTTCTTATCTGTGGGATGGGTTAATGAACATTATGATTTTTGATGCATCAATAAAACCTATTGATGACTATGAAAGGGCAGTAAAATGTATGATAGTTTTATGCATGTAAAAATGCATAAAAACCTAAATGGTCAAATTTATGGTTAGTGCAATATTTCAGCATACTGTTAAATTTTTGCAATATTTGTGACTAATTACTGCTTAATGGCAAACTATATTACATGATTATCTCAAGGGATTCTTAAGTCTGGAGAATCACTTGGTGTATGTTCAGGCTAAACGTGCCTTTCCTTGAGTCTCTGCTTGCCCCCAATTTCAATAATGCCCCCTCCCTCTCTTACAGCTCTGCTTCTGTAGAGAACAGTCTCAGGCTGCTGGCTGCGTCACACCCGCTCACTCCACACACTTCTTCCCCCCCCCCCCCCCTCTTCTAGGATCTCTGGGGAACGTTTGGTGTTCCAATAAAAGATAGGAGGGGGTATAGTCATACACTATATGCATATAACTACAAATATATAAAAGGTTTATGTATAAAAAAAAATTAAAAATTGTGTGTGTGCGTGGGGGGGGGGGGGGGGCGGGTCTGGGCTCAGATCCATTTGGAGCACCATATCACCACATTTATAATATAGGAATAAGAGAGCTGTAATTGAAATACGCTTATGTATTACTGTACTTCTGAACTGGAAGTGTCGTGTCTGTGTGGCATAATGGCTGTGCCCGTTTTAGATATAGCTGTAATAGCTCATTATATACGCCTCTCAAAACATAAAAAAATGGTAAATTCTAAAAGAACAATATTTTTTAGTTAAAAATAGCCAGTTAAAAGATTATAAGAAAACATGTGGAAATAGTCTGTGCTGTAAAGAAAGAAAAGAAGGCAGTACTGTGCTTACTTATTTAATGTCAATGTCCCCTAGCAAAGCTTCACCTGTGTATTATTATTTTAAAGACTTGATATATTCGTGTCTTTCATTGTCTTGAAGCAGTGCTGCATATCCTTTCTTACTGCAATGCCACATAACGGTATCTATATGTATCTATAAACCTTCCCAGACTAGGTCGTCCGCATAGTTTAACTCGAATCTCGTCTTTTGAATCAAACCGCCCTCTGCTTTTCAATGTCCTGCAGACAAGATTTTTATGTTTTTATGATGCAGAGTACTAATTATTCCCTATAGCTTCCCTTGCCCTTTATGTTTCTGTGAAACTGCAATAGGCTACTGAAGTATAACCTGCACACCCCAGCAATCTTTAATAATATCTAGATCTACATAGCAATATTTGAGCTTCCCATATACTGGTTATTTCAAACAGGCCCTTTTTTGATAAGCCTTTCCAGCCATTAATAATTTTAGCTACCGTTTCTTGGCTCCACCAGCTCGTTCCAAATTTATGGACTCCTTCGTTCAGGTCGTTGTCAGTACAATGCATGTAACTCATGCAGAACCTCCCTGGTTATTGCTCCATTGTTTATTTCCTTCTGCGGGAGTTTATCAATCTTTTTTAGACCTACTATATAGGGGTTGATTTAAAGCGGTTGCATACCCTGTTTTTTAACTTTTACCTACAGGTAAGCCTATAATAAGGCTTACCTGTAGGTAAAAAGAATATCTCCTAAACCTGTACGGTTTAGGAGATATTCCCCTCGCAATGAGCCGCTGACTGCAGCGGCGCATGCGCAGCGGGGATTCTCGGCTAAAGCCCTTGCCGGCGTGCGGGAGTGAGGACATCGCCGCTCCAGCCACTCACAGCGCTGGAGCGGCAATACCCGGAAGACACGCCGAGGCAAGATGACATCTCCCTCGGTGTGGACCAGGTAAGTCACCGACGCCTCGTTCTAAGTTAAGTATTTCATAATGAGCTAGTATGCGGTGCATACTAGCTCATTATGCCTTTTGCCTTTCAGGTATGTAAAAAAAAAAAAAAGCAGCAGCGGGTATACAACCACTTTAATAAAACTGGAGAGTGTAAACTCTGGTGCAGCTGTTAATAGAAACCAATCAGCTTCCAGGTTTTTGTTATCAAAGCTTAATTGAACAAGCTGAAGTTGGAAGCTGATTGGCTACCATGCACAGCTGCAATAGATTTTGCACTCTTCAGTTTTAGTAAATCAACCCCATAGTGTTTCTCCCATGGTTCTCATGTTTATTATTTTTAGCAGTGAGTTGCTCACTAGTGATAATGTATTCTTTTTCTCCATCTGAAAGTCTACTTTTTTTTTTTTTTTCTGTTTAGTAGCTTGTCCTGATTGCTGAACTCTTCCAGATCTGGCTCTCTCTCTCCATCTGTGTTTTGTTGTTTATTTTATTACAGGTATTTACAGTATAATGCATTCACATAACTCTGATCTCAAGGAACCTACAATCTATAGTCCCTATCTCACATGCACGCACATACTGGGGCCAAATGTAGCACCCTCTACCATAGGTAGGTGCTAGATGTGAGGTTTTTGGTGTTAGCTGCCAGTGCAGATAAATTTAAGCAGGCCTACTCTGCGAGCAGGGTCTGTTTGTTTTTGATCTGAGGGCAGGGGAGTGGTTTAGTGTAGCAGTTGGTAACTGACATGTACTTCAGCTCTTGGGCACCTCCCCTGTTTTCAAGAGGAGAATGTTCTGGAAAGGGGGCAGGGCTGAGTACTGGAGTGGAATGGGGTGTATGTAGGAGCTCTGACCAATCCCCAACTAGGATTGTCAGGGGGCGGGCCTCCTATATATTCCCTCAGTCAGCCTGCTAGGGGGGGAGTTGTCGGCTGGGTGAACTGAAGGATGGAGTGCTAGACTGCGTGCAGGAGAAACATCCCCATCTGGGGGGGGGTGTGGATCCGGAGGAGGAGCTCGGGACCTGGGAGGGAGCCTCTCCTTACACGGTCATGGAGAGGTGTCCTGCAACAGGAGCTGGAGAAGCAATTGGTCCGCATGTCTGGGTAAATCCTTCAGGAAGGACTCGGGGCAGGAGTCGATGAGTGAAGCGCAGTGGAGATCTGGAAAAGGCACGCCAGGGTGAGCTGGGAGGGAGCCTTTCCTGACACGGTCATGGAAAGGTGTCCTGGAACAGGAGCTTGGTGTAGAGCCAGAGGAGAAACTGTGGAGTTTGTGTCAAATCGATGCGGCCTAAGGGCGCATGATTTGCAAGTCCATCATCAAATATTTTTTCCTCAAGTAATGTCCACGGTCACAAAAAGGGGTACTGCAGGCCCCTGGCCTATTCAGGATCATCAATTGAAACTACTAGGACTTATTCAGAGTGAGGCCTAGTGGGCTGAAGATGGTGGGACAGGAGTACTAATCTGTGACAGGAAAGTGATGTGCAGGAGGAGAAGTGTCCTGAAGTAAGGCTGGATTCACACCTATGCATTTTTAGTGCTTTTTGCATTTTGCAGATAGATTTGCACTACAATCCATTTAACATGGTTTCCTATGGGACACTTTCTGTAGTGCAAATCTGCAAAATGCAAAAAGCACTAAAAATGCATAGGTGTGAATCCAGCCTAAAAGTCTGGAGGGAGAGTGCAGAGGCGGGAAAAGTTCT
Organism: Rana muscosa; assembly: GCA_029206835.1. Taxonomy (NCBI): domain Eukaryota; kingdom Metazoa; phylum Chordata; class Amphibia; order Anura; family Ranidae; genus Rana; species Rana muscosa. Next base: position 271,951,105 of record CM055119.1, read on the forward strand.
GAGGTGAAAAGTCTGTCAGGATTAGGGTTCCGCCATTTTATCTCATCTGAGGAGTGTAAAGTATGAACCACTATAACATTTACAGTTATAGCATGAACCGCTATAACATTAAAAGTAATAATTCATTCTCTGTGTCCCTATTTTCCATCCAAGTTAATCCCCTAATGAACGGCGTTTACATATGTGGGCGGGACTTACATGTGCGTTCGCTTCTGATCGCGAGCTACCGGAGACAGGGACGTTTAAAAAAATGTTTTTATTTTTTTTACACTTTTTCAAAAAAAAATAAAAATTTGATCACTTTTATTCCTATTACAAGGAATGTAAACATCCCTTGTAATAGGAATGTGTGAGACAGGTCCTCTTTATGGAGAGATGCGGGGTCAATAAGACCCCACATCTCTCCTCCAGGCTGGAAAGCATGAGATCGTGAAAAAAAATTCACCGATCTCATGTTTACTAGCCGCAATGGCGGCTTTGTTTACATCTGAGAACCTGGGCGTGACGTCATCACATCGCGCCCGGGCCATCTGGTCACCAGTCATCTCTATGCTTCCCATCCTGCGCTGGACGATTCATTCTCCGGGCCCCCGATGGCACGGGAGAGCCCGGAGAAGCATCGGATGGCGGCGGGAGGGGGGAGGGATGTCCCCTCCCGCCGCCTATAAGAACGATCAAACGGTGGAACGGCCGCTATGATCATTCTTATGGTGCACAAAATCGCTGGCAGAACAGAAGGATATCTGAATGATGCCTCTAGCTGCAGGCATCATTCAGATATCCCCCCACAAAGCCCAGAACGTCATATGACGTCCACCCAGGATGGGAGATCCCATCTGTGGACGTCATTTGACTAAGGGCGGGTAGGGAAGTGGTTAATGAGTGGCTGAGTTTGTCCCTTCCTACCCAATATCCTTGAAATATTGAAGTAGCTGGGCGGAAAACTGTCAGCTGAACAGTGGCTACATCCAATCAGATGCATCTGCTGTTACGGTACTACGACAGATGCCAGCGGCTATCAAATTACATTTGGACAGCCAAGGAATTTGCCCATCCACGCTGTATATTGTGGATGAAGGAATCTGTTGGATTTTTTTTTTTGTTCAGCCTGCAGGCTAAATGAAGAAAAAATCTAAAGCTGGCCATAGACGGGTTTTTTTTTTTTTGTAGTTCAGCCGGCAGGACAAACAAAACAAAAAAACTGATTCCTCCCTCAATACAAATGGCTACAGAACTGGCCAAAGTTCGGTGAGTGCATGTTCAGCTTAAGCCCTGGTTCACACCTATGCTTTTTCAGTGCGTTTTTAGTTTTGCAGAAGCACACTACAGTCCATTTAACATGGTTTCCTATGGGTCATGTTCACATCTGTGCATTTTATGGAAAGGGCCAGGGACTTTTGTTCTGGTTTTTGATTCCATAGACTTCAATGGATCAAAAACATGTAATGAAAAATGCACCTGGAATATGCAAACTGCAACCTGCATAGGTGGTAACCAGGCCTACACTGCCCTATGCGAACTGCTGGGAGTGTCAATTAAGGCCGGGTTCACACCTATGCGAATCGAATGCGCCTTTCTTCGCATTCAATTTGCATAGCAGGAGAATGTGACTGGCTTTCTATGGAGCTGGTTCACATATCTCCGCAGTGGGTCGGGTGCGGTGTGCTGGAAAAACACGTGCCTTTTTTGGTGCGTTTCAGGTTCGGGCTGAAATCACAACTAAACCGGTGAACCAGCACACACTGGACCCCTGCTGTAAGCCGCATGCAGCGGCGGTGTGAACCCGCCCTAAAAGTTAATGACACCCCCAAATCAGTTTGCATATGGCAGTGCGACCTGCAAATTCGGCCAGGAATAGGATCGCATGGGTGTGAAGACTCATGCGATCCGATTCTGCTGCAGACCAAAAAAAGGGTCCTGTGCGAGTTTGGTCCGAATGCGATGCAAATTCAGCCAATGGCTGCAATGCTGATAAAAAAAAATTGGGGGGGGGGGGTGGGGATAGGGTGGGTCCTCGCTGTCAGAATACAATACAACTGGGGGGGGGGGCTTAGGATATTCCCTGCTTCCACATTGCTTGTGTTGATGTGGGGATCTGGGAGTTTTTTTTTGTTCAACCCATGTAAACCCTGCTTTAGACAGTTGTCATGGGAACAAGTGTCTTCATTGGAAGATTTTCCATCTATTCCTGTTCTGTAGGCAACTCACATTACTCTTTCGTCCATGGACCGACACAGCTTCTCTATTGACAAAGTGGGTATTATCCGTTAATTAGGAGTGACTAGGCAGAAAAACTTGTAAAAAGTGTTGCATCACACCTTCTACAGTACCGCCCAGGGGGCGGACCCTCTGGGTATACCCTCTCAGTCTGCACATCGCAGATCAGTTTTTTTCTGTCTAGCAAGGAGTAGGACATGGCTCCCTTCGGGCTCATTGGTCCGGGGAAAAAAGATATATATATTTTTTATTTTTTTGCTACATTTGTTGTTTCCTGCGATCTTCGATCAACTGCCGACTGGGTGACAGGCTGGATCCTCGATCCTTGTAGTCTCCCCAGTTTCGGCCATCGAGCGTGTGCCGACCCTAGCTACGCGCTGGGTTTTCCACGACATGCCCGTCGCTCCACGGGTGGCCGGTGAGCCTACGCTCCAGGGCCTGCATCGGACCGCTCAGCTTCGGCTGACCTTACGGCCGAGTCGCAGCAGCCTGGCCGGTGAGCTTACGCTCCAAGGCTTGCATCGGACCGCTCAGCTTCGGCTGACCTTACGGCCGAGTCGCAGCAGCCTGTCCGGTGAGCGTCATGCTCCAGGGCATACATATGATCGTCCCTTCTGGGTCCAATCACAGCATGCCTGGCCAACAGTCACCTTCCGTGCGCGGACGATGATCTGTTTGGAATGTCTTCCAGCAGAATACATGCAGGATAGGTAAGTAAAACTCCCCTGCCTCGGCTGGGTGATTTAGCTGGACATTCCTGGAGAGATCAAGTAAGTGGTTGTGGCCCCTTTCTTCCCTCTCTCCCTGCCTTTCCCTCCTCCCTGGGCTTCTAGCTAAAGGTTGCTGGGTGCTGGGGGTCACCTAGGGGGTCCCACTGGAGCGGGGCTGGCTGTAACTAACATTTAAAAGAAATGTCATTTTTGCTTACCTGTGTTTCTGTGTCTCCATGCTGTCGGCGGCCATTTTGAGGTGGTCCATGCCAAGTTTGGCCTCTTGTAACTGCCTGGCGGCCATCTTCCTGTAGTTCGGCCACACCCACTGGCCCCTATCAGGTGATTGGCGGCCATGTTTGTCCACCCTGTATGCAGATATTGCCGTTCGGCGGCCATCTTTTTTGTGGGCTATGGCTGCCTGACCTCTATCTTCTGTCGGCGGCCATTTTCTTAGAGCCCACATTATCTTCCATACAGACGGTTTTGGCAACCATTTTGCGAGAGCCTCCGGCCTCTAGGGTGCATTACACTGGCACGAAAATTCACACAGGAAGTGCTGATAAAAGAAGCAGACTGACACAGCAGCAAGGGGACAGCATCATAGGCGCAGCATAGCAGTACCTATCCAGGGTGGTGAGTCCTCTGGGTAACCCAGCATCTCTGCAGCGCAGGAGGGTGGCCTATTGATATCTTGCCTGGAGCCCTGTGAGTGTCAGCGTGTGGTCAGCATGGCATCTGAGCCAGATGTCTTCTCCCCTGAAACACCAGATTTAGCAGCTGGTGTCCCTGAGGTGTCTATGGACGCTATGTCGGCAATCCTAGAGGCGTTTGCTGCCAGGGTGGAAGCAGCACACGGGAATACAGGGGGTAATAAACGCCCCCGTCCCCTGCAATCTTCTGGGGATATTTCTGATGCAGAACCAGGTCCAGCTACGGCTCATGGCCCAGATTCTGATGCATCAGAGACTGCAGACCGTGACCGATCGGACAGTGAGGAGGACTCCAAGTCCAGGTCAGTACGCGAGACGGCTTTGGTATCTGACCTTATTACTGCAGTGCGGGATACGCTAAAGTTGGAAAGGACTGAAGAAGTAGCAGATACTCCAGTCCCCTTTGGGTTTCGTAAACCTGCCCGCACTGCTAAGGTGTTCCCTTGTGTGTCTTATTTTGACAAACTCTTATACAAGGAATGGGAGAACCCACTGAGGGTCTTTACAGCCCCAAAGAGGTTTGCAGTACGGTACCCCTTTGAGGAGAGTTTTCTGAAGATATGGACCTCTCCCCCTATAGTGGACCCTTCGGTGTCCAGACTTAATAGAGCCACCACTATTCCAGTAGAAGGGGCTCCTGTTTTCAAGGACCCTGTGGATAAGAAGGCTGAAGCACTCGCTCGCTACCTATACTCAGTGGTAGGCTCAGCAGTACGCCCGGCATTGGCGGGGGCCCTAGTGTCTCAGACACTTACTGAATGGGCAAAATTGCTACTCCAGGGGTTAAAGGAGCGAGATGCTCCTCCTAATGAGATAACTTTGGCCGACCAGTTGGTCCAGGGCCTTAAGTTTGTCTGCGAGTCAGACATGGATACTATTCCCCTGCTGTCAAGAGCTTCGGTTTATGCAGTAGCAATACGCCGCCTGATCTGGCTAAAGGGCTGGTCTGCGGACCAGACTTCCAAGAAAGCCCTATTGGATCTGCCTTTTAAGGGCGACAGACTTTTTGGGGCTTCTCTGGATGACATCATCAAGGATGCTACAGGAGGTAAAAGCACTTTGCTTCCCCAAACTAGCAAGGGTAGGGGACCACGCCAAGGGCAAGGGCCCTCCTTTACTGCACGTAAGCGGTTTTTTCGCCCTCTTAAGGCGACAGGGAAAAGACCCCAGGCCGATAAAGCGCCTGCCCAAGGACAAAAGCGTCCTTGGTCCCGCAGACCCAACAAGCCTGTGGACAAATCTGCGTCCACATGAAGGTCCGCCCCCACCCAGCTCTCGGGTGGGGGGACGTCTTCGCAAATTCGCGACTCAGTGGACTGCTCTAGTCTCCGACAGGTGGGTTTGCGAAGTAATCTCCTCAGGCTACAAGATAGAATTTCTCTCTTGTCCACCAGACAGATTCATCACCTCCAATCTCCAGCTACTACCGACCCGTCGGGAGGCCCTGTATGGGGCGGTCCAGGGTCTACTGGAACGCGGGGTAGTTATTCCAGTTCCAGAACAGGAACGGGGTCAGGGTTTTTACTCAAATCTGTTCATTGTGCCAAAGAAGGAGGGGGTTCGTCCAATCTTGGATCTCAGAGCCCTCAATTGCTTTGTGAAGGTACAAAGATTTCGGATGGAGTCGGTTCGATCCGTAGTCACGGCTCTCCATCCGGGGGACTTTCTGGCCTCCTTGGACATCAAGGACGCATACCTGCATGTCCCCATATACTCCAGACACCAGAGGTTTCTGCGATTTGCTATCGGGAAGAACCACTACCAGTTTGTGGCCCTCCCGTTTGGCCTTGCCTCAGCACCCAGGACGTTCACCAAGGTGCTCGCTCCGATTCTGGCACTTCTAAGACAGCGGGGTATCGCTATCACAGGTTACTTGGACGACCTTCTGCTGAAGGGCCCTTCAAGCTCAGAATTAGAGGTAAGCGTGTCCATTACCTGTCAGACTCTTCGAGACTGTGGTTGGATACTAAACACGCAAAAGTCAGTATTGGTGCCCACTCAACGCCTAGTGTACCTGGGGTTGATTCTGGATTCCTCAGAGGCAAAGGTATTCCTCCCTGTGGAGAAGTTGCAGACCCTCCGGGCTGCAGTACGGCAGCTGACTTCCAGGAATTGGTCGTCACTCCGTTTTTGCATGCGAGTGTTGGGCCTCATGGTAGCCTCCTTCGAGGCGGTCCCATATGCTCAATACCACACTCGAGTGTTACAGAGGGAAGTTCTGTCCAGATGGAACAGATGCCCTTCATCTCTGGATTATCAAGTCCGAGTGAGCCACCTAGTCAGGAGATCCCTGGTATGGTGGCTGACAGCACCGGCTCTAATGGCCGGGAAGTCATTTCTTCCGGTTTACTGGATAGTGATCACGACGGACGCCAGCCTTACAGGTTGGGGGGGAGTCTGGGGTGTCCAGTCGGCGCAAGGTCGCTGGACCCCAGAGGAAGCCCTCCTGCCGATCAATGTCCTGGAGATCCGGGCGATCAAGCTGTGCCTCTTCAAATGGTCTCAGAGACTGCAAGGGCGTCCAGTCAGGATCCAGTCAGACAACGCCACAGCAGTGGCATATGTCAATCATCAAGGAGGAACAAGAAGCTCAGCTGCAGCATCGGAGATCGCTCGCATCCTGAAGTGGGCAGAGAGGAGCGTACCGGCACTGTCGGCCGTGTACATTCCGGGTGTGGAAAACTGGCAGGCGGACTACCTGAGCCGCCAGATGCTGGACCAGGGAGAATGGTCCTTACACCCGGAGGTGTTCCAACTCCTCTGCCAAAGATGGGGCACACCAGACGTAGATCTTCTGGCTTCCCGACTCAATCGGAAGGTATTGAGGTTTGTGGCCCGGTCAAGAGACCCATGGGCAGACGCAACGGACGCGTTGGTAGCATCGTGGGGCCAGTATCGGCTAATCTATGCCTTCCCTCCCTTAAGGCTTCTTCCTCTTCTGCTCCGCAGAGTGGAGGCAGAGGGAATTCCAATGATCCTAATCGCTCCAGATTGGCCTCAGCGTCCTTGGTACGCCGATCTAGTACGTCTGGTAGCAGACGTCCCCTGGCGCCTACCACTACGGAAGGACCTGCTGTCGCAAGGTCCCATATTCCATCCTGCTTTACAGTCATTGGCTTTAACGGCATGGCTGTTGAGAACCAGGTACTGAGAGACCGGGGCCTGTCAGACTCAGTAATTTCTACTATGAGAAGTGCTCGGAAACCGTCCTCTAGGAAGGTCTATCACCGCACTTGGAGGGCCTACATCTCCATGTGTGAGGAAATGAAATGGCATCCGCGTACCTATTTGGTTTCCAGAATCCTGCTGTTTTTACAGCATGGGGTAGACCAAAGGCTTGCCCTAAGTACGATTAAGGGACAGATATCTGCCCTGGCTGTCTTTTTTCAGCGACCCCTGGCGACTCACTCTCTCGTGAGTACATTTGTGCAGGGGGTTCGACATGTGGCCCCTCCGGTCCGCCCCCCGTTACCTCCGTGGGACTTGAACCTGGTCCTCTCGGTGCTTCAGAAGGCACCGTTTGAGAATATTAGAGATATTCCCCTGTTGACACTTTCTCAGAAGGTGGTCTTTTTGGTGGCTGTTACGTCAGTTAGACGAGTCTCTGAGCTGGCAGCCTTGTCCTGCAAGGCTCCCTATTTGATTTTCCACAAGGATAAGGTGGTGCTGCGGCCGCAGCCTTCCTTTCTTCCGAAGGTCGTTTCGGCTTTTCATCTCAACGAAGACATTGTACTTCCATCCTTGTGTCCTCAGCCGTCGAATCCTAAGGAGTCGGCGTTGCATTCCTTGGACGTTGTCCGAGCTTTGAGAGTATACATATCTGCTACTTCCCTGTTCCGGAAGTCAGACTCACTGTTTGTTTCGGTGGCTGGTCCCAAGAAGGGCCAAGCAGTCTCATCGGCCACCATCTCTAGGTGGATCCGACAGATAGTAATCCAGGCTTACGCCTTAAAGGGTCAGGCGCCCCCCTTTCCTGTCACGGCGCATTCGACCAGGGCAATAGGTGCCTCTTGGGCTTTCCGACATCAAGCGTCTGTTTCCCAACTATGTAAAGCGGCGACTTGGTCGTCCGCTCACACTTTCACAAAATTCTACAAAGTTGATGTAGGTGCATCTTCGGATGCCTCTTTCGGCCGCAAGGTTTTGCAGGCGGCTGTTTAGAGTTGCAACTCCTCCGTTGGAGGAGTGCTGTTTTGTGTTTTGGGGTGAAGTTTGTTTTTATGCTGTTACCACCCCTCGTTTTTTCTCTGACACTGCTTTGGGACGTCCCACTTTGTCAATAGAGAAGCTGTGTCGGTCCATGGACGAAAGAGTAAATAGGATTTTTTACTCACCGTAAAATCCTTTTCTCTGAGTCCATGGACCGACACAGCACCCACCCCTCCTTTTAAGTTTGTACTGCTTTTTGACGAACTGATCTGCGATGTGCAGACTGAGAGGGTATACCCAGAGGGTCCGCCCCCTGGGCGGTACTGTAGAAGGTGTGATGCAACACTTTTTACAAGTTTTTCTGCCTAGTCACTCCTAATTAACGGATAATACCCACTTTGTCAATAGAGAAGCTGTGTCGGTCCATGGACTCAGAGAAAAGGATTTTACGGTGAGTAAAAAATCCTATTTTTTGCACTTACCCCACTTCCATTCCTAATGGGGACAAAGACAGCAAAAAAAAAAAAATCTGTCCGGGTTTCTAAATCCAAATCTAAAAAAAGAGTTTCTGCCTTCACTAATAATTTAAAGCTGCTCTCCAGACACCAACTCCTGCTCCCCATTTCATCGCCATGTTGGCTTTAAAAGACCTAATCTATTAACCCTTTTTACTCTCCTGCATCCACAATCAACTGATGTTCTGGGTCCCAGGTTTTCTATTTTCTGGAGTACAGAGTGGGGAAGGGATCATTTTTCAGGTGCACTTGTCACAACCCAGCTGGCGTGTACACTTCCCATTGGCTGTCCTTCAGCGGGGCCCTCCTGGTCTTTGGAAAACTGCAGCAGCAGGATGACAGGAAAAAGACAAGTGATGGGGGACTTGGGTTACAGAGGTTTTAAAGTTTTATACAAGAGAAAAACATTGTGAATTGATGGGAGGAAGTTTTCTGTTTTAAAGGGAAATCTTATTGTAAATCATATGGTGTTTTGGGGACTACTGTCTTATGCCGCGTACACGCGATCGGACATTCCAACAACAAAACCGTGGATTTTTTCCCGATGGATTTTCGCTCAAACCTGCCTTGCATACACACGGTCACACAAATGTCAGAAATTCCGAACGTCAAGAACGCGGTGACGTACAACACTATGACGAACCGAGAAAAATTAAGTTCGATGATTCCGAGCATGCGTCAAATTGATTCCGAGCATACGTAGGATTTTTGTGCGTCAGAATTGCCTACACACGATCGGAATTTCCGACAAGAGCTTTTGTTGTCGGAAAAATTGAGAATCAGCTCTCAATCATTTGTTGTCGGAAATTCCGAAAGCAAATGTCCGAAGGAGCCTACACACGGTCGGAATATCCGACTAAAAGCTCACATCGAACATTTGTTGTCGGAAATTCCGATCGTGTGTACGCGGCATAAGAGGGAAAATCTGTTCACTTTGGGAGATTTCCTTTACCCTCCTGTTGCATCTCTGGAGCAGGAAGTGAGGGGGCATTTCCCCAATTGTGCGCAGCAAGAAAAATAAAATCTTGCAGTCATTTCAGCTATAGATCCAGAGTTTTGACTATAGGTACACTTTAACATTGTAGCAGTGTACAACCCTGTCATCAGCAGAAGTATACCTGTAAGAGAATAGTGGTGTTGATAAAGCAAGATATAGACCAAATACTTTTTGCAATTTGTTACATTTAAAAATGTTAAATATAGTGCATCCGAAAAGTATTCACAGCGCTTCACTTTTTCCAATTTTTTTTTATGTTGCAGCCTTATTCCAACATGGATTAAATAAATTCATTATTTTCCTCAAACTTCTACAAACAATACCCCATATAGACAACGTGAAATAAATTTGTTTGAAATCTTTGCACATTTATTAAAAATAAACAACGAAAAAAATCACATCTCCATAAGTATTCACAGCCTTTGCTCAATACTTTGTTGAAGCAACTTTGGCACCAATAACAGCTCAAGTCTTTTTGAGTATGATGCTACAAGCTTGGCACACCTATTTTTGGTCAGTTTCTCGCATTTTCTTTGCACGACCTCTCAAGCTCCATCAGGTTGGATGGGGAGCGTCTGTGTACAGCCATTTTCAGATCTCTCCAGAGATTTTAAGTCTGGGCTCTGGCTGGGCCACTCAAGGACATTCACATAGTTGTCCCGTAGCCACTGCTTTGTTATCTTGGCTGTGTGCTTACGATTGTTCTCCTGTTGGAAGATGAACCTTCGCCCCAGTCTGAGGTGCAGAGCGCTCTGGAGCAGGTTTTCATTAAGGAGGTCTCTGTACATTGCTGCATTTATCTTTCCCTCGATCCTGACTAGTCTCCAAGTTCCTGCCGCTGAAAAACATCCCTGCAGCATGATGCTGCCACCACCATGCTTCACTGTAGGGATGGTATTGGCCAGGTGATAAGTGGTGCCTGGTTTCCTCCAGACATGGCGCTTGCCAATCAGGCCAAAGAGTTCAATCTTTGTTTCATCAGACCAGAGAATTTTGTTTCCATTGTACCCGCTATTAAATTGTTTTCCTGATCCTATATCCATTCCATCCACCATTATATCTGTGTCCCTGATCCTGTCTTCATTCTACCCATGGTTATATCTGTGTCCTGGATCCAGCCTCCATTCACCCACTGATATATCTGTGTCCTGGATCCTGCCTCTATTTACACACATATCTGTGTCCCTTATTCTATGCACTGTAATACCTGTGTGCCTGATCCAGTCTCCTATCTTCCATTTTTATATCTGTCTCTATTTACCCACCATTATATCTGTGTCCTTGATTGGGCCTCTTTCATGCAGCATCTGTGTCCCAAAACCTGTTCCATATACCCACTAATAATATCCTTGCCCATATCGTGTCTCTATTTACCCACAGTTTTATCTGTGTCCCTGATCCTGTCTTCATTCTACTCCACAGTTTTATCAATATGGCTGATCCAGTCCCAATTTACACTGTTATATCGGTGTCCCCTTTACTTACTCCATTTACCCACTTTTATATCAGTGTGGCTGATCCTGTCTACAGTCTATCCATTGTTACATCTGCCTCTATTTGCCCACCATTATATATGCATCCTTGATCAGGTTTCTGTTTACCCTCTGTTATACAGTATCTGTGTCCCTGATCCTGTTTCTGTATACCCGCCATTACATCTGTGTCCAATATCTTGTCTTTATTTGTCCACTGTTATATCTGTGTAGCAATACCCTCCTCAGGGCCGTTGATTAGTTTTGGGTTTTGCACGTTACCTCCAGCTTCGTTGTCCGGGTAGGAAAGTCTGTAGTAATGCAATGTCCACACAGATGTAAAACCTCAAACAGTTAGGGCTCTTTCACACGGAGGTCCGTTCAGGTCCGCCTGTCAGTTTTTTAGGCGGACCTGAAACAGATCCTCCATGTAGCCCTATGGAAGCACGGATGTCAGCGGTGACATGTCCGCTGACATCCGCTCCGCTCCCCCAAAGTGTGACGGAGGAAAACCCTATTTTTCCTTCTGTCGGCGGAGCGGATCGGATGACAATGGACTCTACGGTCCGTCGTCATCCGATTCCCCATAGGGGAGAGCGGCGCTCTGACAGGGCGGTCCCTGCACAGTGTGCGGGGACCGCCCAGTCATCCGTCGGCTCAGCGGGGATCAACGGAGCGATCCCCGCTGAGCAAGCGGAGCTTCACGGGGCGGATCTGCACGGATCCGCCCCGTGTGAAAGGACCCTTAGGCTTTATTTTTCTTTATGCAGTTAACGTTGAGAAGTAGAAGGTATAGAAGAGTAGGGGAAGGTTCAGGCACTCGCCACAAAAGTTGACAAAGGTACAAGTTCAAAGTCACTCACCACTCCCAATTTTAGAGTGGGTATTGGTCACCCGGATAGTCCCCTCTCACATGGCCTAGCAGCCGGGATGATACAAGGATCAGTAAGAGGGCAGTCTCTGCCACAGACTGCCCAAGGTGAAGAAGGTCTCTGCCACAGTCCTGTTTAAATGTACTAAGTCTCTGCCACAGACCTGTTTGAAGTTGAGCAATGGATAGTCCGGGAACCCTCTGCCACAGGATTTCAAATTCCCAAACTTCCAGCCTTACAGTTAGAGAGCCTTTAAGCCAATCCGGCGAACTGCAGGACTTGTAGTGTAATGGATCCCTCCTTAATAAAGTTGCCAGGCCTCACCCGAGACAGCAGCGTTATGCCGGTCTCCTCCGGGGCAGATCCTCCCCTGGTCTCCTTCATTAAGATGATTCCTCTCCATTTGAATGGACAGCTTGGCATCCCTTTTCTGGATATAGGCCCCAACCATTCTAGCTGGGCCTACTAAGTAGTGATGCAGCCTCGGGCCAACGTGGCCCCGAGACCAAGACCACACACACACCTCGCGCCCGGAGGGCTGCGTGGCGAGAACGAACCCCAATCAATTACGTCTGCCCCTTAAGTATCCCCTCCCAGCAGGCACAGCGGGTTGACCACTCCCACTACACCACTGCCAAGAGAGGCCACTCAATGTACCATGATCTGCCCGTGTTCCAACAAGTGCCTGAGCTGATAACGCCGCCTACAGGCAAAAAGGGAAATCACTACCAAGCAAACCATAACTGAGACAGAGGCGAATTTGAGTGTAATTATCAACCATCTGAGCCCAACTACTGGCTCAGACATCCCTCTAAATTTAAATAGCGTCCCAAACTTTTGGGATGGGCGCTACATCTGTGTGCCTGATCCTGTCTCTATTCACACACTGTTATACCTGTGTCCTGGATCCCCTGTCTATATATTCACAAATATCTGTGTCTCTACTCTACCCACTGTAATACCTGTGTGACTGATCCAGTCTCCATTCACCCACTGATAATTCTGTGTTTCTGGTCTTTTCTCCATTTACACACTGTTATATCTGTCTCTATCTACCCACCATTATATCTGTGTCCCTGATCCAGTCTCCATTCACCCACCATTATATCTGTGTCCCTGATCCAGTCTCCATTCACCCACTATTATTTCTATGTCCCTGGTCTTTTCTCTATTTACCCACTGTTATATCAGTGTGCTTGATCCTATCTCCATTCTACCCATTGTTATATCTGTCTCTATCTACCCACCATTATATCTGTGTCCTTGACCAGGTCTCTATTTACCCTGTTTTATACAGTGTCTGTGTCCCTGATCCTGTTTCTACTCTTATATTTTTGTCCTATAGCTTGCCTCTATTTACCCACAGTTTTATCTGTGTCCCTGATCCTGCCTTCATTCTACTCACAGTTATGTCTGCATCCTGTTTACGTTCTCCATTTACCCACTGTTATATCAGTGTAGCTGATCCTGCCTCTATTTTACCCATTGTATCTGCATCATTGATCGGATCTCTGATTACCCTTTGTTATACAGTACTTGTGTCCCTGATCCTGTTTCTGTATACCCATATCTGTCTTTATTTTCCCACTGTTATATCTGTGTGCTTGATCCAGTCCCCATTCACACACTTTTATATTTGTGTCCCTGGTTCTTTCTCTATTTATCCACTGTTATGTGTGCCTGATTCTGTCTCCATTCTATCCATTGTTATATCTGTGCCCCTGATCCTGTCTCTGCCTACCCACCATTACGTCTGTGTCCCTGATGCTGTGTTCATTTACCCATGGTTATATCTATGTTGCTGATCCTGACTCCATTTACCCTCTATTATGTCTTTGTCCCTGATGATTTGCATCAAAGTATGGTGCACTGCAAATGAACATGTACTGCAGCCTCTGTGTGCCATTTTGATGCCCAAATTTATGTACTGCTCTTCTGGGTGTAGTGAAGAATAGGACCAGTGCCAGCATTTGTCCAGAGGCACTATTACATTTCTGCATGCATTAGCTTTCTCTACATGTCCCCCCCTGATCATCTGTCTATATGTAAAAGTGAAACTCAAAAGTAATCTTTACCCTTTATACAAAAATAGCTGTTACATCACCCACAGGGCTGTTACTTTTAAAAACTGAAGCTGACCATACACTATATACAATGTAATCCCAACATCTCCTTTAGGCCTCATGCACTTTCATCTGTCAAATTAATGTTTTTTTTCCTTCCACGTTTTAGCCCTGGTTCACACTGGTGCGATTTGACATGAGATTTGACATGTCAAAACGCATGTCAAATCTGCGGCATTTGCCGGCAATGGCACCATCCTAATCGGTGCGACACCGCATCTGCGGCGCTGCACCGATTTCAAAAAGTAGTTTCTGTACTACTTTTTGCGATTTCGGGCCACGATTTACATTGACATCTGTGCAGAAACCTGCACAGATGTCTCTGTAATTGCGGTCAAAATCAGGACTGACAAGCGGGAGTGAAATCGTGCAAGTTCAGCTGAACTCGCACGGCTTCACTCCCGCAGCAAAGTGTGAACCCCGGCTTATGGTCAGAAATCTGAACGCCCCAAAATCACATTCAGGAGAGGACTATTTGCGCAGAAAAAACACCCGATACGCCGCAACGCGTGTAAACACACCTAAATACTAAGCACATTTAGCACTTGAGAATTCATTTTTCTCTTGTCATCCATGGACTGACACAGCGTGTCTTATACACCTTTACACGTGGGTTATGTCCCTGCTTGCAGGAGAAGACCTAGGCAGAATGTGAGATGTTATACATACATTCTAAACCGCCAGAGCTGAACAGCCCCGCCCAGGGGGGCGGTCCCTCCGGGCATAACCCTCCCACTGCAGTCAGCAGACCTCAGTTTTTTTCTGCCTAGCAGAAGGAGAAGACGTGGCTCTCTCAGGAGCCAGTCTCCTGACCTATTTTTATTCTTTTGGGAATTTTTTTCCTATTTTTTTTTTTTTTTTTTTTTTGAGATCTTCTATCAACTGTCGGCTGGGCAACAGGTTGGGTACAAGATATCCTCGTAGTCTTCCCTGTCCGACCATCGAGCGTGCTGATCCTCGCCTTGTGTGCGTGAGACTCAGTTCACGACATGCCCCACGACTCCAGGGGTGGCCGGTGGGCTTCCAGCTCCGCGGTCCTCTCAAGATAGAACAGTCCGGCTGTATCTTTCGCGGTGGACCGGGCCGACAGCTACTCAGTACCGCACTGTGATAGTTCTGTCAGAAACACACCAGCGGGTCCCTCAGGGGACGGGTAAGTAGTCTCTCCTGGCTGCAGGCGAGTACATGCTGTGTGTTTCTTGTGTGGGGGGATTTCCCTGTCTCCCCCTGTGTTTTTAATGTCACTCTCTGTTCACTAGTGCTGGCGCTGTACTATGGGGGGTGCCTGGGGGCCATACTGTCCTGGGGGGGGGGCTCATGCTGCTCTGCACTCGCTGGGGCTGTTTTGTTTTTAGAGGTGAGGGGCCTGGGCGCCGTTCGGCGCCATGTTTTGTGTGTGTGCTGCTTTTTACATTGGCGGCCATCTTGCCGGGGCCCGCCGGAGCACATTGCGGCGGCCATTTTCTTGTAGCCGCACGTCTTTTCTGGCACTAGTTTGGCCTCTAGCGCTGCTGGAAACGGCGCGAATCTCCTCACACTCTCTCCTCTCAGCTCACTCACGCTGAGCAGCGCGGCGCAGTGAGACAGAGAGGCGGAACCGAGCGGTCCTGGTCAGGTTGGTGGGTTCCCTGGGCATTCCCCTACTTCAGTCTGCACGGCCTGTGGGTGGTCTGAGAGGGACATTATGGAGTCAGAGTCACCAGCTTCCCCTAACATGCCAGAGGCAGCAGCCAGTGCTCCAGCACCTGCGGTCCCTATGGACCAGTTGTCGGCAGTCCTGGAATCATTTCTGACCAGGATGGAAGCTGTGTGTGAGCACAAGGGAGCAAAAAAGCGCCCTCTCCCCACTTTATCTCCACAAGGGGAGTGCTCTGCTTCAGATATGGGCCTAGTTATTGCTGCTCAGGACCCTAGCTCTGAATATTTGAATGGTTTTGAACAGGACATTCCTTGTGAGGAAGACTCCAGTTCTGAGTTTGTAAATGACAGGGCGCTTGTTAGTGAACTCATTGATGCTGTGAGGGACGCTCTCAAGCTAAATGCTGCGACCGCAGAACCTCAGGCGGATACAGTCTCCTTTGGTTCTTTTAAGACCAAGCCTTCTAAAAAGGTTTTTCCATATGTACCTTTCTTTGACCAGCTCATTGACCAGGTCTGGGAAAAGCCGCAGAAGACTTTTATGGTCCCGCGGCGTTTGTCTATTAGATACCCCTTTGAAGACGCCCTGCTTAAAAAGTGGGCTTCTCCCCCGGTGGTCGACCCTCCAGTCGCCCGTTTGAACAAGGCCACCACTCTCCCGATGGAGGGGACTCCTGCGTTTAAGGACCCCACTGACAGGAGGTCAGAAGTGGTGAGTAGAGCCATGTTCGCCTTGTTGGGATCCGCCCTACGGCCCGTAGTAGCGGCGACCCTTGTGTCTCAGACACTCACGGAATGGGCAAAAATTTTGCACCAAACTGTGCAGGAGTATAACCTTCCTCCAGACACTATTGCTCTGGCCCACCAGATGGTGCAGGGTCTGATATATGTGTGCGACGTCACGTTGGACGCGGCCCCTTTAATATCCAGGGCCTCTGTCTCGGCGGTGGTATTGCGTCGTCTCATCTGGTTGAAATGCTGGTCTGCTGACCTAGCCTCTAAGAAGCTCCTGACGGATCTACCTTTTAAGGGTGGTAGACTTTTTGGTGCTGCTCTGGATGACATCATCAAGGATGTCACGGGAGGTAAAAGCACTCTCCTTCCTCAAACTATCAAGGGTAAGGAGGCCCGACGTAAACCGGGTCCTTCCTTTCCAGCAAAAAAGGGTTTTTTTCGTCCGTCAGAGTCCACGGGTAAGCCATCCCAGACTGACAACAGTGCGGCTGGCGGGCACAAGCGCCCCTGGGTGCGTAAGCCGAACAAGCCGGCCCCCAAGCCCGCCTCCGCGTGAAGTCTTGCCCCCGCCCGTCTCTGGGGTGGGGGGACGAATTCGCAGGTTCACGGATCGGTGGACCTCCCGGATCTCCGACCGGTGGGTGTGCGAGGTGGTCACCTCAGGATACAGAATAGAGTTCCGCTCCTGGCCCCCAGACAGATTCTTCCCCTCAAATCTCCCTCTCCTTCCTGACCGTCGGGCAGCCCTCTTGGGGGCTGTACAGGATTTGTTCGGGTCCGGAGTAATTGTGCCGGTTCCGTCCCAGGAGAGATTTCAGGGGTTCTACTCGAATCTGTTTGTTGTTCCAAAAAAGGACGGGGTTCGGCCGATCCTGGACCTCAAGGCCCTGAATGCCTTCGTGAAGGTGCAAAAATTCCGCATGGAATCCATTGGCACGGTGGTCGCTACACTCCGTCAAGGGGATTTTCTGGCATCCTTGGACATCAAGGACGCCTACTTGCATGTTCCGATCTGCGCAAGCCACCACAAGTTTCTGCGCTTTGCGGTCGGCGAAGTCCACTATCAATTTGTGGCTCTTCCCTTCGGCCTGGCCTCGGCACCGAGGGTGTTCACCAAGGTGCTTGCTCCGGTCCTGGCTTTGCTGAGACAGCGAGGCATTGCTATCGTGGGCTATCTGGACGATTTCCTTCTAAGAGCAGACAGTGGCTCAGAATTGGAAGAAAGTGTGACTATCGTCAGTCAGACCCTCAGGGAGTTTGGGTGGCTCCTGAACGTTCAGAAGTCGGTTCTAGTCCCTACTCAGCGTCTGGAGTATCTAGGTCTGATTCTGGACTCCTTGGAAGCAAGAGTCTTCCTACCTCCAGACAAACTACTGACTCTTCAGTCTGCAGTACGGGTGCTGACGTCCCGAAAATGGTCGTCAATCCGCTTTTGCATGAGAGTCCTGGGACTCATGGTGGCCTCCTTCGAGGCCGTTCCTTATGCCCAAGCGCACACCAGGGCCTTACAGAAAGAGATCTTGTCCACTTGGGACAAATCCCAGTTGTCCTTGGATCTTCAGATCCAGGTGAGTCACCTGGTCAGGGCGTCCCTGACGTGGTGGTTGAGGTCCCCGGCTCTTCGGTCCGGGAAGTCGTTCCTCCCCATCCAATGGACGGTGATCACGACGGACGCCAGCCTGACGGGCTGGGGGGGAGTCTGGGGAGTCCTGTCGGCCCAAGGGCTTTGGACTCCGGACGAAGTCCTCTTACCGATCAATGTGCTGGAGATACGGGCAATCAGACTGTGCCTCTCCTCATGGTCGGAGAAACTACAGGGTCACTCCATCAGGATACAATCGGACAACGCCACAGCAGTGGCGTATGTCAACCATCAAGGGGGGACTCGGAGCTCAGCTGCGGCTTCCGAGGTCGCCCGCATCCTGAGGTGGGCCGAAAGAAGCGTGCCGGCTCTGTCGGCCGTCTACATTCCGGGCGTAGACAATTGGCAGGCGGACTATCTAGGTCGCCAGACGCTGGACCAGGGGGAGTGGTCCTTGCACCCGGAGGTCTTTCAACTCCTTTGCAGACGGTGGGGCACGCCGGATGTGGACCTGATGGCTTCTCGACTCAATCGCAAGGTGTCGAGGTTTGTGGCCAGATCCAGGGATCCCTGGGCGGATGCCTCGGATGCGTTGGTGGCCCCATGGGGTCAGTATCGCCTGATATACGTTTATCCTCCGCTGCAGTTGCTCCCTCGCCTGCTCCGCAGGGTAGCGACCGAGGGAATTCCGGTGATCCTCATTGCTCCGGATTGGCCTCGGCGTCACTGGTACGCCGATCTGGTACGTCTCGTCGCAGACGTTCCCTGGCGGTTACCGATACGGGAGGACCTTCTGTCTCAAGGTCCTATATTTCATCCTGCTTTACAGTCTCTGGTTTTAACGGCATGGTTATTGAAAGCCAGGTGCTGAGAGACCGAGGTCTCTCGGATTCGGTCATTTCGACCATGTTAAGGGCACGGAAGTCTTCCTCCAGAAGGATCTATCACCGTACTTGGAGAGCTTACATCGCCATGTGCGAAGAGCTGGACTGGCGCCCACGAACATATTCCGTTCCCAGAATCCTGCATTTTCTGCAGCGTGGCGTGACCCAAAAGCTCGCTTTGAGTACCATTAAGGGTCAGATTTCGGCCTTGGCCATCTTCTTTCAGCGACCGCTGGCGGGTCATCCCTTGGTTAGCACCTTTGTGCAGGGGGTTCGCCATGTGCTCCCCCCTGTCAAGCCTCCTCTCCCCCCGTGGGATCTGAATTTGGTGCTCTCGGTCCTCCAGGAACCTCCCTTTGAAAATATTAGAGATATTCCCCTCTTGACTTTGTCTCAGAAGGTGGCCTTCTTGGTGGCCATTACTTCCATTAGACGAGTGTCTGAGTTGGCGGCCTTGTCCTGCAAGTCACCCTTTTTGATCATCCATAAGGATAAGGCGGTGTTACGTCCGCGACCTTCCTTTCTGCCAAAGGTGGTCTCGGCCTTCCACTTAAACGAGGACATTGTCCTCCCGTCCTTGTGTCCTCACCCATCGCATCCCAGAGAGTTTGCGCTACACACTTTGGATGTGGTACGAGCCTTGCGGGTGTACCTGTCTGCTACTGCTTCTATTCGGAAGTCTGACTCACTATTTGTGGCTGTCTCTGGGCCAAAACAGGGCCAAGCGGTTTCGTCTGCCACCATTTCTAGGTGGATCAGACAAACCGTCATTCAAGCTTATGCTCTCAAGGGGCGGGCGCCTCCCTTTCCGGTTACGGCACATTCCACCAGGGCAATTGGTGCTTCCTGGGCTTTCCGACATCAAGCGTCGGTTGCACAAGTGTGCAAGGCGGCGACCTGGTCGTCTGTTCATACCTTTTCTAAGTTTTATAAGGTTGATGTGGCTGCATCTTCGGATGCTTCCTTCGGCCGCAAGGTGTTGCAGGCCGCTGTTTGATGTTGCAACTCCTCCGTTGAGGAGCTCTGCCTTGTTTGGAGTGAAGTTTTTGGTTTTCCATTTATACTGCTCCCATCCCTCTTGACACTGCTTTGGGACATCCCACGTGTAAAGGTGTATAAGACACGCTGTGTCAGTCCATGGATGACAAGAGAAAATAGGATTTTTGTACTCACCGTAAAATCCGTTTCTCTGGCATCCATGGACTGACACAGCACCCACCCTTCTTTTTAAGTTTGTACTGCTTTGTTACGAACTGAGGTCTGCTGACTGCAGTGGGAGGGTTATGCCCGGAGGGACCGCCCCCCTGGGCGGGGCTGTTCAGCTCTGGCTGTTTAGAATGTATGTATAACATCTCACATTCTGCCTAGGTCTTCTCCTGCAAGCAGGGACATAACCCACGTGTAAAGGTGTATAAGACACGCTGTGTCAGTCCATGGATGCCAGAGAAACGGATTTTACGGTGAGTACAAAAATCCTATTATTTCAATGGCAATAATAAATTGATATTTTAGCCAATGAAATTAATGAATGCCTAAACCCTTGACGTGTAAGATCTACCATCAACGATCAAGGATTTGACTAATTTGATGCTAATTGAATGAATTTTTAGGTTTGTCCTCATATTAAATAGTTTGCTAAAATAAAAAGTGATTGTGCAGAGATTGTAAAATTAGGTTGCTCGTAAAGGTGGCAATAAACTATACAATGTGAATCATTGCTGGTGATTATTAAACATGTAAATTGGTAACTTCAGACAAAACTTAGAGGGTAACTTTACTTTCGTGGGGGGGAAACAAAAATAGCAAATAAAGAAAAAATAATATCGCTTATACAATTGTGACACAAGTCATATTGTAATTGAATGTTATTAAAAATTACCTTTCCTTTTCAATTTGCAGCCGCTGTGATTTTCTGAAATGCAATGCAATATGGCTACCTGGAGGTGTTCTGCACACAGAATGGGTACAAAAACGTCCCCAGAAACATAATTTCCTGCTTGTGTGATTGGCTCACCGATTTTCCCAGATGTCTGCTCTAAGACACAAGTCAGATTTCAGACATCCCCTGCAACAAAAATTTCATTTTTGGTGAGGTACTCCCAATAGAAACACATCTAAAGGGATGCAGGCCCAGCAGCTTTCCTCATTAGAGCTTTGTAGCTGCTAAAGCTGATTGATGATAATTATGAAACCACTCCCATTACACTCACTTTCCCACATCGACACAGAGAAACACACAGGGATTTCTTTAGAATAACAAAAAGTAGGAATCTGCAACAAAGTTTGTTAAAATTATTGCATTGTACATAGATCACCCAGGGGGCGGTGTTTTTTCTCAACAAAAGTGGAGTTAGTCTTTTTAGCCTAGGTTCACACTAAGTGCAGGAATGAAATCGTGCGAGTTCAGCTGAACTCGCACAGTTTCATTCCCGCATGTCAGTCCTGATTTCAGGGGTGATTTCAGAAACATCTGTGCGGGTTTCTGCACAGATATCAATGGAAATCGCACCTCCAAAGGTCTGTCCCCGGTTTTGTCCCCGGATTGGATTTGAACAGGGGCTGGGGCAATTTCAAAGACAGTCAGTGCAGAATTAAAAAAAAAAATTCTGAATTACACTCCCCCGCTCCACCGCACCTACTTACTACCTTAGGGGGGTGTATTTTTTTTCCATTATCTGTGCCCCTTTTTGATGATCATGTGTCGGTCGGAGCGGAGGGAATATTTCTTCCGTTTTGGGTGCATGCCCATTCAGCTCCGCTCACATGTTCTTCTGCCTTGGCTCAAGTCCCAGCCAGCCGCCTGCCTGCTTATCTCCTCGCCTTCCCTGGTGAAGTGATCTTCTTCCACTCCCCACCCTGCAGGACCCAAAGAGTAATGCCGCGTAAACACGATCATTATTCACGGCGGTTAAAAAACCGCCGTGAATAATGTCATTTAAAACGGGGGAACAGCTTGTTCCCCACACACGGTCGTTTTTCACGTCATTTTTTCTCT
The DNA here is from genome assembly GCA_029206835.1 of Rana muscosa. Classification (NCBI taxonomy): domain Eukaryota; kingdom Metazoa; phylum Chordata; class Amphibia; order Anura; family Ranidae; genus Rana; species Rana muscosa. Next base: position 271,972,707 of record CM055119.1, read on the forward strand.
TGACGAGAAAAACGACCATCTGTGGGCTCCGCGGCAGTGTTTCTGCTGCGGAAAACATGTCCAAAAAAACGACGAGAAAAATTAGAACATGTTCTAATTTTTCTCGTCGTTTTTAATGCCGTTTTTCTCGTCGAAAAAAACGACAGAAGGCCCACAGACGATCGTTTTTCTCGTTGAATGGGAAAAATGTTGTTTTTCTCAACGAGAAAAACGGCCGTGTGTACGCGGCATGATACTTGACAGGCTGTGAGGCGGGGGGCAGAGATTCGCTGATTGCCACCATTAATAGTAAAAAAAAAAATATGTCCCCGGATTTCATTTTAAAAATCTTGTCACCTTATGCTAGCGGTATCCACTGTGTTCTCCTAGCAGCGACGGCTCCCCACATCCCACGTGTCAGGAGAACACAATGGCTCAGTGAGAGGGAATTGAGCGATTCTCTTTCCTGCAACCCATGGTTGCAGGAAAGAAAATTGCATAATCTACGGCCTAAAGGATTAAGACTACCCTGTCAATGTTAGAGCCCAGATCAAGTCAGTCATGTAAATTTTAGTGCATAGGATCAGATCTAAACACTTTTATATGTTTTTTTTCTTTAATAACCTGAGTGTCGTGATAACCTGCCCCCATTCTTTCTCCATGCCTACTGATTTACAATTCATATGCCAGCCTTTTACTCGGCATCACCCACACTCATTATGTGTTTTTGACACTGTTGTCGCCCACACTAGCCTAGCTCTCTTTTTCTTCTTGCATCTTCCTTTCTGTTTATTCTGAGTTCTGTGTATGTGATCATTTCCATATGAGTTCAAAAACTGAAAGAAGAAGTTTGCAGGCGTTTCCCACAAATCAAAAAATCAGATTCATATCGTAATTTTATTTTTCTTGTGTTAATTTGAAAGCATCCACCACTTTGCTGTAGACATTTTCTTTTAATTTCCTTACTTCTAGTGTTTGAAATTGAATACGAATGTTGTGAATGCATCAGCAGCTTGTCACTGCTATCTGTGTGCAGGGCCGTCTTTAAGGCAGGGAAAAAGGGGCAGCTGCCCTGGGCCCTGTCATTGGTATGGGGCCCAAAGCAGCTGCCTTATACCTGTCAACTATCCCAGTTTAAATTCCCTTGACCCTTGAGGTTTTAGTCCCGTGCTGTGTCCTGATATCTCAGTGTGAAGTTCTGTTACTAATGCTGCCCTGCTCTGCCCTATTGTTGTGTACAGATGACTCGCCTGCAGACCCTATGTTTACATGTAAATAGCAGCAGCATTGATAAGTAAATAGCGGCTGCATTGATAAGTAAATAGCGGCAGACTGGCAGCATTCATATGTTGTGACAGCAGGAAGGTAAAGTCACCTGGTTGCATCCAGGGGGGTAGATATATTTCTCCCAGATTCAGGCTTTATGCCGACTTATACAACTAGGGAGGGAGTTGATGAAGCCCAGCTGAGGCTAGTGGGCTCATGGATGACTCATACCTCTAGGGAGAGGGCTGGGCGTCGTGCAGGCAGGGAGTTGATGAGACCAGCTGAAGCCTGTCAGTTCGTTTAAGGCCTCTATAAAAACTCCCAGATTCATTAGGTGTTTGCTCATGCCTGGAACCAGACCTGTGTGGACTGTCTAAGGAGAGTGAACCCCTGTGCGGTGAGAAAAAGCCTGTGTGGCTATTTGTTTGGACATTGACTAAACCAGGGACTTAGGGACTAGGACAGCACCAGGCTGATCCCAGTTGTTAGTTAGGAAACCTGCATGTTTAGTCAGAGGTCAAGCTGACCAGGATTTATTTTGTTTATGTTTCTTTTTGGCTTTGCTGTGTTTTTGTCACTGTACATAGAGAAATAAACCGCACCTTTTGATTTTGAAAACCACAACCTCCGTCTGCTGGCCCTGTTTTTGTGTGGGGAGCCCAACCAGGGGGTCACACACACCCGCTACCGAGTTAACCCCCTCACAGTTGGTGGAGAATACAGGCAGTTTTTTTTAAGCCAGCATGGAGGAGATACTGAAACAGCTGGCTCTAGCAAATGCCAATCAACAGCAGACAAATGCAGGTTTGCAAAGGAGCCTTGCAGCCCAGCAGCAAGCTCACCAACAGAGTCTGGAAGCTCAGCAACAAGCCCAGCAGCAATCTGAGGCCCGCTTCATAGACCTGTTACAGAAGCAAGAGCAGAGACTACAACAAATGGAAGCAGTAATGCAGCAACGTCCGCAGACCAGTGAGGAAAGCCGTCCCACTAATACCGCGTCCTTTGGGGTGAGTCGTTTATTGACAAAAATGACTGGAGAGGATGATCCAGAGGTATTTTTGACCACATTTGAAAGGACTGCTGAAAGAGAAAAGTGGCCTGAGGAGCAGTGGGCTGGACTGGTGGCTCCTCTGTTAACTGGTGAATCGCAGAAGGCTTACTATGACCTAGAGCCTGACCAAGCAAAAGACTATGTGATGCTAAAAGCTGAAATATTGGCAAGGCTGGGTGTCACCCTGGCTGTCCGGGCTCAGCGTGTGCATAACTGGACTTTCCAGCTTGGAAAACCCCCCAGGTCTCAAATGTATGATCTCATTCACCTGAGCAGGAAGTGGCTACAGCCAGAGACTTTGTCCGCACCAGAGATTGTGGAACGTGTTGTAATGGATCGGTTTTTGAGAGCTCTTCCTACTGCCATCCAAAAGTGGGTAAGCCATGGAGACCCAGAGACGGCCGGTGGTCTTGTGGATCGTGTAGAGAAATACTTGGCTACAGAGAACCTGACGGCCTCTTCCAGAGACTCTCGGACTTTCCACCCTAAGACCAGATCATCCCCAGGGGCGGATAAGAGGATTCCAAGGGGTGAGGGTGGAGAGAGTGAGAGGGTGGGAGCTCTACCCAAAGGTTGGCGAGAACAGCCTGGGAAGTCAGGGGCTCAAGAGGCAGCCAAATGGATTGTTTGCTACCGCTGCCGGCAAGCGGGACATATTGCAGCAAATTGCCCGGTTGTGGAGGAACCCATGCAATGTGACTTTCTGACGGACCGACGTCAGTCGCTGTGTGCGACAGTCGCATGCACTGCCATTCGGGGAACTGAGAAACATTTATGCAAAATGTGTATTAATGGTAGAAATGTTGTGGTATTACTGGATTCAGGTAGCCTTGTGACCCTGATAAAGGCTGAATTAGTTAAAACAGAGGTCTCTGGGAATAGCAAGGTAGCTGTTATTTGTGTGCATGGGGACACCCGAGAGTGTCCAGTGACTACAGTGTGTTTCGAGACCCCCAAAGGTACCCTCTCTCATCCAGTGGGGTTAGTATCTCAATTACCGCATGATGCCATTGTGGGAAGGGATTTTCCGAAGTTCTGGGAACTGTGGGATGATCCTGAGCCCCCCACTGGTGCCCCTATGTACCAGGAATGTGATAGCCAGAACTCCTCTGAGAGTGGTGAGGACTCTCCAGAATTTCCCTTGTCAGTATTGGCAGGGGAGACTCAAGAAACTGGAGAGGAGCCCACCTCCTCAGACGGAAACCTACCGTCTGTGGAGTTTTCTGATCTGGAGGTTCACAGGGAAAATTTTGCCACAGAACTGTTAAAAGACCCCGCCCTAATAAAGGCACGGGAAAACGTAGTGGAAATAGATGGCGAGTTAGTGAACCCAGATAATACCTGCACTTACCCATACTTCAGCGTAGAGAAGGACCTACTGTATCGGGTGGCAAAAAGGGCAGAAGAAACCGTTGAGCAGCTTGTGGTGCCCAAACCTTACAGGAAGTTGGTGTTGGAGTTGGCCCATGGGCACATTCTTGGAGGTCATCTGGGGACAGAGAAAACCCGAGAGAGGGTATTACAGAGATTCTATTGGCCTGGGGTGATGAAGGACATAGAAAATTATTGTTCCTCCTGCCCTGTGTGTCAGAGGTCGGCCCCGATGCCACATTTCCGTAGCCCGCTGGTCCCTCTACCCATCATTGAGGTCCCGTTTGAGAGAATCGCAATGGATTTGGTAGGTCCTATAATCAAGTCCGCTAGGGGGCACCAGTACATATTGGTTATAATGGACTATGCCACCCGTTATCCAGAAGCGATCCCTCTCAGAAATACCTCGGCCAAAACCATAGCCAAAGAGCTATCTCTTGTTTTTAGCCGGGTGGGTATTTGTAAAGAACTGCTTACGGACCAAGGTACACCCTTTATGTCCCGGGTTATGAAAGAGCTGTGTAAATTGTTCAAAGTAACGCAATTGCGTACATCTGTGTATCACCCCCAAACCGATGGGCTGGTTGAAAGATTCAACAAAACCCTAAAACAAATGTTGAAGAAAGTGGTGGATAGAGATGGAAGGGATTGGGACTGTCTACTTCCTTATTTGATGTTTGCTATTAGGGAGGTGCCCCAATCCTCTACGGGATTCTCCCCCTTTGAGTTACTGTATGGGAGACACCCAAGAGGGCTGTTGGATATTGCCAAGGAAACTTGGGAAAGTGAGAGTTCTCCCCACAGGAGTGTGATTGAGCATGTCGCCCTGATGCAAGATCGAATTGCACAGGTAATGCCCATCGTGAAGGAACATTTGGCCCAAGCGCAGTTGGCACAGCAGAGAGTGTACAACCGTGGAGCCAAGACCCGTACCTTTTCCCCGGGGGATAGGATATTGGTACTTGTCCCTACGGTTGAAAGTAAATTCCTTGCCAAATGGCAAGGCCCCTACGAGATAATGGAAAAAGTGAGCGAAGTGAATTACAAGGTCAGACAACCAGGAAGGCGAAAGCCCGAACAGATCTATCACGTTAATCTGTTGAAAGCCTGGAGGGATAGAGAGTCCCTAGTCGCAGAAACTTGGTCACCAGCTCAAACTGGTTGCGTGATTCCGGAGGTTGGAATAGCAGCCACCTTGTCACAACCCCAACAACAGGAGGTTAAGGAGTTTGTGCTTCGCAACAAGGAGGTGTTCTCTGAGCTGCCGGGACAAACATCTGGGGTAGAGCATGATATTATTACCCCGTCCGGTGAAAGGGTGAAGTTAAAACCCTATCGGATCCCAGAGGCCCGACGGGAGGCAATACGGGAGGAAGTACAGAAAATGCTGAACTTAGGGGTGATAGAGGAGTCCCAAAGTGATTGGTCTAGTCCCATTGTGTTGGTGCCTAAACCGGATGGGAGCTGGCGATTTTGTAACGATTTTCGTCAGTTGAACAAAGTTACAAAATTTGACACCTACCCCATGCCACGTATAGATGAGTTGATCGACCGGCTGGGAACAGCCCGATACATGACGACTCTTGACCTCACAAAAGGGTATTGGCAAATTCCCCTGGCCAAGTCGGCCAAAGAGAAAACCGCATTTGTAACCCCAGACGGGGCGTTCCAATATAAGAGAATGCCGTTCGGGTTACAGAATGCGCCGGCCACATTCCAGCGGAAAATGGACCAGATACTGAGGCCCCATCGGAAGTATGCTGCGGCTTACCTGGATGACGTAATTGTCCATAGCACAGATTGGGCCTCACATCTGCCAAAAGTGCAAGCAGTCCTAGACTCTATCCGGGAAGCGGGGTTTACGGCTAACCCCAAGAAGTGTACCATTGGGCAGGAGGAGGCCAAATATCTTGGGTACACCATTGGCAGGGGAGTAATAAAACCCCAACTCAACAAAGTCGAGGCCATCCAGAGTTGGCCACGTCCCAACAGCAAGAAGCAGGTACGAGCCTTTCTGGGAATCGCGGGTTATTATTGGCGCTTCATTCCCCACTTTGCTTCTAAGGCTGTGCCCCTAACCAACCTGACGAAAGGGAAAGGGTCGGTTATGATTAAATGGACCCCCGAGGCTGAGGCAGCATTCCAATTCTTGAAACAAGCCTTATGTAGCCAGCCAGTGTTGTACTCACCCGACTTCTCTAAAGACTTTGTCGTACAAAGTGATGCGTCAGATGTGGGGTTAGGAGCAGTATTGTCCCAGGTCTGGAACGGGGAAGAGCACCCAGTCATTTACCTCAGCAGGAAGTTGAAGTCCCATGAGGTAAATTACGCCACGGTTGAAAAGGAGTGTTTAGCGGTGAAGTGGGCTCTAGATTCCCTTCGGTACTATCTGCTAAGTAGGCACTTTGACATGGTTACGGATCACGCTCCGTTAAAGTGGATGGCTCAAAACAAGGAGACAAATAGAAGAGTGAATAGGTGGTTCCTGGCCCTACAGGAATTCAACTTCACAGTAAAGCATCGCCCTGGCGTTCAAATGGGGAATGTGGATGCTTTGTCTCGAGTACATGAATGCCTGATTGCTGGTGTTCCAACCCCAAGGTTAAAACAAGAGGGGGGGGTATGTGACAGCAGGAAGGTAAAGTCACCTGGTTGCATCCAGGGGGGTAGATATATTTCTCCCAGATTCAGGCTTTATGCCGACTTATACAACTAGGGAGGGAGTTGATGAAGCCCAGCTGAGGCTAGTGGGCTCATGGATGACTCATACCTCTAGGGAGAGGGCTGGGCGTCGTGCAGGCAGGGAGTTGATGAGACCAGCTGAAGCCTGTCAGTTCGTTTAAGGCCTCTATAAAAACTCCCAGATTCATTAGGTGTTTGCTCATGCCTGGAACCAGACCTGTGTGGACTGTCTAAGGAGAGTGAACCCCTGTGCGGTGAGAAAAAGCCTGTGTGGCTATTTGTTTGGACATTGACTAAACCAGGGACTTAGGGACTAGGACAGCACCAGGCTGATCCCAGTTGTTAGTTAGGAAACCTGCATGTTTAGTCAGAGGTCAAGCTGACCAGGATTTATTTTGTTTATGTTTCTTTTTGGCTTTGCTGTGTTTTTGTCACTGTACATAGAGAAATAAACCGCACCTTTTGATTTTGAAAACCACAACCTCCGTCTGCTGGCCCTGTTTTTGTGTGGGGAGCCCAACCAGGGGGTCACACACACCCGCTACCGAGTTAACCCCCTCACAATGTAAATAGAGGCAGTATTTATATGTATATCATGCCCCCCATAGGTCACATCTATCATCATCACCTATACTGAATGCTGCCCACTGAGATAAAGGGGCATGCTTGAAAGTCCTGCCTACAACTGTGGTCATTAAGCCTACCATGAGCCTGTTCTGCAAAGGTAAGCAAATTAGTGGGGGGGGGAGGGGGGTGTGCAGAGGTAGGCAGAGAAGGAGATACAGTTTGAGGTGCACAGGTGAGCAAGGAGGGGATGTGTAGAGGTGAGGAGGTGGGTGAAAAGATGAGCAGAGGAGGCAGGTAGAGTTAAAAGGGAGAGGGATTGGAGTGGAGAGGATGGGGGAGGTTTGGGGTGCAGAGGTTAGCAGGGGTTTTAGAATGCAAAGGTGCACTGACAAAGTGGATAAAGATGTAGGGCAGGACATTAATTTCAATAGGCTGCTCTATGCGCTACAAATGTGGAAGAAAGTCTCAAACCCTTTTCCAAAATCACACAGTGCCAAGGCACATGTCAGCAGATGCGTTATGCCACGTACAAACAATCGGAAATTCAGAGAAGAGAAGTCCGATGTGAGCTTTCGGTCGGAAATTCCGACCGTGTGTAGGCTCCATTGGGCTTTTCCTGTCGGAATTTCCGCCAGCAAAAATTTGAGAGCTGGTTCTCAAATTCTCAGATGAAAAAAATTCCAATCGGAAATTCCGATCGTCTGTGGCAATTCCGACGCGCAAAATTCCAACGCATGCTCAGAAACAATTTGACGCATGCTCGGAAGCATTGAACTTAATTTTCTCGGCTCGTCGTAGTGTTGTACGTCACCGCGTTCTTGATGCTCGAAAGTTCAGAGAACTTTTGTGTGACCGTGTGTATGGAAGCCAAGCTTGAGCGGAATTCCGTCAGAAAAACCATCCAAGGTTTTTCCTATGGAAAATCCGATTGCGTGTATGTGGCATTGGGGTGTCATTAACAATTAATAGCACTGCTGTGTATCTGCTAAAGGGCAGCACGTTTCTGTGGTGTCAGGAAAGCGATTTTGCATGCGTTCCCAACACACAAAAATGTGAACGCAGGCTAAATGTCTCAGTTACATTGGTGGTTAGTGTAAATCTTCTCATTATATTGGTGCTTGGTGTAGAATCCTTTCATTCACACTTGTGGCCAGTGTGAATATTCCCCTTACATTGATGGTCAGTGTAAATCCCTCCTTACATTGGTGGTTACTGTGAATGCTTCTATTACATTAGTGGTCAGTGTAAACCCCTATTACATTGGTGGCCAGTGTTAAAACTCCTCTTTATATTGATAGTCGGTAAAAAAAAAATCAGCATGGCCATTGATCACACCCTCCCCTCCCCCCAGCACTGCCACTGATCCCAAAAGTCCTAGGATCCCTAGGAGTTTTCTGTCTATTAATGGGTCCCCTCACCTCCCCAGTCCATGGTGTGCAGGCAGTGAGGAGATGATGTGCTTTAACCTCTAACAACCAATCAGTAAGCAGTAGTGATGTGCAGTAACCTCTAGCAACCAATCAGTATTGATGTACAATAATCTCTAGCAACCAATAAACTAGCAGAAATCGTGCTGTAACCTCTAGCAACTAATCAGTGAGCTGTAATGTGTTTTAACCTGTAGCAACTAGTTAGTGAGCGGTAATGATACACTGTAACCTGTGGAGAGAGTGATACTGCATGGGGGGGGGGGGGGGGGCAAGAATTTTTTTGCCCAGGGTCCAATCCACATTAAAGATGGCCCTGGCTGTGTGAGAGGATCAACGGCATATTCCCGCTGTGGAAAACATCATGTTGCTGTTGTTCTTCGCACTTGTTTTCTGAAGGGTCTGCTAGTTTCTAAAGACTGTAAGTGGAATGCAGGCCATATGTATGAAGAAAAAGGAACAGAACATGTGTAACTTGAAGCAAAAGGGTGGAAGTCACATGATGCATGGTCCTGAATAGGGATGAGCTTCGTGTTCGAGTCGAACATACGTTCGACTCGAACATTGGCTGTTCGATCGTTCGACGAAGATCGAACGATTTGGGCCGTTCGCGCCAAATTCGAGTGACGCGAACGGCCCACAATGCACTACGCCATCGCAGTGTCATCCAGGCGCTGTGATTGGCCAAGCATGCACTGTGACCCCGCATGCTTGGCCAATCACAGCGCCGGCAGCGAGGAGAGCAATGATTGGCCACAGGCAGGATGCCTGTGGCCAATTATTGCTGAGGGTGTTTAGTACACGCCCCACACTATAAAAGGCCGCCAGCACGGCGGCCTAGTGTAGTGTGTTCCGGAGCAGGGATAGAGTAGCATAGGCAGGGACAGTGACTGTTATTTCTTTCTTGCTTAACCTGGATTCCTTTAGTTTAGGGAAAGAGAAGGATAGGTAGGGAGAGTGTCAGTGTGTTTTGTGCTTCTGCTATAGTGTGCTTAAAAAAAAACATTTATTCTAGGGACAGAAAACTCTAGGTAGGGACAGTGTCAGTTTCTTTCACTCTGCAAGTCCTTGTTTCCAGGGACCTGGAAGGACAGTGAGTGAATTGTCCTTTTGCTATATTGTGATTAAAAAAAACATTTATTCTAGGGACAGAAAACTCTAGGTAGGGACAGTGTCAGTTTCTTTCACTCTGCAAGTCCTTGTTTCCAGGGACCTGGAAGGACAGTGAGTGAATTGTCCTTTTGCTATATTGTGATTAAAAAAAACATTTATTCTAGGGACAGAAAACTCTAGGTAGGGACAGTGTCAGTTTCTTTCACTCTGCAAGTCCTTGTTTCCAGGGACCTGGAAGGACAGTGAGTGAATTGTCCTTTTGCTATATTGTGATTAAAAAAAACATTTATTCTAGGGACAGAAAACTCTAGGTAGGGACAGTGTCAGTTTCTTTCACTCTGCAAGTCCTTGTTTCCAGGGACCTGGAAGGACAGTGAGTGAATTGTCCTTTTGCTATATTGTGATTAAAAAAAACATTTATTCTAGGGACAGAAAACTCTAGGTAGGGACAGTGTCAGTTTCTTTCACTCTGCAAGTCCTTGTTTCCAGGGACCTGGAAGGACAGTGAGTGAATTGTCCTTTTGCTATATTGTGATTAAAAAAAACATTTATTCTAGGGACAGAAAACTCTAGGTAGGGACAGTGTCAGTTTCTTTCACTCTGCAAGTCCTTGTTTCCAGGGACCTGGAAGGACAGTGAGTGAATTGTCCTTTTGCTATATTGTGATTAAAAAAAACATTTATTCTAGGGACAGAAAACTCTAGGTAGGGACAGTGTCAGTTTCTTTCACTCTGCAAGTCCTTGTTTCCAGGGACCTGGAAGGACAGTGAGTGAATTGTCCTTTTGCTATATTGTGATTAAAAAAAACATTTATTCTAGGGACAGAAAACTCTAGGTAGGGACAGTGTCAGTTTCTTTCACTCTGCAAGTCCTTGTTTCCAGGGACCTGGAAGGACAGTGAGTGAATTGTCCTTTTGCTATATTGTGATTAAAAAAAACATTTATTCTAGGGACAGAAAACTCTAGGTAGGGACAGTGTCAGTTTCTTTCACTCTGCAAGTCCTTGTTTCCAGGGACCTGGAAGGACAGTGAGTGAATTGTCCTTTTGCTATATTGTGATTAAAAAAAACATTTATTCTAGGGACAGAAAACTCTAGGTAGGGACAGTGTCAGTTTCTTTCACTCTGCAAGTCCTTGTTTCCAGGGACCTGGAAGGACAGTGAGTGAATTGTCCTTTTGCTATATTGTGATTAAAAAAAACATTTATTCTAGGGACAGAAAACTCTAGGTAGGGACAGTGTCAGTTTCTTTCACTCTGCAAGTCCTTGTTTCCAGGGACCTGGAAGGACAGTGAGTGAATTGTCCTTTTGCTATATTGTGATTAAAAAAAACATTTATTCTAGGGACAGAAAACTCTAGGTAGGGACAGTGTCAGTTTCTTTCACTCTGCAAGTCCTTGTTTCCAGGGACCTGGAAGGACAGTGAGTGAATTGTCCTTTTGCTATATTGTGATTAAAAAAAACATTTATTCTAGGGACAGAAAACTATAGGTAGGGACAGTGTCAGTTTCTTTCACTCTGCAAGTCCTTGTTTCCAGGGACCTGGAAGGACAGTGAGTGAATTGTCCTTTTGCTATATTGTGATTAAAAAAAACATTTATTCTAGGGACAGAAAACTCTAGGTAGGGACAGTGTCAGTTTCTTTCACTCTGCAAGTCCTTGTTTCCAGGGACCTGGAAGGACAGTGAGTGAATTGTCCTTTTGCTATATTGTGATTAAAAAAAACATTTATTCTAGGGACAGAAAACTCTAGGTAGGGACAGTGTCAGTTTCTTTCACTCTGCAAGTCCTTGTTTCCAGGGACCTGGAAGGACAGTGAGTGAATTGTCCTTTTGCTATATTGTGATTAAAAAAAACATTTATTCTAGGGACAGAAAACTCTAGGTAGGGACAGTGTCAGTTTCTTTCACTCTGCAAGTCCTTGTTTCCAGGGACCTGGAAGGACAGTGAGTGAATTGTCCTTTTGCTATATTGTGATTAAAAAAAACATTTATTCTAGGGACAGAAAACTCTAGGTAGGGACAGTGTCAGTTTCTTTCACTCTGCAAGTCCTTGTTTCCAGGGACCTGGAAGGACAGTGAGTGAATTGTCCTTTTGCTATATTGTGATTAAAAAAAACATTTATTCTAGGGACAGAAAACTCTAGGTAGGGACAGTGTCAGTTTCTTTCACTCTGCAAGTCCTTGTTTCCAGGGACCTGGAAGGACAGTGAGTGAATTGTCCTTTTGCTATATTGTGATTAAAAAAAACATTTATTCTAGGGACAGAAAACTCTAGGTAGGGACAGTGTCAGTTTCTTTCACTCTGCAAGTCCTTGTTTCCAGGGACCTGGAAGGACAGTGAGTGAATTGTCCTTTTGCTATATTGTGATTAAAAAAAACATTTATTCTAGGGACAGAAAACTCTAGGTAGGGACAGTGTCAGTTTCTTTCACTCTGCAAGTCCTTGTTTCCAGGGACCTGGAAGGACAGTGAGTGAATTGTCCTTTTGCTATATTGTGATTAAAAAAAACATTTATTCTAGGGACAGAAAACTCTAGGTAGGGACAGTGTCAGTTTCTTTCACTCTGCAAGTCCTTGTTTCCAGGGACCTGGAAGGACAGTGAGTGAATTGTCCTTTTGCTATATTGTGATTAAAAAAAACATTTATTCTAGGGACAGAAAACTCTAGGTAGGGACAGTGTCAGTTTCTTTCACTCTGCAAGTCCTTGTTTCCAGGGACCTGGAAGGACAGTGAGTGAATTGTCCTTTTGCTATATTGTGATTAAAAAAAACATTTATTCTAGGGACAGAAAACTCTAGGTAGGGACAGTGTCAGTTTCTTTCACTCTGCAAGTCCTTGTTTCCAGGGACCTGGAAGGACAGTGAGTGAATTGTCCTTTTGCTATATTGTGATTAAAAAAAACATTTATTCTAGGGACAGAAAACTCTAGGTAGGGACAGTGTCAGTTTCTTTCACTCTGCAAGTCCTTGTTTCCAGGGACCTGGAAGGACAGTGAGTGAATTGTCCTTTTGCTATATTGTGATTAAAAAAAACATTTATTCTAGGGACAGAAAACTCTAGGTAGGGACAGTGTCAGTTTCTTTCACTCTGCAAGTCCTTGTTTCCAGGGACCTGGAAGGACAGTGAGTGAATTGTCCTTTTGCTATATTGTGATTAAAAAAAACATTTATTCTAGGGACAGAAAACTCTAGGTAGGGACAGTGTCAGTTTCTTTCACTCTGCAAGTCCTTGTTTCCAGGGACCTGGAAGGACAGTGAGTGAATTGTCCTTTTGCTATATTGTGATTAAAAAAAACATTTATTCTAGGGACAGAAAACTCTAGGTAGGGACAGTGTCAGTTTCTTTCACTCTGCAAGTCCTTGTTTCCAGGGACCTGGAAGGACAGTGAGTGAATTGTCCTTTTGCTATATTGTGATTAAAAAAAACATTTATTCTAGGGACAGAAAACTCTAGGTAGGGACAGTGTCAGTTTCTTTCACTCTGCAAGTCCTTGTTTCCAGGGACCTGGAAGGACAGTGAGTGAATTGTCCTTTTGCTATATTGTGATTAAAAAAAACATTTATTCTAGGGACAGAAAACTCTAGGTAGGGACAGTGTCAGTTTCTTTCACTCTGCAAGTCCTTGTTTCCAGGGACCTGGAAGGACAGTGAGTGAATTGTCCTTTTGCTATATTGTGATTAAAAAAAACATTTATTCTAGGGACAGAAAACTCTAGGTAGGGACAGTGTCAGTTTCTTTCACTCTGCAAGTCCTTGTTTCCAGGGACCTGGAAGGACAGTGAGTGAATTGTCCTTTTGCTATATTGTGATTAAAAAAAACATTTATTCTAGGGACAGAAAACTCTAGGTAGGGACAGTGTCAGTTTCTTTCACTCTGCAAGTCCTTGTTTCCAGGGACCTGGAAGGACAGTGAGTGAATTGTCCTTTTGCTATATTGTGATTAAAAAAAACATTTATTCTAGGGACAGAAAACTCTAGGTAGGGACAGTGTCAGTTTCTTTCACTCTGCAAGTCCTTGTTTCCAGGGACCTGGAAGGACAGTGAGTGAATTGTCCTTTTGCTATATTGTGATTAAAAAAAACATTTATTCTAGGGACAGAAAACTCTAGGTAGGGACAGTGTCAGTTTCTTTCACTCTGCAAGTCCTTGTTTCCAGGGACCTGGAAGGACAGTGAGTGAATTGTCCTTTTGCTATATTGTGATTAAAAAAAACATTTATTCTAGGGACAGAAAACTCTAGGTAGGGACAGTGTCAGTTTCTTTCACTCTGCAAGTCCTTGTTTCCAGGGACCTGGAAGGACAGTGAGTGAATTGTCCTTTTGCTATATTGTGATTAAAAAAAACATTTATTCTAGGGACAGAAAACTCTAGGTAGGGACAGTGTCAGTTTCTTTCACTCTGCAAGTCCTTGTTTCCAGGGACCTGGAAGGACAGTGAGTGAATTGTCCTTTTGCTATATTGTGATTAAAAAAAACATTTATTCTAGGGACAGAAAACTCTAGGTAGGGACAGTGTCAGTTTCTTTCACTCTGCAAGTCCTTGTTTCCAGGGACCTGGAAGGACAGTGAGTGAATTGTCCTTTTGCTATATTGTGATTAAAAAAAACATTTATTCTAGGGACAGAAAACTCTAGGTAGGGACAGTGTCAGTTTCTTTCACTCTGCAAGTCCTTGTTTCCAGGGACCTGGAAGGACAGTGAGTGAATTGTCCTTTTGCTATATTGTGATTAAAAAAAACATTTATTCTAGGGACAGAAAACTCTAGGTAGGGACAGTGTCAGTTTCTTTCACTCTGCAAGTCCTTGTTTCCAGGGACCTGGAAGGACAGTGAGTGAATTGTCCTTTTGCTATATTGTGATTAAAAAAAACATTTATTCTAGGGACAGAAAACTCTAGGTAGGGACAGTGTCAGTTTCTTTCACTCTGCAAGTCCTTGTTTCCAGGGACCTGGAAGGACAGTGAGTGAATTGTCCTTTTGCTATATTGTGATTAAAAAAAACATTTATTCTAGGGACAGAAAACTCTAGGTAGGGACAGTGTCAGTTTCTTTCACTCTGCAAGTCCTTGTTTCCAGGGACCTGGAAGGACAGTGAGTGAATTGTCCTTTTGCTATATTGTGATTAAAAAAAACATTTATTCTAGGGACAGAAAACTCTAGGTAGGGACAGTGTCAGTTTCTTTCACTCTGCAAGTCCTTGTTTCCAGGGACCTGGAAGGACAGTGAGTGAATTGTCCTTTTGCTATATTGTGATTAAAAAAAACATTTATTCTAGGGACAGAAAACTCTAGGTAGGGACAGTGTCAGTTTCTTTCACTCTGCAAGTCCTTGTTTCCAGGGACCTGTAAGGACAGTGAGTTAATTTTCCTTGTGCTATATTGTGATTAAAAAAAACATTTTTTCTAGGGACAGAAAACTGTAGGTAGGGAGAGTGTTTTTTTTCTTTCACTCTGCAAGTCCTTGTTTCCAGGGACAGAGAAGGACACCTGAAGGTAGCCCTTATTGCTTTTTTCCCATCTCCCTGCAGGCCATCTATTAGAATGTCTGGAAGGCAAACAAGGAGAGGCAGACAGTCAGGAGGCAATAAAAGAGGGCAAGCAGGCTCTGTGTCTGGGGGCAACAGTGCTGGTCGTGGACGCGGTGCATTGTCATCAGCACATGGCCATGGGACACGCTTGTCCTTCTTTTCGGCAGCTGGACATGTTGAGCCACATCATGCCGAAGACTTGGTAGAGTGGATGACCAAGCCCTCCTCCTCCTCCTCATCCTCTCTCACCCAGGCTCAGGGTACTGGAAAAGCAGCTGCCAAAGCGTCGTCTTCCCTGGTATCAATGTCAGACAAATCATCAGTCACTCCTTCCCTAGACCCACCATGTCCTCCTCCTGAGGAGTCCCCCGAACTGTTTCAGCACAGTGTTGGGTACATGCTCCAGGAGGATGCCCAGCGTTTCGAAGGGTCTGATGATGAAACCCAGCTAGAGGAAGGCAGTAGCGTGAGAGCAGACAGAGGGGATGCTCAAGAAGGACACCAATCTGGCAGTCATGTTCCAGCAGCTGCAGCATACTGCCAGATTGGCTCCAGTGATGAGGAGGGAGGGGATGATGAGGTCAATGACTCCACGTGGGTGCCTAATAGGAGAGAGGAGGAGGAGGAGGATGAGGAGGAGGCACATCTCCAACGAGGCAGGATGCCCTTTGGTGGCCAGCGTAAGGGCAGTACACCGACGGAATCACACCGCAGAGCTCCGCCTGTGCAGGGCGCTGCCTCTGCCCGTCATTCAAAAAGTTCTTTGGTGTGGGCCTTTTTTGAGGCTAGTGCATCAGATCGCACAGCTGCTGTTTGCAACATATGTCTCAAGCGTATATCGCGTGGCCAAAACATCAGCCGCTTGGGTACCACATGCCTGACCAGACATATGTTGACCTGCCATGCAGCTCGTTGGCAAGCCTACCTCAAAGACCCACACCAAAGAACAAAGCGGACCTCTCCTTGCACCGCATCAGCTGGGATCTCCAACCCCACTATAACTTCAGTCCTCTCTGAAACATGCACTGAGAGGAATGAAGGTGTAGAATTAGGTGTGTCACAGCCAAGTACTTGCGCCCACTCTGCTAGCAGTACACCGACGTCCGATTCTAGCAGGCAAATTTCCCTGCCCCAGCTGCTGGACCGTCGAAAGAAGTTCACTCCCAGCCATCCACATGCCCAGCGGTTGAATGCTAGCTTGGCTAAATTGCTAGCGCTTCAACTGCTGCCTTTTCAGTTGGTAGACTCGGCCCCCTTCCGTGAGTTTGTGCAATGTGCGGTTCCTCAGTGGCAGGTTCCCAAACGCCACTTTTTCTCACGGAAGGCTATTCCGGCTCTCTACCGGCATGTGGAAGGCAATGTCTTGGCCTCGCTGGACAGGGCGGTCAGCGGTAAGGTGCATATTACCGCTGACTCATGGTCCAGCAGGCATGGACAGGGACGTTACCTTTCTTTCACGGCCCATTGGGTCACTCTTTTGGCAGCTGGGAAGGATTCAGGACAAGGTGCAGTAGTGTTGGAGGTTGTCCCACCGCCACGCCTCCAAAATGCTACTACTGGTTGTGACACACCTCTCTCCTCCACCCCCTCCTCTTCTTCTTCCTCCATGGCCTCTTCCTGTGGTTTGTCCTATGAACCAGCGGTGCTCCGTAGCCGTTCACGGGGCTACGCAAGTACGCAGGCAAAAAGATGCCATGCCGTGCTTGCGCTGGTGTGTTTGGGGGACAGAAGCCACACTGGGGCAGAGGTCCTGTCTGCTCTGCAGGGCCAGGCCGAGAGGTGGTTGACGCCACGCCAGCTTAAGCCAGGAATGGTGGTTTGCGACAATGGCACCAACCTCCTCTCCGCCCTCCGACAGGGACAACTGACCCATGTGCCCTGTGTGGCTCACGTCCTTAACCTGGTGGTGCAGCGGTTCTTGGGCAGGTACCCGGGCTTACAGGATGTCCTGAGGCAGGCCAGGAAAGTCTGTGTGCATTTCCGCAGATCTTATAATGCCAGTGCTCGCCTGGCTGAGCTGCAAAAGGAGTTGAACCTGCCCAAGAACCGCCTTATATGTGACATGCCCACCAGGTGGAACTCAACGTTGGCCATGCTGCAGCGGCTGCACACGCAGCAGAGGGCCATCAATGAGTACCTGTGCGACTACGGCACCAGGACAGGGTCAGGGGAGCTTGGTTTTTTTTCTCCACGCCAGTGGGGCATGATCAGGGATGCATGCACTGTCCTGGCACCATTTGAGGAGGCCACGAGGATGGTGAGCAGTGACAGTGCATGCATCAGTGACACTGTACCTCTTGTCCACCTGTTGGAGCACACGCTGCGTGGAATAATGGACAGGGCACTTGAGGCAGAACAGAGGCAGGAAGAGGAGGACTTCCTTGCCTCTCAAGGCCCCCTTTACCCAGACAGTGTTCCTTCTGTCCCACCCATCGCACAGGAAGAGGAGGAGGAGGAGGAGGAGGAGGAGGAGGATTGTGTCAGCATGGAGGTGGAGGCTGGCACTCAGCATCATCAGCAGCAGTCTTTTAGGGATGATTTACAGTCCCAAGAAACCAGTGGACTTGTACGTGGCTGGGAGGAGGTGGCTGCGGATCATGTCGTCCTTAGTGACCCAGAGGACTCCGGAGCGAATGCCTCAGCAAACCTACGCTGCATGGCCTCCCTGATCCTGCAAAGTCTGCGGAAGGATCCTCGTATTCTTCGGATCAAGGAGAGGGACCATTACTGGCTGGCCACTCTCCTTGATCCACGGTACAAGGGTAAGGTTGCGGACCTTATGTTACCGTCGCAGAGGGAGCAGAGGATGAGACAACTCCGGGAGGCCTTGCAGAAAGGTCTGTGCAACGCGTTCCCAGAGACTGGGAGGTTGCAAACTCCTGGTCCTGGACAACGAGTTGCTGAGGCTTCGGCCAGTCAAAGAAGGAGCGGTGGGGAAGGTGGCCGTCTGACCGATGCGTTCAGACAATTCTTTAGTCCGCAGCCCCAAAGTATGATTGGTTCCAGCAACCATCGCCAGCGTCTGATAAACATGGTGCAGGAATATCTAGGGGCAAGGTCAGACTTGGACACCTTCCCCACCGAAAATCCTCTGGCTTACTGGGTCTTGAGGATGGATCACTGGCCAGAGCTTGCACAGTATGCAATTGAGCTACTGGCCTGTCCTGCATCCAGCGTTCTTTCGGAACGCACATTCAGTGCTGCTGGAGGATTTGTCACGGATCACAGGGTGCGCCTGTCCACCGACTCGGTTGATCGACTGACTTTCATCAAGATGAACCAGTCTTGGATCACCACCAGCTACCACACACCTGATGCTGATATAACAGACTAATTGATTTTAAAATGTCACATCCCTTCAAGACTGATGCTGATGCTGAGTGCCTGTGCTGTTATGTTGACTGGCTATCCTCCTCCTCCGAGTCCTCAATGATACGATTGATGATGATAGCTTGGAAGATCATTTTTGTTTATGGGTGCCGCCACCAGTGCCTAACGCCCAATTTTTCAGCCCCTGTTTAACAGGGGCGTGTAATTACAATTTTTGAAGCAATACTTTGCAACAGGGCTCATTGCTGTGCTCCAAGTACAGTATCTGTGAGGAGTTGCAGTGTTGTGCCACCAGTGCCTAAGGCCCAATTTTTCAGCCCCTGTTTAACAGGGGCGTGTCATTACAATTTTTGAAGCAATACTTTGCAACAGGGCTCATTGCTGTGCTCCAAGTACAGTATCTGTGAGGGGTTGCAGTGTTGTGCCACCAGTGCCTAAGGCCCAATTTTTCAGCCCCTGTTCAACAGGGGCATGTAATTACAATTCTTGATCTAATAATTCACAGCAGGGCCCATTGCTGCACCCACCAAGAGTAACTGTCAGGGCTTACAGTGTTGTGGCACCAGCACCACCATCAAAGGCCCAATTTTTACTACCACTGTTCAACAATTATATGTAATTAAAATTCCTGATATAATAGTTGACAGCAGGGCGTTCCAGCACCAACCAAGAGTAACTGTGAGTGCTTACAGTGTTGTGCCAACACCAACAACTAAGGGGCCTATTTCTGCAGAGTATATACGGCAGGTCCCTACTTTCAAACATCCAACTTACAAACGACTCCTACTTGCAAACGCAAGAAGACAACAGGAAGTGAGAGGAAATCTACCACTAGGAAGGAAAATTCTCTCCTGTAAGAATAAATATGGGAGAAAGGTGTCTCCTCTGTACTGATGCTTTATCAGCAATCCTTGTTTCAAGAAAAACACCACATTTCAAAAACAGTTGTCATTGGGACGGAAAGTGAGGTGAAATGTTCTGAACAGGGGCACAGACAGCAAAACAAATGTTACAGGGGTGATAACCCTTACCTATGTTTTCCAAAAAGTTTAAAAATAGATTTTTGGGCTGGAGCTACACTTCAACAATGTACCTGTTCAAAATTACAAACAGATTCTACATAAGAACAAACCTACAGTCCCTGTCTTGTATGCACCGCCTGTATACGGCTGTTCAGAGTATATAGGGCCTTTTTTATTTTATGTGCGGGGTTCCCCTTAATATCCATACAAGACCCAAAGGGGCTGGTAATGGGCTGGGGTAGGGGGGGGGGTCATGGGGTAGCTATGCCATTTTTCTTAAAGAATTTCATCCATATTACCGGGACCAGACATTACATTAAAGCCGCAAGCAGTTTTAAATGGCTTTTTTTTCCTTTAGAAGTGTCATTTTGTGCAGGGACAGTTCTAAACACGGGAAACACGTGGCACTTCACAGGCATACTTTAGACACCCCCCAGGTACGATATTTAAAGGAATATTTGACTTTTTTTTTTTCACTTTATGCATCATTAAAATGACTGCTCCCGAAAAACGACCGTTTTTAAAACTTCTTTTTGCATTGATACATGTCCCCTGGTGCAGAACCCGGGTTCCCAAACCCTTTTTAGGACAATAACATGCATAATAGTTGTTATAATTAGCACTTTAGAATTCGAACGTTCGCATCCATTGTATTTAATAGGGTTCTAATGTTCGTTCGAACTTCCGGTCCGTTCGCGGGTTCTGGTGCGAACCGAACCCGGGGGTGTTCGGCTCATCACTAGTCCTGAAGAGGAAGCCAAATCCATGACTTCTTGCAGCAACTAGACTCTACTAGAGGGTATGTTTAAATGTTTGGCAAGTGAGTGAACAGATGTATGTAAATGTATTTTATTGGGATTTTATGTGATAGACCAACACAAAGTGGTACATAATTGTGAAGTGGAAGTAAAATGGTTTTCAACATTTTTTACTAATAAATATCTGAAAAGTGTGGTGTGCATTTGTATTCAGCCCCTATACCCCCTAACTAAAATCTAGTGGAACCACCTAATTAGTAACTAGAGTCCATCTGTGTGTAATTTTATCTCAGTATAAATACGGCTGTTCTGTGAAGCCCTCAGAGGTTTGTTAGAGAACCTTAGTGAACAAACAGCATCATGAAGGCCAAGGACCATACCAGACAAGTCAGGGATAAAGTTGTGGAGAAGTTTAAAGCAGGGTTAGGTTGGGTAAATATCCGAAGCTTTCAACATCTCACGGGGGAATGTTCAATCCACCATCCGAAAATGGAAAGAGTATGGCACAACTGCAAACCTACCAAGACATGGCCGTCCACCTAAACTGACAGGCAAGGAGAGCATTAATCAGAGAAGCAGCCAAGAGGCCCATGGTAACTCTGGAGGAGCTGCAGAGATCCACAGCTCAGGTGGGAGAATCTGTCCACAGGACAACTATTAGTCGTGCACTCCACAAATCTGGCCTTTATGGAAGAGTGGCAAGAAGAAAGCCATTGTTGAATGTAAACCATAAGAAGTCCCGTTTGCAAGAAGCAATACCATTGCGTGGAGCAGTTAAGTATAAAATTGTTTTATTTTATGTAGCGGCCTCACCCTCTCTCTCTTCTTTAGCGAATACTTTGGCTCCGGTCTAGGGGTACTTTGAAGGGGAGAGCGAGGTGCGCCACGGCCCATGTCCTCTAGATTTCAGCATGTAGAGGTGAAGGCCAGTATCAGATTATATTGGGGCTGTGTATACGCTCAGAGCCAGGTCTGTTCTGCTGATAACCCCCTTTGCTCCCAGTAATTGGAGTACCACACACTGAAAAGGTCCAACACTTATTTATTCCATAACGGCAAACAAATAGTCCTTTGCGAGCAGACGGTTTGAGACCCATAGAACAGTTCAGTTATGGTGGGGAGTAGGTCAAGGCACAATCCTCAAAGAAACTAAACCGTTGAGGTTTCACCAACGGTTTCTAAGCACAGTGGCTGTTAAATGGACTTTTTTGCTTCAGAGTCTCTTCCAGCGACTCTAGTGAACAGGAACTGGAGTTACCTTCGCTACGTTGCAGCCCCTGTCAGGGGGAAGACATCCCTCCAAGAGAGTTACCGGAGGCCCCGCCGTCACCGGATTAATGCTGTACCGGGATATCCGGAAGGGTTACACTCCCCGGCCTCCTCGCCTCAGATACGGGTCCCAACACCTTAGGGCCCCTCGGACTCCTCCACCCTTGCGGAACCCAGTCGAAGTTACTGGGCCCCAGGCCTTGGCCATAGTACCTCACCCCAGGCTTATGGTGCCCGGGATGGACTCCATCCCTCGCTCCGGCCAGGTCAAGGGCACCTGGGCCTGGATCTCTGGAATGCCAGCACCCAGGCCGAAGGTGCCTGGGTGCGGCCGCGTCCTCCAACTCTGAACCCCGAGGTCAGGGCGTCCGCCCCTTTTATCTCCTCTCCCTTTGCGTCACAGCGGGTTCCCCCGCTCCCGCTGTACCGGCGCCAGGAAAGAACAAAAAGGAACAGTTTTGCGGTGCAGGTTCAACTCCGGCCCAGGGCGACAATGCCACCTGCAGGCCACAGGGAACCTTGCACCACCAGAGTCCTCCAAGAACCACAAAAGGGATTCTCAGATTCCCTAACAATTAGTACATCTGGGTTAACTAACCCAGATAGTCCCCCCCAAATTTAAATACCCGCTACATTTAGTTTCTACAAAAATACCTTTACAATCACTTTTAACAGTGGGCAGTGCAGTCTGAAGTCAGTTTGTTAGTTTGAAGGGAGGAGCAGCCTAGGCTGGGGAGCTGTGTGTTTCTATTGATGCTCACAGTGTAGGGAGACACAAATCCCAGCATGCAAGGGTGACTCCATAGGATGCTGGAGGAGAAAGGAGCCACTCTGAAAGTGGAAACCTAGGGCAGTGGTCATGGCACCAGCTTATACAGGAACATACACAAGGATTAAAAGATAAGGTAGCTGAACACTCAGTGATTAAATCAGCTTCTGAAATGTTTAAAAACTGAGAGTTTCTTATCACTGTAATTTACAGACACATGTGCATGAAAACTGCTAAACTCCAGCAGCCAGAGGGGGTCAGATGACAGGCAGACGTGCAATGTTTCCTGCAATCCATACTAACAAGAACAGACAGACAGCTCCACCCCCCATGTCCAGCCTCTCACTGTGACACATACAGCTGTTGCTATAGGCTGCACTGAGCCGTGATTGGGTAGCGGCAGTGTCATAGGATCCCCATAGTGGCATGCTTCTGCAACCCGTGTAGCCAATCAGAGTGGAGCGCTGGCTGTAACCGGAGCTCCGATCACACAATGGAGTCATAAATGAGCAGAGGAAGGCGATATGTGAAGCACCCCAGGAGAGACAGGCAATAAACAAAGCCATGTGCTCATCCGTCTGTTAGACTTTACTCAGCACATCTTCAACAATGAGAGGCACTGGCTTTGGGTTTTGTTACTTTGTAGCCGGATGGTTTCCTAACATCTGAGCGCTGTGTGATCAGTCTGCGCATGTCTTCTGATCCATGGAGGGGACATAGGAGTCCTTTCCAGCATGTGCCTGAAATATGACCCCCCACCCCATGTGTGCCTCCTGGGATATGACTCCCACCCCATGTGTGCATCCTGATATATGACTCCCACCCCATGTGTGCATCCTGATATATGACTCCCACCCCATGTGTGCATCCTGATATATGACCCCCACCCCATGTGTGCCTCCTGGGATATGACTCCCACCCCATGTGTGCCTCCTGATATATGACCCCCACCCCATGTGTGCCTCCTGAAATAAGACCCCCACCCCATGTGTGCCTCCTGGGATATGACTCCCACCCCATGTGTGCATCCTGATATATGACCCCCACCCCATGTGTGCCTCCTGGGATATGACTCCCACCCCATGTGTGCATCCTGATATATGACCCCCACCCCATGTGTGCCTCCTGATATATGACCCCCACCCCATGTGTGCCTCCTGAAATAAGACCCCCACCCCATGTGTGCCTCCTGGGATATGACTCCCACCCCATGTGTGCCTCCTGATATATGACCCCCACCCCATGTGTGCCTCCTGAAATAAGACCCCCACCCCATGTGTGCCTCCTGGGATATGACTCCCACCCCATGTGTGCCTCCTGATATATGACCCCCACCCCATGTGTGCCTCCTGAAATAAGACCCCCACCCCATGTGTGCCTCCTGGGATATGACTCCCACCCCATGTGTGCCTCCTGATATATGACCCCCACCCCATGTGTGCCTCCTGAAATAAGACCCCCACCCCATGTGTGCCTCCTGGGATATGACTCCCACCCCATGTGTGCCTCCTGATATATGACCCCCACCCCATGTGTGCCTCCTGAAATAAGACCCCCACCCCATGTGTGCCTCCTGGGATATGACTCCCACCCCATGTGTGCCTCCTGATATATGACCCCCACCCCATGTGTGCCTCCTGATATATGACCCCCACCCCATGTGTGCCTCCTGATATATGACCCCCACCCCATGTGTGCCTCCTGAAATAAGACCCCCACCCCATGTGTGCCTCCTGGGATATGACTCCCACCCCATGTGTGCCTCCTGATATATGACCCCCACCCCATGTGTGCCTCCTGAAATAAGACCCCCACCCCATGTGTGCCTCCTGGGATATGACTCCCACCCCATGTGTGCCTCCTGATATATGACCCCCACCCCATGTGTGCCTCCTGAAATAAGACCCCCACCCCATGTGTGCCTCCTGGGATATGACCCCCACCCCATGTGTGCCTCCTGATATATGACCCCCACCCCATGTGTGCCTCCTGAAATATGACCCCCACCCCATGTGTGCCTCCTGAAATAAGACCCCCACCCCATGTGTGCCTCCTGAAATAAGACTCCCCACCCCATGTGTGCCTCCTGATATATGACCCCCACCCCATGTGTGCCTCCTGGGATATGACTCCCACCCCATGTGTGCCTCCTGATATATGACCCCCACCCCATGTGTGCCTCCTGATATATGACCCCCACCCCATGTGTGCCTCCTGAAATATGACCCCCACCCCATGTGTGCCTCCTGAAATATGACCCCCACCCCATGTGTGCCTCCTGAAATAAGACCCCCACCCCATGTGTGCCTCCTGATATATGACCCCCACCCCATGTGTGCCTCCTGGGATATGACTCCCACCCCATGTGTGCCTCCTGATATATGACCCCCCACCCCATGTGTGCCTCCTGGGATATGACTCCCACCCCATGTGTGCCTCCTGGGATATGACTCCCACCCCATTTGTGCCTCCTGATATATGACCCCCCCACCCCACATGTGCCTCCTGGGATATGACCTCCCATCCCATGTGTGCCTCCTGATATATGACTCCCACCCCATGTGTGCCTCCTGAAATATGACCCCCATCCCATGTGTGCCTCCTGAAATATGACCCCCCACCCCACGTGTGCCTCCTGGGATATGACTCCCACCCCATGTGTGCCTCCTCAAATAAGACCCCCACCCCATGTGTGCCTCCTCAAATAAGACCCCCACCCCATGTGTGCCTCCTGGGATATGACTCCCACCCCATGTGTGCCTCCTGATATATGACCCCCCACCCCACGTGTGCCTCCTGGGATATGACCCCCACCCCATGTGTGCCTCCTGATATATGACCCCCACCCCATGTGTGCCTCCTGGGATATGACTCCCACCCCATGTGTGCCTCCTGATATATGACCCCCCACCCCATGTGTGCCTCCTGGGATATGACCCCCCACCCCATGTGTGCCTCCTGATATATGACCCCCCACCCCATGTGTGCCTCCTGATATATGACCCCCAACCCATGTGTGCCTCCTGATATATGACTCCCACCCCATGTGTGCCTCCTGATATATGACCCCCACCCCATGTGTGCCTCCTGGGATATGACCCCCACCCCATGTGTGCCTCCTGATATATGACCCCCACCCCATGTGTGCCTCCTGATATATGACCCCCACCCCATGTGTGCCTCCTGGGATATGACCCCCACCCCATGTGTGCCTCCTGATATATGACCCCCCACCCCATGTGTGCCTCCTGATATATGACCCCCACCCCATGTGTGACTCCTGGGATATGACCCCCCATCCCATGTGTGCCTCCTGATATATGACCCCCCACCCCATGTGTGCCTCCTGGGATATGACTCCCACCCCATGTGTGCCTCCTGGGATATGACTCCCACCCCATGTATGCCTCCTGGGATATGACTCCCACCCCATGTGTGCCTCCTGGGATATGACTCCCACCCCATGTGTGCCTCCTGGGATATGACTCCCACCCCATGTGTGCCTCCTGGGATATGACCCCCACCCCATGTGTGCCTCCTGGGATATGACCCCCACCCCATGTGTGCCTCCTGGGATATGACCTCCCATCCCATGTGTGCCTCCTGGGATATGACCCCCACCCCATGTGTGCCTCCTGGGATATGACTCCCACCCCATGTGTGCCTCCTGATATATGACCCCCACCCCATGTGTGCCTCCTGGGATATGACTCCCACCCCATGTGTGCCTCCTGATATATGACCCCCCATCCCATGTGTGCCTTCAGATATATGACTCCCACCCCATGTGTGACTCCTGGGATATGACTCCCACCCCATGTGTGACTCCTGGGATATGACTCCCACCCCATGTGTAACTCCTGGGATATGACCCCCACCCCATGTGTGACTCCTGATATATGACCCCCACCCCATGTGTGACTCCTGATATATGACCCCCACCCCATGTGTGACTCCTGATATATGACCCCCACCCCATGTGTGCCTCCTGATATATGACCCGCACCCCATGTGTGCCTCCTGATATATGACCCCCACCCCATGTGTGCCTCCTGATATATGACCCCCACTTCATGTGTGCCTCCTGATATATGACCCCTACCCCATGTGTGCCTCCTGAAATATGACCCCCACCCCATGTGTGCCTCCTGGGATATGACCCCCACCCCATGTGTGCCTCCTGGGATATGACCCCCACCCCATGTGTGCCTCCTGGGATATGACCCCCACCCCATGTGTGCCTCCTCATATATGACCCCCCACCCCATGTGTGCCTCCTTATATATGACCCCCCACCCCATGTGTGCCTCCTGATATATGACCCCCCATCCCATGTGTGCCTCCTGATATATGACCCCCCACCCCATGTGTGCCTCCTGGGATATGACCCCCCATCCCATGTGTGCCTCCTGATATATGACCCCCACCCCATGTGTGCCTCCTGAAATATGACCCCCACCCCATGTGTGCCACCTGGGATATGACCCCCACCCCATGTGTGCCTCCTGGGATATGACCCCCCATCCCATGTGTGCCTCCTGATATATGACCCCCACCCCATGTGTGCCTCCTGATATATGACCCCCACCCCATGTGTGCCTCCTGATATATGACCCCCACCCCAGGTGTGCCTCCTGAGATATGACCCCCACCCCATGTGTGCCTCCTGATATATGACCCCCACCCCATGTGTGCCTCCTGGGATATGACCCCCATCCCATGTGTGCCTCCTGGGATATGACCCCCACCCCATGTGTGCCTCCTGGGATATGACCCCCACCCCATGTGTGCCTCCTGGGATATGACTCCCACCCCATGTGTGCCTCCTTGGATATGACTCCCACCCCATGTGTGCCTCCTTGGATATGACCCCCACCCCATGTGTGCCTCCTTGGATGACCCCCACCCCATGTGTGCCTCCTTGGATATGACCCCCACCCCATGTGTGCCTCCTGGGATATGACCCCCACCCCATGTGTGCCTCCTGGGATATGACCCCCACCCCATGTGTGCCTCCTGGGATATGATCCCCACCCCATGTGTGCCTTCTGGGATATGACCCCCACCCCATGTGTGCCTCCTGGGATATGACCCCCACCCCATGTGTGCCTCCTGGGATATGACCCCCACCCCATGTGTGCCTCCTGGGATATGACCCCCACCCCATGTGTGCCTCCTGGGATATGACCCCCACCCCATGTGTGCCTCCTGGGATATGACCCCCACCCCATGTGTGCCTCCTGGGATATGACCCCCACCCCATGTGTGCCTCCTGGGATATGACCCCCACCCCATGTGTGCCTCCTGGGATATGACCCCCACCCCATGTGTGCCTCCTGGTCCCCCACCCCATGTGTGGCTCCTGGGATATGATCCCCCACCCCATGTGTGCCTCCTGGTCCCCCACCTAATGTGTACCTCCTGGGATATGACTCCCACCCCATGTGTGCCTCCTGGGATATGACTCCCACCCCATGTGTGCCTCCTGGGATATGACCCCCACCCCATGTGTGCCTCCTGGTCCCCCACCCCATGTGTGCCTCCTGGGATATGACTCCCACCCCATGTGTGCCTCCTGGGATATGACTCCCACCCCATGTGTGCCTCCTGATATATGACCCCCACCCCATGTGTGCCTCCTGATATATGACTCCCACCCCATGTGTGCCTCCTGGGATATGACTCCCACCCCATGTGTGCCTCCTGGGAGATATGACTCCCACCCCATGTGTGCCTCCTGGGAGATATGACTCCCACCCCATGTGTGCCTCCTGGGAGATATGACTCCCACCCCATGTGTGCCTCCTGGGAGATATGACTCCCACCCCATGTGTGCCTCCTGGGAGATATGACTCCCACCCCATGTGTGCCTCCTGGGATATGACTCCCACCCCATGTGTGCCTCCTGGGATATGACTCCCACCCCATGTGTGCCTCCTGGGATATGAGTCCCACCCCATGTGTGCCTCCTGGGATATGACCCCCCACCCCATGTGTGCCCCTCTGTGTACACGTGTTTGTACCCAATTATATCACAGCTTTATTACCCTACAAACAGCCCCTCCCCCTCAAATATTAATTCAGATTGAGAGATCTAGCACCCCACAGGGAGTGTCTCACTTTATATCACCATGTCTGAATTCTGAATCTGCAGCCACCCCCTCCCCCCAAAGCTCCATTTTGTATCCTGCAGCCAAGTATCCCCATCATCGTCGCATGAGAATGTATTTAGTCTGCAGTGAAATTACCCCAAAATCATCTCACTTGTCTGTATTTAGTGTGCAACAAAGTATCCCCATCATCTCCAGATCTTTATGTAGTCTGCAGCCAAGTACCCCCCCCCCATCATCATCATCATCATCATCATCATCATCATTATATAGAGTGCACTCTGACATGTCACGTCTCTCTGGATTTAGTCTGCAGTCACATTCTCCCCATAGGATCTCATGTATATAATCAGATCTCCTTTATATCACGTGTGTAATAAATACAGCTGAATGTCCTTCTGATCACATAGGAATGTATTCAATTTGGAGGCTAATGCCCCCCCCCCCCCAATCCAATTTACCTTGAAGACAAACGTCCCCCTCCCCCCACATTTTCTGTTGTTGGGTCCCTCATCATCACATGACCTCTGCAGATCATCACACACTCTCCGATCTCCTGCAAATCATCACATAGGATCCCTTTATTTCCTCTGCAGATCATCACATAGGATCCCTTTATTTCCTCTGCAGATCATCACACACTCTCCGATCTCCTGCAGATTATCACATAGGATCCCTTTATTTCCTCTGCAGATCATCACATAGGATCCCTTTATTTCCTCTGCAGATCATCACATAGGATCCCTTTATTTCCTCTGCAGATTATCACATAGGATCCCTTTATTTCCTCTGCAGATTATCACATAGGATCCCTTTATTTCCTCTGCAGATCATCACATAGGGTCCCTTTATTTCCTCTGCAGATCATCACACATTCTCCCATCTATTGCAGATCATCACATAGGATCCCTTTATTTCAGACTATGGGGTGTGATGGTCAGTCTTACTATAGAGTGTAATTGTTGGTGCCCCTTCCATTTATTCCCTGTGTGGGGGGTGGAGTGCCGCCATCACATCTCAGGACATCCTGCAGTGGCGGGAGGACACTACAACCAGGTTCATGTCTCCTTCCCATCAAATAGTTCCTATGGAGGAAGTCCATCAGGACTCATCCTGTCCCTATACAGGTCCTATGGGGGGTACTTATACCCGGCCACATGGACTGACCAGGACAGGGAGGGAGGGGAGTCTATGATCGGCTAATAATCAGAACACAGAGCGGTGCTGCGATCCTCATACATTGTCCCAGCACTGATAGACAGTCCCAGCACAGGACTGAGGTGGGGGGACGCTTTAACAATGGCCAAGTGTCTCCAGTGGGATGGGGGGATAGCTGGGTGTATGGAGGGCAGAGCGGGTGCAGGAAGGGGTAGGTAGGTGTCCCTGAGGAAGGGGAGGGGCGGTGGTAATAGAGGGGTATGGGGGGAGGTCACATGGGGTGATGCCGGCAGCTGTACACTCTCCGGAGTCTAGGCGGCGGAGGGATGTGAGGCGCCTGTGCCGGATCTATATTCTGGAGCAGGCTGCCTGTGTGTGGCTGGATCTCATTGTGATTGAAGTGCGCCGGTAACCGCTGGACTCCGCGCTGATACTTTGTGTCCCCTGTGTGACTGTGCATGTGAGGGACACCTACCCCGGAGACACCACCGGATACCCCTCACCCTGCTCCAGGTACAGACATCCCCCCCATCCCTATCCCACCATTCCCTACTCTCCTATCCCACCATTCACATCCCTCCATTCCCTACTCTCCTACCCCACCATTCACATCCCACCATTCCCTACACTCCTATCCCACCATTCACATCCCTCCATTTCCTACACTCCTATCCCACCATTCCCATCCCTCCATTCCCTACTCTCCTACCCCACCATTCACATCCCACCATTCCCTACATTCACATCCCACCATTCCCTACACTCCTATCCCACCATTCACATCCCCACTATTCACATCCCACCATTCCCTACACTCCTACCCCACCATTCACATCCCTACACTCCTATCCCACTATTCCCTACTCTCCTATCCCACCATTCCCTACTCTCCTATCCCACCATTCCCATCCCTCCCCCACCATTCACATCCCTCCATTCCCTACTCTCCTACCCCACCATTCACATCCCTACACTCCTATCCCACTATTCCCTACTCTCCTATCCCACCATTCCCTACTCTCCTATCCCACCATTCCCATCCCTCCCCCACCATTCACATCCCTCCATTCCCTACTCTCCTACCCCACCATTCACATCCCTACACTCCTATCCCACCATTCCCTACTCTCCTATCCCACCATTCCCATCCCTCCCCCACCATTCACATCCCTTCATTCCCTACTCTCCTACCCCACCATTCACATCCCTACACTCCTATCCCACTATTCCCTACTCTCCTATCCCACCATTCACAGCCCTCCATTTCCTACACTCCTATCCCACCATTCACATCCCTCCATTCCCTACACTCCTATCCCACCATTCACATCCCTCCATTCCCTCCCCCACTATTCACATCCCACCATTCCCTACTCTCCTATCCCACCATTCACATGCCACCATTCCCTACTCTCCTATCCCACCATTCACATCCCTCCATTCCCTACTCTCCTATCCCACCATTCACATCCCACCATTCCCTACTCTCCTATCCCACCATTCACATCCCACCATTCCCTACTCTCCTATCCCACCATTCACATCCCACCATTCCCTACTCTCTTACCCCACTATTCACATCCCACCATTCACATCCCTCCATTTCCTACACTCCTATCCCACCATTCCCATCCCTCCATTCCCTACTCTCCTACCCCACCATTCACATCCCACCATTCCCTACATTCACATCCCACCATTCCCTACACTCCTATCCCACCATTCACATCCCCACTATTCACATCCCACCATTCCCTACACTCCTACCCCACCATTCACATCCCTACACTCCTATCCCACTATTCCCTACTCTCCTATCCCACCATTCCCTACTCTCCTATCCCACCATTCCCATCCCTCCCCCACCATTCACATCCCTCCATTCCCTACTCTCCTACCCCACCATTCACATCCCTACACTCCTATCCCACCATTCCCTACTCTCCTATCCCACCATTCCCATCCCTCCCCCACCATTCACATCCCTTCATTCCCTACTCTCCTACCCCACCATTCACATCCCTACACTCCTATCCCACTATTCCCTACTCTCCTATCCCACCATTCACAGCCCTCCATTTCCTACACTCCTATCCCACCATTCACATCCCTCCATTCCCTACACTCCTATCCCACCATTCACATCCCTCCATTCCCTCCCCCACTATTCACATCCCACCATTCCCTACTCTCCTATCCCACCATTCACATGCCACCATTCCCTACTCTCCTATCCCACCATTCACATCCCTCCATTCCCTACACTCCTATCCCACCATTCACATCCCTCCATTCCCTACACTCCTATCCCACCATTCACATCCCTCCATTCCCTCCCCCACTATTCACATCCCACCATTCCCTACTCTCCTATCCCACCATTCACATCCCTCCATTCCCTACTCTCCTATCCCACCATTCACATCCCTCCATTCCCTACTCTCCTATCCCACCATTCACATCCCACCATTCCCTACTCTCCTATCCCACCATTCACATCCCACCATTCCCTACTCTCTTACCCCACTATTCACATCCCACCATTCACATCCCTCCATTCCCTACTCTCCTATCCCACCATTCACATCCCTCCATTCCCTACCCCACCATTCACATCCCTCCATTCCTTACTCTCCTATCCCACCATTCACATCCATCCATTCACATCCCCCCATCCCTACTCTCCTATTCCACCATTCACATACCTTCACATCCCTCCTATCCCACCATTCACATCCCTACATTTTCATCCCTCCACTCACCTCCCACCATTCCCATCCCTACACTCCTATCCCACCATTGACATCACTCCATTCCCTCCACTCACCTCCCACCATTCCCATCCCTACACTCCTATCCCACCATTGACATCACTCCATTCCCTCCACTCCCCTCCCACCATTCACATCCCTCCACTCCCTTGGGATTTTTTTTTAATTAAATATAATTTTTTTTTTTTTTTTTTTCCAATGTAGGCTTTTATCCACCAACTTTTCCTTATTATGGCATCAGATTTTCATTTTTATCCAAGTTGTTAGCAGGAGCATTGGATTGCCTGTTATAACTTTAAAGGGACCACAGTACCACTCATCCTATTATCTGGAAAATGAGGCATTGGGGTTTTCCCCCTCCCCCCCTTTTTTTTTTGCTTTTAAATATTTTTTTGCTTATTTTTTCTTTAATTATTAAATGGTTGCTTCCACTGTTTTATATATTTGTTTTACATTGGATGTGCCTTTTGTCTCTGTGTGTATGTTAGATTGCTTCTAGGAAGGGCTGCGGGAGTCAGGAATGCCTCCAGTTGTGGAAAAATCTCTGAGCAATCCCCGCAAGAGGACCAAATCCGATAGCCACTCAGAGGAGGAATTCAGCGAGGACGAAGCACCGAGGGGTGAGCATTTAGGTATCGCATGTTCAGGTTTGTTTGCAGATCCCTGGCATGCGGAGGGTTAACAGGCAAGCCGTTTGGCATTTTTGGCGAAAGTAGGAAAGCCTGCCAAGGTCACCGACGTTCACATCGTTATGTCGTCTTTTTCATGATCTGGAACCAGATTGTGCAGGGCTTTCAGAAGGTGTCTTGGCAAGGAACTACAGGCTGCTCACATAATTTGTAATAAAATTATCTTTGCCATTCTGAAGCTTCCCTCCAACCACTTTTCATATATACTGTGATTCTGTACTTGCCAAATATGCTGCAGAAATCTCCCTCCATTGAGTCTGGCTGCATCCATTTTAACTGTGGGCAAATGAAGCTGCTGCCTGTTCAATTCCTGGATTTACACACCTTCAGCTCTGGAGCTTTCATTGGCCCTCCCTTCCTGGCAAACTCTCACGAGAGAGAGAGAGAGAGAGAGAGAGAGATGTGCATGATGTCATAAGCCTAGGCTTTTTACCAGACAAGAAACAGGAAGTGGGCTGTATAAGGTATTTACTTACAGAAAAAAAAAACGTTTTATTATCCAAAGTTAAAACAAGAAGGGCAGAAGATTTAATAGATGGAAAGTAGAAAAAAAAGGACTTAAGTTTCACTTTTATGCATATGAAAAAGCTTCTGTGCTACAGGAGCCCCCCTTTTTCTTACCTGAACCCACGAGAACAAGCCCAGCAGCTCCAGCCGCTGTCTCGGGTCCTCATTGGATAGATTGATAGCATCAGGAGCCATTGGCTCCCGCTGCTGTTAATCAAATCCAGTGACCCAGGGGGACGGGGCCGAGTCCTGTAGTCTGTGTCAATAGATGCAGCAGCAGGACAGTGCTGAGTGCCCTTATTGAAAGCGGCTCTCCATGGGGGCACTCGATGAAGGGGAGGAGCCAGGAGCGGGATCAGGTCACCCCAGAAAGTGAGGATCAGAGCTGCTCTGTGCAAAACCCTTGCACAGAGCAGGTAAGTATAACATGTTTGTTATTAAACAAAAAAAAACTTTACAATCACTTTAATGCATAGAATGCATTAAGATAAAAAAACCTTCTAACATTACGACTCCCTTTAAAGTGGAACATTAGAAAATGAAAGCGGATCTTCACTGCATCTGAACACCACAAACCAAAAAACGCTATTTAATTCATTTTTTAATATTTAAAGCAAACTCCCCCATCCATCCACGCCTGCTTTATTTTTCTGAGAAATATCTTTGAAAAATACCCCCCCCCCCCCCCCCCCTAGCATTTCTGGCTGTGGCCATCTTGAGTAGGGGCAGAAGAATTATGTAGCAATTACTTACTGGAATCCATCTGCTGTTAGCTTAGGCATGCATGCAGGAGAGTTTGCTTACCTAAGAGGACCCCTGGGATGCATGACATCATTTGCCTAGACAAGAAACCAGGAAGTAACTGTGGAAATGTAAGTAAGGTAAAAAACCTTTCCCTGCAGCTCCCCGTAAATACATTCCTGAGCCGGATCTCGAGGCTCATTGGCTCAGATACTGCAGTGGGAGCCACTGGCTTTTGCGGCTGTCAATAACAGCCATTGGGTGGGGGGGTGTGGACACACAGAGCAGGGCTTGGGAGTGAGCGCACACGAGTGCCCCCATAGCAAGGGCTTGCTATAGGGGCACTCTGCAGGGGGGGGCGGGGTAGGAGCCAAGAGCACAGGTGGTGGACCATTGCGCAAAGCACGCAAGTATAATAAGTTTGTTTTAATATAAGAAAAAAGAAAGCTTTACAATCACTTTAACCACTTCTTTACTAAGGACGTCATATGATGTCCTTGATTTTATGCAATGATATCTGAATGATGCCTGCAGCTAGAGGCATCATTCAGATATCACTGTTTTCTGCCGGCAATTCTGTGCACAATAAGAACGATCATAGCGGCAGTTCTGCCGCCTGATCGTTCTTATAGGCGGCGGGAGGGGACGCCCCCCTCCCGGTGCTTCTCCGGGCTCTCCCGTGCCATCAGGGGCCCAGAGAACAAATCGGCCGGCGCTGGCTCACGACAATAGAGATTTCCGGTCACCAGTCATCTCTATGATCGTCGGAGGCCCGGGCGTGGCGTCACAATGTACCCGGAAGTAAACAAAGCTGCAATCGCGGCTATCGGCATGAGATTGGTGAATTTTTTTTTCACGATCTCATGCTTTCAAGCCATAAAGAGGACCTGTCACAATAATTCCTATTACAAGGGATGCTTACATTCCTTGTAATAGGAATAAAGGTGATCAAAAAAAAAAAAAGTGAAATATTTTTTTTTAAAATGCCCCTGTCCCCGGTAGCTCGTGCTCAGAAGCGAACGCGCATGTAAGTCCCGCCCACATATGTAAACGCCGTTCAAACCCCATATGTGAGGTATCGCCACGTGCATTAGAGTGTGTGCGCAACAATTTTAGCACTAGACCTCCTCTGTAACTCAAAAATAGTAACCTGTAAAAGTTTTTAAAGCGTCGCCTATGGAGATTTTTAAGTACCGAAGTTTGGTGCCATTCCAGGAGTGTGCGCAATTTTAAAACGTGACATGTTGGGTATCCATAGGCGTGCGCACAGAGTGTGCCGGGTGTGCCCAGGCACACCCTAATTACCCCATGGGCATTAGTGTTATCGCTCTGTGTAGCAACAGGAACTTGGGAAAGATCTGCCTCTTACCGGTTCTGCCATAAGAGAAGCATTTATGCTCTTCTCTTTCGCTGTGCCAGCAGGGAGATCAATGTCCTGGGGTCATATATATGTAGATACACATACATGTGTGTTTGAGCTTAAGGGTACACACCCTAATGCATTAGGCTGCGCACACCTATGTGGGTATCTGTTTACTCGGCGTAACATCTTTCACATTATACAAAAAAATTGGGCTACCTTTACTGTTTTGTTATTGTTTTAATTCATGAAACCGTTTTTTTCCCCCAAAAAGGCGTTTGAAAAATTCTTGCACAAATACCGTGCAAGATAAAAGGTTGCAATGACCGCCTTTTTATTCCCTAGGGTGTTTGCTAAAAATACACACACACACACACACACACACACACACACACACACACATATGTGTGTTTGGGGGTTCTGATTAATTTTCTAGCAAAAAAATTATGATTTTTTACATGGAGATAAGTGCCAGAATAGGCCCGGTGGAGAAGTGGTTAAACATAAGTGTCTATACTGTTTACAATTCAGTAATACGCTGTCTCACCCTGCTCTGCACATGCTCAGTTGCTCTCTATTTTTTGGCACTGTGACAAAAATATGGAGGCCAATATGCTGACAGCCTAAAGATTTACTGCTGCTCAGGGGCTTTGGACTTTAGCAAAATGGCAGCCTCCGGCAAGAAGAACCGGGAACAATAATGGAGGCAATTTACAGCACACACACACGTTTTGTCAGCATAATTCTGAATGTGAAATACAAATTGCTTACCAAAAAAAACATTCTTTTTATAAGGTTGTTATGGGTAAAGTTCCAAAAAAAAAAAAAACGGATTCACACACAACAAGGTGGATGGGGGAATCCATTGTTGGAATACAAAAAGCTTGCTAGCAGCACACCTCAATCATGCATGTCTTCCATTCACACCACCAGGACATGGGGGGGGTGGGGGGCAGTATAAAGCACAGATGGCACAATGAAGATTGCAAATGGCTAAAAATCCATGTACAAGTTGCTGTTCATGGACCTGTCATTGAATGGTCACCGCAAGGACAGGAAGTGCCTGTAATTCAAGGTGGGTGTCACAAAGTTGAAGCCTGGATGGATCACTGCTGGAGGATCAGCGATGTAACTGTACAATGAAAAAGCTGGGACTGCACTGAGGTTTAGACTTGGGCTGATCAGACGAACAAAGTACAACGGAGATGCATTGTAAAAAATGTGCTGGCTAGATTTGTGAAATTAGGAATTCAGATCTGCCGATACCGAGAACCAGGGAGGTGTAACATGGCATTTTATTGGCCATATTTTGATCTTTTGGTATCGCACAGATCATTTTAAATTCTTCCACTAGATCGATGGTTTCTAATGTTGGGTGATTGGTGCAGTTAGTTTATGGAGCAGAGTAAGTATATAAGCAGTTGTAGGGGGGCCTCACTTCAAGGATAGATTTTTCTCATTCCCGTGGTTTAACTCTAAAGCCAGATTAAACTCAAATTATTTATTATTATTGTCCAGCAATCTGAAATGCCCCTCCGCACTTCTCCAGTCTACAGTGCTGCTTATGGAGCAAACTGCTGATTTTAGAGAATTAGAATGGTTCGAGATGATAGAAAGGCAACAACAACTCAAGTAACTACTCGTTACAACCAATGTGTGCAGAATACCATCTCTGAACACACAGCACATCAATCCTTAAAGCAGATGGGCTACAGCAGCAGAACAACACACCGGTGCCACTCCTGCAAGCTAAGAACAGGAAACTGAGGCTACAGTTCACACAGGCTCACCAAAATTGGACAACAGAAGATTGGAAAAACATTGCCTGGTCTGATGAGTCTCCATTTCAGCTGCGACATTCAGATGGCCGGATCAGAATTTGGCATAAACAACATGAAAGCATGGATCCATCCTGCCTTGTATCAACGGTTCAGGCTAGTGGTGGTTTAATGGTGTGGGGGATATTTTCTTGGCACACTTTGGGCCCCTTCATACCAATTGAGCATCGTTTAAACA
The DNA here is from genome assembly GCA_029206835.1 of Rana muscosa. Lineage (NCBI taxonomy): Eukaryota > Metazoa > Chordata > Amphibia > Anura > Ranidae > Rana > Rana muscosa. The sequence continues at coordinate 272,010,188 of CM055119.1, forward strand.
CCACGGCCTACCTGAGTATTGTTGCTGACCATGTCCATCCCTTTATAACTACAGTGCACCCATCTTCTGATTGCTCCTTCCAGCAGGATAATGCACCATGTCACAAAGCTCAAATCATCTCACCACTGGTTTCTTGAACATGACAATGAGGTCACTGTATTCCAATGGCCTCCACAGTCTCCAGATCTCAATCCAATAGAGAACCTTTGGGATGTGGTGGAATGTGAGATTCGCATCATGAATGTTTAGCCAACAATTCTGCAGAAACTACTTGATGCTATCATGTCAATATGGACCAAAATCTGTGGAATGTTTCCAACACCTTGTTGAATCTATGCCATAATTATGGCAGTTTTGAAGGGAAAAAGGGGTCCAACCTGGTATTTGCAAGGTGTACCTAATAGTGGCCGGTGTATGAATATCTTAATAGGCGTACTTTAACCACTTCCTGCCCGGCCTATAGCAGATTGACAGCCGGGAAGTGGTTCTGTTATGCTGACTGGGCGTCATATGACGTCCAGTAGGATAACATGGTGGCGCACGGCGATCGTGGGTGCGGTGTGTCAGTCTGACATGCCGCATCTCTGATCATGGTAAGAAGCCTCTGACCAATCACAGCTAATCATCGCGTGAACCGGGAAGTGCCAGTAATTCCTCGAATCGCGCTGACAGGGAGAGCCGGTCGGCGGCTCTCCATGTCAGAGGGGGGGGTCTGTGCTGACAATCGGCACATTGATTATCAGCACAGCCCCATCAGATGTGCCCATTAGCTGCCAGTCAGTGCCCCATAAAAAGTCTGTCAGTGCTAATAAGTGCCAGTCAGTGCCCAGCAGTAAAACCTCAGCAACTCAGTGCCGCCAGTCAGTGCCCATCACAGCCGCCAGTCAGTGGCACCCATCAGTGCTGCCTATTGGTGCCCCATCAATTCTACATATCAGTGCCCGTCAGTGAAGGAGAAAACCACATTTTATAACCAAAACGAATAAACTTTTTTTTTTTCCAAAGATTTTGTTCTTTTAGTTTAGCAAAAAATACAAACCACAGAGGTGATCAAATACCACCAAAAGAAAGCTCTATTTGTGGTAAGAAAATGGATAAACATTTTGTTTTGCTAAAGTGTAGGATGACCGCGCAATTGTCATTCAAATGCGACAGGGCTGAAAGCTGAAAATTGTCCTGGGCGGGAAGGGGCGAATAATGGCTGGTATTGAAGTGGTTAAGCAGCTCGTTTATTGTGACAGTCATGCTCACCTTTAGGATCTGTGTGTGACGTCCACATACTGGAATTGAAGTTTGCTTTAAAAGCTTAAACGAAACTGCTGAACAATTTCAAAATGCGTTATGAAGGCTTGCTGTGCATATTCCTCTTTCATATACTAAAGCCTATGTGTACATGGTCTTAGATCAGGGTGTTTAGTTTAAACTTCTAAGGTTAGAGTTCAGGGTGTTATCCTAAAGGTGTTGTAAAGGCAGAAGTTTTTTTTTATCTTATTGTATTCTATGCATTAAGATGAAAAGCCTTTTGTGTGCAGCAGCCCACCTAATACTTACTCGAGCCCCATCTAGATCCAGCAATGTTGCAGGAGTCTCTTGGCTGCCCAGTACTCCCCTCCTCATTAGCTGAGACAGCAGCGAGGTGCCATTTTGACTCCTGCTGCTGTCAATCAAAGTGAGTCAGCCAATGAGGAGAGAAAGGGGGCCAGGCCTTGGCGCTGTGTCTGAATGGACACAGAGAGCTGTGGCTCGGCTCGGGGGCCCCCATGGCAAGCTGCTTGCTATGGGGGCACTCAACAGGAGGGAGGGGCCAGGAGCACCAAAGAGGGACCCGAGAAGATCCGAGAAAATCTGCCAATGGAGACCAATCAGGGTTGCCAACTTTCAGTAAATTTACAAACGGTTCGTAAAATCCATACTTTTTGCATCTGTCCTTGAATGTCTATTACGGACATGTAGGCTGCATGTCCGTAACTGACATTCATGCACAGATGCAACAAGTATGGATTTTACAAACCGTTCGTAAATTTACTGGAAGTTGGCAACCCTGAGACCAATGTTTCTATGACCATTCTCTTAGGAGAATTCCATTTAGTTTGGAGGGATTCCCTGTCATTTCCTGTTCCGTCTTCAGGAAATTGCCCCAGCAAGACCGAGACAGCAAAAAAAAAAAAAACACACACTTTAATAGGGGTTTTAACCCTTCTGTACAAAGTTTTGACTTTATATAAACTTTAAAGGGAAGGTTGAGTGTTAGGGAGTGGTAAAGGGTATTAATATACCCACAATGCAAAGTCTAAATTGTACAAGTTCAAAATGTATGTATACTCAAAAATACTAAATGTAATATATATCCGGTTATAGGGTGACAATGCTTACTTCCATGGTCCCAAATCAGGAGTGGTGTTGTCACTCTGAAGCACGCTCCTTGTCCCACGATTTGTGATGGCAAAGTAGCATGACAAGTTGTTCCCCATGATTTCCAATGACAACCATTCGTATTAGTACGACTTCAAGTCGTTCTGATTTTGATGCCACTTACACAGGCATTCCCTGAAATCGCGGTAAAATCGTGCGACTTTGAAGTCGCAGTAGTGTGAAAGGGGCCTTACTCAAATTGACACTTTGTGAGCGTGTACATTACACAGAGAAGAATGTAATTCCTACTTTTCAGCTGACCCTCCAGAGTTGGGGTGGCTAGGGAAGAGAGCAACAGAAACTGTCCCTGCAAAGGTGTGCATGCGTGTGGTGTTTGATTTATTTATTTATTACTCTTTTTCCTTTAAAAACTTGCAGAAAGGAAAAACATCCACATAATCTACACCAATAATGTGTTTATTTTTTATTTTTTGGCTTGAGATTTACATATATCTTGCGTAAAGCTTGTTTCTGGATAGTTTACAAATCCACATCTCAAATGTATTTATTTTATGAATTCCTGGACACCCCAATTTCTTACCTGAAACCACAGTCATGTAATAGAATGGGTTCCAATTCTTCTGGTCTTTATTATGGGAGTTTACTTTGTGTAGTACCCATGTCACTTGGGTGCTTGCTGCCCATTGGCTGGTAAAGTGGACCTTTCTCCCCTTTCACTGAAAATCACAACAGCACGCTGCTCTATAGGATAATATTCATTAGTCCGACAATTCCGCAGTTTCTAAAGGGGCCTTTGTTGTCATTTTTAAGATGAGGGTAAAAGTTAAATGTCCCCACAGGGTCTTCTAATTTTAAAGTGGCAGAGTCATAACTGGTTGGCTGCAGCTTTTGAAGTCCACACTGTGTTCTGCGATCAATAAATGGCACTGCCGTCTCACAGTGTTCAAAATATATGTCGTGGTTGGTTACTAGAGTGTTTAAGTTTATAAAAAAAAAACAAAAAAACTTGCTGGACAACTGGCTTAAAGACAACCATAGTCCACCAGTTCATGGCCAACCAAAAAATTGTGGCGCTTTGTATCAAGCACTACATAGACTAATACACAGATGGATCACATGACTTTTCTATTGTATGAGGCACACAATCTTCAAATCGTATATTGTTTCAAATGTGTGTGATTAACTGCTACTACATGCTGCTTGTGTATTTTCCCCCATAATTAGCCATTTGTTTTGTTTATTGAAGTATATATATATATTTTTTTTTTTTTCAGTATTCAGTTCCCAATGGAGCAAAGTACTTTGTCCCGTCTTCCTACATGCCCTGTAACGCTAGGATGTGGCTGCTTTGCTAGTAAGCACCTGTCTCCCAGCATTTGCCTGGTGCAATGCAGAGGGAGATGAGGTGTGTCAGCCTAATGCCGCGTACACACGGTCGGAATTCCAGAGGGGAAAAAAGTCAGACGGAATTTTTTCATCGGATATTCCGACTGTGTGTATGCCCCATTGGACTTTTTCCATCGGAATTTAAAAAGAGAACATGTTCTCCTCTTTTTTTTTTTTTTTTTCTCCGTCGGAGTTCTCTACTGGCGAACGGAATTTCCGGAAAAAAAAAAAAAAATCGGAAATTCCGTTTGTCTGTAGGGAACCCTGACGGAGAAAAAAACACGCATGGTCAGAATCAAGTCGACGCATGCTCGGAAGCATTGAACCTAATTTTTCTCGGCTCGTCGTAGTGTTGTACGTCACCGCGTTCTTGACGGTTGGAATTTGGTGTGACAGTGTGTATGCAAGATGGCTTGAACCGAATTCCGTCTGAAAAATCCGTCTGAGTTTATCCCGACGGAAAATCCGATCGTGTGTACAAGGCATAAGGCTGGATTCATACCTATGCAGTTTTAGTGCTTTTTGCATTTTGCAGATTTGCAATACAGTCCATTTACCATGGTTTCCTATGGAACACATTCTGTAGTGCAAATCTGCAAAATGCAAAGGTATGAATCCAGCCTAATGGTCGGAATTTCCGACAACAAATGTTCGATGTGAGCTTGTTGTCAGAAAATCCGACCGTGGTCGTAGGCTCCATTGGACATTTGCTGTCGAAATTTCCGACAACAAATGTTTGAGGGCTGGTTCTCAATTTTTCCGACAACAAAAGTTGTTCTCGGAAATTCCGATCCTGTGTAGCCAATTCAGACGCATAAGAATTTGACGCATGCTCGGAATCATTGTACTCAATTTTTCTCGGCTCATCGTAGTGTTGTGCGTCACCGCGTTCTTGACGTTCGGAATTTCCGAGCAACATTTGTGTGACCGTGTGTATGCAAGGCAAGTTTGAGCCATCATCTGTCGGGGGGGAAAAAAATCCACGGATTTGTTGTTGGAATGTCCGATCGTGAGTACGAGGCATAAGGGTTTGTGTACACTTGCTATTGAAGGATGTAAAAAAACAAGCAGTTAAGCTGCATTTTTACTGCCCCCATCCACTCCCTCTTAAGCTGCAAACGCAACGGACTGGGAAATGCGTAATATGAAGCATTGCGGCCGCTGAAAGAAATACACCCCCTGTTTACAATGCACAACTGACTGACAAAGTGACATTCAAGTCAATTGTTTTGACTTGGGCACAGTGGTGTTGCATTTATGGGGTAAAAATGGGTGGTGAGAAGAAAAACATATAGCCTCCTCACCACCAGGTGTCAAACACCTCTGTAAAGCAATCTGACGGCAGAACACTTTTCATAGGTGCAGCAGTGGCGGCCGCATATATAAATCTAGTCTTACAGAGAATTGGCAAGTGAACTAAGGGCAGTGTGGATGACCACACAGAAAACAAGTACATGTAGGATATGTATAATTGGCTCAAACAAAAAAGCAAGGTTGGACTTCTGGCAGAGAAAATGGCAGCTCCTAACATGAATGGCATTCAGTTACTTTACTGCTGAATGGCAGGGAAATTGAGGGCTGTCGTTCCCTTCTCTGCGGTTTAAAATTACTCTGTTGTAAGGGGGGGACTCTGCAGACTCTGTTTTAAGGGGGAAAACTGGGCACCCTGATGTAAAGTGTAATGATGGAGAGTTTGATGTAAGGGGGACTCTGAGGTGAACAGAGGGTTCATCCTGACCCCTGCACTCAATACATTATGCTGTACATGTCATAGTCCTGACCAAGGTGTTCATTGTCTCAACAGTTGTTGGTTTTAATGAAGTTCTTCTTTAGGCCCCATTCACACTTGTGTGACCTGAAAGTCATGCGACTTGAAGCAATGCCTGCATAATCTTGAGGTCTGTGGACCTCAAGTCGCATCAAGGTTGGACCAAAGTAGTACAGGGACTACTCTGAAGTCGCTGTGACTTGGAAGTTGCACAGATTTGAATAGTACTTATTGGAAATCATGGGGTACAACTTGTCATGTTACTTTGCAGTCCCAAGTTGCAGGTCAAGTCACACAAGTGTGAATGGGGCCTTAAAGCAGCGTTCCATCCTAAAGTGGAACTTCTGCTCATCGGATTCCTCCCCCCCTCCGGTGCCACAATTGGCACCTTTCAGGGGGAGGGGGGACAGGATACCTGTCTTTAACCGGTATCCTTTCCCACTCCCGGGAGTCCAGGCAGCGGCCTGCGACGTCACCACGGGGCTCCCTCCTCCTCTCCCGGCCGCCGGGCCAATAGTTGAAAGGAGCGGAGCCTTGCGCATGCGCAGTAGGGTTCCTGCCGTGAAGCCGAAAGGCTACACTGCCAGGTTCCCTTACTAGCAATGGCGGCGGCAGCACCCGACAGCTGATAGAAACATCAGCTGTGGTGCCAACATCGAGGGACTCAAGGACAGGTAAGTCTCCATTTATTAAAAGCCGGCAGCTGCAGTATTTGTAGCTGCTGGCTTTTTAATTTAATTTTTGTTTTTTGGGCCAGAACACCGCTTTAAGGTAGGCCAGTGATGATAAACCTTGGCACCCCAGATGTTTTGGAAAGACATTTCCCATGATGCTCAACTACACTGCAGAGTGCATGAGCATCATGGGGAATGTAGTTCCAAATCATCTGGGGTGCCAAGGTTCCCCATCACTGAGGTAGGCTCAGACAAAACAATGTGTACATAAACGCATATAAAATGGAAACCTTTTTAATTAAAAAAAAAAAAAAAAAAAAAAAGATCCTTTTTGAGGTTTTATTTGTGTTTTTATGAGGCTGTCGGTTGTGGTACAATAATTGTGGAAGTATTTTGTGGGTACAAGGACCGTGGTATACGCTTGCAGTGTATACAGCGACTAGGCATAGATTTTATCGAATGATTCTCCTTTAGGCCCCTTTATGGTTAGGCAAAATCTGACCATGCTATACTGTTCTCTGCGCTGTGCTATGCATGCCGCACAACCCATTTTTTCTGTTTTGTCCCAGGATGCCCAAGGTCCTTCATTATCCTAGTCATGCTCACATTTTGTCACACTTTATTTTTTTATTATGAGTATTTTTGTTTCCATATTGTTTATACAGTACTGTTTAAATATCGATATTCTTAGTTTCTAATAGGAGTTTTTCATATTTTAGGAAGCCGGCAAAACGTGTTTTGTCAGTAAATTTTCTATGTTTTTTGTCAGTAAAAAAGTCGGGGGGGGGGGGGGGGGTTGGCAACACTGCTTGTGGTTCTAGGAGAATATGGGCCAGTGATTGCCAATGCAGCTCTCTACCAGGAACTGGGCCAAGAGCTGCAATTGAAGATTTCTATTCAGAGGAGTCTAATCTAAAACTAGTTTATGCTTTTGTAATGATACTTTGCAGTTTTTAACAATGCAATTAGGAGTTATGCTTGTCTTTGTGTCAGTAATTTATTCCTCATCTATCCATATCAGACAGCTGGCCACCCGACTATATTTTATTGCAGTCTGTCTGCTTCTTAGTAGTTCATTATGATTTTATGAGAGTTTTCCTTTTTTCTCTCTGTATGCAGCTCCCATCACATACAGATAGTGATAGAAAAGGAATCAGAAAGGGAAAAAATAGACTACTTTGTTTCCTACATCTAGTGCTAGTGCTGCTTTTCTTTGTTCCTGTCTGGTATGTGTGCTTTTTGTCTGTTACGTGCCCCCATAGATATGCATTGCTGGCTGAGTATGAAATGGGTTTAGAAGATATTTAAGCTGGCTGCGAGCACTTCATCAGGACCAAAACTCTTCCTTGCATGTTGGAAAATTTGTCAACAGATAATAATCCCCTTTTATTGCAGAGATAGGTAATAATTAAAAAGTTCAGAGTTCCACATATAAATGTCATGCTTATTTAAAAAAAGAATATGAATGTGTGCAATTCAGGGAAGCTATAGTCAACCACTTTTTGCTGTGTGTGTGTGTGTGTGTGTGTGTACAGTGCATTCCTAAAGCATTCCGACCCCCTCCCCTTTTTTTTTTTTTTTTTTTGTCATGTTGCATCCTTATACTACAGTTGTTTAAATAAATTTTTTCCCCCCTCAATAATACTACACTATAATGACAAAACGAAAACAGAATTTTAGAAATGTCTATGAATGTATTAAAAAGGAAACCCTGAAATCTCACATGTACTTAAAGTGGTTGTAACCCCACTTTGTCTTTTTCATGCAAACCTCTGTCTTCCATAAAACTATGTGCCTTATTAAAAAAATGTCTCCTGTATACTTTATTTTCTAGTGCCGTTTGGCGCTCAAGTGACCGGCCGCCTCTCTCGATCTGACAGCTACAGTGGGAGGGGCAGAGAATCCCCCGCTGATGTCCTCCAGGAGGAGAGAGTCACGTGAGCGGCGCTAGGAAATATGGTATAGAACGGCATTTTTTTTAAAAAGGCGCACAAACACTGAGGCACAGAGCATTATGCAAGACAGACATGAAAATGACAGTTATTTCAGCAGCAGGAGGGGAAGGGCAGACACTGGTACAAGCTGACAGGCAGGGAGGGGGGGTGAAGAGAGGAGGACAGAGCAGAACTGCGGATGATGGAAGCATGTAAACTGACCACGGTGTCGGGGCTCACCAGCCATGTTAAACTGTTGTCCGTCTACAGGAGGGAAGGCAGAACCAGGCAGGATCAGCCAGGTATTTCAGGTGATGGAAGAGGCCAAATTACACAGCACAAGCACTGCTGTTGTTCGTGCTTTAAGGGAACAGGGTCCTTCTTCTTCTTTTTTTTTTGTTGTAACAAACGCTTTAAGTATTCAGACCCTTTACTCTGCACTTTGTTGAAGCAACTTTGGCAGCAATTGCAGCCTTAAGTCTTTTTGGGTATGACGTGACAAGCTTTGCACACCTGGCTTTGGGGGATTTTCTGCCATTCTTCTTCTTTGCAGATCCTCCAAAGCTCAGTCAGGTTGGATGGGGACCGTTGGTGCACAGACATTTTCAGGTCTCTCCTAAAATGTTCAATAGGGTTCAAGTCAGGACTCTGGCTGGGCCACTCTAGGACATTTACAGAGTTGTCCCTAAGCCACAACTGTGTCTTTGCTGTGTTCTTGGGGTCAATTTCTTGTTGGAAGGGGAACCTTCAGCCCAGTCTGAGGTCCTGAGCGCTGTGGGAACAGGTTTTCATTGAGGATATCTCTGTACTTTGCTCCATTTAGCTTTCCCTTAACCCTGACCAGTCTTCCAGTTCCTGCTGCTGAAAAACACCCCCACACCATGATGCTGCCACCGCCATGCTTCACTGTTGGGATGGTATTGGCAGGTGATGAGTGGTGCCTGGTTTCCTCCAGACATAACATTCATAATTAAGGCCAAACAGTTCAATCTTGGTCAGGGTTAAGGGACAGCGACAGGAGGTGGTGCTATACAGAGGCCACTGTGCACTTTTTTTATTTTTGTAGACTTCCCCAGGTCTGTGCCTTTTTTAATCTTGTCTCTGAGCTCTGCAGACATTTCATTTGACTTCATGGGTTTTGCTCTGCTACAGTATGCATTGTCAGCCATGGTGCCTTTCCGAATAATGTCCAATCAATTTAATTTACCACAGGTGGACTCCTACAACAATCAAGAGAAATGGGAGGCACCTGAGCAAAATTTCAGGTGTTGTTGCAAAGGGTCTAACTACTTATGCCAATGTGAAAAATTTCAGTTCTTGTTTTTCAAATAAATCTTCAACTGAAATAAACCTTTCACTGCCAGGCCCTACTCTACACTTTTTAACCTTAGGTGTTTTTTTTTTGTCTTGGTTCAATATTTTTTTGTTTGCTGCTGTGCATTGTGTTGAACGTTATGTAAACCAAATGAAAAAAGTGATGCGATGTTACAAAACACTGCGGCACACGTGCCCGCTGGTGTGATTGAGCTTTTAGGACTCTTGCACATTGTTGTACTCCCAGGTGTGCAACCATACAGACCAAAATATGCTGCTTGTTATGGTGCCTGGTATTCACAGCTGCAACGTATCTTAAAATATACCTGTGTGCGTATGCCGGTGGACACACACACATACCCACCCCATGCACAGCTTTTTCTCTGATGCATCTTAATGGATGACAATACACTGCCTCCTGAGCACCACAACACCTATTGTATTTTACGCTTCGTCATATGCCTAATGTTCGACCATGTGCAAGAGCCCTACAAAAATGTATATTTAAAATACTGGATATTCTCGTTCTACCTTGGTAAAGAAGATCCATCATATAATAATAATAATTTAAATTTTTTTACAGTTCTGTCTGACATGTAGTACCGTGTCCCATGTTGCTAGGTGCCTTCTAGCCCTTGCTATGAGGTCCAAACTGCACCCTCACTCCTCCTCCTTTCACAGCTGATCTGACAACAGCTGGGAAGGAGATGGCTGCTTCATAACGACAGCTTGTTCCTGCCTGAGCACTTTCTTGAGACAAGTAGTGGCAGCAGGAATGCCCAGGCTGATATGTGCCCCTCCCCTTTGCATTCCTCCGGTCGCTGCTTGTCTCAGGAAGGTGCTCTGAGCCAAGGCAGGGTGCAGTTATGAAGCAGCCATCTCTTTCCAACTGTTGTCCAATCAGAAGTGGAAACCTTAAACCAGTAACAACCAAGCAACTGGTATTTTCAGAAGGCCGTCCGCATTGATAACTTATATCTTTCTCCCCTGTCAGGTTTATTTTAGGAATGCCATGTTTTCTAAACCTGTGCTTTTTGTTTGTTCTTTTTAGATAGTATGATTAGAGTGGGCTCCGATTACCAAGCACAACTCCCAGAGTATAACCCAGGTATGTCCAGATTTATGTGTCTGTTTTTTTCCCCCCTTATAAGCGGTACACCAAAACAAAGGAATGTTAGCTTGTTTTGTTTGCCATTTACTAGGCCAGTGTATCACTATTTTAAAACAAAAGCGGTTCAATATCTCTACCAGCATCAAGTACCCTGTTATCTGAAATGCAATGTAAGACCATCAAAGATTAAATACATAATGTAATTTTATATTGGCATTTTTTTTCATTTGTATTACATTTGTGGGTGCCACCCTGACAGTTTGTTACCCAAGCATTGTCTAGTCTCTTACTACTTGTGTTTTGTAAATGCCCTAGGTTTTTTACCTTCATACTTTCTATGCATGAAGGTAAAAAACCTGTGTGCAGCATCCCCCCCAATACTTACCTGAGCTCCATCTCAATCCAGCGATGTGCAGTCGCTGTAAATCTGAGGGGTTGATCTGAAATGAGGGGAAGCTCTGCTGATTTTATCATCCAATCATGTGCAAGCTAAAATGCTGTTTTTTTTTATTTTCCTTGCATGTCCCCCTCGGATCTACAGCAACTGCACTTCCAAGTGCACTTGTAGTGCAAAGTGGATTTGTCTTTAGTAAATAACCTCCATTATTTGTTGAAAGAGCTCATGAACTGTTCTTTTGAAGCAGTTTGTTTTTCATTCACGGATATTTGTTTATTTTTTTTGTACGTTGTCCAGTTTTGCTACTCTTTGTGGACAGGATTTTGTTTCTTTGTTACCAGTTGCGCTGCACTATTTATGTATTTTAGTTCAATTAATAAGAGAAATGAGAACACTTGTATGTGTGAGCAGCAATTGGGGTTTTGTTTATTATGATGTGAATTTGTGGTTGAGGGAAGGCTGCACCAATTTAATCTTGTAATTTGAGTGTGTGTGGTGTGTTTTTTTTTTTTTTTTTAAATAGTTTGGGAAATACTGAGTTACCTGAAAGAGATTGTTTCTTCACCTGACTCATTCATACCTTAAAGTGATACTAAAGTCTTGTGTGTTTGGTATTTAAAAAAACAAAACAAAAAAACCCCCATCATACTTACCTGCTCTGTGCAGTGGTTTTTGCACAGAGCAGCCCAGATCCTCCTCTAGTCGGGTGCCTCTATGGGGGCACCCAAGCCGAGCCGCTGCTCTGTGTATCCATTCAGAAATGGAGCCTCAGTTTGGCCCCACCTCCTCTAGCTCCTCATTGGCTCACTGATTTTGACAGCAGCGGAAGCCAGTGGCACCCACTGTGTGTGTCTCAGCCAATGAGGAGGGTAAGTGCTGGACAGCCCAGTCTCTTGTGCAACATCGCTGGATCGAGATGGGGCTGAGGTAAGTAATAGGGGGGCTGCTGCACACAGACTTTTTTTTTTTTTTTATCTTAATCGCTTGCCAACTGCGCTATAGCCGAATGAAGGCTATGGCGCGGCCTTCTAGTTATGGGATGCTGTCGTACGACGGCATGCCGTGGTCGCGCTCGGGGCGGTGCGATCTGTGATTTTTCTCATGCTGACATCATGAGAAAGACGATAACTGGCTTCTCTAAAAGGGACATGGGCACTGTAGGGACTGCCCTGATAATCGGTGTACATCAGTGCAGCCTATCTGTGCCTGTCAATTCAGCGTCATCAGCAAAATTTTATAACTATAAAAAAAGTTCTGTGTTTTTTTTTCTTCTTCAAATTTTTGTCTTAGTTTACATTTATTTAGCGAAAATTAAAAAACCCAGTGGTGATTAACCACTTAAGGACCGCCTAACGGCGATATACGTCGGCAGAATGGCACGGCTGGGCATAAGCACATACAGGTACGTTGCCCTTTAAAAGCCCAGCCGTGGGTCGCGCCCGCGGGACCCTCGAACCCGATCGCCGCCGGTGTCCCGCGATTGGGTCACAGAGCTGAAGAACGGGGAGAGGTAAGTGTAAACAAACCTTTCCCCGTTCTTCCTAGCGAGAGTGTCACTAACCGTCTGTTCCCTGTCATAGGGAACGACGATCAGTGACGTCACACGCCAAGCCACGCCCCCACACAGTAAGAATCACTCATTAGGTCACACGTAACCCATTCAGCGCCCACTACAGGTTAACCCCTTCACTGCCAGTGTCATTTTCACAGCAATCGGTGCATTTTTATAGCACTGATCGCTGTAAAAATGACAATGGTCCCAAAATGGTGTCAAAAGTGTCCGATGTTATTAATATTAATTATTAATAAAAATGCCATAAAACTATCCCCAATTTTGTAGACGCTATAACTTTTGCGCAAACCAATCAATAAACGCTTACCAAAAATATGTAGAATAATACGTATCGGCCTAAACTGAGAAATTTTTTTATTTTTTTCAATATATTTTTTGGGGCTATTTATTATAGCAAAAAATATTGCATTTTTTTTTCTTCAAAATTGTCGCTCTATTTTTGTTTATAGCGCAAAAAATAAAAACCGCAGAGGAGATCAAATACCACCAAAAGAAAGCTCTATTTGTGGAAAAAAAAAACGTCAATTTTGTTTGGGAGCCACGTCGCACTTGTCAGTTAAAGCAACGCAGTGCCGAATTGCAAAAAGGGGCCTGGTCCTTTAGCAACAAAATGGTCCAGGGCTTAAGTGGTTAACCACTTAACGACCGCTCACTGTATATATACGTCGGCAGAATGGCACCGACAGGCACAATCACGTAGAGTGTACGTGATTGCCTTTGTACAGTTGGGGGGTCCAATCGGACCCCCCTCCTATACAGTGAGCGGCCGTTAATCGTTCGGGAGCGATCCAGGATGAGGGGGCAGCCGTTGGATTCCGGCCACCCCCTCGCGATCGCTCCCGGCGAATGAAAAAGGCCCCCTCTGTCACACACAGACAGAAGAAGCAGGAGGAAGTGATGTCATCTCTGGTGCGGCGCTCACATATACCGAGCGCCGTACAAGAGAAGACATCAGGTCAGTGCACAAAACACTACACTGACACCAGAACACATAAGGACATAAATCGCCCCCCCAGACACCCCCAGATCACCCCCCAGCCCCCAGTCAGTGTCACTGATTGCAGTGACCATTTATTTACTGATCACTGCAATCAGTGACATTTGTGACTGTAAAAGTGTCACTACAGTCAGTTTTAGGTCCAGTGTAGCCCCCTAACCCCCCCCCCTAATAAAGGTTTAACCCCCTGATTGCCCCCCAGATATCCCTTTCACCCCCTATCACCACTGTCGCTAAGCGATAATTTTTCTGATCGCTGTCTTAGCGTCGGTGATGCCGATCGGTAGCCAGTAATATTTTTAAGGTTCGGCGCAGGTTTTTATAGCGTCAGGTACCCCAATATATTATCTAATAAAGGTTTAACCCCCTTGATCGCCCCCAAGGTAACCCTTTCACCCCCTATCACCACTGTCGCTAAGCGATCGTTTTTCTAAACGCTGTCTTAGTGTTGGTGATGCAGATCGGTAGCCAGTAATTTTTTTTTTTAGGTTCGCCGCAGGTTTTTATATAGCATCAGGTACCCCCATATATTATCTAACGGTTTTAACCCCCTGATTGCCCCTAGTTAACCCTTTCACCAGTGATCACCATATAAGTGTTATGGGTGACGCTGGTTAGTTAGTTTGCTTTTTATAGTGTCAGGGCACCCGCCGTATATAGCCCAATAAAGGTTTAACCCCCTGATCGCCCGGCGGGTGATATCAATTAGGTTTTAGCGTCAGAGAGGGTCTGCGTCACACCCCAGGCAGCGTCAGGTTAATGCCAGTAACGCTAACACCCACGCGTGAAGCATACACCCCCCTTAGTGGTATAGTATCTGAACAGATCAATATCTGATCTGATCAGATCTATACTAGCGTCCCCAGCAGTTTAGGGTTCCCAAAAACGCAGTGTTAGCGAGATCAGCCCAGATACCTGCTAGCACCTGCGTTTTTGCCCCTCCGTCCAGCCCAGCCCACCCAAGTGCAGTATCGATCGATCACTGTCACTTGCAAAACACAACACACATAACTGCAGCGTTCGCAGAGACAGGCCTGATCCCTGCGACTCCAGTGCTGTAGGAGGTGATTTCACCACCACAGTTAAAAAAAAAAAAAGCATATATGCCGAAGCATGGGGGCAGCAGGGGCAGAGGAGCGATTTTGCTCCTAATGCCGCGTACATACGGTCGAAATTCCGACGGAGGCTTGCCTGTGGAAAAGTTTGACCATGTGTGTGCGGCATAACTTTTTTGCGGGAGGATGCCCCAATGCTTCGGCATATATAAATGGTGCATGTATGCCCATCATTAGAAGTGGGTGGATGAATGGCGGTATTCTAATGGTGGGCATACCCACCGATCAATCTCTTTTTTCGTTCAGCCAACAGGCTGCATGAAAAAAAGATTACAATACATGTCCAACAAGGACCAGCAACGTATTGGTATGTTGCTGGACTTTGAATGTTTATACCAGAATGATGCCTGCGGGTTTAGGTATCATCTTGGTATCATTCTTTTCAGCCAGCGGCCGGCTTTCATGTAAAAGCAATCCTAGCGGCTAATTAGCCTCTGGACTGCTTTTACAAGCAGTGGGAGGGAATGTCCCCCCCCCCCGAGATATAAAAAGCGCCATTGGGAAAGCATTTTATCACACCGATCTTGGTGTGGTCATATGCTTTGAGGGCAGAGGAAAGATCTAGGGTCTAGAAGACCCCAGTATTTTCAACAAAAGAGTACCTGTCACTACCTATTGCTATCATAGGGGATATTTACATTCCCTGAGATAAAAATGATAAAAAAAAAAATATATATATATGGAAGGAACAATTTAAAAATAAAATAAAAAAGCAAAATTAATAATAAAAAAAAAAAGCACCCCTGTCCTGCCCTGCTCTTGCCCAATGGCGAACGCAAGCGTCGGTCTGGCGTCATATGTAAACAGCAATTGCACCATGCATGCGAGGTATCACCGCAAAGGTCAGATCGAGGGCAGTAATTTTAGCAGTAGACCTCCTTTGTAAATCTAACGGGGTAACCTGTAAAGGCTTTTAAAGGCTTTTAAAAATGTATGTAGTTTGTCGCTAATGCGCGTTTGTGCGAAATTTTAAAGCATGTCGTGTTTGGTATCTATGTACTCGGCCTAAGATCATCTTTTTTTATTTCATCAAACATTTGGGCAATATAGTGTGTTTTAGTGCATTAAAATAAAAAAAAAGTGTATTTTTTCCCCAAAAAATGCGTTTGAAAAATCGCTGCGCAAATACTGTGTAGAGAAAAAAAATGCAACACCCACCATTTTTAATCTGTAGGGCCTTTGCTTTAAAAATATAATTTTCTTGCAAAAAAAAATATGTTTTGCATGTAAACAAAAAGCGTCAAAAAGGGCTTTGTCTTCAAGTGGTTAGAGTGGATGTAAGCTTCCTAATGTTGTGTATAAAATGCCAGAACAGTTCAAAACCCCCCCAATTGACCCCATTTTGGAAAGTAGACACCCCAAGCTATATACTGAGAGGCAAGGCGAGTCCATGGAATATTTTATATGTTGACACAAGTTGCGGAAAAAAGACAATTTATTTATTTTTATTTTTTTTGCACAAAGTTGTCACTAAATGATATATTGCTCAAACATGCCATGGGCATATGTGGAATTACACCCCAAAATAAATTCTGTTGCTTTTCCTGAGTACGGGGATACCACATGTGTGAGACATTTTGGGAGCCTAGCCGCTTACGGGACCCCAAAAACCAAGCACCGCCTTCAGGCTTTCTAAGGGTGTAAATTTTTGATTTCACTTCTCACTGCCTATCACAGTTTCGGAGGCCATGGAATGCCCAGATGGCACAAAACCCCCCCAAATGACCCCATTTTGGAAAGCAGACACCCCAAGCTATTTGCTGAGAGATAGTGTGAGTATTTTGCAGATCTCGCTTTTTGTCACAAAGTTTTGTAAATTGTATATATATATATATATATATATATATATATATATATATATATATATATATATATATATATATATATATATATATATATATATATATATATATAATTTTTTTCTTCATTTTCAAAAACAAATGAGAGCTGTAAAATACTAACCATGCCTCTCAGCAAATAGCTTGGGGTGTCTACTTTCCAAAATGGGGTCATTTGGGGGGGTTTTGTGCTATTTTGGCATTTTATGGCCTTCGAAACTGTGATAGGTAGTGAGGAGTGAAATCAAAAATTTGTGCCCTTAGAAATCCTGAAGGCGGTGCTTGGTTTTCGGGGTCCCGTACGCGGCTAGGCTCCTAAAAAGTCCCACACATGTGGTATCCCCGTACTCAGGAGAAGCAGCAAAATGTATTTTGGGGTGCAATTCCACATATAACCATGGCATGTGTGAGCAATATATAATTTAGTGACAACTTTTTGTAATTTTTTTATTTTTTTTTTGGTCATTATTCAATCACTTGCGACAAAAAAAAATAATATTTAATGGGCTCAACATGCCTCTCAGCAATTTCCTTGGGGTGTCTACTTTCTAAAATGGGGTAATTTGGGGGGGTTTTGTGCCATTTTGGCATTTTATGGCCTTCGAAACTGTGATAGGTAGTGAGGAGTGAAATCAAAAATTTGCGCCCTTAGAAATCCTGAAGGCGGTGCTTGGTTTCCGGGGTCCCGTACGCAGCTAGGCTCCTAAAAAGTCCCACACATGTGGTATCCCCGTACTCAGGAGAAGCAGCAAAATGTATTTTGGGGTGTAATTCCACATATAACCATGGCATGTGTGAGCAATATATCATTTAGTGACAACTTTTTGTAATTTTTTATTTTTTTTGGTCATTATTCAATCATTTAAGACAAAAAAATGGTGTCTACTTTCCAAAATGGGGTCATTTGGGGGGGTTTTGTACTGCCCTGCCATTTTAACACCTCAAGAAATGAGATAGGCAGTCATAAATTTAAAGCTGTGTAAATTTCAGAAAATGTACCCTAGTTTGTAAACGCTATAACTTTTGCGCAAACCAATAAATATACGCTTATTGACATTTTTTTTTTTACTAAAGACATGTGGCTGAATACATTTTGGCCTAAATGTATGACTAAAATTGAGTTTTTGCGATTTTTCTTATAACAAAAAGTAGAAAATATCATTTTTTTATCAAAATTTACAGTCTTTTTCCGTTTATATCGCAAAAAATAAAAATCGCAGAGGCAATCAAATACCATTAAAATAAAGCTCTATTTGTGGGAAGAAAAGGACGCAAATTTCGTTTGGGTACAACATTGCATGTCCGCACAATTTACAGTTAAAGCAGCGCAGTGCAAAATTCTGAAAATACCTCTGGTCCTTTAGCTACAAAATGGTCCGGGGCTTAAGTGGTTAAATACCACCAAAAGAAAGCCCTATTTGTGTGAAAAAAAGATAACAATTTCATATGGGTACAGTGTTGCATGACAGCGCTAAAAGCTGAAAATTGGCCTGGGCAGAAAGGGGGTAAATGTGCCCAGTAGGCAAGTGGTTATTGCATTGGAATGCATTAAGATAAAAAAAAAACTTCTGCCTTTTAGAACCACTTTAATTATTGCCAGAGAGCAATTTACACCGACTATTCTCAGCAAAGAAGTCCGCTTGGTAAAATAAAAATTGAGGGTAGCCTTAATTATTTTACCTACTGTCTACAGGTGGTAAATATAAAATATATATTTATATGCAATAAATACAATAAAAATGTTTTGAAAGTATTTTAAATATTACAAAAAAAAAGATGGATCTCTTGTTAAATGTCTATTTACATATTTACTACTGATGTTCTGTGGGATAGATTAATGTGAGTTATTGGTTCATTTAGTAAAGGTATTTAAATGTATAGGAGACCCTGGGTATCTGTAACTGTACTGTGCACTGATCTTAGCCATAGAATGCAAAGCTTGTCTACTCTGTTCATGTTGGTTCTTTCCTAAATTTTAACAGGCAAGGCGCCACCACCTGATGAAGATGAGGAAATGCAGAATATGTTAGTTTGGTCACCAAGCCATGTAATACCAGATACAAAATGTAAGTTTGTGCATGTTCTTTGAAGTAAAAAATAAATAAGTCAGGGATCTATGAGACAAAAATATATATTTTTTCTTCATAGTATAATAGATGTGCACTAGTAATATGCCTTTCAACCATTATTAAAAAAACTTTACAATACCACTAGTATCACTGCAAATTTCTTAGTGGCCCTTTGGTAGCTCAGAGCATGGTTACATACTATGCTATTACAGTCCTGCCTCTCGCCATGTCATGCAGCATGGTGCTACCGAGTCTGATAAAGAGGGAGGGCGCCACATTGAGAGGGGTGCCGCCAGGCAGGGCCAAAACAAGGGGCTTTCCGTGGTAGCAGGAAAGAGGTTTGCACTATGTATGGCCTGCCTAAGCAAACTTGCAGCTTTGCTTCCTAAGTATGGGTGGGTTAAAGGTTCTTTGCCTGCTCAGCAAACCATTTGTACATAGTTACAGATCTACGCAGAAATGTAACTCTGTTGCTAACCATTATACAGGGTTCGCACGGTCATTAAATTCCTGGAAAAGTCATGGGATTTTGACATGGCACTTTCCAGGCCTGGGAAAGTTTTGGAAAATGACTGAACCCCACTAAGTTTTGGAAAAGTCATGGAATATTGAGTAGTGGTGCAATGGACCGTAAGCGATCTGTGATCCGAAAGGTGCATTCTGTTCGGATCGGCATACGGCGCAATCCGCGGAGCGCTCCAGAGCCTCGGCCATTAGGAAAGGCCGCGGCTTCGGCCTAGCTCCGGAGCGGCGGCCATCTTGGAACACCCGGCGGCAGCGGCCTTGGTGAGCTCTGCGCTGACGTCATCACCCACTCATTAAAATAAGACAGCGGAGAGGGGGCAGAGTAACATCATGGTGCCAAGTAGCAGCACTGGAAGCAGGGAAGTGTCGGACTGTATGAAGTGTTATAAAAGGAGATGACTGAGACAGAGGAGAGTGAAAAGACTGAGGGAAAAAAAAAGAAGCAGGTGAAAGCATTCCAGGCATTATTGGTGTTACTATCCATCTCCCCCCTTTTTTCACAGCCACCAGTACACCATCAGTGCCTTTTTTATATACTCACTCATCCGCTCATTTGAATTGAACTTTAAATTGCAGCGTGGGGGTAACACAGTTTCAGCTAACGTTAGTGTGTTCACAGTGTAGCAATGAATGTGGGGTCTCTTATGGGGACATTATTGTGCAGGGGTCTCTGATGGGGATATTAATGTGTGTGGGGGTCTCTGATGGGGATTTCTTCTTATTTAACATGTATACATAGACATTTCATGAAACATTAGGTCATGAATATTTACGTAAAGTCATGGAATTTTATTGATAAAAATGTGTATGAACCCTGATTATAGTATAAAATCAATGACCAGTTTACTTAAAAAATCGTTGTTGGAGAAACTAATTCAACGTGAAGTGTCTTCAAATCAAAGAGGAGTTATCAAACCATGCATATCACAAATATCCAGTTGCATTGGGAAAATAAAATATATACCATTCTTTTGAATGATTTGGTTGTTTTAGGATTTAAATATGTGCAGAAGAGCTTAAAGTGAGCACAGCTACATTTTACTTTACCCTTTTCACACTTTACTATATCTGAGGACCAAGGAGTTCCATGATATTAT
Organism: Rana muscosa; assembly: GCA_029206835.1. NCBI lineage: Eukaryota > Metazoa > Chordata > Amphibia > Anura > Ranidae > Rana > Rana muscosa. The sequence continues at coordinate 272,030,359 of CM055119.1, forward strand.
TTCCATGTATTATTTGGAAACCGCAAATTTCAAGAAAGTCAAATGAATTTCACACAAACAAAATGTAAGATCTTTATTTCTATATAAATGTTAAGTTAACCAATGTTTACAGCCATGCATGCTAACACCTCAAAGAGGCTACATGAATACTCAATAAGTACATGTAGCAACCTGGAGTTTAGGCAGGGTTGCTCCTAAATTTACCTGCCAGGAGTAACTACCTTGGTTAATTGTTGGGGATCTATTGATTTCTCCTTTAAAGTGGAGCTCCACCCTAAATTATAAGTCCCTCTTATCGGAACCCTCCCCCCCTCCGGTGTCACAATTGACACCTTTCAGGGGGGAGGGGGGTGAAGATACATGTCCAAGACAGGTATTTTCACCCACATCCGGGAGTCCTCTCTCCGGGAATCTGCGGGAGTGACGTCACTTCCCGCAGGCTTCCCGTAGTGTTCTGAGAGACACTCGGCTCCCAGAACACAGGAGCACCAATCAGAACGGCGCAGCGTGACTCGCGCATGCGCCGTAGGGAACCGGGCATGAAGCCGCAGGGCTTCACTTCCTGGTTCCCTCAGCGAGGATGGCGGAGGGAGCAGTAGAGCGACGAGTGGTCGCTCGTCCTCTGCTGCGGACGTCGCTTGACTCCAGGACAGGTAAGTGTCCAAATATTAAAAGCCAGCAGCTGCTGGCTTTTAATATTTTTTTTTCCGGCGGAGCTCCGCTTTAAGTCTGGTATTGCTGCACTGTTCTGTGCCACCTGGATGGCTGTCTGGGTGGGCGTTTGTTGTATTGCCCGGGGTGTTAGGCTGGAGTTTGGGCCTTCCTGGGCACATCTGGCTGCTAGGCAGTCTGAGGGCCTATCCAGAAGCAAGAGAGCAGTGCAGGGTTGGGATTGCGGCTTGCAGTCCAACCAGAAGTGACGGTTCTGCCAGCCGGAGAACCTGATGTGGTCGGAGGTAGAGGGGCAGCTGTCGCCACTAAGGGACCAACCACCTTCTTTCCAGGGACCACAGTGAGTAGCTGAAGCAAGTACTGGAGCAGTATTCTCACCAAGCGGGGACAGTGAAGGATCTAGAAACTTCAGCGGGTGTCAAGCCAGGGACCCAGCCAGCGGAGGTGACGCTTGCAGAGCATCCTTGTGTATCAAGCCAGGGACCGAGCAGGCCAGTTTGACGAAGCTTGAAAAGTATCTTGAGTGCCAAGCTAGGGACCCAGCAGAGAAATAGGGGCGACGCTTGAGGAAGATACTTAAGTGAAGATTGGAGGAGCTCAAGGGATTCAGTGGCAGTGAATCAACTAGTCTAGTGAGAGACTGGGAGCTCAGTGAGTTGAACTACAAGGAGTGATTGTAGTGGAAGTGAAGGAACTGTTACTTTGTTAGAAACTGTTAATGACTGTTGCCATAGGAGATGGCACTCCTACACATGCAGATGTGGTGTCTTGCTGGATGCCCTTCCCTGCATGGCTGTCCTCCTGTTGAAGTCTCGGAGTCTGCCAATTAATCTTGCAACTACCTAACCCTCTCTCCCAAAGTTCTGTTCATTCAAGAAGTCTCTGGCGCCCAATCAATATACCTCATACTGCACCCTCTATGCCTTGCAACCCACCATATACAGAAGGATGTCAGCTGTCCCTGGAGGTTCTCATTAGACCGAAGGAAGCCTGGGACCTTGCTTCATACAAATAAACAAACTGTTGTTATAATGTATGTAACAAGATATCAGTTAGACTGTTAAACACCTCAAGGTCATAATTTTTTGCATCAAAGCTTCATTTAAGAGTAGGATGAGTGATATAGTGTTAAGAAAAAAACGCCAGAAGGCGCTCACCTAAGTGTATCATCCGAAAGACTTTAATGATAAAAAATAAAACAAAAAATAAAACTTCCAAAAGGTAGCAAAATATGGCACCTGTCATAAGCACATCTGGTACAGATCCCATGTGGACGGATGACAGATCACTCTATTCCAGGAAACGGCCTCACCACCACTGGCCAGGTGGAAGAAACCAGGAAGTTGGGGATCTTGAAGTGCAGGGCTGGTTTGGAAGTGATGTCAGACGCTGCTGGAGGACAAAAGTGGGTATGGCTATGCATTTTGGAGCTGCACTTTGTGTGCATTCAGCAGTGATCACCAAAGATAATTGCTGCCTCTGCGAACGACGACAAATTGCTGCAGCCACCAGCGACTTGTCATAGTGAATGGGTCCGGCGGCCGCACCTAGCAGCTCACAGCCGAAGCTGGAATAAGAAGATTCATGCTGCTACAATTTGCACCGGCCTAAATTGATGGTGTGAATGTATCTTGAGGCAGTCAGAAATTTTTTATGCTGCCGCCCTTCATTTAGCCCCTCTAGCTCCCTGAATGTTATAAGCAGAGGTAATGAGGATACTGTATAAGTTGTCTGCTTCAGTTTTTCTTTTGCTGGAGACTTTCTGAACTGCAATCTTGCAGTAAACAAGTCTTTAAAGCATCTTTACATTAGCAGATATCCCTCAGACAGCCAGCAGTTCTAAATGCAGTTGGACTAGGACATAAAAGGGATGGTTTTTCATGCTCTCACACGTTATCCTTAAAGAGGAGGTCCAGCCTGGGTGAAAAAAAATTTAAAGTACAAATACTGTAGCTGCTGACTTTTAATATTAGGGCACTTGCCTGTCCAGGGAGCCTGCGATGTCGGCACGCCAGCCAATCTTCGGATCGACTCCTGGGTGCTGCCGCCGTCATTCCCGGTAAGGGAACCCGGCAGTGAAGCCTTTTAACTTCACAGCTGGTTCCCTGCTGCACATGCGCGAAGCGTGCTGCGCTTTCTAATTGGTCCCTGTTCTCCTTCTCCCTTTTTAAAGTGGCACCGGGGGGGGGGGGGGGGGTATAAGCGGAAGTTCCACTTTTTGGTGGAACTCTGCTTTAAAGTGGTTGAAAACAAGTGTAATTTCTATCTGAGGCTTCGTTCCTCTGCTAACGGCATGAATCACTGCTGACAAATTTTCCTGACACACAGAGAAAATGGTGACAGGGGAGGGACCTCCATCAGATTGACAGCCTCAGCGCAGTTCCTTGTGAAGGGGGGGGGGAGGTGTATCCCCTTCCTCCAATCCAGCTTTCAGAGCTCTCCTCACTGTGCTGTACAGAGTGTAACTTCAGCACTTTGGCCCCCTTTTCTGGCAGCCCAGGCAAGCTTTATAAATTTTGGACTTTGGATGTAGAGAAAGGAACACTGTAGATAAACAGATACACAGAGATTAAACAAATTCTCCTACACAAGTTGTATCACCTGAGGCCAGTCACTTACCTGGGTATATGGAAGGGTTTACAACCACCTTAACTGAGGAATACACCCCATGTTTGTTTTTGTAAAGGAAGGGCTGAAATGCAGAAATGTTCAATTTTAATACGATGCTTAGTGGGAGGAGCAAGTATTTCTGTTGTTCTGTGCTGTCCATCTGGTTTCTTTTTTTTTCCAATTTTATATAATAGATCTTGAGAAAAATATCAAGAGTAATTTTTTATATAATAGATACTTGAGAAAAATATCAAGAGTAATTTTTTAAAGGGGGGGTGTAGAGAAAATTAGTGTAGACACAATGTAAAAGGGACCTGTCCTGGTAATTTTTTTTCAAGAGTGGTCCCCAATCTCTAGCAACTCATGTAGCTTATGTATTGTTTTGATCTCCCGCAACATGTCTGCAATCTCTCTCTGATAGTCTTGTAGCATGTCTCTAGTCTGTTGCTATCTCCTGTTGCATGTCAGCAGTCTGACAGCTTTCTGTAGCATTACATTCACTGAGCCCCCGTTCACATTGGCGCGATTTGACAGGTCAAATCTGAGCCTATTGCCTGTGTTTCGTCAGATATGGTGACCCATCAGAATGTGTAACGGAATGACGTGCCGTCGCCCCCATCTTGCTACATCCCGCACTTCACCATAGTAAGGATACATTGAGAAGGGGGAAAACGGACATCTTCTTACACCCAGCGTAGTTTTACATTTTACACTTATTTTTTACTGTAAATTGAGTTTATATAGTGAAATCCAGTACTTAGAACTCCGCCTGACTGTTTTTTGATGTTCAATTTTAAAGCAGCAGCAAGCCTGCTCCTCTCATAGGTTTGCTTATCTGACAGAAGTTCACTGCTTTTAAAATTAAACATCTAAACTAGAACTCCGTGTGACAAACTCTGTATTTCACTATATAAACTCACTTTACTGTTAAAAATAAGTGTAAATGCAAAACTCGGGTGGGTGTAACAAGATGTCCGCTTTCACTCTTCTCAGTGTATCCTTACTATGGAGAAGTGGGGGGTGTAGCAAGATGGCGGCGACAGAACGTCCCTTACGTTACACATTCTGACAGGTTGCCATATCTGACAAAACGCCAGCAATAGGCCCGTCCCAATTGGCGTTGCACAGATTTCCAAAAGTAGTTCCTGCGCTACTTTTGGCGACTTCGGGGGCGATTTCAATAGACATCTGTGCGTGAACCCCCACAGATGTCTTTCAAGTCTCCCCCCAAGTTGGACTGAAATGCGGCTTTGAAATCGTGAAAGTTCAGATGAACTCGCACGATTTCAAAGCCGTGTTCAGTGTGAATGAGGGCTAAATATGATCTGCAGCCTTTAGGCCTCACATATCCAGGAAGGTAACCAGCACTGATATAGAGACTTACTGAATTGTGGTAGTAACAATATAATAATATATAATGGATAAAATGCTACTCAGCAACATTAAAGCTGTGTTCTGTATACACCCTTACGTTTTTATGAAGCGTTCTCGGACTAAAGCGGTTTTCTTCTTCTGTATTGTAGTGGATGAGTATATCTCAATGGCAAAAGAAAAGCATGGATACAATGAAGAGCAGGTAAGACATGAATAGCTGAAGAGGCTCTTTATGACTCAAATTCACACCTGAGCGTTTTGTAGCTTGAAGCTCCAAAATGCTCACTAATCACAATCCTATGGTTTAAAATTGTGCATGTTCACATATGAATACTCGGGCACTTATAGCTCGATGCCTGAAGCTTAATAAGGTTACAGGAGTTACTTCTGAAGCAGAATGGATACTTTTTGGCCTCATAGACTCCAATGGGAGCACCTGGAAAACACCTGAAAATTCTAAGTGTTTTGTTAACCCCCAAAAAAATATACAGATCCTGGTCCCTTAAAGCAGATTACACAGCACAGTGCTTGTACTGTGTAATCTGCCCCGCTCTAAACTGTAAAAAAAAAAACCCTGAACCTGGTACCTCCTGTATTACCTCTCTAAACAGACCACAAAAATCAGGGCTGCTCCGCCCTGATCACTGCGGTCAAAGTACGTCCCTCCGTCATACATATCTGTTCACTCTGCTCTCTTCTCTCCCCCCTCACCCCCACCTTCCTGCCTTTCATATCCCTCTGTGTGTCCGTCTCTGGCCCGGCCCCGCCCCCCGCCGCTATTCTTGTAACATAAAAACTTAAAATTATCACCGACAGCCTCTCGGTAGTTTTAAAAAAACGAGTGTTCTAAATACCTAATTTTGAGCTGTCTTCAGGCCGGTCACGGGACACGCGGACGCTTTACAGAGCTTCTGCGGAGGAGACGAGCGGCCATGTGATCTCCCCGGCTGACGTCAGAGCGAGTTCACGGCCCCTCCCACAGAAGACATCCACCGGAGCTGTAAAGCAGCTGCGAGTCATGTGATTGGCCTGAAGACAGCTAAAATTAGTTATTTAGAACACTCGGTTTTTAAAACCTACTGACATAGGGGTTAATTTACTAAAGGCAAATCCACTTTGCACTATAAGTGCACTTGGAAGTGCAGTCGCTGTAGACCTGAGGGGAAGATCTGAAATAAGTGGAAGCTCTGCTGATTTTTATAATCCAATCATGTGCAAGCTAAAATGCTGTTTTTTATTTTGCTTGCATGTCCCCCTCGCATCTACAGCGACTGCACTTCCAAAGGCACTCGCAGTTAGACATGTGCACTGCCAAAAAATTCGTTAGTTTTCGTTTTCGTTTCATTCGTTTTTTTTTTTTTTTCGGGTCATTCGTTATGATCGCAATTCGTAAATTCGTAAATTTGTACATTCGTAAATGTGTACATTCGTAAATGTGTACATTCGTAAATGTGTACATTCGTAAATTTGTACATTCGTAAATTTATACATTCGTAAATTTATACATTCGTAAATTCGTACATTCGTAAATTTATACATTCGTAATTTCGGAAATTTGGAAATTCGATATTTTCGAAAACCCGAAAATTTGAAAATCTGAAAAAATAACTATTAAATTATAGGTATTGTAATTTCCTTTCAAATTTGGCTGTTAGCGAACGTAACGAATACAAATTTATCTGAAGTTGCGCATAACCTGAAATAACAAATGCCGCATCTAAACAAATGGAACGGAACAAATTAATAATAATAAAACGTTTTTATTATTATTATTGTTATTTATTATTATTATTAATTCATTACGTTCCATTCATTTAGATACGGCATTCATTATGTCGGAAAACAATTCGTAACTTCGTTAAGTTCACTAACAGCCAAATTTGAAAGGAAATTACAATACCTATAATTGAATAGTTAGTAATAGTTAAGTTATTAGTTAATTATTATTTCAGAATTCCGAAATTAACTAATTTACGATTGTACGAATGTACAAATTTACGAATGTACGAATATTCGGAAATTCGTAAATTCAAATTTACGAATTTCCGGATAGTTGTACATTCGTAAATTCGTGCATTGGTAAATTCGTATATTCATAAATTCGTAAATTTGAATTTACGAATATTCGTTAAAATTCGTTAAATGAGTTTTCGTTAATTCGGATATTTCCGAATTAACGAATTTGTCGAAATTCGTTAAAAAACGAATTCGGAACGAAACGAATTGCACATGTCTACTCGCAGTGCACTTGTAGTGCAAAGTGGATTTGCCTTTAGTAAATAACCCCCATAGTGTGCTATGCCAGCCTCTAATAGAGGGGCTGGCATAGTTTCTTTATCGTACACCACGGGACACAGAGCTAGTCATTACATAATGGGTTAAGGGTCACCAGCGGTGATTGGACACTGGCACAACCAATGGAAGACAGTTCCCCTCCATATAACCCCTCCCATCAGGGAAGTACCTCAGTTTTTTCGCCAGTGTCGAAAGGTGTTGGACGCGTTAGGAGGTGCTAAAGGAAAGCTCTACCAAAGAGACCCTCTGGGGGTAAAAGAGCTATGCTTTCGGATCCATCCAAGACGCCTACAAATGAGCTGAATCTGGATGGGATCCGGGCCTCATCCATGAGGCGTCGCCTGTAATGTCTCTCTTCGGAGGACTGGGCTCTAAGATCCAGCACTTTCGCTATTTCGCTATAAAGTCCTGGTAAGAGTCTTGTACAAGGCCCAGGGGAGAGGTATCCTTTAAATAGGAACCCATATCCCTGAAGGTTGGCACACATAGCCCACCGTGAAGGGTGAAGTTTGGTATCTGTCTGAAATCTTTCAGCAGAAAAACCTGCGGCGTGGATAAGGTGAGATTAGAAGGTCCATAACTAGGTTGGGACCTTTTTTCAAAAAGTGGATGTCTTCTTTTTTTCCACCACTGGGGGGAGTAAAGAGCTGAATATACTCACCTCACTCTGTTCAGTGTCGGCTTCGGCGAAGTACACTGCTCGTCACCTCCGCTGCTGAGCTTGCTGGGGCACCCCGATCCTCCTTTCGGTGGCCGACCAGACACCTGCAGATGCAGGTAAGTGGGAACAAAGGCTGATGAGAGTCCTCTCTCACTATGGCCACCGCCATAGCGCTAAGGGCCGCGCGCGCGCGCTTTATCGGAGGGGGGGGGGCGAAGGCGTGCGCGGGCACGTGGCGCGCGCAGGCACAGAAACGGCGCCAAATTTAAAAGACTGTCAGTGTGAGAAGCACTGCAGCAGCAAGCAAGCTCGTTAGTTCTCTTATTCCTGGCAGAGAAACACAGCAGCTATACAGGGACGTAAGACTCCATGTGGTTGGATTGGGTACTTCCTAGAAGACATCCATGTTATGCATAGTTATGTGTTAAAAGTTGCATACTTAATGTATTTGCTTAAACTAAACACGGTAGTATATGCATTTAGGTACCTTGTATTTTGTCTAAACAGTAAGCCTTCCAGGGGAAGTAATACGGACAAAAAGAGATAAGAAAGCACCACCGCCTGAGAGGAGGCTCTAACTGTGCTGACTCGGTACCTTTCTCTCCTGTGTTGCTAAATGCACCTGTTCAGGATGAGCCATTACCTCTGTCAGGTATGGCGGCTTCCCCAGTGAAGCCTGGGCCTGTATATGTCACTGAGGACACTTTATCAGCTGCCCTAAATAATCTGGAGGAAAAAATTGCTACCTTAATCGCTAAGTCCTCTAAAAAGGGACAATAAGCGAAGCAGGTCTCTTCCAGTATTGGACCTCCCTTCAGAAGTACCTGAGGGAGGAGGATGAGGAGGAGGAGGCTACATCAGCAGAGGATGAGGAGCCAGATTTTAAGGTCACAGGTACAATGCTATAGCAGTGCATTTAAGTTAACCTCTGCGGAGGTAACGGAATTACCTGTCTCCTCCCTAGGGTCATTAAGATCCCTGCAAGGTGCATGCTCCTTCCCGGTTCATCCGTTACTAGAGGATCTAATATACGCAAACTGGCAACATCCAGATAAGCGTTTCTCACCTCCAAAAAGGTTTAACATTCTTTATCCTATGGGGGAATTTTTTTTTTTAAAGAAATGGAGCCTGCCTGCGGTAGTTGCGGCTATTTCTTGTGTAAATAAAAACCTGACATGTCCGGTGGATAATGTACAAGGGTTTAAAAGATCCTTCTGAGAGGAAGTTGAAATCCTCCTTCCTTTTGGCCGGCTCAATTACCCAACCTGCAGTAGCAGCAGTCGGTATGGGTCAGGTCATCAGCCAACAGGTAAAGCAGGGGCTGAAGGAACTGCCTTCAGAGCAGGCTAGAAATTGGGAAAATTTGCCTAAAGCCTTATGCTTCACAGTGGATGCCATGAGAGATTCTATCATACAGGCATCACGCCTTACACTCCAGCTGGTACAGATGCGCAGAGTACTTTGGCTTAAGCATTGGTCAGCGGAGACCCCATGCAAAAAGCTGTTGGCAAGTTCCCGTTCCATGGCGAACGCCTATTTGGGGAAGATTTAGAAAAATATATACAGAAGATCAAGTGGTAAAACGACTTTTACCTGAGAGAAAGAAAAACAAGAGATCTTGTTTTAAACGCTCTCTCCCCAGCTCCCGGGAAATCTGACTCCAACCAGTGGCGGCGGCCTGTTTTAGCCGCCCACAGGCAAAAAAGCTCAGAAGAACAAGAAGCCGTGGGGTGCAAGAGCTAATAAGCAAGCCCCCAAAGCCTCTCAGTGAAGGGGCGCCCCCGCTTGGCCGAGTGGGAGGAAGGCTTTGTCAGTTCTGAGCAACTTGGTGGTCAGAAATCCAGGACAATTGGGTAGTATCCACAATATCCTCAGGGTACAAACTGGAATTTCGAGAGATCCCATCTTCTCAATTCCGAGGTTCAAGACTCTCCAAGGATCCACAAAAAAGAGAATCCTTCTTCAAAGGTTTGAATCACTTAATGGCTCAAGGTGTAGTTACAGACGTACCCCAAAAAGAGCGAGGTTCAGGTTTTTACTCAAACCTCTTTGTGATTCCAAAGCCAAATGGAGATGTCAGACCCATCCTGGATCTAAAATCCCTAAATCGGTTCCTGAACGATCGCCATTTTCGAATGGAAACGATCCGATCCGTGGCCGCCACTTTAAAGGGCGGAAAATTCATGGCGCCCATAGATATCAAGGACGCACATTTACACATACCCATCCTCCCCGCTCACCAAAGATTCCTAAGGTTTGCGGTAGAAGATCGCCACTTTCAATTTGTGGCTCTGTCGTTTGGTGTAGCCACCGCGCCCATAGTATTCACAAAGGTGCTAGCTCCTCTGTTAGCAAACCTAAGAACACGGGGCATTGCGGTAACAGCCTATCTGGACGATCTACTAGTAATAGATCAGTCAAAGGACGGATTGGGTCACGCTGTACACACTACAGTAGGATACCTGGAGCATTTAGGATGGATTATAAATTTACAAAAATCCTCTCTCCAGGCCCAAAGAAGGATAGGGTACCTGGGCATGATCATAGATACAGCCCAAAACGGGGTATACCTGCCGGAACCGAAGATACAGTCTCTGAAAGACCTGATCCACAAGGTCAAAGCAAACAAGAGGCCGTCTATTCGCCTTTGCATGAGACTATTGGGAAAGATGGTAGCCTCCTTCGAGGCGGTCCCTTACGCCCAGTTTCATTCGAGACTACTTCAAGGCAATATTTTAGCTTCCTGGAACAGGAAGAGCCAAGCTCGGGATATACCCATGCGCCTGTCCTCACAAGTACGCCACAGCTTCGATTGGTGGCTAGAAGCCAGGAATTTACGGAAGGGAAAGTCCTTCCTCCCAGTGGCCTGGAAGGTGGTATCTAGGGATGCCAGCCTATCGGACTGGGGTGCAGTATTCGTGGAGGCTTCTACCCAGGGAACCTGGGCCAAGACTCAGGGGATCCTGCCCATCAATGTGCTAGAGATCCGGGCGGTATATCTAGCCCTCAAAACCTGGACATACAGGTTACAGGGCTACCCAGTTCGGGTTCAATCCGACAATGCTACTGCAGTAGCTTACATCAATCACCAAGGAGGCACCCGCAGTCGGGCAGCCCAAAGAGGTGAACCGGATCCTGGCATGGGCAGAAGAGCATGTACCTTGCCTTTCTGCAATCTTCATTCCAGGGATGGAAAATTGGCAAGCAGACTACCTGAGTCGTCAGCAGCTGCTACCAGGGAGTGGTCTCTTCACCCCGAGATCTTTCAGGCCATATGTCTGAGATGGGGAAACCCAGATGTAGACCTGCTAGCTGCCAGGTTCAACAAGAAATTGGACAACTTTGTGTCCAGAACGAGAGATCCTCTAGCCTACGGGACAGACGCTCTAATAATACAGACGCTCTAATAACTCCATGGAATCAGTTCTCACTGATCTAGGCATTCCCTCCGATCCCTCTTCTACAAAGACTGCTTCGCAGGATCAAGGAGGAGGGAATACCAGTAATCCTAGTGGCCCCAAACTGGCCCAGGAGGCCTTGGTATGGCGATAGGAAGGCCCTGGAAGTTTCCACTCCGACACGACCTGCTGTCACAGGGTCCAGTATTCCACCCTTCCTTACAAAGGCTAAAGTTGACGGCCTGGCTGCTGAGACCCACATTTTTAAAAAGAGAGGGGTCTCTGGTCCGGCTCTTTCTACGCTCATTAATGCTAGAAAGCCAGCCTCCAGACTCATCTATCAGAGTCTGGAGAGCATACGTTTCCTGGTGTGAATCCAGATGTTGGAATCCTCAGAAGTATGAAATAAGTAGGATTCTTGCTTTTTGCCAGTTAGGAGTGGATATGAATTTAGCCCTTAGCACCATCAAAGGGCAAATATCGGCTCTATCAGTCTTCTTTCAGAGACCATTGGCATCTCACTCCCTAGTTCGGACATTCATTAAGGGGGTACTGAGGATAAATCCTCCAGTTAGGACTCCCTTGTGTCCATGGGATTTGAATTTGGTATTGTCAGTGTTGCAAAAGCAACCTTTTGAACCTATTCGCCATATTCCTTTAATTATATTAAGTAGGAAGTTGGCCTTTCTGATTGCTATAGCTTCTGCTAGGAGAGTATCAGAGCTAGCAGCTCTTTCTTGTAAAGAGCCTTATCTAATTTGTCACAAGGACAAAATCGTACTACGACCCCATCCGGCTTTTCTACCTAAGGTGGTGTCGGCTTTTCACTTGAATCAAGACATTGTTCTGCCTTCCTTTTTTCCAAACCCGCGGACGGCGGGGGAAAAATTATTACACTCTCTAGATCCAGTGAGAGCGGTAAAGGTGTATCTGCAAGCAACCGCTCAGATACGTAAAACAGATGTTTTGTTTATTTTACCAGATGGGCCCAAGAAGGGCCAAGCGGTATCAAAATCCACCATTTCCAGGTGGATTAGACAAGTAATTATTCAAGCTTATGGTTTAAAGAACAGGACTCCTCCTTTTCCTGTTAAAGCGCACTCTACCAGGGCGATAGGTGCTTCATGGGCAGTGCACCACCAGGCTTCGATGGCTCAGATCTGTAAAGCTGCAACTTGGTCTTCAGTCCATACATTTTCCAAATTCTATCAAATAGATGTGAAAGGACATGAGGATTCCGCCTTTGGGCGAAGTGTGCTGCAGGCAGCAGTATAGGGCTTCTGGTCCGCAAGCGGCCTGTTTTGATCTGTGTCTCCCCCCCTTCATATGAGCATTGCTCTGGGACGTCCCATTATGTAATGACTAGCTCTGTGTCCCGTGGTGTACGATAAAGAAAATAGGATTTTTATAACAGCTTACCTGTAAAATCCTTTTCTTGGAGTACACCATGGGACACAGAGGTCCCCCCCTTCTTATGGGAACCTTACTGCTTTGCTACAAAACTGAGGTACTTCCCTGATGGGAGGGGTTATATGGAGGGGAACTGTCTTCCATTGGTTGTGCCAGTGTCCAATCACCGCTGGTGACCCTTAACCCATTATGTAATGACTAGCTCTGTGTCCCGTGGTGTACTCCAAGAAAAGGATTTTACAGGTAAGCTGTTATAAAAATCCTATTTTTATATAGCTGGGCTAACAAACTTTTCAAACCTAAGCATACATCTCCTAATAGCTAGATTTTCATTGACTAAAAGAAAATGCTTATGCCTGAAAAAAATGTGCAGAAACACACACAGAAAAAAGTTCTAAAGTTGCATGTAAACTCAGCAATTCTGCCTGAGATCCCAAAACGCCAAATGTAAATGAAGGCTTACTCATTATGACACTCCCGGTAGTCTGTGTTGGTTGTTCATGTACTGTAGTTGTGGCCTTCACCACCAAAGTTTACCCTTCAGGTAATTTCAAGCAGAACATTAAATGCATTCTAAATAGTTGCTTTGGATTTCTATGAGGGATGCGCCGATATCAAGTATTTTCACAAGCACTCAAATGCTCCGATAACCGATGCTTTGCATTGCGATTTGCGTCCATACAAAACTAATGGGCTCAAATTGCACTACAAAGAATCGCATGCGGTTTTCCACACTCCTCCTGTGTGAACCCAGGCTGAAATCGCTATGAAAAGCCTGGGTTCACACAGGAGCAGTGGAGAAACCGCATGCGATTCGGACAAGAATCATACCGCATTTTGATTCTTTGCAGTGCGATTTTTAGCCCATTCATTTTGTATGGTCTCAAATCGCACCGCAAAGTATCGGCACTCGTTTTTGCTGATTTAAAAGAAAAGGGTATATGTGCAACCCTAATTTCTATACTTTTCATGCTTATTAAATAAACCTTGTTACGTTTAATATCAGTATTTATTGGTAAAACGCCAAGTTTTTACATTTTATACTAATTTTAACCATTCTCTCCTATGTTAATTTGAACAAAGCTTTTTTTTGGGTTGTTTTTGTCTTGCTATTCTCTCCTTTTCTTTTTACTCGCCAGGGTTTTATATTGTTTCTTCTGGTCATTGACAGGCCTTGGGTATGCTCTTGTGGCACAAACATGATGTGGAACGCTCCCTAGCTGACCTGGCAAATTTTACTCCTTTCCCCGATGAGTGGGGCATCGAGGACAAAGTCCTTTTTGAACAGGCATTCAGTTTCCACGGAAAATGTTTCCAGCGCATACAGCAAATGGTAATATTGTCTTTTTGCTTGCATATTTCTCTACAGCTGATACTGATTTAAAGCTGGCCATATACGTATAGAAATTTTGGCTGAAACTGGTCATTATTGGAAAGATCGTTTGACATTTGTGCCCAGCTAATGTCAATGGATCCGTAATGAAAACTTTTACCATTTCAACCAAAGTGTATATCTGTGTTATATTCAAAACTAAAAAAATCCTACGTCTTGTATTGCACATCCTTGAAAATAGGTGAACCAGAATTCTTAATGTTGTTGTTATCGACTGTTCACTTTCGATCATGGCTACGATTTTATTATACCAGTTAGTGGACAAGTCGCTATCGAGCGATGAATTGTCGTTTACACTGCAAACGACCCAATTCTATACGTCTGTGGCCAGCTTAAGTTTTTCACTTATTTACTTTGATGCAAATTTATCACCTTCACCCTCTGAATGACAATAGGGCAGTCAAGTGTTTTGTGAGGCTTGCTACAAGCATCAAACTTGAGTGCTGAAAGGGCATCAAAGCATCACTGAAGTTTGTCTTGGGCTTAATGGCTTCATACAGCTGGACATTTGATGAAGCATATTGTATATTCAGGGCTCAAAATTACAAGTCCTGAGCTACTAGCCAGGCCTTAAGGGTTACTCGCCATCAGTTGCCCCACCCAACCCCATCCCTAATTCCACCCTTAAACATGCCCTCATAAATTATCTCATGAAATGACACTTAAATTGTTTTGCAGAATTAAGTTATAAAAATAAATATTAACAACTTTTTCAGTGCAGCCTTGCCTGTGCCCACCGTTGCAGCGTGACCAGTGCCCACCGTTGCAGCGTGACCAGTGCCCACCGTTGCAGCGTGACCAGTGCCCACCGTTGCAGCGTGACCAGTGCCCACCGTTGCAGCGTGACCAGTGCCCACCGTTGCAGCGTGACCAGTGCCCACCGTTGCAGCGTGACCAGTGCCCACCGTTGCAGCGTGACCTGTGCCCACCGTTGCAGCGTGACCTGTGCCCACCGTTGCAGCGTGACCTGTGCCCACCGTTGCAGCGTGACCTGTGCAGAGGAAGAGAGGGTCAGCTGGATTATCACAGAGCGGGGATTGGCCACTGTAACAGCTTTTATTTGAATAGCTGTCCGCTCACGGTCAAACACAGTCCCGGAACCTGGGACAGCTAGAACACGTTTCGGCATTGGACCGGCGTTCTGTCTATCATTGGCGCTTGGTCAGGAGGCCGGACTGTGTGTGACCGCGAGCGGAAGGCAATTCAAATGAAAGGTGTAATAAGCAGGCAATCCCCGCTCAGTGATAATCCGGCCAGCTTGCCTCTTCTCTCTCTACCCCTGGGTGAGTGCTGGAAGAATGGCTCCTATTCAACCGCCCCCCACTCTGAGGCAGCCCACTCTTGTCCTCCAATCATTTTCCACTTGCAAAATGCAAGTAGGCGAATGTTGTTGTTGTTTTTTTTTTAGGGCAGATGTACTTATAGTAAGGTTTATGAGCCCCAAAAAGATGGGAAAGTGGTGTCAACAGAGGCGCCCAAAAAAGAAGAGGAAAAGAGAAGCTGAGAAATGGATTCTTCATTAAATCGATATTTATTGCTCACAGAATAGTATAAAAAACTGTTGATGCATTTCGTGGCACTACACTGACCACTCCCTTAGGATGGTGCATAAAACACTTTTTATCTACATACACACTATATATGTGTGTGTGTTTGTGTGTATATATATACACACACACACACACACTATATATTTCTAAAATGCATGTATGTGTATATATTTTATCTCTTAGAATGGTTATCAAAGAGATTCTTTTATTCTTGTCAATTTTTTTTTGAGTTTTGATAATTAACAAACATAGGTACAATTGATGGTAGCAGTAGTAGAGATCATATACTAGTAAACAGTATTGAACTTGAGTTCCAATATTTTTTTTAAATATTTTAACTTAACCAATGTAGACGAAGATCTAATCTCTCACAAAAAATGTTTTGTCTTTGAAAATGAAAGATTACAATCCAGATAGAACAATTCTATATAATATGATCATAAAGGATGAGAAAGAAAGATCTTAATTATTAACTCGCATATACTGCTGGAATAGAATGCATTAGAGCAGGGGTGCCCAACCTTTTAAAGATCGAGGGCCACTTAAGCGACTTGGTAACCGGTTGCGGGCCACAATGAGTGGAGCGGTTGGATGGCAGCCTACTCCTACTTTTTTTTTTTTTTTTTTTTTATTGGATTGGAGGTAGGCGTTTAAACGAACACAAGTCCATTTACATCTGCTACTCCTTAGTGGTGAATGGAGGGTCCAATTTGGGTTGGACTGACCGTGTGAAAGGGGCCTATGGCTCAGTGCAGGTAACCCGCAGGTGCATTGCTCTGCACCTGCAGATCAGTTTGAAAGCAGCCCAGTAACCACTGCAGAACAGATATGCCTATATACACACTGTCATTTTAGTAATAAACATACCTTTTAATAACAGTATTCTATTTCATCCCAGTGCAGGAGGTCGCGGGCCACATCAGAGTGCTCCGCGGGCCACTGGTTCGGCACCCCTGCATTAGAGACTAAAAAAATGGTTTCGTGTAAAATCAATAGGCATGTGTTTGTTCATTAGAACTATATAACTGTTGTTTAATGATAGTTAAGGAAATCGGGAAATAGAAATTCCGCTACCAGTATTGTGTAAGAAAGTAAGTTGAAGGAGGGAAGACAGACTAAAGAGGAGAATTAGAAAAGAGAAAAATAAGGAAATCAAAGATGGTAGGGATCCCCGGGGTATCACATAGTGGTAGTCTTATACTACGAGTGCGCAGAATAGATATATGTAACAATAGAGATTATTTTATTCTAAGAGATGACCTATATACAAACACATATACTGTACATTATATATATTTATATACTTTTTACCTACATATAGTTTTTTTTTTTTTTTTGTTTATCAATGTTTTATGCACCATCCTGAGGAAGTGTCCAGTGTAGTGCCACTAAACATGTTGACTGTGTTTTAAACAAAATCATTTCTCAGCTTCTCCTTCACCTTCAGGTGTTTCTACTGACACCACTTTCCCATCTTTTGGGGCTCATAAACCTCTTACTGTTGTAGCAATACCCCCTAGAGGGCCGCTGGTTAATTTTGGGTTTTGCACGTTGCCTCTTCAGCTTCGTTGTCCGGGTAGGAAAGTTTGTAGTAATGCAATGTCCACACAGATGTAAAACCTCAAACAGTTAGGCTTTATTTTCTTATGCAGTAAACGTTGAGAACTAGAAGGTATAGAAAACTAGGGGAAGGTTCAGGCACTCGCCACAATATATAACAGTCTCGAATCAAAATCACTCGCCACTCTCAGTGTTAAGAGTGGGTATTGGTCACCCAGATAGTCCCCTCTCACATGGTCTAGCAGCCGGGGTGACACACGAACCAGCAACAGGGCAGTCTCTGCCACAGACCTTTTTAAAGTTGAGCAAAATGGATAGTCCAGGAATCCTCTGCCACAGGATTCCAAAGTCCCAAACTTCCAGCCGTACAGTTAAAGAGCCTTTAAGCCAGGTCTTGACAAATTTGCTTGGAATCTAGGAGCCAGCTAAAAAAGTTAGGAGCCAGGTTTTATTTTTTAACGACCGATGCGTGCAGAAGCGAACGCATACGTGAGTAGCGCCCGCATATGAAAGCGGTGTTCAAACCACACATGTGAGGTATCGCCGCGATCGGTAGAGCGAGAGCAATAATTCTAGCCCTAGACATCCTCTGTAACTAAAAACATGCAACCTGTAGAATTTTTTAAACGTCGCCTATGGAGATTTTAAAGGGTAAAAGTTTGTCGCCATTCCACGAGCGCACGCAATTTTTAAGCGTGACATGTTGGGTATCAATTTACTCGGCGTAACATTATCTTTCACAATATAAAAAAAAAATTCGGCTAACTTTACTGTTGTCTTATTTTTTAATTAAAAAGTGTATTTTTTCCTCAAAGTGCGCTTGTAAGACCGCTGTGCAAATACGGTGTGACAAAGTATTGCAACGACCGCCATTTTATTCTCTAGGGTGTTAGAATAAAAAATATATATAATGTTTGGGGGTTAACTTCTAAGTAAAGGGAAGGAGATGGGCGGGCAGTGAAACGGGCAAGCATTGCTGGTTGTCTTGTCATATCAATGGCCACCACAAGAGGACGCCAGATTACAGAATGAATCGTAGGCCTGCAGAAGGCCGCAAAGCCGCGGCCTCAATTACCGGGGCCAGCGCGGCCCGACGAGATCGCGGGGGAGGGGGGGCGGCGCACGGAGACACAGGAAACCTCAGCTGTGCTGCCTCAGGCGCCACGTCGCTAATTCTAGTCGCAATTGCTACCTGGCGCCCAGGTTATGTCGAACCCTGCTTTAAGCCAATCCGGCGAACTGCAGGGCTTGTAGTATAGCGGGTCCCTCCTTGATAAAGTCGCCAAACTCACCCAAGACAGCAGCACTTTGCCGGTCTTCTCCAGGGCAGGTCCTCCCCTGTTCTCCTTCATCAAGATAGCTTCCTCCCCATTTGGATGGACAGCTTGGGATCCCCTCTCCGAATGTAGGACCTAGCTGGGCCTACAGGATAGCGATGCAGCCTCGGGCCAACGTGGCCCCTAGACCAGGACCACACACACATACCTCGTGCCCGGAGGGCTGCGGGGTGAGAACAGACCTCAATCAATGGCGTCTGCCACTTAAGTATCCCCTCTCAGCCGGCACAGCGGGTCGACCACTCCCACTGTACCACTGCCGAGGAGGGCCACTCTATGCACCATGGTTTACCTGTGTTCCAACAGGTGCCTGAAGTGGTAATGCCACCTACAGGCGATAAGGGAAAATGCTATTGGGCAAACCACAGCTAGAGCAGAGGCAAACATTTTAAGTGCAATTCAACCGTCCGAGCCCAACTACTGGCTTCAGACATCCCTCTAAATTTAAATTGCGTCCCAACCTTTTGGGGTGGGCGCTACACTGTGAACACACCGGAATCCTGAGACCACAGTGCGTAGGATGATCCGGATCACTGCATCGAGAGAGACCTTTTCTCTGTGCAGGGACAGTCCTATTTCTTGCAGGCTTTCGTTCCAGGTTGTCTGATCCCCCATAAGGGAGCTCGGCAACCTCACAGATGTGAGTCCACTATTGCAGTTTACCTTCTCATCATATTTCATCCAATTATTTGTCAAACTACTACACCATAAAGAACTCTCGCGTGGCCTCTGCTTATGTACATTGAATTTTTTTTTTTTTAATTTGCAAAGATTTTAAACCAATTTCTTTCAAGTTGTCATTATGGGATATTGTTTGTAGAATTTTTAAGGAAAATAATGCATTTAATCCATTTTGGAATAAGTTTATAATATGGCAAAATGTGGGAAAAGTGAAGCGCTGTGAATACTTTCCGGATGCACTGTAGCTCTCCATGAACTGTAAAGGCACTCTTGAGCACCCTCCGTAGTTCATTCACATCTTCCTCCAGCTTTGTAATTTTTTGCCTGTAAGGAGGTACGAGCAGGCAAGCTGGAGGCAAGGTCTGCCGGAGCCTTAGATTGCACGCACTGATTAATGATCGTGGGTTCAATGCTCTACAGGCTCATCAGAATTTTTTTTTTTTTTTTTTATATAAATTTTTTATTTTTTTTTTCTTAAAGGTGAAGTTGGCCTTTAAGGTGTGGGAAGAATGCAGTGTCTTGACCTTCAGAGCTTACCCTCCCTACATTGGACCGCATAGAACACATTCACTTGTGTTTTGGATGTTGGGTTTTCTAAAATGACATAATCCAAAAGACTCAATGTTGCTAGGCAAAAAAATAGGATTTTTGTACTCCCCGTAAAATCAGTTTCTCTGACGTCCATGGACTGACACAGCTGTCATACTGATTACGTGTGGGTATATGTCCCTGCTTGCAGGAGAATACCTAGGCAGAATGTTGGATGTTAAAACATTCTAGAACAAACCAGAGCTTAACAGCCCCGCCCAGGGGGGGCGGTCCCTCCGGACATTACCCTCCCACCTGCAGCTAGCAGACCTCAGTTCGTAACAAAGCAGTACAAACCTTAAAAGGAAGGGTGGGTGTTGTGTCAGTCCATGGACTTCAGAGAAACGGATTTTACGGTGAGTACAAAAATCCTATTTTCTCTTATCGTCCATGGACTGACACAGCTGTCATACTGATTACGTGTGGGACGTCCCAAAGCAGTATAAGAAAAGGGTGGGAGCAAAATAGTAAAGGAACAACCAAAACTTCACTTCAAACCAGCAGAGCTCCTCAACGGAGGAGTTGCAACATTAAACAGCGGCCTGCAACACTTTGCGGCCGAAAGAAGCATCCGAAGATGCAGCCACATCAACCTTATAGAATTTTGAAAAGGCATGAACGGATGACCAGGTCGCCGCCTTGCACACTTGTGCAACCGACGCTTGATGTTGGAAAGCCCAGGAAACACCAATTGCCCTGGTGGCATGCGCCGTAACCGGAAAGGGAGGGGCCACCCCCATAATGGCATAGGCCTGTATAACGGTCTGACTGATCCATCTAGAAAAGGTGGCAGACGACACCGCTCTGCCTTGTTCGGACCAGAGACAGACACAACTAGTGAGTCGTATCACGTACCACACAAAATGTGTGAAGCGCAAACCCTCTGGAATGCAATGTGTGAGGACACAAGGACGGGAGGACAATGTCCACATGTAGGTGAAAAGCCGAGACCACCTTTTGCAAAAGGAAGGTCGCGGACGCAACACCGCCTTATCCTTATGGATGACCAAATAGGGCGACTTGCAGGACAAGGCCGCCAACTCAGACACCCGTCTGACAGAAGTAATGGCCACTAAGAAGGCCACCTCCTGAGACAAGGTCAAGAGGGGAATATCTCTGATATTTTCAAAGGGAGGTTCCTGGAGAACCGAGAGCACCAAATTCAAATCCCGAGGAGGGAGAGGAGGTTTTAACAGGAGGGAGCACATGGCGAACCCCCCTGCACAAAGGTGCTACCAAGGAATGACCCGCTAGCGGTTGCTGAAGGAAGGCGGCCAAAGCCGAAATCTGACCCCTAATGGTACTCAAAGCAAGCATCTGGGTCACACCACGCTGCAAGGACCGCAGGATACTGGGGATGGAATACGTCCGTAGACGCTAGTCCAGCTCATTGCACATAGCGATGTAAGCTTCCCAGGTACGGTGATATCTTTCAAGCGGAAGACTTCTGTGCCCTGACCATGGTCGAAATGACTGAATCCGAGAGACCTCGGACTCTCGGCACCTGGCTTCCAATAGCTATGCCTTTAAGTCAGAGACTGTAAAACAGGATGAAAAATAGGACCTTGAAACAGAAGGTCCTCCCTTATTGGCAACCGCCAAGGAACGTCCGCGATGAGACGTACCAGATCAGCGTACCAAAGACGCCGAGACCCATCCTGTGCAAGAGGATCACCGGAATCCCTTCGGCCACAACCCTGCGCAGCAGGCGAGGAAGCAGCTGCAGCGGAGGATAACAGATATCAGGTGATAATGACCCCATGGGGCCCACCAACGGATCCGAGGCATCCGCCCAAAGATCCCTGGACCTGGCCACAAACCTTGACACCTTACAATTTGAGTCGAGAGGCCCTCAGGTCCACAACCGGCATGTCCAGGTGTAAGGACCACTCTCCTGGTCCAGCTTCTGGCGACTCCGATAGTCCGCCTGTCAATTGTCTACGCTTGAACGTAGACGGCCGATAGAGATCACGTGGGGAGGCATATTCTGATTGCCCGTATTTCCAGAACATTGGTCGGTAAACGGCTTCGTCCGGAGTCCAAGCCCTGGGGCTGACAGGACTCCACCCCAGCCCGTCAGGCTGGCGTCCGTCATGAACACCTTCCACTGGATGGGGAGGGACGACCTCCCGGACCGAAGATTCGGGGACCCCAACCACAACGCCAGGGACGCCCTGAGTGGGTGACTCATCTGGATCTGAAGATCCAAAGACAACGGGGATTTGTCCCAAGTGGACAGGATCTCTTACTGTAATGCCCATGTGTGATTGGGCATACGGAACAGCCTCGAATGAGGCCCTCATGAGTCCCAGGACTCTCATGCAAAAAAACGGGTTGACGACCATTTCCAAGACGTCAGAACCCGCACTACAGACTGTAAGTCAGTAACTTCTCCAGGGTTAGGGATACCTACGTCTCCATGGAGTCCAGGATCAGACCGAGATACTCCAAATGCTGAGCCGGGACCAGGACCGACTTCTGAATGTTCGGGAGCCACCCGAAGTCCCTAAGGGTCTGACTGACAATAGTCACACTTCTTCTAATTCTGAGCCATTGTCTGCTCTTAGAAGAGGCTAGGCCGGAGGGAAAAGCCACAATTGATAGTGGTCTTCGCCGATCGCAAGTGCAGAAACTACTGTTGACGTGCGCAGATCGGAACATGCAAGTAGGCGGCCTTGATGTCCAAGGATGCCAGAAAATCCCCTTGATGGAGTGTAGCGAACACCGCGCGAATGGATTCCATGCGGAACTTTTGCACAATCACAAAGGCAGTTAGGCCTTGAGGCCAAGGATTGGCCGAACCCCCATCCACCTTTTGGGACTACAAACAGATTCGAGTAGAAACCCTGAACCACCTCACCTGTGACGGAACTGGCACAATCACTCCGGACCTGATCAATCCTGTACGGCCCTTAAGAGGGCCGCCCGACGGGCAGGAAGGAGAGGGAGAATTGAGGGCAGAATCTGTCTGGGGGCCAGGAATGGAATTCTATCCTGTATCCTGAGGTGACCACCTCGCACACCCACCGGTCGGAGATCCGGGAGGTCCACCGAACCGTGAACCTGCAAGGACGTCCCCCCACCCCAGAGGCGGGCAGGGGCAAGACTCCAGGCGGCGGTGGGCTTGGAAGCTTGCTTGGTAGGCTTACGCACCCAGGGAAGCTTATGTCCCCCAGCCGCACTTTTTCCAGTCTGGGAGGGCTTACCTGTGGATTCTGACTGACGAGAAGAAACTCATTCTTCTTGCCGGAAAGGAAGGGCCCGGCCTACGGTGGGGCTCCTTTTTCCGTACCAGACTGAGGAAGGAAGGTGCTCTTACCCCCTGTGACATCCATAATAATGGCATCCAGGGTGGCCCCAAACAGTCTACCGCCCTTAAAGGGCAAGTCAGCCAGGAGCTATTTGGAAGCTAGGTTGGCCGACCAGCATTTCAGCCAGATAAGGCGACGCAGCACCACAGCAGATAGAGGCCCCAGAAATTAAAGGGGCCGCATCCAAAGTGGCATCGCACACAGAGACTAAACCCTGCGCCAGTTGGTGAGCCAGGGTAATGGTCTCAGGAGGGAGATTATGCTCCTGAACCGTCTGGTGCAAAACCTTTGCCCATCCTGTGAGTGTCTTGAGACACAAGTATCGCCGCCCCTATAGGGCGTAAGGCAGACCCCAATAAGGTAAACATAGTTCTACTCACCACTTCTGACCTCCTGTCAGTGGGATCCTTAAATGCAGGAGTCCCTTCCATTGGGAGTGTGGTAGCCTTATTCAAACGGGCGACCGGGGGGTCGACCACTGGGGGGAGAGCCCACTTCTTAACCAGGTCCTCCTTAAAGGGGTACCTCATGGCTAGGTGCCGCGGGACCGTCAAAGTCTTCTGCGGCTTATCCCAGACTTAGTCAATGAATGTATCAAAAAAAGGCACCTCTGGGGAAAAAAACTTTTTGAATAAACGGCTTTAAAGGAACCAAAGGAGACAGCTTCCACCTGAGGTTCTTCAGCCTCAACATTCAGCTTGAGAGTCCCTCACAGCATCAATGAGTTCACTTACAAGCACCCTGTCAGTTTTTCAGAACTGGGGTCTTCCTCGCAGGGAATATCCTGTTTAAAAACCTGAAAATCCTCAGAGCTAGGGTCCTGAGCAGCAGTAGCTAGGCCCATATCTGAGACAGAGCACTCCCCTACAGGAGGATGTGTGGGGAGGGGGCACTTTACAGCTCCCTTGCGCTCGCACACCACTTCCATCCTGACGAGGATGGTTCCAGGACTGCCGACAACTAGTCGCTATGGACCGCAGGTGTAGGAGCACTGCCAGTTGCCTCAGACAAGTGTGGAGAAGCAGGTGAACTAGATTCCATACTGCCACCCTCTGAGACTTTTAAACACTCATAGTGAGTAACACAGTCCACCCACTGGCTATGCTGAAGCTGAGGGGATACCCAGAGTACTCACCAACCCCTGTAAGGACCACTCCTTCCACTGTATGAAACCGCGCTGCCGCGCAGGTGAAGCCTGGGGAGAGTGAGGAGACTGGACTGTGAGGAGATTGTGAGAATCGTGCCGCAGCAGCGGCCGATAGAGGCCGAAAGCAAAAACGCTGCGGCTTCAAGAAAATGGCCGCCGGCAGCATACATTACTGCGCCATCGAAAATGGCCGCCGAGCACTTTTTTTTTTTAAAAATACCTCACAGCGCTAATAGCACACATGTTTTTAGTGG
Source organism: Rana muscosa (assembly GCA_029206835.1). Lineage (NCBI taxonomy): Eukaryota > Metazoa > Chordata > Amphibia > Anura > Ranidae > Rana > Rana muscosa. The sequence goes on from CM055119.1 coordinate 272,054,600, forward strand.
CACGGCAAGCGCTGGCGTGGCTGTTTGAACACAAACAGCCCCACTCAGTAACTGAACCTGTGAAGCTTAGCTTTGCTAAGCATGCATGTAAACCACTACTCCACAACAGTATGTACAACACTCACACCTGAACACTGCACCTCTCCCAGGGCCATTAAAACAGACATGAGCGCCCCCAGTCAGGCCAGAGTGACCCCCAAGCACCCCCACACAGCACAGCACCAGTACAGGGTGCAGAGAGCAGCATAACGGGGGGGAGACGGGGAGAAACACAGCCAGCATCTACTCACCTGCAGTAGGAGAGACCACTTACCCATCCCTTTCAGGGACCCACTGGCTTGTTTCAGACAGACCTATCACAGAGTAGTACTGTGTAGCTGTCGGCCCGGTCCACCGCGAGAGATAGTCAGTCAGGTACTGTTCAATCTTGAGAGGACCGCAGGAGCTAAAAGCAACCCGGCCACCCCTGGAGTCATGGGGCATGTCGTGAACTGAGTCTCGCACACACAAGGCAAGGATCAGCACGCTCGATGGTCGGACAGGAAAGACTACGAGGATACCAGTGTACCCAACCTGTTGCCCAGCCGACAGTTGATTGAAGGTCTCAAAAATAAAATAATACAATTCCCAAAGGAATAAAATTTAAAAGTAAAATCTTCCAGGAGACTGGCTCCTGAGAGAGCCACGTCTTCTCCTTCTGCTAGGCAGAAAAAAACTGAGGTCTACTAGCTGCAGATGGGAGGGTAATGTCCGGAGGGACCGCCCCCCTGGGCGGGGCTGTTTAGCTCTGGTTTTAACATCTAACGTTCTGCCTAGGTCTTCTCCTGCAAGCAGGGACATAAACCCACACGTAATCAGTATGACAGCTGTGTCAGTCCATGGACGATAAGAGAAAAAACACATGGAGGCAATGTTTAATCCTTGTGCATTTTCTGACACCCCAGCCACATATGGATGACTATATTACTTTTGTGTGTTTTCTTGTGTAAGCTTTTGGATGTTTCAACGAAAGCCTGATCTGGGTAGCCATAAACATTTAAAGCATTTCTGAGATGCCTGTATTCTTTGTCTTTACAACATCGGGCTGAGATGGTGGCAACAAATGGTGCAAAGTCCTAATAACCCCCACTTTGTGGTACAATGCGTGATGGGAGTCAAAAAGCAGATATTGATCTGTGTGGGTGGCTTTCCTATAAACTTCAGTGTCCAAGTCACTTTCCTCCTGGACATGTAACACAGTCCAAAGAGTCATTTGTTAGTCTGTCCCATGTAAACTTTGTTTCTCTTATCATCCATGGACTGACACGGCGTCTCTTATTCACTGTACACGTGGGTTATGTCTCTGCTTGCAGGAGAAGACCTAGGCAGAATGTGAGATGTTATACATACATTCTAAAAGCCAGCGTTGAACAGCCCCGCCCAGGGGGCGGTCCCTCCGGACATAACCCACCCCCTGCAGTCAGCAGACCTCAGTTTTTTTTTGCTGCCTAGCAGAAGACGTGGCTCTCTCAGGAGCCAGTCTCCTGGAAGATTTTACTTTAATTTTTATTCCTTTGGGAATTGTATTTTATTTTTGAGACCTTCAATCAACTGTCGGCTGGGCAACAGGTTGGGTACACTAGTATCCTCGTAGTCTTCCCTGTCCAACCATCGAGCGTGCTGATCCTCACCTTGTGTGCGTGAGACTCAGTTCACGACATGCCCCATGACTCCAGGGGTGGCCGGGTTGCTTTCATGCTCCCGCGGTCCTCTCAAGATTGAACAGTACCTGACGGACTGTTTCTCTCGCGGTGGACCGGGCCGACAGCTACGCAGTACGACTCTGTGATAGGTCTGTCAGAAACACACCAGTGGGTCCCTCAGGGGATGGGTAAGTAGTCTCTCCTGCCTGCAGGTGAGTACAAAATGCTGTGTGTGTTTCTCTGTGGGGGATTTTCCCTGTCTCCCCCTGTGTTTTATTGTCACTCTCTGTCACCTGTGGGGGTTGCCTGGGGGTCATACTGTCCTGGGGGGGGGGGGGGGCTCATGCTGGTCTGCATATCGCTGGGGGCCTTTTGTGTAATTTTGGGGCCTGGGCGCCGTTTGGCGCTGTGTGTGCTGTTTTGAAGTTTTTTAATTTTATCTGCGCATGGCGGCCATTTCGCCGCGGATCGCCTCAGTGAAGTGCGGCGGCCATTTTCTTGTAGCCTGCACGCTTTTCAGCACTAGTTTTGCCTCTATCGCAGCTGTAAAAAGCGCAAATCTCCTCACAATCTCCTCACAGCTCACTCGCGCTGACACAGCGCGGTACAGACAGACGTATCTGAGCGGTACTGGTCCGGTCTGGTGAGTCCCCTGGGCGCCCCCTCCTCAGTCAGCACAGCATGTGGGTGGACTTTTTTTATCTGAGGAGTCTCAGAGAGGGGCAATATGGAGTCACTGTCACAGCTTCCCCTTACATGTTTGAGGCAACAGGCAGTGCTCCAGCACCTGTGTCCCCTATGGACCAGTTGTCGGCAGTCCTGGAATCATTAATCTGACCAGGAGGGAAGCAGTGTGTGAGCGCAAGGGAGCAAAAAAGCCCCTCTCCCCACTTTATTTCCATAAAAAAAAAAAGGGGGGTGTGCGCTGATTCAGATATGGGCCTAGCCACTACCGCTCAGGACCCTAGCTCTAAATATTTGATGGTTTTGAACAGGATATTCCTTGCAGGAAGACTCCAGTTCTGAGTCAGTAAATGACAGGGCGCTTGTTAGTGAACTCATTTCTGCGGTGAGGGACACTCTCAAGCTGAATGCTGCGGATGCAGAACCTCAGGCGGACAGTCTCCTTTGGTTCTTTAAGGCCGGGTCTTCTAAAAAGGTTTTTCCATATGTACCTTTCTTTGACCAGCTCATTGATAAGGTCTGGAAAAAAGCCGCAGAAGACTTTTATGGTCCCGCGGCGTTTGTCTATCAGATACCCCTTAGAAGATGCCCTACTTAAAACGTGGGCTTCTCCCCCAGTGGTCGACCCTCCAGTCGCCCGGTTGAACAAGGCCACCACTCTCCCAATGAAGGGGACTCCTGCATTTAAGGACCCCGCTGACAGGAGGTCAGAAGTGGTGAGCAGAGCCATGTTTGCCTTTTTGGGGTCCGCCCTACAGCTTGTGGTAGCGGAGACCCTTGTGTCTCAGACACTTACGGGATGGGCAAAAAAATTTGCACCAGACTGTACAGGAGCATATTCTTCCTCCAGACACTATTGCTCTGGCCCACCAAATGGTGCAGGGCCTGGTTTAGGTTGCGACGCCACGTTGGACGCGGCCCCTAATATTCAGGGCCTCTGTCTCGGCGGTGATATTGCGTCATCTTATCTGGTTGAAATGCTGGTCTGCTGACCTAGCCTCTAAGAAGCTTCTGACGGATCTACCATTTTAAAGGTGGTAGCCTTTTAGGTGCTGCGCTGGATGACATCATCAAGGATGTCACGGGAGGTAAAAACACTCTTCTTCCTCAGTCTAGCTAGGGTAAGGAGGCCCGCCGTAAGCAGGGTCCTTCCTTTCCAGCAAAAAAGTTTTTTTTCTTCGTCAGTCAGAGTCCACGGGTAGGCCCTCCCAGACTGACAGCAGTGCGGCTGGTGGACACATGCGCCCCTGGGTGCGTAAGCCAAACAAGCCGGCTCCCAAGCCCGCCTCCGCGTGAAGTCTTGCCCCCACCCGTCTCTGGGGTGGGGGGGGACTTCGCAGGTTCACGGATCGGTGGACCTCCCGGATCTCCTACCAGTGGGTGTGCGAGGTGATCACCTCAGGTTACAGGCTAGAGTTCCGTCCCTGGTCCCAGACAGATTCTTCCAACGAATCTTCCTCTCCTTCCTGCCTGTCGGGCAGCCCTATGGGGGCTATTCAGGATTTGATCAGGTCCGGAGTGATTGTGCCGGTTCCATCACAGGAGAGGTTTCAGGGATTTCTACTCGAATCTGTTTGTCGTCCCAAAAAAAGACGGGGTTCGGCCTATCCTGGACCTCAAGGCCCTGAATGCCTTTGTGAAGGTGCAAAAGTTCCGCATGGAATCCATTCGCACGGTGATCGATACACTCCGTCAAGGGGATTTTCTGGCGGCCTTGGGCATCAAGGACGCCTACTAGCATGTTCCGATCTGCGCAAGACACCAGAAGTTTCTGCGCTTGCGATCGGCGAAGTCCACTATCAATTTGTAGTTCTTCCTTCGGCCTAGCCTTGGCACCGAGGGTGTTCACCAAGGTGCTTGCGCCCATTCTAGCTTTGCTGAGACGGCGAGGCATCGCTGTCGTGGGCTATCTGGACGATCTTCTAAGAGCAGAAAGTGGCTCAGAATTAGACAGTGTGACTATAGTCAGTCGGACCCTCAGGGACTTCGGGTGGCTCCTGAACATTCAGGAGTCAGTTCTGGTCCCGACTCAGCATCTGGAGTATCTAGGTCTGATTCTGGACTCCTTGGAGGCAAAGGTATTCCTACCTCCAGGGAAGTTACTGATACTTCAGTCTGCAGTGCAGGTGCTGACATCCCGAAAATGGCCGTCAATACGTTTTTGCATGATAGTCCTGGGACTCATGGTGGCCTCTTTCGAGGCCGTTCCATATGCCCAATCACACCAGGGCATTGCAAAAGGAGATCTTGTTCTCTTGGGACAAATCCCCGTTGTCTTTGGATCTTCTGATCCAGGTGAGTCACCTGGTCAGGGCGTCCCTGACATGGTGGTTGGGGTCCCCGGCTCTTCGGTCCGGGAAGTCGTTCCTCCCCGACCAATGGACGGTGTTCACGACGGACGCCAGCCTGACAGGCTGGGGTATAGTCTGGGGAGTCCTGTCAGCCCAAGGGCTTTGGACTCCGGACGAAGCCCGTTTTCCGATCAATGTTCTGGAAATATGGGCCATCAGACTGTGCTTCTCGTGGTCTGAGAGATTGCAGGATCACTCCATTAGGATCCAGTCGGACAACGTCACGGTGGTGGCGTATGTCAACCATTAAGGGGGGACTCGGAGCGCAGCTGCGGCTTACGAGGTCGCCCGTACCCTGAAGTGGGCTAAAAGAAGAATGCCGGCTCTGTCGGCCGTTTACATTCCGGGTATAGACAATTGGCTGGCGGACTATTTGAGTCGCCAGACGCTGGACCAGGGAGAGTGGTCCTTGCACCCGGAGGTATTTCAACTCCTTTGCCGACGGTGTGGCACGTCGGATGTGGACCTGATGGCCTCTCGACTCAATCGCAAGGTTTCGAGGTTTGTGGCCAGATCCAGGGATCCTTGGCGGATGCCTTGGATGCGTTAGTGGCCCATGGGGTCATTATCACCTGATATACGTTTTATCCTCTGCTGCAGTTGCTCCCTTGCCTACTGCGCAGGGTGGCGACCGAGGAAATTCCGGTGATCCCCATTGCTCCGGATTGGCCTCGGCGTCGCTGGTACGCCAATCTGGTACGTCTCGTCGCAGACGTTCCCTGGCGGTTGCCAATAAGGGAGGACCTTCTGTCTCAAGGTCCTATATTTCATCCTGCTTTACAGTCTCTGGCTTTAACGGCATGGCTGTTGAAAGCCAGGTGTTGAGAGACCGAGGTCTCTCGGGCTCGGTCATTTCGACCATATTAAGGGCACGGAAGTCTTCCTCCAGAATGATCTATCACCGTACCTGGAAAGCTTACATCGCCATGTGCGAAGAGCTGGACTGACGTCCTCGGACGTATTCCGTCCCTAGAATCCTGCGTTTCCTGCAGCATGGAGTGGCCCAAAAGCTTGCTTTGAGTACCATTAAGGGTCAGATTTCGGCCTTGGCCGTCTTCTTTCAGCGACCACTAGCGGGTCATTCCTTGGTTAGCACCTTTGTGCAGGGGGTTCGCCATGTGCTCCCTCCTGTCAAGCCTCCTCTCCCCCCGTGGGATCTGAATTGGTACTCTCGGTTCTCCAGGAACCTCCTTTTGAGAATATCAGGGATATTCCCCTCTTGACTTTGTTTCAGAAAGTGGCCTTTTTAGTGGCAATTACTTCTGTTAGACGAGTGTCTGAGTTGGCGGCTTTGTCCTGCAAGTCGCCATATTTAGTCATCCATAAGGATAGGGCAGTGTTGCGTCCGCGACCTTCTTTTTTGCCAAAGGGGGTCTCGGCCTTTCACCTTAATGAGGACATTGTCCTCCCGTCCTTGTCCTCACCCATCGCATCCCAGAGAGTTTGTGCTTCACACATTGGACATGGTACGAGCCTTGTGGGTGTACCTGTCTGCTACTGCTTCTATTCAGAAGTCTGACTCACTGTTTGGCCCTGCTTCGGACCAGAGGCAGTCACAATCGGCTTCATCTGCCACCATTTCTAGGTGGATCAGACAAACCGTCATTCAAGCCTATGCTCTCAAGGGGCAGGCGCCTCCCTTTCCGGGCACGGTGCATTCCACCAGGGCAATTGGTGCTTCCTAGGCTTTCCGACATCAAGCATCGGTTGCACAAGTGTGCAAGGCGGCGACCTGGTCGTCTGTTCATACAGTTTTATAAGGTTAATGTGGCTGCATCTTCGGATGCTTCCTTCGGCCGCAAGGTGTTGCAGGCCACTGTTTAGAGTTGCACCTCCTCCGTTGAGGAGCTCTGCCTTGTTTGGAGTGAAGTTTTTGGTTTTTCCATTTAGACTGCTCCCATCCCTCTTGACACTGCTTTGGGACATCCCACGTGTACAGTGAATAAGAGACGCCGTGTTAGTCCATGGATAAGAGAAAATAGGATTTTTGTACTCACCGTAAAATCCTTTTCTCTGACATCCATGGACTGATACAGCACCCACCATTCCGTTTAAAGTTTGTACTGCTTTGTTACGAACTGAGGTCTGCTGACTGCAGGGGGTGGGTTATGTCCGGAGGGACTGCCCCTGGGCTTTTAGAATGTATGTATAACATCTCACATTCTGCCTAGGTCTTCTCCTGCAAGCAGGGACATAACCCACGTGTACAGTGAATAAGAGACGCCGTGTCAGTCCATGGATGTCAGAGAAAAGGATTTTACGGTGAGTACAAAAATCCTATTTTTTTTTTGTGCACGGAGTTCATGTTCTTGTACTACTGAAGCTTGTACTTCATTTTATCTTGACGTGTGGCACCATGTTGTTTAGATTAGGGAAATAGAACTTGGTTTTCCACAAAAATTTACACCTTTCAACATGTTTCTGAACAACTGGCATCTAGCTTGCCAAATTCTATGGTCATGGAGTTACCTGTGTGGGATATCTTTCTGGCATTCATTAGAAATAAAGCTGCGTAGACGAGCATCGAAATGTCCTAAACTTTACATAACAAGTCCGGCTGAGTGGGACTAATTGCTACTAGCTTTTGCAGTATTTGGTGTATTTACTAGTCATTAGCAGTTTAATTGTAACTCGTTATTTTGGGAGATATGTATATATGCATGGCATAATAAAGACCCACTCACGACAACAGTCACCATCTACCATTTTGCTCCCCAGCTTCCAGATAAACCAATTACTAGCCTGGTGAAACATTATTATTTCTGGAAGAAGTCACGAAGCAAAACAAGTGTGATGGACAGACAAGCTCGGCGACTGCAAAGCAAAAAGGAAAATGGGTGAGAATAATAACTTGTGGGGAGAACGGACATAAAAAAATGAAAGGGAAATAGAGTGGAAACTGCCTGATGTAATAAAGTAGGAGATCATCTGTCAGAATATTTAGAAGTGTAATCTGCGTGGTTTGGGGTTGTCAAGGCATGTGATTGTTTAATGAGTCCAGCTCTTTTGCTGTTTGTAGTGTTGAAGATGTAGAAGAACCGCCCAAGATCGGTGATTCGGAGGTAGATGCTAATGGCCCCAAGAAAGAGGTGAGATTGCATTTAGCAGGTGTAGTATTACTAATTGTTTTACATGTAGCCAGTTTTGTGTATATTTAAAGTGATATTGAAGGCTTTCTCTGACAAACATGTCATACTTGCCTGCTCTGTGCAGTTATTTTTCCCAGAGCCGCCCAATCCTCCCTCCTGCCAAGTGCACCCAGAGCAAGCAGCTTACTATGGGGAAACTCAAGCAGGCTTATTAATGAGCTGCGGCTCTGCATGTTCATTTACAGTTATGGCTTGGCCCCACCCCCTCTGTCTCCTCAGTGGCTAATTCTCTGTGATTGACAGTATTGGGAGCCAATGGCTCCCTCTGCTGTCTCAGCCAATGAGCTGGGAGATTCCCAGAGAGCCGAGCCTCTCGTGCACTTCACTGGAGGAAGATTGGGCTCAGGTAAGTATTGGGGAAGGAGGGGGGGGGGGCTGGGGAGGCTACTTCACATAGGATTCATGAAGGTAAAAAACCTTGAGCCATTACAACCACTTTAATGTTAACAAAAAATAAAAAATTGTGACTTGTTTTTAGCACTTGAGAAGCAAATGTGTGTTAACCACTAGCCAACCAGCTCATGCTGCTGCAGGTTGGCAGCGTTGCGCGAATCGCCGTACCTGTACGGTGGCTCATGCAGTTGCAGACGTGCGCATCGGGAGGGCTCTGTCTACCCGCGACCCATGATCGCCTATTAGAGAGGCAGAACGGGGATCTGCCAGTGTAAGCAAGGCGGCTCCCCATTCTGACAGGGGACATGAAAGATCTTCTGTTCTCAGTGATCGGAAACAGTGATCTCTGTCATGTCCTAGTGAGCCCATCCCCCCTACAGTTAGAACTTACCCAGGGAACACACTTAATCCCTTGATCGCCCCCTAGTATTAACCACTTCCCTGCCAGTGTAATTTTTACATTGATCAGTGCATTTTTATAGCACTGATCAATGTAATAATGTCACTGGTCCCCAAAAAGTGTAATTTGGGGTCAGATTTCTCTGCCGCAATATCGCAGTCCTGCTAAAAATCGCAGATCGCCATCATTACTACTAAAAACAATAAAAAATAAAAGTCCCTAAATCTATCCCATAGTTTGGTTTGCGCAAAAGTTATCGCATGTACAATCAATATACGCCTATTGCGATTTTTTTTTTTTTTCTTTTTTTTTACCAAAATTTTTTAGAACAATATATATCAGCCTAAACTGGTGAATAATAAATGTGTTGTGTTTTTTTTTTTTTCCATACCTTTTTTTTTTTTTTTTTTTTTTTGTGGGGGGGGGGGGGGGGGTGGATATGTATTGGCAAAAAGTTTAATTGTCGCTCTTTGTTTACAGCGCAAAAAATAAAACCCCGCAGAGGTGATCAAATGCCACCAAAAGAAAGCTCTATTTGTGGGGAAAAAAAGGACATGAATTTTGTTTGGGCACAACGTCGCATGACCATGCAATTGTCAGTTAAAGCGATGCAGTGACGTATCGCAAAAAATGGCCTGGTCATGAAGGGGGCAAATCCTTCCGGGGCTGAAGTGGTTAAACATTTCTTGGAGTACTGAAATTAAGCTTTATTCCCTGTACGCTGTGTACACCACACTGGTGACAGCTAATATCCTGGTCTGCAAGCATGAGCCAATCAGAGTGGGTTCTGTTGGAGTATTTTTTTTTTTTTTTTTTTTTTAAGCGTAAGTTCACCTTTTCACCAAAAAAAGTAAACGAACATCATATACCCCCTCGGCCCGGTCCTCGCTGCACTTGCCTCCATGAATGATTAGCTTTCACTGCCCACACAGCTGGTGCAGGGGCCCAGGGATGTGAAAGCCGCTGTCTTCACCTTCTTTCTTTAGGGACACGGGGATGGATCAGAGCGATTCTGATTGGTCAAAGCAGTCATATGCCAATCAGAATCGCTTTGATCCATCCCAGAAGACCTGGATGCCTAAATTGGCTATGTGGGCAGAAAAAGCTAAAGATCCGCTGAGGTAAGTGAAGTGTGAACCAGGATGAGGGTGAAAAAATAAACGTGCACGTTAACTTGCCTCAAAAAGATAATTAAATCTACAAACAAAAATGCAATTTCTGTATAGTTTATTAAGGGACATAGGATCAGTATTCATTCTGGTATGATTGGGTTATACTGCCTCCTTTTAGGATGAGTTGGACACTGGGAAACCAAAAAAGCCATTGGCCAGTGAGAACAGAAACATTTCCCCCTTTTTTTTTTTTTCCAGATTGGCAAATTCTTAGCACCGCCTGGACCACATAGGACCAGAGATTACGGGGCTACCCTGGAATGGGCACTGAGCTCTGCACAGACTTTTGGGAGCTGTTAGCCACAGAATGCTTTCAAAGAACAGAGTGGTGGCACGACTATTGGTGCACCCATTGATCACTGTGACCAATCACAGCTGGTAACACAATTGTACACAATGGATGGCTTGAAAGGAAGCCATCAATTGTTTACAACTGTCATGTGACCTGCTGTGATTGGTTACAGCGGTCACATGGTACCGCAGCAGTCCGGTGGACACAGCTGGTGACAGATCACGCTGCAGCATGGCCCGAGGCATGATCCAGGAGGACCTCATATGACGTCCACCTGGATTGACGAGAGCCCCGCCCAGCCGTCGGTTGACCATAGGCTGGGCGGGAAGTGGTTAAGGTGTGTGTGTGTGTGTGTGTGTGTGTGTATGCTTTTTCCTTCACTCCCCTACCACTCCATTTTAACGATCAGGAGCAGTTGTAAACTAGTCGTAACTTACACTGTCATGTTACAGTACTGGTGCTTGTTACTGTGGGAGAAATCTCTGAATTGAAGGTGAATATTGCAGCAAAACCTAGTTTTTGTTCTTTGAACTTTTACCAGACTTAATTTTGTACTTGCTATATTTATCTGAAGTTCTGCTTTAAAATGGTATTAACAAATAAATGGGCACAAAGAGGTGAACTCTAAAACTTGTTGAGGGCTACAAGGTGTAAGCAATCACTAGACCTGAAGTGGTCAAACAGATCCAACAGTGCCAAAATACTTTTTACATTGTCGTCAGCATGGTCGGTTGTACACCTAATTCTCAGTCTCAAGGACTGTCATGTGGTTAAAGCGGAGTGCTCCCGGGTGGCGGCGCCTGCATCTTCAGTAAGGGAGTCAGGAAGTGAAGACTTGCGGATTCACAGCCTGGTTCCCTACTGCGCATGCATGAGTCGCGCTGCGAATCCTGACTGGTCCCTGCTTCCAGAAGACAGCAGGGGGGGGGGGGGGAGGGCCAGACATGGCGTAGATTGCCGCAGATTCTGCAGCGATCTATCGCCGAAAGTGGGAGCAGGTACCTGCTCCCCCCCCTAAAAGGTGCCAAATGTGACACCGGAGGGGGGGAGGAACCGGATAAGCGGAAGTTCCATTTTTTGGGTGGAACTCCGCTTTTAAAAGATCCACCCAGCCTGACAGGTTTACCCTTGAAACAGGGAAAAAATGCATTTGAACAGCCAACGACCTGTTTAGTGTTGATATGTGCAGCATCACTATGTGTTCATATAGTTTTATGTCTCTAGAGTAGGGTTCCTAGGGGTTCCTTGAGCTATGAGCAATTCCTGCCTCTCTCGACACAGGATTTGACTGACTGCAGCGGGAACCAATGGCTCCCGCTGCTCTCAGCCAAGTCTTTGAGAGCGGGGAGAAGGTAGAAAGCTGCTACAGATAGGCACTCGGCTAAATATAAACGGGCGATACATTAACCTAAACATTTTTTACTTTAACGCAAGGAATGCATTGAGGTATAAAAATGTTTTAGGTTTTACAACCACTTTAATATGATTTTTATTTATTTTTTTATAAATATTTTTTCTTAGTTGTGCTTTTTCTTCATCCTTTTTCTTCCTATTTATTTTTTATTCATTTTTATTTTTTTCTACGGTATGCATTTTAGGAATCCCCCACGCTCATTTCAGGAGAGTCTGGAAAACCTATCCCAGTCAAAAAAGAACCATTGATTTCTCCGTACCGCCATCACCCTGGGAGATCCCGCAGGAGGCCTCCTAAAGGCATGCACCTTAGCAAGGGTGATATTGCTTCAGTATGTGCCAGTTCTGAAATGCCAGCACTTACACTGTGCCAGCAGGATACCCAGCTTGTATCACTGAAGCGGCAGGTAGGGAAAGATGAGAGTACTGTCAAATCTAAAACACAAACTGCCTCTTGGTATTGGCAGTGAGAAATGTACAAGCCCTTATACCTACTGCCACCAGAATAGAATGTTTTCATACCAAGTCAATGTTTCTTCTCCTAAATACAGCTGCTCACAGCATATTGTATCTACTTTTGGTATTGATATTGTTTGGAAGTTTTTTTTTTTTTTTAAGTATGATACATAGTACAAAATGTTCCTTCCTACAGGGTACAGTTAAAGTGTTACTAAACCCAGGACCCTGTGTAATAAATATATATATATATATATATATATATATATATATATATATATGCGTTTCGCAATACGAGCACTGTATTTGCTAAAATCCTAACTCGGTTTGCGAGTGTTGTCTCGCAAAACGAGCAGGATTCAGGCCAAAGCGGGTGCAGTACCGCGTTTGGCCTGAGGTGGGGGGGTGCCGTTCGGAAGCGGCCGGAAAGGCCAGAGGACAGTACGGCTGACCTCGGAAAGGCTCTTGAACAAAGTCTTTCCGAGGTCAGCCGAACTGTCCTCGGGCGTTTCCGAGGCTTTTCGGCGCCCCCCCACCTCTGGCCGCATGCGGTATTGCATACCATTAAAGTCAATGCGGAACAAATTTTCATTTCCATTGGCTTCAATGGGGAAACTTGCTTTGATATGTGAGTACTTTTGGATTATGGGCATTCTCTTGGAACGGATTATGCTCGTAATCAAAGGTTCCACTATATATAAATGTGTGTGTCTCCCACAGTACACTGAACATGGAAATGCACATATTTTAGTAAATATAAACTGCTAAATACCTTTTCTCATCAGCAGTATATAGCAGTCTTATGACTTCTACCAGTGTTTGGCTGAGCACTGGTTAAAGCTTGTAGGAGAAGTTTTCATTCTCTGACTGCCCTATGAGGCTGCATGACCCCTGACTTTCTGTCTGAACAGTGTTGATTGGCCCTGTGCTGACCACATGCACCTAACAAAAAAAAAAAAATAACTCTCTAGCAATACACGCCAAACTGAGCATGTGCAGAGTACCTCCTAGGGCTCTGTTCTATCAGCAGATTGGGGACTGTAAAAGGAGGATCAGAGAAGACAGGACCAAACGGCCTTTTTACACAATGCAGAGAATTTAACCCCCTAGGTTCCACAGTGAGTATAAAAAGGCATGGTTTACAGCATATACAGACTGATTTTGCTGTTGTGGGTTTAGTAACACTTTAAACATTTTACAAGATTTCCCTTTTAGTTCATTTTTTTTTTCTGTATTTACATAGCATCACCATATGCAGCATTTTAGAGTTCAAAGGCTCATATCTGAACTTTACAAAAAGCTCTTGTCCACCACATTGATGAAACTCAATGCTCGCCCATGGAGAAAACATGCACATGTCATGCTGAATAGTGTCCTCTGTGGGTTTCAAATCCAGGAGCCAGAGCTGCTAGACATGATCACATAGTGAATTTTGTTTATATTTCTCTTTTCGTCCGTGGACGGACACAGCCTTCTCAATTCTTGACGTGTGGGTTATGTTCCTGTTCATAGAGGACTAGGCAGAACATGTTAGATAGTTAAAAACACATGTTACAATAATCAGACCAGGGGGCGGTCCCTCCAGACATAACCCTCCTCCCTGCAGTCAGCAGCTCAGTTTTTTCTGCCTAGCAGAGAAGGACGTGGCTCCCTTTTGGGCCCAGAGTCCAGAATTTTTATTTTTGTGATCTTCTATCAACTGCCGGCTGGGTGACAGGCAGGATATATAGATCCTTGTAGACTTCCCAGTTCCGGCCATCCAGCGTGCCAGTCCCTTGCTTCGTGCTTGGTTCTGACCACGACATACCCCATGGCTCCAGGGTGGCCGGTGAGCACATGCTCCGGGGTCCGCATATGACTGGGCTGCTTGTTGTTTCACAGTGGACCGGGCCGACAGCTACTCCCACACGGTTGTAGGTCTGTCCAGGACGCACCAGCGGGTCCTCGCATGGCTGGGTAAGTACTTTTCCTCCTGCCTCGGCAGGTGGAAACAGCTGGGCATCCGAGGGATTGCGGGGTTCTCCTGTACTCCCTTTCCCTGCTCTCTATCACTATCCCCTTCTGCCCTAGGGCTCGCTGCGACTGGGGCATACCTGTGGGGGGACTCCGGTTCTCAGTGGGGTGTCGAGGCCCGTTTTTTCTGTGGGGGGTGCTCTTTTTCTGGGGAAGTCCCTGCCTAGGCCTTCTCGTCCACATCGCGGTGCTTAGGTGCCATTTTTGCGGCGCTGACGCAATTTTTTTTGTATGCCTGCTGGTTTCTATTGTAATTCCCATTGGCGGCCTGAGAGCTGTCAGCGGTGTCATGGAGTCAGTGTCTGACCCTCCTTCCCCAAACTTGCCAGAGGCAGCAGCTGGTGCCCCTGCACCTGCAGTTACCATGGAGGCTTTGTCGGCTGTCCTGGAATCATTTGTTGCCAGGGTGGAAGCGGCGTGTGAGCGCAAGGGGGTAAAAAGCGCCCCCGCCATCGCAAGGGGCAGGTTCTGACTCAGACCCGGGTCTGGCTGCCGCACAGGACCCCGGTTCTGGGTTGTTAGAAGTTGTGGACCAGGTCCTTCCTTGTGAGGGAGACCCCTCGTCCGGGTCAGCGCAAGACGGGGCTCTTTTGAGTGACCTTATCAATGCTGTAAGGAACTCCCTTAAGCTGGATGCAGATGAGGCTTCCATGGAGGGGTCAGTCTCTTTTGGGTCGCACAAATCGACCAGTTCTGTAAAAGTTTTTCCCTATGTGTCTTTCTTTGATAAATTCATAGATGAGGAATGGGAAAAGCTGCAGAGGACCTTTTGCGGTCCCTCAGCATCTGGCGCTCAGGTATCCTTTTGAGGAGAGCCTTTTGAAAAAATGGGCTTCCCCCTCTGGTTGTTGACCCCCCGGTCGCTCGGTTAAATAAAGTAACCACTCTCCATGTAGAGGGGACCCCTGCGTTTTAAGGACCATACTGATAGGAGGTCCGAGGCGCTGAGCAGGTCCATGTTCACCTTGCTGGGGGTCTGCATTGCAGCCTATTTTGGCTGCTACCTTGGTGTCTCAGACACTCACTGACTGGGCAAAGATTTTGCGCCAGACTGTGGAGGAACATCGGCTCCCTCAGGAGTAACACTGGCCGACCAGTTGGTGCAGGGCCTTATGCATGTCTGATGCCACTCTGGATGGGGCCCCCTTAATATCCAGGGCCTCTGTATCTGCGGTGGTAATGCACCGCCTAATTTGGCTAAAATGCTGGTCCGCTAACCAGGCTTCCAAGAAGGCCTTGGCAGATTTACCCTTCAAATGTGGAGGCTTTATGGTGCCTCGCTGGATGACATTATTAAAGTGGTTGTAAACCCACTTATGCAACTTGCACCTAAAGGTAAGCCTAGATTAAGGCTTACCTGTAGGTGCAAGAAATATCTCCTAAACCTACACGGTTTAAACCTACACGGCTTGCGTGCCGTAGACAACGGTGAATTCACAGGGTTAATCCCATTCACAAATCCGGCTCCTGCGCGCATGTGCGGAGTGACGTCTTTACCGCTCCGGCCAATCACAGCGCCGGAGCGGCGCTGTGATTGGCTGGAGCGGCGATACCCGGAAGTAACCTTCCGGATATCTGTGGAGCGATGGCTGGAGGGGGAGACGAGGATGGCTTCGGAGGCCCCGATCTAAGGTAAGTGATGCATAATGAGCTAGTATGCTAGTCATACTAGCTCACTATGGCTTTGTCTTGCAGGTGGGGTTTAAAAAAAAAAAAATATATATATTTTTTTTATCAGGGGTTTACAACCACTTTAAGGATGTCACTGTAGGTAAGAGCACGTTTCTACCTCAGGCCACTAAAGGGAAGGAGCCGTGCCGTAAGCCGGGGCCCTCCTTTCCCACACAGAAGCGGTAATTTCGTCAGTCAGGACCTGCCGGAAGACCCTCCCAAGCGGAAAAACGTCCAGTTGGGGGAAAGAGGCATCCCTGGGTGCGCAAGCCCAACAAGCCAGCGAACAAACCTGCTACCGCATGAAGTTTTGCCCCCGCCCGACTCCAGGGTGGGGGGGACAGCTTCTCGGGTTTGCAGCTCAGTGGAACTCCCTGCTCTCCGACCAGTGGGTCTGCGAGGTGGTCACCTCGGGGGTACAAGATAGAGTTCCTTTCTTGGCCACCAAACAGATTCTTTCCCTCAAATCTCCCTCTCCTTCCGGCTGGTCGGTCTGCCCTAACGGGGGCAGTGCAGGACTTGCTAAGGTGCGGAGTGATTCTACCTGTACCACTGGGAGAGAGGTTTCAGGGTTTTTATTTGAATCTGTTTGTTCCGAAGAAGGACGAAGTCCGTCCAATATTGGACCTGAAAGCCTTGAATGTCTTTGTAAAGGTTCGGATGTTCCGAATGTAATCCATTCATTCGGTGGTTGCTGCGCTCCATCCAGGGGACTTTCTGGCATCCTTGGACATCAAGGACGCATACTTGCGCAGGACACCAGAGATTTCTGCGCTTTGCGATCGGCAAAGACCATTATCAATTTGTGGCTCTTCCCTTTGGCCTAGCGTCAGCACTGAGGGTTTTCACCAAGGTGCTCGCCCTGATTCTAGCTTTGCTGAGACAGCGAGGCATTGCCATCGTGGGCTACTTAGATGATACTCTTCTGAGAGCAGCTTCTGGCTCAGAGTTAGAGGAAGATGTGTCAATAGCCATTCAGACCCTCCGAGAATTTGGTTGGGTGTTAAACATTCAGAAGTCGGTCCTGACACCGACTCTGCGTCTGGAGTACCTAGGTTTAATTCTGGACTCCAAGGAGGTGAGTCTTCCTTCCTTTGGAGATGTTGCAGACTCTCCAGTCTGCAGTGAGGTTGTTGACATCCCGCAAATGGTCGTCTCTCCGTTTTTGCATGCGAGTTCTGGGTCTAATGGTAGCCTCCTTCGAGGCAGTACCGTATGCCCAATTCCACACTCGAGTCTTGCAGAAGGCGATCCTGTCCAAATGGAAAAAATCTCCGTTGTCTCTGGATCGTCAGATTCAGGTAAGTCACACCTGGTCAGGGCTTCTGAGTTGGTGGCAGAGATCCCTGGCTCTTCAGTCCGGGAGGTCGTTCCTTCCCTTCCATTGGACTGTGATTACGACGGACACCAGCCTCACAGGTTGGGGGGGGAGTCCAGTCGGCCCAGGGTCGCCGGACTCGGGACAAATCCTTAGGTCGCTCACATCCTACGGTGGGCGGAAAGAAGCGTGCCGGGTCTGTCGGCAGTCTACATTCCGGGCGTAGAAAACTGGCAGGCGGACTATCTGAGTCGCCAGATGCTAGACCAGTGGGAATGGTCACTACATCCGGAGGTGTTTCAGCTCCTTTGCCGGATGTGGGTCGTGCCGGACGTGGACCTCCTGGCCTCTCGACTCAATTGCAAGGTTTCGACGTTTGTGGCCAGGTCCAGAGATCCCTGGGCAGACGCGTTGGTGGCCCCGTGGGGTCAGTATCGGCTAATTTATGCCTATCCCCCACTAAAGTTGCTTCCTCGTCTGCTCCGCAGAGTGGAGACCGAGGGGATCCCGGTGATTCTAATCACTCCAGATTGGCCCCGGTGTCCTTGGTACGCCGACCTCGTATGCCTGGTGGCAGATGCACCCTGGCGGCTGCCGATGTGGGGAGGACCTTCTGTCTCAAGGTCGCATACTTCATCCTGCTTTACAGTCGCTGGCTTTAACGGCATGGCTATTGAAAGCCAGGTACTAAGGGGATGGGACCAAGGTCTTTCGGATTCGGTCATTTCAACCATGCTGAGGGCAAGGAAATCTTCTTCCAGGAAGATCTACCATCGTACTTGGAAGGCATACATCTCTGTGTAAAGAGATGGAGTGGCGTCCACGGACGTACTTGGTTTCCAGGGTCCTGCTGTTTTTACAGCGTGGTGTGGATCAAAAACATGCCTTAAGCACCATTAAGGGTTAGATTTCAGCCTTGGCGGTTTTCTTTCAACGGCTTTTGGCGTCCCATTCCCTGGTGGGTACTTTTGTGCAAGGGGTTCGTCATGTGGCTCCCCCTATTAGACCACCTCTTCCTCCATGGGATTTAAATCTGGTGCTCTCGGTTCTTCAGGAACCTCCTTTTGAGAACATTAGAGAGATTCTTCTCTTGACACTATCTCAGAAGGTGGCCTTTCTAGTGGCCATTACATCGGTCAGAAGGGTTTTTGAATTGGCGGCCTTGTCTTGCAAGTTACCATACTTGGTCCTCCATAAGGATAAAGCGGTGCTACGCCTGCAGCCTTCCTTCCTTCCGAATGTGGTTTCGGCTTTTCACCTGAATGAGGACATTGTGCTGCCGTCCTTGTGTCCTCGACACTCAAATCCCAGGGAGCCTGTCCTCCATAATCTAGACGTGGTACGGGCCTTGCGGGTGTACCTGTTTGCTACGGCTCCGTTTCGGAGGTCTGACTCATTGTTTGTGTCGGTGTCTGGTCCACAGAAGGGCCTGGCGGTCTAGTCTGCCACCATTTCTCGGTGGATCAGGCAGACTGTCATCCCTTAAGTGGCGGGCACCTCCCTTTCCGGTCACGGCTTATTAACCAGGGCAATTGGTGCTTCCTGGGCTTTCCGACAGCATCTGTCTCACAGGTGTGCAAGGAGCTCTGCTGGTTTGGGGTGAAATTATGAAATTTTTGATGCTGTTCCCACACCTCTTCTTCTTCTTCTTCTTTTTTTTTTTTTTTCTTTTTTTTTTTTACACTGCTTGTGGATGTCCCACACGTCAAGAATTGAGAAGGCTGTGTCCGTCCATGGACGAAAAGAGAAAATAGGATTTTTTGTACTCACCGTAAAATCCTTTTCTCGTTCGTCCATGGACGGACACCGCACCCACCCCTCCTTTTTAGGTTTGCACTGCTTGTTACGAACTGAGCTGCTAAATGCAGGGCGGAGGGTTATGTCTGGAGGGACCACCCCCTGGGCGGGGCTGTTCATCTCTGATTATTGTAACACGTGTTTTTAATTATCTAACATGTTCTGCCTAGTCCTTTCCTTTGAACAGGAACATAACCCACACGTCAAGAATTGAGAAGGCTGTGTCCGTCCATGGACGAACGAGAAAAGGATTTTACGGTGAGTACAAAAAATCCTATTTTTCTGCTCCTGACCTAACCCAACGTTTCCCAACATACAAGCATATTTACCTTGATTTCAAAGGCCACGACTCTGCTGCTTGTTACATCTAGCACTGCCAGTCTTCACTGTCCTTGCTGCATCAGCACATTGGTGCCATATAGACTTCTATAGGGCCGTGTCCCAAAGGCTGAAGGCGTTCATGGACCGTCCCATAGAAGTCTACGGGGCTGTATTGGACAGGTGCAGCCAGGACCGTGAACATTTGTGATGCTGGATGTAAACAAACAGTGGAGCCACAGCCACCAATCTTCTAACCATATCCTGGCTCAGAGTATTGTGACAATCTAGAACTAAGCTTTACTGTATATACAGGTGCATCCTAAAAAATTTTTTTTATATCCTCAAAGTTAATTTATTTCAGTAATTCAATTCAAAAAGTTAAACTCGTATATTTTATATAGATGCGTTACACACGGAGTGATATATTTCAAGCATTTCATTCTTTAATTTTCGATTATGTTTTACAACTAGTGAAAACCCCAAATTCTGTATCTCAGAAAATTTGAAAATTACATAGGACCAATAAAAAATAAATCAAAAAAAGGATTTTTAATCCTAAAATGTTGGCTTACTGAAAAGTATTATCCAAAATTGCTGAAGCGCAACTCTCATATATAATCTCAAATAAGTGTTATACAAAATTTATGTACAAAAATGTATATCCAAAAAATCTTTAGTGATGATATGATATATTATCTCTGAATCCAATGGCTATCTAAAATGTACAAAAAAAATGTTGAATCGGCTATAGTTAATATCCACCTTCACTCCACTTTTAAGGCCCCTTTCACACTGAGGCGTTTTTCAGGCGTTTTAGCGCTAAAAATAGCGCTGAAATAATCCTGCCCCAGCATTCTCAATG